>OX459104.1:8813970-10297367 GCA_949775045.1 Metridium senile
CCCCCCCAGGCTGCCACCTATCTCGAAATAACCCTTTACAACCCTGTTGGTAGAAACTGAACCAAATACGTTTATCCCGGGGGTGTACTCCCTTTGTCCAAGTGGTAGGGGTGATTGGCGTACCTTTTAGGGTTAAACATATTTCCTGTGCGTACCTTTTAGTGTCCTGACTCAAAAAGTACTTACATAACATGATTCCGTACCTGCAAGGATCATTTTTACTCTGCTTTGTTGCTAAAAGTTAGCTTGGCTGGCAAGAACATCGCATAGCCGTACCTTTTGGGGGTTGAAATCAACAAGGCTTAAACAGTTATTTTTGTCTGTGCACGTGCGTTCCTTATAGGGGTCGTTTCCAAAACCTCCGCCGATCACCCCTACCACTTGGACAAAAGAAGTACACCCCCCGGAACGTTTATATTTGGAAATGTTTTCCAAAAAGGCATAGACGAGGAAAAAGATTGCGGATTAGGATTGGATTGAAAGGCTAGTAAATATAGACGAGTAAAAATATCGCTGGATGGATATTTTTACTCGTGTATGATTAGCCTTTCAAGTAAAAAAAAACTATTTTGCTTTATAAAACAACAAAAAACTTTTTCAGTTTCTGATGATTGAATAATAAATATCGTATTTATAGACAGTTTGATGTGAGATATGGTAATATGGTATTTATATATATATCTTATTAGATAGTTTGATGTGTAATATGACTGGTTATTTTTTCACGTTCACTTGCATTTTAACTCTCCTAAAGGCTCGTCAAAATACAACGGTATCACTCCTAAAATATCCTGCCATATTACATATCAAACTGACTGATAAGATATCTATATCAGATATTATTATTATGATTATTATTATTATTATGATTATGATTATGATTATTATTATTATTATTATTATTATTATTATTATTATTATTATTATTATTATTATTATTATTATTATTATTATTATTATTATTAATGACTTATATAGCGCCTATTCCATTTAGCCCATAGGCGCTTTACATCAAAAAGAAATTGAAATAAAAGGAAAAAATAAATGTCATAAAGTCAATTAAAGGCTTTCTGGAACAAATGTGTCTTCAGCTCGCGTTTGAAAGTTTGAATATCCTTGTCAGTGTAGCTTCTCAGATTATCCGGTAGTGAGTTCCATAGTCTAGGTGCAGATGTGCTGAAAGCTCTGTAGCCGTAAGTTCGTAGCTTGTATGGAACAGTCACTAGGTAGTTCTTGGATGAAGATCGTAGTTGTCGTTTTGGAGTGTACAGTTTAATCAGTTCTTGTAAATATGGAGGTGCCATCTTTAAACATTTGTAAGTTAGAAGTAATATCTTGAATTCAGATAAAATATTCTGAAAAAAGGATTTTGAGTGGCCAGTAAGGAATTGCAGCTATCTGGTTTAGGACATGCTTTATCAGTAATCAGGCTTTCACTCCTACATGATGAAATTAAGATGTTTTAAATGTATCACTGACACGGTTCTTTATGTTATTCATGGTATGTATTTCGGATATAAACGTATCCCTCATTATCAATTTTATTTTAATTTAAATTTGGTATAAGAAGTAGTAGTTCTATATCAGTATTTTCAAGAAAAGGCGTACAACCCCAGGGGGTTGGTAGGGGTGATTAGCGTACCTTTTAGGGTTAAACATATTTCCTGTACGTACCTTTTAGGCTCCTGGCTCAAAAATTAGTTACGTAATATGATTCCGTACCTGTAAGGGTCATTTTTACTCTGCTTTGTTGCTCAAAAGTAAGCTTGGCTGGCAAGAACGTCGCACAGCCGTACATTTTAGGGGTTGAAATCAACGAGGCTTTAACAGTTATTTTTATCTGTGCTTACCTATTAGGGGTCGGTTACAACTTACAACTTACCTTTTCATACAGGCTTACGTAATTATAAATTAATATATTTTTCTTTATATATATATATATAAATCTATATTCAACTTTTCTTATTTACAGTCACTATTTTATGATCGATCGTTTTAGCTTTACTGTTTGTCGGTATTTAGTTCACTTATTATTATAACATTGTTAAGCGTATTTGAACTTTAAGTGGAATTTACGCTATATAAATAAATTATTATTATTATTTTTTTGCGTTTTGTCTCTGACTCTGACGTTTCGTTTCTGATATACTTTCAAGTTTTCAAGTCAGAGACAAAACGCAGAAAATTAGTAATAATGAATCCTAACTGCAATTTCAGAATTTTTAATAAAGTATTATTCTTATTATTCTTGTTATTATTTTTATTATTCAAAGGTCAGTATCCAGATAAAGTTTGCTATACACTGCAGCCCTCGGGCTGTATATGGCTTATTGCCTCCATTCCCGGTATTTATTTATGTCATACATATTTGACTAAACAAAACTGGCACACTCATTTGAAATATTTCGTACAGCTATTTCGAAAATGCATTCAAATCATGTTTACTTCATTTTGAAAACAAAGGATTTTATTTTTGATATTACAATGTTGGGAATTCAATTAAAATTCACTAGGGTATTGTCTTAGCAGACCGTCTGGCCTCGATTTCGTCCGAGTAGTATCCCATGACGTCATTAAAGTTATATCACAGTCAGTGATAAGCCCAAACAGCCTCGTTTTCATTCGAGTAATATCGCATTACATCATCAAATCTATAGTACTCAGGTGTAACATTTCATTTACAACGCCTGCAAAGGATTCTGGTTTTTTTTTTAGCCGTTACAAAATGTCTTCATTCTAAACTTCTAAACATCTAATTTTATCCCGTAGGCCAATACTTCATGATATATTACCAAACTGTATCGGTTATATATAGGTAAAAGTCGTTATAATGAACAGACTACAAGTGCATGTAGGCATGAATAAGATCCCGTTACAGTGAGCGTCTTTTGTTTGACCTATTGACAGACGAGCCCTTATTATTCTAATTACCCAAGTTTATTGTCAGTAAATACCGTAAGTTGTGAGGTCAGACAGTTGTCAATGCTCAACCCTCTTGCAAGCTCATACTCAATCGTAAACCCACAATAGTCTACCAAATACTCACACGAGTAAAGCAAAATCATGAGTGGACATCACTTTAAATTCGCTGAACATGAAAACTTCTGCACTGCGCTAAAAAGTGGCTACCTTCCAACTGTACAAGACCATTTGAGCAAACCGGTATGTAGAAATCTCACGATCCGATTCTTATTGTTGTGATCCGATCAAAAGCGACGAACTTCTAATATAACTAAAAACCAAAACACTCACTAGAAATTTAGAAAACTTGTTAAATAATTGAGTAAATGTTGTTATGATATTGTTCAACCGGTTTGGAATTAATATCATGAGGTTTTAAAGATGTTTTTCTAGAACAGATATTACTACTCTTTGTAGTATTGTTTCGAGCACGCGTACGCGACGGAGTTGTGACATTTTTCAAGTTCATAAATATTCTTAAAATTAAGATGCTTTCAAATTAAACAAATTAAAGGATAATGTTTCTACTATATACTATTTTCTTGTTTTTTTTAAAGTAGTCTGTCTTAATGTGGTCTAAAGTTTTTGTCGATTTACAGTTTACATATAGCTATTTCTTTGTCATATATGATTTACAAATGTTGATGGTGATGATAAGAAGAAAATTAACATATTGTTTGCGATATTAATATATTATTGAGGACTTAGACAATTTACAAGTAAGGATTTCAAAGTTCTTCATCCGTCAAAAAACATAGAGTAAAAAACATAATCTACGTAGATTTTTTGGTCAAAAAATGCATATATATAAGACAAAGTACAAAAATACTCAGCTAAAAAGTCAACAAATCAAATTAAAAACTGACTTTCGCTAGTATAGTACGCCATAGAAGTTGTCGGCTCTAAGAAAAAATTAAATTATCATAATAAACTTTAGTCAAAAGAGGCGTGATCGAATTTTTAATTGACTCGGTTATTGAATCAAATCTTACAACTCGCTTATATAAAGCTATTACAACTTTTCAAAGCTAATCTTCCGTGTGAATATTGACATAGTTTCTTACTAATAGAGCAAATATTTGAAAAGTATTATACATATCATTATTTATATATTCATAAACTGACAATTGTTAAAAATAGTATTTTGATTGGTTGAGGCGCGTTAGCATATCGATCAACTTTTATTTTATATACAAAAAATAAATCAAAACTTGGTTTATTTGCTGTATACATTTTTAAAGCACTTAGGGATTGTCAGAACACTCGAGAAGTGTTGATAAGCAATCCGCTTCAAGTCGTGCTTCGCTTCACGCTTCTCTCGTTTTCTGTCGGCTTTATAACTGCAAACAGCACGCGTTCGCGTTTTCTAATTATTTAATTTAAAATAAGGGAAATGTATCGCTTTGACAAATTGCCAGGAAACTCCCTATATTGTTTAAGTTAAAAGGTCAGATAAGAATGTTTTTAACGGCAAATGTAATAGCTTTTTAATGATAGAGCCTTCCTTAAATAACAATCATTTGGAATGCGTAAATTAAAGCATGAGGTTCAAACTCATAACTGTGAATAAAAGGCGAAAAATGAACGAGGCGGGAAACGGCGCGAAAAGAAGGTGAAAAAATAAATTAAAAAAGGAAAGGAAAGGAAAGGAAAGGAAAGGAAAGGAAAGGAAAGGAAAGGAAAGGAAAGGAAAGGAAAGGAAAGGAAAGGAAAGGAAAGGAAAGGAAAGGAAAGGAGAGTCAAGGAATAAAAAGAAAGGAAAGGAAAACAAAAGAATGAAAGTGAAAATAGCATAATCGAAAGAAAAGCAACTGTCAGGGAAAGGCAGGAGAGGTTAAAAAGGGAATGGAAAGAAATTGAAATATAAAGATAAGACAGAAAGAAAAAAAAACACTAAAAATTGATAGAAAGGAAAAGCAGACAACTGCTCCTCCTATGCAACGAATCATGATTAATGTTTTAATTTTAGTAAAAAAGCGTATGACTATGAAAAGCTCACGAGACAATCGCAGTCAAAATACGGCAACGCACATCAAAATTTTAGAAAATATCATGTAGTGTTTGGGTTACCTGTGTAGCTGTAATCATGTGACCAGAACGTCGAGTAAACGTGTAGCTCTAGAGTGACTTGTGTGTCGTTGTTTGTACAGCATTAGTGGTGTATTTTCATGTAGTGTTTGAAGGGGCGTAGCGTCTATTACGAAAATACGCACGTGCGTACTTGAGACGGGAAATTTTTAAATGTTTTTTTAATCGTTTTCCATATAGTCTGTATTCAAAAGTCAAAAATCCATATCCGTGCGTACTTGTCAAAATGACCACGCTACGCCCCTGGTTTGGGTTACCTCTGTAATTGTAATCAAGTGACCAGAACGTTGACTAAACGTGTAGTTCTAGAATGACTCGTGTGTCGTTGTTTGTACAGCCTTAGTGGTGTATTTCTAAGACGTTTGTGCATGGCATATTATACATCACGATCGATGCAAGGCACGCACACGGCACTAAACTTCTAACACTGAGTCGTACGAAATCTGCCTAACTCTCTATTCATACTGTGATTTAAAATACAAAATACAATTAAAAAACTACGCTAGAGTAGACGCACTTAATCCGTGAAACAAATACTAATTTTTAATACTAAATAGTGATAATAAAACAATAGAAAACAAAGAATTGTTTTATGAAATAGTACTAATTAGTACTAATTATATGTCACGGATTTAGTGCGTCTACTCTAGGAAAATAATGATTAAAACTAAATAAATACCATATTAAAAGATAAAATAAATTAATATTCAATGTGAATTTTAATTTTATGTTTTTGCTTTTCTTTAAATTTTATCTAGGGTTCGGCGGTGATTTTATTATGTTGTTTTCCTTTGTTCTAGGGTTCAGAGGTGAATATGAACATCGATGCTGGTCGGGCTGCATTACACATAGCAACAGAAGCAAAGCGAACAAACATCATGCATTATCTACTAAGAAATGGCGCCAACCCAGTGGTAAGTAGTCTCCTGCGCAGCCGCTCTAAGGGGCTGTTTATATGTAGGCGAGTTGTCCCTGCATGCTAGCCGGGATAACTCTATTGTTTTGAATCCCCCGGGGACAACGAACGTTTGTGGGGGAGGAAGAATATCCGACACTAAAAACGTACAAGATTCGATTCATTTATGCAAATTTCAAAACAAATTTCAAATCAACTTTGGAAGAATAAATCGAGCCTTCTGACCTCGATAGGAACGCTTCTGTATAGGTTTGGCAGTAACTGGGGTTCCGGTTTATCGAGGTTTAGTATAAATACACAAGTGGTTATAGAAATTCTCGCGCGGTGATTGGTCGAGAAATTCACACTATTTCTCGATAATAACCAACAGCGTTTCGCGCGCTTTTAGAAATAACAACAGTCCCCTTGTCGTCCCCTTCACAGTTCCATGCGCCATTATAATAGGTAGCCGGAAGCTCAATGTTGGTCTCGCTTCAATGCAAAGGCCCGGTTATCTTTCAAGATGGCGCAGGGAACTGTGAAGGACACTATTGAACAGCTTTTTTTTCTTTCCAAAAGAGTCTGATTTTTATAATTTTTTGAACAAATCTCTTGTAATTTATACTAAAACATCTCAGGCTCAGTGAATATCGGTGAACGCATGTTAACCTTGGTTCCGTCTCTGTTATTGTTCACAGATAATCAGTTAGCTTTCGGCGAATATTTGTTAATGAATTGAGCGATTAATAGAGAATTACATTTTTAGTGTTCTTCCCGCTTCGAAGCGCGCAAAGGATTGTTTGTCAAAACGAACAATTCCAAAATGGCGCCTCGAGACAGCCACAATTTCGGTTACTTTTAGGCGTTTGCCTTTTGTTTTTATTCGTTGTTATTGCTGATAGAGCAGCAGAAATCTTTTGTTGCCCAAGTTACATATAATTTTTTAATGTAAAGAGATGTTAAGGACGTATATTTAAGGAGTTAACACGGAAAACAAGTCTCGAACGACGCTATTTTGGAACCCCATTCTCCCTTTTCCCTCTACCACTTTCCTAAACAGGAAACCCATGACAGTGAAAGCTGCGGAGGAGGCTAGAGTTTTCACATGTATGAGAGGCTAGCATATTACAATTTATATTACATAATTAAAGTGCAACTGACGCCCTTCATGTTATTTTGCAAATCTGTTGTACATGAGGTGTATAATAAGTGTACTTAATATTTCTTGATATCGACCTCTCCTTTCTGAGATATAAACATTTGAAAAATGAAAATGCAAATGAGGTGACGTCATCCCAGGAATTTGTCCAAGTTTTGTTTCAAAGCTGACAGCAAGATTGTTTTTGTAAAGTAGTAAAAATGTTAATGGTAGTGTGAATATTTGTAAATATGCAGATATTGAGCTTTAAAAAATTGCTATAATTATTTCCAGAGAACTTTTGTATATTTAATGAGGCCTTGGATGACGTCACTTCATTTGCATTTTCAGATTTCAAATGTTTATATCTCAAAAAGGAGAGGTCGACATCAAGAAAAATTAAGTACACCTCATGTTCAACAGATTCGCAAAATATCATGAAAAGCGTCAGGTGCACTTTAAAACCACTACATGGCTAGGGAGTTTCGGCAAGAACTCCCCGTATCTCGACACGGTAAAACACTGATTTGTTTTCTATTTTTAGGGAGAGGATGATACCGGTGAAACACCTCTATTTATTGCTATTAGTGGTGGTGATAAGGAATGCGTTAAGATATTACTCGACTATGTAAGTAAACAGCACTAATATTTCATATTTACCCCTCCCTCCCCTCCCTTCATCAATGTTCTGTAGAGCAAATGCAGTTAAACCATGAAATGCAATCTAAGAAAGTATACTAACAAATAGTGACAATTTTGTCACTATCGCTAAACCAGAACATCTTGAGACATAAGAGTAATACACAAGAAACCTTATTTTCGTTTGTTTTATTATTTATTCTGGGTGAGAAATAGCAACAATTAGTTACTAAATAGTGACTATTTGTTAGAAATTACTTGATAGAGTGAAAACAAAATTGAATAGTCAAGGTGTAATAGTCAAATAGACACAAAAGAAAACAATGGAATTAGAGACTGCTAAGGTGTATTAGACTATTATGACTTCACTCTATTATTTAATGGTTTAACTGCATTTGCTCTATCCACCCGTGTAACTGCGAGCGTTTGTTACTTTCTCAGTGAATTATGTTTCCCTGATGCAGGTGAAATCCAAAATTCTTTCAAACACCAACTGAGGTACACTTGTTTGTCCAGTTGGTGTACGGACATCTGCTTTTCTCTTGATAGGTAACCGGGCCCTTGCATCAAAGCGAGACGATAGTTGAGCTTGCAATGATAGAGACACTTGAATAATTGTCCTGCGAGGTCTTAAAAGGTATCTATCATTGCAAGCTCAACGTTCGTCTCGCTTCAATGCAAAGGCCCGATTACCTTTCAAGATGGCACAGGGAACTGTGAAGGGGACTATTACGCAAAACATAGATCGAATTTTACAGCGCAACGCGTAAAAGTATGGCAACTGATAATGTATTCGCATACTTCTGTCTCGCAATCGATCCAATCAGCGTTGTAGGATTGTGTTATCTTGTCTCGGATCAAAACGCTTATTGGTCGATGGCGAGACAGAAGTATGCGAATACATTATCAGTGACCATACTTTTACGCGTTGCGCTGTAATTTCAGTTAAATTTGTTGTTAAATATCTACAGGGTGCCGATCCTAATGGACGATCTCCCGATGAGGAACCTTACGTTGAAGTTGCTAAAGGGGATCCTGAGATGCAGGCGATGATCAAGAAAGCCATCAAGGAATATTAAGGTATGATAAAGATAATGTAATAATAATGATGATGATGTGTAATGATGATGATGCAGATGATAGTAATGATGATGATGATATGTTATGATGATGATGCAGATGATAGTAATGATGATGATATGTTATGATGATGATGCAGATGATAGTAATGATGATGATGATATGTTATGATGATGATGCAGATGATAGTAATGATGATGATGATATGTTATGATGATGATGCAGATGATAGTAATGATGATGATGATATGTTATGATGATGATGATGCAGATGATAGTAATGATGATGATGATATGTTATGATGATGATGATGCAGATGATAGTAATGATGATGATGATATGTTATGATGATGATGCAGATGATAGTAAAGATGATGATGATATGTTATGATGATGATGCAGATGATAGTAATGATGATGATATGTTATGATGATGATGATGCAGATGATAGTAATGATGATGATGATATGTTATGATGATGATGATGCAGATGATAGTAATGATGATGATATGTTATGATGATGATGCAGATGATAGTAATGATGATGATGATATGTTATGATGATGATGCAGATGATAGTAATGATGATGATGATATGTTATGATGATGATGCAGATGATAGTAATGATGATGATATGTTATGATGATGATGCAGATGGTATGTTATGATGATGATGCAGATGATAGTAATGATGATGATATGTAATGATGATGATGCAGATGATAGTAATGATGATGATGATATGTTATGATGATGATGCAGATGATAGTTATGATGATGATGATATGTTATGATGATGATGCAGATGATAGTAATGATGATGATGATATGTTATGATGATGATGCAGATGATAGTAATGATGATGATGATATGTTATGATGATGATGCAGATGGTATGTTATGATGATGATGATATGTTATGATGATGATGCAGATGATAGTAATGATGATGATATGTAATGATGATGATGCAGATGATAGTAATGATGATGATATGTTATGATGATGATGCAGATGATAGTAATGATGATGATGCAGATGATAGTAATGATGAAGAAGTTGGTGAAGAAGTGGGTGTATCGATACTAAAAATAGTTAACCATACCCCTCGCACTAACTAAGTAACCAGTATAATTATTACATTTTTGTTTGTTTGTTTGTTTGTTTATTTCAGCAAGTGATCTTCTCTTCAACTGAAAGTTTTAGCAAGAAACTAGCCAACTTAGAAAAGTTGTATGCCTTGATGGATGAAATATGAATTTCATATGGCAGTTAATGCACATGTATTGTAGTTTCTTTAAAATGTTCTTCATCTAGACTAGTTGCATAATATTATTTGACTTTTCTGATATGACTATTTATTCTAATAAATAGTCGCTTTTTTTCTTTGTTTTATTGTTATTTTTTTTCTCTCAAAGTCTCGTATAGATATGTAATATTCAAAAATGTCCAATACTTAATCTCAAGTTTATGTTAATAAAAATTGTATTTGTTTTTATCTGATTGACATAATATAATGAATTCCATTTAAGTACAAAGTCCTAAAGAAGCGTAATTGTTGTTATTTTCAAAGGGAAAACACAGTTCCGGTAGAGCCTCGACTTAGCCTCCTCCGCCGGCAACTCATTTTCTCTACATTTGGGCTTCCTTTGTTACAGTTTTTTTGACCATGAGGAGCTCCCCCGCCCCCATTCATTTTTTTTATCTTCGTTCCCAGACTCCTACAGAGAGATGAATGCGGAGGATGCTAGATTTCGACTCAGGGTTAAATTTCGACTATGCAGAGTTATAATCAGTATATTCAGTAGAATATAAATGTAAAAAAAAAACATTGGAAAGCTTTTTTCACGATCACGAGAACGAACCATACAAGAAGATTGTGCGATTTTTACATTTATATAATAAACTAATTAGAACTCTTTATATTACCTATCAAATCAAATCAAATCAATCAAATCATTTTATTCACACTTATTACAGAATTTTGTACATACATAAATATATTAATAGAAAAAAATCATTCATCTATCCGTTATATCAAACACTGACGCAGCCTACTCGCTAGTTTCCATTTATAATTAGAACTCTGCAGAGTTAAAATTTGTTTGTGTTTTTTTTTTATTTTAACTTTCGTATACGCGCTTAGATTGTTTTTTTTTTTTAGTCGAGTCTTGATCTCAACCTATAATCCTAATTGTTTTCTTATCTTAATTTTTTTTGTCTTTCTGTATGTGTATATGTCTGTCAGTTTTATTTCATGATTTTGATTTGTTTACGGTTTTTCTTTTCATTTTAACTAGAGTGGTTTTCATTAACCCGTGAAACACTCTTTAGTGTACCACTCTTTAATGCACCTTCTTTCCATTGTGTTCTTTTATTGTTATTTGACTATTACACTTTAATTAGTACACTTTGTTTCACGGGTTAATGAAAACCACTCTATCTTGTACATGCTTAGGCCTCGTCTACACGAATCCGATCTGGCTGAAACCGCATAGAAATATTTGCGTCCACACGAATCCGCGTATCCGGAGGATTCAAGTAAAAGTATGCGGTTTCGGTGACCGGATTCACTGGATTCGTGTGGACGATAGGCCTATTTGCATCAAAAAGTATGCGGTTTCAAAAGTATCCGGATCCGTGTAGACGGGGCCTTAGGTTTTTCTGTAACATGTATATATAATAGACCTAAATTGCAAGAGCTTTGTTTTGACTTTTGTAATTTAGTGGGATCGGAATGGAATTAATTGAAAAAACAAAAGAAGATCACTCAAGCTTAACTCTTTCTTTTGTTATTCCTGATATTCCTTTGTTACTTAATTACTAATGTTCTTTCTTCATATGACATCATTCTTGCAAGTAGGTGTTTGTTTGTCTGTTTTTTTTTGTTTTGTTTCATGATTTTGATTTGTTTAATTTACGAGTTTATCTTTTTCTATTAACTATATTGTACGTGCTTAGGTTTTGTTTTTTGAATCTCAATCTCAACTTAATTGTTTTCTTATCTCAATTGCTTTGTTTTCTTGTTGTTGTCATGTACTTGTACTTACAGTGTGCAGTATCTCTTAGCTTCTAGCGTCTAGGGTATTTTTACTAAGCTTAATTCCATACAACAAAAATATATAAAATGTTTTAAAATTTACATTACATAAGAAAAAGGATATAGTTAACCATTACGACGCATTATGGACAATTACAGAGCTATGACCACTGAGAAATTTGCATTGAGCGAAGGAGAGAATTTGGTTGAGCAAGAACAAAAAAATCAGAAATCTTGTTGGTGTATAGTAATATATAATCCAATTCCATCCGCGGAAATAATAAAGGGTAATATAATATTTACTTTTTTGCAAAATCATTATTTTATTGTATTTTCATTATTTTATTTTGTAATACGCAGTCATTTTCTAGTAATTCGACTGACTATACAAATATAGACTATGGCACTCAAATTAGAATAAATATTGGTATATAGGACACCGGATCGGTATATGATGTTGTGGTTTTACAAATTTATAGAATTAATACATTCTCGTGCTGCCAGTTTATGGCTAATGGTTTGTAACCCATCAACGTAAAAATCCCTGTAAATTAATCTTCACATCAATATTTTGTTGTTTTCTTAAAAAAATCACTCCCGATCAGAAGGACTTTAAAAGCTAATTAATTTGATAACATCAACACTAATCAGTAGTCATGCTATACAAAAAAACTTATCAAAATGCAACGAATTCATGATCAAACAAGCAAATTCTAATTTTCTTTTTACTCACTATGTAAAAACTAAACATTTTCGGTGGGAAAAAAATATTTTATGGAAATTTTGATGTTTTTGAAATCACATAAAATAAGTCTTAAAGTGGGCCCCTTTAACTAAACGATACCGTAAAAATTATAAATTTCAATTTCAATTCCCTAATATACCAAACAAATCACTGCTTTTTACCCTTAAAAGCTACAACGAACTTACCCGGAACTTTTACACCTGATTTCCCCGTCCCCCTCCCCGGAAAGTCACCGAGAAAACCGATGTAATTTATTGGACTTCGACATTACTGATTTAGTGGTCATGTTATGCTATATAGTAAAATACACTTGTCAAGGGGCTTCTAACATGCAGAGTGATGGTTGTCGATACCCTAAAAGATATCACATAAATAATGTACATTCTGCATTTTAAGATGTATACCCTAAACTATACCAAACAGCTGCTTTTCCTCCCTAATAGTTACGACAAGCATACCCGGAAGTTTTTCAAAGCTTTGAGGTTTAAAAATCTCAAAGAGAAGAAGTCAAAAGAAGTCACCGAAATCATTGTATATTAGACTTCAACATAAACGAGTGGTCATGTTATGCTCTAAACATAACACTTCAAAACATACAAACATGATTAGTTTTATAAGGGATAGGTATTTCTTAAATGAAGCTTGTAGCTGCTGGTATGCAGGAGTATAGGTGGTTCCGGCCGTAAAGCTATAAACTATCAACGAGACACTGGGATAATTTATTGTACTTCAACATTAAAGAGTGGTCTAGCAATGCAGTATACAACACTAGCTAGAACACTAGAAAACGTTCATCCATTATTAGTTATAAGGCATTGGTTTTCCTTAAAACAAGCTTGTAGATTCTTTGCTTGTATATAGGCAGAGAGTACTTGTTCTGGACAAAAAGCACCAATGTAATTTATTATATTAGACGTCATAATTAATGAGTGCTCATGATATGCTCTATATAAACAAAACACTTCAAACCATACAGCCATGATTAGTTATAAGGGATATTGACATCCCTAAAATAAGCTTGCTATTCCTTTGCTTGTAACTAAGCAGAGATTGGATTGCTCTGGTAATTTATTGGACTTCAACATTAGTGATCATGAGTTATGTTATGCTCTATACAAAATACTTCAAAACACGCAGCTATAATTAGCTGTAATATATTAAGGACTGGCTTTCCTAAAATGAAGCCTGCAGTTGCTTTGCTTGTATGCAGCTAGGGAAGAAAGATATTCGATATGAAGAATGCAGTTCCTCTAACTTTTATGGAGGGAGAAGTTTGCAGTAATTTACGTATCAAAGATACCGTATGCAATCTTGAAAACAATGTCATTACCATATATTGTATTGTAGGTGAGAAGTAACAAAAGACTTTGATTAGGACGCGAATTTTTTTCTGTTTTATAACAGGTGGATATTGAAATAGAACAAGGGGGCATACCTTTGATACGATGATCAAATGTCATTAGTTGCTATGATATATATGCAAACACTTAAAAACACTGACTTCAAAACATGTTTGGTATATAATTTGTTTTCCTTAAATACAGCTCATTTACTTGCAGTTATAGATTAGGTTGTTGTTCTTGACGAAAACCTATTAACAATACATCTATACAAACACTTATAAAACACTTAAAAACATACACTCACGATAAATTATATACAAAGGACCTGTTTTCCTTAAATGAAGCATGCATGTCGTTTGCTTACAATTATATACGAAAATCTATTAACAAGACATCTATACAAACACTTATAAAACACTTAAAAACACACACTCACGATAAATTATATACAAAGGACCTGTTTTCCTTAAATGAAGCATGCATGTCGTTTGCTTACACTTATATACGAAAAGCTATTAACAAGACATCTATACAAACACTTAAAAAATATGCACTTCAAAACATGCACTCACGATTAGCTATATATAAGGGACTGGTTTTCCTTAAATGAAGCTTGTGGTGCAGTTGCTTGTACGAAGAGAGCACTATATATGTTGTTCTGGCTGAGAAGTTATCATCGCGTCACTAAGGTAGGGATGTACATTCATAAACACCGAACATTTCCTTTGACGATATACACCCTTTCCAAGAATTTTTGTCCCCCGAGAAGTGAAAAGCCTACTAGCTAGTAGCGCAGGGGATTATTGGTTATCTATGTATACTTTATTAGAACGCAGGGATTTCATGGCCACATTGCAACACTTGTCAATGCGTTATTGAGTTATGTACATTTTGACTTATCAAACAACAAGAAGGCTTTCCGAATGCACGTTAATTAATTAGATTCTGCACTGATCCATGATCCTTTGCGTCACTAGCTTGTGTGCTTTTCACGGGTGACAAACTTTCTCGGAAATGGTGTATTTTCTCTTGGATAACGAATAGATGGAGATTCATCCAGTGTTCCTTTACTTTATCAAAACATTTTCTGCCGTTAATATAAATATACCAAAGTCAAACAAAACTTTTACAAGGAAATATTTCTGGTGTATTCGATAAAGCTGAACATTTATTTAGTGGCCAACAAGAACAGAATTTGCTTTGTCAACCAGCTTTGTAAAAATGAGCGCCAGGAAATGGAAAAAGCACCCTGATGTCAGTAATTTAGTGCAAAATTTCAGCTTAAAAATACACAATACAGAATTTGCAGAAGTATAAGTTCAACTTGTTTCTTAAAATTTCTTTGAAAAATTCGTAGAATTGCAAGCTCAGCTCACGCCATCCAAGGCGTTTCCCCAATTGCATATTAAGATAATTGCCAATGTTTAAATAGACGATATTTCTCCCGTCATCCATATTACAAGCTGTAATATTGCACTTTCACTTGCATGTCGCCTATTGCGTTTTCTATAGAGATTAAATAATACCCGTCTTAGTTTTACACGACAATTTTGAGCTGGTGTATTTTGATTTGTATTTGAGCAGGTGCGGTATCAATAAGCTGATCAAATACTGGCCAAAATGAGGAAAACATAGCTATGATTTTCGTTAATATCATTTAAAAGACAAAAGGCTAGTGTGTTGTTTCAGCTTATTAAACATCGCTTAGAAGAAAAGAGATATATATAATTTTTCATGACGTCATTCACATGCGTCAGTTCTTTAATAACACACGGCTCTTGAACAAACAAATCGCGTGTAATATACCAATTATTATATAGAATAGATGAAATATTCAGTTCCGTGTGCGTGCCTTGCTGCGACTGTGATGTTTCTGAAATTTTGAGTTCGTGCTTTTCATAGTTATACGAAATCTGCTATAAACAACACGTTTCACTGTAACGAACTTAACAAATCAAAGAACAGCTTTTTATGAAATACAAGGTATATTTTTTAACAGAAACATATATTTTATTTCATCCCAAAGCAAAACTTGTGATTCTGTTTATTATACTTTTGCATACTTTTGTGCACGCTTTAAGTTCTGCTAAACCAGCTTTAACTACACATTTGGCGAAGCTAGTTATTCAGTTTCTCAGCAAAAACGCAACAGTTAATGTAAATGTGCAAAGAAGTATGTGAATACATTAAAAGAGGTCATATACTTTTGCGATTCGCATTGTGAGTGGTAAGAAGTAAATATTTCTACTGGCTAATTGTACAAGATGTTTTGATTTTTTTATTCAATTGCGAATTGTATTTTTTTTAGATGGCTTGTTTGGCAGCGTTCTTGTTTCTTGTAATACCTTTTCTTCAAAGCATACACTGCGAAACAACTACCGCAACTCTAGACAGCTCGTGGGCCGATGGCTTCAAGATGAAAATAAGCCTACAGTTCCTCGCCCAAGTTTCCGGCGGTTGGACAATGACCATCCAGTTCTCAAAGCCTACGCCAAACCTGCAAATTTGGAAGGCATCAATAGTAAGCGTCTCTGGAGACTCTAAGACCTACAATTTGGAAAATATGTCGTGGAACCCAGACTTTTCTCTGTGTGAAGTTTATGAGATGTACTTCACGGCGGGTAAGGATCTGAACAGCGCAACGCCAACCGCTACAGTGGAGTTCTTGAGGAAATCGGGTGGAAACGATAACCTTGATCAAAATGCTTGTGGGCCTACAACTGCACCAATTAGCACAACTACAACTTCAGCACCAGCAACTACTGTAGCAACAAATAGTTCTACTACCACAACTACAGCACCAACAACAGCATCACCTACAGCGTACAATTACGACCTGTTGTTACATAAATCGATATTATTCTATGAGGCACAGCGAAGTGGTACACTGCCAAATACAAACAGAATTCCATGGAGGGGAGACTCAGCACTTGGAGATAAAGGTACTATACACAATAACACTTTCAAACGGTAAATAGACCTTGGGGTTAGGTTTAGACCCTGGGAGAAGGAAAGTGGAGGTTACTCGAGCTGGTTCTTGATCAGAGATAGAGATGTGCCGCTAGAGGTCTTAAAACCTAGTTGTCCCTATTTTTCTAAGACACTCAAAATTGAGTAGCCTATTCATGCAAATTAAATTGTATCGCTACCTAATGCGACGCTTTGTTAAAAACGTTTCTTTAAAAAGGTCAGTACCCTATCTAAGACACACAACAACATGAATTGTATGTAAATGTGTGTATCTTTTAACAACATTCTATACATCCTGTTGAAGATCTAGAAAATTTTGCAGACATTCACAACCTGCTATATTTAGCAAGGCCAAAATCCAAACCATATATTTTTAGAGGCACATATATTTCTAGGTTATGGAGTAGGCCTCATGTGTAGTCGAAATATTATTTAAGCTTTTTCTTATTCTTATTAGGCGACAGCAACGAGGATTTAACCGGTGGCTGGTACGATGCTGGTGATTTCGTCAAGTTTGGTTTCCCTATGGCGTCCAGTGTAACTGTTTTGGCCTGGGGTATCATCCAGTACAGAGATGCATACCAAGCAGCTGGGGAACTAGACAATGCACTGGACTCTATCAAATGGGTTACAGATTATTTCATCAAGGCTCACACTGCCAAATATGAATTTTACGGCCAGGTTAGTGGTGTCTTTATAAAATCTTGTGTAGTTAATAGCCAAGCAACACGGTGGTAATAACACGACTAGTCGTCCCTGCTGTCGTTTTTAGGTTCGTTCCATTCCCATGCGGTCCACTTTTCTCTCAACATTTGTGTGTAACATACCGTTATATTATCACAGGGAGCCCGGCTTTATTATATGTTTTTTCGTAAATTGCTCTTTACATGGTTTTCCTGTGTTTTGCTTTGCTCCTAAATTTATACGGGTTAGTCTTTACTATATACTATAGAGATTGTGTGACTGACGGTTGATTTGAATTTAATAGTCTAGATCCCACTACAGCTTATTAACGCGAACCGTAAACCGATCCCAAACAACAGGGAGTCGATCTCAAAACACAGAAAACCCCCAAAAGAGGAAAGCGAAACACAGGAAAACCGTGTAAAAAGCAAAACAAGAAGGGGGAGGTAACCTTCGAAGAACTAATATCCTGTCAGAGGGATTAAAACTATTTCTAGTTGCTTCATGCAAATCAGAGTAGAGTGCCGGCCCGATGAGTGACTAGGCTCCTCCAATTAATAGACCCTTTGACAGCTCCATCCAGTTAGTTCCAAGTCGAGGTTCCATGCAGTTGCTGCGCATATCAAAACTATAATTTATCATGTGTAGCAACCGGAACCTCGACTTGGAACTATCATTCGCTGAACGGAACTGTGAAAATGACTATTACCATTTAAATGGATCTGTTATTCTAATAAAGGTTGGTGATGGTAACGTTGACCATGGATACTGGGGCAGACCTGAAGAAATGACAATGGCTAGACCAGCCTTTAAAATAACTACAAGCCAACCAGGGTCTGATTTAGCAGCAGAAACAGCAGCTGCTCTTGCAGCTACAGCCATCGCCTTTCAACCCACAGACTCTGCGTATGCTGCAACATTAATACAACATGCAGGTATATAAACTATATATCAAATATGATATACATTAATTATCAGCGTATCATTATCATCGTCATTGCCATCAACAACATCTTCATCATCGCCATCAGCAGGGCGGGGAGGAGGTTTTTCGTGATTCGTGATTCACCCTAAATTTGGCCTGTGATTCATGAAAAGCAAACAATACAAGCCGTAATCCGTGAAATCATCTTCGCCCGTGACCCGTACCGATTTACAGATTTTCACTGTCGTGACTCGTGATTACAGAATCGGTGATCCGTGAAAACGTGACAGCTTTTCATATAAACGGTTGTGTAAACTGAAACGTTTATTGCTAGCAGTGTTTTCTTTGTATATCTGTTAGATCCAGTTAAAATTGATTATCTGTACTCCAACAAGCGCAAAACGTTGCCTAAATGTAGTAGAAACAACATCGCGATTTCTAAAACTGTGATTCGTGAAAACATTTTACGTTACTCCGTGATCCGTGAAATCATGAAAAAATGGTGCGTGATTCGTGATCCGTATACCCCCTCTTCCCCACCCTGCATCAGCAACAGTAGCAATAACAGCAGCAACATCAATATTATGAAAATCAACTTAACAACGTCATTATGATCATAAGCAGCATCATTGTTTTAATTAACATCATTTCAAGCACCATCATCATCAACATTATCATCATCATCTTAAACAGTCATTATTATTATTATCACAGCCATAATAATCTTTATCGTCGTCACCACCTCCACCACCACCACCATCATCATCATCATCATCATCAGTTATCGTAATCATTATTAATACCAAAATGTTCATCATCTGCATATCATTATCATCATCAACAGTTATCCTTAACATCATCACCATCATTAATTTATTATCATCAATCAACAATCAACAACATTATTATTGTCATCCCTACTACTACCATCAAAAACAATATATATTAATTGCCAGCTTATCGTCATCATCGACATATTGTCAACATCTCTATCATCGTCATCAGCAACAATAGCAATAACAGCAGTAACATCAATATTATGATAATCAACTTAACAACGTCATCATGATCATAAACAGCATCATTGTTTTAATTAACATCATTTCCAGCACCATCATCATCAACATTTTTTATTATCATCATCAACATTATCATCATCATCTTAAACAGTCATTATTATCATTATCCGATCGTCACCATTATCATCATCATCATCATCAGTTATCGTAATCATCAACAATACCAAAAAGATCATCATCAACAGTTATCATCATCATCATTAATTTATTATCACCAATCACCAACATTATTATTGTCATCACCACCACCACTATCATCATCATCATCAGATATCGTAATCATCATCAATACCAAAATGATCATCATCTACATATCATTATCATCATCAACAGTTATCATCATCATCATCATCATCATCATCAGTTATCGTAATCATTATTAATACCAAAATGATCATCATCTACATATCATTATCATCATCTACAGTTATTATTGTTATCATCATCATCATTAATTTATTATCATCAATCACCCATCAACAACATTATTATTGTCATCACCACCACTATCATTATCATCATCATCAACAACCTAGTTATTTTTTATCAAAATCCAGAGGAGCTGTACGAGTTTGCCGACATCTATCGAGGCAAATACAGTGATTCTATCACCAACGCTGCAAACTTCTATCAATCATTCAGTGGCTATAACGATGAACTAGTGTGGGGTGCTGCATGGCTTTACAAAGCTACACAGAAACAACTATATCTTACCAAAGCAGAGAGTTACTACCAGCAGTTCGGTATGAGCGGTGCATCGTGGGCTTTTTCGTGGGATGACAAACGCGCTGGGGCACAGATGTTACTAGCAAGTATAACTGGATCGGCCAGCTACAAGTCAAATATTCAAGGTAAATATAGTTATTTTATATTTGTGCTTATTTCGATATCTGATTAGCAGAAAGATCCAGGGTATAGATAGTTATTCTTGTGTTTGATTTATTTGTGCTTATTGTGCATTCTTCACTTTTTATTTTTAGAGAAAATAAATGAATAAATAAATGAACGGATGGATGGATGATTGAAAAAATGAATAAAAAAATGGATGGATGTTATTTCACTAACTGTTATAATTGACGAATGAAAGAATGAATAGATAGTTATTTACTGGTATACAAATTCTCCATTTTACACCACGTGCAAACAATGCAACTGTAAGGGTTGTTCTTTTAAGTTGAGCATGTTAACTTGATGATACAAGAAAATGTAGCCAGCCAATCAGCGCGAAGCTAACAAGCTCAAGTTGTTAGCATAACCCATTACAGGAAAGAATTGTGCACCAAAACCTGCCTCAGTTAAGTAGGGTACGAATGATTTTTTTCGGTCAGAAAAATCGAAACTCAAACTCAAAAAACTTTTAAAAGTCAATATACAACAATATTTACAACATGATATAACAATTATCGTCAATAAAATAAAATAATTCTTGAAAATGTAAAGCATCAAATAAACTTTTTTTAATACATCGAGGCTCCCCTCCCTCGAAATGATAATTGGTCAGTGCGGGTTTTACATTGGTTTTAAAGACATTATAGGGACGATCGACGGTCAACTTCAAGACTTCAAAAGTTCATTGAATCGTCGTTCATGTCCGGGATATCTCAAGAGAAGCCATTCTAAATCTTTCCTTAGTTCTAGTTTCTTCTAGAAGAGCAAGTGATGCCACCTAGCTATGCAGCTCTGACAAGTTTTGGATGCCTAGGCCTGACAATCAGTGAAAGGAGCTCGACTAAATTCCCTTTCAAAAAGCATGCAAAGAAGTTTCACATGCACATTGCATTCTTAATCCGTTGTTTATTTTCTTCTTTCAATATATTCAAATACCTTCGGCACGTACTGTTTTTATTGGTGAATGAAAGGCGAGCTGGGGTTTTTCCCTTCGTTCTATTCATATTTTTATATAGTACAGCATTACAAAAATGCAAACAAAAGGCTAACATTTTTGGTGAATTCGTATGCAGGCCTGGTCGCAAGTATATTACCTAGAAAACATTAAACAAATCAATAAGACCTATTATAAGTTGAATTTGATTGGATTGAATCAACTACCAAAGGTTTCATCTCAAATAATGAAGCCAAATAGGTCAGTAAAGTCACTGATAAATAACGTATGATTGCATTGATTAAAGGTACCTTAGACAGTTGGTTGCCAGGCAACAGTGTCCAATACACACCTAAAGGCCTTGCATGGAGAAACCAATGGGGCGTCAATCGCTACGCTGCAAACATGGCCTTCTTGGCGCTTATAGCCGCTGACCATGGAATCAAACCAACCGTTTACAGACCGTGGGCTCAACAGCAGATTCATTACATGTTAGGGGACAGCGGTCGCAGCTATGTCGTAGGATTCGGTGCCAATCCTCCTCAGCGACCTCATCACAGCTCCAGTTCATGCCCCGACCTACCAGCACCGTGTGACTGGGACGAGTACAATTCCGCTGGTCCCAATCCTCAAACTTTACATGGAGCGTTAGTAGGCGGGCCGGATGTGAATGACAATTACAATGACGTCAGACAGGATTACGTCAAAAATGAAGTGGCGACAGATTACAATGCTGGTTTCCAGTCTGCTGTGGCCGGGCTCAAGAAATTGTCGATGGGGATTTGATGTTATAATTAATATACACACAGTCCAAGAAAATATAAAAAACAAATAAATATTTGAAGAAATTGTGTGATTTTAGTATGATAATGATCAAAAACATGCATGTGAAGCCATTCTTTTACTGATTTAAATTGTCCTTCCTTCTTTTTTTTATTTATAATTCGTTATTTTATTCGATAAATCATTAATTTATCCATTTAATTCTTCATTTCCTTATTCAATCATCCCTTTATTTTTGTTCATGCATTCTTCTATTCAATTGATTATTCATTCATTCGTCGGAGGGCTATATATTAACCTTTACACGAGTTACACGATTTCATTATATTGCCTATCGTTTATATAAAACACCGACGCAGCCTATACTAGTTTACTCAGCAGAGGGGAGTTTGGTATGAGCATGCGCGACTTTGTCAACCTTGTCCGATAACCATCAAAGATGGGTAATGTTTACGTTTTTGAATGTCGTTTATCGTCGTTGTTTTCTTGCTTCGATAGCCGTAAATTACCATTAGAAGCTTTTTAGGTCCTTCTTCGACATGGAGAATATGTTGCTGTGCCAATTAGATGTCAAGAAAACGAGATATATTGTTATATGTAACGCGAATAAACGCCTTTAACTACACAACATGACCGCTAACTCAGTGGATAAACAAAGAATTCGTGGTCATTTTTCTTTGGCTCAGTGGATACTGTGACTCTGGATATTTAAACTAAGGTTAATGCTTATTAGTAAAAGAAAACTAAAATAGGAACCGTTCCAATCGCTTCAGTTATTTCTGCGGAAATTTCGTATGAAATCGCAGTCCCGTACAAGAAACTGCTAAAATGTTACTATTTCATAATCATTTATCTGAAAATCTAAACTAACTTCCAAAAATTTTATTGCAAAAATGCTTTGTCCATTTTTCATTGAAAGATAATTTCACAATCTTGATTTTATAAAAAATGGGGAAATGTTATATTTTTGAAAGTATTCATCGGTATACCACAGCCATCAGTATTTAACTGCAATGTTCTTCTTCTTATTTTTCAAAATGAATCAATGATCATGACTTTCCTCGTTCTTTGCCTAAATAAGTTTAACTAAAGTGTTAAAAATTATGTAGCAAAGAATGTGGTGAGATCGGTAAACGATTTATTCATTTTTTATTGAGTTGATTCTGGAACACATTATGCACTCATTCACTTCCCAATTTCATGATGATTTTTATTTTTTTTGGCCAACTGCCAAACATTTTTTTTTCAGAAAACATCAATCAGTTGACTGTTCTTTCATGCCATACTATTGATTTTAGTGGCAAAAATGGGGAAATGAGTCAAAATAACGATTTTGTTATTGTATTACAGCGCCTTTCGTACTATTACGTGACATCCGTGATGAGTACGCCGTGACACCGTAATTAGTTGGTATTATGAACAATGCCTTTTGCACCTTAAACAATGGCTGCCTAATTATCAATGCGACGAGAAATGTTTTTCTGGAATTGTATAAATTACCTAACACTTATTGACCAATCAAATTAAGAAAATCAAAGTAAACACTCTAGCGATTAGCAATTGCGGTCATGCGAATTTTTAATAGTTCAGCGGTCTAGCGCATGCTCGTACAAAACTCCCCTCTGCTAGTTTACTCGCTTTCTCCATTTACATTCTAAATTTGTTTAATTATCTACCCATCTACCCATCTATCCATCTATTCATTAAAAAAAAGGAATATTCTATTTTTCTCTCCGAATCTGAGTGTTTCTTCGAAGTTGCTTTGCGTGCAATAGGCTGTAGCCAAGCTAAAAACAACAAACCACGCGTCATTGGTAACATGACCGGACATTTGCAATTGTTAATGATTTTGAATACCATTGTATCTTAACTCTTTTTCTGCCACGATAGCTTTTCCAAGTAATCTCTAAGGGCCTGTTTACTTGGAGAAAGGGTCACCCTCCTAGAATGGTCACCCTACTGGTAGGGTCACCCTCCTCTATTGTTTTTTGTGGTTGTGTTTACATGACAGGTAAGGTCACCATAGGGGTATAGGGTCACCCTATCAGCAAAGCAAGGTAGGGTGACCCTCCCAGGAGGGCTAGCTTTTTGTTTACTTACGGCCATGTTAACGCTAAAGGTAGGGTGACCCTATCTCGAATTGTATCAAATGACGTTAAATGATTTTGCCGCAGCCAAGGATGCTAAAGAGAGGAAAACTGAATTTAGCTCCAAAAGAGAACGCTTGCCCGCCATTTTGTTGTTTACGAAGTTTAACGACCTAGTCCTACCCCCGGGGTGACCCTTGTCGAGTTTTCATGTAAAGGAGGGCTATGTTTTGTCCCTTCTGGTATTGACCCTCCTAGGAGGGTGACCCTATCTCCATGTAAAGAGGCCCTTAAGAAGTTTTAGGTTATGGTATCAGCCGTGGTGGTCGTTCAGATATCGAGGAACTTAACAATGAAAAAGTCCAAAACGTGAAACCTAAAGGCGTTATCGTTCCCTTAATTACGAGAATGTTCACTATCACGGCTTCGACATATTTATTTCGTGCTATATTTATTGAAACTACGTCTCAAAAACTTGAACATTGTACTCGTTTATCCGGTACATAACAATTAACACAAAATCGTCACTTGTGATGTTTTACAGTAAATTAAATATATGGAGTCGCGAGATATCCTTTCGCTGTGTCTCAAATATGCAATAATAAAAAACATTTTTTACGTAGATAGTTGTGATTAACCGTGGACGAAAAAAATGAAATATAAACAAAGAAAGATGATCAAAATACCGGAACATTTTAATATTAAAATTCCTTACTGGAATGCAAAAAAAAAAGAAAACTGGGCCATTAGATTTTTGAGGGGGGTGTGGGGGGGGGGGGGGAGGTGGGGGGGGGGGGTGGGGAGGGGAATGTTGGACAAATCTTCAAACAAAATTCGAGCACAGCCTTAAATAGGCTCAGATTTCAGCCGTTGGGGTTTCGTGCGCTTTACGGGGGAGAGTATCGCGAGCGCACGAAACCCCATGCAACGGCTGAAATCTGACTCCTAAGCCTTAAAGAGAGAGATAGAGAAAAATAGGAGCTATTGTACAGAACAACAGTCGCTTACGAGAGAGATTCATTACAATGTTTAAATGGGAAGCAAAACGGGAAATTCAGTGAAAGAGTGCTCAATTTAGAGGGATGGTTTCTTACGAGAGCTGTGGACGTTAAAAGAAAGTAATCTATTTCATAATACTCTCCTTCATGTTCAGTTGAAATAAGGAATGGGTAAAAATATTGAATCAGCGGCCAAAGGCAAACTATAGCAATTTGCCTTTGGTGGCGGGTCCATACGACCACGCGAGACATGTCGGGGTGGGAGGGTGGGTCGTTTTCTAGTGGGTCCGCCGCGCTGATCAATCAACTGAACGAGCAGAGAGTGTTCTCTCGCATTTATAATGCCCCTCTACATTCCTCACGGGCCTATTCTATCCGTATTCCATCGTGTTTAAACAATAATTCTATTATTTCATCTTCGCATCTCATTAGAGTATTAAGAATAGTAATCTATTTCATAATACTCTCCTTCATGTTCAGATGAAATAAGGAATGGGTAAAAATATTGAATCACGCTACCTAGGTCTATCTATGCATCATTTATAATTATACCACATTTCACACTAATATCATCTCACACAAGAATACCCCCAATCCTCATATCCCCTATCCTCTTAAACCCAAAGCTATAACTCTCCTGGGCTTTCTCATTTTTCCCTTTTATTCGTGGTTTCCATTGGGAGAGCGCTCACAAAACGTTTCTGTTTATTAATGTCTTGCCATGGTTGGATAGTATTTACTGGTCCACTTGACGCTAGCTTGCACGACGCACCCGATGGGTTTAACACCTTAGCTAACTGTAAATAATACAATGCAGTATGGCGACGATTCCACCCCACATGATCCATGATTTCAGAGAGGTCTGCACCTGTCAGGGCTAAGGTGATGGCGCATCCATATCTAAAGCAATGTAGTGTTTCACCGGCTTCATTTATACCCATCTCATCGAGGTATCCCTTTAATCGGGCTTCAGCTGCTGATGATGTCAACGGAGCGTCTACAATGCCCTGTGCTGACGTCGTCGGCCGGAACAGATAGCCCCAGGTAAGATCAACGCGTATTTGCCTGGCAATATCTATATATTGTTCAATAGCCCTTATAGGGCAGATAGCAGTTTGGGGGTTTCTTCTAATTCCGAAAACATTCTGATCTCCGTCTCGTAATGTTTTACACCAGATGTGGTTGAATAATAACCCATCATCGTTTGGGAAGCGTAAGAATTCCGGGACTTTCACTCGACCCAGATCCCCGTGTCGGTCCCCACTAAAGAAAGCTGTCTTGAAGTAAGCCTGATCACATGCAATTCTAAATCGCTCTATGGGTTTATTCACCTTCTCCAATTTACGCTGTAAATGTAGTGACAATTGCGTAAGCTTGTCGACAAAGAAAGGCGTTGCTTGCTTAGGTGTAACTCTAGCCTGGAGCTGTTCCGCAGTAACTAAACGAAGATAGTCTTTAACGCATTTATCCGCTGCTGGATTTCCTAGCCCTAATATCTTATCCCATTCTCCATCTTGACCAATCGTATGGAAAATTGCTCTCAGTTTGCCGATATATGAGTCCACCGTCTTATAAGATAGGCGCATTGGGCAACCACAATGGTGTTTTCCTTTATCTCCAATAAATTGACAACTATTTATGTGTACTTGCGTTCTACCATTGCGGTCCTTATAGATTAAGAAACGGCATATGTCCCGCTGGGTTAAAGTAGCAAGGGTTACGTTTCCCTGCAAAGCCGCTACAAACTCTTCAAGCTCTTTTTGCAATGAATCCTTTTGTTTTGCATAACTGGTTGCGCGATCGTAATTCAAAAGTTGCTGTAGCCGCTCATCGATGACATTCAAATCTATATCTACGTGATCCACCCTTTGCCATGCAATATATCACCTTCTCTTATATCCACAGCGCTGACAAAAACAAAAGTCTACGTCATTTGCGCGGCCATATTTTGGGCATCGTACTGAAGGGGTGAACAATTTTGCCACCATGAGAAGGTCCTACAATACAATGTATTATATAACAGTTATTTTCTTTATTCTTATGTTGTTACACACTAGCTATTTATCATAAATATACAATAATATGCAATAAAATTGTTATTATCTTCGTTATTCTCTGATTACCCATCGATTGTCCTACACTGTCTATATACATATATACCTAATCGAGTTCTGCAGTCATAATGGTTTAAAAGCAAACGCCCAAAGATCTCCTGTTAGGAATTTATGCGGGACCCAACCGTTCTTGGAGGGAGCGAGAATAGCTTTCTCATCACCTTTTGCGGCCCGGTTATGTTTCGTAGTTGATTTGCACCATAATGAGGGCCACCAAAACTTCCTGGGATAAACATCCAAAACTACCACTGTGCAACTTAGTGTATATTCCCGAAGGAGAGACAACACTGGTCCGACCAGTGCCAGAGGCGTAAACACATAAGGTCGTTTCAAGTTACTATCACGCTGGGCTAGATCTTGAGCAAAGACATTAACGCCAGCCGAACCGGCCAAGGAGTAAAATGGGGGAGGTCTTGGCCGGAAGAACGACCAGATAGATACCTTGTTTCTGATCCATCCAAGGACTTCATCCTGGCTCGCTCCAGGACACTTTTGTAATAACACCTCCCATTGTGTTGCATGGGCATGTAACTCCCCCGCTTTAAAACATTTTGGGTCGCGGAAACATAAACTTGTTAGCCTACAACCAGCTTCTCCCTTTCGTACTAATAGGACCCTCCTATATATGCATCCCATCATTTGCTGTCATTTCATGCATCTGCGACTGTAACGGGATTTCGCCGATAATCCACCCAACTTGTCACATTCTTTTCTTGTTCTCCTCCCATTAGACATCTATCAAATTCGACATGCTTTTCCCATTGGGGGAATTGCGCACCCTAGTGTAAGGAAAAGGCATTTAGAATGGAAAAGAGGAAAATCCCGCACAGTCAGCAGCGAAATGACAGCATTGACCCAGTAAAACCGGGGGGGTTATTTTAGATACCCTTTTTCAATACTGCTAAAACTCTGTGACTGTCACCAATAAAACACTCATTATTTTTTTATTTATTTATTTATTTATTTTTTTTACGGCTTTTATTGTTATATTAGATCAAGTATAATGTATCATAATCGACTACAATCCCTTTTATTTTCATATCCATAACCCTTTGCCTGTCCGGTAATTATTAACGTAATTTACAGTAGCACTAATTATCGCCCTCGTGAAAATTACTTGTCCTTTATAACATCTGCAGTAGGCGTTTGAGATGACGCTCCCTGCATGTCTTAGCTCGCAATTGAGCGTTATGTGGCCAACTTTACCACAATAGTAACATCGGCGATCCGCCGATCCTTGCCAAGTATTCGCCATTCTATCCTAAAGTTCAATGGTGCTGGCCTTACGTCTGCCTGTTTGTTGGAATGCTTATTGTACTCTTTTTCTACTTTTCTGAGCACATCCAACACCTTTTCATGGTCTTTGTCTCCCACCAAGCGCAACAACAAGTGCCAAAATTGTTCCTTCGGAATGTCGACCTTGGCACGAGCGGTCTGGTAGGCCACTTTGTAGAAATTGGCTTTTTGATGCTTGTTATCATGTGCGGCCCCTTGTAGCGTGTCCAACATCTCCAGCGCTTCATATTTGTTAAATTCTAATAGAGGGCGAGAAATATAGTTTGTATTTTTTTTTTTGCAACATCCTCCACCGATGGCTTTCTGAGTCAGGACACAAGTTCTTGTAGTTCTTTTTTCAATTTCTAGAAAAAACAAACAAATGAAGGTACTTTTGAGTCCCGTACCATCCGCTGCATACCTACATGTCATAAATCCTTTAGTATTACAATTTATAAATGTATGCAACAAATTTTCATTACACTTCCGTTGTCAGAAGGTATAAATATCCCCGTACATCTAATTAAACCAGCACATATGCTACATTACACTATGTAACTCTGCCCACTAATTATTCAGGTCAAACTGTATTACCTCCTTACTATACCCCTAGAATATGCTTATGTTTTCCTTCATTATACTCCTTACACATAACAACCAAAACATAGGAAATACTTCACTTCCCTATACTCAATTATAGTCATCCAACGAATCACAATTTAATCTGCTTCCCTAATGCGCGGGAATATTTCAATTCTGTGTACTATGTATGTAATCGTAGTCATTCAAAAAAAAAAAAACACACCGAAGCAATCATTCTACATTTACTTGTCTCCTCCCTGTACACGGGAAAACTTAATTTAATGTACTATTAAAGTCATCCAACAAACACTCGCCCAAAGATTCATTCTACAATAGTCTGCCTCCCTAGCTCTCCCTGTACGTGGGAAAATTGATTTTTCTTATATGTACTATTATAGCCATCCTATGAACACACGCCAAAGGAATCATTAATCCACAATAGTCTGCCTCCCTGTACGCGGGAAAATCATTCACTTTTATGTACTATTATAGTCACCCAACGAACACTCGCCGAAGGAATCATTCTACAATAGTCTGTCTCCCTGTACGCGGTAAAATCATTCACTTTTATGTACTATTATAGTCATCCAACGAACACTCCATTACCAGAAATCGAAGACATGTGACGTCACCGCATGCTAAAGTTAGATTTGTGGCATTTAAAAATGGCCGCTCAGAATTACTGATAAATGTATGGGCTCAGAAAGAAAATGTCTAATATACTTGCTAAATATCATTGTACTATCGGTGCCGCCTCCTAACTTTTAACTCGAGTATAAGTTCTATTCATTTATGCAAGTTAAGTTTGATTTAGTTTTCTCAATATGCAGCACGAAGGAATAATATTATTGAGAAATAATTGCTTTACTTTAGTCTTTATTTCAGCGAAAAATGTGTAATTTACCTTGTGTTCAGCATCGCCTGCCATCGACAGTTTACATGGATCTATCCTTGCCGCCTTCTTAAAATGCTTCTGAGATTACGGGCTTTTCAATACTGTTTTAGAAGTCTTTCCAAGTAATACACCAATGACGCAGATTAACAGTAAAAAGTGATGATTTTTTAGTTTTAAAAATTTCCATTTTACACCAAAATATCATAAAAAATGACCGATAAATCCTGCAAAGAAGCTTGTTTCGATCGTCGAGTCGATTGCAATGTTTACAGCTTAGTAGCCTGGTGATTTTACGTGTAATTCCGCTGTTTAAAGAATCCGAAGGCTTCTTAAGCGGGAAATTCAAAATTCAAAGTTCATAAGAATGGTCTTCCTGTGTCCTTTTGAAAGTGACCTAATTCGTTCGAATTATTCTATGCCGAGCGTAAGCGGGCGCTTCAATTTTAAATATATCAACTGTACCAGAAGCGCTTGGTACTTCTAAACAAACTTATAATAGTTTGGTTTTGATAAATTGATTTATTTCGATAGAAATTCGAGGATAATTCTGGACTGCCAGTAGACCGCTGGTCATAATATCGCGGACGTAAAATGTCTTAGATTTCTGGTAATGCGCCGAAGGAATCATTAATCCACAATAGTCTGTCTCCCTGTACGCGGGAAAATCATTCACTTTTATGTACTATTATAGTCACCCAACGAACACTCGCCGAAGGAATCATTCTACAATAGTCTGCCTCCCTGTACGCGGGAAAATCATTCACTTTTATGTACTATTATAGTCATCCAACGAACACTCGCCGAAGGAATCATTAATCCACAATAGTCTGTCTCCCTGTACGCGGGAAAATCATTCACTTTTATGTACTATTATAGTCACCCAACGAACACTCGCCGAAGGAATCATTCTACAATAGTCTGCCTCCCTGTACGCGGGAAAATCATTCACTTTTATGTACTATTATAGTCATCCAACGAACACTCGCCGAAGGAATCATTAATCCACAATAGTCTGTCTCCCTGTACGCGGGAAAATCATTCACTTTTATGTACTATTATAGTCATCCAACGAACACTCGCCGAAGGAATCATTCTACAATAGTCTGCCTCCCTGTACGCGGGAAAATCATTCACTTTTATGTACTATTATAGTCATCCAACGAACACTCGCCGAAGGAATCATTCTACAATAGTCTGCCTCCCTGTACGCGGGAAAATCATTCACTTTTATGTACTATTATAGTCATCCAACGAACACTCTCCGAAGGAATCATTCTACAATAGCCTGCCTCCCTGGCCTGTACGCGGGAATTGTTCTCCTATTTTAGATAAACCCATCATATACGCTATTGAAAAACCCCGACTATAAGATAAGCTAAACTCTAGCTAAAAATAAATTACTATCTTAAGCGTTACCCACGCGTGCACGACGCTTGTTGAAGGCACTCAAGCTTATCAGGAATATGCAAATACATTTTAGTAAGAATAATCTTTGTTATCTGAATAGTCCGTTGATTTAGAAATAACGCTTCATGTACAAGTTTGCAACAAAATTACTCGATTCAGTCCTCAATAAACTAGGATACATCAATGAGTCAACTTGTACCGTAAAACTTGGGTTTTGAATGTAATATATTTACCTCAAGCTTCACTTGAGTCGTTGCTGGCTGAGCTTGGGCGGCTGCTTCGGTGGCCGGCGCATTTTGTGCTTGCAGTATCGGAGCTGGTGGTTCTTGTCCTTCGCCTACAACTGGCGCTGCGGGAACTTGTATTTCTCCAGCTTCGTCGTCTGACATTTCTCGCGTGGTCGTTCTTGAACACAGTACTAAGAGTTTTCTAGTGGGTCCGCCGCGCTGATCAATCAACTGAATGAGCAGAGAGTGTTCTCTCGCATTTATAATGCCCCTCTACATTCCTCACGGGCCTATTCTATCCGTATTCCATCGTGTATAAACAATAATTCTATTATTTCATCTTCGCATCTCATTAGAGTATTAAGAATAGTCAACTGTCTGACTTGGGCGTTCTGTGGTGTCACGCTCTATAGTCAAAACTACTTGGCAATAGGTCAAAATACGCTCTTCAAGCAAATGCACACCAACATTTCGCTCAAGCACTAAGTTTGTTTGCATTCGTAGGTACAGTAAACGACTGCAAATCTCAGCGAACATGACCACTTGTCAAACGCGATTCGCTAGCTGTCGAACTAGATGCAAATCAGTCCAACGGAAGGATCTGCTTCTACCTCTGATAATCACTGGTGCAGTTCTTGGCTTTCTAATCGGCGTGTTAATAAGCAGCTCTGTCAACTCAATTGTGAATCCAGAGGAGCGCAAGACAACATTAATGCTGATTGGATTCCCGGGAGAGCTTTTGCTAAATATGCTCAAGATGATAGTGCTGCCTTTAATTGTGGCGAGCTTAATCAAAGCGTTGTCTTCACTCGATTCGACATCGACTGGAAAGATCGGACGTCGTCTGTTCTTGTACTATTTTCTTACGACAATATGTGCAAGTCTAATTGGTATGATTATGGTGGTCACTATTCGTCCTGGTAGAATTGGTAAAGAAGATACAAGTTTCTCGAATGATTCTAAGTATCGAACAATCGATTCATTCCTCGACTTATTCAGGTAAATTTATTGATTGGGTTAAGTTCTTGATAAATGCGACATTATTTTAATATGTGCAGGTGTAGTTGGTTATGACCGTAAGTATTCGCCCTGGTAGAATTGGTTCATTATTCGACTTATTCAGGTAAATCTATTTGTGGGGTTAAATTCTTGATACTGATACGACTTTAGCAAAGATATGAGACGACGTTTATTTGTTATCACGACAACATCTTCGGTTCACTGAACAATGAAGTCAAATCGAATGGCATGTTGTAAAATCCGGACTCGGACCCAGACCAGTAGGACCTGGACCCGGACCAGGACCCGAACCCGGACTTGAAAATATAAATAAATGTATGAATAAAATAATTTCAATAATAAATAAATAAATAAACTATAAAAATGAATAAATTGAATGTAAATTAAAAATTCAAATCATGTATTTGTAGTATAACAACGTAAATATCAGACTTGTCAGCGGATCACGGACTGACGGAACGACGGACCGTAAGGGAAATGGAGGACAACCAAAAAAAATACAAATAAAACAACAACATTGAATAATTATTTTTCGCTTCAAATCATCTCAAGCTAATCCGAGAAAATAATTACATAATCGTAATGGAGCGGTCTAAACTGTAAGCGCTTTCAAAATGTTCTAACAATGATCCACGAGTTGGCCATAGGTGGCCTTTGATTAGTTCTTGTGACTATTATTACTATTATTAACGGGCCAACTGGCGTATGAATTCTCTCTAGCTCAAACTAAGCAAAAACAGATGATATCTAGCATTTCGAATTAAATGTTTCTTCACATTTTTATTCACCTTTTGCCTAAAACAAAACCCGCAGTGAAACGCTGTAAACATATTTTTGCGATCCAAAGTTTATCATGAGCTCAAGCTGTTTTGTCATGCATGAGTTCTTATCATGAGTTCCATGATAATGGGACAGCCCTATATTAAAGTCAGTGTCTATTAGTCGTGTTTATATAACTGATAACCTGTATGATGCAATTCTTCGCTTTAATATTTATAACGAAAGTTGTTAACGTGGATTTGTGACATGTGCTTATTGATTCCTGCCAGGGAAAAACCGCACGTACGAAAAGTCGCTGTACTGTAATCATATTTTCTATGTTATTTTACTTGGATGAACTCCGTAGAGGTAACACAGATATACTGTAATTGAACATTGTTTGATATGGGGAGGGGGACAGGTAACGACGTCTTTCTATTTATAGAATTACTTGCCGTGTGACCTCTACGGCAAAAGACAAAACAAGCACCCAAATTATCAGCGAATTAAGAAATCAGTAGAAAAAAAAACACGTTATTTCTATTGTTGCTTACATATTTAGAGGTCGTCCAAGTAAACTGAAAACGGCAGAAATAGTCGTGCGAAAACAAATGGTCGGTATGAATCCATTAATCGTTGTCACAATTTCATTGACAAATGATCCGTTTGTTTCGCTTAGTTTGACCTAGAGATAATTCATACACCAGTTGGCCCGTTAATAATAGTAATACTAGTCACAAAAACCAAGAACAATAGTGTATTTAGTTAAATGGCAAAGAATTTAAAGATTGTCAGTTACATATTAATTATATAATCATTCATTCATTTATTCATTCATTCACCCATAAAGTTTTTGTTCGTTTGTTTGTATATTTATTTAATTTATTAATTTATTTGAATTAATTTATTCATTTTATAGGGTGATATATAGACGAATAAATGAATAAACGATCGTAAAAAATGTAATGTAAACGAGACAATGTAACAAAGTCAGGGTGAATTAGAAGTAAAAGTGAGTTGTTATACAACAAATATACATGATTTGAATTTTTAATTTACATTCAATTTATGCATTTTATAATTTATTTATTATACATTTATTTATAAATTTCAAGTCCGGGTCCGGGTCCGGGTCCGGGTCCGGGTCCGGGTCCGAGTCCAGGTTTTACAACATGCCAAATCGAAATAGAGCGATATGGTTTATACCAGCATATTTTGTTCAAAGTTTTAAGATGTTCAAATTGCGCACATTCAAAATTCCAGACGAGGATATCCGATACTTGAAAAAAATACTACTTGAGTACCTGAGTACCGCTCTTAGATAATATATAGGAATGTAACGCAAAGAGCTTATGCCTTCACGCCATATGTCAAGGAGTCTCACTATTTTGGATGTTATCTCACAAAATAGACCAAATCGGCTAACGGGTTGCTATGTACGTTTCAACTCAATTCAAAACCTCTGGATATATAATAGCCTGATTTTCAGAGCGGGCCTGGGTCCTGCACTATCACAAAATCTTCCACGATAAGAATAAGAATCTTATATTCCAAAAATATTTAAATTGGGTCAAAACGTACATAGCAACGAGTATATGACGATTTTGTCTATCCCCGATTAATCCACAAACCCATAGGATGTTTTTACACCTTTGGTGCCAAAGAAAAGAAAAGAAGAGAAAAATACAGAGAAGAGAAGAGAAGAGAAAAGAAGAGAAGAGAAGAGAAGAGAAGAGAAGAGAAGAGAAGAGAAGAGAAGAGAAGAGAAGAGAAGAGAAGAGAAGAGAAGAGAAGAGAAGAGAAGAGAAGAGAAGAGAAGTGAAGTGAAGAGAAACAAAGAAAAACAAAGAAAAGAAAAGAAAAGAAAAGAAAAGAAAAGAAAAGAAAAGAAAAGAAAAGAAAAGAAAAGAAAAGAAAAGAAAAAAAAAGAAAAGAAAAGAAAAGAAAAGAAAATCACCATGATGCCCGAATGGAATATATCCAATGATCCATTTCAGCTTCTAGATTAAACTCTTGGCTTTTTTCAGAGACAACTTTTATTGAATAACCACATTCTTTATTTTAGAAACATATTTCCAAACAACATTGTCGCTGCATGCTTTATGGGGGTGAGTATATATACTGTATTTACAGTTCACGTTTTACATTTTTTGTTGCCAACGCATCATCATAAACACCATCGTAATTATTATCATCATTATTATCATCATTATTATCATCATCACAATCATCATCGTCATCTGCATCGCAATCATCATCATTTTAATCATCATTTGTATATTTATCATCTGTAGACAGGTTGTGAGTATGAGTAAATTAGTTTGATGTCTGCAAATTTAAGAAAGTGATTTTTTTTTCATAATCATATCCATCTTCATCATAACTATCATCATCATCAACTTCATTATCACTAGTATCATCATCATTATAATCATTACTATCATCATCATTATCATCATCATTATCATCATCATTATCATCATCATTATCATCATCATTATAATCATTATCATCATCATCATTATCATCATCATTATCATCATCATTATCATCAACATTATCATCAACATTATCATCATCATTATCATCATCATTATCATCATCATTATAATCATTATCATCATCATCATTATCATCATCATTATCATCATCATTATCATCAACATTATCATCATCATTATAATCATTACTATCATCATCATTATCATCATCATTATCATCATCATTATAATCATTACTATCATCATCATTATCATCATCATTATCATCATCATTATAATCATTATCATCATCATCATTATCATCATCATTATCATCATCATTATCATCATCATTATTATCATCATTATAATCATTATCATCATCATCATTATCATCATCATTATCATCATCATTATCATCATCATTATCATCATCATTATCATCATCATTATAATCATTACTATCATCATCATTATCATCATCATTATCATCATCATTATCATCATCATTATCATCATCATTATCATCATTACTATCATCATCATTATCATCATCATTATCATCATTGTCGTCAATAGGCTTCAAGTCTACGCGACTAGTCCGAAAGGTAGCATGGGTAGAAATCACTAAAGCAGCGAATTATTCATAATTAGTTGATTGAGTGCGCGTGGTATTGCATTAGATAATGCGCGCATTTATCCGCTCCGGTGATTTCTACCCATGCTACCTTTCGGTCTAGTCGCGTACACTTGAAGCCTATTGAAGACAATGGTTTTTGAATTGATTGTATGTATTCACCTATATTTTCCAGGTTAAAACCAAATACATGCCTTCTCCTGGTAAATACATATCCTACAACACCACTACAAACACCACAGCAACCAACCTCAAGACTTCACTCTTCACCAATGGCACCCACAATATCACTATGGTAACGCGTGAAGTCTATCCACCAACTTCCAATATCCCGGATGGAACAAAGAATTCTTGGGGTACCAATGTGGTTGGGATAACGATATTCTGTGTAGTGTTTGGAGTAGTTCTTGGTCAGCTTGGCGAGAAAGGAAAGCCGGTGAAGGATTTCTTTAGTACTCTGGATTTAATTATTATGAAGATTGTGACACTTATTATGTGGTAGGTGACATAAACTTTATTCATAATAGTGGGTTGCCTGTGTTGAGCCTACGTTTTCTTGGTCAGTGACTATATAGTATGGGTATTCTGGCCACCATAAATTTCGTAAATCATAGTATGCAAAGTATAAGTTCAATAAAGCCAGTTAAACATGGTTACAACAGTAGGTAAGATTTGTACTCTTTTGGAACAGGGGAGGGGGGGATAAAGCATATATCAGTTTGGGCCCACAGTAGCCTGCATAGCTGGCCCTGGTGGATTGGGGAGAGAGGCGGAGGGATTGGGGAGAGGAGGAGAGGGGAAGAGAAGGAAAAAAGCGCCTGCCCGCAAGGCCATGTATTTTACATGTTTACGGTCTGATTGGCTCATTCTTGACAATTGATTGACAGATATTGGGATAGGTCATGACGAAAACCAGAACACACTTTCATTCGGCTTCTTTGCTTGTAAACATGGCAAATGTTTATATATAGTTATGGTAGTAAACGGCGAGTATTACTCAACTTTCAAGTAAGGTAAATTCTCTTGGCCTGACGACAGCCGATCTATCCGATGAAGCGGTATGCTGTTATAATATTAGGTCCAGCGAGATTTCTCGACGAGCTGAAACTTTTTCAATGTTCCTCAATCTAAGCTACATTTATTTCCACACTTTTTCCAAGCTAGAGTGGAATAATATAGTTATCATTTGAAGATGAAACATCGGACTTATCAGCTTTCTTGGTGAATGATTCGAATTGTTTTTATTGCTGTATCACATGCAGCCGTTGATTCTGTGTTCTATAAATCGCTCGTAAAACCTGACTTTATTTTTACTTGAATTAAAAGCAATTATCCCATGTCGTTCTTTGAATGTTAGATTTTCTATGAGGGTAATTGTTTTCACAAGAAATTGCGTATTGAAAGTTAAACTACTAACGTACAAACAAGGCCAGTTAGTATCAAACTGAGAAGTTCTGGTTAGCCCTTACTTCCGGTGCGCTATTATAAGTAGTGGGCGGTTAACTAAATAAGACAGCCTTGCGGGCAGGCTCTCCCTTCCTTCTCTCCCTCCTCCCCCTCCCCTCCCCTCCCCTCTCCCCCTTTTCCCCAGAGAGCCAGGGTACGCAGGCTAGGCCCACAGTAATTGGGCGATGCTGTTGTGGTTTCCCTGCCTATTGTCTTAATTGCTAATTTACTTATTTATTTCGTATATTTATTATTTGTTAACGTAAAATTTATTTAGGCGAAGCGGATAAAATAAAATAAAATAAAAATAAGTATAATCATTAATTATGTCTTTCCCAGGTTTTCTCCTATTGGCATCTTCTGTATAGTTTGCGCTAAAGTTGCCCAAATGAGTGACGTCACAGGCACTCTGCAAATGATTGGTTTATTTATTCTAACAGTAGCCTCAGGTGTGGCTATTCATGGGTTTCTGGTTCTGCCTTTATTCTATTTTGTAATGACCAGGAAGAACCCTTATAAGTTTATGATGGGAATGAGTGATGCACTGGTCACTGCTTTCGGCATTAGCTCGAGGTAAGCTAGTCTCCCTCGCAGACGTTCTTAGTGTCGTCACGCAACACTAAGAACGGCTGCGAGGGAGACTAGAGGTAAGCAGGTAACTAATATTAATTCGTTTTCCATTCGTAAATGTTTTTGTTTGGTCATCACTTGATTTATCTATAATATTTCATTGATTAATTGATTCATTAATTCAGTCATTCATTTATTCAGTTAGCCAGTCAGTCATTTGTTTGTTAAGTTCGTTTCTTATTTCTATTGTTCGTCCTTTCTTCGGTTCTTACTAAATTCTTTCTTTTCATCAATCGTTCCTTCCTTTCTGACTTCTATTCTACATACTTTTCTTCGCTTGTTTCCTTCCTTCCTTCCTTTTTTTCTTGCTTCCTTCCCTTCCCTCTACCCTTTCTTTTATCCTTCTTTCCTTCCTTCGTTTTTACTTTCTTGTTTCTTCACTTACCTTTTCCCTTCTTTTTATCCTATCTTTCTTCCTGCATTCCTTGCAACATTCCTTTTATTTTTGCTACCTTCTCTCATCCCATCCTTTCTTCCAATTCAATTATTCCTTCCTTCCTTTTTTTCGTCTTGCCTCTTTCTCTTGCCTCTACCCTTTCTTTTATCCTTCTTTCCTTCCTTCCTCTTTTTTTCTTGCTTCGTCACTTGCCTTTTCCTTTGGTTTCATCCTTTCTTCCTTCCTGCATTATTTGCAAAATTCCTTGCAACATTCCGTTTTTTCCTTTCTTTTCTCCTCCCATCCTTCCTTCCAATTTATTCATTCTGTCATTCCTTTTTTCCTTTCTTCCTTCTTCATTCAATTGTTTTTTCGTCCGTTCATTCGCTTTTTCATCCCTTCCTTCGTTGATCCATTCATTCATTCATCCATTCATCCATTCATTCATTCATTCATTCATTTATTCATTCATTCATTCATTCATTCATTCATACATTCATTCATTCATTTGATATCCTTATATTTTAAGTTCTGCAACTCTTCCCACTACCATTCGCTGTGCAGAAGAAAACAAATACAACAAAGTGGACAGTAGAGTCGCTAGCTTCGTCCTGCCTTTAGGAGCGACGGTTAATATGGATGGAAGTGCTGTCTTTGAAGGAATCATTGGCATCTTTGTTGCTCAGATGAACGATATAAGCATTACACCTGCATTCCTAGTTACAAACATGTATGTAGGTTTGTAGAGATTTAATTTAATTGCAAGTTGTCGCTGAACAAATCTTTAAACCTTATGATGATGATGATAAACATAATGATGATGATGTCTATTATGATGAGCTTATGGTATTATTGAATTGATGATTATGATATAGTTCATGATAATTTTGATGATGATTAAGGTGATGATGATGATGGTGATGATTTTAAATATTATCGGGTGATGATGGTGATGATGATGATGATCATCATCATCATCATGTACGTGGTGATGGTGATGAATATTATCATGGTACCATGATGATTATGATATAGTTCACGGTGATGATGACAATGATGATGATGACGAGTTTATGGTGATCATGATTTTGGTGAAAATGATTATTATTGCATTAGTATTTTCTTACTTATGAAATTATCTTACTTATGAAATTCTCTTGTTAATTTTTTTTAAATCTCCGTATATTTACGGTGTATTTGCGTATTTTTCTCTAGATTGATGGCCTTAGCTATTTCTGTCGGGGCTGGTGGTATCCCTTCAGCTGGTTTTATCTACCCTGTCATCGTGCTACAGACACTTGGGCTTCCTGTGGAGGATCTTGCACTTGTATTACCAGTGGAATGGTTCCTGTATGTGAAGAAACATTGTGTATCGTGCCATCACCATCACTTTAGCCATCACCATCACCATCACCATCACCATCACCATCACCATCACCATCACCATCACCATCACCATCACCATCACCATCACCATCACCATCACCATCACCATCACCATCACCATCACCATCACCATCACCATCACCATCACCATCACCATCACCATCACCATCACCATCACCATCACCATCACCATCACCATCACCATCACCATCACCATCACCATCACCATCGCCATCACCATCACCATCACCATCACCATCACCACCACCATCACCATCACCATCACCATCACCATCACCATCACCATCACCATCACCATCAGCCATAACTCTGAGATTTGAAATCCTTCTTTAACAGCCGTTTTATGTTTTGAATGGGTTATTTTCAATGAACACTTTGCAAAGCTGCCAGCTATTATCACGTGCCATTCTTTGAGCCGCGCGTGACCAATGTCACAAAAACGTTTTGTTTATTTACTAATTTTGTTGTCATTATTTTGCATTTTAAGTTTGACCTACGGGTTGGTTGATACTAAAACGATAAGACCCCTTGCCCTCATGGGCTACCGGTCAAATAGCCCACCAGGCCTGCGGACTCGTGTGCTATTGACAGGTAGCCCATGAGGGCTCATCCTCGGGAACCCTGGGGTAATCTTCTGTCACTCGTTTCTCGCTCCCAGAATAAATACCCCTGGGTTCCCGAGGATGATTCGGGCTTCGGTTCCAATCGTTAAATATATGTTTTGTTTTCTAGTGATCGTATTCGCACCACTCTCAACGTCTGGGGAGATGCTGTCGGGGCTGGGATCGTCAACGTCATGTCACGTGACGACCTACTTGAACTCGACGCACAAAACGTAGAAAATGGCGCCGGTCAGTCCCAGTCTTCTCACAAACAAAGAAGTGACGATGTGGACGATGACAGAAACACATTATCGGGTTCAGTGGATTTTATTAATGAAACATCATTTTAAGGCAGCAAACGTATTGGATGTGGAACTTCTTTTCACATAATACCACAGATATTTTAACTTTAAATCTTGCTTCTGTCAAACTTATTGTATATTGCTATGAATTCCCACAAGGAAATATTAAACAATCGCTTTTCAATTCTATTCAGAGGAATGCTAATGAACTTGAATGCTAACGACTTGATGACATTAAACCTGTTTTTGTTACAAAATTATCGTCGATTGACTTAGTAGCATAATACCTTAAAGCTAGCGCAGATGCAGCAATGCAGGAGATCTCGGTTCGAATCCTGGCGTTGGTACTCAAAGACGTTTTTTCGACAAAAATCGCTGTCAAGTAAATTATTTCTAATAAGTCAACTGATGTTTACGAGTAGAGATGAGGGGATGCAAGTAATTAGCGTGCTTTATCTAGATAAAGCACTTGAATTGGAAATGAGCCGGATACAACCCTGTGAATAACAAAGAAAACCGAGTCAAGTGTGGATTAAGCTGTGATAGACAACAAATCTGTGCCATGATAGATAACTTGAATTCCGTTTTTGAAAATAATGAAAATTTATGTGAAAGACTAAAGGGAAAATTAGCTAAATATTAAGAGCGTATGTCACGAAGCATCAAACAACTACTGGCAATGGTCAATAATCGGATTTTGCTAATACTTTTATATATTGTACCCTATTATATCCCAATCATCACAATCTACTTCATTAGTAAAAATATTGCTTAATTTTCGAGAAATAAGGATTTTTGTGAGAGTAGGTGAATATGCTAATTTTAGCGATCTCAGATTACCCCACTTCAATGGCCTGGCGTGACGAAAGTATTTAACCTTTGAAATTTTAAGTAACATAATATTCTTGTTCATTGTTTAGACATTATATTATGTAGTTTTCAATGATTAAAATCAAAAACTAAATATTTTACGAATTTTCTTGTCGACCATACTTTTTCTGCTTCTAAAAATAGCCTCAGAAGAATGGACTTTTAAGCTATGTGCAATACAACCAAATCCAACGACATTATCGATTTATATAGAAGAAGTGATGGCCTTGATGCTGATATAAACATTTACGTCCGTATTTTGGTTGTATGGCATGAACAGCGATCTCAAAGTTGGTTAAAATTCAACTTTAGCGACTCTGAAATTGACATGTTTTGTCTAGCCGTTACTCGTTTTGCCGTTTAAACTATCGCCAAACTATTGCGAAAATCTTCCATAGATTTATAAAACCACTCACCTTTAATAGCTATTAAATGAATACTAGTTTCAACCAACATCTGTTATATTAGTTATTTCTGGGATAAAAGCAATGCATACATCCCGACGTGCATGTAACGCAATGTGCTCAAATGACTGTCACCAATTGTTTTGCTTTGTATGACTGATCACCTATTAACTTTTTAAAAAAGTTTTGCACGAATACAAAACACTGCCCATGATAACTCGTTTAATAACAGTTAAAATAGTTATTTGAATAGTAATTTTTTAGAGATAGTTGAGGCAACTAAAAGCTATGTCAATATTTTTAGCCGTACGTTATATCGATAACAAACAGGCAGCCATTACATGACATTAGTGTAAGCTCTTGAAGTTCCATAAATTTGTAAGAACCACCAACCTTAGTTACTAGATGAATGATAGTTTCAACCAACTTATGTTTATATAAGTTATTAAGCTTGCATATATTTAATATATATATATATATATATATATATATATATATAAAATGTAAAGATTGTCGAACTACTTAGTGGTTTTACAAATCTTGCGGTCGCGATTTTTAGCAAATTTTAGTGCAATTGTTTTTGTTGATTTTTTTTTTAGAGTATTTGCGCCGGTTTCGAACCACCTACTATCCCCCTCCCTTAACGCCCCCTCCGTGTACAGTGCAAGAGAGACATCTCAAGTCAACTGCATAAGTTTGCAGTTTTTGGTTCTGAAAGTGAGATTGAATTGACACTATCACGTGCTGCCATGTTTCAAACACCAATAAATATGGGAAATTTCACAATTTCACAAAACAAGGGAAGCAACCGAAGTCCGTTACGGGCATTAATAAATACTCAACTCAGTGGCTATTAAAAAGATGGCGTACTCGTTCAAGTTGGTTCAGGTAAATTAATGTATGGATGATTGATCTTTTTTCATAGGACAGCCTGATACTGATAAACTTATATGTACTTAAGGTGTGCACACATTGCAAGAAAAAATTAAATGCAAAGTTGGTCGTGTACACATGCAAAACATACGAGCCTAAATTATTAATGATGATGATTAAGAGATGACTATGATATATATCATTATCTATATTGTTATATATATATATATATAACGAACTTCATTTAAATAAAGTACTATAATTTTAATCAACTTTGTCTTTCTATTGTCATGATATTATCATCGTTGTTGTGATTAAAATATCATTTTTCTTCTTATATTAAATTAGTATCATTATTTATTTGCAATATCGGTAGTATTACTTTTATTACACTGCCGTAAAAAGGTATATAACAACCGTTTATATTTATATATTTTTTTTATATATTTATTATATTTGCTTTATACAGGAGATATCAGCCTTCAATCTTATTTGAACAGGGCGGGGAGGATGGGATGTCCAAATGGCTCATTCAGTAAAAAAAACTTGTTGATTTCAATCATGTACGATGATGCGACGAAAATGATAAAAAAACGATACTGCACTTATAAGTACAGAGTCATCAGTGTCACTTACGCACACTAAATATTTTGTATCTTCCCTTTCATCATCCCCCCCCCCCCCCCCCCCCCCCGTCCCTCTCAGTTAATAACTTTATATTTTCGTATCACTATAACGAGAGGGCATTGTTAAGTCTTTTTAGAATATATTATTTAAACTTGTAGTATTAAAATATTACGTTTTGCGAGAGAAAGACTGCTTTTTTAAAACTTAGTAAAATTACGGCAAATAATTTCGTGAAAAGACTACCAAGTGAAACACAAACAAATGGCTAATAACTAGTTTTCAAATTAGTATTTGTTTTTTTCACAAAATGTACAATTTACATGATACCCGAAAATTATCGTTAGATATTTTGAATACACAACACCACACATCAAGAGCTTGTGTTAATGCAATGTGATGGGCTGCCTGTGTGTTATCGATATAAACACGTACGTGCAAATAAAATTGATCCCCTATATATATATCCCTTAACTAAAAAACTCACATGATATACTGTATGGTTAAATATTAACAAACCTTATTATATCCATTTTGATATCACCAAGCAATCCTGTACTCTGATTGGCTCTCAGCAGCTATGATATGAGCATGAATTGCATCATTTTTTGAATTTATTGCACCATTTGTAAAAACCGGATCGGGGAAGGGGACGCGGGTCAGTACGATCCGAAAAACCCGGCTATTTTATAAATAAATACTCTAAGTTTATCTCAGATTTAGAGTTTACTTAGTTTGTATAGGTAATTACGGTGCAATTTAGCTCTGTGAAAGACAAATGAGTGCAAATTAACCCAAATTGAAGAAAAGAAGAGACAACAACACTCAAAACAACTGAAATATCGTCAAAGCATACCGTACTAAATCCTTTTATTTTCTTCTTGAAAAACAATTATTACACTTATCTTAATATCAAGGACAACAAAAAATATTAGTTTATAACATATAAAGCTTTCTTTAGTACAAAAGACGTCAAAAACTTGAGGTAAAAACAAAGTTTGAAAAGTTGTACTTTGCCGTTTCTGCTGAAAAAACGATGATTTACTCCACTTTATTAAAGCATTTTACTCGAAATTGAACAATGACACTACTATCAATTAAACAAAATATTACCTTTTGCTGGTTAATGTGAAGAAAAAAGTCAGTATTTTATCTGATTTCATCTTGAAAGTGTAGTGAATTTTATCGTGGTCGACGGCTGAGAAAGGCGACATCATTATCGATGGAAAATCTTCCCAAAATGGTTATTTGCAATCTTGAAACTCCACACATACAAACTCTTAGTCCCATTCTTCAATGAGGAAGCTTTTGTTATTCGTAATAAGCATTTTTTGATAGTTTTTGAACAGTTTTTTCTCTGTTTTTGGCCATATGTCCACCATCTTGGATTTTTGTCACGAATTTTCAGTTGTTTCTTAGCCAATCAGCATCGTGTTATCACTGCACTGAATTATGTCGGGTTTAACATAGTTTTTGCACTGAATTACCTCTAAAATGCACAGAAAATCGAGTAATTTTTTCATGTTTTTTATTAGATATCAAAATGGGTATAATAAAGTGATAATTGAACTTCGTGTCGTGCAATTTTGGTCTGATATCAAACTTGCAATTACAAATCACACTCCCGCTACGCGGTCGTGTGATTTTGTAATCGCGCGTTTGATATCAGACCAAATTGCACTCCACTTAGCTTAGTTCAATTACCATTATAAATCAAACCAAATCAAACCAAATCAAACCAAATCAAACAAAATCAAACAAAAACAAACAAAAACAAACAAAAACAGTACATAAAACGACAGAAACGTAAGGAAACGAAAAGAAAATAAATTATCAGAAAAAAAAGAAAAGACTAGAAAACAGAATAAAACAAAACAAAACCAAAGAAAGAAGAGAAAACAAATTAAAAGAAAAGGAAATTAAAAAAAATTTAAACTAAAAATTAAATAAAAAAATCTAGATACAACCAAGATGTATTAATCTGCAGTCTATTTGACAGGTTGGTTGCCTTCACTATAGCTAACGACAGTTTAATGAAAATGTTAAAAAATACTATAAAATGGGTATAGTTATATACAGCTATTCCCGGTATTTCTAGCAATGAATCTATTCCAGGCATTAGAACACACTTTTTTTTTAGAATGCCACACGTAAGTTTCTTCTCCGACCAGGTTTATTTCAGTTTAGGATCTGATTTTGGATTACTGTAGAAAAGGGCATTATCATGTTGGTGCATTTCCATCGTCACATTTTGGACCAATGGGTTTATCTTGGCTCGTTTCTTGCAGCATCTATGAAAACAGCAATTATAGTACTTTCATTCATTTCATTAAGTAGCAGCATTGTACAATTATGGTTTGCGATAATAATAATATCAAGTACATTTTAAAAGGCCTGGCTATGACCTTTGGTGAGTTTGGGCGCGCTCAATGTAGATATTCATATTTTCTAGCTACATAATATCAATATTTTACAAATTATTATTATTTTTTCCCCATTTATTTAGTTTTGATAACATGAATATTTTTGACTGTACTAGTCAAGTGGTCTGTGACGTTACATCAAAGAAAAATCGAAAAATAATCGCCAGTTTTTAAGAGCACAGTGTGTAAAATACGTACAAAATAGATTGCCGTTCTCAAAACTAGCATATATTTAAAATAGGACATATTTAATAAATAGAATCTGCTCTCGTTACCGACCAATTACCACAACAACAAAAAAAACACACACACACACAATATAATGTCCTTTATTACGTCACGTTCTATAATTGTACGTCTTTGTTTTTTTTTTCGGTGAATGTTGTGTTTTATGTTTTTTTGGTACTGAACGTCCAGACCGTAACCTTAACATACATAGTGGCATTTATGATATTGATAAAGAAAAACTATAGCTAATACCAAATATGGTGATGATAGAGACAGTGATAATAATTATGATAGTGGTAATGGAGCAAATTTCGTGTGACTGAAAAGCTCACGGCACGAAAGCGGTGAAATCATGATCAAAAATCCTAAAAACATTACGGTCACAGGAAGGCACTGAACTTTTCAAAGTCATACAAAAATTGCCCTAAACACGATGGTGATTTTAATGATGCACGAGGATTGTCATCAAAAGGTTAAGTTTATGTTAATGATTGTATAATTGAGGGGATGGCATTGATTATCATTAATAATCAATCCATCAATAAATTATGATGAGTTCAAAAATACAATCATTTTAAAAAAATCAAAAATAATAAATAAATATATGTAATAAATATATAATAATGAAAATAATTAATCTCTCAGTTACGTACCTTCCAACCACTGCAACGATAACCACTAATGCAATAACTGCAGCTACTGAGGCGGCAACGATAATAATATAAAGCATTTTGCTATTATCAGGAGCAATTGTAGACGATGTTGTGCGTGGCCTTTCTGTTGTAGCTTCTTCTCTATACTGGTGCATGGATACCGACAATACCAACTTGCCAATATCTTTACCAATACGCCCAAGAGAGCCGTTGATGATTTTGACAAGTATGTCACCATCGATTGTATTATTATCTGATGGGAACTTAACGTAGCATGCTACAATAGCATTGTAGTCGTCTGGGACTGAGTTGTATATCTGAACTGGAAACCCTTGAAGAAGGTAGACCTGGTCTGAAGTGAATTCTGTGTAGCTGTTTGAACGCCTAAAAGAAATAAAGACAAGGTCGTTACTTTAAACAAATTAACATTAATACAAAATCTATATATATAATATGAATTGCAAATCAATGTTTCAGTTAATCAATTCCTCTTCTTTGAGGACAAAAAGGACATCTTTGCATTAAAACGCTGTGTTTGTGAGATATCAACACCCTTTCAAATGTTCCTTTGATAAATTATGTGTTTTTAACTTTTTTCAGCTTTAAAAGTTAAACAAATCTGGGTGTAACATGTAACTAGCTTCCAGGTTTCAAAGGTTTTATATATATTTACCACTTAATTTTATAATTATTGACTTATTTTTTACCGTCTTCTATGCAGTGTAGATTGGCATGTGTTTTCTTTGGCACAGAAAGTAGTCACTTCACGAGCAACGCCCCTCTTAAACTTAAGGTCCATTCGTAGTCTCCACTAAAAACCAAGGGGGAAACAATGAACACTTTAGTAAAACATTGCAATTCACCTTAATTTCACAAAAAGTAATATATTGGAGGTTTCGAATACTATTAATTCAAATATTAAAAGCATAATAGAACAAACAGAAGATAAAAAGCAGAATCTCAATACAATTTTCTCCTATAAGCAAGTTAAGTTGATTTGGTCATGAAAATGTCAGAGCGAGAGTTAAGTTATATATGATGAGGCTGATGCCGACGTTTTTGATATTAACGTTGATATAAGCATGATGAATATAAACATGAATATATAGTATTTGTTAGTCATCAACCTTTTTTTTGTTAATTAAAAGTTTAATGAACAACACATACAATTATGAATCAAAAGCCAACCTACAAACATTTGTTTGATGTTAATTTTGCTAATTATGGTTGAGATGATAATGATAGTGATGCTGTTGCTGATGGTAAAGATGATGATAACGTATCAAATATATGCCTATTGTTCTGTTGCAATATCAACCTGTTAAAAAAGAAAAAAATCTCAAGCGCTAATTGGAAGTCTTTTGTTACTTCTCACCTACAATGGTAATGACATTGTTTTCAAAATTGCATACGGTATTTCTAATACGATTATTATCCTAAGAATTTTGATTTAAATAATTATATAATATGGATATTGTAGTGATATATCGATAAAAGTGGTTTACCTCTTTTATGTTTAATTGTTTTATTGTCACATTCACGGAGTTATAAAGATCTTGTTTTGATGGTACTGGCGGTGTTGGTGGTGGCGGCTGGGTTGGTATTGTCTCTCCTGTTGGTAGCTCTAGATTATAAAAAGAGTAAAGAAAAAGAGTATAAATAATGAGTTTACATAATAGTTTTTTTTGTATTTTTTCTGAGACTCATATGTATTGTTTGCCTTTGTGAATTCGTAGGCAGTGTAGTTTGTAATTTTAATTTCTACCTCTTTCAACGATATAGTGCTTAATCCATATTATATATGCTATACCTATATTTTAACAATATTTTAAACATCAATTTGAGAAATAATAAAATCGCATGCATATATAGTATTTCGTTTGTCGACTGTTAGATTTTTATGGATTGAATATAATCCAAATGGGAAGTTGTGAGGGAAAATAATACATCAGTGCTTTACTCGTTCCCATATATTTATCGTTTATATTTCAAAACTAAATTTGACCTACATGTACTAGGAATAACAAAAAATAACGGAAATTATTTTCATACCTTGACATCTGTTATCGATCCAATACAAACCATCATCACATTTACATTCATAAGAACCCATGGTATTTTCACACCGTTGTGAGGTAGAGCAGTTAAATGTCCATTCAATGCATTCGTTGATATCTTGAATAATTAAAACAGTGTTATAGTCAAAGGACATGAATCATGCCCGTCTATACTGCATTATTCGTTTTATTATTCGATTCTTGACTTTACTTTTTCAGAATCCCATTAAAGTATTCAAAAGTTGAATGACACCTCTTTAAATCTCACGGAATAATCTGATTTATTATCTATATTAATAATAATATCAATTATTTTGATATCATAATTATTTATATGAATATTGAGAAGTTTGAAAAACGAAAAATGAAATAAAAAATCGAATAATCAAACGAATCATGCGGTCTAGACGGGCACGCTTCATGTCCGTTGTCTGTAATTAGCTTACAAATGTTGTATATCGATCTTTTAGAGCACTCCACAATTACATGACCACAGGCAAACATTCACATGCGGAGAAGAAAAAAGGCAGATCAAGCTGTTGTCAAGGTTATTTCTCGGTACATTTGATATTCTCATTGACGGCAGTTAAAAACACATGTTGCAGGTTGTTGCATGACATGATCTTGGATGGTACTGTAACATCTACATCTCAATATTTTAGTCCTACTCGAGTTTCTTACTAATTTGGGAAATCCAGACACAATTCACTATCTTAGCACACAAAACTGCCAATAACCTGTTCTTAAGCACGGGAACATCACATTGGACACAATTAACACACATATAAGCTATTCTACATGCCTTATCACACCTCCTAAATTTGGAGGTGTGAAAAAAAGTGTATTGGATTTGGCAAATATTAATTCTGCACATTAACAAGATCCATAATATACTTTATGAAATATATACAATATCAAAAATTAATGCTGTCGTCATGGTTAATATTGACTTAAACAAAAAATTATTTTTAAGGCAACTATATGATTTTCCCATGTTATTATGATACCAAAATATATGAAGTAAACTTATATAAACCAGCTCCAGGGAAGATTTTACATATGAACGCTTTGGCACTCACCAACACAAGTAACATTGTCATCACTGAGACGAAAACCATTTATACAGGTGCAGTCATAACCTCCTTGTGTATTTAGACAGCGCTGGTTACATCTGTTTTTCTGAGTCTCACACTCATCAACATCTGTCAAAAAAAATCATATTATTTTATATGCTGAATTATGAGTGACTAAAAAGTGAACGAACGAGGGACATTACCAGCTCCAAACAATTGTGTGTGCAATTGTTTTGCAATTAAAACTAGACAATCATGGGGATCGTGAAGTCGGGCTAGGGCTGCGGGCTTCCTGTGGTGCAACTAAACCAGTGGCCAGGAACAAAGAAACACAGTGTTCGTTCGTATTTCTTTTCTTCATTATACGTGTAAGTTGTTTAATTGGGATTCTGCTTGGTTCTCTATCACGTTGAAGTACAGCACGAGGTTTGTTTATTACACATTACACGGCATATTCAGAAGCAAGAAACTTTGCAAATCGAGACCTCAGACATTGTTTGGACATATAATCTTTATTAATTGTATTTACATCAACAGATAATTGTACAGCTTTTTCAAACAAATTACAATCGTTTTCTAACGACATTAACAAATTGTCCATGGACTGTTGTATTCTTACATATACGAGCGACACGAGCAAGATAAGACTAGCGATTAAAATGCTAAATAAAATCGCCTTTTTATTTAACATTATTACGAAAACATCTTCATTCAATAGGCTTAATGAGATTACAATAAGGAAGAAACAAGTAAATAACCTAAAAAGGTTTGTTATTTTGGTGTCTTCAGGACTTACATAATACCGTAGGTTGTTGTTTTCCAATATGGCGGACGTGTTCAAACTCACGTCTTGTCTCAGTTCGACCTTGATCTCTTCGGACGATACCTTGCTGCTTTCCATATCTTGTGAGGAATTCACTTCAGTATAGTTCGTTTTGTCATTGTTATTTGTATTGTCATTTGTGATATTTTTGCTATGATCATCAACGATCTGGTGTGAACTAGTGAGAACTCGTTTTAGCTTGTTAGATATGCTAGACAGTCCTTGAAACGACCCGGATCGAAATGTACGCTTATAGACATCTTTTAGTGTACGTCTGTCGCGGACGGCGTGTGCATTTGTATGTGGTTAAGTTTGAGCGTCTTGGTAGGTAATTTCCCCGACATCTTCAAGCAACGTACTTTGTAAAGTCTTCAAATCACTCCAAGAAGAAATGCAGGTTTTACTTCTTAGTTCGATCGACCATGTGACAGCCATCGTAAGGCTGATGAATACTTGGTTGGATACATTGTACATGTGACTTTTGTCTGATCACGTGATATTTATATTTATTTATTTTTATTCACGAGCAAGTGACTTTGGGCTTCCTGTGTTATCGGACCACGTGACATCTATGAGATCATGGTTGACAGAAGCACCATTTGGGATCCGTGTGGTCGAGTTCGCAAAGCATCATGGGGGACTATACTCGACGTACGTTGCCAGATAAATACATAGATAGATTTAAGAAAAGGTAGAACTAAAGTCGGGCCGCCTATGGCTAGCCCGACTAATAAGCGGAATATATTTTGGCAGAGAGCACACTGTTATGTCAATTTAACTCGAATTAGCATATAGATATATAGCTATATGAGAAAATGTTATACGTTTTAAAATAAAACGTTTTAAAAGTGTATGGAATCTTTATGCAATAGGGCAAACATTTGTAAAGTCCAGTTAACAAAATGCAATATATAGAGGATATTACATGGGCGCGCGGAGATTTTTTGACAAAAGAAGTTTTATAAATTACTAAAGCTGTGTAACCATAGTGGTGATATATTCACATATAAATATATAAATAACATGTTACTTTCACATGTAAAGATGTCAATTTTTAGAAACAGAGAAATATAGGTATTTCAATGACAATTATATAATAAGCAGCAATATGAAATGTTGTCAATGGATTTTGAAATTACCTGAGCAAGTCCTGCGGTCCGAATGCAGTTCATATCCCATATTACAAGCACATTTAGCAACGCCATTTGACTGATAGCAAATATCCTGACATTGTTGGTTATTATTTTTGCAAGCTGATTCAGCTGAAAGAAATAAAAAACGGATGTTTCTCAATTGGTCACTAATAAGGATATCTAATCTTATTAACGCAAAATACATACCATACCACTATACCATTATACAACTATACCACAATTCCATAGTCTTATTAACGCAAAATAAAAACATACCATATGGGTAGTGCCAGTACACCAGTATACCCTAATACCACAATACCCCTATTCCGCTATACAACTGCAGTAGTATCTCTATTAAGCGCGGTCACCCATTATGCGGTCACCCTTTATTTGCATGCGGCCACAATAAAAAGTCCCAAATCTATTCCTATACCTATTCTATATCTCTATTCAGCGGCCAGCCTCTATTGAGCGGCCACTAGTACTTTTAGAAGTCCCGATGGTGACCACTTAATAGAGGTACTACTGTATACCATTACACAACTATACCACTACCGCTACACTTAATAATCAGTTGTACATTTAACATAATATCATTTAAAAAGAAATATAATCAAATCAGGATTGACAACAAAGACTGCATTTACTTACGTATGCATTTTTTGGAGTCTGTTGGATCAACTATAAAGTATTTGTTACAGTTACATCGATAGCTTCCAATTGTATTTTTACAGCTATGCATACAATCACTTGTAGGATTGCATTCGTTGACATCTGAATAAAAAATCAAATGTTTTTTGTTAATTTATTGTAATGAAGATGCTCGTTAGTGAGGTCAAAGACGATCAAATTGTCGAATTGATATGTAAGCCTATATTTTTAAAGTAAGAAAGCTTAACTATAAATGAAATGAAGTAAAAGAAAAATAGCGAAAATGGATTGAAAAGAAATACAATGAACTAAAGTGGCACTAGATATATCAATATCTAATTGAATGAAATAATTAATCCATACTTGCCTTGACATGTACGACCATCTACGTTCAACGAGTAACCCTTTCTACAGCCACAAACGTACGATCCAGGAGTGTTGGAGCAGGTTTGAGAACAGCCATTAGATATAAGGCATTCATCAATATCTTGAAAATAAAATCAATTTGAATAAAATATGTATGAAATTTAGATAAGTTAGAATTCAATGTATTTTTTTTTCTACGTTTAATAATGATAAATTTCATATTTCGCAAGACATGTGGTCATAGTAACTCCTTAACTAATAACCGAAAATGACGTCCTAACTGACAAATAACAAACCGAAATCATGCAAAACTTGATCCTATCAGACAACGCAGTTTATACACCGAATCGAAATATGACGGCAAATTTGAATAATAATTCTTCTTGACTGCCCAGCCTCGCATACACGTGAAAACTCTACAGTAAGAGTACATCATATTTCAATTCGGGCTATTGAATGGAATTTTATAGAAAATGAATCAAAAATAGAGAAATAAACGGAAGTCGTATTTTGCTATTTGTGATTAATCGCAAGTTACATGAGGTAGTAATTAAAACTGTCAAGGCTTCATTTACATTCAAAAATCAGCATAACAAGGTAACTTTCTCTAACTAAAAAAAATGATTACATAACGATTTATTCACATTCCTTTTATCATTGTAAATAACGCTATGAGCAACAGTTTGACCACAAATATATATTATTGATGGAAAACATTTTTATACTTAAGTTGTAGATATAATACCATTTTTATCTTAATTCTGAAAAAGATACAAAGGTGAAGAATAAAAGCATGGAACATGTTGGCATAATTATAAGGTTCAGCTCAATTATACAACTATTGCATTTGCTTAACATTGCTACTACCTTGGCATGAGTCACCCTTTCCAGTAAATCCAGCCGGACAAGGTCCACACTCGTACCCAGTCTCGTTTGCAGGGGCAGGAAAATCCTTGCAGGCAACTCCCGGATAACAAGGGTTTAAGTTGACTTTACAAGCATCTATGTCAACTTCGCAATATTTCGCGGAGTATCCGCTGCTACATCGGCAGGGAAGGATAATGAACCGATCACTATCTTGGTTCTCTAAGCTGTTCGTTGCGTCGATGCAGCTACCGCCATTTTGACATGCGCATAGTTTGAGGAATGGTTTAAACATTGCTGAGGCACCTTTGCTGTCGGTAGCAATAAACTGGAGATCAATCTGTTTAGAAAAAAGTGCATTGTAAACATTTTGAAGAAGCAAAAAGGTAAAAAAGCAAACAAGCAAAAAGGTAAAAGAGCAAACAACCAAACAACCAAACAACCAAACAACCAAACAACCAAACAACCAAACAACCAAACAACCAAACAACCAAACAACCAAACAACCAAACAACCAAACAACCAAACAAAACTTTGGGACAGTAACACCAAATGGTTTTTTTGCTATGGTGTAGCCTGGAGCAATGTTATTTATAGCTTAGTATGATAGTACTTACTTTTTCCATTGTTACGTCCCAAGAAACTGAAACAGTCGAACCGTTTGTCCACACTGATGCTCCTTTAGGTAATCCAGAGACATGAAATCTGATAGAATCCCCATCAGTTTCTTCAGCTGTTATGTTCAGATGCTTTGTTGTGTTGGCCATCAGCAGTACTACTGTAACATCTGTACTGTTTGGAAACTTTGGTGGAGAATTTTCTGACGAAAACATACATACAATTCAACGTAATTCAAAGCATAACTAGTTTGAACATTTTAGTAAATTATGCATTCTGCGAAAGTCTGTCAATTTACCCACCGATATTAGAACAAAGTTAAATAAAAGAAAGAGACGTATCACCGTATTGTATTTAAATTCAGTCAAGGGTTGAAAAACATTAGTAGGGGGAATTTATTAATGGGATAATAATATAAGATTACCAACAGAAAGCCAGGAATTACCAATGGCAAAAGGAAATAAAATACTAGCTATCATAGTAATAATCCCCTGAATTTTTTTTTTGAATATTCAGTAGTAGTATAAAAGCCTTGTGTGTGTGTGTTTTGTTGTTGTTGTTGTTGCTGTTGTTTGTTTTTATGTTATTTTTTATCTAAATTTCACTTTGTGTATTAATATCCTCTAGTTACTGAACATATTAGATATATAATATAACTTTACTAAGTCTCATTTTTACATCATTTTGTGTTTCAAAATCATTACTTAAATGATACTTACTAAGTATTGTAGAGTCGTTAACCATCTGTGATCCAACTACTTTAGTATTCAACCCAACAGATATATCATTTGTAGAAGCAGCATCAAAAAGACAATTGATATCATCACCACATTCCTCACGTGCCTGCTTCTCGAGTGTTTTGTTTGCAAATTTCAGCTCATCCACAAACATTGGTATAAAAGATGTGTTGGCAAATGAAGAGACATTTTCGTGGAGGTCGTACGTAAATAGTGTGTTCTTCTCGTTGACTTGCCCTTTGAGAATCAAATTAAAATATATGAACAAAAAAAATTGTTTTACTTTAATGAAACACTTCATAACATTAAACATAATTCAAGAATGTTGTTTCGATCTAAAAATTACAATTGAGTTTAATTCAATGCAATTCTGTAAAACTATTTTACCTTTTAGCCTTCCTTTGCCTATTTTAACCTCCCTCAGCTCCTAAAAGCCCGAGCAAACGCACGCAACATTGTTGGACCAACATGGTTGCTCCAACATGTTGGGCCAGTTTAAACACCCTGTTGGGTGATGTTTGATGAAACTCATCCAACATTTCTTTTGTTATCGTGTTCAACAAACCGTATCGCAACAATGTTGGCCAACAATGTTGCGTGCGTTTGCTCGGGCCTTAACCGTTCACTTTCCTGTTTTTCTTTCTCCTTTTCTCGTCTTCCTTCGCCTCACCTAACCTACATTAGCCTTATATATTTCTTAAAATGTTTTCTTTCATTGCTTTCCTAGTACCTGCCTTTCTTTTACTCTCCAACAATGGCAAGCTACTTATATTGATTATATTCATATACTTACACTTTTGTCCAAACTCAAAGTGAATTGTCCTGCTGGATGCGTTGGCCGGTACCACATACCCACTGGGTGTTGTCAAGTCATCAAGCTTGTTACCATTCCATGTTCCAAGTAAACCCTTTGTCTGATTTTTAAACGATTTTGGCAAAGCAACGAGAACTGAAAGCGCTCCTTTTGATTCTGTTAATGTTACGGAAATTCCTGATGGATACGTTGCTCTGAATTCGTTTTCTTTAGGTCGAGCTACTACGACGGAACCATTCAGTCTTTTAGTTTCGTTGGTAAGACTGTAGAAATCTAATTTTATTCCATCCACTATCAGAGAAAGATTTCCTAAAAGAAATTGTATAATATATGAAAAATGAGAAGTCAGGAAAAAATGGTAGGGATGAAGAAGAAAAAGAATATTTCCGAAAAATTGTTCTATCAAGAAATTATGTACTTCATAATGATTGGGATGAATATATACAATTTGTTACAGACTTGCACATCCATTGAAAATGCTTTAAAAACATTTTGAACTGCTTTATATAAGTTATACAATTTAAATAATTAAATTTTTTGTTTTGGAAAAATATCAAAAATTAAAAAAATTGAAATATATATTTTTTAATATATAGCTAAAAGTCAAAAAATTCCTCTGAAACTTTAATTCATAAATATTCCATAAAAAAGAGAATCATCAAATTAATCGTAAACAAACCATTTCTTTCCAAATTAAGCTGTACACTGCTACTGTTACCCTCCTTCATCACAGCTGCACAAAAAACCGTCGCCGTCCCATCACCCTTAGCAAGCCTCGTCCTTGATTGAAGCTGGAAGAAGCCATTTCTTGCATCAAGCATGGTGTATTCCCCAAGACCGTTGAATGTGTAGTTTGTGCCATCAAGAGTCACAAAGTGTGGATCTCCCCACATCCAGCCTAAAAGGATAATAAGTAGATTTGATATGCGGGTCATTTTCCTTTATTAATTCTGCATGTTGAATTGTTTAACATTGTATTTAACAAGTTTTATTTTTTAAAGTACGTTACCAAAGATTGTGTTTTAAAACGTCAGCACATTCTACTTTTCACCGTTTTATCATTAAAAACCTAATTTATTTGTAATTTAAAGTTAAGTTTTTCTTGTGTTGTAGTACAATTCGTAAATCCTGAGTATTATTGTTTTGATTTATATTAACATATATTTTAATTATTCCGTTTGTTTTAATCCAGAGATGTAGAATAATAACGACGATGATTTTATTTATTTCAGAATCATTCTGACTCTTCATCCATTTGGAGTCCATCGTCATTATATTCTTTAGCAGTAACCTTTTTAGAACAGGTCCTTAGCGAAGGACCATTAGAGATTTGATGGGGGAAGGGGTAGGCATTTTTCGGTGCAGTTTTTTTTTGGATGACCTGTGACTCGTTGCACTTGTGTTGCCGTCTCTTGGCTTTGGCAAACAGCTTGGGTATTTGGATCTAGGGCTCGAGCGAGTACATTGCTGCACTGTTGTAGCTGGTTTGAAGATGGACGAGAGTTGTAGCTTGCCAGGGACTGTTCATTTCGGTGACCTGAAATGGCCATTATGTGGCGATTTGGGAGCCCAGCATCCGACCAAAGAGTGATAGCAGTCGCCCTCACACAATGATTGGTGTATATCTTGGATAGCCTGGCAGCAACGCTTAATTCTTTCATCATATTTCCAAGTTTGTTGACTCCGAGGCAGCGATTTTCAAACCATACTTCATCGGCTGGACCGGACCAATTTCTTTTCGGAAACTGGAAAAATGCCTCGCATTTTGGATTTAATTTACTTTATGTAAAGACGCAAAGCACTGTAGCCGTCGTTGGGATCTTCCGTCTGATAGAATCTGCCGTACTTTTCATAGCTTTCTTGGTCACTAAAACCACCCGGGTGATTTTTCGTAGCTTCGTCGTGAGCCATTGTGGCATACGGGCGATCATTTTCGTCAACATGGAACTTAAAACTTGATCTTGTCAAATTTCGCTGACCCTCTCTACCACGGCGACACCAGAATAACGTTGTGTGAAACCACACATTCATTAACAGGTAGGTTGGATTGGTTAGGCTGAAACATGGACTTGCCTTGAGCTTTTTTAAATCCTCGACGACAATTGAGGGCTTATGTTGTACGCTTAGTTTACCCTGTTGCTTCAGATTCTTCAACTTGGCTTCCAACATCATATTGGACCTCTTGAATACTGGATTGCCAGCTATTTTAACACCTTTGTTGAAAGGAGGACTGTTAAGATAGCGCTCAATTCCGCTTCTTAACCCAAGTAAGGTATTTCTTGAGTATTCCTCTCCTTGCTTACTTCTCACTTCAGCGTAAAATGATCTTAGCTTGTTGTCCAACTCGTCATTACTTAAATTCTGCAGCTCGACGTTGATACCTTTCTCTGCTGCCCATTCTAAATAAAAAAAACAAATCGCTTTTTGTCAAAATTGTTCCTAGCTATATAGTAATTGTATTATTTTAATGTTTTTAAAGCATGTATGATTTTTTGCTATTAAACTTATCGGTCGCACTGACATGGCTTTGTGTACTGCAACATTTTCACAACAACAACTAGTGCAAAATTAATATCACAAAATGTATATTACTTATTATTACAAACACTATCAAACAATGTATACTTTTTTTATTACCTTTAAATACTGAAGCTGAGTGTGCTGTTTTATATTTTGTTGATATAGCTTGTGCACCATCTAAAAGGTCATCGAGCTGACCATTATTCAAGTCAGCAAAGCGGCTTTTTTTCTTGGCTGGTTCTGTAACTTGGGAGTCTTCCATGTCAATATTTATCTCAAAATTAGGAAAATCTAAATCTGAAGTCATTTTTCAAACTTTCAAAAGCGATAACCGGCTAAAAACAAAGGCAAGAAAAGATAAAAATCTTAACAAAAGTTGCAAACTCGCCGGCCGGTGATGACGTGATTTTCATGATCTTGACAGGCAAATGAAACACAGGCTATCATCCAATCAGAACTCGCGTACTATCTAAATTATTTTATAATATATTATGAAGTGTGCAGAATTTGATATTGAAATTCATGCAAGAATAATTGTATTTGAAATGTAAATATACTTACTCCACTCAGGAGGTTCATATCTATTGCAATCATCAGATGGTCGTCTTTGATAAAACAGATGACATAGCTTCGATTGAACACAGCAAACTTCATGACCTGTTTTATCGCTATTCATGTGATCACCATTTGCGTATATTTTACTATATCTATGTGCAAAGCCTCCTCCAGGATGACCTACAACTATTGCTCCCCACTGTGGATAATCATGAGTATAACAGCACTTCTGTTCCCAGCCATCGATAGACGAAAATGTAGAAATAGCACAAGGCCTTGGGTCAGACCACCAGCTATATCCTCTAAACTGTTTCTCTGGTGTGAATCTCTCGTCAAACCAAGCTTGCCTGGACGTGCAAGGACATGGTTCAAGATAATCCAAGAAAGGACGTGGGTCTGGTTGCTTTTTGAACCATGCTTTGCATTCTATAAAAGCACTGGAACTTTTCCAAGGCTTGTACAACTGAAACAACCACTTGTTAACAAAACCATGATGATATTGTACAATTGTTTTGTTTTGAGCTAAAGATACACTGTATCCTTTTGTTTGGTCTATATCGCCAATATTCACAGTTCCAGATCTATATGTTAATAATAAAACAAGGTATCTTAAATGCCGTTATATAATGATTTTCTACAATGTCATATTAGCAATCACACAGATGTTTTTTGATGCATTATTGATTATCTGTTTTCTTAAAAGCCTGATTTTTTTGTGTTCGGTTTTTTTGTTTTATATTGGCCTGTTATCGTTAATTTCTGCATCATTTTAGTGATGTATTTCGCTGAGTACAATGTTTCATAGATATATATAATACTAGGACTTTTTGTTATAGCAGTGTCACATCAATAGATGTTAAGTTAAATGCAAATAATGTTGATTAATGGACTCAAGATGAGGCTTTGAGGCAAAGTGTTTGTTTTTGCCTGAAAATCGTACCTGACAGGAATCAATTGTTTGAAAACGTTTTATAACTGTAATAACTGCTATAAGTTATTAGTTATTAGAACTGCTGACCTTTCAACGTTGAAGAATTCCAATTTCCCACAACCAGCACTCCAGCCAACAACTGGAAGGCCTCGGGCACCAGTGAAATGATTCCAGTTTGATCTGTACATTGGAATGAAACAAAGCAAACACTTGTCGATTATATTATTTTGCAGGGTATAGATTTTGATGGCAAGCATGCTACATATAAGGATATGTAACATCTACATTTGTTATAAGACACATTTTACCCCTAGCGACCGCTGCGCATTCAATATATAGCGCGGAAAGCTTCAGTCTAAACCTCATTATATATATAGTATATATTTTAAGAAAACTCAATATATTTAGACATTATTACTTTTCCTTTTTATGGAAGATTATTTTCTTTTACTGGGTTTAACGATTTTCAAATTATTAAAAAATTTACTTATTGTCAATAACACGAGATAGCACTTAAGGTAAAGTTCCTAAAGTAATTACAACACTAGTAGCTGTATCTTATATATTTTTTAAGAACAAATACTTAAGGTGATTTGACCCAATATTGTTGCATGAGCACCTTCCCACTTTGAACCTCATATACTTAAAGAGATTGATTCCGATTTCATAACTTTTTTCCACATACGTTACATATAGACTAAGTACAATTTGGTATTTTTTTAAGATATCGGATTGCACATCATGTGGTAATGACGTCACAACTGTTTTAACTCGGAATCGAATTTTACCCTTCATCCGCATTTTTTAGGGAAATGCTTTATCCTGCATATACCTTGAGTGTTTGTCTTCCTCTGGGAGCCGTTTCATCGTAATCCAAAAGATGAATTTAGAGATATTTAGGGATACAGAATTAAGAGTATAATTTTATGGGCTTCCAGCAGCCCGAACTGCTACTTAAAACACACTTAATGTTGAGTAAATATTGTAGTCATAGTCATAGTTTTTGATGATTCGGTACTCTGGGAATTCTATTGTCTCCAATTTAGCACAACGTCGAATTCCTTTGCACCATGCATGATTTCACCGTGCTTGGTTGCCGTCCGAAATCTCTCCGAAGTATGGTAATGTACAGATATTTTTACAATTGAAACAATATAATAGCAAACTATTTTGTTAGTTCATTACATGAAAGCATACCTTATTATTATTCTCTTCATCTTCTGTACTATTAGTTTTTTTTAGCACACTGGCAATATTCGTTTTAGACGTTTTGACTGCAGGCATAGTGAAAATGTATTAGGGAAGCCATCACTATTGTTTCAATTGTCAAAATATCTGTACGTTACCATACACGGAGAGATTTCGAAGCGCGGTGAAATCATGCATGGTGCAAAGGAATTCGATCCTGTGCTAAATTGGAGACAATAGAACTCCCTGAGAACCGAATCATCCAAAGCTATGACCATGACTTTAATATTTACCAACATTAAATGTGTTTAGGCGGCCTTAAAAATTATCAATGAACATGAAACTCAGGGAAAGTGTGGTTTGTTGATCAGTTGTCCTCAAAAAATCCAAGAAAAAAAAATAGACGAGTTTTTGCATGATCGCAGTTTTCGTGAAACCGACTGCAAAATGAGCGCTTGAAGTAAGCATTGCGTTCTTACCTTGAATCGTATATTTTCAGTTTTAGCAAGATCGCGTGACTGGATTACCTTTAAATTTTTCAAGCAAGTATTAGGGATATATGGAAATAAAATGAGCGATGTTTTTTTTGTAAATAGAAACCTTAAGTAGCAGTTTGGGCTGCTGAAAGTCCATTGTTTGGTTTACACAAAATTATACTCTTATTTCTGTATCCTTAAATATCTCTAAATTCGTCTTTTGGATTTCAATGAAACTGCTCCAATAGGAAGACAAACACTCATGGTATATGCAGTATAAAGCATTCCCTAGAAAATGCGGTTGATGGGTAAAATTCGATTCTGAGTTAAAACAGTTGTGACATCATTACCATGTGATGTGCAATCCGATCTCTTAAAAAAAACACCAAATTGTACTTTAGTCTATATGTAACATGTACATGTACATGTGGAAGGAAGATATGAAATCGGAATCAATCTTTTTTGAAAACTTGACACTATACCAATAGCCGAATATTGTATATTATTCAAGACTTCAAGTTTTCTGGAGTATTCAAGTCGCAGGATTACACCTGACGTATGTCTGTAATATTCAAGGTGAATACCAAAGAATACTTCACGTACCAGGTATTACTGAAGTATTCATACCCGTATACTTGACGAATTAATATTCTAGAGTATTCGACTAGGGTGTACTTGAAGTATGTCTGTAGTATTCTGATTGGATACTATGGTGATACTTGAAGACTAAAATCACTGGGGAGTTCGTACCAGTATACTTGAAGTATGTCTGTAGCATTCTGATTGGATACTATGGTGATACTTGAAGACTAAAATCACTGAAGTATTCGTACCCGTATACTTGACGAATTAATATTCTAGAGTATTCGACTAGGATGTACTTGAAGTATGTCTGTAGTGTCCTGATTGAATACTATGGTGGTACTTGAAGACTAAAATCCCTGTGGTATTCGTACCAGTATACTAGCTTGACAAATTAATATTCTATGGCCCCACATGGCTGTTTTAGCATTTAACAACTATGGCTGTTTTGGCCCAGAGTATAGGGCTGACATAACTAAAATTGCCATTTTGGCCCCACAAAAAAGCTGTTTTAGCACCTTTAATTTAGTGCTATTTTAGATTATCGACCAAAATAGAGATAATTGCTATTTAGTCTTCCAAATGCTAATTTATCTGACTTATCTAGGTAATAAATGGCCCTCATTGTAGCCAAAACAGTTTAAGGAGCCATTTTGTATTACAGAATATAGGGCTGATTTGGCCCTAGCAGTGGCCAAATTTATGATCAAATGAAGTGAAAGGCAACTCGGTGATGTATTATGTTAAATTATTTTTCAGCTACTGCATGTCAACTGAAAATGTCAAAAAGCTTATTTTAGTAGACCTATCAATGAAGTGTCAGGCAGCTGGTGTATTTTGTTTCATTTCACTTGAAGATGTGCTTTCCCAATATCATTTTTCCCATTTGTCACTAAACTCTCAATGACTTTTAAACTATGTTGAATAAATGAATTCTGTGAACAGAATTCAGTTTTAAAGAGTGAGAGCTTTCAGAAAATGTCATTTTATATCATACAATTGCATTTTTACTTATGTCGTCAGTGACAGCTTTTTGACAATGACAGGTGCCGGGCGAGGCCAATGACCAAACAGAGTTGATTTTCTGTATCGACATCTCAGCACCATACAGAAAACACCTCTATCACTTATTTCAGGTGTATTTCTGATGAAATATCACAAAAAAGCAATTTTGGTGTTCATTAGTACATTTAACTCAAAATATCTTTTTTTTCACAGTTTGTACTGAAAAGTATTTTGTAGCTGAAAAGCTTTTGTATGTCAACTGAAAATGTCAAAAAGCTTATTTTTAGTAGATCTATCAATGAAGTGAAAGGCCACTGGTGTATTTTGTCTCATTTCACTAAGATTTCCTTTCCGAAAAGATAAAATTCCTTGATTGGGCTTCCTGTGGTGAGCTTCATACTGGTCTTTTCCCAAGAAAAGTGCGCTACAAAATTAGATAGTTCGCACCGACCAAAAATGCAACAGAGTTTATGAAACTAAATAAACAAATAATTTCATGATACAATACATACACCATTATGTAAGCCAATGATAAAAAGTATGTGGTATCGGGCCAAGTTCTTGCAACATTTCCTCCATATAATCGATTATGACCATCAAAATATTCAACTAATTCACAACTACGCCCATGCAGTAGTGCTGACTTATTGCAATGGTCAACTCGACAACAAGGTTATATAATGACAAGGGATGTCAACAGATAGTTCGTAAGAATAACAGACGCCATAAATATTCCCTTTTTAGTGCTCGCAATTAAAAAATTGCAAAAATGTTTTCACAAAAACGATTCATGCATTTTATCTGCATGCCATGTGTTAACATCGAAAACCAATATATTTGTGCTTTTTTAGGAGTCCCCTTTACATAGCACATTAGCTAAAGTAATCTGATAGTTTGAATTTTGAAATTAAAAAATATATGATATGCATATTTCAAAAATCACTGATTATGCAAAACTACAGTTAAAAGTCCAAAATCCAGTGGACCGTGTCGAAAATATTATTATAATTAAAGGCTCGTTTACACTAGTAATTTGTCGTGCAATGTGATCAGCGATTGCAGCAATATTGCAGAGATTTTATCTCATCTTTTTGGTGGCAGTTTCAATCACGCTGGCAATTCGCAGCAGTTTTGTGTCCCCTTTAATTGTGAAATCGGCTCTCATACCATTCAATATTATAAATACAAAATTTTAGTTTAAACAAGCATCTACACTTTCTGTAAAAGGAAATTGAAGCTGTGATCAAAGTGTTTAGAAAATCTGCAATGTAAACAAACATCCAATAATTTCTGAATCCACAGTATTTGATATTAATAACCTATCACTTCTTCCAAATATCAATCATATCACGTACTTTGATGTTGGTGCCGACCATTGAACTCCAAGAATAGGATAGTTGAACATTGCAAAAGACAACATCCCGTCAGTAATAAGAATGGCTTGGAACGTGTTTCTCTGAAATAAAAATGAAAGGAAAACGATGAAAGATGACAAGCAATTCATGTTTTGAATGCTTTTTATCTGAAGTCAATCGGTTTGTATATCAGTTTGTCTTTCAACAAATTAAAGGAAGCTGGTAATCAAGAAAATAGCATCAAAGTTTCAAATAGGTATTTATTAATCAGAACTGCAATATATAATTTCACAATGGAAGCTAAGCTTTGCGACATTGTCTAGGTTTTACGCATTCTACATTTCTATCAAGTATTTGGTTCACAACAGATGTACAGGTCTCCTTGCCAGTATCTCTAATTTTACAAAATGATATGCACATGTATATGTATGGCAGAAGGGAAATGTATGCAAAATGATATAACGAGCAAACAGATCCAAGATATGCGGATACCATTGTCTTACTTCATCAATATATATTTACCAAATCTTTGGTCTCTGAATTCTGTGTTGAATGACGTAGCTCGTGCCAGGTAACTACCAGTACCCATGTTGCTTTGAAAGAGGCCGGTAAAGTTCCTTTGTGAAGTTTTTGAACGTCATAAGTAGCTTTAGTTAGTACCTTTTTGATGAAAATAAGATAAAAAAGCATTACTGCATGATTCAATATCTGCTAAATGCAACCTTTATTTTAAGACATGGGTGGCTCAGTGATCAACATCGCGCCTATCAAAGCTGTGGTCCTGGTTCGAGTGTTGGATGGTTGATGGTTGAGCTTTTCTATGCCATAAGCAGGGGTTTCTCCGGGTTGTCCGGTATCCCTTCCTCTCCAAAAATCAACATGTTAGCAGAGTGGTGTGCTTAATTATTCAATGTAGGAGAAGTGAGTGTGCAGTCTCTACAGCTATTAGGATACTTGCGTCTGGCTAGACGATTTGAGATTTAAAAAAATTAAAATTGTTCTCATTCCCCAATGATGAAAGAATACAAAATGAATCACGATTGCACTAACGAAACGAACTATGAGATTCATCATGTTATGTATCTTTTCAGTGATGAAAGTAAAAACACTACACGATGCCAGCCAGCTTGGTTAGTAAAACGTCTATGCGATTTAGTTACATGCGTAACAACAAAAACGTATTTCGGACGTCCAATTGACATTTAATATTTGTATATTTCCAATCATTTAATCGTTGTTTTACTTTGTGTCACCTTTTTGGTCTTTGCAGAGTTGTCTGATTCTTTATAAACGTGGTAAAATACCGTTGAATGGTATCTATCAGATAACGACCAATACGGAGCCAGTATTTGAAGATTGCAGGAATCTTTTGTACTCCCAAAGTACACAGGCCAGTGGAGATAGTAAGGACTTTCAAAACGCAGCACACCATTGCGACAGATCTACAAGCAAGATATAAATTCTTGTTTTCACTTTTAAACTGTTATATGATATGAAAGTAAAATTCTGCTTGGCAATATCAAAATCAAAAAACTGATCGACCTCCAACACATATTATAAAATAGTCAAAAGTAGTTAAAAATATATAAGCTGGCATTTTTTAAACAACTAAAAAAAAAACGCTAGAAAAGAAATTAAAGGTGCATGCCTCCGTTCCTATCCACTTAATGCCCTAGAAATTGAAACTTTAATATTAAAATATTTTAACAGTTTCTTTAATAGATTCTTACAACTGGAAGTCATTGTCTGATAATAGCTGGTGGAGGCAAAAGATTGGGTTCTCGGCCACCCCCTTGGAAAAATAGGTGCATTATGACAAGAGAATAAAGACATTGGCGATATATGTAGATATAGAAAAGAGTCTTAACAGGAAAATTAATGGATAATAAGTTAACCAGGACATCGGTTCGGAATCGGTTTTTTTGTTTGTTTGTTTGACACCTTAATCAACTTCCAATATACTAAATGTATTTATACTCACGTAGATTTCATGATGACGCTTTGTCAAGAATAGAAATCCATCTTCATTCAAAGTGAGTTTCATACAGCGGCCGTAGGCATACATCCACGTGTTAGGAATAGTTAGATCTCCTTCATTTTGACCATAATCGTACATTAGCTTTACAAATCCTATTGAAAAAAACGAGCCAATAAATTAATTAATCGATCCATGAATTAATGCTTTTATTAAAAGACTAGACGACTACTGCCGCTCAGTTTCAACTGGTTATAAGTGTGGGAACAGGGTGTGATTCCGGAATAATTTGACCTTCATTCATTTTCTGTTTTATCATAAAAAAAACAAATGCAACAAGATTATAAATTTATTAAAATAAGAAATATTACCAGTAGGCTTTTCATCTGTTGGACCTTTTGTTGGCGCTAAAAATGTAAATTTGCACAAGACAAGGTCAAATGAGCTAACAATTAGACGAATAGACAAACAGACAAAGAGACAGACAAACAAACAGACAAACAGACAATCAGACAAACAGACAAACAGACAAACAGACAAACAGACAAACAGACAAACAGACAAACAGACAAACAGACAAACAGACAAAGAGACAGACAAACAAACAGACAAACAGACAATCAGACAAACAAACAAACAGACAAACAGACAAACAGACAAACAGACAAACAGACAAACAGACAAACAGACAAACAGACAAACAGACAAACAGACAAACAGACAAACAGACAAACAGACAAACAGACAAACAGACAAACAGACAAACAGACAAACAGACAAACAGACAGACAAACAGACAAACAGACAAACAGACAATCAGACAAACAAACAAACAGACAAACAGACAAACAGACAAACAGACAAACAGACAAACAGACAAACAAACAAACAGACAAACAGACAAACAGACAAACAGACAAACAGACAAACAGACAAACAGACAAACAGACAAACAGACAAACAGACAAACAGACAAACAGACAAACAGACAAACAGACAAACAGACAAACAGACAAACAGGCAAACAAACAAACAGACAAACAGACAAACAGACAAACAGACAAACAGACAAACAGACAAACAGACAGACAGACAGACAAACAGACAAACAGACAAACAGACAAAAATACAACAGAAAAACAGACAAACAGACAAACAGATTTACGAACTAACAAATAAGTATTTCAGTAGTTCATTAAAGAATATATATATAAAATCAACATATCGTTCTACTTACAGTCCTTTGTGATAAACGTTACAGGATCACTGTGATATATAGTCGAACTGCTGCTTTCTGTAACCATTGCTTTGTATTGCGTTGAGGTAAGAAGGCCACTGATTGTAACGTTGGTATTATTAGTAATGACGAAGCTCCAGTTATCATTGCTTTCGTATTCTTTGTAAAAAATCGTAAATGCACTTTTTGCAGAAGACAAGGGATTATTCCAGTGTAGGGATATCTCTGTACCTGTCTCATCATTGTCTTTTACTAATACTGTTATCACTGTATTTATTTATAAATAAAAAAATCAATTTGGAATGGAAGATCTTACATTATCATAAGTAAGTAATAAAATATGTAAATAACTATGCAAGTAAGTAGGTAGTGTATACTTATGACAAAGAGTAATACATACGTAACCATGTAGAAAGGAAGGGAGGAAGGAAGGAATTAGGGATGGAGGGAGGAAGGAAGAAAGGAAGGAAGGTAGGAGTTAAGTGAGAGAGTATAAACTAAATTACATGCAAAACAATTAGTAGGAATAATCAGTTGGTTTATATGTGGTTTTGTTGTTTTTTCAGTTTGTTGGTTTGTAGGTCCTATGGTTTGTTGGTTTGTTCGCTTGCTCGTTTGCTTATTTGTATGATCTTCATTCATTCGTTTGCTCTTTCATTCGTTCATTCGTTCATTCATTCGTTCGCTTGTTTTTGTTTGTTTGTTTGTTTGTTTTCTCTTAACTTGTTACCTTTGTTATTATTGCTGGTAGTAAAGTATGTCGCACTGAAGCCACTTTTCTCAATGCCATTGTCAGAGTGAAGTATTATGACTGCAGATCTCGGCATTATCATAGCAAAACGGTTCTGTCGATCGCAGACCATAGAGAGCATATTATCTTTCTTGTCCAGAATTTTAACAAAGTCGCTTCAAAGAAATGATTTTCAGATTTCTAGATCGTGATTATACTTTTTTCAATTTTAAAAATAATTTCCAAAGCTAATAAAGGAATGGAAAAGATATAGTTCCAGATATATCCCCAGATTATGTAAAATTCAGCAAATTAACCTACCAACTAGTCATGAACATCCAGCGAAAGCACCGAATGATCAACCAACCACCCAATCAACTAGCAAGCCAAATGCAACCCACCTACCAACTAACCAACCAATTAACCAACCAACATCAATCGTTACAATTAGAAACATTTCCCTGTGATTCTGTAGATTTATTTCCGATGCAACAAATTAACGTAGCAACCAACTAATCAAAAAACAAAACGAGCAACACATCAATCAACCAGTCAAAGAAAGCAAAGATAGGCAACCTGACAAACAGGCTACCCACTAGTAATTTTAGTCAATCAGATCCGTCAATCAGATTCGTATTATCATTAAAAAAAAAACGAATTTCAAAAAACAATTGACCTACCTACAACGTCCATTGATGCCTTCCTCTATATCAAATGTCCAGAACATGATAAACAGTCGGTCAAATACTATGTTTTTTTCAATTGTCCACGTACAGTTTACATTACTTGGATAGTTACTTGGGTAGTTCGGTGAAGTGAACTTCCCAGAAGATCCTCTTAAGCTTTGTCGGCAACCTGAAATTAAATAATGTGTACATAACTAACAGGCTGATACAAACATAGAGTATATACACTTTTGACGGTGAATGGCAAACAATAATTGCACGAACGAAAGCAATTGTGGCTATGCATACAACATATTCTAGTGTTTTTATGGAATCTTAAGCCAATTTCATCAATTTTAAGCCCTTATCAACTGTATAGGGCTTGCGTTGTGCAGTAGGTGCGTTTTCTATCACAAAAGATGTACAACTAAATCATATCAAAGACACATAATTCCTTTCGGTTGTATAATCGCTGTCCGCAATTCAACGTTCTCTCCGTCAACCTTTTTTGAAATTGGGATATCTATTTTGTTATTTCCATTGCAATATTTGATTAAGACCTTTCTTTAAAAGAATCTAGTGAATTGCTTCAAATTATTATTCAAGTTTGAAAAGGAAAATTGATGTTTGCTGTTTAAAAAGATTTAGCTAACCCAAATTTAGCTCACCCGATTTAGCTCACCCAATGTTGTGTTATAATTTGTGCATATTTTTGAATTAAAGTTTAGAACCTGATGTCTAGAAGAAGAAAAACCTATTTGCAAGATTGTAGCCTTGAAATATGTTTTTCAAGTATTTTATTTACAATGGCACCTCCATTTACACCCTCGAAACGTCTTGCAATTCTTAAGCTTTTGAGAAAATAGTGATGGCCAATTGCAAGTTCTGAAAGAAACTGTTTGCCAAAACTGAACTCCCTGTTTTGATTGTCCGATTTCTTTATTTTCTAGTTTGGTTTGCTTTTGTCTCAAAGATTCACCTACGTTCCTATCAATCTACGAAGTAGCTAAGTAATCAATAGCTGACATTTGTATCTGATCTAAGTTGCATTCAAAGTGTAGGAAGGTGATATTTTAAAATGTCAGCTAGGATGTTTTAAAATGCATGGTATTTGCAATGCAACATTTCAATTTAGCCAAACACCAAATATTTTCACAATTTAAAAAAAAAATCACTTGCCTGTTGTGACGTAAATACTACGGCATCTAGGTCCTTCTCCAACTCTAGTTAGGGCTGAAACCATAATTCTGTACTCTGTAACATGTTTAAGTTTCTTCAGGTAGATTTTCGTTGTGTTTGCCTTGACAAATACTACGTTGGAACCGTTGCCTTGAGTCTCTTGATAATGGACATTATAACCAACTACTACTCCATTGATGTCCTCGAGTGATTTCCACGTAACAACAATGGTTGTTGGTCCGATACCTGTTGCTCTGACATCACTTGGAGGTTTACTGGGAGCTATATCAAATGATAATAACTATTCAATAACTATTCAATCACATAACTATTCATTCAATGAGAAATAAATATATATCTAATGATATATTTGTATGGGCTTTACTGTAAGCGATCAAAACTTGTAAAATGTTTAAATATGTAATAACATGAACATCATTGACTGACTGACTGACTGACTGAAAAGTACCATAATCTTACCATCTTCCAGTGTTCTTGTAACCACAGCCTGACTTTTCCAATTTGTTCCATTCCAGTTTGTATCATTCCAGTTTGTGTAATGTAAAGTTTTGTTCATAAAAGCCAGCGCTATAACTTTATACTCCATGTTCTTAAGCATGTTGGTAACAACCACAGATAGGTTTTGTCCATCAATTTGCGCTGCAGAAATGTTGCCATGGTTGTTTTGAGCAATACAAATAGCGATATTGTATTTGACATTTTCTTGGCCAGGATATCTGTCCCACTGAACAGCGACGGACGTTGAGCTGTTGCTGGAAGCAGCAATACTCCATGCGTTTTTAATAGGTACTGAACAAAATGGGGGAAAATGAAGAAAAAAAAATTATTGTTGAGAGAATAGCTATGGAGTGATAGACGATAAAAAAGCTGTGTGTCGTATTTGTACCACTTTCACAGACGTTTTGAGAAACATATGTTTGAAATATACAAATGAAAACATTTAAAAATGCCTCACTTTTCATAGAAACTAGCTATACCACTTAAAAATATAGCTTATATTGCAGCTTTCTTTCAGAGAGACAATAAAGGATATACCCTGAAGCCTTAAGCTTCAACTTAAAACGAGAAAGGTTTAAAGATTTTGAGGGGTGGTGAGCTACATCTCATATGTTAGGGGGTGTATATTTTATCTTGTTATGAGAAGACCTCGCCAGGAATTTTGTCAAACCTTCACACGGTTTTATTATATATCTTATATATGTTTTTTTAAAGACCGGACTTAATTTTTAACAGAACTGGAGCAGGATCCGAATTGAAATTTTGGTTTTGGAATGGTGATCTTATCTTAATTGTGGCTTCGGTAATAACATCCCTTTACCATCCCCCTAAACCATCCCTAACACCGTCCCACCCCCAATCCTCCTAATGATAATTATTGCAAAGTCCCATAACTGTCTAGCTTGGTGCTCTGAATAGCTCAAGGGAGGCGGACAATCACAGTGCGAATAAGTCGTTAGTAACTGAATTATTTTAATAAAATATCTTATTTGTAATGAATGTATTTTTTAATTACCTTTCTCAATTCCATCGTTAAAAATTGAATACGAAATAGACATTTCATAAGGTATCCACCTATGTCGTGCAATATCGAGTTCTATTTTTGCTGAACCAAATGACACAAATGTCATGGAAATCCTTGATCCACACAATCTGTTTAGTAGTTGTTTTTGACCATCACTAATTCCTAAATAGTCATCCCTGAGAAGAACATTCATTTTTAGTTTTGCTATTGGTAAGTATATCATCGCCAGAAAAACCGCACCGCTGTGAGCGGAGCTTCTGTTTTGCATTCAACCATGGCTAATGCTCTGTCAAACTATATGTTCGCCCTTTTCATTGGTCGAGAGCTACTAGGTTATTTAGTATTCATAAAAACATATTGCTCAAGCGAATCTCAAGATGGCCGATCTCACGGTTTAACTTAAAAGCATCGCCGGGCCGGGTATTATCGCATTTAAGAGATGTGTATATAACATTTCTTGGCTGCCACTTCCTACCTTAATTACTCCGTCTACATTCAGCAAGAACCTCGGTTTGTATCTGAAGCCAGAATGCTACTTCGCTTTCATTCTGTTCTTGCGTTTCTTCGTAAGCAAGTTGCTTTTTAGGGCAGCCAGAAAACGAAATTCACGGACTACCCAACAACAATGGTTTTAAAAATGCCCGCGAAGATTCCCGCGCTACCCGAGTTTAATTATAAGTAATACCATGGCTCGAGGGAAATTAGTGATTAAATTTCCCCGAATACCGAGGGAAAATTTGTGGAACTTTCACAAATTTTCCCGAGGTATTCGGGGAAATTTAATCACTAATTTCCCGAGTGACATGGTATTACTTTGTAATACCATGATTACCGAGGAATATAGAACTACTGTTTGGAAATACATGTTAGTTTTCATAGAAGCATAAATTATAAACTTTTACATGTCAAAGCTGTTGATTTTCGGCATACTTTTAAAATAGTTGCTTTTGTTAAATGAGACAATGCCGAATTATACCACCATGCATTCATTATATTTTGTTTGCATAAACACGCATGACATACTATACTTCAATGTAGTCAACGCATGCGCATAGTTACTTAATGAGTCCCACAAGTGTTAGAGTATGGACTTGTGTGTAGTAACGGGTCCTATATTTTAAGAATTTTCAACTGGGTCGAAGCAATCCAGGAATGGTCTCGATGATTGTTATAATGAGGGACCATTGAGGGATAGTCTCCTACATTTTCCTCATGCATACAACATGAGGGAAATTTAGAGGACAAAGAAATCCTTTGTCTTTTACTAAATTTCCCTTGCATAAATTAAATATAGAGGGAAATTTAGCAAAAGACAAAGAATTTCTTTGTGTTCTAAATTTCCATCATGTTTGTAAACCCCTCGGAAGACAAAAGAATCCGAGGTGATCATGGTATTACTCGAGTAAATATATATTGACTGTTTTTGTATCAGAATCCAGGCTATCCCGTCCAAAATAATAGCAAAAAAGAACGCCTGACAAATATTATTCAACATGGAGGAAATGCTCTGCAAGAAACGGACAGAAACGACTAATTTTTGCTACTCTCTCGTATCGAATGATATAGAAGGTAGGCTGCAAAGTAAGACAACGGGCTTAAAAAGTGGTTTGGTGTTACTGTATTTTTTATAATATAAGACTATCTCTACAAGATGGCAGCGCGATCTCGCCGTATATGAACAAACTCGCCAACCGCAACTAGTTTTAACGCTACAATTGTGATTTGTTATCCGAAATGAAGTAAAACACTTTTCTTTCAGAGCCTGATAGAAGTACCGTTTAGTTTTTAATTTTATCTTCACATTTAACTGATAAAGATTTAGACCCTATACATTCTTTATAAGTGCACGTCGCGCTGGGGTCAATATTGTTCTAAGTGCCACCGTTTCTATTACGCATGTCCGTTCGGTTTTTCTGACGATGTCACATACATACTGTGATAAAACATCGAAACAGCAGTTCAAGGTTGTCAAGTGCATAATGTGCGCGGCGAGGAATGCGTGGATGACTTCGTTTATGAAATAATGGCGGTGAACATCTTTTTTTTTAAGATATCATTAAGTTTTACAAAATGACAGTGAGAAAAACGATATCAGAAGGGAAAATATGACAGAACAATTTCCAAACAAAATCGACTAAATATACTAGTATCCGATAGTACACATTACCCACCTTATTTTAGCGTTTTTGGCATTATTTGTTATCGAAAAGCGTATTCACCAAAATATAAGTTTCAAACCGAATTGCAAATATTGAAGTTATTAAGTAAAAGTTAGTTAATTGTTTCAATAATCCGACATTATACCATGATTGAGTGATGGTTATTGCATTGAAAGTAGATAATTGTGGTAAGTTTGTGTAGAATTTTTAATTACATTAGAATAATTATTTCAACAAGTCTTTTATTGGACCGACATTCAATATTATAGTACCTGCAATTGTATGATGCTGGAATACGTAATGATTTCATGATAATCAAGATCATCGAGTCGGATCGTTGTCCTTGTATCTGCCATGCACAATTTATACGAAGCCCATAACTATACCCTCGTACAATTATATTCCCCTGTAGCTGGTTCTCTATAATACCACCACATGCTGTGTAAAACAAAGAAAATAACATCAACTGCAAGAAGAATTACACTATGATTTAAATTTTAATGATATTCGTTCATAAATTCATATTTTTAATTTTTATTAAATTAATGTGCGTTTGTCCGTTCGTTCTTTCGTTTGTTCGTTTGTTCGTTTGTTGGTTTGTTCGCGCGTCCATCTCTTGTTCTCTTTTATATTCTATATTTTGGTAGTATATCAGCTGTGTAAATTACAAATTATCCTGATATCACAAATTAGTTTTTATATTTGATAAACAAAGCTGAATTAACTACTGAGGTTTTCGACTTTCTCCGAACTAAAACATTTGAACTAATACCTAGCTGTAAAATACTTATTTGACTGTCGACGTCAATCAAAAACATAAAATATGCTAAATAACCAGCAGCCAAAAACTTTGTTCACAACTACACGCTGCATAGAATGGGCGAGTTCACAGTATTAAAGTAACCGAAAAACTAAGCAATTGATGTGACATACTTACGTGTAACAAAGTCAAAAAATGAAGACGACCATCTATCTCTAGCAGTATAGCCGCTGACAGCCAATTGGTAACCTGTCCCAGGATGAAGATCTTTAATCACAATACTAGTTGTGTTTGTTTTGAAAAATTGATGACCCCATCCATTGATGTATGTTGTAAGTCTTACATCGTATCCAAGTAGAATCCCAATAATGTGGCGTTTGGGGATTGGCTCCCAGCTAGCAAACAATGTAGTTTTATTTATTGTAACACTCAAGCCAGAAGGTATCGCGACAGGATCTAAAGTGAATAATAACAATAATAATAAATGTAATTCCCTGAAATTTAAAATATGTTGAAGTATTCGTACATAATAAGCGTAGTATTCGTACATATATAGTCATTAGTAAATGATGCAATTCCATTGACCCGGGGGGGAGGGGTTGATGGGTAGTACGCCCTTTGTCCAAGTGGTAGTGGTGTTCGGCGTACCTTTTAGGGTAAAAATATTTCCTGTGCGTACCTTTTAGGGTCCTTTTAGGGTTCTGGCTCCAAAATCAGTTACATAACATGATTTCGTACCTGTACGAGTCATTTTAGGCTTTATCAGCTATTTTTATCGGTGCCTACCTTTTAGGGGTCGTTTTTATAACGGGTATGGGAAAGAGTTTAGTTTATGATTTTTGGCAATCCAATTGTAGAAAAACATATATTTTTATTTGTTTGAGCTTCTGCAATGAACTTGAGTTCTCACAGTTTTTTTTAATAATTTTGATGTTACTCTTTGATTTGTATGTGTGTTTATACAATAAAAAGGAAATAACACGGCGGCTTTACAAAATATGTATTGCAGATAAAACAATTTAAATAGATAGTTGTAAAGGCTTGTTATTCTGCTTCTTTTCACGAAAGTTGTTGAAACTCGCTCGAATTGAGATGCGATATCTGATGACAATTATATTAAAATCCGAAAATCCCTCGTCCAGTTCAGTGGCCAATTTGATCTTGAGGTTTCCGATCTGTTAATCAATTTATACCTCAAATTGGCCAATATGACTTTATGATCCTACATACAAGTTCGGCCTCCAAGCTTGTCGAAAAATTGAAAATAAAATTGAAATACATGTACATAATATAATTTGCTCAGTACTCGCGATAAATCGATTTTTTTATATTGCCCAAACCACCAGTTCGATGATGTTAAGATTACATATTCACTGCTATAATACGTAAACTTACATAAAACGTTCCTAAAAATATTCTTACGTGTGTAAAATCCATGGTATGATGAGCGCCCCGTTTCGTTTGAAGTATAGCCTTGAACATACAGTTCGCAATTCAACCTGAGTTGAAGATCTTTAATCACAATACTGGTTTCATTGATGTTGAATTTTTTGAGAAGCTTCAATGAAAAGATTTCCCGTAGTTGTACGATGTATCCAAGGAGAACACCCTTGACATGTTCTTTAGGGATTGGGTCCCAATTAGCTTCCATAGTAGTTACATTTCTTTTGGTGAAACTTAGGCCAGAAGGGCTAGGCATTGTAGCTGAAATTTAAGTAGCAGATAAAATTGGAAGTTAAGAAAAGAAAAAAGAAATAAATTACTGATTTATAATATTCACCTTATATGATCGGGCATATATTAAATGTTTGTTTGAGTCGAGTTTTTTTGATATGTTTCTTTATTCAGTACCATTAGGTTTTTACTTCGGGTTATTCGGTTTTTCTCTCCCTTATTAATAATCATACATGAGTCTCCACATTTACTACGACGCCAAAACGGAGAGGTACAAAGGTGATATGCTCAGATTCGAAATAACAATCACACAATAGACCATTTCATTGGCGATTGCACCATCGAAACTGTGGGTAAAACGATTTTTTTTCTTCTTATATTCCGATCTAAATTACCAAAACACCGTTCCGCGATGACCTTAGATGGGTGTCTCGAAGGTTTCGCTGAACGGTGGAGGCATTGTTTGTGTAATTGAGAAACGAATAAAAAGGAATTCGTATTACCCATAGTTCCTTTTGATGGTGCAATCGCTCGTGTTTTATCAACTGGCAAATACTCAGATAAATGACATCAATTTTGTATTTTCCGGCAGCAAACGTCAAGTTTATTAATAAGTACTTACGCGTGTAAAAGGAAATGTATGAATAGCTTCCTGTCTCGGTTGCAGAGTAACCGTGAACATGCATTCTGTACCGCAACCAATCCTTAAGATCCTTCACCACAATACTGGTTTCATTTGTTTTGATAGTTTGCCATATAAACCATGCGTAGTCACTTCTTAATTCTACAATGTATCCAAGGAGATCACTGATCACATGTTCTTTTGGAATCGGGTCCCAACGAGCAACCACAGTAGTTGTATTTATGATGTCGACGTGTAAACCAGAAGGAGTAGGGATTGCGGCTAAATTAAACATGGAGAAAAATAGATGTTAAATACGAATAGATTAAGATTGATTGATTGATTGATTGATTGATTGATTGATTGATTGATTGATTGATTGATTGATTGATTGATTGATTGATTGATTGATTGATTGATTGATCTTGAATAAGTTAAAGAACAGTGTTGCGTAAAAGAAATGAGTTTATTGAATTATTATTGTATTATTATTGTATTATTATTTCTGTTGATCTGTAAGTTTGTTTTTAACTATTTTAACTATTTTACGTTATTTTTGAATAAATATTACTTTGTAAAAGATAAGATAAGATAAGATAATTTATTTTACGTCAATAACATAGGGAGTGGTGACCCAATCTCCCGAGCACAAGGCTCATGTTTGACAACTAAAAAATTAAAAAACTAAAATACATTAAATAATTGAAATAATAAACGTTAAAAATATGTATATAAGATAGATAAAAAAAAACCCTAATGTAATAATAATAAAACATATTTATATATATATGCATAAATATCAATAATGTATCACTATACTAATAAATTAAGTTCAATTGCTTATGTCTATTATACTTAGTCTAATTTTAGAGGCATTTGTTACACTGGCAGCCGATAAAATTTAAATTATTAAGATGCCTTCTAAATAATGAAGTGTTGGGGGCGGTTTTTGCCGACAACGGTAACTGGTTCCAAACGTGAGAAATAATATAATTAAGAATAAGAGTTATGGAATTATTGACTTTTATACGAGTCTTAAACAACATTATGACCACTATTTCTGAGATCGTAAGGTATAACGCGAGGTTTGAAAAGATTGGCAATGTAACTAGGACCTTTTTCTGAATTTCCTATCAACTAAATTTACTCTTGTATATTCCACTCTGTAACTGTAATTGTATATTTATATTTTTAATTTATTTTTATTCAATAAAGGTTGACACAAAAGGGCCATTAGCCCAGCTATTCAATTGGCCCCGTACCTTGTAACTATACTTGAATTTTGAATATATTGAATTTTGCATTAACTTCAAATAAATTGCATTGGAAGTAAAGGCTAATCATTTTTAAAAAGCATTCAATGAATTTTCCTAAAATATAGAACTTATTAGATGATGGCTTGGGTTCGTTTGAAATTAATTCTGTTGATAAACTGGCTGGTGTCACTCGTGACTTCGAGTAGGTTTGCAGTACATCACAATATAAAGTGGCACTGTACTTATAAAAAAACAGTTTATAATTACTTATGATAACAATGTCAATCAATTCGACATCAATGTTTACTTAGCTATCTGAGAGTGATTGTAATTATGCATACTATGGTTGCTTGGTAGACTGCAAAACGGTCTCTTCTTTCGCAACCGAAATAAGCTATTCAATTATTGAATCACCATAGTTACCAAGGCAATAATCGTTGACTAGAAGGACAGTGGGCTTGCTCAGGAAGAAAAAGTTGATAAGCGGAAGAAGCAATATCGATCAACGTTTCACTTCCTTGTTCCTTGCAATAAAACAAAAATATAAATACGTCGAGAATCACTAAAATCAATGATAAAATTGATAAAAATTACATTATTTAGGATTACTAGAATGATTTATATTCGCCCCTTACTAAACAAAGGCTACTTGATTATAGTATGAGTTGATAATGACCACAACTGAGAAAACAATGCACATAGATTAGAGTCTACACTAACTACGTAATAAATATTGACCATTTGTACATGGATATATTATTTGCACTTTATAACAGGGCCTGGCTCGTAACATGGTATATTTTGAACCTATTGATCCCGGATCATTTCGGAATTTTTCTGATCCTGAGCCCAATTGTTTCCAAACTTTTGATCCTTGATCACCGTTTTGATCCCTGATTCGGATATTTTCTCATGATCCCGATCCCAGTGGCTGTGATCCCGAAAATTCTGTTCTCTGATCCCAAAATAATGCTGATCCCTGATCCCATATACCATGTTACGAGCCTGTTATAACTTGTAAACCAAGAAATAACAGATTGCTTGCAAACAAGATTTGGAAACATATCTATTAGCTATCTACTTTGGCTAGTCCGTATAGGATAATGTACGCAGCTTGCATCTATAAGTTAAGTTTGTAAAAATTTTAAATGTAAAAAAGAAATTGAAGAATGATGATAAAGAAAGATGTATATTTACGCGTACGGATGTTTGAGGAAGCGCCCCTGATTTACAAACGTATACTAAGCTTACAAATTTACAAGAATTGAGGGAATAAATGTACGGAATTAGTAATTTTTATTTACAAATTGTCACAATTCTCGTCTATCGGATATAAATTGCATTATTTAACATTACTAGCTAGACTGATTAACCTCTGACACTAAAGAAAAGGCTATTTTATATATATATATATATATATATATATATATATATATATATATATATATATATATATATATATATATATATATATATATATATAGTATTAGTTGATGTACTGTAGACCATAAGAAAACAATGTACTTATAGAGTGTACATGCACTAACTACTATTAAATTGACCATTGTCACATGGATATACTGTTTGCACTTTATAGGTTCTAAACGGAAACTTTATAAATTGTTTGCCAACGAGATTTGATAATAAATTTTACAAGAATTGAGGATCGAGCTCGACCCCCAGTTTGACTAACACTCAGGGTCATACAAGAATTAGAGGAGCGTGCTAGTTGTCAGACGTTTTGTCTTCTAACTCCTTCTAACTATAACTTCTGATATAATAAAATTAGTAAATTGATCACCAACGATGGATATTCTAAGATTTGATTTATAAAACTTACTGCAGCCAATAAGGACAATAAGTAGTGTTCAATAATTTAAAACCCCAAAACCAGCCAGCCAGAAACCCCTTAGACGTACGTCTTCAAAGCTTTAAATTTAACATCCGTTGAAATCATATATTTCTCTAACTGAAATCGCTTTGACTATACACTCTGCCTTTTCATACAGTTTGTAATTACGTACCTTGGGTTCTTGCTAAGCTTAAAGTGAAGCAGATGCAAAGAAAAACACCGTACATCTTTACAAATACTCACTAACCAACCTTTACGTAATGAGATCTGCAGTGACTGAAATCGAGCTGGGGCAAACGTGAGGAAGTAAACGTCCAACCATGAAACCATCCAAGGAATGTGACTCTAATAGAGCCTAGTAGGGGTGGGGTGGAGTTGTTTGAACATAATCTGTATAATATTAGCTGTAATTACAATAAGTAAACCATCAAGTACGTTTGAAGTATTATTTACTGAAAGCAATTGGTAATATATTAATAACAGAAAAGTACAAAATTTGCTAAAACAATTCGCTCTCGCTAAAAAGAATTCGCTTTCGCTAGAAAGAATTCGCTCTCGCTAGAAATCAATATTCGTTGTCGCTAAAAATCAATTCGTTGTCGCTAAAGATCAATTCGTTGTCGCTAAAAATCAATTCGCTCTCGCCTAAAATCAAATCGTTGTCGCTAAAAATCAATCCGTTGTCGCTAAAAATGAATTCGTTGTCGCTATTCAATTCGCTCTCGCTAAAAATCAATTCGTTGTCGCTAAAAATCAATTCGTTGTCGCTAAATTGAATCCGCTGTCGATAAATTGAAATCGCTGTCGCTAAATTGAATCCGCTGTCGCGAAATTGAATACGCTGTCGCTAAATTGAATCCGCTGTTGATAAATTGAAATCGCTCTCGATAAATTGAAATCGCTCTTGATAAATTGAAATTGCCCTCGATAAAACAGGGTACAGGGTAATAGTAGTAGAATTTTACTAATTTTAAATGATCAAACTTATATTATTCAAACTACGAATACTAAAATGGCAAATAATGCGTCCTTTCTTACCAAAATCAAAGTTCGTTACCTATGTGTTTTTCGTTTTTTTAAGAAACATATTTCCCAACAGCAATGTCGCTGCATGCTTTATGGGGATGAGTGATTACAGTTCATGTTATTTGATGTTGCCAACGCATCATCATTAACACCATTGTAATCATCATCATCTACATCAACATATAATTAGCATCGCTATCATTGTATTTATCATCAGCATTATCAGTTATCATCATCACAATTGTCATCGACATCACAATCATCACCATTGTCATCATCATCATTATCTGTCTCGTCCATAGAGGTTGTGAGTGCTGGTCTGAGTATCAAAATTAAATAGAGACGTCAAGAGAGTGATTTTTTTTAACCATTTTTATCATTTTTATTTTTTATCATTTTTTATCATTTTAATCCCATACAGATATGTTACATATGATCAAGCGCAATGCATTAAAGTTAACCGTATTAAACTAGCTTAAATATCTCCCAAGCCGCTTCAGAAATCTTCACAGACAATCAAATATCAACAGGCAATATCTTTGATAGCATTTCATTGAATTTTGTTGACATTCAATTGAAAAAACTCAAACGTCTAAAATATTTTAAAATCAACAAAGACAGAAAGTTTGGGTTAGACCCCGCTATACCTCTTCTGTTTCACAAAAAGGTAACGCTCCGGAATCAAAGACAATTTGATGGTACTTTTCCACTACATAAAGATTGTCTTGCAAGAGTTTGGAGCTACAATTAGTCTGTTTTTGACCACTTTCATAGCATTCCAAAAGCAATTTCACGCTATCCGCCATACAGCTCTTGTTTTTCAAGTTTTGCGCAACATTTTTTGCGTATGATGTAACACAACCTCTGTTGATTACCACAGCGCATTCCTCGACTTGGTCGCTTTCTAAAAGAAAAAAATAGATGAGTGATTGAGAGAGAGATTAAATGAATGGATGGACGAATGGATGAAATCATTAATTCGACATCTAAGAATTAGCTGAGGGGATCGATTGCCGCTATACCTATAGGCTCCGGGATATTCAGATATATAAATAAGTTTAAGTTTTGATATCATCTTTGGTAATTTAAGCTCAAATCAAGATGGCTGATTCACAATTATTGCTAAATTTGTTGACCAAATATTGAATCGGGAGGTTTCAAATTATATTGCTTGATATCATTTTACAATGCGAATCTAAAAACCGTGGGTACCCAGAAATATTTTAGAAACCTTTTCTTGCTCGTTGAACAACTCACAGACAACTCTAACTACAAAAAGGTTCATCATACTATACACTGATCAGTCACTGATTTTTGTGGTGATATAGTTGTTTCTGAGTTGTTCAATCACTTACTATCAAAATTCCTTATTGCCACTTTTCTTATACAAAGTTACATAAACATTCAAAGTCATTACAACAACAATCGTTTTTGCACAAACAATGTCTTAGCAGCCATTTTGTTTCTAGTCACCAATCCTCACGGAACACAGGAATCCCGCTTATTTTCACTACGAATTTCAATTCAAGCACAAGTAGCTCGCGCTCTACAGTTACATGGTAACGGTTTCTTATACGGTTATCGCGCGTATTTTATTTTTAAATCGTATTGCGTATAATTTTTACCGGTTTTTCTGCTGTATATCAAAATGTTGTCTTCAGGACATTTACCCACCAGCGCTTACTCTATAAAGCCGTTTATCAATCCAGGTATGTTTTTCTTAGTCTGTTTCCAACTATTCATAGATTTCTATTATCATTCACAACTCTCTAGGTTGGGGTTTTTTTTTGCATAATTTCGTACTTTTTATGGTAGATTTACACGGTTAAGTTTTTCAGCCCCTAGGTTTGTTTTCATTCAACTTCCATTTCCCTGACACAATTACAACCACTTTCACTCATCTAATATACGTATACATCTATGGTAACCGCGTGTAGGGTTAAGCTCTAAGGCCTTGGAGTATGAAACACGTTTGTCATCTACCATAATGACAACAGTTTAACATCTTAACCCCTGATGAGTTATGTTAAACTGGGTTTACCATTACACTATATCGATCTATTCGTGTATTAGACCACATATGAGCTCATATCACAATTAATTTACAAACTGACACAAAACATATCCCTCTACCCTAACAATAGAGTCCGATTACCCTCTATTATCTAAACAATAGTTAACAATTTATAAAATATTTCTAGATGCCCACGATTTTTTGATTCGCATGGTAAGAGTCTTAAAGTAAAAACACTAGCTTGAATTACTACGGGAACAAATTCAATTCAACCAAAAACTTTGAATATGATTCGGGAGCAAATATAATTAAAGATCAAAAGAAACGTATTGTGGTTGCGCGTTTCAACCCCACTTATGAGTTTCTGGGGTGAATTAATGGACTGTGCAATAATTATCACTAGACGAACTGAATAATGAGTTTCACATAGACAATTAAGTAAACCTCCTTACAAAACAAAATTGTAGTTGAGACTTTTAACGTATTTTAATAGGTATTTCTACTTACCATGCACTTCAGACACTTTTTCATTCAGTTCTTCATCGGGTACATGAGCTGAAAATCAATAGTGACTTTCAGAACTGTTTGCTACATTACAGCGTTACAGCATTACAGACAAAATAAATAATAATAAATACAAAAAAAGGAAATAATAGAAAAAATTTGTTTTGTTTTGTTCCTGTGTTGGTTTGTTCCTATGTTTTTTTCTTTTTTGTTTGTTTGTTTGTGTGTGTGTTTGTTTCTTTGTCTTTTGTTTTGTTTGTTTGTTTGTGACGTGACGTGTGTTGGTTTGTTCCTATATGTCTTTTTGTTTGTTTGTTTTTGTGTGTTTGTTTGTTTTTTTTTGTCTTTTGTTTGTTTGTTTGTGATGTGACGTGTGTTGGTTTGTTCCTATATGTCTTTTTGTTTGTTTGTTTGTTTGTGTGTGTTTTTTTTTTTGTCTTTTGTTTGTTTGTTTGTTTGTGACGTTTGTTGGTTTGTTCCTATGTTTTTTTGTGTTTGTTTGTGTGTGTTTGTTTGTTTTGTTTGTCTTTTGTTTGTTTGTTTGTTTGTTTGTTTGTTTGTTTGTTTGTTTTTGTTTGTTTGTTTGTTTGTTTGTTTGTTCCTATGTTTTTTTGTGTTTGTTTGTGTGTGTTTGTTTGTTTTGTTTGTCTTTTGTTTGTTTGTGACGTGACGTGACGTGTGTTGGTTTGTTCCTATATGTTTTTTTGTTTGTTTGTTTGTGTGTGTTTGTTTAATTTGTTTGTCTTTTGTTTGTGACGTGACGTGACGTGACGTGTGTTGGTTTGTTTGTTTATGTGTTTGTTTGTTTGTTTAATTGTTTGTGTGCATGTGTGATTTTTTTATTTGTCGAGTTCGCTCGCGAATCAAACTAGCTCGGTTGACGGTGTGAACTTAACGGTGAATAACAAACGGCGATTACACGACCGAAAGGAATTGTGGTTACGAATACAACATATCCTAGTGTTTTTCTGGATTGCTAAGCACAATTTTCATCAATTATAAGTTCTTGTTTACTATATGGAGCTGGCGTTAATATGCCGTAAATTTGTTTTCTGTCGCCAAGGATACATAAATAATCAATATTAAAGACCCACAGTTCCAATCGGTCGTGCAATCACCGTTCACTCCGTCAACCATTTTTGAAATAAGTGTATAGCAAGTTTGCATTGCATATTCTCCTTTAGCCTCCTCCGCAGGCAACTCCTGAGTCCAATAGATTTTCGTGGTTTTGGGGTTCCTGTGTTATTTTTGCCATAAGCCACAGGAAGCCCGCAACGTGTTTTTGTTCTTTTTCTTCGTTTTTTTCTGCCTAAGAGATGCCTGCGGAGAAGGCTAATGCTCCTTACATACCTTTTGTTATTTCCATCAGTTTGTCGATATTCACATCAGGACACACGTTGGTTTTTACATTTATTGTGATATGATCGACAAAAACAGATCGCATATAATCAATAAACTGCCCTTCACAGGAACTGATTTCATTTGAACTAGCACAGTCAGCCCAGACCTAAAATATTGGACAAAAGCACTCCTGTTCAGTATATGAATGATGTAAGTTTTGACTCAAAGTTTTAATTGTTTATTTCTAATTGAAATCAATGACATTTTGTGCAAAAGTGCTACATGGACGAAAGAACATTAATTTTTGCTTTGAACATTTGACAACCTAATTAATTGAATCAAAAAGTTGTTTGTAGGCTGGTTTTCTGGCCATCATCATGACTGAATAAGCGTTACAATTAGTAATTCATCATCACAACAGCAAGCGCGCTCAATATATTTTACGTAATAAGCGTGCGCGGTAGCTATTCGCTAATTGCACACAAATAATTAGATGGTCTCATTCTTCCCTTATCTCTTGTTGTTGTGTTGATGAATTACTAATTGTAACGTTTCTTCAGTCCTAATGATGGCTCCGTGAGCCGATCAAGCGCGAAAGCTCTACAAAATTCAATAAAATTGAAAGGTTGAAGTAATGTATAGTTATTGTGAACCTAGTTAATGTAATGCAATTATTATATTGTGGTTTTATATCAATGTTGGTGTATTGCGTGATATTTCTTTTTGTTTAATGGTATTAATATGTAGCCTGTTTTAAAAATAAGGACATTTTACAACATCTGATCCCTCTTTGACTGAGATTGGTGATATATAACATGAGATAACCAACTCTATTCACTTGTACCACAAAAAAGCCATTTTCATAGGCAGTACTTAGTCACACAAAAGGGTTAAGGTTTTTAAGAATTGAATTAATGCATATACATTGGTGAAGTCACTCAATACAAAAACACTTGGGCAGAATGAAATAATGAACGAACAAACTAAAAATCGATTACCCAACCGAATAAAGGAAATAAGAAAACAGACAAGCAAAGCAAGAAAAACAATCCAAGAGAACGAACGAATGAACGAACGAACGAACGAAAAAAAGAAACTGGAAGGAAACTGGAAGGAAACAAAACAAGTATACGGAAGGAAAGAAAAGGGGGTCATGTTTAATGTAAACTATATAATTTGTCATTGTTTTTACCTTGACTGCTAAGCAATATTTTTCCATTAGGTCATCATCTCCGTTTGCTTCCAGTAAAGTCTCAGAGAAGTCTTGTCCACATTGTAAAGCAAAGGTCTTTTCACAATCCTTTAAGTTGTATGCATTGGAATCATGAATGGACAGAACAGCAAAGAAGATAATGATCGTCCTTGTTATTGACTGAAACATCTTTGTAGCTCTTAAGTAGCAAGTGAGCTAATAAGTAATGCTTCTATCCTAAGTTCTTGTAAGCTAATGTTAAACAACAGAAATTAGGTTGTTAACAAGTACTACTTCCACGTCATAACACGTGACTGAAATAAACCAATAAGATTCCTAGATCTAAAGTAACCAAAACGAGTTAAATCTTATTAACTGATGTTTACGGAGTAAATAGAAGTATAGAAAAAACTAAGTTTCACTATGTTTCCAGTAGTAAACTACTTAGATAAACTATCGTATGGATAGTGTATCCAAAAAGGAACTTAACTGTGATATTTGTTTTATTTGACATTGCTCGCTGGCAAAGCAAACCGAGCTGAACTGACATGATGCAATAGGGACACGTAACAGAATATTATGCATAAACTACTAAGGTGTTCCCTTAGGCTACTGCTGTTGCGCAGTAGCGCGAACTGAGCCGCCTTTGAGATAACAAGGTAACAAAGAAAAACAATTAACACATACTCGTTATCGTGATAGTAACGAAATATATTGATGAAACATCTATGATATTCTCAATTTAACGAGGTATAACAAGTTTGGCGACAATTAACTTGTTAACAAACGTTTACAAATGAAAACATATTAAAAACAATTTAGAAGTATGAACAGCCAATGTCGACTGAGATCTCCTCTAATGAATACTACCTAAGCACATTCACTTGTTAAAACAGAAAAACATGTTATTAATTAGCGAAACAAAAGTAGACTAAATGAAATCAAAAAGTGAGTTACAGTGCGAATCACACAACCGTGGGCACCCACAAATATTTTTTTGTTCGTTGAACAACTCAGAAACAACTATATCACCGCAAGAAGTTTGGCTGATATGTAGTGTGATAAACTTTTTTTGTATTTAGAGTTTGTTTATTAGTTGTTCAACAAACAATAAACGATTTCTAAAACATTTCTAGGTGCCCACGGTTTCAATTCGCACTGTGATTTATTTGTAATGGAAATGAAAGTGGTAAGGCCAATTGTTGCCTCGTGCATGACACTAATAAGTAATAAGTAATAATAATAATAATAAGTAATGGTTTGTCATTGCCTCGAGCTAAGTTTTCTTAATGTACGTTATGATATTAAAATGGTAATTAATGCTCACAAACTCTTATTCTTGTCTCAGAACTGCCTCGAGCAGTCAACTACAATTTGATACGTCATGTTATTTTGAAAAAATCACACACAAAAAAAGATAAGGTTTAGAAATCTTGAACTAGTATTTAAAACTTTACAGCGCGACGCACCTTACCGTGGCAACCTAATTATAGTGTTGTACAAGTTAACCAATCAGAAAGCGAGAATTTGACCGCAATATAAAAGACACACCGAGTGACAAACGATAAACACTTTGAAATGATAAGAGTGAAGTTTATAAGTTTCTGAAAAACCTCTCAAGATTTTTAAATTTGAAAAGGTGTAGCAAACAATTTGAAAAGTGAAACTTTTGAACGCTAAGCTAGCTTGTAAAAAACTTTAATTGGGTGGCCACGGTAAGGCGCGTTATGCTATAACTACCATGAACCATTTCGGCTCAAAACAAAAACATTAGCCTTTGTTGAGACATTTTGTTTTATATTGAAAAGGACAAGGGATACAAAAGACTACGACGGCGCCAACATGACAACAATGTAAATGAGCCTAGGCCTGTTAGTATAGAGGGTTTTCCGCATTGAAAAATATAGATTGCTTAATTAATTTATGGGATGTTATTCATCCGTAAACTTAAACCATTATTGAATTAGTTGACTTGTATCTGAAGTTCTCCCAAGATGCCAACCTTTAGCTTGCCACAGCTGAGTAAGGCGAATTTAAAAATAGCCGTAAATCGCTTATAATTCTCTCCCGAAATCTTCACAAACAACTAAAAAAAACTAAAAATGACAATGTCAGAGCAGTATTGAGTTTTATTGAAAATCAACAGAAAACAATTAACTTTTTAAAAGTCGCCCTATATTCTGTTACAATTAACACAGACATAGCACCTGTGGTGCTTCACAGTACGGCAATAGTCCTGAATCCAATACAAATTTTTGATGCTTTTCCAATACATGAAGATTGTGCGGGATTTTGAAGCGCAAAGCTGCCTTGCGGGGTAAATAAAAATTAACAAACGAAAAACAAAACACTTCATCTTTTGAGATAGTTTATTGTTTAGTTTCCAATTCAATCTAAAGTATAAGGAAAACAAGAGTTCACCAACATGAATCCTGTGGGATTCGTGGGATTTGTGGGATTCATGCTAAATAAATAAATATAAAGGAAACTAAACAAAATGAGAAATGAGAAAAAAAGCTGAGAATTTAAATAAATATATAAAAGAAGCAAATCAATAAATAAGAATCAGAAATCTAGTGTTAAAAGTAAGTCATTCTAGAAACTCGCATGACATTACTCCGATGACGTAACTCCGATTTGACTCCTACGGCTCCCATTGCATGAATCCGACGAATCCGACGGGAGCATGAATCCCACCAATCCAACAGGATTCACGTTGGTGAACTCTTGTTTTCTTCTACTATCTAATACTTAGAAATCTTCCTCTATAAACCTGTCGTCCGTCTTCTCTCCTTATAGAATGTTGTTTTTGACATGAAAAGCTAGGTTTTTTTTTTGGTTTTATTTTCCTCTTCTTTTGCATGTGAACATCAAGCAAAACGGCGACTTTGCAAGGTTAGTAGTCACGTAAACTTTTAGTTTTTTTCTTCTTGTTTCAAGAGTTCTTGGTACTTGAGTTTTCATGAGGTAGTATATTTTTCGATGTTTTTTCGATGTCATAAAGAGAATGGAGGAATTTCACACCAAATAAAGACTAAAGATTTTTATTCCAAACTGTTATGAAGAGATTCTTTCCTACTCGACGCACCGCGCATAATGCACAAATATATACCACAATACACATAGATAGAGTGTGACATTGCCCGGTGCCTGGTGGACAGCACTGTACAACGATTTTTTATTATACATATTTCATTACAAATCTCATAATTACATGCACTACTTTTGCATGTACCAATTTATCAGTTAAGTTATTAACAAAAACAATGATAATACGTTGCCCGCTACGAAAAACCAATGGAAAAACCTCTCTTATAGGATTAAAACCTTAGGAAACGTAGTCCTCGATCGATGAAAACGCATGAGCTCCGAGGGATAGAGATATATATATACGATAGTTTGATAAACAATACAACATACATTTGATTACATTATCGATAAATATAAAGTTTGGTTACAACCTATATACGGCTGTCCAACAACAAGCGAGAGAAAGATTATTTCTATATCAGCCTATATATACTATATACGAATTCATTGTTATTCAAATAATGCTATTCCCTATGGAACTATTGTACAATAGTAAAAATATATGAATATAAAATATGAAAATAAAATATATGCTTTGAACCGTAAAGAATGCGCTTTCCAACTTCACTTTGTTGTGTTGGAAAGCCTTAAATCTCCACACAGACAAATGTTCAACTAATTTGAAGTGTAAAATATCTGTATTTATTATAATAATTTGTAAAAGACCAACACACTCATAATAGATTAATGTTAAAATCGTGAAAAAAGCCTTACTCTTCAAAGATGGTATGATATTAATGTACTTTGGTATCCTGATAGCGGCTTTTTCGTAGGCTAGTAAGCGTCATCGTCGGTATAAATACTACTTATTAACCGAGAGTGAGGTCATTACAGGGAAATCTCAGACCGAGGTCTTGACAGTACGGACCGAGCGACAGCGAGGTCCGTACAAAAAAGACCGAGGTCTGAGATTTCCCTGTAATGACCGAACGGACGAGGTTAATAAGTTATTTATTATATGGCTATTTTAAAAAAAGAGAGGATGGTTTATTCCGGTTTATTTTCTGTGCCGGAAGTTTCTTTTATTTCCGGTCGCGCGTATGCAAATTTGAAGTCAGCGTTCATTCAACCATAACGATGGGCATAACGATGCAAACTACAATCACAACTAAATTGCTCAATTTCACAATTTTAAACTTTATTTCTTCATCAAAAAACTACAAAAAAACATCAGCAAAAGACAGAAAAAAATTGCCTGAAAATTTAGTATACAAATTTTGTGTACGTGGCAGAAAAACAAAGCTGCTGTTCAAGACAAGTCTGATTTAATCTTTGTGGTCGCTCTCGATAATGCATCTCCTCTTCTTTCCTTGTTGGACAATCTTAACAGGGCCGTTGAATACCTGAAACTGGCATTCGTTTATGCTGTTGATACTTGCTCCACTGAATACGCCATGTGATTGAGAGGCTTGAAAGTCGGTACTTGCATTGCTTATAGCGAGGGACTGTTGACTGTATGAATTTTCAACTCTTTTCAATTGATCACTGGCCGTAGAGGTTGCCTGGTTGTAAGAAAAGGAGTTCGTGGCGGACAATGGCAAATTTGGATTACTTGTACGGCTCAGGATGTATGACATTTGTCGCTGGTGGGTGTCATTGGCAGACTTGTATGATTGAAGGCTTTGAAGACTTTTATGTCCACTCAACTGAGCAACAAAGGTTTCAGGTGCATTTGCATCGAGCAAACGACCGATACTTGTCTTCCTTACGGAATGGTTAGCTACTTTTGCCCCTTGTCGTTGTAGACCGGCGTTATTTGCTGCTGTTGTTAGGAACTTTCCTATTTCATTTTTGCCTAAAGGAGCTTTCATGTACCATACGTCGGTGTTTTGTCGTCGCTCTCCGTGTCTTATGGCTAAGAAAAATGGACTATTCGCCTCATTCATCTCGGCTGGTCTATGGCTCTTGAAAAGCTTATAATACTTTACGGGACACCTGTCGTTGTTTGTTGCGTATATCTTTGGACAGAAAGGACGCTGGTGTCCATTCTCGGCCCCTTTTCTTGTTTTGGATCCCCGCTCAGATGTCCAAACGAGCATTTCGCGGCCATCTTGTACCGGGTCTGTTTGCAGAACCACGTCGCCCCAGCACAGTTTACGACATTCGTCTCGGGCTCTAAACCCAAAATGTAGAGAAAGAAACCACCACATGGTTCTCTGAAGTGCTGTGGAATTTTGTGCTCCAAATTCTCCGCTCTGAAACAGCTTTTCTTCTTCTTCGTCAGTGAGCGAGCGAGTTGCATTTGGCTTGTTTCCTTTGCCTTGAAGGACAAGGTTTTTACGCTTTGCTTCGATGACTTTGCGAGAAAAAGAAAAGTTGTCATCTTTTAGAATGTTCAAACTTGATCCAGAATCTGAGAGAAACCTTTGAATACTACGTTGAAATCCGGTTAGTGTTCCTGGTTCATATTCTTCGCCGTTGATCTTTCTTACATCTTTGAAGAACTTCGCTAACAAATGGTCGAGCGCTTCTTTATTTCTTCTTTGTGTATTTCGGTAAGAAAGCGTTGAAACGCATTCATGTCACTTGAGGTTTTCTTTAGGGTGTTTTTGCTTTTTTGTTCCTGGACAAACTTAGCAAGTTCTTCTTGGCTGTTGATTGTTTCGTCTTCTTGTTGACTTGTAACTTTGAGGGCTTCGTGTAAGTTGTCAGTCGACGAGTTGTTTTCATCCTGTATAGCGAGTTCGTCTTCCTCTGGATAATAGAATTCCTCTTCATAATGTTCGTCTTCATTCATATTGTTGAATTATTTGCTTTTCAATAGAAAAATTTGAAAAAAAAGTTTGAATTTCTAGGTATATCTCAGTTGACTTGCTTTTTCTCAAATTTCTCGACGCCGGTCCGGAAAAAATCTTGTATTGCCCGTGGTCGTTACAGGAAAATTACGGCCCTCTCGCGAGAGCCGATTAGCCAATCAGAGCGCGCGGAATTTTGATGCCATATAATAAAAACACATATCGGGCGCGCCGGGGTAAGAATAGTAGCTGTGATTGTACATAATTATGTGATAATTCATGATAATAATCTGTGAATTGCTTATTTACTTTATCATTTTGGTCGTTTATTAGAGCTGATTACACACGATAAGATTATACTAATAAAAAAAACATTTACATGTATCGCGATGAAAGTTTGCAAAGACTGATTTGCTTTTGTTTGTAGTAGTTTAGATTAATCAAAAGGTGTGAAATTCCTCCATTATCTTTAATAATAATAATAATAATAATGTATATAGCTTATATAGCGCTTATTCAAGTCTGTTCTAAGCGATACATGTAAATGGTTTTTTTTATGACATCGAAAACAAAACATCAAAACATATACTTCCTCTTGAATTTTCCAAGAAGTCTTGTAACAAGAAAACCAACACGTGACTACAGTAACCTTGCAAAATTGCTATTTTGAATGGCGTGATGTTCACAAAAATAGAGGAAAAGAAAAAAAGAAAACATTTTTCATGTGAAAAACAAAATTTCAAGGAGAAGAGGCAAACGACAGGTTTATAGAGAAAGAATATAAAGTATTTGAGCCTGTGAAGTAAGTTGACTTGTATCTGAGGTTCTCCGAATATGCCAACCTTCCCATATTTAAAAATAGCCGTAACTCCGAGTCGCTTAATTCTCGCAAAAATCGCTTGAAATCTTCACAAATTAAACTACAACCCGAAATGACCAGAGTTTTAATTATTGAATTTTATTTAAATTCAACAGAAAACAATTAAACTTTTTAAAGTCGCCCTATATTCTCTTACAATCAACACAGACAAAGAGCTTGGGCTACCTTTGGTGTTTCACAGTACGGCAATACTCCTGAATCCAACACAAGTTTTTGATATTTTTCCAATACATGAAGATTGTCCAGCAGAAGTTTTGATCTACAATGAAATCGACCATTCTCATAGCATTTCAAGAGCAAGCGTATGCTATCTGCCATACAGGTCTTGTTTTTCAAATTTCTTGCAATATTTGTTGCGTATGATGTAACACATCCTTTGTTGATGGGAACAGCGCATGCTTCGACTTGGTCAGTTTCTAACAAACATAAATGAGTAAGTAAGTGAATAAATGGATCGATGGTTGAATGGATGATCGAATAAATGAATGCATGGGTAGATTAATGGAATTATGACTGTACCTTTGACATACTTACTGCTCATGCGTTCCTATCTATACTTATATTTTAGAAGATTGAATTTTTTTCGAATTTTTTTTTTTTTGCAGAAATATTTAAATGGGATCTTTTGTTTGACTGTATAACACAAATCCAAAATCTATACTCTATCCAGCTGCACTTATCACCCGTATAGCAAAATATATAGGATAATCAGATATACACCTATTTCAAAAATCATTATCGCAGCCGAAACTACAGTCCACACTCTGAAGCCTGCAAAGGTTGTCGGTATCATTAACGTAATTTGTAATTTATAACACATTTTTCAAAGAAATATCAGTGTTTAAATTTTAAATTTTATGTTTTTTGTTTTTTTTGTTTTTTGTTTTCTACGACTGTAGCAGTGTTATGGTCATACAATACAAACACGTCCATCCAAAATATGCTATGAATGAAATGATAACCAAAGAAGAAATACCGACATCCTTTGCAGGGTTCAGTGTGTGGACTGTAGCTTTGGCTGCGACAACGACTTTTGAAATAGGTGTATATGTCCACTCTCCCGGACTAAAACCACATGTCTTTGTACTTACCAACTTCTGACACTTGTTCATTCAGGTCTTCATCGGGTATATGAGCTGGAAATCAATAGTAATTGTTTGGAAACTGTTTAGAAATATTACAGAGGACAAAACAAATTAGAAAAATAAAAATGATGGGTAAAGACCGAATTTTGTCCAAATTGACGTTTTGTTGTATTTATTTGTTTGGATTTTATGTTAGTCTGTGTAATGATATGCAAATTAATACTGACGTAATAAAGACAGACTCAGTGCGCATGGCAGTGTGTGTTGATCTAAAAATTCATGTGTGTTGTGTGTTAGTAAATCAACGGATCTAGAAAGCATCCAGATCACCCGATACAACAGAGTATTATTACAGTCTGTTTGTTTGTGTCTTTAAACATTCTAGCTAGCTTCAGTTATTGCAAGTTTGCATTGCTGTTATTTCTTTTTTTACCTTGTGTAAGTGCCTTCAACTTGTCGATATTCACATTCGGACATAATTTGGTTTTTACGTTGATAGTGATATGATCGACAAGACAAATCCGTACCAAATCAATATGGGTCCCTTTACAGGAACTTGTTTCATTGGAACTAGCACAGTCAGCCCAGCGCTAAAACATTGTACAAATTAAAAAAAGTTCAGGAAGGTAGAAACATAGTAGGGAATAATAATGTAAATGGAAACTAGCGAGTAAACTAGTATACGCTGCGTCGGTGTTTGATATAAATGATAGGTAATATAATGAAATTTGAAACACCGTAAAAAATGTTGACTTAACTTTACTGACGTCTCAAGCTTTAGCCCTTCGTCGGAGTAAAAGGAATACTAATATACTTTATTCACACCTTGATTTTAAATAAATACAATTGAATTTTTAGATGCAAAGAATAAGGTGCTAGGTTACTAGAGTAGTTTGAACTAATCAAAGTCAGGTAATCTATATGCAAAATTTACATTTAGAAGATAAATAACTTAGGTCATATTTACATATCATGAAACAATAATGCAATATAGATAATTATTATGAGAGGTAACAGATACAAAAGTATTAACTGTAAGACCTTAAGGGAAGACGGAAGGAAGGAAGGAAGGAACAAGCGAATGGCGAATGAATGAACGAATGAATGAACGAACATACTCACAAACGAACGAACGAAAAAAAAAATGAACGAAGGAAACAAAACAAGGAGGGAAGAAGAGAAATGGGGGTCATGTTTAGTGTAAACCATTTAATTAGGTTGTATTTACCTCGTGTGCTGAGCAATATCTTCCCATTAGGTCTTCATCTCCGTTTGCTTTCAGTAAAGTATCGGTAAAAACTTTTCCACATTGTGAAGCAAAGGTCTTTTCACAATCCTTTAAATTGTACGCATTGGATTCATGAATGAACAGAACAGCACTGAAGAAAATAATGTTTCTAGTTATTGACTGAAACATCTTTGTAGCTCTATTTCCACGGTAGCATGTGAGGTAATATGTAATGCTTCTATCTAGTTGTTTTTTATTGCCTCGTGCTATGATGGTTTTATTGTTATACAAATATTCTTGTCTCCTGAGAATGGCCTCAAGCAGTCGACTACACTTTGATGCTTGATATGTTTTTGAAAATAACAACACAGTCACACAAATACACCGAAAATGAAATATAAAAGAAATCCTTTATTTTTGATGGGTGAGGTTGTTGAAACAAGTTTAAAATAAAAAATTATGCAAGATATAAATAATTTGTTTGATTTTATATATTCGCCCTATATATTCTCTTACTATCAACACAGACAGAGAGTTTGGGCTACCTGTGGTGCATGTTTCACAATACGGCAATATTCCTGAATCCAACACCAGGTTTTGATATTTTTCTAATACATGAAGATTGTCCAACAGGAGTTTGGATCTCAATAAAATCGTCGACCAATCTCATAGCATTTGAAAAGGAATCTCATACTATCCGCCATACAGGTCTTGCTTTTTCAAATTTTGCGCAATATTTTTTGCGAATAATGTAACACACACTTTGTTGACGGCCACAGTACATACTTCAATTACAACTTGGTCGGTTTCTAACAAAAAATACAATATTAAAGATATATAGGATAATGAAGTCCAAATATTACAGCGCAAAGCCCAAAAGTGTGACCGCAGATAATTTATTCATATTCTTTTGACATGTTTGTCTGTAGCTGCTTTGGATTCAAATGGACTTCATTCTAGCTATTTTAACCTCAAAATTCATCTGAAGATTGACATCATTCTTGTCTTGTGATTCACAGTGAGAAATGTTGACATTTAATCTAGAGGAGTTGATTGAAAAGATGTAGAGAAAATATGAATAAATTATGGCCGGTCATACTTTTGTGCTTTGCGCTGTAATATATGGATGATTATATTAATGGATGAGTTAGTGGATGAATAATAGAATAAATAAATGTAAATGGGCTCCTGCATCTGGCTATAAGTTAGAGACGCCACAGAGTGATTTCTTTTTTTCTTTTTATCATTTTTATTTTTTATCATTTTTATTTTTTTAACATTTTTATTTTTTATCATTTTTATTTTTTAAAGGCCCAGTATCGACCGGGATGCTTTGCGGCCGTTTGTTTTTGTTTTGAAATAGCGTTAATGTTAAATGGCGCTCTCTAATTGGCCAAAAACCACGTGAGTTCAAAGTCCATGGCCGTACGGATATACGAAAAATATCACATATCAACAGACATGAAAGTAGCGAACTCTTTCGACGAACCTTTGAGCTTTTGAGTGTTTCTGAATATCCTTAAATGCATCCCTGAGAAGAAAACTATCGTGTAATAGTATGCGGTGAATATAATAAAGGATTGGGCATGGTATGTTATGTGTATTTCTGTTGTATTATCAAAGTAACGATATTGATCAACTCGATTTGTCCGCTTTGTTATTATTAAGCAATCGTTGTAGTAAAAATATGTTTAAGAAAGTTGAGCTCCAAATATAAAGTTAATAAGTATTTTTAATGTCCATAGTATATTATCGTCTCGTCTGAGCAGCTCTATGGCATATTTTAACTGCTAGTCCGTGGATCGGAATGAGATGCCTGCGAAGCGGCCGAGTCGATTGTAATCTACTCAAACATACTCAAACATCAAAGCTTGTTATTTACATCTATTTACGGAAAATATACAAAATATTGCGGCACAGATGTTGTAAAATACATAGAGAACTTAAATACAGTGAAATGTTTTGAGATATTAGCATGATTACTTAGGATTATTTGGATTGAGAAGGCATTGTGAACTTTGATAATTTCGTGATACACGAAATTAGGTCGAGGCACGCAAAGCATCCCGGTCGATACTGGGCCTTTAACATTTTTATTTTTTATCATTTTTATTTTTTATCATTTTTATTTTTCATCATTTTTATTTTTTATCATTTTTATTTTTTATCATTTTTATTTTTTATCATTTTTATCATTTTCATTTTTATCCCAGACAGATATATTATATAAGCTCAAGCGCAATGTATTAAAAGTAACCGTAACCCAAGTCGCTTGAAATATTCACAGACAATAATTAAATCGATAACGACAATAACACTGATAGTATTTTATTGAATTTATTGATATTCAATTGAAAAAAACTCAAACGTCTAAAATATTTTAAAATCAACAAAGACAAAGAGTTTGGGTTATACCCCACTATACCTTTAGTGTTTCACAAAACGGTAACGCTCCGGAATCAAAGACAATTTCATGGTACTTTTCCACTACATAAAGATTGTCTTGCAAGAGTTTGGATCTACATTTAGTTTGTTTTTGACCAATCTCATAGCATTTTAAAAGTAGTTTCACGCTATCCGCCATACAGCTCTTGTTTTTCAAGTTTCGCGAAATATTTTTTGCGTATGATGTAACACAACCTTTGTTGATGACCACAGCGCATGCCTCGACTTGGTCGCTTTCTAAAAGAAAGAAATAGATGAGTGAGTATATTTAAGAGAGAGATTAAATGAATGGATTGATTGACGAATGAGATAAGGACATGTAAGAATAATTATTTCGACCCCTAGGGATGAGCAGAATCTCATAAGAGGATTGAAACAATATACCTATGCTCCGGTATATTCAGATATGCAAATAAGTTTCAGTTTTATTCTATATTTGGTATTTGAAGCTCATATCAAAATGACTGATTCAAAATTCTTGCTAAATTTGTTGACATTCAGAGGAGAAAGACCAAATATTGAATCGGGAGGCTTGAAATTATATTCCTTAATAAGCAAGTACACTTGCATAACTACGGGAAAAATTCAAACGAAGAGTTTGAATATTCTGGAGCATAGATCAAAAGAAATGTAAAATCAGGTTGCATGTTTCAACCCCACTTATGAGTTTCTGGGAAAATCAATAATGGACTGTGCAATAATTATCACTATAGGAACTGAATAATAAGTTTCACATAAGCCCCCCTTACAAAACAAAATTATAGTTCAGACTTTCAATGTATTTAACTTACCCACTTCAGACACTTCTTCATCCAGGTCTTCATCGGGTACATTTGCTGAAAATCAATAGTGACTTTCAGAACTGTTTGCTACATTACAGCGGACAAAATAAATAATAATAAATACATAAAAAAGAAAATAAATCAATAAAGATTTGTTTTGTTTTGTGGGTGTGTTTGTTTGATTGTTTGTTTGTTTGATTGTTTGATTAATTGTGTGTTTGATTGTTTGATTGTTTTTTTTTCTGTGATTGTGTGATCGTTTGTTTGTTTACTTTTGTGCTTCTGTGTTGCTTCTTTGTGTGCATTTTTGTTTGTTTTTTTGTTTGTGTGCACGTGTGATTTTTGATTTGTCTGTTCGCTCGCGATTCTAGCTCGCTTTAGTCAGTATATAGCAAGTTTGCATGCCTGTTATGCTCCTGTTACCTTTTGTTATTGCCATCAGTTTGTCGATATTCACATCAGGACACACCTTAGTTTTTACATTGATTGTGATATGATCGACAAGAAGAGAACGAATATAATCAATAAACGGCCCTTTACAGGAACTGGTTTCATCTGAACTAGCACAGTCAGCCCAACCCTAAAACATTGGGGGAAAAGCACTCAGTTTTGTATGAACGATATATAATATAATTTTCTCAAGAGGTACCTAAAGGTTTTCTTTAGGAATTGAGTTACGTACTCTCACTGCAAAAACCCTCGAGTAAAAGAAAAAGAAGAACGAAAGAATGAACGAAAGAAGAGACAAATGAATTATGAACAGATGGACCGACGGAATAAAGGAAGGAAGGAAGGAAGGAAGGAAGGAAGGAAGGGAGGAAGGGAGGAAGGGAGGAAGGAAGGAAGGGAGGAAGGAAGGAAGGAAGGGAGAAAGGAAGGAAGGAAGGGAGGAATACGATAATAGATCTAGATGGATAATTAAAATAATAAGTTAACATGAACGAAATAAAACAAGGACGGAGGAAGATAAAAGGGGTCATGTTTAGTGTAAACAATATAATTTTTAGTTGTTTTTACCTCGTGTGCTAAGCAATATTTTTCCATTAGGTCTTCATCTCCGTTTGCTTTCAGTAAAGTCTCAGTGAAGTCTTTGCCACATTGTAAAGCAAAGTTCTTTTCACAATCCTTTAAGTTGTATGTATTTGATTCATGAATGAACAGAACAGCAAAGAAAAGTATGATCGTCGACCTAGTTATGGACTGTAACATCTTTGTAGCTCTATTTCCAAGGCAGCAAGTGACCTAATAAGTAATGCTTCTATCTTAAGTTCCTTGTCATTGCATCGTGCTAGGTTTTTCTTATTATTATGCTAATCAAGTGGTAGTTCATGCTTATACATTGTCTCTCTTGTCCCTTTCTTGTCATAATTATTTTGAAAATAAATTATTTTGAAAATATGATATAAAAACAGTCACACAAACACACCGAAAATGAAAAACAAGTTATTTATTTTTGAAGGGTTGTTAAGAGCGAGTCCGTGTGAAAACCATGCAAAATCGAAAAATGTGTCTACAACGGGTATCACCGATTTCTTTCATTTTTTGCCGAGATATGTATTTTAGTGTAAATATTAACTGTGTGCAATATAAAACAAAAATATTAAATTCTCTAGCAGATATCGAGGTTTAAGGGAAAGTAGTCAGACAAACGATAAAAATTGCTTGAAATTTACACCAACTTTACAAATCAATTTCTCTAAAAATAAAGCTTTTTTCTTACCTGGAATTCGTACAGACCTACTACAACATATAATAAATACAACGACAGTATCAAAGTATCAAAAGATTAATTTAAAGAAAATTTTTGCTTATTTACATATCAGGCTATGAAATCTATATTTTGAGTATGCATTCTTAACAATTCGATATACAAGATCCGGCAACTTTTTAAAACCACAAAGTTTGACTTTTATGTACAACTGATAATGGTTAACAAATACAAAGAAAAAAATTTCTGTAAAGTTTTAAGGGTGAAGAGATACAGTATCACGAATTTGGCGTTTTTACACGTATCCAATTATAAGACTAATGACCATTTGCGACTAAAAAAGCCGATAAGTTTTAAAATACTTATCTAAAAACAACAGCTAATGTAGTAGGGCGATTTAAGAAGTCATAAATGTACAATGTTAAAATATTTTAACTATACGGTGTTTTTATTTTATTTTCCGAAAGAAATACACACAAAAACATGCCGAGTTTGCATCAACGATAATGCTAAGCTGATCAAATGGTTCAAATTACAACAAAGAGCCTTGAGTTGATTTTAATATGTATAAATATTCGAAACTTACATCTTTAAGACTGCAGATTCGTAAAATAAAAGTCGAAAACGTGGAAATTATCCAAATGACAACGACAGCGTAGCCAAGTGTGATTATCAGTACTAAACAATCAACTGTCATGAACTGGTTCCCGGTCGTTAACCATTTTAGAGTTAACTTTCAGAAAAAGCATGTTATTATGACATAAAAAATGGAATGAAATAATAGTGATAATAACAATAAAATAAAATAATGCCGGCCCAACAGAGATCGTAAAGTGAGTTAGCGATTCTCTTCCGTCAAACAAATTGTCTATTAAAATATTTGCATACTAATGTCAGTGAAAACAAATTTTAGCCTAACGATGTATTCTATGGGTATCAGAACGTTAAAACTAAATAAATGTATATTTTTTGGACCAGCTATTCTATTTGAAATAATATTTTTTACCTAGCTGTTTTTTTGTTCACATTGTCAGTTGTTTATAGTAATTATCACTAGACTAGACCAATTATGTTTGATTGACGGAAGAGAATCGCTTCACAGTCGTTTGGCGGGAATGGCAAGTATTTTAATACTTAAAAATCGATGGTAATCCAGATTCATCTTATTCACTCTCTAGATATCTCAACGTAAAAAAGAAACGGCTCAATTCAAAACTCTTCAATACTAGTTGTCAATATATATAGTATTCAATGAAAATTCCTTTAAACGATATAATAAACTATTTAGTATTTTTAATTTCACCGAAACTCAGATGGGATCGAAAATGTAACCCTTACTTAGATGTAACAATACCTTGACCAATTTTGCAAAACATTCCCCATGTTTCGAACATCTCTTGAGAAATACGCTTTGCATGTCCACCTCTGACAGGCTTTTGTTTAGAATCGTGTGGGGGATGCTTACAGACTCGACTGGGACGCCAGCCTAAACCAAAGTGGTCTCTATGCAGCGGACATATTGTCATATCATCTGTATTTTCAGTTTGAAAAACACCAGCTCTTAAAAGACAAAGTTCCCACTCGTACTTCACATCTTTGGAAGAAGTTTTTAAACAGCCAAGTAGATGGGTGCAGATAATCCTTGTACAAGATTTTAAAGGTAGCAAAACAAAACAGGTGTCATTGTTTCTTCGAGAACTTCCATAATTTTCCACAGAAAGATTGTGAAAAGAGAAAACCGCCATAAAATAATTACTGTCAAAATTAACCTCAACTAATGCACGTAAAATGAGAATTAATGTCGGTGTCTACCAAACATGCCAATTAGTAGAATGTCAATTTCAAATTTATGCAAAACAACAAAGAGAACACTTGAAGTAAAATATATGTCTTTTATTAAAATGTGTCTTGCTAGAACTTTAACAATATATTTTTATGAAAACGTATTCATATCCCTGGAGAGTGATCATAATCAGGAAAATAGTAAATCAAAAAGGTTACATAGTTTTATATAGTACACTGTTACTTTGTCTGTTTCTGTTTTTAGCAACCGCATGAGTTCAATAATTTCTTTAACATGTTGTGTGTGAGGTTAATAAATGCATAATTCTAATACTGTAAAAATTATTTTATTTAAAAAAATGATAATATTGTGAAAAAAATATTATGAAATATCGTTTTTACCAGACATAGGAAAGCCGAAGGTAGACAGACAAAACATTACTGTATTCGGCTTACAAGCCTAAAACTTAGCTATTTGTTGTAAGATTATCTTATATATAATGATGAATATCATTATTTTAATTCATATAATTGATTCTTATGATTCTTATCATTATATTGGGATCATATTTAGCGTGTTGTAGATTTGTTGTATATTTAGTTTTGTCACGTGACAACTTCAAACAATGTAAATTTCATCATTTTCTTAGTTATTTTTCGCTTGAAAAATAAATACTTTACAGACTTTTTTTTCGATAAAACATTGTCTCTATCATCATGCTATCTGATAAAGGTTTCAAAGTTATATGAATAACTGCCGGATAGGTGCAAATAGCTCTTTTCTAGAGTATATTTTTACACTTTTCGTCAAAGCTGAAAAATAGCAATAACTCAACCCTTTATAAAACAACCCAATATTTGTTTCACGACTTTTTATTCAACTTAAAGTACTAATAAGATAATGTGCTAAACGTGGGCAGAATATTGGTGCAGGAAACAATCTGCAAAGGAAATACGAGGCCGTAAAACTTTAGGTATATTTTATGCAAATTTTGACCGTTTTTAGGGTAAAATACTCAAATGGTTGTAACTTTAAGCCTTTTTAATTTAAAGCCAAAAAAATTCACCAAAGTAATAAGTTAACTAAGATGTACAATCGAGCTAAGTTTGAAGAAAATCGGTGATGTACGGTGTAGACTGGTCTGCATGGTTTTCACGCGGACTCGCTCTTAAAACAAATTGAATAGGGTTTTTGATGGTTTTCTTTTTACAGCTCTTCTTTTGTGAACATCACTCAAAATGGGGACTTTGCAAGGTTAGTAGTCACGTAAACTATAATTTTTTTCCTTTTTCAAGACTTCTTGGTCTTCTTGGTACTTGAAATTTGATGAGGTAGTATTTTTTCGATGTTTTTTTGATTTCATAAAGAGAATGAAGGAATTTCACACCAAAAAAAGACTATACAAAGGGTCAAAGGATTTAATTTGAAAACTAGACGCCCTCATGGTGGGTGCACTCGTGCCCTAGATGCAAGGTGATGAGCGTAGGACAGCTGGAACTAGTTTATCAATTTGAATGACAGAAATGCATTTAAGACAGTTGTCACTGAACGCACACAATTTGTGTATAATGTTAAGAAGTTGCTGATCAAGTTAAAAGAATATGAATATGAAACTAGTGCTACTGGAGTAAATGGATTCTTAGCTGCAGAAGGGATGAAATACTATTTTATTTGTAAGTGATCGAGACATGAGTGTGAAGCTACACTTCACAGTTTTAATACATCTCCAGTTTTATTGTTAATTTGCATCTTTTGTTTGTTTAATTTAAATTTCCTTAAGGCCGATTTACACGATACGATTTTGACCTACGACTGTAGTATACGATTTGACTACAAATTGTAGTAGGTACCATTCACACGCGCACGACTAGTCGTATACGATTCGTATACGCCATTGCTAAAATAGTGAGTGATTGGACGAAATACTAATTCCAGTCCTAATATGGGGCAAATCACGTCATTTTCCTACGACAAGTCGTAGGGTTTTGATCCTTGGTTCAAAATCCTACTACAAGTTGTAGGTCGCGTGCGTCAGTCGTAGGCAAGTCGTAGGGGCATTTACATGGCACGACTTGGTGCTCATTTGAGTAGTATACTACAAGTCGCACACAACAATCGTGCCGTGTAAATCGGCCTTTAGAGTATTGTCTTTCCTTATCACTGGATATGATACTGAGAACAAGAAAGAGAATAAAGTACATATTTTGCATCACATTGGGCAGTTTGTTCTTTTATGTCACAAAATGTTTTGATAAGACAGTTGCCATCAGTTATGTTGTAAGTTGTTTAATTTTGTTGAATAATACAGTTTATAGAATAACCAAAGAAACAAAACATGAAACCGGTTGTTTTGATATTAATATTTTCTATAATGCACTTCTTGAGGAATGTTTTACTTTATTTAAAATTACTTGATGTTCAGTAAATTAGCTAGATTTATGTGCATTCTAGGTCAATAATGGTATCATATATCTTTAAAACATCTTGTAATTAACCGGCATCATTTTGTACAAAACCATTACAAATATTGTACAGCTAAGCATCATCATTGTTGGCATCTTATGTTACATAATTCCAATATCCACTGGATTTTATAACACAGAAACATATTGCATATGCTACAATAAGAATAATTGCAGTATAATGGAAGTGAGCTAGAGCTTATGTTATCACTGCAACCATCAGATTCATTTATAAATGTTAAAGAATTAATTATCCAAAAAGTTGAAACATAATGTTCTTCATCCGCATGACCAATATTTATTGTAGTATAATTAATTTCTGCATATAGAGGACTAATCAAATTAAATGGTGCAAAGCCCTCATTTGATCACCTGCACCGCCAACATCTAACAATTATAAAACCTCGTTCAGCTAATCTAGACTGCAATTATACCACTGGGGGAATTCTTGGAACAGTTTCCACAATATTATCTAGAGTTTGAGGGTCAGGATTTGATTCAATGTCACGTGAAATAAGTAATTTTCGTGGAGAAATACAATAGCTTTCATTTTTGAGTACAACATTTTATTGAATAAATGCATTTGGTGTCATTACAAATTATTTAAACTTCGTCCTTGTTTTACTATAATAAGATTTAATATTGAAAAAATTATTAAGACTTACTCATGTTATTGATTTGTGGCTGTTTTTTATTGTATTAGAGATTTGTAGTCTGTAGTCTCTTTGTTCTTCGCTGCTAGGACAGTTTCCTCACGAATGGAAGGAGAAGCGACCATATGGATGCTGATTTCTTCGTTTGTTGGAGCTAAGACAGCTTCCTTATACGAATGGAAAGCGTGTTGATTCGATAAAATGTCCATTTTGCTTATAGCGTTCGTAAAATGGCCGCCGGCCTTGAATATTCAGCTTGTGTGTCGCAAAGAATGCTGGGTGTTAGAGCCTCGCTTTCAAAAACTTCGACGCTCTCAGAATCGCTGCATTTTAAGACTCGTGCCGGCCATAGGCCTGGGCACGAGTAATAATATGAAGAGCAATCTATAACCACACAGCCAACTGATGTTCAACCAATTTGAAGTGTAAACTAGACGCTCAAAGACCGCTTACATGGACTTCCGGCGCCAATGGCAAACAGACTAATTTTGATATTTAATAGCTGGAGACTATGTTCGATCCAGTCGATAAATATTTACAAAGAATGAGTGTCAATCCATTCAAAGGTTAGAAAAGTAAGTCGTAGGAAGTTGTGGAGTATGTTTAGATGTTTTTTATTGTGCAGGGATTTGGAAAATAATTATTTCGCATCTTGAGGTGTTCAAGCTTTTAAGGTCATTTGATTCAAACTGAAGCGAGGACGAAGTACTGAGCGAGGACGAACTTCCACACTCTACTGAAAAATCGAAGTATGACAACTTTCCAGCTGGTGTGCATTTCATTTATTTAGTAGCTATTTTAAGCAAGTCCTTTATTGAAGTGTAATTTTAGAATATATTAGAGATATACATCGCTTTGTTTTATGGCTACGCGGGACTCGCGACTGACACTGATATATAGCCGTTTGATTTCAAGTAATAAATCATTAAAAAAAACAAATTCTCTCTTGGAAACCAATCAATTCAATAAATATCAAAAACTATCAAAAGGAAAAAAAAGAGAAATAAAGTGAGAAAAGAAAAAGGAAAAAAAAATAGTGATGTCAGTTGGATTCGAACTCTTGATCCTTACACTGTAGTTTATCGCGTTAACCGATTGTGCTAGCTTAGTAAATTTATGACGTCACGTCAAGTTTTGGGATATATATTCATTGCTCCGTCACTAAGAAGTTACACAGCTCGTACTTTAATACGCCGAAAGATGACAATAGTGGTAACCTATATATCTTATAGATAGAGTAATCCACAAAAACTCAGCATTCATACAGTCAGTTTTCATGTCAGTGGTTATAGTTTTGTAAGTTGTATTGTAGTTAAGAATCATATTTGGTTCGTTTTCTTTCTCGTGAGAACTGATCATTAAAGACTGGTAAGAACTTTGCTATCAATGCTTTCAATCCTATCAATGCCAACAGATTCGTGGACCGGCCCGAAAATTTAGCTGAACATCTCTTAGTGTGGGCCTACCACGAATGGCGTGTCCATTTGTATGTGAGAGCAGCGTTCTATGCTTGATTTCGTCCATATTATCTTTGAACGCAAGTACAACTTTAAGGACACTTTCCCCCTATTTCTCCGTGTGTGAATAGATAGGACTAGCTACACACGACACATTTGACAATAGATTTCAAAAAAGAAAGCACTCGGATTGGTTGAGTTTGAAATCGACATGGAAACATCAAGTTGAAAGTTTTGATCGGTTCTCATTGGCTGAAACACAATACGACCACAGGTAGCCCAAAAAGGCACATTTGAGAACTAAGATTGACCACGCAGCATTTTAAGACATGGTCTTCTTTCGGAAGTCCATGTAAATATCTGCATTAATTATAATGATTTGTAAATTCTCTCCTAAATCGCTTGAAATCTTCACAAACAACTAAAAAATAACTAGAAATGACAGTGACAGAGTTTTATTGAGTTTTATTGAAAATCAACAGAAAATAATTAAACTTTTAGAAGTCGTCCTATATTATCTTACATTCAACAAAGACAGAGAGCTTTGGCTAACTTTGGTGTTTCACAGTATGGCAATACTCCTGAATCAAACACAAGTTTTTGATATTTTCCCAATACATGAAGATTGTCCAGCAGGAGTTTGGATCTACAATGAAATCGACCAATCTCATAGCATTTGAAAAGCAAGTGTACGCTATCTGCCAAACAGGTCCTGTTTTTCAAATTTTTTGCGTATGATGCAACACACACTTTGTTGACGGCCACAGTACATACTTCAATTACAACTTGGTCGGTTTCTAACAAAAAATACAATATTAAAGATATATAGGACAATGAAGTCCAAATATTAATGTATAATCGATTGTATTATGAGATGAGTGAGTGGATGAACAATAGCATAAATAAATATGGATACAAATGAATGCGGGATGAATGGATGGTTGAATGAATGAATGGATGAATGAATTAATGGAAATAATAAATGAATAAAGAAAGAAAGAAAGAAAGAAATGAAAGAATGGGTTGATGGATGAATGGATCAATGAATCAATGGATGAATAAGGAATGAATGGATGAATGAATGAATGAATGAATGAATGAATGAATGAATGAATGAATGAATGAATGAATGAATGAATGAATGAATGAATGAATGAATGAATGGATGGATGAATGAATGGATGAATAAATGAATAAATGGATGAATGAATGGATGAATGGATGGATGGATGAATGAATGGATTAATTAATTAATTATTAATTAATGGATTAATGAGAAAACGAATGAATGAATAAAAGAAGGATGAAGAAATTAATGAATGGATGGATGGTTGATCCAACGAATTGACGAATAAAAAGTAGATATAATTGACGAGTGAATATGAATGGATCGATGGATAAAGTACCGGATGACTATCAATGAATCAATTATAATTAATAATCATTAAATGAGCTAGTTTCCAGGCCATCGGCAAGGGCTCAGATCGTATTTGTACAATAGGATAACTAGGTCTCACAAGCTTTCTAATAAAATATCAAATAATTGTCAATATATAAATAAGTTGTTCAATAAGAACCATTTTTGAAACAAAAATGATATCGTATTTCCTAAAATACTTTTCTCACAAACTTTGTTACGTTATATTTTGGAGTAAATAATTTTTTTAGTCCTCACTTAGTTCGGCAAAATAAACGCGCCGTCATTTTGTTCAGTTCTCTACTCACGGTATATGAGCTGATAGCCCAGTAGTAGAGGAACCAATCAGAACCAACCATTGCTCATATTCATGGGCATAAAAAACTACTATTAAACACCGTATTTGCATAACTTGATTATTTGACTCAGGGAAACAGCTTGATCTACAATTGTAATTTTTATCTAGTCTTTGTACTTACCAACTTCTGCCACGTCTTTATTGAGGTCTTCATCGGGTACATGAGCTTAAAGAACAGTTTTACAAATATCACAGATGACTAAACAAGTAATAATAAATACATGATCTGATCATGATATGAAAAATGTATACCGTACTTGCTAGAATAAGCGCAGTACTTAAAAGCTATAATGCTATTAATTAAAGAACAACAATTTGGAATGAGAAACAGTTCTCGTGTAAAAGGCGAATCAACATTTCTTTAGGGGAAGGGTTTCCCCAAACAACTTTTGAATTTTCCCCAAACGGATTAATTTTGTCCTTTTTTTAAACTTCAAACAAAAACGGTCATAAATATGTTACATTATGCCCACCATTTTGCATATGAATCTAGCTTCAGTTACATCATATCAAGTTTGCATGGCTATTTTGTACTTTTTTACCTTTTGTTAATGCCTTCAACTTGTCGATATTCACATTCGGACATAATTTGGTTTTTACGTTGATAGTGATATGATCGACAAGACCAATCCGCACCAAATCAATAAACGACCCTTTACAGGAACTGCTTTCATCGGAACTAGCAAAGTCAGCACAGCGCTAAAACATTGGACAAAAGCACTCCTGTTTTATTATCAAAATGAAATACGATTTGCTTGAAGGAATGCAACTCGATCACTGCAGCAAACAGGAAAGGAAGAAACAAACGAATGACGAAAAGGAGGAAGAGCAGAAATATTAACACTGAGAATGGAGGGAAGATGTAAGGAAGGGTACAGAACGGAGAAGGGAAATAGATAAGGAAGGGTGAAAGGAAGGAATGAAGAAAGGAGAGAAGGACGAAGATGAAAAATACGAAGGAGAGAAGGAAGCCAGGAAGGAACGAATGGTGTTCCCCAAGGCTCTGCTCGGTACTTGGACCGTTGGTTTTCCTCAAATAAGCTCTCTCTTTATAACGTATAGAGAAATCAAATTTTGTTGTTTTCCATCCTTTTCAAAAGAGACTAATTCGTATCCTCGAAATAAGAATAATTAATGTACATTTAAAACACGAATCCGAAATTAAATATTTGGGTATTATGATTGACAGCCAAATAAGCTGGAACTCTTGTTTATAGGTTATTGTAGGTACCTTGCATATACAAGCTTGTAAGATAATATTAAATAAACTAAAAAAAAATGTAAAACACGATGTTGAATAAACTATGTTTTTACATGTAGAGAAATAAGGAAGGAAGGAGAAAAGAAAAAGTGTACTAGTATATGACAGAACAAACGAACGAACAATAGAAAAAAAGGAAATAAATAAAAAAACGGAATATATTTTATTACAGTTATAACTTATATGCAAATATTTTCAAACAATGGATTCAAATCACGCCGCTCTCGGGCAAAACAAAAACCTGGCTCGAAAGCCTTAACTTGAATCCATTGCTCAAAATTATTTACATATACACCTACTTGCAAGAACGTTGTCATACAAAAAAGAACATTTGTAGTTTAGTGGATTATGAATAGATCAAAAGTACAAAAATATGAGTTCTGCTTCAATGATCTTCTTTTGTACTTTTAATTTATTTCTAATCCACTAAATAACAAATGTTCTTTTTTGTATGACAACGTTATTGCAAGTAGGTGTAACTGTAATATAACAGTTATTGGAATCAGGTTTAAACCATCTAATTGTTATGTTATTTTTACCTCCTGTGCTAAGCAATATTTTTCCATTATGTCATCATCTCCGTCTGCTTTTATTAAAGTCTCAGTGAAGGCTTTTCCATATTGTAAAGCAAAGGTCTTTTCACAACCCGTTAAATTGTATGCATTGGATTCATGAATGAACAGAACAGCAAAGAAGATCATGTTCTTAGATGTTGAAAACATCGTTGTGGCGTTTTTCTTTCAAGGCAACAGCGAATTAGTGATGCTTTTATCTTAAGAGTTGTTTTCCATCGTCTTCACCTTTTTTTTAATTAAATAATAATATGTTATTGAAATGGTAATTAATTTTTAAGCGCAATTTTGAGGGGTGGAGGGGGAGAATATTTTTGTGTGTTTGTAGATGGATGACGATTTTTGTGAATGGTAAATCCATTTTGAATACGGAGACAGAAAGCAGTCACAGCAAATTGTACTACATTTCGAGCATGTTCAAAGTAGCGTTGACCGCAAATCTGCGATAAAATCGCCATTGAAATTGCAGCTCTTGTCGCGCGACAAAATTGCTAGTGTAAACGGGCTTTTATAGTCCACTTCTCTCCCCACAACACGTTCGAGAACTCCTTTTTGCTAACAACAAAGATAAAGTCTGGGTCCAAGGTTTCCAGTATATAGTCTCGGAAAAGAATGTTGCACTCGAGTGAGCAGCCGCTGTAGATAGAGACGAGGACAGTAGCGGAATGGAAAAAAAAACGGCTGCGGGGCAAACTATACATGTAGTAAATAGATATATCTTATTAGACAGTTTGATGTGTAATATGGCTGGATATTTTACGAGTGAAACGCTGTATTTTGACGAGCCTCTGGGCGAGTCAAAATGCAAGTTAACGAGTAAAATATTCAGCCCTATTACACATTAAACTGTTTAATAAGATATTTATTATCCAATCAAAAGGTTTTTGTTCTTTTATAATGCAAAATGTTGTTTTGCTTGAGCGCTAGATAGACGAGTAAAAATATCGCTGGATATTTTTTACTCGATCCAGTCCTACTCCTGCGATATTTTTACTCGTCTATGACTAGTTGGATAATAAATAAATAAAGCGCAGTATAGAGGTTGAGTTATAACAATTTCAATTCCAGTGGGAAATTATAAATTAAAGTAATATATCCATATAAGACAATCATGTGCAAAATTGCTGGGACATTGTCACACTTTTATGAGCGTTTTTGTTTGAGTTTTAAAAAAAATATACAAAATGTATCGATTTGTTTTGTAAACCCCCTCCCCCCCTGAGCAATTTTGATTGATCTTTCAAATGACAACCGTTTCACATTCCCAAAACTCAACATTGATACGGGGGACTAGAGCCGGGGAAAAAATATACATTTGTCACAAAGAAAGTAGAACATTTGTGATTTAGTGCGAAAGGAATTATTTAAAAGACAAAAGAGAGAGTTCAGCTTGAGTGATCTTCTTATGTGTTTTAATCAATTCCTATCGTACTAAATCACAAATGTTATATTTTCTTTATAACAAATGTTATATTTTTGTATGACAACCTTATACTGCAAGTAGGTGTAATCAGCCCAAGGTATTTTGCACATTATTTGCAGCTATCGTCTTATAATTTCGTGTTTGACCGAAATCCTTTTTAAAATAAAGGAGATGCAATGTTTCCTGCGCGGTTGCCTGGGTTTCTTTTGTGATGAAAAAACTCGCAATTTATTTTTGCTGTCTAGCGTTTTTATACGATGGCCCAAAGGGACACGCTGAGAATAAGAAAAATGGTGCAAACAGATAAGGAACGTTGCAAACAAATAAGGAACGTTGCAAACCAAATAAGGAGCGTTGCAAACAAATAAGGAACGTGGCAAACAAATAAGGAACGTTGCAAACAAATAAAGAACGAACACTGCAAACAAAAGGGAACGAACGCTGGAAACACCAAAAAAAGCAACACTGCAAACAAGTAAAGAACGAACGATGCAAACAAGTAAAGAACGAACGCTGCAAACAAATAAAGAACGAACGCTGCAAACAGAAAAAGAACGAACGCTGCAAACAAAAAAAGAACAAACGATGCAAACAAATAAAGAACGAACGCTGCAAACATAAAAAGAACGAACGCTGCAAACAAATAAAGAACGAACGCTGCAAACAAAAAAAGAACGAACAATGCAAACAAATAAAGAACGAACGCTGCAATCAAAAAATGAACGAACGCTGCGAACAAAAAAAAGAAAAAGCCAGCACGCGCATATTCAATTTTGGACGAGAGGGAATAGGTTCTAAAGATGGCGACTTTCCCGCCAGAATCCTCAAAAGGGAAGATACGTATAGCTTTTTTATCTGCAGAAAAATCATACCGTTTTGTGCGCGAAATGGCCGTTCACTACGAAATACCATGGTATCGAACTCTCGAAATACCATTTATCAAACTCTCTTTAAATTCAGAACAGAACGTTTGAAATCAAGGTTTTTCTCCAGCCATATGTAGTTTTTTATTCAAAAATACATAAATTTTATTTATATTAAGTATATGGTTCGAATCATCCGTTGAGAGTGCTCGATACGATGAAGTAGAGCAAAATATATGCGAGGGTAGGAGTAAACACAACTACAAATTCATCTCGACAAGCCTGTCTCATGAGTTGTGAGGCTCACTCGTCAGGAGATTTTAATATCAATTGTAGTTTTTTATATATATATCGTTATATTTCTTGTCAACGATCTCTTTAGCTTATAAAAAAACATTAGTATGCAAGAACAGGCTGATGTGAAACCACTCTAATACTAACACTTATAAACACGACGTTCACCTTTTTTTTTTTTTTATTGACAATTATAAAAAAATTGCATATTTATACAAAATTAATTAGATATGCTATAAATAGATAGAAATGCTTTTTGTTTTTCTCTGTTTATAAAGTGTGAATTTATACAATAAAATTATAAAATTAGCAAGTTCATCATCAATACCTAATATTATGTTAGCCTTATTGCATACTGGTAAGTCTATGTCAAATTCTTCAAGCCAGAGTAAAATTTGTTTGATTCAATACAATCCACAAAGAGGTGATCCATTGTTTCTTGATGTGCATGGCAAAGAGAGCACGAGCTGAGGAATAATCAATTATTTTAAATCGATATAATTCAAATAAAGAACATTGTTCAATATTTTGTATTGAAAAATTCTCAAATAAGTATCTATTGTGGTTTTGTAAATTCTTTCATATACTTTTTCCCATACTATAGGAGGGTCATTGGCTAATCTCTTATTCAAATTTACCCGAGCCGTTGGCTGTGTGAATTTTACTTGGATAATTTGGTTATAAATTTGTTTTAGTTTTATAGCGTCTAAATCAACAAATTTATCTCCTAACAATAATTTATTGTCGATTTGATATTTGATACCTTCAATAAGTGGTCCATTTTGTGAAATACATTTTAACCAAGCTTTTGGTATTGCGTGGGTTATCCCAGCCCATCTTAGATATTCGCCATCTTGAATGCCAATACTTTTTGCGTAAATCCATGAAAATTTGCCATTGTTATCATATAAGTCCTTTAGTTTATTGATATTCCGTTCGGACATAGTTTTAAAAAAGAAGGATGATTCCTCTATTTTGATATTATTGCCGGATTTCAAACCGTTAGGGGCTGGGGCGAATTGCCCTATACTTTGCAGAACAAGATTTTATTTACATAATCAGAGAAACCTTGTCTAGCTTTACAATGTCGTGAAGTTTGGTGTTGATTGGTTTAATATTGCATGAGATACAGCTATTGACGTTTGTAAAGAAATGTATGGGAAATGTCTAAAACCGGACAACTTGACTAACTTGTCCGGTTTTCCATACATTTCTTCATAAATTTTCAAGTTTTTGATTTGCTGTATTTCACACAATATTAAACCAATCAACACCAAACTTCAGGATTTTGTAAAGCTTGACAAGTTTTCTCTGATTATGTAAATAAAATCTTGTTTGGCAAAGTATAAGGCGATTCGCCCCAGCCCCTAACGGTTTGAAATCCGGCAATGATTGTTCCAAATGAACGACGTTCACCTATATGTGCGTGTGAATATTAGACAATTATTGGATTGGAGGTTGAGTATAATAATAACTAGACGCTCTATATATGAGCGTGAAGTCGGGCTAGTCATAAAATCAACACAGGAGGCTAAACATATCTACTTTGGGCTTCCTGTGTTCGTTCCCAAAGCATCATTGGGGACTATACGCGACATGACAGATAGATACATACATAGATTGGCTAAAAAGTAAACCTAGAGTTTAATAAATAATAAACTAATAACAAATAAAAAATATTTTTTTTCTAGTGCATCCCAATAATTATCGATGCCCTTACAAATTGATATACAAAATACAAGTTGATATAAATATACAGCTATTTCAAAAAACGTTGAATACTGAATAGTGCATTCCAAGACCAAAGGGCATAGTGGGTCTCATTGATTCTTAATAAATAATACATACACAGCGATATGTACTCCCATAACAAGCTTGTATATTGTTTTAAATGGAATGAACTAAGAATAAAACAACTAATTATTATTTATTTCACCTTTTAAGGTAAAATAATATTACATGACCTAGAACGCATTTCGGTTTTGCAATGCACTATTCAGTATGCATTATTCAGTATTCTACGTTTTTTGAAATGGCTGTATAAATATAAGAAGATATTAAGATGTTATTAACCAAGGAAGAGGTCTGTACAGGAAAATATCCGTTCAAGGTATTGGGATAAGACCTTGGGACAGCGTTTCAAATTTTAATAGCTTCAGATCACAGTTTTGATGGCCTTGGGACTATATGATCTTATAACTTAAGATGATCGTTTTTCGTCTAAGTATTTCAACATTCACTCGAAGGTTTCGTGGTTTTTAGCAGCAATGCTGTGGTAGTGTCCCATAAAACCCAGAATGCAGCGCGTAGCCACTTAGTTACCAGTTCCCTGCGCAACTCCGAAAGGATTTAAGAATTTTTACTCATTGGTTCCACATTCCTGCCCTGTCATGATAAAAATGATAAAATCCAGGTAATCTTAGTTTTTCGATACTATAGTTAGCCATAATGATTCGATCAACCATTTCCCAGTCCTCCCCTCCCCATTTATTCTTGAATTCTTTTTCATTCATTCCACCAAACTTGTCCCAGTCAGATTTGTAGATGCCTGGATGGGAGAAAGAAAATGAAAAAATGGATGAATGGATTTAGGAATGAACAAATGATTGAATGGATGAATGAATTAATGGATGAATTAATGAATGAATGGATGGATAAAAGAGTGGAGGAATGGATGGATGAATGGATGGATGGATAAAAGAATGGAGGAATGGATGGATAAATGGATGGATAAATGAATGGATGAATGAGTGGATGAATGAGTGAATAAATGAATGGATGAACGGAAGAATAAGTAAATGAATTAATGGATGGATGGAAGGAAGGATGAATGAATGAATAAATCATCATCACCATCACTATTATCATCCTCATCATCGTCATCATCATCATCATCATCACCCATCATAGTCATTTTCATCATCATCATCAAATCATCATCATTACTTACTAAATATTCCAAATCCCATTGTTTCGTAGAAGCCCTCTGGGTAAACGTGTTTCGTCTTGGGTCTTCCACAGTGGGTCATTCGCAGAACTTGAGGGGCAAAACCGGATCTTCCCTGAATGGTGTGCTGGGAAAAAATTGTTTTTTAGTTAAGATTATCAAAATCGTTATCGTTATCATCAACATTGACCATCATCATCAACAATACTGGCATAGCATAATCTTAGATTAACTGGTTACTCACTCGGCTAGTTCGTCATCATGCATCATCATCACCATTATCATCACCACTATCATCATAATTATCATCATCATCATGCTACATCGTATCATCATCACCATTATCATTACCACCATCATCATAATTATCATCACCATTATCATTATCATTACCACCAACATCATAATTATCATCATCATCAGGCTACATCATCATCATCCCCATCATCATAATTATCATCACCATTATCATGATCATTACCACCAACATCATAATTATCATCATCATTATGGTACATCATCATCATCACCATTATCATTACCACCATCATCATTATCATTACCACCAACATCATAATTATCATCATCATCATGCTACATCATCATCATCACCATTATCATCACCATCACCATCATAATTCTTATCATTATCATCATACTTATCATCATCACCACCACCATGATCATAATTGTCATCACCATCATTACCACCACCATCATCATCACCACCATCATCATCATCATATTTGTCACCACCACCATTATCACCACCATCATCATTATAATTGTTATCACCATCATCATCGCCACAATCATCATCACAACCATCATCATCATCATCATCATCACCACCATCATCATCACCACCATCACCACCACCATCATCATCATCACCATCATCATCACCACCATCATCATCACCATTAGTGTAGTGCATATACCTTGCGAATCACATCAAAGATATTGTTTGGCATCTGTAGATGAAGGTCTATTTGGAACACGATACTATTTGGATTTTGGACTTTTGCAACTGCTTGGTTGATAGAAAATGTTTTGTGAAAAGCACCTTCCACCTTGGAAACTGTGTGATGCTTGATACCATGCCTAAGGAAATAAAAGATGATGGTATGTCATCAAATCAAATAAATTATTTCGGCATTAACCATGGCTGATTTAACTCTCTACCCCCCCCCCCCCCCCCCCCCCCCCCAATTATTGTAAACAATGTTATAAAATTCATGAATAATTAATGAGCAATTGACAAAAGAATTCACGTCCGTGACGGAGGTTGTAAATCTCATACAGATTTCGTCCTGATTTGCATAAGTTTCAACTTGAATTTTCTCGGCCAGATTTACATTTATCTTGACAATTTTAGTAAAATATGAAAGAACTAACGTTGGACTTTGATAAGTTCTATACAATATTCGCGTCCGATCTGTATCCGATATACAACGGCTCGTCTTCGACTCGCCGTTGTATATCGGATACAGATCGGCCGCTCATATTGTATATATTACTTATAGATATTAAATATCATATCATACACAGAATATTTATGTTATATTTTATACATATCAGATATTTTATTTATAGAACATTTTATTCTACCTTGTAATATATAAATGTATATATTTCTATATATTAGCTAATTATATCATTAACATGAATTACCTTCGTCGTTTTTTTTTACTTTAATCTAAATTGCTTGATTTTTAGATCCTTTAATATCGCCCGTTTTAACATTATAATTAATCATTACTATTATTGTCTTCTTTGTTATTGTTATTATAATTATTGTGAAATAAAGTTATTATTATTATTATTATTATTATTATTATTATTATTATTATTATTATTATTATTATTATTATCATTATCATTATTGTTATTGTTATTGTTGTTATTATTATTATTATTATTATTATTATTATTATTTTCAAAAGAGTGGCTTTTGGACAGATTTTTATAATATAAGACAGAACGCTTATTTCACGACGTTTCGATGTCGCTGACATCATTTTCAAGTAGGGTTTTATTCGATAAATTTGAATATTACATTGAGATGAAAGTTATCCTCTTGGGATCAATACGCGTGACATGCACTTATTAAACAAATACTTTGGCACGTAAGGAGTCTGATTGTGTGTTTAGACTAGGTCCTTTGTTTCTTATAAACAGCATTTCGTTGATCAAGCAGTCGAGCTTGTCCTTGCATTTCTTTAGGATTGTAAAACAGTCAGGCGGGACAGAGTCAATTGCGTGAACGGACTTGAGGTGTTTGCCGATTGCAGAATATTTATGCTCATCGATCCTTTGGTGTAGATGACGACACGTAAAACCGATGTAGCTTGCATCGCACAAGCTGCATTTAAATTGGTACACAACATTCTGCTGATTCACTAGAGCTGGTTTGTTCTCTTGCACTCTTAAGTCATCCCCAACTTTCCGACTTGTGAACACTGGCTGTAAGTCGACGCCAATTTTGTTACTCAAAGAATTGAGCTGAGTTTTGACTACATCAGCACACTTCTGGTCTTTGAACGGCAAAATGATACGGAAGACCTCGGGATCTTTATCTGTACTATTGGGAGTACTGGCAGACGCTCTAGAGTTGTTGAATGACTGGATTATGGAATCAATGAGTCTTTCAGGATATTTTAAGCCCTTGAAGACATCACGTAGGCGGTCGCACTCCTTGGTAAATAGCTCAGGTGTTGTGGAGAGTCTGAAGGCACGGTGTAACATGGTTTTGAGCAACGATCTTTTGTATCGGTTATCGACATGGCTCTGGTAATGTAGTAGGAGACCAGTATCTGTAGGCTTGACGTGGACACTTGTTGTAAGTTGACAATCATGTTTATGGATGGAAATTCCAACAAAGGCAAGTGTGTTGCTATTTACCAAGGAGTGCGACCGCCTACGTGATGTCTTCAAGGGCTTAAAATATCCTGAAAGACTCATTGATTCCATAATCCAGTCATTCAACAACTCTAGAGCGTCTGCCAGTACTCCCAATAGTACAGATAAAGATCCCGAGGTCTTCCGTATCATTTTGCCGTTCAAAGACCAGAAGTGTGCTGATGTAGTCAAAACTCAGCTCAATTCTTTGAGTAACAAAATTGGCGTCGACTTACAGCCAGTGTTCACAAGTCGGAAAGTTGGGGATGACTTAAGAGTGCAAGAGAACAAACCAGCTCTAGTGAATCAGCAGAATGTTGTGTACCAATTTAAATGCAGCTTGTGCGATGCAAGCTACATCGGTTTTACGTGTCGTCATCTACACCAAAGGATCGATGAGCATAAATATTCTGCAATCGGCAAACACCTCAAGTCCGTTCACGCAATTGACTCTGTCCCGCCTGACTGTTTTACAATCCTAAAGAAATGCAAGGACAAGCTCGACTGCTTGATCAACGAAATGCTGTTTATAAGAAACAAAGGACCTAGTCTAAACACACAATCAGACTCCTTACGTGCCAAAGTATTTGTTTAATAAGTGCATGTCACGCGTATTGATCCCAAGAGGATAACTTTCATCTCAATGTAATATTCAAATTTATCGAATAAAACCCTACTTGAAAATGATGTCAGCGACATCGAAACGTCGTGAAATAAGCGTTCTGTCTTATATTATAAAAATTATTATTATTATTATTATTATTATTATTATTATTATTATTATCATCATCATATTTATTTTTATATTTATTGATTGATTGATTGATTGATTTATAATAATTCTGGACGTGGTTACAAAGTACACGGAGAGACGACAATAGGCCGCGAAGTCCCTTACAAAGTTCGTTCTTCAATGGTCAAACAATAAGGCGAGAAATATAATGACAATAATAATAATCATAAAATTAGAATAATCAACAAGTTAATTATAGTAAAAGTGCTAAAGCAAAGCAAAGCTATAGAGAAAAGGGAAATGGGCGAAAAATAACATATAGGAAATATGGGATAAGAGTGAAAAAAAAAAAAAGATTAACAGTGGTGTAGATAACACTAACACGTGCATGCCGAAAACAGGTTAGAGCGGCGACACAAGTGACAGATTATACGCCAAGTGCGAATGTAATGCACATCAAAAACATTGTTGAGGCGTTTAGTAATGAGAATTCTAAGATGACGTTTAAAGGCAGAAGTAATCAACATGTCCATCATAATTGTTAATCACATCAATTGACAACCAACCCCATCATCATAATTGTAAATCACCATATCATCATCATCATCATAATCATCAGTATTATCAACACCATCATCATAATTGTAAATCACTATATCATCATAATCATCAGTATTATCAACACCATCATCATAATTGTAAATCACCATATCATCATCATCATCATCATAATCATCAGTATTATCAACACCATCATTATAATTGTAAATCACCATATCATCATAATCATCAGTATTATTAACACCATCATCATAATTGTAAATCACCATATCATCATCATCATCATAATCATCAGTATTATCAACACCATCATCATAATTGTAAATCACCATATCATCATAATCATAATCATCAGTATTATCAACACCATCATCATAATTATAAATCACCATATCATCATCATCATCATTATCATCATTTCCATCACTATCATTATTTATCATGTCATCTCCACCATCATTGTTACAATCAGTAGAATTCTAACTGTCATCATACCTTGACATATCCTTGGCAATGTCAATCCCTTCATTACCATAATCAGCGACGATGAAATGGACATACTCATCGCTAGTTACTTTCAAAATTCGTGCCATTTCCTTCACAAAGTATAAAACCCAGCCCGGCTGCTTTCGTACATTCAGTATAACATATACCCACACTTTATAGTTCCATCTTACATCTGGATCAACATACAAACTGTTTTTCTTTTTGAATTTGAAGAAGTATTCTGAAAATCGGAAGAGTTTTCTATCGCTCGTGTGACGAAGGACCAGCTCAAGAAAATACTTTTCCGGTTGAGGTCCTTTTGGACTATGTCTCTCAACGTTGATGATGCTGTTTAGTTTGTATTTGCTGAAACAAGTGACAAAATAATTACTTAATTATTAGAGTACAAGTAAATTGAAACTAGCGAGTAAACTAGTATAGGCTGCGCCGGTGTTTGATATAAACGATAGGTAATAGAATGAAATTTATAACACCGTAAAACATAGAAATATAAACTAGCGAGTAAACTAGTATAGGCTGCAGCGGAGTTTGATATAAACGATAGGTAATGGAATGCAATTAAAATAGAAATTGAAACTAGCGAGTAAACTAGTATAGGCTGCGTCGGTGTTTGATATAAACGATAGGTAATAGAATGAAATTAGTTTATAACACCGTAAAACATAGAAATATATACTAGCGAGTCAACTAGTATAGGCTGTGTCGGTGTTTGATATAAACGATAGGCAATAGAATGAAATTTGTTAACATTTTTTACGGTGTTACAACTTTCATTATATTACCTATCGTACATGTAGAAATATTGATTTTAAAAAAATTAAGAAAGAAAGGAAGATGAGGAGACAAAGCTGAGAACCTCCCACATGACATAGAAGAGAAGAACGCATCAAGCTCTGCGCCATCTTGAAAGGTAGCTGGGCCTTTGCATCGAAGCGAGACTAGCGTTGAGCTTGCAATGATAGATACCTTTTAACAGTCTCACGGGACACTTATTTACGTGTCCGAAAAGGTCGTCTCGCTTCGGTGCAAAGGCCTGGCTATCTTTTAAGATGGCGCAGGGAACTGTAAATAATGCTTCATAATAATGATAATATTGCTTGATGGTGATAATGATGATGGTGATGAAAACGATGATGATGATAATGATTGTAATGGCGATGACGTACGATGTGAATGCCAATCGTGATAATGATGATGGTAATGATGATATGATGGTAACGGCGATGACGCACGATGCGAATGCCTATCGTGATGATGATAATGATGATGATGACGCACGATGAGGAAGCCCATCGTGATGATGATGATGGTGGTGGTGCTGGTAATGACGATGACACACGATGTGGAAGCCCATCGTGATGATGATGACGCACGATGAGGAAGCCCATCGTGATGATGATGATGATAATGATGATGATGGTGATGACGATGACGCACGATGTGAAATCCCATCGTGATGATGATGAATCATGATTATGATGATGATGACGCACGATAAGGAAGCCCATCGTGATGATGATGATGATGGTAATGGCGATGACACACGAAGTGAAAGCCCATCGTGATGATGATCAATCATGATGATGATGATGACGCACGATGAGGAAGCCCATCTTGATGATGATGATGATGATGATAGATTTAGGAATATAAAGAAAAGCAAAACACAAACCTTTTCGAATTATTGTTCAGCTCCTCCATAAAAGACGTCACAACACGAACAACATCGTTTTCTTTGATTACAAAATTTGGTTTGTCTCTTTGATACGCCCCATCGCTTGGAAATGTTGATCGCAATAGCCCGCTTTCATCCGCAGGGAAAACCTCAAGAAAATATGAATCCCATACTCCAGCGTTTCGTTTGATTTTTCGAGTTTTATCAAAATCTTGTTTGAAAGTACAATTTGTGAACGCGTTCAAGACATCATTGGTGTAGTTCTCAATGTGTGGAATTTGTGATGCGTTTTCTCTGCTGTATTCGTGACCGTCTAATTCGATATGTTCTGATAGAGTTTGATTAATGACAGCTTGTTTAAGAGAGAACACAGGTTTCTTGCTCTGCTCTGTACGTTGTTTATCTAACGGGAATAACTGCCCTACAAGGTAATCCTGCTCGTCAGACAGTTCTAGACTTGGTAAAGTTCCTGCTGCTGCAGGAAAGTCTGGAGTTTTATAAACGGAAGAAACGTTGACATATTTCGATATCTGACTGCCGGCTATTTTGGAAAAGTAAAGCGTGTCGGGTAACATCCAGTATAACTCCATTTTGCCTGGTTTTGAAATAGGATCGTTTGACACTTGTATAATCTCAAAATAGTATTTACTGTCTTGCTGTAGGTGGATCTTTTCAGAAAATTCTCTCACGCGACTGACATCATAGATGTTTTTACCGATAATATTACGAAATGTAATAGCAACCCGAGTAGCATCAGTTGGGCCACTAGAGCTAAACCATAGCTCCGCCAAGAAGGGGGTGCTTAGAAAAAACGAATACAGCCCAGAAGACGGAGGATGAAGGTAACCACTGATTCTTATAGCTGTGAATGTCTTGTTATGGACATACTCTACTGAGTGTCTAACACTGATATAGTGCCTTTCAATCGGGAAATTTGGAAATAAAGGAAACTGTTTTAAACTATTGAGATTTAAGGAGCACATTTTCGTCCAGATATCCAGGTTTATTTTCCCTCTACCTTCCTCAAATGGATAAGTCTCATTCATTGTGAAACTAGGCAGTATAACTAATTCCGTGGATAAAGATAGTTGAGATGCGTTGTCCTCTAGTCTATGTGCGAAAGGCGAAATAGAGACTCTACGGTATATAGTCAATTCGCTTATAAGGTAGGGGGTAAACACCCATAATATTATTATGACGGCTATTAATTTTGCCATACAGGGAAGAGACGGCCGTCTTGGTCGGCGATATCGTTGTGTTAGAAGAAACATGTCTTTTTATGATTTACATGATGACATCCTGAGAAAGAAAGAGGATTGAGTTAAACATGATGGTGATGGTGATGATGATAAAAAAAATATTGACAACCGTAAATATGGGTGTGGCCTATTACTCGTAATAATCTTTTTCAAAAGACCTTCAATGACATATTTTATATTAAAATTGCTGACTGTATATTACATCAATATTTATGCCTTCACCAAAGAATTTATACACTGCAACTATTGTCATATTTATTTGAATTTAAATAACGATTTAAATTATTTAAATAATGATGGTTTACGTGAGAGGCATACACAAGGGAAATATCTACAGAGTTGTGCCAAAATACCTGACACTCCACAGGGATATTTGATGTCTCACTGCATATTCTTTCAAGAACAGTTATTATGATTATTATTATCACAAGAACAGTATTATTCACAGAACATTTTAATTTATAGCAACTATAACTTTAACAAATTGCAGATGGTTTTGAGTTCGTCTAGTCTATTATTGCAGCACTCTGGTGCCAGAAAATGTTCAAAACTCACGAGCGTAGGGGTTACTTACAAAGTGCTGCAATAATATGCTAGACGAACGAAAAGCCATCTGCAATTTGTATTTTACAACACAAAAATAATTTATTTTTCAAAATTTGAATGCCGTATGACGAATGTGTCACGCATCTTTCATCAAACTGTCGAAAAGCCGCTATTACAGCTCTACTACAAAGCAAAACATCCACAAAATGATCAAAATTTACTAATTAGTAAAAATATAAAATATAATATACAAATTAGGTAAAACCTAATAGCGGAGCTCCCGAAAGATATATATGGTCAGTTCGGCGATATGTTCGACGCAACACCCATTAGTCAGACTCCTTCAGGTTTCGCTAAGAATAAAATATTTTTTGAATACTAAAACCAAAACTTGTAATTGCCAGTCAAATGATGAACACGTATTTATTTACTGACCATTCTTAATCTCTTGAGCTTGTCGACGCAAAACACTATATATAGAGAGAGATTAAAACACTAACAAACTTGAATTCTTATAGTGTGCTTCCTGTTGTTGCACAATTTATTATGAAGAGTGTTTTAAAATACACCATCCTAATTATGTTACATATATTTCTCTTAAACAAAACATAACTTAAGTTATTTACAAAAGATAATGCATTGCCTGCTACGAAAAAACCAGATGTAAACCACTTGGGGAACAAAAGTCTGGAAAACGTAGTCCCGACCAATGCAAATGCATGGTATCTCCGGGGGTTAGAGCATTATGAAAGATTAGCTAAATTAAAGCTTATATAAGAGTGAAATTAAAATCATAATATATTTAGAAATCCGATTATATTCCAATTATATTGATGTCATGAATTACATGTGATGATCAATACAAAACTGTTTGCTCAGATCAATCTTCAAACTCTTACTGTTAAGTAATTCTCCCTTGTTTTAAATAATAATATGGTATAGTACTCAATACAGCATTCATTTTCAGATTGTATGAAAAAAAAGGGTGCATTTAGTATGTAAATATACTAGTCATCAATCTGAAAAAAAAATGATTGTGAATCATTATGCAAAAAATAAATCAATACACTCTATTACAAAACATCTTTCTGGTGGATACCATAGTTATAGCTAGTGCTTGAAAGCAGCTGTGTAACTATTAGACCAAGAGGACAAGTGGAGTATGTACGATTTGATAAGCCCATGCAGTCGAACTAATTGTTTTAGTAAAAACATGTATTCGGTCAAATAAAGAATAAAAATCAAAACTTTTTGAGTTTTGCTTACTCAAAACATGGCATCTACTAGTGGTATATCAAACAATTAGACCATTAGTAGAGTAGCTAATCAGAACACAGGATTTGTGAAAGACCATTAGTATGATTATACTAATGCACATTAGAAATAGTAAGAGAGAAAAAAGAATAAACTCACCTGCTTACTAAAAACAAGTGTCTGTGCAAATACCTGTCAACTGCAAACCTATATAAAGAATATAGTAAGTAATAGTTGCTAAATAAGAACTATTACACACTAACAATTTGATTTTGCTTCATGGTTCTAGTGCTTTCGCTCTATGTTATCTTAAATGTATTACTAAATCTGCCATTGACCCACCCCAACCCCCTAGCTTAATGGCAAAATACACTAACCGATGGTCAAATTCCCTAAGTATAAAAAACTGAACCCTCCTGGACAAGGTCTATAATCAAAATTAATCAGCATGTGGAATACTATAATTGAGGTAAATATGATGCTGTCTAGGTATTATTATCCTCAAATTATCATTTTTTGTCTAATTTGAACCAACCCACCCCCCTTATTTGAAAAAATTTAACCCCCCTGGACAAGGACTGTAATCAAAGTTAATCAGCATGTGGAACACTAGAATTGAGGTAGATTTGGAGTTGTCTAGGTATTATTATCCCCACCCACTCCCTAAATGCAAAAAATGCCCCCCTCCATCCCCTGGACGAGTTTGGGGGGGTTCCATAGCTTACTCATCATGTCAAATACTATATAAATGTAACAAATTTGGTGTTTTTATCCTGAAGTAAACAATTAATTAGGCCCCTTTTGCACCATATTGCTGGACTAAACATTTCTGCAATTCAGTCTCGATAATCTGGTACTATATCTAATTTATTCAATGTATTTATTGTATAACTGTTTAATTTCTTGCATTCTGATTGGCTTATTGACTTGCTGTATTTTGCCATTCGTATGCATGGTTACACACAGGTTCAATGAGTGTTGAAACTTAAATTCTAGTACACACCACTTGTTATTACTAAAAGCGTGCTGCTTTAATTTATTCATGGTTTAGGGAAAATCTAGCAAATCATATGGCAAAAAAGTATTCACCTTGCTTGCTCTGTCTGTACAGTCTGAAAAATATATCTCACTATTTGCTGCATGGTCCACAGCCTATGTCCTTGGGCTGTATATTCAAAACCTCTGTACAGACCTCGCGCTTAGTTAATAATCTTTTAGTGTCTCATCGTCATCACAAAATGATCAAATTATTTGTTCAGTAACAATGTGTTTCACTTGTACAAATTCATTTCACAATAAAGAGCTAAAAATTGTACAATCCCATTCATTGATAAATAAATCCAAATAAATTGAAGTATTCATGTGGTTTTCGTAAAGCGATATATCAAAAATGTGCATGATAAACACTCAATATATTAATTTTATCATATCCATTTTGAAATCAATATAAAATTCAGATCTTTAATTTCATTCAAGTGGTATATTATACGACAAGAAAGTTTGATTATTCAGTGCAAATTTGTTATCACAAATAAGAAGCAAGTAAAATAATAATACTCTAATTCACCTATGTATGTTTTCATAAAATAATATTGTGCTTAATATAAATATCTGAGCTTATATCTATGGAATATATCACAATGTTTACACATGGTCTTTCCAGTGACCAAAAGTGACCAATTTCAATATTACACAACTGCTATTTTTGTTAGTGAACAATTCATTAGAAACCATTCATTCATATATTTTCCTTTTGTTGCTGAATTGTTTACTTCTTATCTTGGATAAACTGCTACGTGTTTTAATATTTTGAATGAATGAAATTATGTAACTTATTGTTTGTACATTTTGTTTGTACATCAATCTACTTTAAAATATTTTCTTTGTTTTGATTTGCAAATTTTTATACATACCCGCGGGTACTAAATCATATATCACATAAAATAATATTTTCTAATGACTCAGTTCATGATTTCTCTTGATTTCGCTCATTTACATCACTCTTGACCCAAATAATTACTTCTTATACATCAAGCAATAGAGTGCTTACACTATGTCTATGAAATAAAATCTAAATAGTTACTAACTAATAGTTTTGATTTAGTGACTATTAGTCACTATCACTCAACTGGAACAGCTTTAGTAACGATACACAATGAATAAAGTATTAACTTTCTATGGTTTTGAGTATTTGATTTCCCTTGTGTCTTGTGGTCTATTGTTACTAAAGCTGTTCCAGTTGAGTGATAGTGACTAATAGTGACTAAATAAAAACTAATATGTAGGAACTATTTAGATTATATTTCATGGACATAGTGTAAGCACTCTAATAAGGGTGTCTTCATGATATAAAATTCATTGAGTAATTTTTGTTATTATCTATTTTGCAATAATATACGATGAACAACCTTTAATTACAATTTTATAAATAACTTTTTCACAATAGGGTTTAACTACGGTGGCCCATATACGCAATGCTTGAATATATATTTTTGCGCACAAGTCGTGATGTTATAAATGAATAAAATGTTACTTCTTAGTGCACAAATATATATTTTTTAAATGAAATATATTTTTAAATGCATTAACATATTTCTCAATACATAAAAGTTACTCGCAGTACACGAATATATTTTGTCAATACACAAAAGTTACTCACAGTACACGAATATATTTTCTCAATACACAAAAGTTAAGACTCGCAATACACGAATATATTTTCTCAATACACAAAAGTTAAGACTCACAATACACGAATGTATTTTCTCAATACACAAAAGTTAAGACTCGCAATACACAAATATATTTTCTCAATACACAAAAGTAAAGACTCACAATACACGAATGTATTTTCTCAATGCACAAAAGTTAAGACTCACAGTACACGATTATATTTTCGCAATGCACAAAAGTTTTACCGGAAACTGGGACCGACTCTGCACTAATAGAGGCCTAGTTTCGTCTAGGGGAAGCCATATTTTGTCTTCGCAAGCTAGCATGTTTTGTTACAACTGTGGTGCATTAATACAACATTTATTACTCAGATACTATTTCCAGAAGGGATGCTCACAAAAGAAGATGTTGTTGTTGTTTTTGGTGAAATATCACGACACTGAAATGTCTCTGTGAAGTCTTCAAACACAATTGTATGACATGGGACTGAAAAGAAGGCATGTATCCTACAACATTCAGGAAGTACGCCAGGAAATAATTAATAATTTGAATGGCCCGGGGTGTTCGGGAGGATATCGTTCGCACTGGCATACCCTCAGATTGAAAGGCATTCAAGTACATGTAGCACGAAGCCGGCGGTAGTCGAGGGGCTTTGTCGAAAGCTGGATCCGGCCTTGGCTGCGAAGAAAGAAAGGCACATCGCCTAAAGAGAAGACAGTATAAAAAGAATCTTTGACCTAACTATGCGTGGCATACTGATGGGTATGATAAACTCAAACCGCACGGTTCCCCTATACAACATCGATGTATAGATGGCCGATAGGATAGGATAGGATACATGCTTTCTTTTCAGTCCCCAACATCTTCTTTTGTGAGAATCCCTTCTGGAAATAGTATCTGAGTAATTCATCGCTGCCGCGGGAATCGTTTTTCCCCATGATGTTTTGTCCACAGCTTGGACAAAATGCAAATAAAAGTTGTATTAATACACCACAGCTGTAACAAAACATGCTAGCTTGCGAAGACAAAATATGGCTTCTCCTAAACGAACCAGGCCTGTATTAGAGCAGAGTCGGTCCCAGTTGCCGGTAAAACTTTTGTGTATTGAGAAAATATATTCGTGTATTGCGAGTCTTAACTTTTGTGCATTGAGAAAATATATTCGTGTATTGTGAGTCTTAACTTTTGCGTATTGAGAAATTATATTCGTGTATTGTGAGTCTTAATTAACTTTTGTGTATTGAGAAAATATATTCGTGTATTGCGAGTCTTAACTTTTGTGCATTGAGAAAATATATTCGTGTATTGTGAGTCTTAACTTTTGCGTATTGAGAAAATATATTCGTGTATTGTGAGTCTTAATTAACTTTTGTGTATTGAGAAAATATATTCGTGTATTGTGAGTCTTAACTTTTGTGTATTGAGAAAATATATTCGTGTACTGTGAGTAACTTTTGTGTATTGAGAAAATATATTCGTGTACTGTGAGTAACTTTTGTGTATTGAGAAAATATATTCGTGTACTGTGAGTAACTTTTGTGTATTGAGAAATATGTTTATGCGTTTAATATTTCATTTAAAGAATATATATTTGTGCACTAAGAAGTAACATTTTATTCATTTATAATAATACTTGTGCCCAAAAATATATATTCAAGCATTGCGTATATGGGCCACCGTATACTTGTGCCCAAGAATATATATTCAAGCATTGCGTATATGGGCCACCGTATTTAACAGCACTTAATTGTCAACGTTTAGAGGATCGAATCAAAGGAAATTAAAGAGAAATTAAAGAAACAAATTACCAAACATTCCACACAGAGTTATTGTGGAAAACTATTTATTGAATCCCTTCCCAGCTGGTTCACTTAGTACATACTACGACACCTATATCACATCATTCGTTAATCCAAGGTTATTGCCGCCATCTTGTAGGGGGTGCAGAACTACTGGGGCGAGCAGTAAATGTATGTAACTTTGAACTTATATAACTCCACTGGAAATTGCCGAATGTTCAATATAAACATTTCATATCAAAGATAATATGCATGGCTATACCTGAGATCAAACTAAGGTTGTTAAATTATGTGAAACGTATGTAAACGGCGATTTCAAATCTCCCTATATTTACTGTGTAATTCTATATCGCTGAAACACAGTGTTTGTATGTAAATCTAAAATATTGATTACAGAGCCTGTAGCTCGTTTCCCCAGCGCTATTTTTTTTGGATATGTTATAAACAAATGCAAAACCTTTGATATGCAATTTTAACTTTGAAAATCCAATGAATTGGAAGAAAAATATGTACGTTCAAAGTAGTCCAAAATCACATACATTTACTGCTCGCCCCAGTAGTTCTGCACAAGATGGCGGCAATAACCTTGGATCGGTCTATTCTCTCACTGGTCTAGTTTTAATAGCAAAATCTCGTCAAAACATCAAAACTTGGGTACCTAAACCTTATTTCCATGTAAATTTAAGTTTTACAAAGTATACTTACATTGTATCAGCATGTTTCTCAACTAAATTCCAATAGAATACGTAAATAGGTCGCATCGAGTCGATTCCAATCCGGGTTCCAATATAGATAATATAATCCGTAATTTTACTCTTGTATTGACCAAAACTTCCAAACTTCACATTTCTGAATCATCAAGAAACCATCCATGTGCATTTTTCGACTGTTCTTTTGTAAATTGTTGTTAAATTCAATGCATTCTGATTCAGATGTATTAAAAACAACTGTCATCCGCAGCATGTGTACATTTTGTCTGCGCATGCGTGTATTTTTATCATTTGCATAACTTTCTATGTCGAATGGAAGAATTTTACGCTAACATGGAACATTTGGTTGAAATCTCATCCTTCAAAATAATGTTGAAGTACCAAGATACTAAGAAATGGAAAGCCTACCCTCCATTAGTGTGCTGTGGATAATTATTACAATTGAACGCACTACAAATGGAAAAATATCATGCTTCAAAGTCAGTGTAAAGTAGCAAAAAGGACCAGAACTTAGTACTTTCGAATAAATTTTTGGACTCTAAATTTGAGTTATAAGGTAAATCTAAAAGTAGAAGTCATTACCAACACGATACGGCGTGGATTGGATTATATTAGGAAATTTTAAACACAATCGATCATCATAAAATTCGCAATGAAAACCTCTACTTCAGCACTTTATCGTCCGAAATTCTCGCAGATTATTCTATCTTTGACATCGCCCCCAGCAAATTTATTGAAAGATTGACCTTTCTCATGTTTACTTTTTGCAAAACTGAGCTATTTTGGCCCGGGGGGTGTACTCCCTTTCTCCAAGTGGTAGGGGTGATCGGCGGAGATTTTGAAAATGACCCCTAAAAGGTACGCTCACATACAAATAAATCAGAGTAAAAACGACCCTTAGAACTGATTTTTGAGCCAAATCTCTAAATGGACCCTAAAAGGTACGCACTGGAAATATTTTAACCCTAAAAGGTACGCCGATCACCCCTACCACTTGGATAAAGGGAGAACCCCCCCCCCCCCCCCCCCCCCCCGGGTATTTTGGTAGAAACTCGTGGTCCCTGGATATGATCTCGGGCAATGTTTACAACATGGTTTCGTCTTCGTGGCACTGTGACAAATTTGACTACTATACATTTATCCACCTATATTTAATAATATGAAACATTTATTCAGGATATAATTATCTATTGCAATATTATGGAATCCAAAGAGTTCATTTTTTATAAAGCCGTTATTTATACTTAGTTTTAGAGTAATAAATAGCTCAATGAAATTCGCATGTTTTCTGGAGTAGAAATATGCATGAAATCACGTCTCAAGATTGGTTGAGATCACATCACGGGACCATCACTTTCTACCTAAAAAGTTCAGTTTTGCAAAAAGTAAACATGGAAAAAGCCATATCTTTAATAAATTTGCTGGGGGGCGCTGTCAAAAGTATAAAATTTCTAGAATGAAAAACGGGAATATCGGACGCAAAAGTGCTGAAGTTGAAGTAAACATGGCGAATTATTTGACGATCGATTGTGTTTAAATTTCCTAATATGATCAATCCAAGCAGTATCGTGTTGGCAATGACTTCTACTGTTAGGTTTGTATTATATTTTAATGTTGCGCCCAAACATTTACTCGAAAGTGCGAAGTTTTGATCCAACTTCTCACTTTGAACTGACTTTGATGCATGATATTTTTCCATCTGTAGCGCATTCGATTGAAATAATTATCCACAGCACATTAGTGGAAGGTAGACTCTTTATGCCTTAGTTTTCCGGTACAAGGACATTACTTTTAAGGATGATATTGCAAACCAAATGTTCCATGTCAACGTCAAATCTTTACACTCGACATAGAAAGTTATGCAAATAAATTTTGAGCGTAAAAATACACGCATGCGCAGACAAAATGTACACATGCTGTCATCCGCCATCTTGAATTATTCTTGCAAATTTAGTGGTTGTTATGGAAACCAATGACCAATAATATTTTAAAAGATCAAATTTCATTTCCAACACATATTTCCCGGCTTTATTCGGCATTTCAATGAAAAACGAATTGATTAAATTGGAGTTGTGATGCTCAACATGTTTGTATAATCATTAAAAAACAAAAGCAAGGAGGACTTGAGGACATTTTACGCTACTAAACTGAACAAGAAAAATATCAACACACCATCTTCGGGAAATAAGCAATGGAGAAAATATATTTGCAAATCATACCAAAATGTCATCGGATTTTTGCCGAACATCCAAAACAGTTAAGATAATACTCAAAATTCAAATTCAATAAGTTTATATTGTGTGAAAAGTGCAGCAAATCTAAATGAATGTTCTGAGAATGTGTCTTAGCTTTAACGATGAATGTCAATATGGCGAACGTGACAAAAAGGACTTATTTAGCTTCGTGACAGACTCTAAAGCTGTGTAAAACTGCTTTTGATAATTGATATGTCAATAAGTTTATTTGAAAAATAAAGTCAAATACCTAAAACTTACTATCTAGATGTTAAAATTTTATTTCAAACGAAAAAAAACGAAATAATACTGCAGTTTTTCACTTTGCAAAATTTGACGTCTAACTTCCGAAGTAAATGACGGCAGTGCCCCGATTTGTCGACTTTAAATGAAAGTTAACTTTTTTACGTCTCACAAAAATAAACCAAAACAATTGATCATGAATAGAAACGAACAGCATACATAATAGAAAATCTACATAGACGCATAGTAATTTGAGACTTACCTGAGATAATCTCCCCTTCGAGACCGCGGCGGCGAAGTTGTCGAAATCTAATTCTCTCTCTTCTCCGGTACTCCTCTGTACATTTTCTTCTTTCATTTCTCTTCCTTGCGTTCTCTATTTCTTTATCTTCTTCGGTGAAGTTTTGTCTGAAAACCCTTACTCTTTGGCGCTCGTGTAGTCTTTTTTCTTCACTAAAATTCCTTCGTCTTTCTCTTTGTCTTTCACGTTTCTTTAGTTTTTCTTCTTTTGTCAAGACTCTTTTTGTCTTCTCTGTTTTGACTTCCTTCGTTGACATCTCAAATAGATTGAGACTCTTGCTTTGTTGTTGTTAAAAAGTGTTTGTTATAATTTTGTTGTCGACCACAGTCGTTGGCGAGCAAACGTACAAACGTATTTCGGCGCGGGCGCGTCAAACTACATTTTCCCGCCGAAATGTAACAGCCAATCAGTATCGCGATGGGCACGTACGGACGTGCGCGTCCGCAATCCCCCCCCCCCCCCCCTCCCCCCTCCCCAATCACTTTTCTAATGGTCTGTCCCTAATCAGCATGAAAACAAAATAGCACAAAGACCATGCTTGAGTGATTCACCGGTTTCGTGACTGTGAACGAAAACTGCGAAATTACTATATATTTGGCCATAAGTCGAACTTAATATTTGTGCCCAGGCAAACGAAAGCGTGTAAATACAAAAATATTGAAGTCAATTCATTATGAAGTTACAATGTGTTTTAGTTTCGGAAGTCCATGTAAATATCTGCATTAATTATAATGATTTGTAAATTCTCTCCTAAATCGCTTGAAATCTTCACAAACAACTAAAAAATAACTAGAAATGACAGTGACAGAGTTTTATTGAGTTTTATTGAAAATCAACAGAAAACAATTAAACTTTTAGAAGTACGTCGCCCTATATTATCTTACATTCAACAAAGACAGAGAGCTTGGGCTACCTTTGGTGTTTCACAGTATGGCAATACTCCTGAATCAAACACAAGTTTTTGATATTTTCCCAATACATGAAGATTGTCCAGCAGGAGTTTGGATCTACAATGAAATCGACCAATCTCATAGCATTTGAAAAGCAAGTGTACGCTATCTGCCAAACAGGTCCTGTTTTTCAAATTTTTTGCGTATGATGCAACACACACTTTGTTGACGGCCACAGTACATACTTCAATTACAACTTGGTCGGTTTCTAACAAAAAATACAATATTAAAGATATATAGGACAATGAAGTCCAAATATTAATGTATAATCGATTGTATTATGAGATGAGTGAGTGGATGAACAATAGCATAAATAAATATGGATACAAATGAATGGATGAATGGATGGATAGAAATAATAAATGAATAAAGAAAGAAAGAAATGAAAGAATGGGTTGATGGATGAATGGATCAATGAATCAATGGATGAATAAGGAATGAATGGATGAATGATTGAATGAATGAATGAATGAATGAATGAATGGATGGATGAATGGATGAATGAATGAATGAATGGATGAATGAATGAATGGATGAAAAAATGAATAAATGGATGAATGAATGAATGGATGGATGAATGAATGGATTAATTAATTAATTATTAATTAATGGATTAATTATGAGAACTGACGAATGAATGAATAAAAGAAGGATGAAGAAATTAATGAATGGATGGATGGTTGATCGAACGAATTGACGAATAAAAAGTAGATATAATTGACGAGTGAATATGAATGGATCGATGGATAAAGTAGCGGATGACTATCAATCAATCAATTATAATTAATAATCATTAAATGAGCTAGTTCCAGGCCATCGGCAAGGGCTCAGATCGTATTTGTACAATAGGATAACTAGGTCTCACAAGCTTTCTAATAAAATATCAAATAACTGTCAATATATATATAAGTTGTTCAATAAGAACCATTTTTGAAACAAAAATAATTATCGTATTTCCTAAAATACTTTTCTCACAAACTTTGTTACGTTATATTTTGGAGTAAATATTTTTTTTAGTACTCACTTAGTTCGGCAAAATAAACGCGCCGTCATTTTGTTCAGTTCTCTACTCACGGTATATGAGCTGATGCCCAGTAGTAGAGGAACCAATCAGAGCCAACCATTGCTCATATTCATGGGCATAAAAAACTACTATTAAACACCGTATTTGCATAACTTGATTATTTGACTCAGGGAAACAGCTTGATCTACAATTGTAATTTTTATCTAGTCTTTGTACTTACCAACTTCTGCCACGTCTTTATTGAGGTCTTCATCGGGTACATGAGCTTAAAGAACAGTTTTAAAACTGTTTACAAATATCACAGATGACGAAACAAGTAATAATAAATACATGATCTGATCATGATATGAAAAATGTATACCGTACTTGCTAGAATAAGCGCAGTACTTAAAAGCTATAATGCTATTAATTAAAGAACAACATTTTTTAATGAGAAACAGTTCTCGTGTAAAAGGTGAATCAACATTTCTTAAGGGGAAGGGGTTTCCCCAAACAACTTTTGAATTTTCCCCAAACGGATTAATTTTGTCCTTTTTTTAAACTTCAAACAAAAACGGTCATAAATATGTTACATTATGCCCACCATTTTGCATATGAATCTAGCTTCAGTTACATCATATCAAGTTTGCATGGCTATTTTGTACTTTTTTACCTTTTGTTAATGCCTTCAACTTGTCGATATTCACATTCGGACATAATTTGGTTTTTACGTTGATAGTGATATGATCGACAAGACCAATCCGCACCAAATCAATAAACGACCCTTTACAGGAACTGCTTTCATCGGAACTAGCAAAGTCAGCACAGCGCTAAAACATTGGACAAAAGCACTCCTGTTTTATTATCAAAATGAAATACGAGTTGCTTGAAAGAATGCAACTCGATCACTGCAGCAAACAGGAAAGAAAGAAACAAACGAATGACGAAAAGGAGGAAGAGCAGAAATATTAACACAGACTGAGAATGGAGAGAAGATGTAAGGAAGGGTACACAACGGAGAAGGGAAATAGATAAGGAAGGGTGAAAGGAAGGAATGAAGAAAGGAGAGAAGGACGAAGATGAAAAATACGAAGGAGAGAAGGAAGCCATGAAGGAATGAATGGTGTTCCCCAAGGCTCTGCTCGGTACTTGGACCGTTGGTTTTCCTCAAATAAGCTCTCTCTTTATAACGTATAGAGAAATCAAATTTTGTTGTTTTCCATCCTTTTCAAAAGAGACTAACTCGTATCCTCGAAATAAGAATAATTAATGTGCATTTAAAATTAAATATTTGGGTATTATGATTGACAGCCAAATAAGCTGGAACTCTTGTTTATAGGTTATTGTAGGTACCTTGCATATACAAGCTTGTAAGATTATATTAAATGAACTAAAAAAAACTGTAAAACACGATGTTGAATAAACTATGTTTTTATATGTAGAGAAATAAGGAAGGAAGGAGAAAAGAAAAAGTGTACTAGTATGACAGAACAAACGAACGAACAATAGAAAAAAAGGAAATAAATAAAAAAACGGAATATATTTTATTACAGTTATAACTTATATGCAAATGTTTTCAAACAATGGATTCAAATCACGCCGCTCTCGGGCAAAACAAAAACCTGGCTCGAAAGCCTTAACTTGAATCCATTGCTCAAAATTATTTACATATACACCTACTTGCAAGAACGTTGTCATACAAAAAAGAACATTTGTAGTTTAGTGGATTATGAATAGATCAAAAGTACAAAAAAAAGAGTTCTGCTTCAATGATCTTCTTTTGTACTTTTAATTTATTTCTAATCCACTAAATAACAAATGTTCTTTTTTGTATGACAACGTTATTGCAAGTAGGTGTAACTGTAATATAACAGTTATTGTAATCATGTTTAAACCATCTAATTGTTATGTTATTTTTACCTCCTGTGCTAAGCAATATTTTTCCATTATGTCAACATCTCCGTCTGCTTTCAGTAAAGTCTCAGTGAAGGCTTTTCCACATTGTAAAGCAAAGGTCTTTTCACAACCCGTTAAATTGTATGCATTGGATTCATGAATGAACAGAACAGCAAAGAAGATCATGTTCTTAGATGTTGAAAACATCGTTGTGGCGTTTTTCTTTCAAGGCAACAGCGAATTAGTGATGCTTTTATCTTAAGAGTTGTTTTCCATCGTCCTCGCCTTTTTTTAATTAAATAGTAATATGTTATTGAAATGGTAATTAATTTTTAAGGGCAATTTTGAGGGGTGGAGGGGGAGAATATTTTTGTGTGTTTGTAGATGGATGACGATTTTTGTGAATGGTAAATCCATTTCGAATACGGAGACAGAAAGCAGTCACAGCAAATTGTACTACATTAAGAGCATGTTCAAAGTAGCGTTGACCGCAAATCTGCGATAAAATCGCCATTGAAATTGCAGCTCTTGTCGCGCGACAAAATTGCTAGTGTAAACGGGCTTTTATAGTCCACTTCTCTCGCCCCACAACACGTTCGAGAACTCCTTTTTGCTAACAACAAAGATAGAGTCTGGGTCCAAGGTTTCCAGTATATAGACTCGGAAAAGAATGTTGCACTCGAGTGAGCAGCCGCTGTAGATAGAGACGAGGACAGTAGCGGAATGGAAAAAAAACGGCTGCGGGGCAAACTATACATGTAGTAAATAGATATATCTTATTAGACAGTTTGATGTGGAATATGGCTGGATATTTTACGAGTGAAACGCTGTATTTTGACGAGCCTCTGGGCGAGTCAAAATGCAAGTTAACGAGTAAAATATTCAGCCATATTACACATTAAACTGTTTAATAAGTTATTTATTATCCAATCAAAAGGTTTTTGTTCTTTTATAATGCAAAATGCTGTTTTACTTGAGCGCTAGATAGACGAGTAAAAATATCGCTGGATATTTTTTACTCGATCCAGTCCTACTCCTGCGATATTTTTACTCGTCTATGACTAGTTGGATAATAAATAAATAAAGCGCAGTATAGAGGTTGAGTTATAACAATTTCAATTCCAGTGGGAAATTATAAATTAAAGTAATATATCCATACAAGACAATCATGTGCAAAATTGCTGGGACATTGTCACACTTTTATGAGCGTTTTTGTTTGAGTTTTAAAAAAATATACAAAATGTATCGATTTGTTTTGTAAACCCCCTCCCCCCCTGAGCAATTTTGATTGATCTTTCAAATGACAACCGTTTCACATTCCCAAAACTCAACATTGATACGGGGGACTAGAGCCGGGGAAAAAATGATGTTGAAATATTTTTCATGTAAAAACCAGATACACCTATACTTGCAGAAAGGTTGTCATACAAAAATATACATTTGTCACAAAGAAAGTAGAACATTTGTGATTAAGTGCGAAAGGAATTAATTAAAAGACAAAAGAGAGAGTTCAGCTTGAGTGATCTTCTTATGTCTTTTAATCAATTCCTATCGTACTAAATCACAAATGTTATATTTTCTTTATAACAAATGTTATATTTTTGTATGACAACCTTATACTGCAAGTAGGTGTAATCAGCCCAAGGTATTTTGCACATTATTTGCAGCTATCGTCTTATAGTTTTGTGTTTGACCGAAATCCTTTTTAAAATAAAGGAGATGCAATGTTTCCTGCGCGGTTGCCTGGGTTTCTTTTGTGATGAAAAAACTCGCAATTTATTTTTGCTGTCTAGCGTTTTTATACGATGGCCCTAAGGGACACGCTGGGAATAAGAAAAATGGTGCAAACAAATAAGGGACGTTGCAAACCAAATAAGGAGCGTTGCAAACAAATAAGGAACGTGGCAAACAAATAAGGAACGTTGCAAACAGATAAGGAACGTTGCAAACAAATAAGGAAAAGCTGCAAACAAATAAGGAACGCTGTAAACGTAACAAAAATAACTCTGCAAACAAAAATAACGAGCGCTAGCTATATAGCTGCAAACCAAAAAAATAAACGCAACAAAAAATTAATAAACGTTGCAAACAAAAGAAAAACGAACAATGCAAACAAAACAGAATGAACGCTGCAACCTGAGCCGGAGTTCAGGTTTAGTAATCAAGAGTTCTCTAATGTGGCTAGATAGAGTAGTTGCAAACAAATAAAGAACGAACGATGCAAACAATAAAGTACGAACACTGCAAAACGAACCAACGCTGCAAACAAAAAAAGAACGAACGATGCAAACACACAAAAAAAAGCAACGCTGCAAACAAATAAAGAACGAACACTGCAAACAAAAGGGAACAAACGCTGGAAACACCAAAAAAAGCAACACTGCAAACAAGTAAAGAACGAACGATGCAAACAAGTAAAGAACGAACGCTGCAAAAAAAATAAAGAACGAACGCTGCAAACAGAAAAAGAACGAACGCTGCAAACAAAAAAAGAACGAACGATGCAAACAAATAAAGAACGAACGCTGCAAACATAAAAAGAACGAACGCTGCAAACAAATAAAGAACGAACGCTGCAAACAAAAAAAGAACGAACAATGCAAACAAATAAAGAACGAACGCTGCAATCAAAAAATGAACGAACGCTGCGAACAAAAAAAAGAAAAAGCCAGCACGCGCATATTCAATTTTGGACGAGGGAATAGGTTCTAAAGATGGCGACTTTCCCGCCAGAATCCTCAAAAGGGAAGATACGTATAGCTTTTTTATCTGCAGAAAAATCATACCGTTTTGTGCGCGAAATGGCCGTTCACTACGAAATACCATGGTATCGAACTCTCGAAATACCATTTATCAAACTCTCTTTACAGCGCGACGCGCCTTACCGTTGCCACCAGACTAACAATTTTGACAGTTTTCTGACAGTTTTTTGATTGAGAGGCGGAGTTAATTTGATTTAGCGCGCGAAACTAAAAACTGATGTAAACAAGATAACCTAGTCTTGACTGACAAAAGAACATGAATTTTCAAGGAATACGTAAGTGCAATCTCAAAATAAATCTTCCTGAAACAATCACGGTTTGCTGAAATGTTATTTCGTTTTCAATTAACCAATATTCTTTCGCTTTCTGCAGCAAATATTCAATTGCGTTTGAACACGAACGGAGGCATTTACGACAATGGAAGATTAATGCCTACTCTTGTCCGTGAGAGAATATTAGATTTAAACCACCAAGGCCTAGGACAGCGCGCTATTGCAAGAGAAGTCCGAACAAGTCATACATTTGTAAAAAATGTTGTTCAAAGCTACGAGCAAACCAATTCGTCAAATCCTATACCTAGGACTAGTTTCGTTGAACCTAAAATTGACACAACTGTTCTCGAATACATCGAGGTTCAAAAGCATATAAAACCAAGTGTTTACGCTTCCGAGATCCAGCAAAGGCTACTGTTGGATGGAGTTGTGCACCCAAATGACTTGCCGGGAAAATCGCAAATCAACAAGCGTCTCAGAAATGATCTGCTCTTCAGCAAGAAAAAACTGACGGTTCGTCAACTTGAAGCAGAAAAGCCAGGCGCTATAGATCGTCAAAATGAATATTTACAGACGATATCTACATACTCAGCAAGCAAGCTTCATTTTTTTGATGAATCGAGCGTGATAAAGACGACATGCAATCGCAAATACGGCACCGCTAGGGTTGGTGAGCGAGCAATTGAAGTACAGCGGTACGCGTCTAACGCCACATTCACCATAAATTTACTTCATTCTGTTGTGGGTGTTGACACTTTCAATATTCTTCCAGGTGCGTCAAATGGATTGGAACTTCTTAATTTTTTTGACGATGCTTTACAGGTACAACGGGCCGATGGTAGTGCTGCTTTAGAGCGTGGCGATGCTGTAGTAATGGACAATTGCGGCTTTCATCACGCCCGCCACATTGAACCGTTGCTGCGAAATATGCTCACTGCTTGCGGAATTGATTTGATTTACCAGCCACCGTACTCTCCACACTTCAATACGTGCGAGTATTGTTTCAACCAGATCAAACAGTTCCTTCAACGACACCAGTTGTTAGCAACAAATGAAACTGAAGTGGCAATTGGCGAAGCAATTTGCAATATTACACCAGAAAACTCAGCAGGCTACTTCAGGAAGTGTGGCTATCTGATATAAAAACAACCAAATACTGCGTAATGATAACCAAAAAATATTTGAATATGATTCGTTGTTATCGATCTATGATAAAGAGAGGAATCAGAGTGAGTGACGTATCATTAGATTTTTGAGGGGGGGGGGGGGGGGGGGGGAGTGGGTCCTGGGCAATTTTTTTGCAGGATATTTTTTTCCCCATTCTACGTATGTGCAGGAATTATTATTATTTTTTTAAACATGCACGAATGTTTTTTTGTCATTGTTGCTGTGCACGATTTTTTTTTTCTCTAAGGCTGTGCTCGAATCTTTTTTGCGGTATTTGCCCCCCCCCCCCCTCCCCCCTCAAATATCTAATTTTTTTCATATAAACATGTCTGATTTGGATTGGGTCTATTTTTAGCTTGGCGTGAGAACAAAAGCTAACAAAGTGCTAGAATCCAATCAGTTATGAAAGTTGTGTTTTTAGTAGTATTTCATTATATCATAATATACCGTTTTTATCATTGACAATCTAAAGTCCGAGTACAATTCACGTTTACAAACTGTTTTATGAAATATTCAGTTCTTTAGATGACAATATGCAAATTAGTACAGCTCATACTAAAAGCATGTTATCTCTCGATCTCTTGTATTTTTATGTTACTAGGTAATATATACTAGTAAATGTTTTACCACCAAAATAGCTCGAAGGTTGAAGAACACAATAAAATTCAAGAGTCATAACACAACGTATTTTAATTCACCGTATAATCAACATATTACATAAATTATCAATCATTAGCTAGCCCGATGTGGTTGTAGATAGATAAAAGAGCTTTATATTTCAACTGCTTCCACAACTTATTATAGTAATTCACTTGAACAATAAAATACTTGTTAGCTGTTAACGTTTATTGATGAGCACAATACTGGAGTATAATATGCAGTAAATCACCATTGATGCCTTGTCAATGTTCTATACAAATGTAAACAAGTAAAACACAACAGGTGTATACAATTCATGGCCACAAGTTATAAAGTGTCAAGTTCATTATTTAGTCAACCGATACTGGAGTAGAAGAGGTGGAAGAAGAGTAGCCGCGGTTCAAGTAAGCATCAATGTTTCTGTTTCGATACTGTTCAATGAGGACTGGTAATTGCCAGTCCTGGCTTGCGTCAAAATCAGGAATTTTTCCACTTAGAGCTTTTTCAAGTATGAGAAGGTCACGATCTAATTGCACACGGTCACTGTACTTGATTAAATTGCGCACTTTCAGTCTCGGACGCATTATAGCAAAGAATGACGTCGATGCTTTAGTGCGAGATTCGCTAAATGCCATCAGTTTGGATTGTGCATCGTTGAATTCCTGCTGTAATCGCTTGATTTCTTTTTGCAGCTCAGCTATTTTTTGCTTTAATTCAGGGTGTTTATCCCTTAGCCCACAAACCTCGTGTGATGCGCAAGGAGACGATGAACATTTGGGTCTCGTATGGCCCGACTTGTGGCAATTGCCACAAAGTCTCGCTCGTATTGCTGACAGTGGAGTTAAAGATTCGTTTTCATGCGTTACTTTGCGAAGTTCATCTTCCGCACTAGAAAGCAAAGCTTTCTTGATTTGCAGGTTTTCAGTTAGTTCATTTTTAATGTGGTCCAAAGGTGAGTTTGCCGTATTGAATCTTGGTTCCAATGAACGAGGACAAAGTTTCCCGCCAGTTGTGTTTTGTTGAGTGACGTTCGAGGGTAGTTCATGAAGCTTTCTTCTTTTCGCGGCACAGTCCAGGGGTTGAACGACTGGCGAATCGAGTTCGGCTACTCTAAGTAAGATCTTGCGACACAATGCTGTGCCTTCGCCTTCACTTGGTGCACGAACGAACAGGTCATTGAAGTTCTCTAAGTCGTCCTCGATCAAATTCACGTAATCACCATCTTCATCTTTATATCTTATGCGCAAAAATTGATGTCTCAAACTTCCACATCGCTTACGAATGTCTTCAACAAGGGAAGAGAACGAATAGTTTTGTATACTCCCATCGACGAGTTGTCCGTCAATAGAAAATTTGACAAATCTATCGTTGCCGTACTCGACTTTCACTTTATACTTCATACCGACGAAAGCAATAATGAAACTCGCTATCAAATGGTGTGTCGGCACCTTTGTGATGGCTCCGCCTCTCAATCAAAAAAGTGTCAAAAAAGTGTCAAAAATGTTTGTCTGGTGGAAACGGTAAGGCGCGTCGCGCTGTAAATGCAGAACAGAACGTTTGAAATCAAGGTTTTTCTCCAGCCATATGTAGTTTTTTATTCAAAAATACATAAATTTTATTTATATTAAGTATATGGTTCGAATCATCCGTTGAGAGTGCTCGATACGATGAAGTAGAGCAAAATATATGCGAGGGTAGGAGTAAACACAACTACAAATTCATCTCGACAATCCTGTCTCATGAGTTGTGAGGCTCACTCGTCAGGAGATTTTAATTTTAAAATTTAGTATCAATTGTAGTTTTTTATATATATATATCGTTATATTTCTTGTCAACGATCTCTTTAGCTTATAAAAAAAACCATTAGTATGCAAGAACAGGCTGATGTGAAACCATTCTAATACTAACACTTATAAACACGACGTTCACCTTTTTTTTTATTGGATTGGAGGTTGAGTATAATAATAACTAGACGCTCTATGAGCGTGAAGTCGGGCTAGTCAGCATATGGGTAATTTGTAATGCGCATGCGCGAGATCATGGCACGAAGAAGGCATTTGGTCGCCATTTTGTTGGTAAAGACGATTATCTGAGTTTTCTCCTTAACGATCAGAGTAGCAAGAGGCTTTTGATAGAATATTTTGAATGACGATGCACACTACAGGCGAAGGGCTAGCACTTAGGCTTATTGATATGCTGATCGTGTTTTAATTATGAGAAAAAACATTCGTCAAAGTGTACTCAAAATGAGTAAACCTTGAGAGATGACCATCTTTGTTGCTGTGTTTTTCTTCATCCGAGAAGTATTTTGGATAAACGTTGCTTGAAGGTGAGAGGCTATCACATAGTGTTTTAAAATTGCCAAATTATAATTTATGTTTTCAACCTGATTCTATGTTGTATGACAGTGAAATTCTGGTTTTATCTGTGTTTTACTCAAATTAAAAACCGTTTTACACAAAGTAAATTGTTTTGCCCCAAAATAAAAATTGCAATTTTACAAAGCGGTTTCTTTTATCTTGTTAGTACTACAGTCCATTTGCTCCACAAAATTGGACGACAATGTGATTTAAAGAAATTCTCAGCATCGCCCTATCTACTTTGGAGAATGGCTAGATTGTTATGGTTTTTCACTGGCATGGTTTACCAAGATCCTCATGTGTTTAGTAGTCGAAACACAGTGTTTAAGGTAACTTGAATCTTTAATAATTATTAGCAGTAATTTAATTTTCAGTTGCTTATTGTATTTTCGAGCTGTTGTTGTTCTAATGCTCAAATAATTTTGCATTCAAATTCGTCTTCGCTAAGTGCTACCTTGTTTCAAAAAATGTGGGATAACTCATGATAAAGGTTTTGCCCCAAGTTGATTTTTTATAATTTCAAAGCTGATAGATCAAAGAATCTATTCAACTTATTGGTTTGTCTTGCAAAATTGGACGGGCTTTACACGGTGACACCAAACTTGGTATAAAACGAAGAAGCTTAATCCGCCATCGTGAGACGTGTGCACACAGCGTGACCTTTCAAAACATATTCGCCGCCACTAGCCGACAACCATAGTATTTGTAATCATTGCCCTCTAGTTCGCGAAATAATCAATCGGTTTTCATGAAACTTCGAAGTTATAATATATAGATAGTCAAATTTCAGTGTGTCCAGTTTTAAGAAAATTCTCAATTTATATTTTTTTATATTAGGACAACATATACAATGTGAGGAATATGAGTGTACAATATTGGTCGTTTTTATTTGTAATTTTTTAATGAAATAAACGGTAATAAATATTCATCATTTGTAATTTGAAATACTATTTCATTTTTATTCTTATTCATAAGTAAAACTAATAGTGGATTTAGTCAAACTGATGACATCACCTAACTTAGATAAATATTACTTAATAATATATATATATTAGAGTACAAACATTAAAAGCATGCAACATAAATAGTACTAAATAGTGATATTTTATGTTAGTTCCATTGTTTTCTATTGTTTAATTAGCACTATTTAGTACTAATTAGTACTACTTGTTTCACGGGTATAATATTTGTACTCTACTTTAAATAATATTACTTAATTACTTAATAACATTGTAATGCGCTGGTGAGCATCTCCCTATGAAACCTGCGCAATATAAGTAATAAATTATTATTATAATTATTATAAACAAATCATATAAATTTTCAATTGACGTCACATAAATTTAAAATCATGTAAAAAGTTTGGTATTACCAGGGGAGAACAAGATTTTATGCCTTATATTCTTGTAAATGTTTGTCGATTGTGATTAGAGTAATTCCTCCTATTTGATTGGTGGACTTTTACTATTTTAAGTGACGTCAAGTAACTTTATCTAACTATTCGACAGTTTGACTAAATGAACTGTAATAAATTAAGAACTTGATTTAATAATAAATACATTACAATATAAATAAATTTAATATACTAATTATATGAGAAAATATTTTCAAATATTCTGAGCACACTAAAATATTGCATACTAGGACACTTTTACTATAGTGTATTACTATTGTCTTAACTAAACAATTATCTATTTGTTATCATATGCTTTCACTACAACTTATATTTAGTAAACAAGTAGCATAGATCTTTTTTCTAATTCCTACTATTTTTTCACCTGTGACATGTATATCAATGATCTTTCTCTATCTTACTAAAGATATTTTACTTATAATAGGCTTTTTAATATGGAAACAAGCATCTTCTTTCATAAATGAATGCAAATATTGGACAATAATCTATAGAACAATTTATTTATAGAGCAATAGACTTTGAACTTAAGTTTGTAAATTCTTGTCCAAATTTGCATCTCCATTTATGCTCAAAAATCATGTTTTTGCCAACATCAAAGCTTTGCAAAATATCCTCTTGTTAGTTTTCATATTAAATTTTTTAGCTATTATCTAAACATTCAAGACCTAGTGGTCACACTAACTTTAACAATCCTGTTTACTACAAAGTTGTGACAGTATATATTTTTATGACAGTTTTAGCAGTGATAGATTACATCCTCTCAACTGAGTCTGCCAGTCTCTTGTTGCCATTGTCTCCAAGTACTGTACAAAGCTACTAATGGACTGTGTGCTAGTATTGCAAGCAGTAGCAATTATTCCTCCATACTGTCCATGAGAATGGCTTTCAAACAAAGATATTTTCATATTTTCACAGCAAATAAGCATTGACTTGTCAGGTGCTATGATCAGAACAGCTGCAAACCTTTGATGTTGTTGTTGTTGCTCCTCTAAGTATGTTTGCAAGTCTTGTGCAGTAAAAAAGCCAGTGTCAGAGAGTAAGTTCATTCTTTGAAAGACTGGGTTGTTTTTTTGAAGAACCTCTCTTACTTCGAGATTAGGTTGGTTGCTTGGCATACAGAAGGAGTCATAAATTTCATTTCCTTTCAAGATGATTTGACAGTACAGTTTTAGTATCTGAGACAACTCAGACAGTTCATTGGGAATTGTCAGGGTACCTTGTAGAAAGTGGACAGCACCAAGAATAGCAATTACTGTACAAGCATTACTACCATGTGGTCTACCACTTGACTGACAAATAAATGATGGCAAGACCCACTCAACTACACTGCCATATCGTTTTTCAGAAACATTAACTGTTTGTCTGTTTCTAATTTGTGGTGTACAATTCTTGCTTGTTGATTGGGCATTTCTTGTTGCTTGTGAAGTATGCCAGGAACATGTGCAAATTGATTTACTTAGTTGAGTTTGGGTACAAATGTTGTTGGGACATTGAGGACACGCTGATTGTGCATTGGCTGATTTTGTATGTCCAAGAACTGAATGGTGGCACTTTCTACAATGTGGAGGCCTTTGTGGTGGTGATTGGACACTGGAACTGGATTGTAGCGGTTGGTGTATATAAGAGGATTCAATGTTATATGGGGAAGGCGGGTTTATGTTTGCTAGGTCATTGTTTATCTGCTGAATCATATTGTCAAAGTCATTGTTGTTCATATCCCTGATGGTTGGACTGTTTGAGCTGTCGTCGTTAGAAGTTTGTTCGTCACATTCTTCCTCAGCAGTTGTAGGGTCTTGTGTAGAATTGGATGCAGGATTTAATATAGCATCTTTAGCAATCTCACCAAGTTCTCTTACTTTTCGTTCTAGGAAGTCCTTACACAGTGGACAAGATGAGTCAGTGAGGCAAATAATATGGAATGAGTGAAAACACCCACAGAATAATTTCCATTCAGCATCTTTATCAGAAATTTGGCATAGGGGTAGGTCACATGTTTTACAGTTATCTGGTTTTACATCTGTATGATAGCCTAGTGGAAGAACTTTGGTTTGTGTTTGAGTATCGGGAATTACATAAGGCAGAGTACATGTACTTTTGTTTGAGTTTCTTGTATTGATAGTGATGAAGCTTTTACAGGGGAATTTAACAATATTTAGTAGGATAGAAGAAATAACTTGTGCACATTTGACTTTAAGATATTTCAGTTGACTTTGAGAGAATGAGAATTGTTTCGTTGGTGTAAATGATGATCGGAAGTGTGATTGACTTTCTTTAGACTGGAATATTGATTTAGTTTTTCTTCTTAATTCATCTGCAGATTGAAAGGAATTGGTTTGAGCTCGAATGATGCTGTGGACATTTTCAACCGGGTATTCATCAAAGACAGACAAGTAGTTTTGGAGGAGACTAAATAATTGAGGAGAGTGTTTTTTCCAATATGAGCACATAGTCAGCCAAACCAAAGGAGCCTTGTTGTAATGTCTACGTCTGAGGCAAGTAAACATTATCCATATACGTATTATAGCACGGAAATATTCAGAATAATCATCGAGCTTGAAGGAAATACTATAAATTGACAGGACGAGAGGAATGTAGTTATCTAGTAGGTTAAAAAGAGTTCCATATTCAAGGTTTTTGAACTGTGAGCATTTTTGCATTGTAGTTTGTCTGATGAGAGTCCATCCCCCATAAACAATTTCCAGCAGTAAGCTCACTCTCCAAGGTTTTGGATTATTTGCAAGCTTACTACGTGGAAATACTTGCTCGTAGATTTGTTTAAAAAAAGGATGAAATGTACTAACAATTTGTTCTCTGCTATTTAGTGATATGTGTAGAGGGCCAATGGTTGGTACAACAGACAGAATTGCATTTGAAGAGAAACAAGGAGTTTGGTCAAGAACAGCTGTAGAAGAGTTATTGTCCTGGATATTATTTGAGACATCATCACTTTGTTGGCAATAACAATGGTCATCAGAAGGCCTATATCTGTGTAGATGATTGGACATGCCTAGTTTTTGCAAACTCTCATATATAATTTGCCTACAGTAAAACTGACAGGGCCAATCACCTGGTTGAATAACTACGAACTGTTTCATGTATTCTGCCATTCCGGTGTTTAATATATTATCATAAGCTGCTGCAAAGTCATTTTTACTTTTAAGTTCAAGCTGAAAAAAGTCAATTAGGTGCAGATCATCCATTTTTCTCATTTTCCGGACATTGTCATTATCACAATATCTGTGGGCATTCAGTCTTTGTCGTTGAAGTTCTTGGTTGAAAAATGCTGTCCGTATCCAATGTGGCATGATTGTAGCATAGCTGTTACTCAGGTTGTGCATAGTCGAGGGAGATGTTATAACATTGATGCATGACTCAATGTCAACTCCATTTGAGTCATGTATTGAGTTGACATTATTTGATTCAATTGCAGGAATTTGTTTGAAAGCTTTGACAATCATAGTGCACATGCTTTTGGCTTCTGATACTGTTTGATCTTCAGGTCTTCTTTTCGTGTGTATTGATGTATAGTCATCAATAACAAGTACCAGAAGCCACTTATTATGTATAGCATCATTGATAAAGCTTTCTAAACATGCTGAATGAGACTCTGTCAATTGGTTGAGCCTCAAGTCAACAGTTCTTCTAGAACATGTATTGCCTAGAATGTACTCAGTTCCAATGGCTTCTTGGTTGATATTGCTAGTTTTGAGATACAGTGCATGGTCATGTTGAAAGCGATTGCATACTTGACTCAAGGAATAGCACATATTGAGTATAATTGTCATAGCTCTTTTTTTGTTCAGATTTATACGTTCATTTGAGTGGCGTGGACTGGAAATGGTGTTCAATATGGTGTCAAATACTGTAGCAGCTCCTGCACTTATGCACAGTTCTCTAAATGATTCAGGGTCATATACTGGGGTTTGTTTCTTTTTTACGGATTCATGGTATAGTTTGTCCTTCACTAGACCAATTTCTTGTTTCAGGTCACATCCTTAGAAAGAAAAGGAAATAAAAGTTTGTTGACTGAGTTTCATAATTATTTATTGCAAGTGAATCACTAATGAATGCTGTATAATTTATAATAGAATAATACTACAACGCTACTCATCTGCCTCCCATCCCCTACTCCCTCCTCCTGCATACGTGTTTGTATGTGAAATTAATACTCATACTCAATACTCATACGTGGCGCGGGCTCAGGTCAGTGGTCGACCAAGATAAAATGGCTAACCCACGCATGCGCAGACAAATTACCTACATGCTGGGCTAGTCATAAAATCAACACAGGAGGCTAAACATATCTACTTTGGGCTTCCTGTGTTCGTTCCCAAAGCATCATTGGGGACTATACGCGACATGACAGATAGATACATACATAGATTGGCTAAAAGGTAAACCTAGAGTTTAATAAATAATAAACTAATAACAAATAAATAATATTTTTTTTCTAGTGCATCCCAATAATTATCGATGCCCTTACAAATTGATATACAAAATACAAGTTGATATAAATATACAGCTATTTCAAAAAACGTTGAATACTGAATAGTGCATTCCAAGACCAAAGGGCATAGTGGGTCTCATTGATTCTTAATAAATAATACATACACAGCGATATGTACTCCCATAACAAGCTTGTATATTGTTTTAAATGGAATGAACTAAGAATAAAACAACTAATTATTATTTATTTTACCTTTTAAGGTAAAATAATATTACATGACCTAGAACGCATTTCGGTTTTGCAATGCACTATTCAGTATGCATTATTCAGTATTCTACGTTTTTTGAAATGGCTGTATAAATATAAGAAGATATTAAGATGTTATTAACCAAGCAAGAGGTCTGTACAGGAAAATATCCGTTCAAGGTATTGGGACAAGACCTTGGGACAGCGTTTCAAATTTTAATAGCTTCAGATCACAGCTTTGACGGCCTTGGGACTATTTGATCTTATAACTTAACATGATCGTTTTTCGTCTAAGTATTTCAACATTCACTCGAAGGTTTCGCGGTTTTTAGCAGCAAAGCTGTGGTAGTGTCCCATAAAACCCAGAATGCAGCGCGTAGCCACTTAGTTACCAGTTCCATGCGCAACTCCGAAAGGATTTAAGAATTTTTACTCATTGGTTCCACATTCCTGCCCTGTCATGATAAAAATGATAAAATCCAGGTAATCTTAGTTTTTCGATACTATAGCTAGCCATAATGATTCGATCAACCATTTCCCAGTCCTCCCCTCCCCATTTATTCTTGAATTCTTTTTCATTCATTCCACCAAACTTGTCCCAGTCAGATTTGTAGATGCCTGGATGGGAGAAAGAAAATGAAAAAATGGATGAATGGATTTAGGAATGAACAAATGATTGAATGGATGAATGAATTAATGGATGAATTAATGAATGAATGGATGGATAAAAGAATGGATGGATGAATGGATGGATAAAAGAATGGAGGAATGGATGGATGAATGGATGGATAAATGAATGGATGAATGAGTGGATGAATGAGTGAATAAATGAATGGATGTACGGAAGAATAAGTAAATGAATTAATGGATGGATGGAAGGAAGGATGAATGAATGAATAAATCATCATCACCATCACTATTATCATCGTCATCATCATCATCATCACCCATCATAGTCATTTTCATCATCATCATCAAATCATCATCATTACTTACTAAATATTCCAAATCCCATTGTTTCGTAGAAGCCCTCTGGGTAAACGTGTTTCGTCTTGGGTCTTCCACAGTGGGTCATTCGCAGAACTTGAGGGGCAAAACCGGATCTTCCCTGAATGGTGTGCTGGGAAAAAAATGTTTTTTAGTTAAGATTATCATAATCGTTATCGTTATCATCATCATCAACATTGACCATCATCATCAACAATACTGGCATAGCATAATCTTAGATTAACTGGTTACTCACTCGGCTAGTTCGTCATCATGCATCATCATCACCATTATCATCACCACTATCATCATAATTATCATCATCATCATGCTACATCATATCATCATCACCATTATCATTACCACCATCATCATAATTATCATCACCATTATCATTATCATTACCACCAACATCATAATTATCATCATCACCATCATCATAATTATCATCACCATTATCATTACCACCAACATCATCATTATCATCATCATTATGCTACATCATCATCATCACCATTATCATTACCACCATCATCATTATCATTACCACCAACATCATAATTATCATCATCATCATGATTATCATCACCATCACCATCATAATTCTTATCATCATACTTATCATCATCATGCATCATCACCACCACCATGATCATAATTGTCATCACCATCATTACCACCACCATCATCATCATATTTGTCACCACCACCATTATCACCACCATCATCATTATAATTGTTATCACCATCATCATCGCCACAATCATCATCACAACCATCATCATCATCATTATCACCACCATCATCATCATCACCACCATCACCACCACCATCATCATCATCACCATCACCACCATCATCATCACCATTAGTGTAGTGCATATACCTTGCGAATCACATCAAAGATATTGTTTGGTATCTGTAGATGAAGGTCTATTTGGAACACGATACTATTTGGATTTTGGACTTTTGCAACTGCTTGGTTGATAGTAAATGTTTTGTGAAAAGCACCTTCCACCTTGGAAACTGTGTGATGCTTGATACCATGCCTAAGGAAATAAAAAATGATGGTATGTCATCAAATCAAATCAATTATTTCGGCATTAACCATGGCTGATTTAACTCTCTATCGTCATCATCATCATCATAATTATTGATCACCATAATATCATCATTTTAATATATGTCACTATCATCATTGTTATTGATCATCATCATCATAATTATAATTAACACCATCAAGATGCTTGTCAATCCTCATCATCATCACAATCATTATAAATCCTTATTAACATGAATTACCTTAGGTCGTTTTTTTTTACTTTAGAAATTTTAAAACTGCATTTAGATAGTTTTATATTTTTATCATTTTAATTTACTTGTTTATATTTCTTATTTAAATTTTATGTATGTATGTATGTATGTATATATGTAGGGCCAAGATGAAAATTACTTGTGTAATTCTAGTTACCCTATTGAAATAAAGTGCTTTATTATTATTATTATTATTATTATTATTATTATTATTATTATTATTATTATTATTATTATTATTATTATTATTATTATTATTATTATTATTATTATTATTATTATTATTATTATTATTATTATTATTATTATTATTATTATTATTATTATTATTATTATTATTATTATTATTATTATTATTATTATTATTATTATTATTATTATTATTATTATTATTATTATTATTATTATTATTATTATTATTATTATTATTATTATTATTATTATTATTATTATTATTATTATTATTATTATTATTATTATTATTATTATTATTATTATTATTATTATTATTATTATTATTATTATTATTATTATTATTATTATTATTATTATTATTATTATTATTATTATTATTATTATTATTATTATTATTATTATTATTATTATTATTATTATTATTGAGTGAAAAAAAAAAAAAGATTAACAGTGGTGTAGATAACACTAACACGTGCATGCCGAAAACAGGTTAGAGCGGCGACACAAGTGACAGATTATACGCCAAGTGCGAATGTAATGCACATCAAAAACATTGTTGAGGCGTTTAGTAATGAGAATTCTAAGATGACGTTTAAAGGCAGAAGTAATCAACATGTCCATCATAATTGTTAATCACATCAATTGACAACCAACCCCATCATCATAATTGTAAATCACCATATCATCATCATCATCATAATCATCAGTATTATCAACACCATCATCATAATTGTAAATCACTTTAAAAAATTCATGAATAATTAATGAGACATTTTCAAAAGAAACCATGACCATGACGAGTGTTGTAAATCTGATACAACACTAGTGTTGTATATCATGATTTGCATAAGTTTTAACTGGTAATTTTACGGCAAAATTTATTTTAATCTTGAAAATTTTGGTCAAATATGAAAGAGCTTACCTAGACATTTTTTAAGTAGTTTACAACATTCGCGTCCGTGTTGTATCGGCGATACAATCGCGCGCCTTCGGCTTGCGATTGTATCTGCCGATACAACACGGCCGCTCATGTTGTAAACACTACATATCATCATAATCATCAGTATTATCAACACCATCATCATAATTGTAAATCACCATATCATCATCATCATCATCATAATCATCAGTATTATCAACACCATCATCATAATTGTAAATCACCATATCATCATCATCATAATCAGCATTATCAACACCATCATCATAATTGTAAATCACCATATCATCATCATCATCATTATCATCATTTTCATCACTATCATTATTTATCATGTCATCTCCACCATCATTGTTACAATCAGTAGAATTCTAACTGTCATCATACCTTGACATCTCTTTGGCAATGTCAATCCCTTCATTACCATAATCAGCGACGATGAAATGGACATACTCATCGCTAGTTACTTTCAAAATTCGTGCCATTTCCTTCACAAAGTATAAAACCCAGCCCGGCTGCTTTCGTACATTCAGTATAACATATACCCACACTTTATAGTTCCATCTTACATCTGGATCAACATACAAACTGTTTTTCTTTTTGAATTTGAAGAAGTATTCTGAAAATCGGAAGAGTTTTCTATCGCTCGTGTGACGAAGGACCAGCTCAAGAAAATACTTTTCCGGTTGAGGTCCTTTTGGACTATGTCTCTCAACGTTGATGATGCTGTTTAGCTTGTATTTGCTGAAACAAGTGACAAAATAATTACTTAATTATTAGAGTACAAGTAAATTGAAACTAGCGAGTAAACTAGTATAGGCTGCGTCGGTGTTTGATATAAACGATAGGTAATAGAATGAAATTAATTTATAACACCGTAAAAAATAGAAATTGAAACTAGCGAGTAAACTAGTATAGGCTGCGTCGGTGTTTGATATAAACGATAGGTAATAGAATGAAATTTATAACACCGTAAAACATAGAAATATAAACTAGCGAGTAAACTAGTATAGGCTGCAGCGGAGTTTGATATAAACGATAGGTAATGGAATGCAATTAAAATAGAAATTGAAACTAGCGAGTAAACTAGTATAGGCTGCGTCGGTGTTTGATATAAACGATAGGTAATAGAATGAAATTAATTTATAACACCGTAAAACATAGAAATATATACTAGCGAGTCAACTAGTATAGGCTGTGTCGGTGTTTGATATAAACGATAGGCAATAGAATGACATTTGTTAACATTTTTTACGGTGTTACAACTTTCATTATATTACCTATCGTACATGTAGAAATATTGATTTTAAAAAAATTAAGAAAGAAAGGAAGATGAGGAGACAAAGCTGAGAAACTCCCACATGACATAGAAGAGAAGAACGCATCAAGCTCTGCGCCATCTTGAAAGGTAGCTGGGCCTTTGCATCGAAGCGAGACTAGCCTTGAGCTTGCAATGATAGAGACCTTTTAACAGTCTCACGGGACACTTATTTACGTGTCCGAAAAGGTCGTCTCGCTTCGGTGCAAAGGCCTGGCTATCTTTTAAGATGGCGCAGGGAACTGTAAATAATGCTTCATAATAATGATAATATTGCTTGATGGTGATAATGATGATGGTGATAATGATGATGGTGATAATGATGATGGTGATGAAAACGATGATGATGATAATGATTGTAATGGCGATGACGTACGATGTGAATGCCAATCGTGATAATGATGATGGTAATGATGATATGATGGTAACGGCGATGACGCACGATGCGAATGCCTATCGTGATGATGATAATGATGATGATGACGCACGATGAGGAAGCCCATCGTGATGATGATGATGGTGGTGGTGGTGGTAATCACGATGACACACGATGTGGAAGCCCATCGTGATGATGATGACACACGATAAGGAAGCCCATTGTGATGATGATGATGATGATGATGATGATGATGATGATGATGATGAAGACGCACGATGAGGAAGCCCATCGTGATGATGATGATGATAATGATGATGATGGTGATGACGATGACGCACGATGTGAAATCCCATCGTGATGATGATGAATCATGATTATGATGAATCATGATGATGATGATGATGACGCACGATGAGGAAGCCCATCGTGATGATGATGATGGTGGTGGTGGTGGTAATGACGATGACACACGATGTGGAAGCCCATCGTGATGATGACGCACGATAAGGAAGCCCATTGTGATGATGATGATGATTACGCACGATGAGGAAACCCATCGTGAAGATGATGATGATAATGATGATGATGATGACGATGACGATGACGCACGATGTGAAATCCCATCGTGATGATGATGAATCATGATTATGATGATGACGCACGATAAGGAAGCCCATCGTGATGATGATGATGATGGTAATGGCGATGACACACGATGTGAAAGCCCATCGTGACGATGATGAATCATGATGATGATGATGACGCACGATGAGGAAGCCCATCGTGATGATGATGATGATAGATTTAGGAATGTAAAGAAAAGCAAAACACAAACCTTTTCGAGTTATTGTTCAGCTCCTCCATAAAAGACGTCACAACACGAACAACATCGTTTTCTTTGATTACAAAATTTGGTTTGTCTCTTTGATACACCCCATCGTTTGGAAATGTTGATCGCAATAGCCCGCTTTCATCCGCAGGGAAAACCTCAAGAAAATATGAATCCCATACTCCAGCGTTTCGTTTGATTTTTCGAGTTTTATCAAAATCTTGTTTGAAAGTACAATTTGTGAACGCGTTCAAGACATCATTGGTGTAGTTCTCAATGTGTGGAATTTGTGATGCGTTTTCTCTGCTGTATTCGTGACCGTCTAATTCGATATGTTCTGATAGAGTTTGATTAATGACAGCTTGTTTAAGAGAGAACACAGGCTTCTTGCTGTGCTCTGTACGTTGTTTATCTAACGGGAATAACTGCCCTAAAAGGTAATCCTGGTCGTCAGACAGTTCTAGACTTGGTAAAGTTCCCGCTGCTGCAGGAAAGTCTGGAGTTTTATAAATGGAAGAAACGTTGACATATTTCGATATCTGACTGCCGGCTATTTTGGAATAGTAAGGCGTGTCGGGTAACATCCAGTATAACGCCATTTTGCCTGGTTTTGAAATAGGATCGTTTGACACTTGTATAATCTCAAAATAGTATTTACTGTCTTGCTGTAGGTGGATCATTTCAGAAAATTCTCTCACGCGACTGACATAATAGATGTTTTTACCGATAACATTACGAAATGTAATAGCAACCCGAGTAGCATCAGTTGGGCCACTAGAGCTCAACCATAGCTCCGCCAAGAGGGGGGTGCTTAGAAAAAACGAATACAGCCCAGAAGACGGAGGATGAAGGTAACCCCTGATTCTTATAGCTGTGAATGTCTTGTCATGGACATATTCTACTGAGTGTCTAACACTGATATAGTGCCTTTCAATCGGGAAATTTGGAAATAAAGGAAACTGTTTTAAACTATTAAGATTTAAGGAGCACATTTTCGTCCAGATATCCAGGTTTATTTTCCCTCTACCTTCCTCAAATGGATAAGTCTCATTTATTGTGAAACTAGGCAGTATAACTAATTCCGTGGATAAAGATAGTTGAGATGCGTTGTCCTCTAGTCTATGTGCGAAAGGCGAAATAGAGACTCTACGGTATATAGTCAATTCGCTTATAAGGTAGGGGGTAAACACCCATAATATTATTATGACGGCTATTAATTTTACCATACAGGGAAGAGACAGCCGTCTAGGTCGGCGATATCGTTGTGTTAGAAGAAACATGTCTTTTTATGATTTACATGATGACATCCTGAGAAAGAAAGAGGATTGAGTTAGACATGATAGTGATGGTGATGATGATGGTGGTGGTGATAAAAAAAAATATTGACAACCGTAAATATGGGTGTGGCCTATTACTCGTAATAATCTTTTTCAAAAGACCTTCAATGACATATTTTATACTAAAATTGATGACTGTATATTACATTAATATTTATGACTTCACCAAAGAATTTATACATTGCAACTATTGTCATATTTATTTGAATTTAAATAACGATTTAAATTATTTAAATAATGGTGGTTTACGTGAGAAGCATACACAAGGGAAATGTCTACAGAGTTGTGCCAAAATACCTGACACTCCACAGGGATATTTGATGTCTCACTGCATATTCTTTCAAGAACAGTTATTATGATTATTATATCACAAGAACAGTATTATTCACAGAACATTTTAATTTATAGCAACTATAACTTTAACAAATTGCAGATGGTTTTGAGTTCGTCTAGTCTATTATTGCAGCACTCTGATGCCAGAAAATGTTCAAAACTCACGAGCGTAGGGGTTACTTACAAATTAAGTGCTGCAATAATAGGCTAGATGAACGAAAAGCCATCTGCAATTTGTATTTTACAACACAAAAATAATTTATTTTTCAAAATTTGAATGCCGTATGACAAATGTGTCACGCATCTTTCATCAAACTGTCGAAAAGCCACTATTACAGCTCTACTACAAAGCAAAACTTCCACAAAATGATCAAAATTTACTAATTAGTAAAAATATAAAATATATAACTGCATGTAAAAAAAAAATATTGCCAGCCAAAAAGTCTAAAAAAAAATATTTCTAAGTTCATGTAAAAAAAAAAATATTCCATATTTGAAACTCGAATTAGAGATTAGAATCGCCGAAAACAATGGTAATTTCAACTAAATCTTCTTTCTCTTTGAAAATTGAGCTTCAAATTATCTAATTTTTATGTATGTTATTTTTATTATTTTTATTTATTTTTATTTATACAGCTTTTACCATGCTATTCAAAGAAAAATAAACTAACAGGAAAAGGCATGGTATGGCTCACACAACAGAGCTTGGTTCCAAATAAAGTGTGACCCTTAAGAAACAAGGTTTACATATAAAATACAAATACATATACATTTAAAATAGCCGAATGTCTATGTGCAATAATTTTCACTAATAGCAACATGTTGGTGGTGATATGATGCTATGTTCCGATTGACATTTGGGGCAAACAGTTTTCCATGTGGAACAGTTATTGATTTCAAATGACAAATTCGTTGCAGATTTATATTGCTTGTACAGAGCAGTCTTGAAAGTAGAAACTGTACCAGAACTACAAATGGTAGGAGGCAAGCTACTCCAAATTTTAGGAATATGATTGAAATAACTGCCCTGAAAAAGTTTGGTTTTACATAGAGGTACTGAGATGTCTAAGTTACAACTATGTCGCGTAGGGCGAGTCATAGGTTTAGGTTTTACAAATTGAGAGATATCAATATTATACAGGCCGGTATTACATTTAAAGAAAATAAAAAGGTCCTTGATCTAATGCCAGTAACAAAGTGGAACCAGGTCTAATTGGTTGAGTAAATTGCAGTAAGACATGCCCGGGTATTTCAAGATGAAGTGAGATGCACGGCGCTGCAGGCTCTCGACTGTGCGGAGGTTAGCCATAACCAATATGATGAAGGAATTTCAAGAGCTGGGTGGTGGTAGATCGTCCTTGCATGAATCCGTGTTGGAACTTGCTAAAAAGCTGCGTGAGGTGACCGATGATGTGATTAAACACACAACGTTCCAATACCTTAGATGTTATAGACAAGAGGGATGTGGGTCTATGATATACTTTCACTATTATGGCATTTTGTTGTCATTTCTTTACTATCCGTCTTGTAAATGCAATTTTATCGTGTATTCTTGTATTGTTGTTATCAATCTGTCCCCCACTGTCGACCATGATCCTTAGCGTTAGACTTGAATAGAATGTTTTGATGTGACGTCATAATGAAATAGGGCAATTCAAGCCTACTGGGCAGACTCGAGTCTGCACGCAAGCAGGTGAAGAGAGTTCAGAATAGAAGCTCTTGGTGTTTCTAAATAAAACTAAAATGCTTTAGAACAGTAAATATTCGTAGATTCCGCGAATTAATTGAAAAAAAGTTCGACTTACGGTCAAATAGTATTTTGAGGTCATTGAACGGCAGTCGGTCAAATAGATAGGGCGAATATTGGCCATGTTCTAAATGACGAGGGGCAAGGAGGGGACTGGGTACTAGTTTCTAGATTTAATGCAATTAAGAAATATAGCCCAAAGCATGAATTAAAGAGCACATCAAAATATACAATATTGCAGAATTATATTAACAGGTTCCCATTTAAATCTGTACTTTCCAATTTAAATATGTACTTATGCAAATTTTGTTGTGTGCTAAAGACACAGATCAACCAATCAGAGTATAATATACAAATTAGGTAATACCTAATAGCGGAGCTCCCAGTTTAATTGTTTTCTTACAAAATCAATATGTGCATGTAAATACCACTTACACTTATTAGATATTTTCTTGGGTATTACGTGCTGATATTTTACGAGTTGCGTACGTATTTTGCCGAGCCTCTGGGCGAGGCAAAATACAAGCAATGAGTAAAATGTCAGCCCGTAATACCCAAGAAAATATCTAATATTAAAGGGATTTATTATACAACTTACTGTTTATTGTAATTTCTATAGCATCTTTAATCGAAAAATATAACCTTTCAGAGATTCAGTGCGCGGAGAGAGAATCAATTCAGAAAACAAAGCCCTGGAAAAGCCAGTAAAATGTAAGAGATTTCTCGCTCTATTTTTGATTGACATAATGTCAAAAACCTCATTGGCTATCGATGTAGATGACGCCATCATATAACGCAACGCACAAAAGGAAAGTTTGTCATTTACACGAGGGGCGGAGATTTCTCATTGAAAAAAGTCTGATAAAAGCATGTTAATGGACAATTCATGAATGGAAATTGATTTAGTGTAAGTAAAAAAATTGTAATAAATTCCACTGCCATTTCTTAGGTTGGTTATCGTTTTCATTCTATGTCATTTTTCATCTTTTTCTCAAATTTTCAACTGTCACTTCAGTCAATAGTGTTGTTCAGACAAAAAAGTGTTCAGAAATGTTTTTGATGGAAAATACGATTCCCAAACGATAGTGTGAATAGCCTTATTATTATCCCTTTTATTTTTAAGTCATTAAGCTTATTTTGCTTTTGATAACGCCTTGAAAAAGTGCTGGGGCTGAACAGTCGTTTTACGGCCGCTTTTTACCTTCTTTAATTTTCCAAAGTTAGTTAGGATTCCGGATAGAAAAGGTTAAACCTTTTCATCGTATTAGATTTACTAAAAATAAGTCATGGCAAATCAGTTCAAAACAAAACAAAAAGTTCTTTTCAAATGGAATTAAAAGCCTCAAGAATAAGTTCTACCAACACAAGATCTATTTGAAAAGACAAGGATTTTAAAACAAGGTATTTTATTATGAAAAACTTTGTGTAAAACATCATTTTGTTCTGTAAACAAAAATTTAACGACTTTGAAGTAAAAACTACTAAAAAAGCTGTTTAGTAGCCATACAATATAGTCAATATTGCTAAATAAACAGAAGTTATTCAACCAATTTTAAATTGTTTGTATTTCAATTCATCTTTGATGTTTTCCATTTATGAGGAAAAACTATGACAAAACGAGTTGAAGTTTGAACTAATTTAGACTGCAAAACAGTCCCTACTTTTACACGAAAACAAAGACAAAACGAGTTGAAGATTGAACTAATTTAGACTGCAAAACAGTCCCTACTTTTACACGAAAACTACGACGAAACGAGTTAAAGATTGCACTAATTTAGACTGCAAAACAGACCCTACTTTTGCACGAAACTATGACGAAACGAGTTGAAAATTACACTAATTTAGACTGCAAAACAGACCATAGTTTTACACAAAAACTATGACAAATCGAGTTGAAGATTTAACTAATTTAGACTGCAAAACAGTCCCTACTTTTACACGAAAACTACGACGAAACGAGTTGAAGATTATGGATGTTTTAGAGACTATTGCAATGGAAATATACAACCAAATAGCATCAAAATTTGTGATATGGTATACACCTAATTGCAAAAACGTTGTCATATAGAAAAGAACACTTGTACTTTAGTGGAAAAGGAATACATTAAAAAGACAAAAGAAGATCACTGAAGCTGAACGCTTCTTTTGTCTTTTTAATGTATTCCTTTTCCACTAAAGTACAAATGTTCTATTTCTATATGACGTTTTTGCAATTAGGTGTATGTTGATGTGCTTTTTCATGTTATGTAGTTTATTTATTAATTGCATTAATTCTAGAAACTAGTACCCAGTCCCCTCCTAGCCCATCCTCATTTAGAACATGGCCAATTAGAATACTATGAAAATCACTAGTGGTTAAATGTACGTCGAAAATTTGGCCTTGGGGGTGTGTCGTTTTGTACCACATGACCAATTTTGAGCAAAATGATTGGCCAGAAGCGATCACATGGTACAAAAAAATTGGTCACGTGCACGGAATTTTTGGGGCATGATTACCAGTCTACTGATTTCCATAGTATTACAAACACACCATCTTCGTGACAGGAAATACCAAATTATGCCTTCAGAATTGTTTTTGACATTCAGAGCATATATTAAGTCATATACATAAGTCAAATTCAAGTTAATTTTGTGTGAAAAGTGCAGTAAATGTTGGAAAATTTACACGAATTATGTGTCTTTTTACGATTGAATTTCAATAAGGGCGCGAACTCAGTGACAAAAGACGGTTCGTGACAGATTCAAAACCTCTGTAAAATCTGCTTTTTACTCGTGCCCAGGCCTATGGCCGGTACGAGTCTTAAAATGCGTATTTCTTATTCTATTTTTGGTTTCCATGTCAGAAGTTGTACGAAGTTGTCGGTTAACCGTCAAAAACAAGCCATAAATCGCTCAATATTGAAGTAAATGTCCTCAAACTTCACAGAAATGCAAAGAAAAACACAACACACAAGAAGATACATGTAATTTTTCCATGTCAGAAGTTCCTTTGGCTTCGCCATGAAGTCGTGAATACTGATTACTCTCCGGTCAACTTCAAGATGGCGGCTATATAGCATGACTACAAAACATCTCTGTAAAATATCGCTTGAAAAGTGGTTTTAAAAAAGTCGCAATCGACATTAAAAACCGTCGCAGTTTGGCTTTTTATTCATCAAAGTTCGTAGTTGGAGTATTAGTTTTCATGTTCATCGCCATTTTCGTTTCAAAATAGTGAAATATTAAACCAATGGATTTGAAGGACTTGATCGATCGTATGTTGAGGTTTTCGATACCATATGGAAAATCGTCTCATATAAGGACATGCATGGATATACAAGCTTCATACTTCGGTAAAAAAAAAAATATTTAATGATGCTAACCATATCAAAATAGTATTTCTAAATTTTTCCAAAAGTATTTTCAAACGAACCTAATTTGCACTTTACAGTGTTTTATTTATTCATTGAGTGAAGTAAAAAACATTGTGTGAATTGATGACTTGTGGGTCTTTGTATGTAGCAGTCAATAATATCTTTAGATAATTGTATTTTAAAGAGCTTATTGTATAGTTTTTACAGTGTTCTCTTTCTATCAGCAGTTGATCATTTCATGAAAGCTCTTTGTTACCCAGGTTCTAGAGGCTCCCTCCCTATGTAGCCAAGATCATGCTCGGGAAGTGGATTTTTTATACACTGGGACTGATATATCCACAAATATCAAGCAATGATAAGTGGGAATTGGGTTTGAGAATTTAACTTACCAAAACTATCTAGGATTGTAGGTCATGGGAAATGGGATTAGGACTTCCCCACCAGCACCCCTAGCTATGATAGATTATTTTTAATTAATAATACATTATTGAGCAAGTCATTTTTGATATGAAATAGTGCTATTTGATATATTGTTGTTGAACATGGCCTGAAAAAATACCCCATGGATATCCCAGTCATCATGCCATATTTGCTGGGTATCTAACAGTAAAAATGTGTACATGTACTCCGCAGTGATCAAAGTTTATGTTTGTTTGCTTCTTGTTTTTTCTAAGTGAAATGTTATATGTTTATTACCCTGCGAGCACATTCTCCTTTACCTACTCTCTCCCTGGGATGGTAAAGTGACTCTGGTCACAGGGTATATATTGGTTTAGCTATACAAATAACAAGGCCACTTGCAAGTAATTAAATAATATTAATATACCAGTAATACTAAATTGTACTATTTTATATATATTCTTTGTTCAACTAGCATCAATTCGATCAACAAAGCAGTTCTTCAGATAAGAGACAGAAATAAGAAAACATTGATTTTCGTACTACCCCTCCATTTTGTTTAAGGTGGCCCAGGGGTATTTATTTACGTAAAAACAATTTGTTTTGAACTACAAATTTTGGCTCAAAAACTTCTTCGATTGCTTTAAAAATCGGGATTATAACTAATCCTTGTCTCTAGTTTATAGATATTTAAACGTTATTTTAAAAATACTGATGTCGTAAGAGCAATGCGCTTGCAAACGCGAACTCAACTTTGAGATTTTATGGCTATTTCTAAAAATCTGAAAGACGAAATCACTCGATTTTGCGTCTATGGACTACGGTGGCCCACAACTGTCACGGCAAACCACAATTCCACGGCACTACACAATTTACTCACGGCACAACACAATTTACTCACGGCAAAATAACCAATTTTCGCGGTACAACACAATTTACCCACAGCAAAATAACCAATTTTCACGGCACAACACAATTTACTCATTGCAAAATAACCAATTTTTCACGGCACAACACAAGAAAAATGTGGAATCAATTTGAAAGAGGTAAGTTAATTCCTATATTGAAAATAAAAATCAACTACACTTCCTTTAAATGGTCATATTGGCTAGCTTTGAGAGATATCATGTCACAATTCATCCCTCATGTCTTATTGCCCAACATAGGAAAAATTATAACCCACCAGACTAACAAATTTCACCTACCAGTGCAGTACATTTTTCCTGTAATGTATTATCCACTGGGCAGTTTTGTTATTTTTGCCTGATAAAGCCATGTAATGTAAACCTCTTATGTGCAGTTCAAAAATCTTCAGCAATAAAGAATTGAATGTGGTCTGTTATACATATCAAACAATCAATATCATTCATGGCAATAGATCTCTGCAGTAACCTTCCAGCCCATCTCAAATATCTAGGTACTTTCTCCTTTAAAACGTCTGTAACCATTCCACTTTTGTTAATCATTAAAAACAAAAACCCTACTTTCTTCAAAAAATATATAAATAATATTTACAATGATAAGTTCTTTATTCTTTTGTGCATATTGTACATTGTTTAACTTAGTTAAATCTATATATAAAATATATATCAAAATAGCATTAGAAATTATAGGATATTATCCCTGAAATTTATTTGAGTTGTCTGTGACGTGGGCTATCCATTTATCTATCTAGTTTTATTTTGATAAAGGTACTTTTGGATAAACAATTAAGAAGAAAAACTAATTGTAAAAGACGTTTCGTTGTCATCTCGACAACATCATCAGGTCAAACGAAGTACAAGAACTATATGCAAATATAGCTACATGTAAGATCAAACTGGACTGACAATACATAAAGTCAAGTATAAAGAGATATAAAACAAAAGGAATTTAAGGATAATAAAATCTAAATACAAAAGAAAAATAGAAAAAAATTAATAATAAACAGAGCTAAATAAATATTTTCGCTCTGATAGAGTCAGATTGTTTGTTAAGTTCCGGTTATTTTAATTTTATTTTGTCAGTCTCATTGTGAAAACATGTAACTGTTTCTATGAACAAATAAAGCATAATTATTTATTTATATAGCATATTTATATATGGTTATGTTTTTGTACTTCAACAGAAGCTCCAGTATCTTCAAAGCTACCCATCAAGCAAAAACCCACTCTAAAATCATTTGCAGACTACAGAAAAAAACAAAGGCAAACAGTGGAAAAGTAAAGTGTCTCCCAAGGCTAACAAGGAGAATATAGATAAAGATGTACTTATAAATATAGGACTCATGGTGTGGAATGAAAAAGAAAATATTCTCAAAACAAAGAGAGATAAAAAGCTTGTCCTGAGGGTTAATCCATTGATTACTTATACTCCACTTGAAGATGAAGCAAAAGAGAAATGGCAGGTATTTCACAGAAATTTGTATGACCCGGAACAACCGTACCACATTTTATACGAGGATGCCTGTAAAGCAGATTACCTTCCTGGCCCTAGCAGAGAGCTATTCTCACTAAACCGCTACCAAGAGGAAGTCCAAAGAGACTACAAAAGAATAACTTTGTACTTGGTAACGGACAGTGATTATAAAAAATCGCTTGGTGAAACATCTGAAAGTGATGATGATGATAATATTGATGATAAGAAGAACATGAAGGTCTTTCCCTTTCAGACAAATGAATCAAACAGGGAAAATGCTGCTTGTAAACGTCCCAGCAATTCATCCATTGATCTAGCTGATGATGTGCCTACAAGAAGGGACCCAGATTTAGCTTATCTTGTACATCAACCAGTAGTAGTACTAATTCACTCATTGATGCTGTGCCTGCAAAGCAGTTCAAGCCATCTACTTCTGTCAAATATTCATGCACTGCTTTCTTAGATAATCCACAGCTGCATGAAACTACTGATCCTGATGAACAACTTGCACAACAATTGCAAGAAATATATGATGAGGAATCCAAGAGCACCTACAGCGATAAGAATGAGAAAACTGTAGACTTAGCATCACTCATTGAAGAATTTAACAAGGAAGTAGATACTTCACAACAATTTCGTATTGTTCTTAGAAGAGGAGTTGATCTATTTCGCAAGCTTTCGATTTGGAAAAGAGCAGCAAACAGAGATGGGATTAAAAATTACCCATTAACAGTGTCCTATGTTGGAGAACAAGGAGTAGACACTGGTGCTATCGGTAAAGATTTTTATACATCAACAATAGTACAGATTGGTTCCACCATGTTTACTAGTGGTAGCCCCATTGATTCTACCCTTCATGTCCATAATGGCAATTACAGAGCCAGCGGGCAGATAATAGGAGCAAGTCTTGCTCAGGGGGGGGCACCTCCTGCCTTCCTGGCAGAAAGTGTTTTTAATCAGATGGTGTGTCCAGAAGTTGATCTAATGAACTTTGATATGGAAAAGCATCTCACAGCTGATGATAAAGTCTACCTGCAGTCTGTAATAGATGACCTTCCCTCAAAAACAGACATCATCTCAGATCATGGATACACAGGGCCAATTGATTCTTCTCATGTAGAAGATATTAGAAAATCAATTGCCATATCCATTTTCTCAAAGAGGTCAGTGTTTCTGAAAGAATTTGTGGAGGGGCTTAAAGGTTTCGGTGTGGCTGATGCAGTAAAAGCACACCCAGACATCACAAAGGAACTTTTTGTGTTTCCATCACAAGAAGAAAACAAAGTTGGTGCCAACTACCTGTATTCAATTCTTGTACCACACTATTCTGAGGAAGGCAGCACCAGAAGAAAAACTGAGGAAGTCATTATGGACTCTTTTCAGGATCTCCTGTTTCGTATCGAAGATGGACAATGTCCTTTCTCACATACAGAAGCTATTACCTGTAATGAAGCTGATGAGCCACTAGCTGCTAGTGACAGTCTATCAGAAGAGTCATCTATCATCATCAGCTCGACAGAAAAGTCTGAGGAATTTGAGAGTGCTGACCTGTCCATTCCTGGAATTATGGGTTGGCTTACAGGCCAGAAACATAAACCAGTTGGTGGGGACATATTAACAATAGATGTTCATTTTGATCATGACTGTATGTTTCGTAACCCAAACCATAGGTTGTGCTTCCCAGTTGTTGGTGCATGTACAAAACAAGTCACCATTCCAGTGCAACATATGAAAACATCACAAATGTTCGAGGAGGTTTTCCTGCTTGCCTTTGGAAAGGGACAATCTTTTTCCAGAATCTAAAGTTTGTATTTTGATAAAACTCAAGAAACTCAACAGTTTTTAAATCCTAAAGTGCAGATTTCTAAGTAGTCATTAGGATTTGACTAGCGAGGAGCATTAGGTCTTGATGATTAAACATTTTTATTTAGCAGTTCTAGTTACCAAGCATTTTAAAGGGGGACTTGGACCAAAATCAATGAAAATTTACAATGAATTGAAACTTACTTAAGGTGGCTCGAGGTAGTTTTGAATGGCGCACACATCCCTTTTTGAATTCGCAATTACATGATCTTACTTTCGCCCCATGAATGTGAATTTTTTACCAAATGACAGTCTTGGATGAAAGTTTGGAATGATGTTTTAATTATGCTAATCAAAGTTTCCATAGCAACGATAAACAACTTTTTGTAAAATGGTTTTTCTTAAATATCTTTTGAATTTGAGCTGATTGCGAAAAACCAATAAATGTGCTATAAACTGCTACGTTTAGCACATCAATTGGGAAAGTTTGAAGAAAAGTTATCTGTTCGATAACGAATAAATCACGAAAACATTTAAATGTGTATTTTGTTCGTGTGTAATATAAGCGGTCATAACATTTCATAGTATGCACAAATTATGATTGTAATACTGCAGAATGTTTCCTTGGACCTCAATTTAAACTCCCTGCGGAAAGCTCTGGTTAATATTTAGGTAATGCAGAGATCGAGCTTTTTATTAAAATGAAGTTTTGCTTGACGTTTTCACTCTTTCATAACTACGATCACAATTGCGTATTACTCACAGAAGAACAAATGAAAATGAGTGATATCTTTGCAGTACAATTTTACATATATAGTCAATAATATTGCAAAATTTTAGTCAAATCCATATAAAAGAACGTTTTTAAAAGTAGCGCCGAAGTTGAAGTACGAAAGTAGCGCCCGCCGAATGAAAATTAACTACAACGAGCGTGACATCGCGTGTTTATTTCAGTGGCTGATTAACATGCAGCGCACAGTGTTAAATTCCTCAATGCACGCTTAGTCTAATTAGAATTCTTTTTATATTGTAATTATTGAAAGTTTCTTATTCTCATTTTGACATCTTCTAAAAGTAATGAATCTTCATTACAACTGCAACACGCCTTCAACCCATCCAGAAGACATTTCATGTTTATGATGTAATTCTCCTTCAAGAAATCAGGCGTGCGGGTTGTTCGAAGAAGGAGTACATGTTTTGCTGCTTTTTCGGGTGGGTCGCTTTAATATAACTGGTTGTTCCTTTCACCATTTTTCCCTCGACTTTTTTAATTGTTCCCTTTTCCCACGTTTAACATCTACACGAAAAGTACGACCCATGTTGTATTCGAGCTGGAATGCGCGATGAGAATAAGAAACTTTCAATAATTACAATATAAAAAAGATTTCTGGTACATATTGTTATTGCCACTTTTGTAACTTGTAGTGTCTTTTTTCTCTTTTTCTTTTTGATCGCTAACTGTATTACCAATTGATTCTTTGTTTAATATACTAGTAGTTGCTCAGCTTGATTAGCTTTTTTTTAGCTATTCTGAGAAACTTTTACCATTTATCTAAACATTCCTTAAATTATAATTGTATAATTATTCTTGATATTGCTGGTAATAAAGTTGTTGTTGTTATTTCTCATTAGACTAACCGTGCATAGAGGAATTTAACACTGTGCGCTGCATGTTAATTAGCCTTTGAAATAAACACGTTATGTCACGCTCGTTGTAGTAAATTTTCATTCGGCGGGCGCTACTTTCGTACTTCAACTTCGGCGCTACTTTTAAAAACGTTCTTTTATATGGATTTGACTGAAATTTTGCAACATTATTAACTATATTATCTAAAACTGTATTGCAAAGATATCACTCATTTTCGTTTGATCTTTTGTGAGTAATACGCAATTGTGATCGTAGTTATGAAAGAGTGAAAACGTCAAGCAAAACTTCATTTTAATAAAAAGCTCGATCTCTGCATTACCTAAATATTAACCAGAGCTTTCCGCAGGGAGTTTAAATGGAGGTCCAAGGAAACATTCTGCAGTATTACAATCATAATTTGTGCATACTATGAAATGTTATGACCGCTTATATTTACACACGAACAAAATACACATTTAAATGTTTTCGTGATTTATTCGTTATCGAACAGATAACTTTTCTTCAAACTTTCCCAATTGATGTGCTAAACGTAGCAGTTTATAGCACATTTATTGGTTTTTCGCAATCAGCTCAAATTCGAAAGATATTTAAGAAAAACCATTTTACAAAAAAGTTGTTTATCGTTGCTATGGAAACTTTGATTAGCATAATTAAAACATCATTCCAAACTTTCATCCAAGACTGTCATTTGGTAAAAAATTCACATTCATGGGGCGAAGGTAAGATCATGTAATTGCGAATTCAAAAAGGGATGTGTGCGCCATTCAAAACTACCTCGAGCCACCTTAAACCTTTCTATATGGACACAATGATTATCATGAAACAATATTTTGCTTACATCCAAAAAAGATACATAAAAACATTAAAAACCTGTTCCATTAAGTTGTTAGCATTTAAATTTGAAGTAACTGACGATACTTCACCCTATTGTTCTTTGAGATTTCAAAACAAAATAGGTTAATAAGTAGTTTAAAATGCAAAATTTTTGATGAATTTTAGTTGGCTTTATGTATACGAATATTTTCATGTATACAGTATGTGTGTACAAATCCGGACAGTGTGCAAATCCGGACACTTTGGCATTTAAGCGTTAAAAAAGAAATCGAATTTGTTTAAAAATGAAAACAACATTATAGAATTAAGGATTTGTATGTATTCTATCGTTTAAGAAGTTTTTGTGACAATCGAGATACTTTCAGCTAGGAAAAAGAGCGATTTGTCATCGCATGTGAATATGCAAATTCGCAATAAGTCAGTTTTTAACGCGCTCCGAATTACATGTTAAATGGTGATTTTTCTGCAGATTCAGATGATAACGCCAAAATAATTAGTAAGTGTAGGAGACGGTTTTAGAAATACTACTAAAATCCACTAAGGTATGTGCAATTCCGGACGATAAAATAAACAAGATTAGCAATCACCCGTAACTTTGAATTGTAGGTTAAAATGTCGCTTAAAAATATACAATTCAACTGCAGGTTGATTTTGCAAACAAAAGTTATCTTTTGGATAGTTTAATCACCATGCACTATTCATTTATAGGACATTTATATTCATTTGCAGAATCCAGCGCACGAAAGCAATTACTCATGTGTGAAATACTTTAGTGCTCAAACGTATTAATCAAGCAACGTAATTCATGATGTAATTAACACAAATTTATGCTTTAATCTCAAATTTGACTGTGGAAATGGAAAATCTATCATAAGCATTCGAAAATTAGGAAATAACTTCAAAGAATTGATTAAACAGAACCGACTTTAATATTGTCCGGCTTTGCACACAACTGTCCGGAATTGCACCACTCAAACTACTTTACAAATATATCCATAACATTTTTAAAAATCACTAAAATTGACCAACACTTTATATAAATCTTTATCAGATGTTACCTCATCTCCAGGGAAAATATATTTCCTAAACAATGCATTTAACGAATGATATGGCAATTTATTTAAAAACCGTCCGGATTGCACACACATACTGTACATTATCGCTTTCCAATTTATTTTCAATTTCCATTGTTGTTGGTCCAAGTGCCCCTTTAAAGTAAAGATTTATTGTTGACATTTTTAGGGGAAATGGTTACCTCATGTTTTAATATATGTAACACAGTCAACCCTCATCATAGTAGCAGAGACACTAAAGATCATTTCTTGTCCTTTGTAACAAGAATCACAATTGAAGAGTTGACAAAATTGTTTATTATTATTATTAACCCTCTTAAGGGGGCTCCATATAGTTTTCAGCGCGTGCACTTGTGCAAAACTGCACGCATGTGCAAATGTGGAACTTTGAAGAATTTGTATTTTGATGACGTCACAGAAATTCAAATATGCGCGTTATTTTTTTTAATCAAAATCTCAAAGAGTCTTTTTATCGTACCATAATAAAGCAGTTGGCAAAATATCAATGACTTTCAAACATGCAAAAATATTTAATTTAATTTATACCGCAAAAACACAAATTTGGTGATATTACTGATTATGTTGAGAATTTTTTGACACACTGACATACATTAGGTAACCTTACCTTAACCCATATATAACGTTTTTAAAAAATGTGACCACTAAAAACTAGAGTTGATTTTTTTCTATGATAAAAAGGGCTATATTATGTCAATCTCTGCAGGCACAAGTTTTCCAAAACTATATGGAGCCACCTTAACTGACCATTATATTTTTCAAAATGTCCTGCAGACGTGCAGTAGCAGCACAGGGGTTTTAAGATGGCAGTCTTTAAATTCTGTAAACATTACAAAAATCATTCCACTAGTTACAAGGTTTATATTCTTTTGCAATTCCAAATTGAAGATTTGTAAAATATAGGTACTTGCATGTCTAAGGATTTGGTTTAGATGTTGTATTTCACATTGTGATGAATGTATTTGACACTACTTTGTTACTATTAAGTGGTTTTCTCTCATATCATTGTCACAAGTCAAACATCTAAACTGAGCCTAACATAGAACTAGGCTCACATGCCAAATACTACATGTATATTCCACATTTTAGAATTGTGGTTGTCATGACACCAAAATATATACTGTGATTAACATTGCCTGGTTGAAATTAGCAATTTGGATTAAATTAGCATAGTTATTAGTTACTTTAATAAAATGATACTATATACATACATACTGTTTTTTTTGTTTTGTTTTTCATTTCTGAGATCAGTGCCATTAGACTTAAATGTTATGGCACATAATATTATATCAAATAGAGGTTTTGCATCATCATACTTGTGCCCATAATACAGCTTGGGCTGCCTGTGGATAGATGGCAAAACAATAAAACCCCTATACTTTCAGGAATTTAATTATTTCTCATGTAAAACGATTGTATAGGTGGGCACCTGATGACTTATTTTGTTTACATAAAGAAATTAAATTTGAAGCTATGATACAATTGACTTCATAAATGACAAGAACCTATTGCATTTATAAATGTCTGAAAATTTGAGGCCGATTGCTCTATACACCTCTTTACAGAAGATACTAAGTGTACATTTTCTGTGATATTCATGTAGTTTACATTGTCAAGTGCTTTTTGACAATAGTGTGTCTTCTTGATTTCTCACAGTCAATATACAATTTTTAAACTGGTAATAGGGTTCCTTATGTATGAAAATAAAACGAGCCAAAGATACATGAATCAACATTTTCTGCCACATCTATCAGTTTACAGTATAACTCGAATGCTTCCTCCCAGTCATTTTTTTTTTTAAGATTAATTGTTTCACAAGCATAGTCAAAATAATCTTCATACTCGTTAGCCACAGTACATGTATCTTGAACAATGTGCTGAGAAACATAATTAATTTCAGCCTCTGGCACTTTGAGAAGAAGAAGTTAATACTGAGCAAAAATTAGATTCTCTAGCTATTTTGAATAATACATCGATAAATTTGTTTTTTTATCAGTCGTGATAGTGCTGCACACAGTACGTCAATTTCACTAAAATTTGGCCTTCCCACTGGGAAAGCATTGTACAACATACTGGTGAGCAACGATTTTATTGTGCGTCTATGTTCGATTCTTTATAAGGTATACATTTGTGTGTTCTATTTTGAGTACTCATATTTCCTAAGCTTGCAAGGTCTCTATTAATTTGGCCGTTTATCACGTAAAAGTAGTGAAGTACATGAGTCCATAGACGCAAAATCGAGTGATTTCGTCTTTCAGATTTTTAGAAATAGCCATAAAATCTCAAAGTCGAGTTCGCGTATGCAAGCGCACTGCTCTTACAACATCAGTATTTTTAAAATAACGTTTAAATATCTATAAACTAGAGACAATGATTAGTTATAATTCCGATTTTTAAAGCAATCGAAGAAGTTTTTGAGCCAAAATTTGAAGTTAAAAAAAAATTGTTTTTACGTAAATAAATACCCCCGGGCCACCTTAATGTAACAAGAATACTACCGGTATGCCTTTCATGGAAAGAAGGTGTTACTCCCATCCCAAAATGGCATATCAGTATGGGTGAGTGGGTAGGGTAGGGTGTACACCCTATATCAGAACAATTACCTAAGAAATATACTGTCACAGTATTATTATTCAGGACTTAAAAGAACCAGTTTCTAGAAATCAAAGTCCAAATGAAAGTCCAGTCCAGGTTTAAGCACATGCCACTCTAATTTTTAATTTAAATTAAGTTTTTTTTTACAGAATGACACTTTGTAATGTATCCTAAATATAAGCCCTGCTTCTCCTTTACAAACAAAAAAATTTAAAAGCAACAAATAGCACCAAATATCACCATGGCTGCTCAGCTCATGATTTTGTTCATTTATATACATGATAACTCTTTGCCATCAAACAACAAGGGCGTTGTAATGTATTGTATTGTCAGTCAGGCATAACATGCAGGACTCCTGAGTTACTCAATCACACCCACAGGGAGCCCACTCTCAGAGAGTCACGGATGATCGGTTTACTCCATGTTTGTGTGTCAAGATTGAATATTAATTAGATAGTTTTGTCTTCAATAAAATTCCTTCAAAACACAAATGTCTCCTATTTTTCTGCAATAATACATGTTTTGGATGATCATTTAATGTCCCTATATGAAAATTTCTTTGAAATTTTCAAGATGACATGAGATTCAGTTGAATCTCATGTCCCTATATGAAAATTTAGAAGAAATTTTCATATAGGGACATTAAATGATCATCCAAAACATGTATTATTGCAGAAAAATAGGAGACATTTGTGTTTTGAAGGAATTTTATTGAAGACAAAACTATCTAATTAATATTCAATCTTGACACACAAACGTGGAGTAAACCGATCATCCGTGACTCTCTGAGAGTGCACTGCAAAAAGTGATCACTTGAGTCTAGTAGTAAAATTACTACCTTTAAGTGGAAATTACTTGAAGTTAGGTCGATGGGGCAAGTATAAGATTTAAACTTAAAACCAGTAGCTGCTTGTGCTGAATGTAAGTGTTGTCAACTTAAATCAAGTAGTGCAGAGCACTTGAAACAAGGGTTTCCTAAGCTCTCCACACATATATGTATACACTCTAAGATTAACTAAATATAAAATTGTGACGAAATTGTAAAAATACTTGTATATATTATGTGAAATAAATTGATTGATTGATTGATTGAACAAAGGCTACATGGGCTTGAACCAAGCGGTCCACTTTCATAAATAGTGTCCCTGAACTTAAACTAAGAAATATTTCTCTTACTTTCAGTAGACCATACTTAAGTCAAGTTTCAAGTGGTATCAACTACTAAAACCAAGCACGAGACTTTTTACAGTGTGGGCTCCCTGTGATCAGTTGTGAAAAAAATATCACTTTAAACACACAACTCGACTATTTTTCGGTGATTTGTCATTCATTTTCAATTCTAATGTTTCCTTTAAAAGAATCACTAACTCAATCGACACTAATTTAACCGTTTCTATTGTAGAATACTTGGCTAAAATTCAGATATTTCTTGTTCACTAAATTAGCACATGATGCATTAGTGAAACGACAACAATGACCGAAGGACTTTATACTGTAGGACTTTCAAAACTACATCTTATGGACAGCATAAGAAAACTGTTTTAAACAGCTATTGTGTGAGTCTATCAATTGTGTATTTGAATCTCTTCTAACAGTATTTTCAAACGGAGTAAATTTTGAGTTTGAACTGAGTTTAAAGAACTATTATTTATCTATCATTTCGACGAAATACCTCAAAGCGATTCAAAACTCCGCAAAATGAGTCGTTTGCCTACTGTGTACAGGCTCGTAGAATTACTCTGAATCTGACAGTTTAACATAGCTTACGATAATTGCTTACTCCATCTAAACAAATATATCGTATCTTCTTTACTGAAATAATACAGAATCACTGTGAAAATCTAAATAATGTTGACTCACGTATAAATAGCAAACACAAGTCCGGGTACGGGTGACGTACGAATAGCCACTGCGTTTTGAATTTGGTTGATTCACAAAACACACCTTGATTCGAGTCAAACAAAGTCATATTTTTCGTAGAGAAAATAGCTTTTAAATGCTAAAAAAAGTCTTACTTTCGACAGTAGACTTACCTGAAATAGTTAATTGGAAACTTCAGTTGTTTTACACGCACTGGTTGTGCATGACTTCATTCGTGTTTGCGTCCTATGCAGCCGCTCCTTTGTATCGTCACGCATGTACCGTGGTAGCGACTACTCCATGGCGTTGACTACCTTTGACGTCACCAGGATTATATGGCCAATCAAATCACTCGTTATAAAGCAAGTGCTCAACCAGGAAACTGGTGACCAAAAGCCCCTGGCAAAGAGGACCCAACCAAAATAAAACACTCAGGAGAGGAGAAAGGAATAACAAGTATATTATTTTCCGCCATTTTGAAATATATCAGAACGAACTTGTTGATTGTCTACCTCAAGTTCCTCGTCTACTACGAATAGCCTTATAGCGGGGAATTGACAGTAAGTAAAGAAGAACCTGATAAGTAAGAGATGAACACTTTGGATACTACAAACCCACTCACAAAAAGTAAGTTAAGCTTATAATATTTTTGTATTGTTTAATTGTTCGTCCACGGTGGCCGACGAACAAACTATACAAAAATACATACTTTTTGTAAGTTTTTTTGTCCGTTAACCGTTTAGGAGCTACAATGATTCGTAATTGTAGTCATTTTCCTAACTATTTCTTGAAGTCAGTACTTGATTTTTATTAATTTTGTGTTTATTGCACTTACCAATCGATCGTGCTGAATAATTTGGTACCGTTTAGAAACGATTATAATTTAAGCCGAAGCCGTGCAGTGAATTGTATATTGCATTGATACAGATAATAATGGTTTGAACATTCGCTCATAGAAGTATATCAACTATATAATAAATATATTAATCGATTCAAAAACATAAATCGAGTTTCACATCCACATGTTTATGACCCACATGTTTATGACCTATATCACGTATGGATCAACGTGAGAAGAAATTCAACTATTTAAAAGAAAAAACCTTGATCCAACAGTTTTTTTTATTAAATTCACACGAGTATAATAATAATAATCCTTATTCGCCTATTTTTTTTTTGTCATGCAATTTAATACAATGTATAAGCTAATTATATATGGCATGAAAATCTCAGCAAGTCTTTAAAGACTTTTCTAGTAGATTTCCTTCTTGTTTTATATATATACATATTTTTTTTGCTACGTTATTATTATAATAAAATAACCGATGTAGAATAATTATTTGGAATAAATGATAAAATAAGTAGAGCTCTATACTTACAATATATGTAGAATGATTTGCTTATGGCTTTTAGAAAGTAGTTAAGGAAATTACAATATAATTATCAGGAGATAATTATTACATGTTCAGTAATGACTTTACCTATATCTTAAAAAAACAAATACTTTTGAAAGGTATAAGAAATACAAGTTTAATTAACATAGGAATATACAAACGAAGCTGAAATTTTGTAATAATATTGAACATGAAAGCATTCTTTAACAATCTTTGATAATCCATGATGAAGATAAATTGTATATTTATTACCGTCGGCGAATACATAAGACATGCCTGGTTGTATTAACTAGCAAAAAGCAACGGGGAAATAAACATAACAGATTCACATTTAAATCTGTACTTTCCCATTTAAATTTGTACTTATGCAAATTTTGTTGATTTGTGCTAAACACACAGATCAACCAAACAGAGAAGTTCACTTCATAAATAATATACTCTGATTGGTTGATCTGTGTGTTTAGCACACATCAACACAATTTGCATAAGTACAGATTTAAATGGGAACCTGTTACATATAGATTAGCCTAGAAAGGAATGGCTGCAATGATTTGCAACTGATAGAGAACAATTGGCCAGAATTATATCTGACAACTGACAAATGGCATAAGACTGAAGGCAATACAGCTGGGGCGAGGTAGATAGTAACCAGAATAATACATGAATGCTTTGAAATATGGAATTTGTCGGAGTTTTCAAAATTAAACAGTTGAAGATCAATCCCATATCTATGCATGCCCATGTATTATAATAATACTAATAATATTATTGTCTATTTAATGTGGTATATTTTCACATTTGAGAAATATAACCAATGAGATTTGAGAACTTAGAGTCCCAGCCAATAAGGGAACAAGAAAAGCATTTGAAAATTGCATTAGCAAAGGTAAAAAGACATATCATTTTCACAGAAACTCAATCTATTATCTTTATATTAAAGTCCTTATACTTTTGAACATCGGCAGTTAAAGCTGATTTTTACTGAAAAATCATTCTTCAGTCTCTTGTAGGGCATGCTCATCTAGAGATCTTGGAAAGACCCTTTTGGACAGCTTGGAACAAATCTATGTAAGTGCTGCTAAAGTAATCTACTTGATTGGAATTTCTATCTGACAATGTCTACACATTAGTCAAATGGAAGCTATTAGAGTGCAAGCTACTTCTCTTTGTCTACAATGTACTTGTTCCAACTCCTCTAACTCAACTTTATACAAGAAGAGAGCTGTTAGCTCCACTAAATATATGGTTGTTCCTAGATATTACTCACAAGATAATTTTGTCCATTCCAAATACTGTGATTGTACACTTTTTTTTAACTTTTTATCCAATTTGCTAAGTCCTCAAAGTTTTTAAATTATTCAAAAATCGTTACACATACACAAATACTACATAGTCATTTTATTATCAAAATTAAGTGAAGCAAATTGGCAGTTCAACTGACCTGTTCACTTGTTCAGAAAATATTCCAATGGCATTCCCATTTTCTGGGAAGTTGGTTCAATTCCAACAGGAAAATGGACAAGGTTCTGTGTTGGTTATTCTGTTAAGTTATAAAACATGTTTAGTTACTGTATTCTTAATTATAATATATATAGATATTATTATGATAGCGACTCGACGTTTCGACGCATCAAGCATCATTTTCAAGAATGAAATGAAAATACAGTATAAATGAGTGATCATGAGACAATCGTGAGACAATTGATTAAGTATCCTTAATAATATTTGTATTAAAAACATTATCGAAAACTACAATTATTGAATTACAATAAAAACTTTAATTACTTATAGCTACAATGAAAATTAATGAGGATAATATTTTATGATTATAATATTGATAGTGCTGTTTTTGAATTGAGTATGTCATAACTTTGCTATGATGTGGTCAATGACATTGAACATCTGTCATTTTTTGAAATTCATCTTTTCTATATCTTTTAAATGATATCACTTGATACCATGAACTATTTTGAAAAGTGAGTTTTTTTAGTACAGCTAGCTTTCAAACTCAAGCCCTAATTTAACTTATACCATTCTACTAAAAACTGGTATTGTCTGAAAGCTCTAGTTATGACATACACAAATATGACCTCGGTTTGTCGATTGACCACGCCCATCACATGATATAAAGCTATTTCTGTCAATCAACTCATTTTTCAAATTGCTCTAATCGGCATGAAATTGGTATTGTTTAAAAGCTGACAGGTATACCTATTTATTGATACACATATAACTTTGTTTTGCCAAATAGTTTTAAAATTACAGAGGTTTCGCTGAACCAGGCAAAGGATTGATGATGTCATAACTTTACTAGGGCGGGGTTTCAGACCATGTCAATCACATTTTCACAACTGTCTCATTGATATCTTTCAAATGATACCACTTGTTTTCATTTCAATGGACTATTTTGAAAAGTGAGTTTTTCAGTAATGCTCATTTCAAACCCCAGTTACTAATATGAACTATACAGTGCTTCAAACCCTAGGGTTAGGGCTAACTTTGAATTGAGCTTAGCTTATACCATTCTACTAAAAACTGGTATCATCTGAAAGCTCTAGTTATGACATACACAAATATGACCTCGGTTTGTCGATTGACCACGCCCATCACATGATATGAAGCTATTTCTGTCAATCAACTCATTTTTCAAATTGCTCTAATCGGCATGAAATTGGTATTGTTTAAAAGCTGACAGGTATACCTATTTATTGATACACATATAACTTTGTTTTGCCAAATAGTTTTAAAATTACAGAAGTTTCGCTGAACCAGGCAAAGGATTGATGATGTCATAACTTTACTAGGGCGGGGTTTCTGACTATGTCAATCACATTTTCACAACTGTCTCATTGATATCTTTCAAATGATACCACTTGTTTTCATTTCAATGGACTATTTTGAAAAGTGAGTTTTTCAGTAATGCTCATTTCAAACCCCAGTTACTAATATGAACTATACAGTGCTTCAAACCCTAGGGTTAGGGCTAACTTTGAATTGAGCTTAGCTTATACCATTCTACTAAAAACTGGTATCATCTGAAAGCTCTAGTTATGACATACACAAATATGACCTCGGTTTGTCGATTGACCACGCCCATCACATGATATGAAGCTATTTCTGTCAATCAACTCATTTTTCAAATTGCTCTAATCGGCATGAAATTGGTATTGTTTAAAAGCTGACAGCTATACCTGTTTATTGATACACATATAACTTTGTTTTGCCAAATAGTTTTAAAATTACAGAAGTTTCGCTGAACCAGGCAAAGGATTGATGATGTCATAACTTTACTAGGGCGGGGTTTCTGACTATGTCAATCACATTTTCACAACTGTCTCATTGATATCTTTCAAATGATACCACTTGTTTTCATTTCAATGGACTATTTTGAAAAGTGAGTTTTTCAGTAATTGCTCATTTCAAACCCCAGTTACTAATATGAACTCTATAGGGCTTCAAACCCTAGGGTTAGGGCTAACTTTGAATTGAGCCTAGCTTATACCATTCTACTAAAAACTGGTATCGTCTGAAAGCTTTAGTTATGACATACACAAATATGACCTCGGTTTGTCGATTGACCACGCCCATCACATGATATGAAGCTATTTCTGTCAATCAACTCATTTTACAAATTGGCATGAAATTGGTATTGTGCAAATTTTCTTTACAAAATGAATTCCCTACAAGTAAACAACAAAACTCAATGATTTTCAGCATATGTAACTTAATCCTTATATACCATTAGGTCACTAGTGGAAATTGAAAATTTGAATACATTATAAAACTTTTTAAAAGTAATCATTAGTTCCCAATGACATCATCTTTATCGTCGCTATTATAATTATTGTAACTTTTATCAATACTAGTCTAACTTAAAGTTATTGAGTGCTGCCGTAAATTGTTATAGTCACAACGGCCGAACTGCATATTGTACAAGTTGCTCGGTGCATTCTGGGATGGCGACAACAAAGAAATCTATTGCTCTAGACTGTCGACGAGCTGCATTGTGGGTCACTAAGCTAGTGAAGATCTCGATTTTTCCAGCATTTTACCTATTGTCTGAATTAGGATCGCTGCCTTGCTTCGCTCGCTCCGCTGCGGCCGCAATTATCAACATCATCATCAATATTATCTTAGGCTAGGTTTACACGGTATTGGACGAATTTTTGACCGGTAAAAAAAAAACATCCGCTTAGGGGGTCCGTTCACATGGTGCCCGCGCTAAACGTGCAATAATTTGGACCCCTAACCGGTCAAATATTCGACCTGCAAAATCTAGGACGATTTTTCAGCCGGCCCAGTCAAAACGTTCATCGGTAGTGTGTAAACAGTTTGACCAGTCAAATATTTGTCCGGTACCGTGTAAATGTATAGTAGGCATAAACAGCCCAGTGCGCATGGGCAGATGTTAAAACCACGTACTGACAAACCTTACAAATGTCCGGTTCTGATGGTCTCGTCTGAACAAAACGAAAAAATTCAGGGGTGGACACAGGAATCAAAGAAAGGGGGGCCCGGAGGGTGGGCCGGAAAACTTTGCAGAGACAAAACCTTGTATTCAGTCAGTATGAAAAGCACAAAAAGGGGGGGGGCCTGCCCCCCCTAAATCCGTCCCTGATATTGATCAGTTCCGTGTGAACAACATGTCCAGGTCGATCTTTTTACCGGTCGAAAATTCGCCCGGTAAATTTGTCCACAATCTAATTTGATTTAATGGTATAATGGAGCATTCATTTTTAGGACCGGGGGTGGGCCGGAGGAATACAGGGGAGGGTCATTCATTTTTTCTCTAACCAAAAAGGGAGGGTCACTATAAATTTTACACTGCATGGAAGGGGGTCACTTCATTTTCATATTATCAGGTTGATAAAAAATTAATATACTGCAATGTGATTATTACCTTGTAATAAACTATATAATTATTTAGCTATCTATCTATCTGAACTCATAGAAATGATTGTAGCATAGTCTTTCAGTACTGTACAGAATTAAAATCAAATCTGCATTTCATATTAAACAATCCTTGAAATTCCAACTGAATTTATTATTAGATAGCTAACTTGTACCAAAAACAATAAAACAATGCTGAAACAATAAATGTAATTAAAGTTTGGTACTTATGTTATAATTACAGATCAGTGTCAGAGTCACTACTACTGTTGCTCTCACTATCAGATGAGGCCAGCTAGGGTTTCGGGAAGGGAATCATAAATATAGGCTTTGGATGCTTCAGTGAATCTCTTATCTGACTTTACTGCCTCTTGCAATGCCTGATCAGCCTCTATCTTTGATTACTTTAATAATCCCCTGAAAACATCTTCAGTATCATGGCCTACAGGAAGAAGATTTGAAAAAGAAATCGAAAAAAGAGTCAGTAGAAGAACTAGAAGACGATAGAATGATGAAAAATGCTTGGCGAGTTGCAGAAGAGGTTCGACTGAGAATAGATGGTGAGCCAGCACCGAAAGGGTTTCTTCATGCAATTGTTTCAGAAAGGCAAGGTGAAGAATTTTTCTACAACAAGGATCATCTATCTAAATATAACAGCACTTCAAAGTCGAAGCAACACAAAATACCTGAACATGCCTATTTTAATAGTGTTGAGTCTTTTTTTTGAGTCACACTATGAAAAAGGAGAGCTTTACATTGAATTTCTGAAAGGGGATTGTATAAGAAAAGTAGAACTGTGTGACACATGCAAAGAAAATGAATGGTTAGGTCAATTCAAGAATCGTTGAAGCGTTCTCCACGCCCTTACCCAGATGCCACGCAGCTTCCTTCCTAACCCATTGGTGACACCCCTGTACGTAATAGAGAACTTGATGATTTCCAACCTCGAGCACAGTTACGCAAACGTTTTGCTGAAGGGAACATCAATTGTGGCGACAATGACAAAATTGAAGAATTTGCTAAGAAGTACATTGTCAATTCTGTTTTTTGTAAAAAAAAGGGCTATGTGGTAGACTTTGACCTGTAAGTAAACAAAAAAGGAAAAGGAAAATAGAAGAAAACGGAAGAGTGGAGGTTAGGAGAGAGTGTAAGAATGGAAAAAATAAATAAATAAATAAATAAATAAATAAATAAATAAATAAATAAATAAATAAATAAATAAATAAATAAATAAAAAAATAAAAAAATAAATAAAAAAATAAATAAAAAAATAAAAAAATAAATAAATAAATAAATAAATAAATAAATAAATAGATAAATAAATAAAAGTATAAATAAATAAATAAATAAATAAATAAATAAATAAATAATTTATTTAAAAATAACTAAATAACTATATATATATATATAAATAAATAACTAATGAAAAATAAATAAGTAAACAAATCATTAATAATTGTAAATAAACAATAAAATAAATAGCTAACTAGATAAATAAAAAATGAATAAATAACTGAATGAATAAATAAATGAATAGATAAATAAATTAGTTAATTAATTAATAAAATAAAATAATGAAAAAATAAATGATGTAAAAATAAATGAATGTGTGATTCAATACATAAATGATATTATAAAACAACAGTGGTAGAAAATATATAGATGCAAAAAAATGAATAGGAAAAACGATAAGTAGGTGAATTGATAAATAAAGAAATAAAAGATGAATAAAAGCAAGTGGGTTATAATAATACAAAAATAAAAATGTGAATAAATGGATGAGTAAAAGAATAAAAAACAGTGATGGAGATGAAAAAACTGTGGGGAGAATGTAGAAAACAGCTGGATTAGAGGAGAGGAGGTTGTTGGTATATGGGTAGGATTAGGTCAATGTAAAAACACACGCCAAAAAGCAGGTACTCGTACCAACACATCAAGGGGGAGGGGGTGGTGGAATGCGCCTAAGAAATTAAGCATTGTTGAGTGGGGATGATGTTCAGAATGTAATGCGTGTATGAGAATGAATCGAAGAAAGTGGGTATGGTGTAGAATACTGATGGAACGTGTATATGTAACAACGAGACGGTAAATTAGGAACTGTGATGTAAGGTTGATGTACAGAAATCAACGCATGTGTGGGAGAATAAAATGAGTCTGTATGGTGCAGAATAATGATGGAACTTGTACATGTAACAACGAAAACAATAACGGATATGTGTAAATATTAAATGAAATACAGAATACCCAGGAAATAGTATATGATGGGTTATTATTTGTAATAATGGCGACGCGCGGGGAATGATGAGCTCATGTGGTATATATATACGTGACGATCTCGTGGGAAGGGTGGGTGAAGAAAAAACACCGAGGGAGAACAAGGGAGAGGAAAAGTTGATTGTCCTGCCATCAGTAACTCATCAGGGGCTAAGAATGATGGCAGAGATCAAGTCTATATGTTTCATAACTCGAGGCGCCTGAGTCTTAACCCTACATAAGAAGATGATGTCAGTGGCATCAGTGAGGACTCGGAAAGCGAAGATGAGTTATTACTAGAATTCGAAAATGAAAGGAGCTCAGTTAAAAATGACAGTGAAGAGGAAGATGAAATGTCTATAGTTGAAAAGGTTAACCGTTATGGCAGAAGAGTGGGCAATTGGAGGTTGCGATATTCTTCAAGTTAAAAAGTATATGAGAAACAGGATGAAGTTGTCCAATACTCTGAAAAATGTATATATGCATAGCATGGTATTGTATTATGTAGTCATAATGATAGTTAAACAATGCTTTTGTAAACGACAAAACAGGCACAATGCATTTCAATACAACAATGCTATGCATAACTTTGTCAGAGTATTGAACAGAACAGAGTGGAATGGTAACTCATTCCCTGACTATAAAACAATTATTAAAACAATTATTTGGGATACTGGGGGGGGGGGGGGGGGGGCCATAATATATACAAGTGATTCATAGGGGAGGGTCATATCTTATTAGGATAAATGTAAAGGGAGGGCCAGGAGAAATAGCATGTTTGCTCAAAGGGATTCCTCCGGCCCACCCCCGGTCCTAAAAAATGAATGCTCCCTAAGCTCAATTAAGATACAGATACATGAGAAAAATATCATATGCCCTTAGTGGGAATTGAATCACATGGTTTCGGCTTTCTAGTCCACAAGGTCCGAGGGCATATATGATATTTTTCTCATGCATCTGTATTTCACTTATACACCGAAGGCATCTCAATTCATAGTTCAATTTTAAAGAGTTAACTCTAACCCTAGGGTTTGTATCCTATACATTTCTTATTAATAGCTGGAATTTGAAACCGATTTCACTGAAAAACTCACTTTTCGTGGTCACTCGACAAACCGAGGTCACATTTGTGTATGCCATACCTAGAGCTTTCAGATGGCACCAGTTTTTAGTAAAATGATTGACATAGCTAGAAACCCCACCCTAGTAAAGTGACGTCATCAATCCTTTGCCTTGTTCAGCGTAGTCCAGAGCTGGACCCAATTTTCGCAAAAGAGATTTTTTTTTACGCGCGCGGTCTTATTCTTCTATCCATTGGAAAGAGTTGCGATTGTGAATTATTATTGTAGATATTATTATTGTTTTTTTTTTATTATTGAGAATACATTTATTTAATATGTTATTTAATATGTTATATTTTATTCTGTTGTTGTATGACAGAATAACCAACATAGGACCTTGTCCATATTCCTGTTGGAATTGAACCAACTTCCCAGAAAATGGGAATGCCATTGGAATTTTTTTCTGGACAAGTGAACAAGTCAGTTGAACTGCCAATTTGCTTCACTTAATTTTTATAATAAAATGAAAATGTTGTATATGTGTAAAGATACATACAATTATTTTAGTGAGAAAATAAGTAATTCTCTATAATTGAGTAATTCTCTATAGTTGAGCTAACAGCTCTCATGGAGTACTGAATAATCATCCACGAACCATGTATATATTGCAATAACCAACACAGTACTACTTATAATAATAATAATAATAATAATAATTCTTTATTCAATTGATTAAATACAAATCAAAGGTGCGCAAATCTAAGTATAAAATATATAAATGTAAAGGAAGAAAATAAGGAAAAATTCGATACACAAATTGGTTTGAGATTTATTGCATAATTGGCACTATTCAGTGAAATTGGCCGAGTGACCATAGTAACTAGCAGGTTAAGGCGTGTCCAGGAAAAGTTTTTCTATAAGCAACCTGTTGCAAGTAATTTATAATTCACCATATTCAACACTTTAGTCACGTATATCGGGAACTCTGACACAGCGTTAAGACCAGTGCTAAAATTGACTTGTACCCGTTTTAAGGATCGCCGCCTAACTTTCTAGTTATAGCCAATACACTTCCTTTTACGTTATCTCATGTTTTTAGCAGTTACAGTGTAATCTTTCCATTGGTTCTTTAATCGTACGCATTGTAGTTTTAATTATTATTTATGTATACGTTACCTGTGCAATAGAATGACAAAAGAATATTGTATGTAGTATTAGAGTATAAATAAGGGTACGAAGTAATTGTAAAGTAGAGACCACCAACTAGCCCAGTGCTAGAGACCAACTAGCCCAGTGTTGGAGACCAACCAGCCGTTGGCTGGAAACCAACTAGCTGTGTGCTAGAGACCGCCTAGCGAGAGCTAGTGTACTAGTCAAGTCATGCAAGATTAAAGCCTATTAACAGTCATCTCCGTGCCTCGTACTTCAAGTCCCGTGCTGTCCCGCAGGGTAATTTTACGGACCCACGCTACGCGAGTTCGCTACTACCGAATGCTAATCCTTCCCAAAGGTTCATTGTAGTGCAACCAAAATCTTCCCGTAACATAAATATATGAATCCTAAATACAAAAACTATATTATAATACATGTATATGTATACACTAAAAATATCTAAAAATTAATCTATTTGAAAACTATTTTTAAATCTATCTGTATTAATATTAGGCATAATACAACTACTTTTTCTAAGGTTATAAGCTACATATAGTTACTTAATATATTGGTTTGTTACCTGTGTTCGATGAGGTTCCTTATTTCATATAGGTTGTTCACTTCATCACCACCAACACCCATTTTCGGCACATGCTAGACTGAGAAATTTTTCAAAACCTTTCAAAAGTGCCTAAATTTTTTTTATGTCTTTTATTAATAGGTAATGATTACTTGTTCAATTTCAGAATAATTTGCATAAGTTTGTTTTCCAAAGAGTGTGTTTGGTTTCTTAAAGACAGATTTTTCCACTATATATGATAAATGGGTAATACAGTGGAACCCCGCCTTACGGCCACCCGCCTAATGCCGCCACCCCATTATTGAGGCCAGTCTTTTAGGTCCTGACGAAATGCCGAGACATTTGCTGTAAAATTTACCCGCTTAATACGGCCTCCCGTTAATACTGCCAACAGCCACCTTTTTCGTGGCCCGATTGACTAACTTCCATACTTGTTAACCCCGTATTAAGGCCAGAACAAATCGGACACAATTTAGATCTTATATGTAAATAATGTCTCCAATCTGTGATTCTTCTATTTATTCGCTTAACTTTCGGAAGCTTTTTCAATTCTAGCACAATTAAGCACAACAACTTCAAACATGTTCTGCACGATGCACGAAAGTATGACCTTATTCATTGTAGTAAAGACCCTCTTTATGAGCCAGCATTTATATTAACATGTCTGTATCCTAAGGCTTGTTAATATTAAAGCCAGAAACCTGTGTATTACATACGAATGAGAGCCTAACAAGCCATACCTATAGCCTGTCTAAGGTCCTATATATCCAGACTGGAGTCGGCAGTATGACTTCAAAGAAAGCTGCACTAGTCCGTACAGAGCAAAGTAACTGACTATTTTAAAAAGAAGTCGTTACTTTTCTCTGTAATATTCAACAAGACTTAAGGTACGGTAATACGAGCAGCAAAAGTTTTTTTCAATTTGTTTTCAATTTTTGAAATATTTTTTTAATTTTTGATTTTTAAACATCAAATTTTTAACAGTTTTTGTTTCAAGAGTGAACCAGTGAGCAGCATAACTTGGCATTTGTAAACGATTTATAAGCGACCGTATCCATGTTTTGTCAAAAAACATGCATGGTAACGGTCCGCGTGGGACTGGGTTCTAGTACTTTAAAAATCTGCTTGAAACTTGTCAAATTATCCTTGTCATCTCCAGAAAACCTAAGACCTATTTTGTATTAGTTTTGCGACTAAAGATGTCAAAATTATATTTTATCTATTCATTTTTACAAAGTTGTAAATTTGTTGTTTTGAGAAAAAACAGCGACCATGTCAGGTAGTGAAAATCTGAGCATGTTTCGAAAAATGTCCCATTTTACCTCCAAAGTTGCATGAAATGACATAATACTTTCTTAAATTATAGCTAAGGATTCAGATTAGAATATTATTTAGACAAATTTTCAAAAAAAACAAACAAATAAATGATGAAAAACAAGATGCGCAAAATGGATGCCCAGTAGCAATTTAGTCCGGAACTACCTTAAGTACAAATTAACATGGGTATAATATTTATGATCAATTAGCCTTTTGTATGGTAAATATGAAAATAAGGTTTAATTGTTTTTAAGCAAATTTGAATTTAAATAAATTATTCAAAAAAATTAAAATTTGTTTTCAATTAAAATTAGAAAACAAATTCATGAAATTAATCCTTCATCTAATTTTACTCATAAGCTAAATATAGCTAATGGTAACTAGAAGTCATAGAAAATAGAAAATAATAAAATTACAAAAAGAAAAAAATATTTACGAGATTCCAAAGCGTTTTACAGCAGCAAGTCTAGTTTGTGCTAGGATAAGTACAAGGGCTGATAATGAGAAGTATACAACTATGTACTATGTTCCTTTTGCTTATGCTGCCACAGGGAGCCCAAGCTCACCACTTGTGATCTTTTACAGTAAATGTAAGGTCTTCTTCTTTGTCTTTCTGGGGTATTTTCGTCAAAATCGCTCTAATTGAGCTAAAACTCGGTCACAGACTAGAAAACAGTTATACACAACTATCTACATAAAAAAAAGTTTTTATTATTGTATATTTGAGGCACAGCGAAAGGATATCTCTCGACTCCATACATTTACTGTAAAAGATCACAAGTGATGAGCTTGGGCTCCCTGTGATGCTGCTAGTGAAAACCAGGCCTTAGTGTTGATTTCATATTTCATTGACCTAACTTAACTATGTCCTGGTCATCTAAAAAATGTAAAAATGTGAATGACATCAGCCTATAAAAAGTATTGTGCACGAAGTTTGAATATTAAATATTATTAAAAAACTCATTAATAATTAAGGACCATTTTGTCCAATCCTTAAAGCAAAGGGAGGAATTGGAGTGCACCCCAGAGTAATAATGGGGTAGAATAGAAAACCAATTGATGGAATGCAAACCATACTAAGATAATATAGATACTATTGAACATACTTTGTTTAATAATGCAGCACACTAAACATAATATAGTATATTCTAAAACTCATTAATATTCAAGTTCGAGATCAAGGTTGAGCCTTAATTGCAATCAGATGCAAACACTCTACCATGTTCTAATATAATATCTATAACCCAAGATAATAGTGATTCAAAATCTACCATGCAACACATAACACATACAGAGCACATATAGAACATATGTAACACATATAGAACTCTTGCTAACTGAACCTAAACACATATAAAATATATACGACAAGGTGCGTCATGCTGTAATCAGTCTTTCATGTCCTTTTTTTCTGCATTTTGTAGGTGGGAAATACATTTTTCAGGCTAAGTTTAGCTTTTGTAATCTGTCGGCCATGTTGACCTTACAAGTTCTGTTTCAAGTCCAAATGCCAAATGATTTCAGCATTGTCTAATTTGCACATGAATAAGGCATTGAATAAAGCAATGAATACAAACATTTCCGTGCTTCTTGCATTGTCAACATCACAGAAAAGCTAATGAACCCACCATGCATGTCTCTACTCCCTTAGGATGAAGACTGAAAATGTCAGAATCCCAATAAACCTTTGACTTTCCAAAATTACTTAATAATAATAATAAGCTACCAGCAATATTTATTGTAAATGATTGTTTGTGAAATAAAGGAAATAATAATAATAATAATAATAATAATAATAATAATAGCAATAATAATAACGAAAGTATATAAAATAAAGAAACTGCAAGGAGCGAACAATGATCTTAAATGCAGATTTCTGCAGATTTTGCCAGTGACGATAAATACGAAAATCTTACTCATATCATGTGTATAAACCTAGACATGATCATGATCATAATTATTCTTAGGCCTGTATACTATGCTGTCCTAAAGAAGTTTAGCTTGACCGATGATAAAGAAAAAGCAACACCTTGGCAAAAAGAACCTCCACCAAAGAGAATGAAAATGTAAAAGTACTATGGGATATCCCCATTTACCAAGGCACTGCACCAAGTAATGAAGCAAATAAACCAGACATTGCCGTGAGTGACAAGAAATGCAATCAATGGATGATCTTTGAACTCAAGGAACAATCTGTAATGTAGGAGCAATACAACAAAGAGATAAAAAACTGATGAATATAGTGACCTAAGATCTAGTCTTAAAAGACTGTATCCACTGTTATTCAATGCAGTTATCATTAGATATTAGCTAGGTAAATGGTATTATTTTGATAGGACACCACATAACTTATTCTCAAAATTCATAATATGACATTGTTTCCTATATTGAATAACTTATTTAGAACTTTTAAAAGCATTTTATCTTATTTTAGATATGGGTAAAGTCGTAAATTATAGTTCCTAATGGATCAGTTTTTTTCTTTGAAAAATATATGTATAGTGCAATTCCATACAAGAGCAAAAATTCATTGAAATGAAAACAAATAATATATGCGCCAACTATACCATACATGTATTTGAATAGAGTAATAGTCGAGTGATTGGAAAATATATGACTCAAGTAGAAATTGGCACTACGTTAACTTTTAGGGGGTCCCCAGCAAGTCTTCAGCATATTTCAGAAGTATTTAAGGTATCAGGAGGGGTTGGGGACCTCTACTCACGCAAACTCAAATTATGCGCAAGCTTTGTAAAATATTCCGGAAAAAGTATATATTTTTTGAAAGCTGAATAAATGTAGTTTTTGAAAATTAATTCACAATTTTCATTATTTAAAACGAAAAAAAGATATCCCGACTAAAGCGTGTTTTGACCGTACTTCGTTTGAAAAGCTCGAACTCTGTCAGGATTTCCGACTCAGTGATAAAAATCACGTTAGCAGACTCCTAATACATCAATCTCTAAAACGGTGTCTGCGATTTTTCATAACTGCTTCAGATCAGCCGCTATTGAGTCTCAAATATCGATGTTTGAATTTATCACGTATAAGTGTACAAACTAAGCAATATCTCGACAACGAAAACGAAAATGAAACATCGCTGGCACCGTTTTTTGGTTCCAGATTTGATTTATATTTGTGCAATGTTTGAAATCAAACCATTGAATTGCAAGGAAACTAGAGCGCTTTCGTCTTTTCAAACGAAGTACGGTCAAAACACGCTTTAGTCGGAATATCTTTTTGTCGTTTTAAATAATGAAAATTTTCAAATTAATTTTCACAAACTAAATTTATTCAGCTTTCAAAAAATATATACTTTTACTGGAATATTTTACAAAGCTTGCGCATAATTTGAGTTTGCGTGAGTAGAGACAGTAGAGGTCCCCAACCCCTCCTGATACCTTAAGGTAGATTTAACCTGAGTATCAGGCACTTTGGGGAGGGGGCGGGGAGGGACTGGGGGAGAGAGAAGAGGCAACAGGAGGGCCTGACACAAAAGCCGTTTTTTCCTGTGTCAAACATTCAGAATATGAATGTTTTTCTGATTGGTCCATTGAACAATAGAACGGAAGTGAAACTCTAGACGCGAACTAATACGCGATCGAAGCGATCGAGGTTGCAGTGTTATTTGGTTATTTATATGGTATTTATATAACTAACTATTTATCCATAATTTACTTTAATGATTTTGCTCAGACCACGTTTCGATGCTCGATTTATTACGTTCTTCATGGACTGACTTATATTACAGTGTAATCATGTTACATATAGTCTAAATATCACCTGGTTATCGTATGATAGTCAATTTGTTACTAATAAAACTCAATAAACGTAAACTGTACAAACAGTAATAAAAAATTGACCTTGTAAACGATTATAATATTTACATTTAAAAGATTCAGTTTCAACTGACTTTTTAGTTTTCAGTACAAATCCCAATTTCCTCTTCCCTGCCCCTCCCCCCTCATTTTAGTAAAATGGAAACACAGAAGAAAGCTGACCTAGAAATGGTCAAAACTGCAAAATCCAGGCAAAAGCAACCATTTCAAGACTGTGTGATATGAGTAGATTGCAGAAGGATAGGGTATTAAAGAGCTAGGTTAAAATGAGGTTAAAATAGGTGAATATTTCATACAACGTAACGTCCATGACAGGACCTGTAACATTCATGACACTAGTTTTTCAATCATTAACAGGAGTTAAACCTTTATTGGTTTTCTCTGGTGAAAAAATTCAGAGCATTTTTATATTGAAATTGTTCACTGAAATAGTGGTTGTTTTTGCTGTAACGTCCATGACAAACTTATTACTGGTAATTCATATTTTCTTATAGATTTGAGGTATGTAGAGCAATTCTTCATTCACTTACCAATAAGGCTCAATCTAAAGTATCTTATCACAAGAACAATTAGCAAATTCATGCCTTTTTCTAAATTTTCTATTAAATTTAAGTTAAAAAATGCCTTCAAATGTTATGTCCACGATCATAGAATTATATACTATATTTATTGTATGTAACTTAAGCTTACTATTTCGTAAGATAGCTTATAAACAATTGAATATCATTTGAGCATAAAAGTGAAACAAAAACAAATTCAAGCCGATCAAGCCTGCTTTGTGAATATAGCTAGTGACTAACTAGTTTTTAGTAGTAATCAAAGTCTGTCAGAGAGTATATGGTATTAGTGTATAAAGGCCTAAAACATTGTGAGAAACTTAAAAATATATAGTTTGTTCTGACAGTATCAGTAAATTAATATTTTACTTATCAGTTTCGTCTTTACTTACTGTCAGAAGGCTAGTAGGCTCGTAGTAGACAGGGACCTTGATGTGGAACATTCAGAGAAAGAAAAGTTTGTTCAAATTGCAAAATGGCAGAAAATAAATTATGTTTGTGTTATTCCTTTCTCCTCTCCTGGCTATCTAATTTTGGTCAGGTCCGCTTTGCCACAGGCTTTTGGTCACCAGTTCTCTGGTTGAGCACTTGCTTTATTTATAACGATTGTTTTCATTGGCCATACAATTCTGGTGACGCCAAAGGTAGTCAACGCCATGGAAGGTCTTCGATGCCTACATAAATGAATACATAAAAACTTATTACTAAAAGAAAGGAAAAACAGCTACAAACTAGTAAATATAGGTACTGAAATAATGAAACAAAGAACACACGCTATAATTATAAAAAAGTATAATAGAGCAGAGTGACATTGGTATAACAAAAAAAAATTTCTACACTCAATTTTTAACACTGGGCATTAGGAAAGTAAAAATATTAGCACTTGACAAAAGCAAATTTGCAGTTCAATCAAAACATTTTTCGCTCTTTGCTAAGGTACTAATGTAAGGAAAGCCAATCAAATGCTTTTTTCGTTCCCCTGATTGGTTGGGACTCCAAGTTCTCAAATGCACTTGGTTGTATTAAAAATATAGCATATTACATGATATATAATAAGTTATGTATAAATAGACAATAATACATGGGCCTGCAGAGATATGGGATTTTATATCTTCAACTGTTTGAATTTGAAAACTCAAACAAATTCCATATCTCAAAGCATCTATGCATTGTTCTGGTTAATTATTACCTAAACAAAAATAATTTTATCTAAAACCGATAAAAATGATATTTTGCACATGTAAAATTATGCATTTTTTAAATGTGTTGGAATGCATATATTTCTCAGTCACTGTAACACCTGAGTTTATTAATTTTGTAATTCTTAGACATTTGAAAAGCATTTATTAATAGCTCCTATTGGATCAGTTTTTTTTCTTTGAAATATAGTTGATTTTCTATAAAACTAGATTTTGTATTGTATTGACTAGATTTTGTATTGTATTGACTAGATTTTGTATTGTATTGACTAGATTTAATATAGTTGATACTTCTCTGAGCGACTGAAACCATTATTATAATAATATTTATAATATGTAAGCCTAATATAACTTATATGCTATATTTTTATAATACTATTTATTTATAAAGCGCAAATACAATACTGTTCTAAGCGCAATACATTGTTTGTTACAAACAACAAAGTCAACAGTAAACAAAAAAACGTATGAATTATAAAGAATAAGCTATTAAATTTGAAAAGATGAGTTTTGAAAGAAGCTAGACTTGATACATTTCGATATTGGCAGTAATTTCCAGAATTCAGGAGCAGCTACAGAGAAGGAGCGATGACCAGGGAACCAGGCTTAAGATTTAAGAAAACTATTTATTTCAGCATAAAAATGAAACAAAAACAAATTCAAGCCGATCAAGCCTGCTTTGTGAAAACATTCCCTGCTAGCAGAATCTTCCACAGTTCGATTCTGACGAGAGAATCGAACTGTGGAAGACTCTGCTAGCAGGGAACCTAAAACATTGTCAAAAACTTAAAATATAAGCTTTAGTAGTTTGTTCTGACAGAATCAGTAATATTCATCTTTTAGTTATCTAGTTCGTCTTTACTTACTGTCAATTCCCTGCTAGAAGGCTATTCGTAGTAGACGAATATCAACAAGTTTGTTGATACATTTCAAAATGGCGGAAAATAATATTCGTGTTTTCCTTTCTCCTCTCCTGAGCGTTTTATTTTGGTTAGGTCCACTTTGCCACGGGCTTTTGGTCACCAGTTCCCTGGATGAGCAATTACTTTCTAACGAGGGATTTGATTGGCCATACAATTCTGGTGACGTCAAAGGTAGTCACTGCCATGCAAAGTCGTCAACACCACGCTGCATGCGACTCCATCTTGAATTGGAGTCGGCCTACGGGACGAGGTACAAAAAAACAAAAAGACTAAATTTAATAAAATCAATTAAAACTTACAGTATGTATTGGTGGTATTTTTTTCTGAAATCAGCTGAAACTCGGAAGAGGGATTGAAAAAAATACCCGACCAATACACACTGTAAGTTTTAATTGATTTATTTTTTTTATTCAAGATTTCGTTTTTTTATTGCATCGTCCATTGTATTCAAGATTTCGTTTTTATTTCGTTTTTATTCAATTTGCAAGATTTCGTTTTTTTATTGCATCGTCCATAAGTAGCCTCTGACTGCAAGCTTGGGCGTGACCTGTGGGGCAAGCAGAACAAAATGCCGGCCATTGCTACAGAAATACCGTCTCGAATACTGTTAAAAATACATTAATATTGTCAGAGCATTTCTGCAAGTTACAAGGAGAGGAATAGCAAATACGTATACATTAAGATAAGACTGCATTGTGAGACGGTATTGACTCGGTACAGAAAAGCCCGAGTTTAAAAATTTTTGATATATATTTGAAATCGATCAGCATAATTCTTATCACCATATAAGTTCAAGTTCATTTTTAGTGGAGGATCCCTTTAATCTAAAGAAACTCATTTTTATACCTATAATAGTTACTATTTTCAATTTGGTATTTAGTTCCGTCAACGGAAAAACTACCATGCAACCTCGAAATTTCTGGTGTTTGTCGCCACAGCAAATTAAACTTCATTTGGTATTTTAAAGAAACTTGTATCTTGTCTCTTTATTTTCCATTGCTACATCCAAAAACTGAGCTAGAATCCGGCATTAACTACGCCCGGGGGGTGTACTCCCTTTGTCCAAATGGTAGGGGTGATCGGCGTACCTAGCTTTTAGGGTAAAAGTATTCCTGTGCATACCTTTAAGTGTCCTTTTAGGATTCTGGCTCAAAAATCAGTGACGTAACATGATTTCGTACCTGTAAGAGTCAATTTTACTCTGTTCTGTTGCTTGGTTGGGGTAGAAATCGGCTTTATCAGTTATTCTAATCTGTGCGTACCTTTTAGGGGTCATTTTCAAAACCTCCGCCGTTCACCCCTACCACTTGGACAAAAGGAGTACCCTCCCCCCCCCCCCCCCCCCCGGGTAACTACGACTTTTTTGTACCGGAAATTGCCCAATACCACCCCCCCCCCCTCCCCTCCTCTCCCCATCCCTTTTCTAATGGTCAGTCCCTTATTAAAGAAGATGAATAAAAAGCATAAAAAGCAACTGAAAAATTTGAACCATGTTGTTCAGGATTTAAACACAATTGTTTAGTTGATTATATTTTTGATAAGTATATATAATCACGCTTTTTTATGTAGAAAAATATAATTAATTCAATACTTGTATTTGCAAGAATGGGGCAATGGGCTCCTGTGTCAAATGAAATACAGAACATTACTAATAAAAAAATAATAAATTAATACAGTAATAATAAAAAATAGACATATATATTTTCAGTAGATAGCATGCAGAAACGAGTACCCTACTAATAGAAATGGGGAGACTCAGACTCACTGCCTTTACGTTAAATATTTTGGCACAAAACTATGCTCATATGTTCATTTGTGTCGTAGGAAGAAAAAACGGATAACCCGGAGAAAAACCCTTATATGGCATATGAATACGATAGAAAAAATCAACTCACATATAATCTATGCCCGACTTGAATTGATAATAAAAACTAGACGCTCTATGAGCGCGAAGTCGGGCTAGTCATAAAATCAACACAGGATGCTAAACAATTCTACATTGGGCTTCCTGTGTTCGTTCCCAAAGCATCATGTGGGACTATACGCGACATAAAATATAATATTGACTAAAAGGTAAACCTAGAGTCGGGCCCTCTAGCCCGAGTAATAATAACATATGACATGCTTACTATTAATTTAACAAAGTTATTGCTAATGAAAAAAAAAAAAAAGTATTCAGTAGCTAAATGATAGAAATACACATATCAACGATTTCAGTGTTTTTCCACCGCCCCACAACAATTTTCATATTAGTAGGGAATCACTGCACACGTGTTTCCCTTTTTCTCCCATTCTTTCCTTTTCTCCGTTCTTCCTTCCATCCTTTCTTTTTTCAGTATGTGATTCTTTTGTAGTAATCGGTCTTCCTGTGGTGGATATACCGCGCGGGACTGAACATCACTCTTCAAAGGAAGCCTAAAGATGGCGGCGGTGAGTAGATTCCATGTGCATTTGACATTTACAAATTATGTACAAAACTCACTTTTTACATGATTACACTTACACCAAACTAACAAAAGAATTCAATATACAGTTATAGTTCAAATTTATGCCGTTTTGGATAATTATGGAGTAATTTTTTTGGTGAATGTTTGTTTCGCGCTTTTTTTCGTAGTTTGCATGGAGCCGGCTTTGACTCTTTACAAACAAATGTTATTGATCATTTGAAATCTATGTTTGAAGGAGTATTTCCTCCTCATAACATTTAAAATAATGTTTAAAAAGTACTTTTTCGTCATTCTATTTTGGATTTCGAGTAGGCTAATGAGATTTTTCGAAGTCAAACTTGCTTAAGTTTTGACTTTAGTGTTGGCATAGAAACTACAATTTTATAGAGTCTTCTCGGAGTATTATATTCAAGAAAAATAAATCTAGTTTAGTGTTTATACTAACTTGGATCAGCGAAGGGTGGTTCATATTTATACATATTACTGATCCTCATAATTATTGTAAACTGTCAACATTTGCAAATGTGTTTCATGTAGAAAAGTGTGCTGGTGATATCATATCATCATAACCATGCCCTTCATGAATCAGAATCTGTACCTAGAGTATAATTTATAGCATATTTGAGACACTATGGTATGCACACTCTGATTGTCTACTGTGTTTATATCAGAGAACAGACGCCCAGCAAAAAAAATATGACAACCAATATTTAAGGTCTTGTGATTATACACCCTTTCCGAGAAACTTTGTCACCCGAAAAAAAAAAAAAAAATCAAACTAACAGAGCATTAAAAGTACTAAGCGATAGTACTCACTTAGCTCTTAGCTTACAAGTCCAATGCAGTGTACATGTATCTTAACTTTTTAAAATTTAATCCTAATACAAATAGCATTTTGACATGATAAATGTTTCATTTATAAAATCTGCCTTCAATACTGGCCCTGTAATAATATTTTATATGTCATTTGAATATATGTATTTTTATTTTGTTTCAGGCTGCAGTTCAAAAAGTTCAAGAAGTGAGAGATATCACAAGAATTGAGCGCATTGGTAAGACCTTAATTCTAGCTCATACAATTCCCGACTCCAAAAACGACTCGGGCGAGTGGTACTAGAATAACTGTGAAGTCCTGGGCAAATCGTCTGGGTAGACAACGCAAAATGGCGTCTGTAGGGAACCTTCACAAAATTCTGATTGCACTTGCGAGTAAAAGGGTTTCTTTACTGAAGATGATATTCCTGGGGCTTGTTTACAATTGTTTGGCACAATTGAAACAATGATTCTGTGTAGAGGTTCTTCTACGACCGAAACAACGCACTGACAACTTGGTTAAATTTCGACAATATTTTGGGTTTTGTTGATATTTTGGTGATATTCATCGGTTAATTAATTATCTCTTAATTCTTTATCTGATAGAACAGAGTTCATTTAGCTCTTTATCCTGTAAATTTATCTTCGTGATAAGAAAAAAGAATCTATAAAACGATAAATATCAACAAACAAAACCCAAAATTTCATGGAAATTTTACCAACCTTTTGACAAGATGTGGCTTCCTTTCGGTCGTACAAGCACCTCTACGGAGAAATCATCTTTTAAATTGTGTCACATTTCATTCTTCTGGTGTTCGTCAAGTTAAACAAGCCCCAGGAATATCATCTTCAGTAAAGAAAACCCTTTTACTCGCAGTGCAATCAAAAGTTTGTGAAGGTTTGCTACAGACGCCATTTTGTTTCGTCTACCTAAACAATTTGCCCAGGCCTTCTCAGTCATTCTAGTACCAGTCCCCCAACTCGTTTTTGGAGTCGGGAATACTGTATATTTTTCCTTCTATAGAATATTGAATATTTAACCAAATACATTTTAATAACATTTTTGACAATGACGTCAGTGACTTTGAAACTTACGGCCCTGCGCACGGTGTTGTTGTACAAAAACGCTTCGATTTTTCTCACGCTAGGTTTTGTTAGTTTTCTCCACAAATAAGAAATATCAAGAAGCAAAATTAAACACGAAGAAAGAATAGCTCATGTGCACCTCAGAAATGCATTTTGTTGTTCATAAAAGTTAAAAATAAATATTTCAGAGAAGAAATTAAATCAGGTGTCCAAAATTTGCCGACAATTCGAAAGGATCGAACTTGTTAAATTTCGTCTTACAAAAATAAGTTTTCCAACTTTATGGAATATTTCAATATTTTCGAGGTGCACATAAAATTCGCTACAATTTTGGAGGCTTTCAATTGAAAAGGTTTTATAGATGCGGAGAAAAGTAAAGAAAGGTAGCATGAGAATGGTTTAAAAAATAGCGAGAAAATAACAGCGCACGATATCGTGCCTTTTCGTGCCAGCACGTCGCGCTCATGTGCACCATTTCGTGCCTAAATCGTGCCTTAATAGGGTACGATTTCGTGCCTTATCGTGCCTATTTCGTGCTCTTTCGTGCCTCAAACTTGGAACGACCGATATCGTGTCATTTCGAGCCTTTTTATGCCTAATTTACAACGCTCACCTCATTAAGATTTCGTACCTTGCCTTTCATGGCGATTGATCGATCGCCTCGCTTTTTGATGTTTCATTTTCAACATCTTCTTTAAAGTATTGCGAATATTAATATTTAAAACTTTAAGTTCATATTTGAAGAATTTTTGCAATGTTTCTGAAGTGAAAATGCAAATTTTGCAGCGTTAACACAGGTTCTCACGCATTTCTCACGTCCGTAGACAAGTGTCAGACATCCTGTCTCGTGTTGCATGTTTTAATTGAAAATACATTTCTATTTCAATATTCAAAGTAAAATATATTTATAACATCTTTTCATATCCTCAAATCTTTATTTTTATGATTATCATTTCGACTAATAAAAGAAAACAGTGTTTTGTTTCGTTTCTAAATGGATTTTTCAGTTTATTTTGTTCGGTTGAATTATTAAAAAGTAGATTTTGCAATTTTCAATACCTTTGTATTTACACGCTTGCTTTTTCCTTATGTGAATTAATTGAAAAAATGTCAACTTATGGTCAAATATATTAATATAAAATATTAAAATGTATTTTGAGGTCGTTGACCTGCAGTTCAGTCGGCCGTGATCATCGAAGTGATTGGTATCGTTAATTCATTGTTGAGGCAAATATAAAAATATTGAGGTGGATATATAGAAGCGCTTGGTGTTTCTAAATAAAACTAGAATGCTTTTGAACAATAAATACTCATAAATTGCGTGAATTAATTGAAAAAAGTTTGACCTACGGCATCCAGTCAAATAGACACTGCGAAATTTATATGTCGGCTTTTTTTCGGAGAGCGACGTAAAATACATAAAGTGACTGGGTATTCTATCATATTACTCCCAGGAGTTATAACTGTGAAGTAGAAAAAGAGGCAGAAATGCGGCCGGTACGACTATAATACATAATTTCATGGTAGGATTAAAAGCCTGTCAGGCACGATACGGGCACGATTTGAGGCATGATATGAGGCCTAATTTCAAGGCACGACATGCACAACTTCAAGGCACGATTTCGTGCACTACTTCAATGCACGGTAGGCACGAAATAAATCGTGCCCTATTTCATGCACGATGGGCACGTTTTCGTGCCTAAATCGTGCCCTATTTCATGCACGATGGGCACGTTTTCGTGCATAAATGGGCACGATTGCCCGTCAATGCTTGCAACAAAATTTTCGCGTGGTCAAAAACTACCCAAGATTTTTAGGTGAGGCAGTCAAACGTTTTAATTCATATCGTTTCATCTTACTTTCTTTTCCTGAAATAAATCATATCAATTGAAACCTTGATAATGTAGTTTTCTATTTATGTAAAATACACAGTGTTTGTGAATAAAATAATCGAGAAACCTTGATAATGTAGTTTTCTATTTATGTAAAATACACAGTGTTTGTGAATAAAATAATCGAGATACAGCAAAAAGCAAACTCTTTTCGGACTAAAAATGAAGACGTTTACGCTTGTACACCAACACCGTGCGCAGGGCCTTACTTGATATGTTAACTATTTTTAAATACTATAACCAAATCGTTATTACAGCATAATGCGCCTTACCGTGGCCACCCAATAAAGTTTTGTACAAATTACTTTAGCGTTGAAAAGTTTCTCTTTTCAAAGTATTTGCTACACCTTTTCAAATTTAAACATCCTGGGAGGTTTTTCTTACTTCTTACTTCCGGTCGGAGACACAATTGTGTCCACGGGATAGAAATTTCCAGATTTTTAAGACACTTATAAACTTCACTCTTGTCTTCGCTTTGAACATTTCAAAGTGTTTACCACTTGACACTCATCGTGTCATTTATATTAAGGTCAAATTCTCACTTTCTGTCTGGTTAACTTGTACAAAACTATAATTAGGTGGCTACGGTAAGGTGCGTCGCGCTGTAATTAGAATGTAATATTAATTATAATAGTTAATAATGTAAAGAATATGAAAAATTATATAAAAAAACACTACTACATCAGTTATGCTGTAAAAAAAACCAATTGTGTATTTATAAATATCATTATTATACATTTTACTAACTACATTGAATCTGGTGGCCGAGAGCACATGGCTAAATCTGAGTAGCATGTGAACTTGACAGTGATAAATGCAGTATCTGCTAGCAGATACTGCATTTATCACTGTCAAGTTCCCAGGCTCCCTCCGTTCTCAGGGAGTTGATCTGAAAATGGCAGCGAGATTTGCCTGTCATTGTCTCTTTTTTACCTAATTATAATTATTGTACTTTTACTTTACAAAATGTATAATAAAATAATTATTGGGTTCGGTTTTCACATGATATCATAAATTATCAAGACCTCGAGTCTGTTAAAACACAGACCTTGCTCGGTCGTGATAATTTACGATATCATGCTCAACCTCACCCAATAATTACTTATTAAAAAATTCATGAATAATTAATGAGACATTTTCAAAAGAAATCATGACCATGACGAGTGTTGTAAATCTGATACAACACTAGTGTTGTATATCCTGATTTGCATAAGTTTTAACTGGTAATTTTACGGCAAAATTTATTTTAATCTTGTGATTGTATCTGCCGATACAACACAGCCGCTCATGTTGTAAACACTACTTATTATTTTTTATTGTTATTATATTTAATAATATATACCTATATTTTGTAGGGGCTCATTCTCATATCCGTGGTCTTGGATTGGACGATGCATTGGAAGCAAGACAGGTAATTAACATGTAGTTACGTCTAAGGAATGAAAGAGTACTGCAAATTTGTGAATGTACTAAGAAGCTAAAGATGAACAGACCCTTTTAGTTCTGTATGCAAATTGCACATTCCAGACCACATGGCATTCCCCAGAGAGTTGTTCTTTTATGTCAAGTATTAAAATATTGATACATAACAAATGATTAACTCCAAAGGGAATGAACACGTGGTTTGAAATGGGAAAATAAACATTGAAGCTGAATGGGGCTGTAGTAAAGCTGTTTCTTTATGGAAAGCTTTAAGGTTAGCTCTGAAATAAAGGGTTCGGCTTCTCTTCCCTTTCCACCATAAGGTGTGAATACAATATTATTATATAGATATCAATGAAATACCAGGATTTCTCTAGTGTCTAAAACTTCGTATCTTTCACATGTGAAGATATCGTTTTCAGATGCAATTCCTTTTGCATAAAGGTTTTTAATAACAAGTCAATGAAGTTTTATTTCTCTTGACATTTCATCGATATCTATATAATAAACAGAACATTACATGGTCACTTGGAGATACAAATTTTATCTTCTCGTGTTGAATATCTCTCACTCGTTCACTGCACTCACTCGTGAGAGATCTATTGAACACTCGAAGATAAAATTCGTATCTCCGCGCGCCCATGTAATATCCTCAATTTATAAAACCATAATCATTTTTTAATGTATTCATAGACCTGGTTATATTTACTTTCTCTTTTGTATTGTTTGTTCTAGGTGTCACAAGGAATGGTTGGCCAGGTAACAGCCAGGCGTGCTGCTGGTATTATCCTGGAAATGATCAAGGTCAGTACAGTCATTTGCTATTTATTAACAATGTAGAGTGGTATTCATTAACCTGTGAAACAAAGTGTATTAGTTAAAGTCAAATAACAACAAAATAACACAATTTTATTAGAATGTATCAAAGAGGGATGCACTATTATAAGTGTGCTTCACGGGTTAATGAAAATCACTCTATCTTCTATAATACATCTTCAAAAACTCATTAATAATTCATGAATTCATGAATTCATAACCGTGACGAGTGTTTTAACTGAAGATTAAGATTCACCCAAATTTACCTAAACTTTAACCTGAATTTTCTCTAATAAACTTTCATAAATCCTTGATTTTTTTTTACAAAAACAATATATAGGTTGAAGTTTTTGAAGCTGTTCACTAAACTCGCAGATCGTGTTTTATCAGGTCTAAAACCACTTGGCTTCGCCTCATGGTTTTAAATCCTGATAAAACACCTCTGCTGGTTTATTAAACTATACTTTTATAATATAAATTGACATGCAAATCAATTTGCCAACATGCACGTGCTGTGTGCTATTATAAAGCATGCCTCTGATCTAATCAGATTGTGTTGTGTGATTTCTATTAGTATAACTATGATATACAATATGGATGATATTCGAGCCATTCTATATAGATTCATAAAGAATGCACGCAAATATTGCATATGACACTTATGAGACATCTTAGTTAGTTCTCCATATTTACTTACTTCAGGAAATTCAAGTTAAAACTTATGCAAATTAGGATATATAGGACATGATTTCTTTTGTAAAATGTTCACTAATTATTCATTATTTTTTAATTAATGATAATGTATTTTTTGTTAATCCAGGATGGTAAAATAGCCGGCAGAGCTGTTCTTATTGCAGGACAGCCTGGTTCTGGGAAAACTGCCATTGCTATGGGTATGTATGCATGTGATATACTTAGGGACAGGCTGGTCATTAGATATCTGATGGGGGGTTTGGGCAATGTCTTGGTGCAGGATATCTTTAGCCTTAGAGGCTGTGCACAATATTGTTTTTCAGTTTCTTTAAGTTGTACAGTATTTTTTTTTGCAAGATTAAAGCTGTGCTCATTATTTTTTTGGGGGGAATCCTGCAAACCCCACCAATTATTAAAATATCCTTAAAGAAATCTGACAACAAGTATATAAGATCTACCCTCATTCCAGTCTACTCATCACCTGACTAGCTACCTCCATGTAGCAGTAGCAGTTGAAATGTTCAGGGGTTTTTTGTACAATATTTTTTTCAAGGTTAAAGCTGTGATCAATATTTTTGGGGGGTATCCTGCAAACCCTATCAATTATCAAATTATTCATCCCTAACTAAGTTGTTGTAAGTCACAATCTCAGAAAAATATAAAACATGGATATGTAATACATGTATATGCTACATTGAGTGTAATCAATGATCTTGGCCTCTGTCCGTTAGAGTGCTTCATTTTATTGGCATCGTTTATATCAAACACCATCTTAGCCTTTACTAGCACTACTAGCTATCCTCAAATATCCTCAAAGGAATTTGACAACAGGTATATAAGATCCACCCTCATTACTGTCTACTCATCGCCTGATGAAGACTAGCAGTAGCAGTCCAAACATCGCGGTCCAAACCTTTGACATTCATGAGACAAATGAATAACATACTGTTTATCTCATATCCACGATGAATAATCTTTGTAATTTTGTACTACTAGCTACAATATATAGGGAGGCGTTTTTTGATACGTCAAATATGTGTTTTTCGTGTACGGTTGGGAGCAGATTCAACCAGGCGTTGATAGATTCTCAACTACTTAGCAGCGAACAGCTGGTTCCACAATCATGTGCAAAATACCTTGGGACATTATCTGTTTCTTACATGAAAAATATTTCAACATCATTTTTCCGTTTCATCCTCTTCCCCGTATCAATGTTGAATTGTGGGAATGTGAAACGGTTGTCAATTTGAAAGACCAATCAACATTGCTTAGGGGGGAATTGGGTTTGTAAATCAAATTAATAGATTTTGTATATTTTTTTGAAACGCAAACAAAAACGCTCATAAGAAGTGACAACAATTTTGCACATGTCCCAACAATTTTGCACATGTGCCAACAATTTTGCACATGATTGTAGATTCCATTTATCTTTTTAAAATATGTTTTTTTCCTTTATCTTATGATTTGTTCAACAAAAGGTATGGCACAGTCATTGGGTCCAGATACTCCCTTCACGTCAATGGCTGGTAGTGAGATATTCTCACTGGAAATGAGTAAAACAGAGGCTCTTACCCAGGCCTTTAGAAAATCTATTGGGGTTAGAATCAAGTGAGTTGTATATTTTTAAGACAATTTGCTTAGAACAAAATCTGATTTGTTTGTTCATCCTTCCATTTGTCTGTTAATCTATTTATTCATTCATACATGTATTACAGCAGTTCTCAGTCACACGTGCACCCATAGCATAAAAAGCACCGCTATAAAACCTGAAGTTGGTGGATGTCAATCAAACTGTGTTTACAAGACGCATGGTGTTTTTACTTCAGTTGGGTTGCGAAACATGTCTGAATCTGGAAGCTGAATTCCCACAATAACCTCAGACTTCGTTGGATTCAGACATGTTTCGCAGCCCGACTAAAGTAAAAACACCATGCGTCTCGTAAACACAGTTTGATTGACGTCCACCAACTTCACGTTTTAAAGCGGTGCTTTTTATGCGAGCGGTGCACGTGTGACTGAGAACTGCTGTAATCCATTCATTCATTCATTCATTTATCATTTTATTCATTTACTCTGCCAGCTGAGTTGACCTTCAGAACAAACACAAGGTCAACCAATCAGAATTGAGGATTCAACATCATATTTCAATTAGCATTTCCCATTATTCTGCCAAGAGAATTTATAAAATACAAGTTCTTCCTTCTTTAAATTAATTGTAAACGCTAGTCAAACACATGGTGGGATTATATTTCAATCAACAAGAAAAGTCTACATTGTATACTCAGAAAATGCTCAAAAATTGCTAACCAAAAATAGTGACCCATAATTCCTTTCAGGGAAGGTGATCAACTCAGCTGGTGACATTCATGATTATAATATTTATGTCTATTAATCCATCCATCCATCCATCCATCCATCCATCCATCCATCCATCCATCCATCCATCCATCCATCCATCCATCCATCCATCCATCCATCCATCCATCCATCCATCCATCCATCCATCCATCCATCCATCCATCCATCCATTGATTTATTAATCTTTTATTTACCCATTCATCCATTTATCCATTCCTTCATATATCCATCCATCCATTCATTTCTCCATGTATTCATTCGTATATTTTATCCATCTATTAAATAATCTATTCATTCATTTATATATTAATTTACTCATTCATTTCTCAATTCATTCACTCATCTATCCATCAATAATTTATTAATTCATTCATTTATTCTTTAATCTATATTTCACTTATACACCAAATGCAATTCAATTCAATTTATTAATTTATCCTTTTATTCATTTACTCATTCATTCAGTTGTTTGTAGGTACTTTATTTTCAATGATGTATTTCTATTTTTCTTATCAGGGAAGAGACAGAGATTATAGAGGGAGAGGTTGTAGAAATACAAATTGACAGACCAGCATCAGGGACGGTATGTACATTAAACAGTCAATAGACTTTTTTACAATTCTCTTCCATCCACCTCAGCCTCAATAGAGTGTAGTTTATTATTTAAAAATCAACTTCGGCTCCTAAATTTCATTCCTTATGGGTGGCATGAGTGGCCCAGGGGTGAGAGCATTGGCCTTTCACCACTGTAACCTGGCTTCGATTCCTGACTCGGGCGACAATTGAATAGAGTTTGGTTGAAGTGTTGTTCTCTCTCATGCCATGTTTTCTCCGGGTTATCCGGTTTTCCTTCCTCCTTAAAAATCAACATGTGAGCAGAGTTGTGCATTGTAAATATGGAATGTAGTTTCATGGAAGAGCCCTGATGGGGAATGATGGTTATGAAATATTTATTTTCCTTAAATTACTGCGTTCTGTAGTGAAATTCTAATGAATATGTTACACGCTATCGAAGCAGAGGTTGATCAATGGGAACTGTGAAAGGACTTTTCAATCTCAACCTGTTTTCCTGTCATAGGTAGACAAAGAATAATTTAATTTATCCCACATCCTTTAAAATGCAGTCAATCAGAATGCTTGGAAACTGCTGTATATTCTGTGGCATTCAACTGCCTCTTCCCATGAGACATTACAGGTTCTCTAAAGTTAATATGACAAAGGATAAAATAGTTATACTTTAAATGTTTTCTCATGACATACCGTAAATATCCTACGTGTCACTTTTATTTTCTTTACATACACAGTACACTCGCCTAAAGGCTTGTGTGTATACTAGCAAACACAAGTGACTTGTGGGATATTCCACAATGTGTCACTTAAAACCATTGTATAACTAGTATGAATTTCACCTGTTTTCTTGTCATTTGTAGGGGGCCAAAGTAGGTAAACTGACCCTAAAGACTACTGAGATGGAGACCATCTATGATCTGGGAACAAAAATGATTGAATCACTCACAAAGGAGAAAGTACAGGCCGGGTAAGACTGACATTATATCTCAAACAAGTTCCCATTTAAATCTGTACTTTCCCATTTAAATCTGTACTTATGCAAATTTAGTTGATGTGTGCTAAACACACAGATCAACCAATTAGAGAAGTTCACTTCAGAAATAATATACATACATATAAATACATACATATAAATTTGCATAAGTACAGATTTAAATGGGAAAGTACAGATTTAAATGGGAACCTGTTCTCACTAAACTTACAATAAAACAAGGATTGAATCACTTACAAAGGAGAAAGTACAGGCCGGGTAAGACTGACATTATATCTCACTAAATTAACACTTAAACGATGATTGAATCACTCACAAAGGAGAAAGTGCAGGCCGGTTAAGACTGACATTATATCTCACTAAATTAACCCTAAAACTTACAATGATTGAATCACTCACAAAGGAGAAAGTACAGGCCGGGTAAGACTGACATTATATCTCACTAAATTAACCCTAAAACTTACAATGATTGAATCACTCGCAAAGGAGAAAGTACAGGCTGGGTACAAGACTGGCAACATATTTAGTATGACTATGAAAAGCTCATGGCACAAACATGGTCAAGACACGGTCAGGCACATCAAAATTCTAGAACATGTTGCAGCAAGGCACTCACACAGCACTGAATGTTTCACAGTTATACAAAATCTGCTCTATTTGTACCTTCTCATGTCAATTGAAGGGCCAAGAATGAAAAGGTCCTATGTGACTTTTTTAGCTAATTCTCAAACCTTGCCCAAATCATCCCAAAATACACCAAACAACTTGTTTTAGTTGAAATATTAAGGTTTGCTATCCACTTTCAACGATTTTTGTCAAAAAAGAAGAAAATTGGCCCATAGTTACGTTATGGTTTTGCTTAACAACCGATCATTCGTCCGTGAACTTCGATTAGCGTCAACAAACGTATAAACACTTCGCTTTTTTGTTCAAAATAATAATAAAATATATTAATATCTTCCATCAAATCAGTCACAAGAAACCAGCGATTCGATTGAGCACAAAAAAAAAAAAGCGAAAAAAACGTTATTTAAAGTTTAGCAAACAAGTCAGAAATGACCGTTGTTTTATAGTAAAATCACACTTTTTGACCTTGGATTTTTATCGAAATTAATTTTCATCAGCTAGAAAGTCTTTTTTTACAACAAAATTCAATCGTTGTGCCATGACTCAAGCAAATTTTTACTCTTTATTTCAATTCCCGAACAGAACTACGGTAATTGGATTAGAACCATCAAAATAAGCATGTGCGCTTCGTAATTTACGACCGCAAAGGACTATGGGTGATCACCGCCATCTTTCCGCGCGACATTCATAGCATCGTGCTATAAGAAACTAATATTACAGCCAAACTTACAGAAGCGTTCCTATCGAGGTTGGAAGGCTCGATTTATTCTTCCAAACTTGATTTTAAATTTGGTTTGAAATTTGCATAAATGAATCGAATCTTGTTAGTTTCAAATTGCAGACTTCAACCGTCAACCGATAATGGTCCCGAAATCACGATCTGTGGTCAATAACTGATAATGCTATTGTAATAGAATACTTTAGTAAGTATTTATAACAATATTTCTGTAAGCAGACCAGGTTTAGCAAGTTTCTGTTATCCAAAAAAACATTGAGAGTAATGTTTTGATTTGAAGCGGTTTTTGAAACTTACAAGTTTCGATTCATTTATGCAAATTTCAAAACAAATTTCAAATCAAGTTTGGAAGAATAAATAGAGCCTTCCAACCTCGATAGGAACGCTTCTGTAGGTTTGGCTGTAAGTCTCGAGTCACCTCGGATTTCTGCCAAAATTTTGCGCTTGTTGTGTTTCTCTATGGTCACAACTTTGTTAAAATGCCCTGGCAGGTTCGAGAATTTGCCTCAAATCGAACTCCAAGCTTTACTTTGTTTCGTTGCAATGGCGGCCAAAACCAGTTCAAACAACAACAAAACGTTTTTCGCTGAACAAAGTGAAACGCCTCGCTGACTTCTTTCAGAAAGTGAGTTCTTTGCTACCTTGAAGCTTAATGATGCTCTTCCAGTAGTAACTAAAGGCAAAAAATGACTCTTAACTTAACAAAATTCCGATTCAAGCCACCTTTGAGCAAGTGCAGTTTTCAAACGATGCCTTGAACCGATTTGAAGACACTTGAGCCCTGGATTTTACAAACCAGCAGCAGCTGCCATGGTTACCCTAAACATGGACTCGGGAAAAAACTTCATTTGAGCAAGGTTTGAAATTAAAATTAACTGAAAAGTGATTTAGATTGTTTTAATTTTCATCCTTCAGTTGTTTGGAGTATTTTTGGATGATTTGTGCAAAATTTGAAAAATAGCTAAAAAAGTCACATAGGACCTTTTCATTCTTGGCCCTTCAATTAATACTTTGTCAAAACAAAAAATAATAATATAATAGTATAGTGCCTATCCAGTCATGATTTAGGTGATTTACAAGATGTATATTAACTAAAATATCAAATGAAAATCAAAATATATATTGTTATAAATCCAAAAAATATTGTTAAGGATAAAGTAAACAAAACAAATAAAACAACAATAACATCGCAGAAACAAAAGTAGAGACAACAAGAATACATTGTGAATAGGCTGTACATGTGCCATAATGTTTCTTCCATGCTAATAATTGAGTTGTCACTCTCCTCTATTGAGTCCATTTTGATATTTGTCATTCTATTTCTAATCAGTGATAAATAGTTTGCTATTCATTTGTCTTATAAATGTTAAAGGTTTGGACAGACATTGAACAATATACACTTAATGACTGGTCCCGAGGGAAACAGTTAGTTTTGTTTCCCGAGAATCTCAATGTTTCCCGAGGCTCCGGCCGAATATAGCTAATCATTTTAGACAAGTCAATTAAGAAAATTTGAATTTTTATTCAATGAGCTTGCAACATAACATTGTCGTTTTAGATCAACTACTGTTGCTTCGAAAACTTTGTTAGACCTTGAAAATTTGCCATCATTTATTATGTCAAAATTTCCGTTTTTCATGAAATGTCTCTGAAGACCAAAACGAATGGACACCAAGGCTGATTTCTTATAATATTCTCCGTTTTTCTTCCTTGCATTGGGATAAAATTTGACCAACAAATCGTCAAGTTCTTGTTTTGCTTATATTTCGGGATTTTCATGACCAGTTTCATCAGAAAATGCTACTAGGGTTTTTCGTAGCTTTTTTTGGTGTTTTCAGAGTCCTTATTATCAACAAAAGTCTGTATTTCTTCACTAGAAAGACTGGAAAATCTCTGCTTCTTCGTTTTTGGCTCCATTTTCGCTCGAGCTGCAAATATTTTGGCATGTGATCTGCTCATGACCTTCAGTAGCATACTTGTTTCTGATTGGTTCATAATATCACCCCACTGATTTCTCACGTTCTGATCACGTGCGCTGGGCACTTGTATCCCGGTCGGGATATAGTTAGATTTAACTAGTATCACATGAGCATCTATCATCCAATGAGAATGCTCGTTATATACCGGTAGTCAAAATAATCAGCTATATAACAAATAGAGGATATTACATGGGCACGCGGAGATACAGATTTTATCTTCGAGTGTGCAATTGATATATCATTAATTTGAGATATCATTTGAACACGAGAAGATAAAATTTGTATCTCCAAGCGCCCATGTAATGTTCTGTTTATTATATAAACTCATGACAATTGAAATATTAAAAGTTTTATCAAGATATGCATAACAAAATATTAAAAATCTTTACAAATAGCCGATGGTAACATGTTATTTTTACAATGTGACGATATCACTTTTTCGAGTGGGAGATATAGAGGATATAACATGGGCGCACGGAGATATAAATTTTATCTTCGAGTGTTGATAAGATATCCCACGAGTGAGCGCAGCGAACGAGTGGGATATCTTTTCAACACTAGAAGATAAAATTCATATCTCCAAGTGCACATGTAATGTTCTGTTTATTATATCACAGATTGAAACAAATCAAAAAAATATTTTATTACCAAACAATGGTTTCGTTGGTTGAGAGTGATATCACACATGTGTGATATCAATAACATCTTCATGACTAGGATAGGCTTTTTATCTAGTTGATATCACTTGGTATACCACTATATGTTATATAATAACACCTGATATTTCACTGAAGTTTATATCATAATGAATAATATTTATAATTTTATTTCAGTGATATTGTAACAATAGACAAGGCAACTGGTAAAGTGTGTAAACTTGGTAGATCATTCACCAGGGCTAGAGACTATGATGCTATGGGGGCAGAGGTAACTATTTCCTAGTATTTCTTCTAGTCCATAAAACAATACCGGTACACAATTTGTGGTGGTCAGCCTAAGCACACAATTCAATACTTTAAGTAATATATCAAACACGAGAAAGAGTGTTTCATCAGGTTTTCAAACACCGAAAAATGGGTTGAAAAAACGAGGCGCAGCCAAGTTTTTTTGGGCCCATTTTGAGGTGTTTGAAAACCTGATGAATCACTCTTTCGAGTGTTGGATATAACTTCTCAAATTTTTGGAAAATTATTGGAGAAATTCAAAGCGAAGTTGGCTTAATTTTATGCAAGTGTTTCATCAGATTTGAAACTCCTTCACGCTAGTGATTTTGTCTTTGTTTTCTCTTCATTAATTATTAATGAATACATCATGTGTAAAAACAAAATTTAAGTGTCAACTAAGCGAACTTAAACCACAAGAACCTAACTGATATTCAATCAACCTTGTAAACACACATGCCTAATTTACATAATCATTTACATAACTCATACCCAGTCCTCTCATACATTTAGGAAATCATTTGTCTTTACATTACCAACTCTCTTCTATCGTTGTCCATTACAAGAAAAATACATATATTAAACAAAGGAGTACTGCATAATAGACAAGTTTCATTTGATCTATTTGATCTTTTCGCAGGGTACATTTAATCTACATGTAGAACCACAAAAAAATATCTGGAAAAAAAGTATGATGACCCCCAATTTTCTTATTTAAAATCAAGATATCATTAACATCTGCAAAATACGTGAGAATAGAAAAAAAGACAAGTGGCAAAATGATAGCAAAATATGACAGCAAAAATATTGATCCCTGCCGTGTTCAATTGTTACAATTTTGTTTGGCAATGGAATGAATTAAACAAATATTTAACTGCCATGCAATAATGTAATACATTTCTTAGTCTCTGTGTAATGTCATGTATTTGTTCATTTCCAGACAAAGTTTGTTCAATGTCCAGAGGGTGAGCTACAGAAGAGAAAAGAGGTTGTTCATACAGTCACCCTTCACGAGATAGATGTCATCAACAGCAGAACACAAGGCTTTCTTGCTCTTTTTGCTGGTAAAATATTTATTGATTGCTAACTGTTTTGTATTTCTACAATCGTTGGCAGAAGTAATTGTCACATTGTTAGTATTCTATCTCATAGTGACTATTTTATCAATTTTAAATATAAAAATATTACCCTCCTTCCCCACACATCAATGTTGGTGTGAAATGATAGCACATTAGCAACCACATAAGCACCAAACAATGACTCCCTCTCAACATTACCAAGGGGGGTGGGGAAGTAGCAAAATTTAAGCAGTTTTAAAATGATCACAGTTGTGCCAGCACTTTAGAGCAAAGACACTTTATTATTAATATATACAATATGAGCGGCCTATCTGTATGTAGTGTTTACAACATGAGCGGCTGTGTTGTATCGCCGATACAATACGGACGCGAATGTTGTAAACTACTTAAAAAATGTCTAGGTTAGCTCTTTCATATTTTAAAATTATATAAAAAAATATTTTAAAATTTTCAAGATTAAAATAAATTTTGCCGTAAAATTACCAGTTAAAACTTATGCAAATCAGGATATACAACACTAGTGTTGTATCAGATTTACAACACTCGTCATGATTTCTTTTGAAAATGTCTCATTAATTATTCATGAAATTTTTAATGGGATATACAACAGTGAGTCAAAGACCAGCCGTTGTGTATATCTCATACAGATCAGACATGAATTATATATGGGTTAGAGACTGATGTGAGTGCTTTACCGGCAAATACAAGCATGCGCTGGCTGTAGAATGAACGAGAAATCAAATACAGCATGATGAGCAAGGTGATAGCCGAGTGCTGTATGAAGATTCGAGTTCATTCTACAGCCAGCAAGTGTGTGTATTTGACGGTAAAGCACGAACTAGAAGTCTCTAACCCTTTTAATATTCAAACTGAGTGTACAGCATTGAATAGACGATTACAAAATGTGATAAACAATCAAAAACAGCAGACGAAGAGAGAGTTTCAAATGCTAGATTAAGCGCGAGCGTTGGTTTTGACAAACATTTTAACGAGCAAAAAGTAAGGAAATGTAAGTATATTTCCAAAACCTGACAAGAAAGTAAGCAAACGAAATCCTTTTCAGCCCAACATGAATGTTAAATAACTTTAAGATACCTCAATATAGCTGTTCAAAAATGCTGTGTTTTTCTCTTTCTAATTTGTAAACAACATGGCATTGAGTTGAGCTGGATTCACTTGTTTGTGTCTGTATTCCTTTCTAAAAGCTCATTTTCGTTTCTTCGATGTTGAGATATATCAATAAAACGTTTTGTCTTTACATTTCAATTTGAAATGATGGAGAAAACTTAAAAAATTGTATGTATTTTGGTCTTACAATGTTGGTAAGGTTGTTGAAAACAGCCATCTGTTCCAACCCGTGCTTGTTCAGTAAAAGTACTGGGAAGCCATTTAAAAGCAAAGCGTCGTAATTGTAAATGTAGTTGTAAATGACCCAAACATGCTTACTTTTTATAAATATTTGTGTTCTGAGTGGGAGGGAAGATGTTAGCTTATTACAGCATGAAAATCGTGCAGTAATGTCATTACAACATAAAAATTATTCTGTAAATCCCGTTACAGGGCGCTCATGAGCCAATCAGATTCCAGGATTTTGTACTGTGCATGAAGTGTGAATATTAAATAAATATATATTTATTACTTAATGAATGTCCAACCTTAATTCTTTCATATGTTACTAAAATTGTCAAAATAAAATTGAGTCTGGTCTGGAAATTGGATATTTGAAGTTAAAAAACGTATACAAATCAGGACGATTTGATATCTAAAATGCAACCTTCGTCGCAGACGTGATTTCTTTTGTAAAATTCTCATTGATTATTCATAAATTTTATAATATTACATACAGTGTGTTATAATTTGTTGATTTAAAACACTGTATGTTATACACCCTATGCATAAAACGTGGCAATGAACATATCATAGTTAATCAGTTTTAGAATACAACAATGCTTTCAATAGAAAGGGCACATCGAAATTAGTAATATTCCAAAGTTTTAATTTAGTAACATAAAATGATAAAAAGCTACAGCTGTTTGAATTTACAAGGATTTGACTGAAAATTTGAACTTTGGGCTGACGAGCCTCGTTTTCATGTTTTTGGTACATTTCAAATGCTGATAACTCTGCAGTGATTTAATACATGACACCATAACTCAACCAAATTACTACCGGTAACTTAGACATGCTCTTTCTTGTAATTGAAAAATATTATTGAAATATTTTATATTTCATGGTGCTCGTTCCCAGTCCTTTCTCTTTATGCAAAGGGTCTATAACATAATAAACAGATAAATACATGGGGGCTTGCAGATATAAAATGTATCTTCTTGTGTTTTTTACTGAGCTTACTTGTGAGGTACTGAGTTGAACACTTGAAGATGATCATTTTAAAAATGGAAAAGTTTCATCAATAATATAATAATAATAATGTCTTTATTAACTAGTAAAAATACATACTAATTATTTACACTAAATATATCTAGATAACATACTAATTATTTACAATCAATATTATGTGATAAAAAAAGTATATACAATTATCCTGTTTAGTGAATAAATTATATCTAAAATATAGCTTATTTATAAAAGATGCTTTGAAATGCTCCGTATTAACTCTAAATTAACACTTATTGATAAATCTTATTGATTTGATTTGAACCAATTACATTTACCCTGATGATGGGCAAGTAGCCCAAAAGCTTGGTTCAAATCAAATCAATAAGGTTGATGAAGCGTTTCTTTTTTTAAATGAATATCAACAAAACCTACAAACATTTAATGGCCTTGAGGATAAATTAGCAAGCGTTTCTTGGGGGGAACGGGAGAAAGTTGTCTTTCAGTTGTTTTGGGATACTTGTGTTACCGATATACATGTCCGTGCGAAACCTAAGACGAGAGCAAAAAATGTTTGTAAAAACTTTCTCCCGCCCCCCAAAATTGAAATGCTTGCTACGCAGGCTAAAGATAAATATAATATCACCACCCTCCCATGTATTACTCTCTATTTATCAAATTATTAAAATCATTCATATGTTGTTCCCCAGGTGATACTGGTGAAATCAAAGGCGAGGTCAGAGAACAAATCAATGCTAAAGTAGCAGAATGGCGAGAAGAGGGCAAAGCTGACATAGTTCCAGGGGTAATTACAATATTATTTTACGTTTTGATAGTAATGCTTTCTTACATTTCTTCTATGTTTTCTAGGTCTGTTTGTTGATAATGCTCACTTAAAACTGTTTTTTGATTTTGTTCTGTATTAATGTTTTCCAAGTCCTGTTTGCATGTTTCTTTAGAATTTAACAATTTCTTACATTTCTATATTGATGTCTTGTTTGCTGATTATGTCCAAGTATTTTTTTTTTCTTTACATTTCTTTTCTATCAATGTTTACGAAGTCTTGTCTGTTTCTTTACATTAACAGTTTCTTCTATACCTATGTTTTTAGGTCTTGTTTGTTGATAATGTTCATGTGATAAATTAATTGTTGTTTACTTTTGTTCTGTATCAATGTTTTCCAAGTCCTGGTTGTTTCTTTACATTGTACATTATTTATTTCTTACCTTTCTTCTATATCAATGTTTTCAATGTTTATAAATTGTTGTTTACTTTTGTTCTCTTTCAATGTTTACCAAGTTGTGTTTGTCTCTTTATGTTAATAATTCCTTGCATTTCTTCTATATCAGACATTCAATGTTTTTTATGTCTGTTTGATGCAATATAGATGCAATAGAGTACAAACACTAAAAGTGTGCAATACTTTGTACTATTTACCACTAAATAGTGTTGATTAAACAATAGAGAACAAAAGAATTTGCATAATTTAGCAGTATTTAGTGGTATTTATGTTGCACACTTTTAGTGTTTGTACTCTGTATTTATCGAATTTTTATAAATTATAGTTATTATAGTTAGTGTATATATATATATGTATATATATATGATATTGTATTTTACCACGTAATTCAGCTTTTGGCTGCTAGGTGCAGTTATTTAAATAAACGATCTATCTATCTATCTTGTTGATAATGTTCACTTAATATTGTTGTTTACTTTTGTTCTCTATCAATGTTTACCAAGTCCTGTTTGTTTCTTAATATTAATGATGTTTTACATTTATTATGTATCAATGTTTCTTAGGCCTTGTTAACATTTTCCAAGTGATAATTCACACATACAGGCTACACACATGCTATATTAGGTGTTTCCCATTTTCATTTGGCGAATTGATAAACTTTCCCTAATCTGATCAAAATGTATTTTGCACCAGATACAAAGCATGGATGCAAGTTTTGATTGATGTGAATTTCAACTCACTTAAATTTTATGTTCTTTTTCTAATGTTCTGCAGGTCTTGTTTGTAGATGAGGTACATATGTTAGACATTGAGTGTTTTTCATTCCTTAATCGAGCCTTGGAGAGTGACATGGCGCCTGTACTAATCATGGCAACAAATAGAGGAATAACAAAGTAGGTCACTTAGTCAGTACAGCCTTTAGTATACACTACAAAACAGCTCGAATTTCATTCTGTTACGGTTCTTGTAGCAATTCAGGGGAACATTCTAAATTTACTTCAGTCAATTTTAAAATAAAAAAAATGTTTGATTTTGCAATTGAAATGGAATTAAAACAGCAACCCCTTGTAGACCATTTCACAGTTCTCGTCTATCAACCTCAGCCTCAATAGCGTGTAATATACCCTTTAGAATTTGACTACAGCCAGTGGAAATATTTGTAAGAGGGTCCTGAAGGGGTAAAATGGGAGCAGGGATTGGCCTTATTTTTGACTGGGAAAATGGGATTGATGCACTGGGACTGGGATTTACAAATAAAAGAACAATAGAAAATTGGAATGGTATTGAAAACTTAAACTGGGATTTGGTCCAAATATAAACTGGGAAATGGGATTCGGACCCACCCCCATTCTGGTACGGGTAGGCGTTCTTTTTGCTTTTTGGAGAATTTAGGATCTTGGGCTTCCTGTGTTAATTTTTTGACTGCGCGAAATATGGATCTTACAAAGGAAGCCCAAAACCTGATATTTCCCAAAAACCCAAAAGAACGCCTGTTTTGCAGGCTACCAAGCAAATGGCATATTGATTCTCGCTTGTGTTTTCATTGATTAGGATCCGTGGTACTAGCTATAAGAGTCCCCATGGTATTCCCCTGGATCTCCTTGATCGTCTCCTGATCATCTCTACGACACCTTATGATGAAAAAGAACTCAAACAGATCCTGTCCATTAGGTTTGTATTAAAGTGACCCTATAAAGCCTGGTTCCCACTGAGTCATAATCGTAATCATCAGCAAAACAAAGAAATTAGAAAAGGAAACACATGATCTTTTTTTTTCTAATTCCCCATGCAGGGGATAATACATCTTTTGTTACCTTATGATTATGACGCTCGTGTGAACGAGGCCTAATAATTAGATGTTGGGCCAGATTTAACACCCTGTTGGATGAAACATCATCCAACTTTTCTTTTGTTCTTGTGTTCAACAAACCGAACCGCAACAATGTTGGTCCAATGTGTTGGGCCAGATTTAACACCCTGTTGGATGAAACATCATCCAACTTTTCTTTTGTTCTCGTTCTCAACAAACCGAATCGTAACAATGTTGGTCCAACATGTTGGGCCTGTTTAATCGGGGCTTAACACTTTAAATTGTCTTGAACTGTGGATTGTTTCTTTGCCTGTTAAAATACAGTACCTCTATAAAGTGGTCACCCTCAGGACTTTCCAAAGTGACCGCTTAATAGAGGTTGGCCGCTGAATAGAGGTATACAATAGGTATAGGAATAGATTTGGGACTTTTTATTGAACCGCCTAATCGAGGGTGACCGCTTTAATAGAGGTTGGCCGCTGATTAGAGGTATACAATAGGTATAGGAATAGATTTGGAACTTTTTATTGAACTGCCTAATCTAGGGTGACCGCTTTAATAGAGGTTGGCCGCTGAATAGAGGTATAAAAAAGGTATAGGAATAGATTTGGAACTTTTTATTGGACCGCCTAATCGAGGGTGACCGCTTTAATAGAGGTTGGCTGCTGAATAGAGGTATAAAAAAGGTATAGGAATAGATTTGGAACTTTTTATTGGACCGCCTAATCGTGGGTGACCGCTTTAATAGAGGTTGGCCGCTGAATAGAGGTATAAAAAAGGTATAGGAATAGATTTGGAACTTTTTATTGGACCGCCTAATCGTGGGTGACCGCTTAATAGAGGTTGGCTGCTGAATAGAGGTATAAAAAAGGTATAGGAATAGATTTGGGTCTTTTTATTGTGGCCACCTAATAGAGGGTGACAGCTTAATAGAGGTATAGAAATAGGAATAGATTTGGGACTTTTTATTGTGGCCACCTAATAGAGGGTGACCGCTTAATAGAGGTATAGAAATAGGAATAGATTTGTGACTTTTTATTGTGGCCACCTAATAGAGGGTGACCGCTTAATAGAGGTACCACTGTAGTATTAGCAGCACTGCATTGTTTCTAACATCAGTCATCTTTAACACCATTTAACACCGTCTTTGACCATTAATAGCTCCTCCATGATCACCATTTTGCAATCACCATCACCTTTAGCTAGTGTCGTTTTCATTATTATTACCATTATTGTCATAATCATTGTAATCATCACCACTGTTATCATAATCATTCATTTTACCAATATTACCATAATCATAGCCATATCATAGCAGGCTATCATAATCACCACCATTCGCCTTACCATAATCATAGCCATATCATAGCAGGCTATCATAATCACCACCATTCGCCTTACCATAATCATAGCCATATCATAGCAGGCTATCATAATCACCACCATTCGCCTTACCATAATCATAGCCATATCATAGCAGGCTATCATAATCACCACCATTCGCCTTACCATAATCATAGCCATATCATAGCAGGCTATCATAATCACCACCATTCGTCTTACCATAATCATAGCCATATCATAGCAGGCTATCATAATCACCACCATTCGCCTTTCCGGAATTGATGAAGGGACTGGGAACGAATGTAGAAATATTAATCTAATCAAGAAACAAAACCTATCACATGAACGACCACACTAAAATTATTAATTTTATCAAGTTTTAGAATGATTGGGCAAATACTAACTGATTTATGGGCTTTAAACAAATCGTAAATATAACAGAGAACGTATGGTTTTTGGGGACGATGTCCTTAAATCCCATACATTCTCTCTTATTTTTGCGACTTTTTTTGTGATGGGGATCATTTTTTAATTAGATTAATTTTTTCACTCGGCCCCAGTCTCCTCATGAAATCCGGAAAGGCGAATTGCCATCGTCATCATTATTGTCATCAACATCATCATCACCATCATCATCATCACCAAATCATCATTTATTACCATCATTACCAGCATCACCAGCATCATCTCCAATATCATCCTTATCATCATCGTCGTTAACATCACCAACCCCACACTGTATACACCTATTTCAATTAACGTTGTCCATCTGGAATGGTTAATCTGAGACCGATAGGAATTGTGGGAGCTCGTTAAACTGCAAATGCACTATTATAATCACACTTGAATATTAATGTTTACTTCTGAAATATTGTTATCTGTAATTCAGCGCCATTCAAGTGTGATTAAAACAATGTATTTGAAATTGAATGAACTCCCACAATTCCTATCGGTCTCAGATCAACCATTCCAGATGGACAACGTTATTGAAATAGGTGTACACCTATTTAAAAAAGATTGTCATTGCCAAACAAGATAGGCGACAGAAAAGAAAGACAAATTATCGTGGCGTTTTAAACGGTTTCGTGGACTACAAACGACAAGGAATATCTCAACAATAATCTCCGTGTTCATGACGAGAATAATAAGCAAAAACACACGTTATTACAGGTATTCTTGGACCTTTGAATGACCTATTTTGTATCACTTATGACAACATTTTTTAAATAGCTATATATCATCATCGTAACTGGTGCTTGTACTTGCACTCATCGTAAATGATCGCTTTCAGATGTGAAGAAGAAGATGTAGAAATAGCAGAAGAGGCCATGATGGTTCTGACCAAGATAGCTCAAGAAACCTCGCTTAGATATTCAATCCAACTAATTACTGTCGCACATCTAGTATGCAGAAAACGAAAGGTAATACTGAAGTTTCACGCTCACATTAACACCGCTGTAACTTTTGACAACAGGCGCATTTGTACAGGCTAAACAACACTTCTCTCGTGTTCTGCAAATTCTGTGTGCTTTGTAATCGCGCGCGTTTTCAATGTTTAAAGTTTTCGACACACTCACTACTCCCACACTAAATATTTTAGCACACATCACTTCTCACAAGTTTATTGTTTTTGCGGAAGGAGGAAAAATAACCCAGAGAAAAAACCCTCGTTGCATGGAGAGAACAATTTACACATCAAACAAGCTCTATTTTGTTTTATTTTCTACTTTCACATAACCATAATGCCTTCTGTTTTTTAGGGGTAGATATTGTAATTCAAATTGGTTTGATTTGAATTACAATTGCTTTGTTTTGAATCACAATAACTACCCCCCACCCCCCGACCCCCCAAAACAAACAAACTAGGAATTGAAACAGAAGGCCAGCGCTCTCACCGCTCTCACCGCAAGGCCACCCATGCCACCCATTGATATCAATTTGTTATGTTGTGACAGGGTACTGAGGTCCAAGTAGACGATATCAAGCGAGCCTACTCACTATTCTTCGACGAGTCTCGGTCTACAGAGTTCCTAAAAGAATATCAACAACAATTCATGTTCCACGAGGAGTTTGAGCCCATCGAACCGGAGACGGAAACCATGGAGACTGAAATTGTCAGCTAGATAGTGAACTGACCCTTTAACTTACATATGCATTTTACCGTTTGATCATTCTAGTTCTCAGCAACTTTTGACCCAATCTCATTCCCGGGAACCCAGGGGTAATCTTCTCTCTCGTTTCTCTCTCCCAGAACGTAGCCTGTTGAAGCTTGTTCCGGAAGTCAAAATTCAGCTCTTTCCTGATTGGTCGACCCGTAGAGGTCGACCAATGAAATTCAAGATAACAATTCAAAGGAAGTCGTTAAATAAGTCGGTCGCCATTTTGAATTTTGACTTCCTGAACAAGCTCCAACAGACTACGTTCCCAGGGGTATTTTTTCTTGGAGCGAGAAACGAACGAGAGAAGATTACCCCTGGGTTTCCGAGGATGACCCAATCTCGGAAAGCTTTGCGATGAATCTGGAAATCTTGTTTTTTTGCAAGTTTTTCCCTACCCTGGTCCCAGATGTATTCTCACAGAAGATACAAAAGAAAAACTCTGGGACCAGGGTAGTTTTTCCCCTTTATCCCCCCCTATATTTGCGACCCCCTTTCTATATATTTTCTAAGAAACTAAATTCTCTTTCTCGTTTCTTTGAACCTGAATTCTCGGTCCTGGATTTTCAAAACGCGCGGGGTCTCCCGGCCTCGGATTTATCGTTCGCCACCCCTAATTATTATATGAGGAATGCTGATTGGTGAATCCTGGTGTTGTGCTTATCGCTTGAACTTTTTGTACTGATCCTGGTTTAACTCTTAATAAAACATATAGAGTTAATCCTGGGCTAGTTTTGACCTTGTTTTAGTGCTTATCGTGGTTTATTCCTCGGTTAGTGCTTTCTTGCTTTAACTTAAAAAAAAAATACTTGGTATCTCTCTTATCTAACTCTTTTACTCCGACGAAGGGCTAAAGCTCGAAACGTCAGTAAAGTTAAGGCAACATTTTTTACGGTGTTACAAATGTCATTCCATTACCTATCGTTTATATCAAACACCGACGCAGCCTATACTAGTTTAATCGCTAGTTTATTTTGACTTTGTAACTGTTTATTCGCATTCGTTGTCAATCATGTTAACAAAATGTCTAATATTGTATGTAGCTCATGCATAATGTTGTGAAAGCGTATACACCCTTTCCGAGAAAGTTTGTCACCCGTGAAAAGCACACGAGTTAGTGGCGCAAGGGATCATGGATCAGTTCAGAAACTAAATGTGCATTCGGAACGCCTTGTTTGATAAGTCAAAATGGTCATTTCTTAATAACGGAATGATAAGTGTGGCGATGTGGCCATGAAATCCCTGCGTTCTACTAACATATATACATAGGTTAACCATAATCCCTTGCGCTAATAGATTGTAGGCTTTTCACTTCACGGTGACAAAGTTTTTAGGAAAGCGTATACCTATTTCAAAAATCGTTGTCGCAGCCGGTCCACACTCTGAATCCTGCAAAGGTTGTCCGTATTATGAACATAATTTGTGATTTATTACAATTATTTTTTAATGAAATATCAGTGTTTCATCATCTACCACTTAGGGGCTGTTTATATGATGGCGAGTTGTCCCTGCTAGCCGGGATAACTCTATTATTTTGTGTCCCCTGGGGAATTCAAAACAAAAGAGTTATCCCGGCTAGCAGGGACAACTCTCCTTCATATAAACAGCCCCTAACAGTGTTATGGTCATACAACACAAACGCGTCCAACCAAAGAAAGAATGAATGAATTGATAACAAATTAAGAAATACCGACATCCTTTGCAGCGTTCAGTGCGTGGACTGTAGCTTTGGCTGCGACAATGATTTTTGAAATAGGTGTATACCAACTAAAAAAAGCGTCAGCCAATGGGTCGTTTCAAGGTCCAATAATATGTTGTATAAAGTTTGTTTCTGCTTCTTATTATCATCTAGAACAGGTTAATGTCAATGATATTTTAGTTTAATGATATTTTGTGTTGTCTTGTAGTCCACGAACAAAAGGTCGATTTCGTTTTTAGCGATAAATTGGAAATAATGTGTATACGTTAAGCTAAGAATGAATATATTTTGTTGTTCTTATTAACTTTGTTCAATAAAATTAAATTGTGAGCCTATATACTAGGGGATTTATTGATTTGGTTTGAACTTTTCTGTTCTAAAATTCATTTTGATACTACTTAAAAGTTATATATATAAGGACGCTTGTAATAGAGATTTTTGTTTTAGCGGCATAAGCTCGCTTTTGGCAAAAGGGAAGGTCCTATTGTATAAAACCAGTTATCTACGACCGCTGTTCACAATAGGTCATTTACATTATTGCGTTATATACTAAGAATAGCAAAATGATTTATCTACTTTGTATTGTAAATTAATTCGTGTTAATTGTTCCCTTTATTTTCTGGAGAAATAAAAATCTGAATAACATTAAAAGTAAATAATAAAGTCCCAAAGAATTCTGATACTTGTTTTAAAATGATCAAAATACATTACTTATATTGATATGTTGAGATAAAAATAGGCATTTCTAATCTTTTGTTTATAGTTTCTTCATCTGTTACTCTTCAAAATAATTCCCCATACAGGAAAATATATCTTTGGATTTGACAAATAATTTGCATGTGATCTGCAATCCCGGCTGCAGTGAGTGCCAATATAGAAAACAATACATTAGCAGTAAATTTTCACCATATTTATCACGTACAAATTTAAGTCAAATTCACGAATTACGAATCAATGCACATGCGGCAGAAAATTGTGATAAGTCACAAAAACATGATAGTCAATGGAATTAACTTTGGTGCGTCACATGTGGGAGAGAAACCAGGGTGCATTACTCGTGTATATTCGTCGTAGTCTTGATGCATGACCGAATATAATAAATTACTAACACGGACAAAACATTTGCATGAAATAATGATTCACAAATCACGTACATTTTATGAAGTTTCAAAGTACAGTCTACGCTTGAACTACCTATTGTTAATTTTCTTTGTTATTTTTCTATTGTTAATAGTCCGGCTGCTAACGACCAAAAATGTTCGTTTTGTGATAAAAGCATGAAACTTGACCAAATATTACTAACTTCACCAAGGCGATCATTTTGTGATATGGGGCCATTCAAAATAGGCGCTCGAAACCGAGTACTGCGCATGCCCTAAAATAGGTGTGCATGGAAGCGAGGCTTCACCAAAATATTTAATTTAACTGATCTAATCTTCATCTATATTGAAGTATCTTAACTGAAATGTGTTACAGGTAAGTTCATGTGTTAGTTGTTGCCCCGAAAGTCGTCACGTGATTGGTCACGTGACTGTGAGATTTTATATTTTTGTAATTTTTTGATTAAAATATAGGGAGACGCAACTATTATTTTTTAGCATATTTTATGACAGTTAATAGGTTATAAGAATAATATCAGTGAAATTTACTTTACCAATACACTGGAAAATTTACTATAGAATTGACTTTGCTATATAGGTGGACGTACAATATATTTGTAACCACTGTTATCATATGACCCGTATTTTGCCCGGCGCGCGCTCTTAAGAAAACCATCGAAAAAAGTCACGTGATGGGTTCCCCGTACGGCTTTTTCACCTGGTCCGTACAAACACGTACGGACCCGCTACTCGAAATGGCTTCCTCAATCAATCAAACTAAATTAAAAAAATTGGGTCATATGCACTCGGTCCATACGTCATGACCGCGAGCCAAATATTTTCCCGTACGGCCCTCTTACTCAGTCAATAAGTACTTATTTTATTAGAACAAAGAAGAACAAAGTTTTTGTCTTTTTTGTCAACTATGACGTGACGCAATCTTGAACCCCGAGCCTTCGTTCCTCTTGGCCAGCCGAGTAACGTAAAACTCTGGGAGACCGGAATTCTCTGCTTATGCTGATTGGCCCTTGAAAATACAATAGTCAGACTAAAAATAGACGAAGTAAAAGCTCTGAAACTATTCTAAACCTTGACAATCCTCAGGTCTCTGGCATCCAGTTATTTACTAAATGTCAATCGTACCACGAAAGCAAACTAATAACCGTTGGAAAACTATAAATAAATCGACGGTTAAAGCGATCTTAATTGAAGGAGATTTAGACGCGCTTTTATATCATTATATAAATCCTGATGGACGTTAAAAAACCTTCCTAAACTTTAAATGTTTCATTAGTGAGGAAAATGTTTATATTTTGGCTTAGAAAATATTTAAAATGCTACTCGGTCAATAATATTTTGAATGTCATTAACGTACTAAGTAACACAGGATGCCCAAACCCACAGATCATTATGATATTCTAAGCATGCGCATTCCAAACCGGAACTCCAAAATTGGAGCTGAAAATTCCGTTCCCCCAGAGTCTAATGTCGGGCGCCGTAAGACCGCTGCCAGACGTGACTCTGGGCTCGAGATTGGACGTGACGCAAAGCCAACACCCATATTCAGAAGTTTAGCGGAGTAGAACACCACAGGTGGAAACTTGGCGAGCATTGCTACTACATAATCAAATTTTATCAAAGATTTTGACCACAAACGGCTATTTCTCGATACAAGCTGACTTGGGTTAAGGTATGTTTGATATTGATCGAAATATGTAAGCTCTGCTGTGAGGTTTTTTTTTTCTCTGTTGTTTTAGTATTAACATATAAACTTAATATGTCTAGATTCCATAATTAATACGTATAATCGTCGTAAACAACTATATAGTGGTATTCATGAAATGTAATTTAGTATACTGATATACCACTATCACAGTGCAGTCTGTTATTGATATAAGTTGTAGAAATATATTACATAAATCTGTGAGACACTGCAGATTCATTTCATCATTTACTGATGAGTTTACTTTTCGATTCGCATGGTTGAATGGTTCTTTTAAAAAGAGGTCGCTAGCTAATACACTCTATCTAAGGTTCTGTTAGGTTTATAACAAGTCAATAAACGGCAAACAAACTACCTGTTTTTCTGTCCTATCTTTTTGAACTTCTTTAGAAGATACCAAACACTGCAGCTTTGAAACCAGCAAACAGTATTAACCATACATACTTTGACTTACTGTTTCACGATAAATAATTTTCAGGTTCCTCCTTTTTCTCTCACTAGTTTCCTCACCACATCAAGTCTCAAGTTCGTTTGTTTGCAATAATTACAAATTATGGATTGTTGACAAAAAAAATTAAATGCGCTTTAAGTAGAATCGCATGTGCCTACTACGCAAAAAGGAAACAAATCGAATACCCATACCACAAAAGTCAAGTTTTGTCGTTGTCAGGACTGCGGTGCAGTTCACCAACTTTCTTTAAAATTCAATAAATTGAAATTCGTTGATGACAAAAGAATCCGAAAATAATCAAGTTGAATTATAATGATTGAAAATCAGAATAAAATGACTTTTTATCCATTTGAGTGGTTTCGTACAGTTAATAAACATCGGGGTAAATTTACATCTCTGAACTCTAGATATCATATAAAATAAAACCGTTCCTTCGACACCTATTTCCCCAGTGGTTAAAGACTGCAGATCTATCATGGGTCGTCAATTCGAATCCGGCTGGAGAGATTATCTATTGGGGGTCTGCACGTTATTAAGAGAATGTTTTATTGTTATACTTAGAACGATATTTCTTTTCGACCTGGATTGACTAGGCGGCACACAGCCAATCAAACAAGTTCAACATAGACATGATCTGTTCTTTCAGAATCATAAAAGAGACGGAGTTATAAGATCACATAATATTTCATGCCTTTCATTGCTAAAAATAATTAATCGATCATCATCATTCAACCCTAACGCTAAAAATATCGGCTACACATAAATAACACGGTTGGCGGTCAACTCTCTCGGCATTAATTGTGCGAAAATTCGCGCCAAAACAATTCCCCCGTCATTTGTAATATACAAATTAGGTAATACCTAATAGCGGAGCTCCCAGTTTAATTTTTTCTTACAACATCAATATGTGCATGTAAATTAATACCACTTATTAGATATTTTCTTGGGTATTACGGGCTGATATTTTACTAGTTGCTTACGTATTTTGCCGGGCAATAAGGACATTGAGTGGGTATCAGTCTATCAAAGAGTGTATAGCTTAACAAATAATTTTAGATTAAGAGAATTCCAATATAAGATACTGAATAACTGTTTATTCTTAAACATGAAGTTATATAAATTTAAAATAGTGGACTCGCCTTTATGCACATTTTGTAAAACATCAAACGAATCTATGGAACATTTTTTAGTCGAATGTGTAAAATCAAAGGACCTATACTTTAACATTGACCAATGTCTAAGCAGCGCAAATGTAAAGTTAATACCAGAGCTAAGTTTTAAAAATGTTCTCATTAATAGGGAGTTCTGAAGACACTATGGAAGGTTTCTTATTTTTACTATACAAATATGTACTTTATAATTGCAAACAAAAACAGTTACTTCCTGTCATTAAATATTATCAAATAAATCTAATAGACTATGAATAAATCGAATACATCATTGCAAAAAAAACAAGCTATACACTCATTTGAAAAAATAAGAGAAAACCAAAGCTTATTCATAATTTAGTCAATACAGGGGCGGATCCAGGATTTTACAAAGGGGGGTGGCTAACTCCAAAATCAATTAAAATGATAGGTCTAGGGTTGCGGACAACTCTTTATGTCTAGGCAATGCAAAATTCATATCATACATTTATAAAAATAATACATTAAAAAAAATAATTTGTAAAAATAACTCGATATCTCGGACTTTTCCCAGCCCTTGAATGTCTGTAAATAGAGGTTCCACTGCACCTATTTAAAAAGGTGAAGGAACCGAAAAGGATACACAAATATGGATTGGCACGTAACTGCAATCCGAAATAAACACCGGCGAGGTTCAAAGTAAGCAGATTAGAACGATCATTTATGTCCCGAGATCAATTAAGACTTGCCTTTTCGAATTGACAGTTACTTATTACTTATCACCAAAATAAATTAAGCAGTTTCGAAAACAAATATAGCGGAATTTCAAACAGAGAAAAGTACAAACCTTACAACATTAGGTATGCAAGAGAGAGGGTGCTATCATTTTCCTTGGGTGATTCTTTATAAATGCCTCGCAAACCTGTTCTCTACTAATGGGGATGACATGCCCATGCATGGCAATAACGGCTAAGTCAGATAATCTTTGCGTTGTCATCGTGATTCTTAGCCATGTGTGCACTCGCCTTACACAGGAGAATGAGCGTTCAGCCTCCGTGCTACCAATTGGCAAAACAGCAAGAATTTTCAAAAGTTATCTGATGTTAGGAAAGAACATGTTATCAGCATGCTTTGACAAAAGTGATGTCACAGATGTTTCCTCTATGGCCTGGCGCTTGCAGTGATTGGTCCAGCGAGACAGCTCACTTTCAAAGGCCGATGAAACTGGCAGCAAGTGATCCCACTTCTATTGCAGGACGTTGGCAAGTTCATATATGGCTTCTGATGACTTTGTGACGATTATTGTGGGGACGAGAGCACAGAGCTCGTAATGCGCTCGCTTTTCCTTGCTGTTTTTTTCGGATGAACGCTGCTACCATGTACTACAGGCTCTCATGACAACTGAGATTTACGAGAATAATAATAAAGTATTGATTCCGATCAAAATAAAACTAATTATTTAAAATTATTAAATTATTCAAGTTAACTCTTTGACTATTTTTATACAATGGGACATATTCATATTTTTTTCTTTTATTTACTGATTATAATCAACTAATCATTTTTCCTGTTTTAAATCCTGCAAAGAGGGGGGTGGCTAGCCACCCAATCCACCCCCCCTGGATCCGCCCCTGCAATATAATTTAATAACGAATTAGCCAAAAAACGCTATATTTAATTTATGTACTTTTTTAGTCTTTTGTAATTGTGTTTATGTAAGTGTAAAAAACTATCAAAAAATCAATAAAATATATAAAAAAACTGTTAACTGTTTATTGTAATTTCTATAGCATCTTTAATCGAAAAATATAACTTTTCGAAGATTCAGCGCGCGGAGAGAGAATCAGAACAAAGCCCTGGAAAAGCCAGTAAAATGTAAGATATTTCTCGCTCTCTTTTTGATTGACATAATGTCAAAAACCTCATTGGCTATCGATGTAGATGACGCCATCATGTAACGCAACGCACAAAAGGAAAGTTTGTCATTTACACGAGGGGCGGAGATTTCTCATTAAAAAAAGTCCCATAAAAGCATGTTAATGGACAATTCATGAATGGAAATTGATTTAATGTAAGTAAAAAATTGTAATAAATCTCACTGCCTTTTCTTAGGTTGGTTATCGTTTCCATTCTATGCACTTTTTCATCTTTTTCTCAAATTTTCAACTGTCACTTCAGTCAATAGTTTTGTTCAGACAAAAAAGTGTTCAGAAATGTTTTTGATGGAAAATACCATTCCCAAACGATAGTGTGAATAGCCTTATTATTATCCCTTTTATTTTTAAGTCATTAAGCTTATTTTGCTTTTGATAACGCCTTGAAAAAGTGCTGTCGCTGAACAGTCGTTTTACGGCCGCTTTTTACCTTCTTTTATTTTCCAAAGTATGTTAGGATTCCGGATAGAAAAGGTTAAACCTTTTCATCGTATTAGATTTACTAAAAAGTAGTCATGGCAAATCTTCAAAACAAAACAAAAAGTTCTTTTGAAATGGAATTAAAAGCCTCAAAAATTATAAGTTCTACCAACACAACTGATCGATTTGAAAAGACAAGGATTTTAAAAGAAGGTATTTTATTATGAAAAACTTAGTTTGTGTAAAACATCATTTTCGACTTTGAAGTAAAAACTACTAAAAAAAAAAAGCTCGTTTAGTAAGCATAAAATAGTCAATGCTGCTAAATATACAGAAGTTATTCAACCAATTTTAAATTGTGTTTGTATTTCAATTTATCTTTGATGTTTTCCGTTTATGAGGTTTAAAAGTACATAGATAAACACCTTTCAATCGACCAAAGTACAATTTACACATGCACAAACATCGTTTCATGTACGGTTTTTATCTCAAAAAGTAAATAAAATGGAGATAAACCTTTTCTCTTTTCTTTCTATAATAAAACGGAGAACGGAAGTTTTGAGGTGTTTTTTTTTTTCACGCTCGGTATATCAAATAAGCAGTTTTTTTTTCTCTCAAAAACGTGAAACAAATAATAATCTTGAACTTACTTTATCGGTGATTATTCTCCTGAGGTTTTCTTCTCTTCAATGACATTGATCATATTTTGACGAATAAATGTATGAACTTGAATTTTGATGGTTTAAACATTGTTCATAGCTATAGTTCAACTGCCAAGCTTGAAAATCCTTCAATAAACTGTGCCTAGGGAACTTCAAGATTTGAAGACAGTTTTCATAACAAACAAGGTCGCTTCTTTATCAATTTTTTTTTTGAATTGCTGTAGTCTTTTAATATTCTTCCACGAAGGTTTCTACAAATAGGTTTTCTTGATCTTTTGGAATCAGTCTTTTCTGCTTTTCTTTAGTATAATTTCTTCGTTTTTGTGTCCTTCGAGTTTATGTTCTTCTTCGGTCAAAACTCTCTTTGTTCTTCGAAGTTCATCTTTCTCCGTTGTTATTTTGTATTAATGTAAGCTCTGCTATTTTGTTGTTGTTTGTTTGACTTTTTTGTCGATAAATTAAAAGAACAACTTTGCTTTGTTGATCTAGCGCTATTTGGCGCGCGCGTCACTTTTGTTCCCGCCGAAATATAACAACCAATCAGCATCGCGATGGGCGCGGACGTCGTCGGACGTACGCTTGGGATTCCTGTGTGAAAACCATCGAAAATCAACTCGATGCATTACCATTTTTTCTTAAGGAGGCTCGAAATGGTTTCTGTATATATCTATATACCTACTTTATATTGCATTTTATGCAGCATTATTGTGAAGCTACACAGTTAACCGATATATCATTTTAAAGCTTATGGATCTAGGATTTCATTTTTTTTTTTATTATTGTGTTTGACGTTGTCATGACAACAGCAGGCAGCTGAAAAAAGGACCTGAAATTCCTTTATTAAAGCTGATATCTCCAAATCCTTTAGGTGAAAGTTTTTTTAAACTTGTACATGTCTAGTTCCCTACCTGTTCTTGCAACTGAGGAAAAATAAAAAAAATCTGTAATGCGAAACCTTTAAAATATTAAAAAAATTATTTTTTCTAGATATAAATGTTTTTTTCATTACAGATTTTTCTTAAAATGGATCTACTAAATCTAAACCTTAATTGGAACAAATTGCCAAAAAATAAAAAAAATCTACCATTTCATTGTATTGTTATTAATAAAAATACATTTTGTACGCGTCAGAGGGGTCTTGTAAAATTGGCGATATTGCGCGCGCGCTCAAAAAACCATTTCGAGCCTCCTTAAGTATGGTGCTCCGCTCGCGCGGGCCTTCGGCCCGCGCGGGAGCTCCGCTAAAAATACTCGGTCTGAGTGCTAAAAATAGTCGACCAAATTCGCGCCAAAAATAATTTCCCCACCATTTTTTCAATTCCCATTTTTGAATAAATTTCGAGGTGGCGGTCAAGTCTCCATTTCACACTACTGCACATTTCAGTGAAGATACTTCAATATAGATCAAGATTAACAATCTAAAATAGAATTAAATATTTTGGTAAAGCCTCGTTTCCATGCACACCTATTTAGGGGCATGCGCATTACTCAGTTTCGAGCTCCTATTTCGAATGGCCCTATATCACATAATGATCGATTTGGTGAAGTTAGTAATCTGGCCAAGTTTCATGCTTTTATCACAAAACGAACAATTTGATATATTTTTGGTCGTTAGCAGCTGGACTATGTGTTTTCTTCCAATGTAGTGCAAGCTAATGCTAATCGGAAGAGTGCAGTTCAGTAGCTTTTCCACTAAGAGCGTTAGCTTTGCTCCAATTATAGCTCTACAACACATAAGACAAACCTCAAATAATTTCCATGCAGATTAAAGACACCCACAATAGTTGGTAAGTTTTAGTAGTTCAATATAATTTCTAAAAAGCTTTTTCCTTTTTCATTTAAGGTGGCCCAGGGGTATTTATTTACGTAAAAACAATTTTTTTTGAACTTCAAATTTTGGCGCAAAAACTACTTCGATTGCTTTAAAAATCGGGATTATAACTAATCATTGTCTCTAGTTTATAGATATTTAAACGTTATTTTAAAAATACTGATGTCGTAAGAGCAATGCACTTGCAAACGCGAACTCGACTTTGAGATTTTATGGCTATTTCTAAAAATCTGAAAGACGAGACCACTCGATTTTGCGTCTATGGACTCATGTACTTCACTACTTTAACGTGATAAACGGCCAAATTAATCGAGACCTTGCAAGCTTAGGAAATATGAATACTCAAAATAGAACACACAAATGTATAGCTTATAAAGAATCGAACAGAGACGCACAATAAAATCATTGCTTTCGAAATCGTTACTCACCACTATGTTGTACAATGCTTTCCCAGTCTGAAGGCCAAATTTTAGTGAAATTGACGTAATGCATGTGCTGTGTGCAGCACTATCACGACTGATAAAAAAACAAATTTATCGATGCATTATTCAAAATAGCTAGATAATCTATTTTTTGCTCAGTATTATATTAAATGGTAATTCTAGCAATTCTCAAAAACACAAGATGTAAACAAATTATTGCAAAAGTACCTTACAAAGTTTGAGCGTGTTCCATTCATACGGTTTGGAGAAATGGAGAAGTAAAGTTGACCGTATAAAAATCTTGGCGACACCGCCGAGTTGCAGTTGCAGTGAAAAGCCAGCATCTGCTTTTGTTATTCTTTTTTTTTTTTTGCTTTTGTTATTCATATTTCCTAAGCTTGCAAGGTCTCGATTAATTTGGCCGTTTATCACGTTAAGGACGGGGCCTACTATTGCCACTGCGCAGGCTACTGCGCATCTACATAGTTTCCATTTTAACGCGCTATCTTACCTCAAAAGATGACAAAATAAAAATAAAAATCCATCTAACGATGGTAGACGCGACGGTAGCGTTTTTTTATAAAAACAGTCCCACAGTGCACTTATGATGACGAATTTCTTTACTTAGTAGGGAGAGGACCGGAAAGAAATTGTCTTATGATGATCTTCGGCGGCAAAGTTTACCACGCGATAACTTTTTAAAACGCCCGGTAACCCCAATTTTTTTACAGCTGCAATTATTAAGAACATGTTAAACAATGGTTTTGATGTAAAATTTTGAAAAAAACCCTGATTTTGGAATGGAAAATCGACAAAATTTCGAATTTTCTGAACCTCGTAAAATACAAGTCGCGATGCTAAAAAAATCATATTTCACTACTAACTTTTGAAAATACGTTACAAAATATATATTCCTATTAGAAAATTACTTGTTAATTGTTTACCGCTATCAAAGAGATGTTTCAATGAAAATCCTTTAAAAAAAAAAATTATTTGTCGATGCCGGTAAAATCGTGACGTCAGCCATATTTAAGACTCATTATTTCTCTTAACTGCCCGGTGACCCCACCTTTTTTAGACAGATTTGTAGAACCCTCTAAAGGGTTAAAACAACTCACATAGTTATTTGAAGAATACATTACTTTTTAATTAGTAGGCCTCGTCCTTAAAGTAGTGAAATACATGAGTCCATAGACGCAAAATCGAGTGGTTTCGTCTTTCAGATTTTTAGAAATAGCCATAAATCTCAAAGTCGAGTTCCCGTTTGCAAGTGAATTGCTCTTACGACATCAGTATTTTTAAAATAACGTTTAAATATCTATAAACTAGAGACAATGATTAGTTATAATCCCGATTTTTAAAGCAATCGAAATAGTTTTTGTGCCAAAATTTGAAGTTCAAAAAAAATTGTTTTTACGTAAATAAATACCCCTGGGCCACCTTAACATCCGGTTGGCCAGTTTTGGCAGTGCGGGAGACGTCTGACACCGCGGCGTTTTCCAAGTAATAAACATTCTAATTTTGTTCATATTTTGTATAGCTAGCATGGTTTTATCGATATATAGTCAAACAATTGTGGTATATACAGGCATTTTTTTAGCTTTTTAAAATATTGTCGCTTTGCATTTATATACTATCAGATCCAGCCGTTTCTATGAAGGTTTGATGGACGGTGAATTATTTCAGCCGCAACTGGAATTTTTCGACCAAAGCTTGCGAATTGTCCTATTTCACTATGACGTCACATCAAAACAGTCTATTGTCTTAACGCTAATTAAGGATCATGGACGCCAGTGGACATAAAATGCACGACCAGTGGACGCATTCTATGATTTGGTTCAATTTTAAAGATTGACAATTCCATGCCGACATAAACATCAGATTATGCACATCGAAGGATGTAAAGAATATCTAACATAAACCGAACTACGTTGTTTCTGCCTTCTCCGATGAGCGTCAGGTAAAATACTGATAAACATTTACAAATTCATTTTTAATTGTACCATTTTTTTTTTTCAAAACTTGCACCTTTGAGTAAACAGGTCGACTTCTTACACATTAGCGGTTAGTGTCATTTACATCAAATCAGATCGGTATTTATGCAAATCCTGAAGTTTTTATTAGAAATGTTCGTATACCATGCACAATCACAAGCAAACACTTTAATTCCTTATAAAACTTCAATTAAAAATAATTGTGGATATGTGATTATAAATATACACCAGTGATTTACAGCGAATAATCAGGTAAGAGTGATGAAATCTACAACACATAGAAAAGTAATGGTCACTGCTTACATGAGTAATTGTCCCTTAATATTCAAGATTTCAAAGGCTAGTTTTCCATGTTTATTAAATTGAAATTGAATTGTAATCAAAAACTATTTTTCTTGGTGATTATATTGGCAAAATCGAAGCTTTTCGACAATCTACCATATCCCGTGGGAGTGGAGGTGAGTAAGCGTGTGACCTCGCTGTGAAATGCAAATTTGTATATCCTGATGATAAAATAGTGTTTACATTCAAATTTTCTGGAAAAATGATCTTTTCATCTATGCATTTGCGTTTTGTTTCATTCTAATATTACTTTTGAACCAGTTAATGTATGTTTTATGATTTAAAACCAATGTAATGTGGATGTATATAATGTCCATCGATTTTGTTGATTTTGATATTTCTTGCACTTTACGATGATATTTTGTAGCTAAAACTCAAAGTGCCCAGAAATGTTTTTCATTGGAGTTGAAGTACAACTATTCCTCTTCATTTCGGTATAAATAGTTATTAGGAAATCAGAACTCTTGTATGAAAAAAATAATTATGAAAAGTACCAAAATTACGGTTTTCACAACCACCCGAAAATGCTCTTACTTCAAATATCCATAAAAAATTAAAATAAAAAGCTATATCAAAATAAAACATACTGTTCAAAAGCTGTAATGATGTTCTATAAACCATGTAAATTTGATTATAAAATATGCAGAGAAAACGCCGCACAAGATTTACAAACATTACTGAATTTTCGAAAATTCAGACGGCAAAATTAGGCCGAAAATAGGTCAAACTTTGAACGGATGTCACGTGACCGCTTTAAAATGAAACGACTAAATAATGCCCATATGATTACTTGCTCATGACTACCTTTCACCATGCAAAGTTTCAGGTGGGGTTGTATCGGACCATTTCTGAAATTACTCGAAGCTTACGTGGAACGGCTCTTAAACATCCTGGTAGATTTTTCAGACACTTCATAAACTGCACTCTTGTCTTCGCTTTGAACATTTCAAAGTGTTTACCGTTTTACACTCGGCGAGTCTTTTTATATTAAGGTCAAGTTTTCGCTTTCTGATTGGTTAACTTGTACAAAACTTTAATTAGGTGGCCACGGTAAGGTGTGTCGCGCTGTAAAATTGGTATGATTTTCTCATATTTCGTATTGTTGTTTAATTTTGCCTAGAGATGTTCCGAATCATGAGAGCATCGCTTGTACTATCAAAGCTTCCAAAATCTACATTGGCTAAGGCCCTGTCAACAAAGCCAGGATTACAGCCATCGAGCAAGGTCTTATACAGTCCTATACCAGCCTCAAACCTCAAGCAAAGATACCAAAATCCAATTGCTGGAAGAAAATACCTACCTGGGTCATGGAGTAAAACGTTTCCAAAGTACCTTGCTAATCCCAGGGACAATTTCCCATATGCGGTTCAAATAGAAAACACTGATAAGGTAACTCCAACAGAAATCGGGATTTTTTGTAGAGAGCAACTGGACGCCAACCTTTCTCGTGCTGGCGCATTGCTGTTTCGAGGGACCGGTATTCAAGGTCCGAAAGACTATAAGGAGTTCACTCGTGCGCTTGGTTACCAAGCCGCTGGCTATGAGGGAGGCACAGGCAACAGACATGAAATTGAAGAAAAAGTTTACACATCAACCGATGACCCTCAAGCTTTCAACATAGAACTACACAACGAGATGGCATTTTCTACTATTTATCCTAAAAAGGTAATTATCACTTAACTATAGGTAATATAATGAAATTTGTAACACCGTAAAAAAATGTTGACTTAACTTTACTGACGTTTCGAGCTTTAGCCCTTCGTCGGAGTGAAAAAGCAAAACGAAGGGCTAAAGCTCGAAACGTCAGTAAAGTTAAGTCAACATTTTTTACGGTGTTACAAATTTCATTATATTACCTATTTATATCAAACACCGACGCAGCCTATACTAGTTTACTCGCTAGTTTCCATTTATATCACTTAAACTACATGAAATCCATCGTGAAGAATGAAGAAGAACGAACACTCTATGACAAAATTATGTGTCCATAACTTAAAAAATCCGGTGCTTAATGAAAATTGTACGTTTTACAGTAACTAATGTTTGATATGCTGATGGTTTTGTTAATATTCTAACCCTCAAAATCATTTTGTACGTTGAATTTTAATGGGGAAAACGTTTTATTAAATATTTCGAAAATTTGCACCTAATTATATTTTACAGATCTGTGTATGTTTTTCGGGTATGTAAGGTTTGAAAAGTCTGCCTGGTGTTTATTCATATTTTTGTATAATTAAGTAATTAACACAGTGTACTGCTATTAGTTATAGTAACTATTTTGTTTCGCTCTATAATTCGCTCTATATATAAACGCTGCAAAACTGCCATTGGGGACTTATTATTAGAAAAAGCGAAACACTTGAACAATTTAAGTCAAATTTAAAAACATTTCTATTCAAGACAGTTTTAAGGATCATTAATATATATATATTTTTTATCATATTTTATACATATTATATATCTATTTATTAAATATTTTATTCTACCTTGTAATCATATATGTATATATTTCTAAATAATAATTAATTTATATATTTATCTATTTTTTAACATATTTGAATTATTTTTAAACGTATTTGTAACAGTTTCGAGACTTTGTAGGAAACTCTAAATAAAGTTATTATTATTATTATTATTATTATTATTATTATTATTATTATTATTATTATTATTATTATTATTATTATTATTATTATTATTATTATTATTATTATTATTATTATTATTATTATTGGGGACTTGACTGATGACGGTTGAGAAATACACAACCAGAACCGAGCACCAATCATTTCATTTGACGATGGGATCATAAGGCGATCCCGAAACGTCGTGCATTGCTGATTTCGTGACACTGTTTATACAGTGAAACCCCGTTAATCCGGCCACTGAAGGGACAGCCAAGAGTGGCCGTATTAACGGGGTGGCCGTATCAAGCGTAAATTTTATATAAAAAATGTATGGGCATGCATTTCGTCGGGGCCTAAAAAACTGGCCGCAATAACGGGGTGGCCGTATTAAGCGGGTGGCCGTAAGGCGAGATTCCACAAAACCTTTATACGTATTAAGTTTGATGTCAATTTGTTTATTACCAGGTATTGTTTTGCTGCGTGACTCCCCCAGAACCTGGATGTGGCGGACTTACTCCAATCTCCAAGAATTCAGAAGTTTTCGCAAGTCTTGATCCTGAAGTAGTTGACATTCTCAAGAAGAGAAGAATTCGATATCTTCGATATTTACCCGATGCCAAAGAGAACCTATACACATCTTGGCAACAGTCTTTTGTGACGAACGATAAAAAGGTAAGTGTTCTATATATGTTCTATATGAAAACTACATCCTGGACCTGTTCGAATGAGAATTTCCCGCTTTTTTTGTAAATTTAATTGTAACGCGCGCGCGTCCGCGATCTTTAATTTGACAAAAAAAACAAACAAGAAGCTAATTCTCGTCGGAAAGCGAAGAAAAAAGAAACAAAAGTTGTATATAAACGTGTATTTTACTGATTTTCTGACACTTAATTGGGTGCTATAATTTGACAAAAAGAGCATAAAGTAAGGCATACAAAAGAAAAACTTCGTTCATGATTAGAATTGGGGCACTGGCTGAGGGAAAAGGTCCAGACTGCATACTAAATTTGGACATTTTGGACACAATTTGGACAATTTTTTCTATATTATGTACGAAAGCTTTACTCAATATTCTCTCATTTGAGCTTTAGCTTCCCAACAATAATAATTGTGCTCGGGTTTTGCTTTCAAAGAAGCGATTCGAGTGAATGTCTTTTTTGATGGACGATGTTGATAACATTGATTTTCCATTTTTTTACTCTAGTTCGTGGATGATTTCCTCAAAAAAGCTGGTTTCAATTACACATGGAACAAGAATGGCAGTTTGTACTATTGGTACGTCCTCGACCCAATGATACCACACCCAATAACAGGAGAACTTGTTTGGTTTAACCAGGTCGATGGACACCATAACACCTACTATAAAGAGTCACCAATGTTTGAAAACTCTGACCTTCCAAATGAAAAGTACTCTACACATGCTCAGTACGGAGATGGGACCGAAGTGGATGTTGATGTTCTTCGAGCCGTACGCGATGCCAATTGGAACAACGCTGTTGGATATGATTGGCAACAAGGCGATGTCCTGGTACTGGATAATATTTTGGCCATGCACGGTCGACTTAGCTTTAGCGGAAAAAGAAAGATTCTTGCTCATTTGACAAGTGATTAAAGGAAAGAAACTATAATTGTGCACTCTTTAACGAACTAATTTTTTTTAAAACGTTATAAGAATTAGACGTGTAGCTTTCCTCTAGGAGGCCTAGTCTGGGACCTTAACTCGCCTTAACTCGCGCAAACTCGCCTTAACTCGCACAAGCTCGCAGTAAATTACTCAATATCATAATGCACAGGGAATTGCATGCCTTAACCTCATCTCACAAAGCTGAAATATACACATATAAGTCATGATCTTTTAGTGTCACTCCAAATTATGGGATTTTTCCTTAACTCGCCTTAACTCGCCTTAACTCGCCTTAACTCGCCCAAACTCGCTGCGAGTTAAGGCGAGTTTAGGTCCCAGACTAGAGATTTTTATTTTAGCGGCATAAGCTCGCTTTTGGCACAAGGGAAGGTCCTATTGTATAAAACCAGTTATCTGCGACCGCTGTTCACAATAGGTCATTAACATTATTGCGTTCATTATATACTAAGAATAGCAAAATGATTTATCTACTTTGTATTGTAAATTAATTAGTGTTAATTGTTCCCTTTATTTTCTGGAGAAATAAAAATCTGAATAACATTAAAAGTAAATAATAAAGTCCCAAAGAATTATGATACTTGTTTCAAAACGATCAAAATATATTACTTATATTGATATGTTGAGATAAAATAGACATTTCTAATCTTCTGTTTATAGTTTCTTCATCTGTTACTGTTCAAAATAATTCCCCATACAGAAAAATATATCTTTGGATTTGACAAATAATTTGCATGTGATCTGCAATCCCGGCTGCAGTTTTGCAGACAGAAATGAACAATCAATATACAGTCGAAAATTGTGAACAGCCATTTCAATCACAACGCTTGTACTGTCTTAGTTAAAAACAATTCTACATGGTGCGTTACATTTGAAGTGTGTTAATTTTTCACATTTTTTGCTAGCTCCACACTTAATGACGATGATAAGAAATGTGGATTTTATACGACATTAATATTCACGTCCGAAACGTCGTCATGAGCTTATTACTTATTACTTTTTTAGTTTTTAGTACTATATATATACAATATAAGCGGGCGATCTGTATGGAATATCGGACGCGAATATTGTATAGTACTTATAAAACTCCAACGTTAGTTCTTTTATATTTTACTAAAATTGTCAAGATAAGAGTAAATCTGGTCGAAAAAAAATCAAGAACTGTGGTGTGGTGTGGTGTGGTGTGGTGTGGTGTGGTGTGGTGTGGTGTGGTGTGGTGTGGTGTGGTGTGGTGTGGTGTGGTGTGGTGTGGTGTGGTGTGGTGTGGTGTGGTGTGGTGTGGTGTGGTGTGGTGTGGTGTGTGGTGTTTAACGTGAAACAATGTTTTGTTCAGGATGGGGTGATACGCAACCCAACGGTGTGGTGTGGTGGGGTGTGGTTGTGATTTATTTTGTTAAATTATCATGAATTATTAATGAGTTTTATAAGTTTGAATAGTCATTTATATATCAATTCCCACTCAATGGACCATACCATATGTCAACATAAACCTAGATATTTCTACGTAGTTAAAATAAATTAACCACTTTTTCATCTAGATTTTTAATCCATACTTATTCAATCAACAAATCGGTATTGGCCATTCACGAGGCAGATAGGATCTGATTTTTTTTCTATAGCGTCTTGCAATTTACAGACTTTCAGCAACACTTCTTCAATCTGTCTTTTTAGAATATAAATAAAAATATCAAAAATATTTGAGTGAAAAAAAGCAAAACAACAGAGGGTTTGGTCGTTGTCAATCGATCTATAATATTTCTTCCGAAAATAAATGTAAAAAATAAGACAATGAAAAAAACAATTAAAAAAAATGATTATATGTAGCTTAATTCTTCTTTCAGTTTACTGGAATGTAATTGTTTCAAAATATTTTTAAGATTGATAAACTATTCGCTGATGCGATAAATAAATGAAACAATGGAAAATGTTTTTTATAAATTTTGATGAATACACTCATGATCACCAGCAAAAAGCGAAAAATCCGACTTCTATTCAATTTAGACTTTAATGGAATTCACGTTCTTGTCTAAGAGAAAATCAATTTATCTAAAGTAGGAATAGTTTGTGCCAATGCCGCTAAAACAAAAATCTCTAATAAGTACGTTCAGAGTGTTATAATTTGATGACAAATATATACACCTACTTGCAAGAACGTTGTCAAAAACATTTGAACATTTGTAATTTAGTGGATTAGGAATAATTTCAAAGTACAAAAGAAGATCATTGAAGCAGAAATCTTTCTTTTGTACTTTTAATTTATTCCTAATCCACTAAATTACAAATGTTCAAATGTTAATGACAACGTTCTTGCAAGTAGGTGTACACCTATTTCAAAAATCGTTGTCGGAGCCGACTGCTACAGGCCACACTCTGAAGCCCGCAAAGGATGTTGGAAACAAATAAAAATAAAAAAGATTTGAAGAACAACTATTTTTTTGTAGAACACAACAGTTGAAAATGTAGAACACATTTATTTTGTAGAACAAAACATTCTTTTATGAAACACATAAAAAAATACAACACAACAGTTTTTTTATGATTAAGCCTATAAAACGGCCGCTTGTGTCTATGTACTGTGATATAAACAGGCTGGGAGATGTAGAGCACGAGAGAAGCAAGTTTTATATTTCTTTTATGAAATTGTTTCGCAAAAAAAAATGTGGGCGTTACTAAACAACGAAACACCGGAACGAAACATCGAAACACCGAAACGAAACACCGAAACACCGAAACAACACAATAATATATAGTTTTTACTGAAATCTAAGCTTTGAATAATATCCAAATGAGATCCAATCGATAAAATTAAAAGCCGCTTACTTGCCGGATTAAACCACGCGACTTCCTTTGAATTAAATCCTTGACACTTTCCTTCATTAATTAACTAACACGGTGTATGAAGTAAAGAGAGAACTACTTTGACTACTTTAAATCTGGATATGAAAGTAATCTTACCAGAAAGAAAATGTTTTGCCAACTGAAACTTCTGGATTCGTAGCCATTTTGGCCCAGTTTCGATGTACAATGACACAGGGATCCCATACATGTCATCTGTTAATATCTTAATTATTACATCACCTACATTCAACCCAGTATGCCAAGGATAGCTCAGAGACAAATTCACAGAGCCAATGCTCCTGCCCCAACACCTGAAGACTACTACAGGATCAACCTAACCACAGTGTTCCTTGACCATGCTCTACAACAACTTGACACTAGATTTCAAGATCAAGTCAATGTGTGCTACAAGGGACTGGCAGTTATTCCCTCTAATGCACTAGATCATCCAATAGAATATAAGGGTAATGCTAAGGCATTTTGTCAAGAATACAGCCAAGACATTCCTAATATTGCTGGTCTTGATGCAGAGCTTGACATGTGGGAAAGATTGTGGGAGGATCAGTTTGTTAGAAATGCAGACTTCCCTGAAACTGTGAGCACCACCCTGCTATATATTAACAAAGCTGCTTTTCCTAATGTTTTTACTATCCTTCAAATCCTGGCAACTATTCCAATTTCTTCTGCATCCTGTGAAAGATCAATTTCTACCTTAAGAAATTTGAAGAACTATTTAAGAAACACTATGTCTGAAGATAGATTGAATGGTTTGGCAATGATGTATGCACATAAAGAAATGCCATTAGACAAAGACCATATTATTGACCTGTTTGCAAATTTGCATACCAGGAGAATGAAAATGACAAACATTTTGGAAGACTAAATAAATAATATAAACAGTCTGTTATTGTGGCTAAGATAGTGGTAGTTTCTAGAGTACTTGTGAGTTGTGTTCCATCTGGATTTACTCCTTAAACTGATGGAGAACAGTACAGAAACACATTACCACTATTTATGTATTCTACAATACTTTCTCATAGTCCAATGTAAAATGCATGTGTAAAACAAAACAAAACTTAACCATCTAGTATATCACTCAGTAAACTTATATTCACCATGCAAGGTAATCCAAATATGAAAGGCTAGTTTGTATGACTTGTGAAAATTAAAAACAGGTAAGTATAAATTTTCATATAATATTAGAACCATGAATAGCAACTTACAAGTATGCTCTTTGCATTGTAGTATCAACATTTGAAGTTTCTATTTCTATTAAATTCCTACATGTAGATGATGATAGGTTTCTACAATGAGTAAGATTTAAGAGGCTCGAGAACATAAAATTAGAATTGAATTGAGAGGGAAAACATCAGGGTTTTTAATCTTTCTTTTTATTTTGGTTGAGGGAAAATCACCTGAAACTTTTTTCTTTTTCCTTTTGGTAGCTTGACCACTTCACTGGTGCATTTCCATATGTCTGCAAAATTATCTATAAGATATTCAGCAGCACGGCCACATAGTATAGTATAATTCCTGCAACCTTGTCTGTGCTGATAGTCTGGTACAAACCACTGTTGAAAGTCGTCCTGGAACCGTATAGCGTTCAAAACTCTGGCTGTATTCTGTATTTGAGCTGCTGTATACCAAGGCTCAATTTCACTATGAGTATAAATATATCAAAAAGTCAATGTGTGTAAAATTCACTATATTTTGTTATAGCACTGCAATGTGTGTAGCAAAATTCTTTGTCACTCGTCATGTTGACACACCAAAACATACATGTAGATTCTTGTTTTGAAATTAAATTTTGTAATATCTGTTTATATACCTTCTAAGAATAGAGTGGAAGATTTCAACTTTTTTTTCTGTTAGAGAGTTTAAGGACTCCTTCTCAACATTGACCAGCTGTGGGATGTTGATTTCCTGGTGCCTTAAGTCACTGAGTTGGGCTAGGGTTGCCTTATCATAGTGTTGTCTACAGTGGATGATAAACATAATAGCCATACGAATAAGAGCATCTTTATACTCTTGGTAATTTCCCTTTTGAAATATAACGGGATAGAAATAAAAAACTAAAGGAACAATTTCCTCTAAGATATGCATCAATATTAAAACTCTGTATTTTTATATTAACTGCCAAAAAGATCTATGACTGATTCTCTTATCAGCAGCCAGCCACCAAAGCAAGCTGTTAGAAGAGTGCTTATTCTCCATGTTTGTTTTTTTTTGCAAGCTTTTTTCTTTGCCCAAAAATAAATTTGTACATTGGCTCAAAAAGGAATCTATAAATAGCAACAACATTTTGTTGAGCCTGTCCCTTTCTCTTCTTTCTGAACTAGTGTAGCAACTTAGAATAGGAATGTATGAAGAACATTTTTTTGAAAATGTTGTCTATTATTATAAGCCATATGCATATTAATTGTAAACACATGTACAGTACATTAACTAATTTGCTTTTTTGTATTTTAACCTTAGATGTTCAATGCACTGATCTGCCTTTTGCATGTTAAACTGTTTGAATCCTGCTGGAAGGCTTGCCAAATAGCTGTTATTGAAATACTTGGGACTGTAGTCGCTCACAAGTTTCACCACATTCTTCAGGTTTATGCCACCACGACAAGTCTGGTTACCAACATTTTCAATATTGTGGATTAATTTGTTGTCATCTGCCATATTATCAATGAGGTCAATTAATTCAGTTGCCCTATGGACCGGACAGCCACACTAGTTACAGCATCCTTAGGGCCTTGGCTTGTATGAATGGCATGGAAATCATCAATTATTGCTACTATTAACTTTTTGTTCGGAAAAAAAAAAACGTTTTAAGATGTTTTTTTTTGTTTTGATAATGCAGTACAAATACTAAATGTGTGATGTTAGTTAACAACAAGCACTTTTCAGTACACTATATCACAGTTATTGTTTGTACTATAGTTTACTGTTATACCTTTATAAAAGCTTCAGTTATCTTTTCATGATCATTAGTCAAAGATAGGCTTTTTTCTGCTAAGATTTTCTTTTTGTTGAATATAGTTCTAGGGTGTGGACAGAAGCCCATTGTCATTCCTGTGACCATTGCCTGCTCAGAAGCACCATGCATTGAAAGAAAAAGGCCACAATCGCTCTGCAGTTTGTTGTTTTTCTGTAAATCAAAATGCCTCCCATGCAGTCATATAGCTTTGTTAAATGATATTTATTGTAATTTACAATGATCTACATTGATATCTGCTTTAAGCAAATATTTTTGAATGTCTATAGACACTCAAAAATATATATTTGCTTAAAGCAAAATAATCAGAATACTGATAAAATGATTATACTGTTTCAAAAATTGGTAGAGAGTCAAAGCAGTCTGCTTTTTAACATACATTTTATATGATACTGACTGTTGATGGATCATTACCTGATTTCTGAAAAATGAGAAATTGTGCAATATTCCCACTGTCCTTTGCAGCTGCTGTTTCTCTTTTTTTGTTTTTTGTTTTTCCACTCTTCTCTGGTCATCATTTGTGACCAGTCCCAGTCTCTCTTCGGCTCGCTTCTCAAAAAAGGAAGCCCAAAAATGAAAAAAGTTGCCTGCGGAGGAGGCTAGGTTATCTATAAATAAATTAACTTTAAATATGACGAAAACTGAATTGGATCCAGATAAAAGCTTGGCACTCTTGCTGCTTCACCGGCTATTCAAATAAAGGGTGCACCAGGAAATCAGATAGACACAACTAAGTCACTTGGTTTACTTATCGATCAAAATCCTTCTTGGAAAGATCCGATATTTATAACATAGCGAGAAACATTTTATCTGGCATTGGTGCTTTAAAGCGGCTTAGAGCCTTTGTTCCGTTAATCACATTGCATCTGATCCATCAGGAAGCATTGGTGCAACCCCATTTTGACTACTGTAGAACTGTCTGGGGTAATTGTGGTAAAACTTTAATAGATAGATTACAAAAGCTTCAAAATCGGTAATGCTATAATAATAATAATAATAATAATAATAATAATAATAATAATAATAATAATAATAATAATAATAATAATAATAATAATAATAATAATAATAATAATAATAATAATAATAATAATAATAATAATAATAATAATATAATATAATATATACAAATTTATGGTTATAAAATATACGATACTTAAAAATAAACCTAACCTAAAAGAATAATAATTCATAAATATACGAATAAACAAAAATAATTAAATGAATTAGAAAGCTTGTTTAAAAATATTAATGAAGTCTTAAGATTAGATTTAAAAGAGGTAATACTAGAACTAAGTCTAATGTTAAGTGGAAGATTATTCCAACATTTACGAGCACAAACAGAAATCTCCATACGTTTTAAGATTAGGTGACGGAACTTCTATTAAAAATTGAGATCTAATTAAAGATCTAGGTTGGCTTACTCTGAATCAACAACGAGAGATACAAAAATCCATCCCAGTGCTCAAATCATTGCATGGTCTCACTCCTGGATATCTTAGCTCTAAATGTGTTAGCAGGAGTAAAACCAGCATATATATAATCTCCGTAACTCTGCATATAAAATAGCTGTTTGCCGCGCAACAACTATTAGAATAATACGTTTAGCTATAGTGGAACAGTCTTATGGAACAGTTTTCCAAATAACATAAAACAAGCTAAATCACTCAATAAATTTCTATTTTCTAAACTATTGTCCGCATCAATTTACTAATGTTAGGCACGGCATTCATGAAAAATATTTTTTTTAGTTGTATAATTATTTATTTTTCTTTTACTTTGTACATTATATATATATATATATATATATATATATATATATATATATATATATATATATATATATATATATATATATATATATATATATATATATATATATATATCCCTGATGAATTTACTGTGTTGAAATAAAGTTATCTTATTCATTCTATCCTATCTTATCAGGAAAACAATACCCTTGTAGATCCTCTTCACAGGGAAACCCTTGTAGATGAGGCATGAAAAGATGTCTAATGTAAACACTCATACTTGATTGACAGAGCTAGAGATCAGGGAAATATTATAGTTAGCCTATGTAGGGTAACCCTGGTAACAGGGTAAACGTTTATCCAAGTAAAAAGCCCATTTTTATACAAATGTTGAATTCAATTGAGGAGTCTATCAAGTCGCTCCAACGTATATCATTTATTAATAAAATATTTAAAGAAAAGTGCTTAATGTATTATATTTTGACTTTTATTTATTTCTACTTATCTTTATTTTAATTATTATAATTAATGTATACTGATTTACAATGTAAAAATACCATTTTAGAATTTTTGTTTCTCTTCTCAACCCACATCTCTTGAGCGAATAGATTATACATACGATTTAATTAGGGGTGGACCATTTGACTTTTGAGGGGGGGGGGGGGGGGGGGGGATGATTTGGTCCGTGCAGGAAATTTGTTTTTGGCCGCTTCCATGAGCACGAAATTTATTTGATAAAAATGCAAAGATTTGAGTGGCGATTTTGGCTTGCAGGAAATTGTTTTTTGGCCCTTCGGGCCGTGCAGGAAATTTCTTTTCAAAATCATCCACCCCCCCCCCCCCCCCTTCAAAAGTCAAATGGTCCACCCCTCAATGCTTCCCTTGCTTTTTAGAGGTTTTCAAGCAGTAAAGCAGTTGTGGAGTGTACCGACTGTTATATAAGCAATGCTGTTTGTGAAGTTTCCAAAAGAGTGGATGTCAGCAAAATTCGAACAAAATCGAAATTTCGCGGCAACAGTCAAAAAATAGATTTCGCTTATATTTGCAAGTTTAATAGGCCTATAAGTCCTATCAATCGTGGTTTACTTCGTTTCTTTAGATTTTCTATATTTCTCGAGAAAATCGTAAAAAAGGTTTGTTTTGTTCAATGTCAAAAAAGAATGTACAGATTTGTGAGTTGAAACAAATACATAGTCTATCATGAATGCTTAACAACCAAAAATAATTATTCTGTTAGAACATAATAGTTTTTTGGGGAAAATTGAGTTTTAGCTAATATAAACAGACGTCGCCGCGTCAATGAATTAGTCTATTTATAGCAGCTCGTTAAATTTTCTATTTGTAGAACCAGAAAATTCCAAGATATCTGCAAGTTGAATACGTTTCAAGGCATAAAGCATGTTTTTTAAAACTTTCTAAATATTAGGGTATATAAAATAAATGTCCATGCGAAATTACATCTAAATTATCTATAAAAACGTAGTCTTTTGATTTTGCCGACTATGCAAATTTTATCAAAATGTCTGAAGTACAAGTGATTTTTATTTCCCTTAAACAAAAACAAATTTTTATATCAGCATAAAGACCAACATCTCAGCTTTCGTGTTCTAGGATTTTATTGGATTATTTTTGCGTAGGTCGTGGTGTTATGAATACTTGAATTTACTCTCCTTTTTGTATAGGATTTTTTAGGGTCGGACAAAATATTGTTCCGTATCATTAAAATTATGTTAAATTTTACAAAATTTACACAGGCAATAGTTTCTATAATAAGCAAATTGTAGTATTATTTTGAGGGTGAAGGATTAAATGTATGGTAAATGGGAAACGTTACAAGTTGGACACAAATTTACCGCCAAATTAGCGGCGTTCAGACCTTAAATCGTTTTTATCGATTTTCTCGAGAAAATAGAAAATCAAAAGAAACGAAGTATACCACGATTGATATGACCTATATAGTCCTACCAAACTTGCAAATATAAGCGAAATCTAATTTTTGACTGTTGCCGCGATATGTTCGGTTTTTGTTGACATCAACTCTTAAATAATTCATGAGAAATTTACAAAAAATAGGAGTATGATCTCAAGGTTGTATATTTAATATAACATTTGTGTTGTATATCCTAATTTTGTTATAACTTGACATTTCTTGACGAGATTTATTTTTATCTTGAACATTTTGGAAAAATATGAATGGATAAAACGTGACATTTCATATGCGGCGTTCCAAGTTCGTGTGGTAAACATAACACTTTCCCGTCTCTTCTTCTCCGTTGCCCTTCAGTTTCAAGATATACTGAAGTATCAATGTGTAAATACTTAAGAAAATATGCATATATACATGATTTAAGATTTCAATAGCTTGATAGAAATAAGCAAGAAGATGAAAAACAACTTACTATAAGAGTATTCGTATCAGAAATACCGCCGTATGCAATCTTGAAAATAATGCCATTACCATATATGGTATTATAGGTAAGAAATTACAAAAGACTTTAATTAGCGCGCGGGATTTTTTTTCTTTTTTTTTAACAGTTTGAGATTTCAACAAAACAATAGACATATATTTGATACGTATCATTTGGAGGTTGTTTCGGTATCGTGAACATTGTGCGACAACGATGTTTTCAAAAACTAAGACCATCTTCTACTTTGTAGTGCTGATGATTCATGAAACCCACACATACAAAGTTATCATGAAACCTTGTGAAAAAACACTTGTTTCACAATGCGAAAAAGTTGTATCAAAGGCTTTACTAAGCGGAAGCGAAGATAAAAACCCAATGAAAGCATATTGCTTAGCTCAACAGGTAAAAACAACTTAATTATGTAAACTAGACCTTTTTACGTTCCTCTTTCCTTTCCTTACCTTCCCTCTTTCCTTTTTTCTTTCCTTCCTTCCTTCCTTCCTTGCTTCCTTGCTTCCTTGCTTCATTCCTTCCTTCCTTCTTTCCTTCCTTGCTTCCTTCCTTCCTTCCTTCCTTCCTTCCTTCCTTTATTAAAAAAGTGCTTTTGTCCAATGTTTTAGGGCGCTGCAAATTGTTTGAGTTCTCACGAATCAAGTTCCTGTAATGGACCGTATATTGATTTTGTTCGTACTGCTACTGCCGCTCTTGACTTAGTGATCATCAAAACCAAGTTATGTCCTGAAATGAATGTGGATAAACTGCTGGCAATAGTTAAAGGTAAAAAAGTCCCCACCGTAAGATAAACGTGCTATTATATTGAATCTTTAATATGCTTTGATAACGTTTTGAGATTACCAAGCAAGTATTTTTAATATTCAGCTGGTTCTAGCTTAAGCTTGTAATCGTCTTGTTATTTTTAAAATTAACATCGCGGTATAGTCTTGGTTTAAAGATTCTATCGGTGGAAATTTTAATGTGGTATATATTAGTTTAAAAAAAATAAGAGGAATTATAAAGGCGTAAATGATGAAAGTAGTGCAAATTGCTAACACCAGCTCAATAAGTTATCTTAGCTAAAGCTAGCCACAAAAATGAGCAAAATCGATTTTTTGAGGGTTGCCACGTTTGCGTGGTATTTACAGATATATTCTCTTAAAGTTTCAAAAACAACTGCAATAAACTGTCAAAAAATATTCGTTTGTATCTAATTTATCTACGCAATGGATCTAAAAGTTATTAAGCTAACAAATTGTATTGCTACTCCTTTAATTTCAAATGTTGTAAACATCCTGGGGGGTATTTCAGCCACTTATAATAATAATAATTCTATAAGGCTAATATAGATATAATACAGTCATTAATTAATTAATGTTTAAATATTGCCACATATCTAGAACTTAGAAAACTGACTATTCCTATGTAATTTTGGATGCTGAGTTCAAATTTGCGCGTTATTACTCCTCAAAATGAATTTCAGGGGGGTTAATTTCAATTTCAAATTTTCTTCGAGCTTTGCTCGCATCATGCCGAAGCGAAATTTTGACCAAAACATGTAGACCCAATAGATTTGTTGACTAACTATACTTTGGCAAAGAAACTATCTCCCTGTGACTCCTGTAAGATGCTTTAAAAAAAACCCGTCCTTTTTAGGAGGGGGACTGGGAACGAATTACCTTAAAATACCCCTTAACACCATCCATCGAAAACATTTTCACTACCCGCGACTCATATTTGTGACCGACTCATGCTAAGGAATCAGGAAATCAAGCAAAAATTCTGATATCTTCAATATGTTGTCTGTTATTAAATTAAATGCTCCTTTATTCTATAAGGCTAATATAGATATAATACAGTCATTAATTAATTAATGTTTAAATATTGCCACATATCTAGAACTTAGAAAACTGACTATTCCTATGTAATTTTGGATGCTGAGTTCAAATTTGCGCGTTATTACTCCTCAAAATAAATTTCAGGGGGGTTAATTTCAATTTCAAATTTTCTTCGAGCTTTGCTCGCATCATGCCGAAGCGAAATTTTGACCAAAACATGTAGACCCAATAGATTTGTTGACTAACTATACTTTGGCAAAGAAACTATCTCCCTGTGACTCCTGTAAGATGCTTTAAAAAAAAAACGTCCTTTTTAGGAGGGGGACTGGGAACGAATTACCTTAAAATACCCCTTAACACCATCCATCGAAAACATTTTCACTACCCGCGACTCATATTTGTGACCGACTCATGCTAAGGAATCAGGAAATCAAGCAAAAATTCTGATATCTTCAATATGTTGTCTGTTATTAAATTAAATGCTCCTTTATTCTATAAGGCTAATATAGATATAATACAGTCATTAATTAATTAATGTTTAAATATTGCCACATATCTAGAACTTAGAAAACTGACTATTCCTATGTAATTGTGGATGCTGAGTTCAAATTTGCGCGTTATTACTCCTCAAAATGAATTTCAGGGGGGTTAATTTCAATTTCAAATTTTCTTCGAGCTTTGCTCGCATCATGCCGAAGCGAAATTTTGACCAAAACATGTAGACCCAATAGATTTGTTGACTAACTATACTTTGGCAAAGAAACTATCTCCCTGTGACTCCTGTAAGATGCTTTAAAAAAAAAACGTCCTTTTTAGGAGGGGGACTGGGAACGAATTACCTTAAAATACCCCTTAACACCATCCATCGAAAACATTTTCACTACCCGCGACTCATATTTGTGACCGACTCATGCTAAGGAATCAGGAAATCAAGCAAAAATTCTGATATCTTCAATATGTTGTCTGTTATTAAATTAAATGCTCCTTTATTCTATAAGGCTAATATAGATATAATACAGTCATTAATTAATTAATGTTTAAATATTGCCACATATCTAGAACTTAGAAAACTGACTATTCCTATGTAATTTTGGATGCTGAGTTCAAATTTGCGCGTTATTACTCCTCAAAATGAATTTCAGGGGGGTTAATTTCAATTTCAAATTTTCTTCGAGCTTTGCTCGCATCATGCCGAAGCGAAATTTTGACCAAAACATGTAGACCCAATAGATTTGTTGACTAACTATACTTTGGCAAAGAAACTATCTCCCTGTGACTCCTGTAAGATGCTTTTAAAAAAAAACGTCCTTTTTAGGAGGGGGACTGGGAACGAATTACCTTAAAATACCCCTTAACACCATCCATCGAAAACATTTTCACTACCCGCGACTCATATTTGTGACCGACTCATGCTAAGGAATCAGGAAATCAAGCAAAAATTCTGATATCTTCAATATGTTGTCTGTTATTAAATTAAATGCTCCTTTATTCTATAAGGCTAATATAGATATAATACAGTCATTAATTAATTAATGTTTAAATATTGCCACATATCTAGAACTTAGAAAACTGACTATTCCTATGTAATTTTGGATGCTGAGTTCAAATTTGCGCGTTATTACTCCTCAAAATAAATTTCAGGGGGGTTAATTTCAATTTCAAATTTTCTTCGAGCTTTGCTCGCATCATGCCGAAGCGAAATTTTGACCAAAACATGTAGACCCAATAGATTTGTTGACTAACTATACTTTGGCAAAGAAACTATCTCCCTGTGACTCCTGTAAGATGCTTTAAAAAAAAAACGTCCTTTTTAGGAGGGGGACTGGGAACGAATTACCTTAAAATACCCCTTAACACCATCCATCGAAAACATTTTCACTACCCGCGACTCATATTTGTGACCGACTCATGCTAAGGAATCAGGAAATCAAGCAAAAATTCTGATATCTTCAATATGTTGTCTGTTATTAAATTAAATGCTCCTTATTCTATAAGGCTAATATAGATATAATACAGTCATTAATTAATTAATGTTTAAATATTGCCACATATCTAGAACTTAGAAAACTGACTATTCCTATGTAATTGTGGATGCTGAGTTCAAATTTGCGCGTTATTACTCCTCAAAATGAATTTCAGGGGGGTTAATTTCAATTTCAAATTTTCTTCGAGCTTTGCTCGCATCATGCCGAAGCGAAATTTTGACCAAAACATGTAGACCCAATAGATTTGTTGACTAACTATACTTTGGCAAAGAAACTATCTCCCTGTGACTCCTGTAAGATGCTTTAAAAAAAAAACGTCCTTTTTAGGAGGGGGACTGGGAACGAATTACCTTAAAATACCCCTTAACACCATCCATCGAAAACATTTTCACTACCCGCGACTCATATTTGTGACCGACTCATGCTAAGGAATCAGGAAATCAAGCAAAAATTCTGATATCTTCAATATGTTGTCTGTTATTAAATTAAATGCTCCTTTATTCTATAAGGCTAATATAGATATAATACAGTCATTAATTAATTAATGTTTAAATATTGCCACATATCTAGAACTTAGAAAACTGACTATTCCTATGTAATTTTGGATGCTGAGTTCAAATTTGCGCGTTATTACTCCTCAAAATGAATTTCAGGGGGGTTAATTTCAATTTCAAATTTTCTTCGAGCTTTGCTCGCATCATGCCGAAGCGAAATTTTGACCAAAACATGTAGACCCAATAGATTTGTTGACTAACTATACTTTGGCAAAGAAACTATCTCCCTGTGACTCCTGTAAGATGCTTTAAAAAAAAAACGTCCTTTTTAGGAGGGGGACTGGGAACGAATTACCTTAAAATACCCCTTAACACCATCCATCGAAAACATTTTCACTACCCGCGACTCATATTTGTGACCGACTCATGCTAAGGAATCAGGAAATCAAGCAAAAATTCTGATATCTTCAATATGTTGTCTGTTATTAAATTAAATGCTCCTTTATTCTATAAGGCTAATATAGATATAATACAGTCATTAATTAATTAATGTTTAAATATTGCCACATATCTAGAACTTAGAAAACTGACTATTCCTATGTAATTTTGGATGCTGAGTTCAAATTTGCGCGTTATTACTCCTCAAAATGAATTTCAGGGGGGTTAATTTCAATTTCAAATTTTCTTCGAGCTTTGCTCGCATCATGCCGAAGCGAAATTTTGACCAAAACATGTAGACCCAATAGATTTGTTGACTAACTATACTTTGGCAAAGAAACTATCTCCCTGTGACTCCTGTAAGATGCTTTTAAAAAAAAACGTCCTTTTTAGGAGGGGGACTGGGAACGAATTACCTTAAAATACCCCTTAACACCATCCATCGAAAACATTTTCACTACCCGCGACTCATATTTGTGACCGACTCATGCTAAGGAATCAGGAAATCAAGCAAAAATTCTGATATCTTCAATATGTTGTCTGTTATTAAATTAAATGCTCCTTTATTCTATAAGGCTAATATAGATATAATACAGTCATTAATTAATTAATGTTTAAATATTGCCACATATCTAGAACTTAGAAAACTGACTATTCCTATGTAATTGTGGATGCTGAGTTCAAATTTGCGCGTTATTACTCCTCAAAATGAATTTCAGGGGGGTTAATTTCAATTTCAAATTTTCTTCGAGCTTTGCTCGCATCATGCCGAAGCGAAATTTTGACCAAAACATGTAGACCCAATAGATTTGTTGACTAACTATACTTTGGCAAAGAAACTATCTCCCTGTGACTCCTGTAAGATGCTTTAAAAAAAAAACGTCCTTTTTAGGAGGGGGACTGGGAACGAATTACCTTAAAATACCCCTTAACACCATCCATCGAAAACATTTTCACTACCCGCGACTCATATTTGTGACCGACTCATGCTAAGGAATCAGGAAATCAAGCAAAAATTCTGATATCTTCAATATGTTGTCTGTTATTAAATTAAATGCTCCTTTATTTTATAAGGCTAATATAGATATAATACAGTCATTAATTAATTAATGTTTAAATATTGCCACATATCTAGAACTTAGAAAACTGACTATTCCTATGTAATTTTGGATGCTGAGTTCAAATTTGCGCGTTATTACTCCTCAAAATGAATTTCAGGGGGGTTAATTTCAATTTCAAATTTTCTTCGAGCTTTGCTCGCATCATGCCGAAGCGAAATTTTGACCAAAACATGTAGACCCAATAGATTTGTTGACTAACTATACTTTGGCAAAGAAACTATCTCCCTGTGACTCCTGTAAGATGCTTTAAAAAAAAAACGTCCTTTTTAGGAGGGGGACTGGGAACGAATTACCTTAAAATACCCCTTAACACCATCCATCGAAAACATTTTCACTACCCGCGACTCATATTTGTGACCGACTCATGCTAAGGAATCAGGAAATCAAGCAAAAATTCTGATATCTTCAATATGTTGTCTGTTATTAAATTAAATGCTCCTTTATTCTATAAGGCTAATATAGATATAATACAGTCATTAATTAATTAATGTTTAAATATTGCCACATATCTAGAACTTAGAAAACTGACTATTCCTATGTAATTTTGGATGCTGAGTTCAAATTTGCGCGTTATTACTCCTCAAAATGAATTTCAGGGGGGTTAATTTCAATTTCAAATTTTCTTCGAGCTTTGCTCGCATCATGCCGAAGCGAAATTTTGACCAAAACATGTAGACCCAATAGATTTGTTGACTAACTATACTTTGGCAAAGAAACTATCTCCCTGTGACTCCTGTAAGATGCTTTTAAAAAAAAACGTCCTTTTTAGGAGGGGGACTGGGAACGAATTACCTTAAAATACCCCTTAACACCATCCATCGAAAACATTTTCACTACCCGCGACTCATATTTGTGACCGACTCATGCTAAGGAATCAGGAAATCAAGCAAAAATTCTGATATCTTCAATATGTTGTCTGTTATTAAATTAAATGCTCCTTTATTCTATAAGGCTAATATAGATATAATACAGTCATTAATTAATTAATGTTTAAATATTGCCACATATCTAGAACTTAGAAAACTGACTATTCCTATGTAATTTTGGATGCTGAGTTCAAATTTGCGCGTTATTACTCCTCAAAATGAATTTCAGGGGGGTTAATTTCAATTTCAAATTTTCTTCGAGCTTTGCTCGCATCATGCCGAAGCGAAATTTTGACCAAAACATGTAGACCCAATAGATTTGTTGACTAACTATACTTTGGCAAAGAAACTATCTCCCTGTGACTCCTGTAAGATGCTTTAAAAAAAAACCGTCCTTTTTAGGAGGGGGACTGGGAACGAATTACCTTAAAATACCCCTTAACACCATCCATCGAAAACATTTTCACTACCCGCGACTCATATTTGTGACCGACTCATGCTAAGGAATCAGGAAATCAAGCAAAAATTCTGATATCTTCAATATGTTGTCTGTTATTAAATTAAATGCTCCTTTATTCTATAAGGCTAATATAGATATAATACAGTCATTAATTAATTAATGTTTAAATATTGCCACATATCTAGAACTTAGAAAACTGACTATTCCTATGTAATTTTGGATGCTGAGTTCAAATTTGCGCGTTATTACTCCTCAAAATGAATTTCAGGGGGGTTAATTTCAATTTCAAATTTTCTTCGAGCTTTGCTCGCATCATGCCGAAGCGAAATTTTGACCAAAACATGTAGACCCAATAGATTTGTTGACTAACTATACTTTGGCAAAGAAACTATCTCCCTGTGACTCCTGTAAGATGCTTTTAAAAAAAAACGTCCTTTTTAGGAGGGGGACTGGGAACGAATTACCTTAAAATACCCCTTAACACCATCCATCGAAAACATTTTCACTACCCGCGACTCATATTTGTGACCGACTCATGCTAAGGAATCAGGAAATCAAGCAAAAATTCTGATATCTTCAATATGTTGTCTGTTATTAAATTAAATGCTCCTTTATTCTATAAGGCTAATATAGATATAATACAGTCATTAATTAATTAATGTTTAAATATTGCCACATATCTAGAACTTAGAAAACTGACTATTCCTATGTAATTGTGGATGCTGAGTTCAAATTTGCGCGTTATTACTCCTCAAAATGAATTTCAGGGGGGTTAATTTCAATTTCAAATTTTCTTCGAGCTTTGCTCGCATCATGCCGAAGCGAAATTTTGACCAAAACATGTAGACCCAATAGATTTGTTGACTAACTATACTTTGGCAAAGAAACTATCTCCCTGTGACTCCTGTAAGATGCTTTAAAAAAAAAACGTCCTTTTTAGGAGGGGGACTGGGAACGAATTACCTTAAAATACCCCTTAACACCATCCATCGAAAACATTTTCACTACCCGCGACTCATATTTGTGACCGACTCATGCTAAGGAATCAGGAAATCAAGCAAAAATTCTGATATCTTCAATATGTTGTCTGTTATTAAATTAAATGCTCCTTTATTTTATAAGGCTAATATAGATATAATACAGTCATTAATTAATTAATGTTTAAATATTGCCACATATCTAGAACTTAGAAAACTGACTATTCCTATGTAATTTTGGATGCTGAGTTCAAATTTGCGCGTTATTACTCCTCAAAATGAATTTCAGGGGGGTTAATTTCAATTTCAAATTTTCTTCGAGCTTTGCTCGCATCATGCCGAAGCGAAATTTTGACCAAAACATGTAGACCCAATAGATTTGTTGACTAACTATACTTTGGCAAAGAAACTATCTCCCTGTGACTCCTGTAAGATGCTTTAAAAAAAAAAACGTCCTTTTTAGGAGGGGGACTGGGAACGAATTACCTTAAAATACCCCTTAACACCATCCATCGAAAACATTTTCACTACCCGCGACTCATATTTGTGACCGACTCATGCTAAGGAATCAGGAAATCAAGCAAAAATTCTGATATCTTCAATATGTTGTCTGTTATTAAATTAAATGCTCCTTTATTCTATAAGGCTAATATAGATATAATACAGTCATTAATTAATTAATGTTTAAATATTGCCACATATCTAGAACTTAGAAAACTGACTATTCCTATGTAATTTTGGATGCTGAGTTCAAATTTGCGCGTTATTACTCCTCAAAATGAATTTCAGGGGGGTTAATTTCAATTTCAAATTTTCTTCGAGCTTTGCTCGCATCATGCCGAAGCGAAATTTTGACCAAAACATGTAGACCCAATAGATTTGTTGACTAACTATACTTTGGCAAAGAAACTATCTCCCTGTGACTCCTGTAAGATGCTTTTAAAAAAAAACGTCCTTTTTAGGAGGGGGACTGGGAACGAATTACCTTAAAATACCCCTTAACACCATCCATCGAAAACATTTTCACTACCCGCGACTCATATTTGTGACCGACTCATGCTAAGGAATCAGGAAATCAAGCAAAAATTCTGATATCTTCAATATGTTGTCTGTTATTAAATTAAATGCTCCTTTATTCTATAAGGCTAATATAGATATAATACAGTCATTAATTAATTAATGTTTAAATATTGCCACATATCTAGAACTTAGAAAACTGACTATTCCTATGTAATTTTGGATGCTGAGTTCAAATTTGCGCGTTATTACTCCTCAAAATGAATTTCAGGGGGGTTAATTTCAATTTCAAATTTTCTTCGAGCTTTGCTCGCATCATGCCGAAGCGAAATTTTGACCAAAACATGTAGACCCAATAGATTTGTTGACTAACTATACTTTGGCAAAGAAACTATCTCCCTGTGACTCCTGTAAGATGCTTTAAAAAAAAAACGTCCTTTTTAGGAGGGGGACTGGGAACGAATTACCTTAAAATACCCCTTAACACCATCCATCGAAAACATTTTCACTACCCGCGACTCATATTTGTGACCGACTCATGCTAAGGAATCAGGAAATCAAGCAAAAATTCTGATATCTTCAATATGTTGTCTGTTATTAAATTAAATGCTCCTTTATTTTATAAGGCTAATATAGATATAATACAGTCATTAATTAATTAATGTTTAAATATTGCCACATATCTAGAACTTAGAAAACTGACTATTCCTATGTAATTTTGGATGCTGAGTTCAAATTTGCGCGTTATTACTCCTCAAAATGAATTTCAGGGGGGTTAATTTCAATTTCAAATTTTCTTCGAGCTTTGCTCGCATCATGCCGAAGCGAAATTTTGACCAAAACATGTAGACCCAATAGATTTGTTGACTAACTATACTTTGGCAAAGAAACTATCTCCCTGTGACTCCTGTAAGATGCTTTAAAAAAAAAACGTCCTTTTTAGGAGGGGGACTGGGAACGAATTACCTTAAAATACCCCTTAACACCATCCATCGAAAACATTTTCACTACCCGCGACTCATATTTGTGACCGACTCATGCTAAGGAATCAGGAAATCAAGCAAAAATTCTGATATCTTCAATATGTTGTCTGTTATTAAATTAAATGCTCCTTTATTCTATAAGGCTAATATAGATATAATACAGTCATTAATTAATTAATGTTTAAATATTGCCACATATCTAGAACTTAGAAAACTGACTATTCCTATGTAATTTTGGATGCTGAGTTCAAATTTGCGCGTTATTACTCCTCAAAATGAATTTCAGGGGGGTTAATTTCAATTTCAAATTTTCTTCGAGCTTTGCTCGCATCATGCCGAAGCGAAATTTTGACCAAAACATGTAGACCCAATAGATTTGTTGACTAACTATACTTTGGCAAAGAAACTATCTCCCTGTGACTCCTGTAAGATGCTTTAAAAAAAAAACGTCCTTTTTAGGAGGGGGACTGGGAACGAATTACCTTAAAATACCCCTTAACACCATCCATCGAAAACATTTTCACTACCCGCGACTCATATTTGTGACCGACTCATGCTAAGGAATCAGGAAATCAAGCAAAAATTCTGATATCTTCAATATGTTGTCTGTTATTAAATTAAATGCTCATTTCTGCATTGCATGCTGGGAAATTCTGTAAAAAATGGAAAGGGGATAGCCCTATTTTTCATATTTTATCTTTTTATTAATTGTCAAGCCACTCTCTCCTACTAAGAAAATTTTGCGTTTGTCATGTTTTTGTAAAGTCATAACTTCCAAATATGGCTTAGTAGGAGAGATATTTTATCAAATTGCTGATTCCCAAAGATCTCTCACGCTAGCTTTATTCACATGTGAGATCACCCGGCTTATTTCTTTTAGAAAGTGGAATCCCTGCATTCAGGCTTAATGATGCCCATCATGCAGTTGCAATTGATGTAAGATGGCTGTTAAAAGAGTAAATTATAGATATGATGTACGGCTTCAACATTTAGTTGAATTGTGATAGATTTAATATTAACGTCTCAAACTCGAGCTTAGAATTGCAATCGGTATACAACAATTCGGCAAGGTTGCTACAATAAAATACAAAATACAATCATTAATTGTATGACTTCCAAAAATACGAAAGTGAATATACTTACAAAAAGTCATAGCTCTGTGATGGTTTTAAACGGTGCACGATTAAACTATACAAAAATACACTCTTTATACTACTTGAGCAGAAACAACGAAATTAGAACAAAAGACCGGATAACTAATTTCTTACTTGAATGAAACTACTGACATATACAAAACAAAAGTTCGTTTTGGAGCAATTGTGCACCAGCAATACAGTTTAATATGAAATGTTTACTATGAAAATCACTAGAGTGGTAAAATGTCTGTTGAAAATTTGGCCTTGGGGGTGTGTCTTTTTGTACCACATGACCAATTTTGAGCAAAATGATTGGCCAGAAGCGATCACATGGTACAAAAACGAGACAGAATTTCAAACGAGCATTTTACCACTCTAGTGGTTTCGATAGTATCAATGCGAACAGGCTGTACATGAATCGACTTTACAGTTTTAGTAGTTCGTAGACATATTTTGAACATTTCAATGCATATGTAATGACTAACCTCCTTTATCAATATGTAAACACATTCCCATAGGCATCTATTAGCTCTGTATGTCGTTTGTAAGTGTAACTCCAGCTCTTTTGACCCATTTCCGAAGGAACCGTTGATCGCCATATGTTTATTTACAAATGTACCCATTTGGGACCACATGTTTGGGGGGCGTTTTTAATCGACCTCGTTCTTATGCTAACTTTTTAATGTCACGCAATATTTGTACGTTTGCTCGGGATTTTTTTTTTCAACTTCCAACTGATTTAATAGAACTTGAAAAGGCCATATTAAGAATATTTTTGTTTAGAGACCGCATGCTCACGATAAATAAGTAAACAAAAGCAATTAATAAAAAAATAACATTTTAGTAATGTATTTACTAATTTAATAATGCTTTATTCTATTTTTTCCTCATGGTGTAAAGTTGATAATTCTTCAAGCTTTAATTATAAAGAAGCATTCTTTTGAAAATCTCCTTATCCAAAGCAAATTAACACAAAACAAATCAACACAAACTGTGTAAAATGTCTTTTTTAAAAGGACCAGCTCTATTTGCATTGATCTCAGAGTGGTCGTTAACGAGAGTTTTGAGTGTAAAGAGTTTTGATGATGAAGCAAACCTCTATATTAGCCTTTGCGGTATAAGCTTGTAATAATAATAATAATAATAATAATAATAATAATAATAATAATAATAATAATAATAATAATAATAATAATAATAATAATAATAATAATAATAATAATAATAATAATAATAATAATAATAATAATAATAATACTAATAATAATAATAATAAACTTTATTTAAAGAAGGTTAAACAAACACTTACAAAGTGCATCGGTACTTCACTCTTGTCTTCACTTTGAACATTTCAAAGTGTTTATCGTTTGTCACTCGGTGTGTCAAATTCTCATTTTCTGATTGGTTAGCAATGCATACAACATGAGGGAAATTTAGAAGACAAATAAATCATTTGTCTTTAATTTGACCAAATTTCCTTCCATTTAATTTATGCAAGGGAAATTTAGGAAAAGACAAAGGATTTATTTGTATTATGTTGTATGCATTAGGGAAATAGGAGACTATCCCTTGTATAGGAGCGATCTTACACGCAAAAGAACGCGTAAGCGACTTTTTTAATGCAACTGAGTTTGAAAGGTAAAAAGCATGCTAATGAGAAGTTAGCTCGTGGATAAACGGTAACCAAATACTTTATTACAAGCCAGCTCAGTTGCTCAGTGAAAACTACACTTTTTATCTTGGATTTACAGTAATAATCAGGCGTTGACTAACCGCTCAGAATTAAAGCAGAGAAAGTATGCATTTCAAATAATTTGTTCGTAATCTGACATGCAAAGATTAACAAAAAAAAAACACTTGTGTGTGATAATACATAAGTCAGTAGAGTAGTTTTCCTTCGCCTATTCAAAAAGAAAACACACTATGTGAGTGTGTTTTTATTTCTACTTAAATATTAATTTTTCAAAAAGTCTATCAAGTCTCTCTACCAGAAAGGCCACTAGATCAATGCAGACAGGCATAAACCACCTTGGATGTCTCCAAATGTTCGATACGGCCCGGTACGTTTTGATATCCTTGAAAACATGCTCCACTTTAATCCTTCTACCTGACAAACATCTATTGAACATGCGAGCGCGCCTTCTGCCTCTCCTATTCAAACCTCGCATTTGTAATGCTCTTGATGGTGTAAGCAGCGGATGAGCACCAAGATAACCTTTATCGGCAAGAAACTTTGCACAAAGGGGAAGGCTCAAGGGCTATCCAGGTCCTATTGGTGCCATCAGACGGTACATGGTTGCATCGTCGGTGCTTCCAAAAAATCCAGCTTGAACGAAACGTAAATGCCCATTATTGTCGATAGCGAGTTGTGTGTGGAAGTGGTAATGACGATGTCCACTTTTAAAGGGCATCTGAGGTTTTGTGTAAGGCCGGTATATCTCGATGGGCCCTACTGCAGCTGGAAACTTGGGTCAATTTCCCATTACATTAGTCCACTCAGCATTATTAGGCCTTACAACTTGATTTTGGAAATGTTGACACAGCTGAGGTATAATTCTTTAAATGATTCTCGTGATGCTAGAAGGGTCAGTGTGAAATATTACCGCAAGGGTATCGAGATGTGGATATTTTCTCAGCCATATAAGAACGAGCAAGACCTGGTTTGTCAAACTTAACTGTTAAGTTTACACGTGTCAACAAACAAGAGACGAGTTTCAAGAGTAAATATCGCCGACAATGAAAAAAACTTCGTAATGGAATGTCACAATCTCTATATGGGAAAGGGGTGGGATAAAGTCCTTGCCTTAGCAAGACAACTGGTGATAGATAGAGGACTCCCTCAACACGCAGTTCGTATTTACCTCTAGGCTCCTGAACAACATGCCATAAATCGCATGAAAAATTATTGCACTAGTAGACAGTCAACATTTTATGTCTCAGTAATTCGGTTCATGAACATTGAACAATGAACAATTGTGAAATATGAGATTGCAAACCAAATGTTCCATGTCAGCATAAAATTCTTTCATTCGACGTGAAAAGGAATTTTAGCATCAAAACAAACGCATGCGCAGACAAAATCTCTACATGCTTACTCTAACACTTTTGGGAATCATTAAGTAACTATGCGCATGCGTTGACTACATTGAAGTAATTTACGTGTTTATGAAATCAAATATAATGAATGAGTGTTGTTATAATTCCTTAAAGTATGGCGAAAATCAACAACTTTGTAAAAGTTTATAATTTATGCTTCTATAAAAAGTATATCCTAACAGTAGTTCTATATTGCTCGGTAATCATAATATCACAATCTAATAGCATGTCACTCGGGAAATTGGTGATCAAATGTCCCCGAATACCTCGGAAAATTTTGTGAAAGTCTCTCGGACTGCGCCCATGGGACTTTATATTTTAAATAAATTTTACCTTGGTATTCGGAGAAATTAAATCACTAATTTCCCTGGTGCCATGCTATTACTTACAATTAACTTTTGATTTCCAGGTCATGTACTCGATACAGAACTCATCGAAGAGTTGTCAGAAGTTGGTAAGCACAAACACTACAATTACACTTATTACATATATAACAAGAGTTTTATGTTATAAATCTTAAAGAGAAAAAAAAAAACATGCTTTCCCGCTGAAAACAATATGGATGCATCGGAAACAAATGTTTTCTCCGTCAAATTATGTTATCTAATGAGGATATTTCCCTTCAAAGTAAGAACAACCTACAGCAATTATTTCTCGGAAACTCAATATACTATCAAATTTCCTTTACATTACGAGATATACAGTACTGATGGTTACCAAATTTGATAACCCTGATTTGTTATGATATTTAAGAAACCAAACAGTAGATCAGCCAATCAGAACTCGGTTTTAGTAGGTGACGTCACATATAAATGAACAACAACAAAGAATCGAGATGGTACTCTGGTTAAGAAGGCAGAAATATTATTATATTCTTCATGACAAGATGCTATTTATTGCATAATTGAAGTATTCTTACATCAAATCTTTCAAATTTCCATTAATACCTATTGGTCATCTTAGCATGTAATAATATTGTGAACTAAAATGAGTACCGGCATGTTTTTAGTTATCAGCAAACGCCGGGAGCAACAACTTTTGTCTAAACTCAAACATAACTCTTCTATTTTGCATTATTATCATAAACACTTTTATATTTCTATTTGGATTAATATATATTAATTACATCTTTCTTCATACAAGAAAATAGCTTAAGCCATGGGAAATACCGGGAAAATATGAAATCATTTGATGCGAGTATTACTGAAGGTTTAATATGCTTATAGTGGTGTTCGTAAGATTATCAATTGTATTCAATTTAAAACATATTCGTATCCGATTTTACAACGACCTTAGACACATGCAAATGCAAGCTTTCTGAAAGAGAAGCAGAAACACTGGCGATTAAAACAGAAGAGAAAAAGTAAAAAGTAATAATATTAAACAATTCAGATCATAAGTTTGTGCTGCTTGAAGCCCGTCTAAATTATCAACAATTCTTGACTCTTAATTGTTTAAAAAACTATGATGCACTACCAAATACCATCTTACAACCCACATAAAATGGGCTTCGTCTTAACCGATTTACAAAAGTACAGCCTATTTATCGATCAATCGAGCAACTTTTATTGAATGTAAACAGTATGACTAGTATGGGGTGATGAGCTGGAATAAATATACTCATACACAAAATCAAAACGGCCCAGCAATCTAGCGCGAGGCCCATATTTAGATATCACACAATGATAGAGGAATATCTCTTGAATACACCTATATATTTTTCGTGGATCCAAATAGATCATACGACGAGAAAACAAAACAAGTATTTGTGAAACCGGGGTTTGAATTGAAGCTTTGAAGTACCAGTGTAGTTAAGAAATGTACTCACCGTTTACCCAGAGGAGGGTGTTCCCGGTTCGCAAAGGATCATGGGCGACAAAGGGCTTTTCGCTAGTTGTGTTTGAATGTTGTCGCGTGCGGAGCTCAGTGGAGCTCAAATGAACGGTCGATACTACTGTCAAAACGAGCATCAAGGCATTTTTTCATAAAGTATGTCCAGGAGAGAGTTCATATTAATGATTTGGCGAAAACTTAAAAGTAGCAGTTCATGGTTATTGTTTTCTACATCGAACAATTTCGTCGTGTGCTAACAATTTGACGTTAATGTTAAAAGAAGTGATTGCGTGACCGGCAGCCAGACACTGTTGTGAAATTATAACTCCGTGTCCAATTATTTGTTTTTACTGTGCAACGCGCCGTGCCGTGAACACCTCAACTAATTTTTGATTAGTTTTTGACATCTTTTTGAAGTTACTACAATCTTAACCAATAAGCGCAAGAGCGGTATCGTTTGACTAATGGGATGTGCGACAAAAAAGCCTGCTTTTTTTACCGCTTTTTCCTCTTGTCCGCTCGTCAAAAACCTTTACTGTAATATTATTAGATTAAGAATATTATTTCTGGATAGATCTATCTGAAAAGAATGATTCATAATAATATTTGTAAGTATTTTATATTGTAGATTAGAGACAGCGAGTATGATTTATTTCATGTTTTACTAACTTTTATGCAATATCATCATGTAACGTTCCCAACTTCAAGCGTTAAATTTCCTTTTCCTTTGCACTAGCTGATGTACAGCTACGGTTGAACCAAAACGGAGGAATCTATGATAATGGTAGAGCTCGACCAACACTGTATCGAGAACGTATACTGGATTTATACCACAATGTAACCACAATGTAACCACAATGTAACTGACTTGGGTCAGCGGTCGTGAACCACGATGGCGAGGTAAAATCCCGCTCTCTGAATTTACAACTATTTTGTCTTATTTTGTGTTAATATCAAGTGTTTTTTTTTTCTGCCAAAAATGGCTCTCAGTGATACTAGAATTAGGGAAATATTGAATGAAGTCCTAGATAAAAAAACTTAAACCAATTGTTGATTCAATCGATGAGCTAAAATCAAGTTTAAGTCAACTCGAGGATTCACACTCGGCACTCAAGGAAGAAAACAGCAAACTAAAACGTCAGCTTGCTACGATCCACAATGAGCTCGAGACTTTGAAATTCAACTGCGATGAAAAGGAACAATACAATAGACGTTAATGTCTCGAGATTCATGGCATTCCTACGATGGAAAAAGAAGATACGAACGACATAATTACCAAAGTTGGATCACTTATCAATGTCAAAATTGAACCGAATGACATTTCAGTAAGTCATAGACTGCCTACAAAGAACAAAGATAGAAAAGACAACATAAAACCGATCATTGTGAAATTCATCAGAAGAGATGTTAGAGATCAGCTATATTCAAGTCGACGCTTATTGAAAGATCATACTATCGATGACATTGGAATGGGTCGTCTTGGTAGTTCGAAGATCTTCATTCAAGAGAGTTTGACCTTCAAGAAAAAAGATCTCTTCAAAAAATGTCTGAAGTTCAAAAAAGAGAACAAATTTAAATTCATATGGACCAGCTATGGAACCATCTTTTTGAGGAAGAATGAGCACAGCCCATCACACAAAATTATTTATGAATCATATCTGGCTCGCCTTTCTGGCATATCTTTCCATCCTGCCTCATATGCTCAAGTTGTTCAAAGCTAAAGGACAGAATGAAGGTTTTATCAATTATCTATTATATGACTAAATATATAATATTATATATATATATTCTTCGTCACTTTAAATGCCTAATGTAAGTTCTAATATTTTTGATTCTCTCAATGAACTTGCCTTCAACTCCGAAATCAATTTTAGTAATATACCAAACTTGATTAATGCTGATCCAGAAATTAATATACCTTTAAGGGTTAACTTTGACTACTACACTCCAACTGAATTTAAAGATTCAATTGGAACAAGTATCCATAATATACAATCTTCTCTCTCTGTTTTGCACTCTAATGTCAGGAGTATTCAAAAAAACTTTGGTAATCTCCATCAGATGCTTTTTGAATTGGATCATACATTTGATATAATTGGTATTTCTGAATCTTGGATTAACACTGAAAATACCAATGTTGTTAATATTGATCTGCCAAATTTCAGTTTTATATCCCAACCCACTGAACAAAGTGCTGGTGGTGTTGGTTTTTATATCAAAAATTCGCTTACCTTTCATGTCAGAAATGACATGAATAAATGTACTGCAGAATGTGAGATGCTTTGGATTGAAATTAGCAATAATAAGCAAAAAAATCTCATTTGTGGAGTAATTTATAGACATCCAAATTCAAACGCAGAAACCTTTTTAGAACTTCTAACTCCTATCCTACAAAAGATAAATTCAGAAGGGAAATTCTGCATAATTCTTGGTGATTTCAATTTTAATTTATTAAATTATGAAAACCATTATCATACAGAAGAATTCCTTAATACTCTAAACTCAAATTTCTTTGAACCACACATCACTAAACCCACTAGAGTTACTGACCATACATCAACACTTATTGATAATATTTTTTTTAATTCAATCGATTTTGATTGCACTAGTGTCAATATTATCTACAATATCTCTGATCACTTGCTAAATTTTCTAATAATCAATGAATTTGATTCTTCAGAGAAAAATGAAACCATATATAGAAGAGACTTCACTTTATTTGACAAAAACTTATTGACAATTTCAAGTCAATAAATTGGATAGAGACTTTTAAAACATGCCATAATGTTGATGACATGTTTAAATCGTTTTTTGACATTTCCTCAAAAATAATAAATACACACATCCCACTTTAAAAAGCTTCAAGAAAAGAAGTTAAATTTCGTAAGAAACCATGGATCTCTAAAGGTCTACAAACTTCCATAAAAAAGAAATCTAAACTTTATCGACAATACTTAAGAAACAGAAATAATAATTCTTCTGAAAAAATCAAGTCTTATCGAAATATGCTCAACACGTCATTGAAGAAAAGTAAGCAAGACTATTATAAGGAATATTTTAAGAAAAGTGCTGGTGATGCTAAAGCCACATGGAATGGGATACGGGAGTTAGTTTCTTTAAAGAAAAAGAAAAAAACTCACTTCCCCTCAAAAATTATTAAACATAATATAACAATAACTGATCAAAAAGAAATCGTAAATGAATTAAATGAATATTTTGCTACTGTTGGTAAACAGTTGGCCTCTTCTATAACATCTACTGGTGAATCCTTTATGAATTACCTAGGTAAAGCTGTATCGAGTAGTCTTTTTCTCAGTCCCACTTCAGCAAGTGAAATAAGCAAACACATCCTTACTCTTAACAATAATAAGGCAACTGGTCCATACAGTTTACCTGTGTTCATTCTGAAAAGTCTTCATGATGTCATCTCAGTACCACTTGAGATTATCTATAATCACTCATTTGCTACTGACACAGTTCCCAGTCAACTAAAGGTTGCTAAAGTGATGCCAATATTTAAAAAGGATTCACCTCTCTGTGTTTCCAATTATAGACCAATTTCTCTTCTTTCCATCTTTAATAAGATTCTAGAAAAACTAGTGTATCAACGTCTTTCAAATTTTTTCGAAAAACAGTCAGTTATCTATGACAAACAATTTGGGTTTAGAGCGCAGCATTCTACTGCCCATGCTCTATTACTTCTAAATTAGAACCTCTATTGATAAAGGACTTTATTCCTGTGGAATCTTTTTGGACCTACAAAAAGCCTTTGACACTGTAGATCACAGCATCTTATTGAACAAACTTTCTCACTATGGGGTCAGAGGTTTACCCCTTCAATGGTTAACATCTTATCTCTCTAATAGGAAACAGTTTGTATGCATTGATAATGTAAACTCTAATTATTTGAATATCTCGGCGTCCCACAAGGCTCGGTCCTTGGCCCGCTTTTATTTTTAATTTATGTTAATGACTTTTACAAATGCTCCCAGCTATTCGATTTTCATCTGTTTGCAGATGACACAAATTTATTCATGAACAATAAAAATCTTTCTGAACTAGAAGCTCTTCTTAACCAAGAACTTCACCAAGTTGGCATTTGGCTATCAACTAATAAACTATCTCTAAATATTGATAAAACCAGTTTCGTTATTTTTCATCCTCCACAAAAAAAAATCCCATTCATTCTGCAATTAAAAATCTTCAATCAAAATATAAGGAACGATTCGTTTGTAAGATATCTGGGCATTATATTCGATTGCAATTTAAACTGGAAAAAACACATTCATGAACTCACTAAAAAAATCTCTAAAAACATAGGCATTCTCACCAAAGTAAGGTACTTTGTGTATAAGGATGTTATGCTCCAACTATACTACAGCTTCTTTTACTCATTAATTACTTATGGAATACTAATTTGGGGTAATACCTATGAAAATTCGCTTAAACCTATAATTACCTTACAAAAAAAGGTTGTACGTGTGATGACATTCTCCAAGTGGGATGCTCATTCCCAACCAATTTTTGCAAATTTAGGACTTTTAAAATTCACAGACATAATTTTCCTTTCTAATGCCATCTTTATGTTTCAATTTAAAAATAATCTTTTACCTAAAGCCTTTGATGGCTGTTTTCAGAGTGTTTCTTCATCACATAACTATAGAACAAGACTAGTTAGTAAATCAAGTTTCAGAACTCCTGTCATTAGAACAAATTATGGAAAATTTAATTTAAGCTATGTTGGTCCAACCACTTGGAACAACCTTGATGAAAATATAAAACTACTTCCTCTAAAATCTTTCAAAGCTAAAATGAAAACTTCTTGTCTAGAAAAATATTAATTAAGTTAACTACTGACTTTGTAATATTATATCTACTGTATATCTCAATTGCTTATTTATTACTTAACATAGAATTGCACATTATATGAATAGATTCAATTATTTCCCATATTATTTATTATTATTATTTCCCATTTCTATATTAATTAAATTATATCCATATTATACACTTATTACTTTCATTTATAATTATGATTAATTTGTATTCAAACAGTTTTTCTATTGCTCTGACACTGAATTGTAAATTTTATGTACAATTTATTACCATTTATTCATCACGACCTTTAAATTCTTAATTAATATTTGCAGCTACTCAGCTCGATTAGTTTTCTATTCTGAGTAGCTATTACCAAAATTTGTTTTAAATTTGTTTCCTTGTAATTTGTAATTTGTTATAATTATGGTAATAAACTTATTATTATTATTGTAATAAGTCAGCGTGAAATTGCGCACCAAACCCAGTCAAGTCCCGCTTATGTAAATAAAGTAGTACATCGTTACAACAACGAAAATACAAGTCTTAGGCCAGAACGCTGTATTTATCAAACCCCTAAATTTAACCAAGATACACTACAATACATTGAAGTAAAAAAGATTGTACAACCAAGCATATAGCATGGTTCGGAACTACAACAAAGAATCCTGTTAGATGGCGTAGTGCATCCTGCTGATCTTCCAAGTGTATCTCAAATAAATCGTGTGACTCATGAGCAGCTACTTATGACAAAGAAAAAGATGACTTGTGTCCCAACAGAATCCACCACCCCACGCGTAGAGGCAGCAGTTAACGTTGATAATTATCTTGCGCAAATTGCGCAAATAGCTGGAACAAAATTACACTTTTTCGACGAATCAAGTGTAGTTAAAACTACAGGCAACCAAAAATATGGAAATGCTTTAAAAGGTATGCCTGCATTTGAACTACAACGTTATGCATCGAACGCAAATTACACGCTCAACCTTCTTCACTCATTCATTAGTATTGACTTTTACAATATCGAAGATGGCCCATCAAATGGCATGGAATTGTTGTCTTTTTTTGATGAAGCGCTACAAGTCGAGCTCGCCGACGGGAGCGCAGCACTAGAACATGGATATTATGTGATAATGGATAACTGCGGCTTTCACCATGGGCGGCGCGTAGAACCTGTACTTAGAAATATGTTAGCTAACTGTGGGATTACAACTATTTATCAACCACCCTATTCACCACACCTCAATCCATGTGAACTCTGCTTTAATCAAATCAAGAAATTCTTGTGTAAACATAACATGTTAGCAGCAAACGAAACGAAGATTGCAATTGCAGAAACTGTCCTGAACATCTCAACCAGAAATTGCTACTCTTACTTCAAATATATCGGGTACTTCTAGTGTAAAATTCAAAGACAATAAATTTAAACATTGAAACTAGTTTCAAAAGTAAACACAATGAATGTCACCGTTGTAATTGTCATAGTAAGTTGAAAGGTAATACTTGTACACAAACATAAGTGAATAAACAAATATGTGCTCGCAGTCATACATTCATATACGGTTTCACGTTTGGGCTTTCAAATCGTTCTATTACTAATGGAAGTCTCCAACAGGGTAGTAATGGGGGGAGGGGGGAGGGGGGAAGGGGGCGTCCTAGTGTCAGTCGTCAGTTAGAATTTAGCTCGTTTGTCAGTTGTCAGCTAAAAATTAGGCCATTTGTCAGTTGTCAGTAAAATTCTTGGTTTGTCAGTAAAATAATATACAAATTTGGTAATACCTAATAGCGGAGCTCCTAGTTTAAATTGTTCTTTCAACATCAATATTTGCATGTAAATAGTTTTTTTGCATGGGCCATGCCCAATGTAAACTGTAATTTTTTTAGTTATGTTCAAATCACAGAAAACTTCGTTACAGCGTGACTTTGTGTCACGACACGCGTACATTGGCGTGTTTGCGAATGCAGTTGTCAGTGGCGTTTTTGGCCATTTATCAGTTGTCAGTTAACCCCATTACTACCCTCCTCCAATCCTCACTCTCGTCCCATTCGGGTACTTTGCTGTTGAGCGCCCTTTGCAACACAAGTAGGTCGTGATCTAATCGTAATCTATTCCCACTGCCATATTTCAGCCGATTCTGAGCTTTTAGTCGGGGTCGTAATATAGCAAAAAAGGAGGTTTTGGAAGTTCAACGTTCTCGTGCTGATACAAATGTTTTGTAGTGCGTTTCCTCCTCCGCGACCTTCAAGTGATTTGACCTCGCGCTGCAGCTGCGCTATGTTGTTTCGATTTTCGGGATGTTTTTCTCTGATTTTGCATTGATTTATGTCTGTACAAGGGGCAAAAGAACATGTTGTTTTATATTCCCAGGACTATGGCAATTGTTACAAAGTCTACCTCGTATTTCATTAATCGTATCGTTTTTGCTCGTTATTTATTTTCTGAATTTCTTCTTTGGCACTTGTAAGTTGAACTGTCAATAATTGTAGATTTTCTTCGAGCTCTTGCTTCTGGGCATCAAGAGGACTTCCCCCAGTAGACCTTGTTGATGACGAAGTAAAATTTACTTGTTGTTGCTGCTGAATTGATGACATAGAAGCAGTTTCGGGTGAGTTGAACGATAAATGTTTGGGTTGTAAACATTTAGACTCGGTGAGTCTATTTCGTTCGCCTGAAGTTAAATTTTCTTATACTCACGATCTTTTATATCCCTTGCACTTCGAAGAATTTCATTGAAGGAAAATTCATCGTCTGGAATGAGATTGACCATGTCGCCATCATCGTCTCTAAATCTCACCCTTATTCTTGAGTACGGTAAATGAGCCAGTTGAGAACAGTTTCTTTTTATTTCGTCGAATAGATTCTCAATGTTGATATCCCTAATCAGGAAAGTGCAAAAACGCTTCTCACCATACTCTACTTTATCTGGTAAGTAGCCATGTTTACAAACTTACCAGGCGACTGACGGCTTTCGAAACACTTGTCGCACATCCCATTAGTCAAACGATACCGCTCTTGCGCTTATTGGTTAAGATTGTAGTAACTTGTCAAAAAGATGTAAAAAAACAATCAAAAATTAGTTGAGGTGTTCACGGTACGGCGCGTTGCACAGTAATAGCATATATTTTAGAAACAAAACATGGGATTCTTATTAAACTTATCTGAGTAGTTCTGGTTGCTATCCATTTTAATTGTTTGGCAATCGATTGATTTGAGCTCGACTCCTAATGATATCGGAGTGATCGACCGGCAGTCAATTTCTCTTATAAATCAAATGAATCATGCGTATAAACTGCTAAACTATCTTTGTTTAGATGCGTGAATATTTTTTTACGAACAATTATTGATGTTTTATCGTCATATGTTTACCTATGATTCACTGTCGGACAACAAATTAGTCAGAAATACTCCGTGTTCGGTAGAGGATCAGCATAACAACAGTCGTAAATTAAGGTTACAGTCCACCTTCGCGGGGTGTCTCAGTAAAAAAATCATTAGCTCGTCAAATTAAATATTATTTCCAAGATTTACACATCATTTTAAAGCTAAATAACCATAGAATACGACTGTGTAATTTGTTTTACCAACATGTTCATGTATAAAGAGTTGTGATGCTTTAAACTCAAAACGACCGTCTTTGTTTGAGCATGGATAATAAAAACACTGGATAGGACACTCATGATCACGTGGGGTCTTTCGCGCGACCCCATTGGTGGGCTGGTTATTTCAAGATGGCGCAACCTAGTGGAAAATCGTGACGAAAGAACTGGCGTAAGTATGGTCGATTTTTAAGGCTAGGGCCTAACATTTTGCCAAGTTTTAGTAAAAAGTTTGTATGCAAGGTGATGTTTTGACTATAACTTGATTTTCTCTCTCTTTTATGGCGGAAAACCTCCCCTAAGCCACACTTCAAGAGTCAAGGTAATGACATGTTAATTTTGTTCACATTAATCTGTTGTTGTTATGAAATAAATCGCGTCCCAAAAATGGCCCTTTTCTCGTGAAATAGTCACCTTTGTAAGGAAGATTTTGGGACACATTTTTCGTACCTTTTGAAGGTTATTTATACGAAATGGCTTTTATAGATAGGTTGATTATTGACCAAATTGTGGCTTAGGCATAGTTTTAGCATAAATAACATTCACAATGTTTTTTTTTTTTGATCAATTAAAATATACCTAAATACATCGATCGACCACAGCAGATGACGATAGCTTTTACTCTGTTTGCACTTTGTTATTGTCATATTGATAGATCAAAAAGCTTGTATATGTATTAAATATAATTTATACACACAAATAATATATTACCTACCTGAATAAGGAACTATAATACACGAATTATCTAGATCTAACATATATATAAGCTTCAAATGTTAAACTATATGTTGGTAAACATGTTTAATTATGTCTTTATGCTATCCATCATAATTTTTTATATAAAAGGGAATGTAATTGAATGTATTTGTTGTTCTTATTTGCAGAAACATTTATAAATTCATAGACATGTCAAAATGGGAAGACAAGCAAAAGATAAAATACTCCCACCATAAGTGCAATGAAAACAAAGAACAAACATCTGGAAATCCTACTTTATCTGGACTGTCGATACCTCTTCAATATTTTTTTTACTCAGAAATGTCCCCAGTGTTATGTATGAAAAACCTGCTTAAAGTATATATCTAGAGTACAAACACTGAAGGCTTACAACATAAATAACCACTTACCGTATATAATATGCAAATTGTATTTTTTGCCATGCATGTGCATTGTCAAATATTTTGTTTCATCATAGTGTTTGTAATCTATTTATGTTAGATAATAATAATATTACATATACTTTTATAAGACTTTTACACTTCTTGTATAGTGCTTTACAATATAACATTACATTCGGTTATCATATTTATAGTACAAACACCAAGCATATGTTTTAACATCTTTTGCAAATTATATTTTTTGCTGCTTATAGTTATTTTCTTTGATTATGAAACAATAATAGAATGCAAACATTAAAAGTGTACAACATAAACAGTACTAAATAGTGATATAATTTGTATGCCGGCTTATTTGGTTATTTTACATTGTTTGATTAGCACTCTTTAGTACTAATACATATAAAATTAATTTGTACTACTTGTTTCACAGGTTTATTATTAGTACTTTAGAGTGCAAAAACAATTATCTATGAAATATTAATACTAAATAGCACAAAATAGTGCTACATTAAACAATCAAAACAAGATAATGAATTAGCAAAAATTGTACTGTTTAGTATTTACTAATTGTTTCACAGATAGAGTAAAAACATTGAAAGCGTGAAACATAAATAGTACTAAATAGTGATATTTTATGCTAATTCTATTTTTTTATTGTTTAATTAGCACTATTTAGTACTAATTAGTATTATTTGTTTCACGGGTATAATGTTTGCACTCTACTATTTGCACTCTAATAAACTGGTCTAACTTATTTATCAACACAAATACTAATAGAAAAGTGTACTTTGTTGACAGTAAACAATAAACAGTTTAAGATTATGTGAACTTGTAATGGTTTTTGTTGAATATACAAAATGAAAGGAATAAAGAAAAAGTTTTTTGCATTCTTGTTCAGAAAAATATAAATGTTTTCAATTAATGTCAGAATTGCTGAGTATGGCTACTCTAAATAGCAAATAAGAGCTAATCAAAGCAAAGTAGGTCAGGCAGTTGCAAAAATATATAAATATAAATAAATAATTTTTAATATATAAAGGTATAATTGCATAAATTAAATGAGTGAGACTATAGTACCTTGACATTTCTTTTGATAGGATTTGATAACTATCTTTTTTCAATTAAATGTATAGAATGATAACTATTACATTAGAACTTCCTATCTTTGATTAACTCACAATTATTATTCTGGGTAGTGAAATACTCTTCGTTATTCATGTTTTGTAAAATTTGTCAGTAAAATTTATTAGTGGTAATAAACATTCATTCATTATGATTATGTCCTTCCCATAAAGTTTACATATTTGGAATCACTATAGCTGTATTAAACTGATATAAGGTATATATTTTTGATTTTTCTTTGTAGTAAATGTAGATAACAAAAATGCTTGAGCATGAAGCCATCATGTTATGATGTCTTGTGATTGCCTGAGTTAATTGATATTGTACTATGTGTTTTAGTCTTTTGCAGCTCCTTTAAAGGTTGTCCCTCTTAAACGAAATAGTTCAAACTTGTTTTGATAAGCCCTTTAAAAATATTTTACTTTCTTGATCCATGTTTTAAAACTTTTGAAGTACATCTTTTTTTTTTTGCATTTTGCGAAGTTGACTCTCCACGTATTTAGCGAGACCTTGAAAGTTTTTACAATAACGATCGATAGAGCAGCTAACACACTCGATTTTGATGCTCTGTCCTCTGTCATGGCTCTCTTTTTCACGTTTTTCCAAACTGATTAATTACAGGACTTTTCGTGTCTTCATCTTGAGCATTTCACTAAAAAAGGTACAGTTCGTTGTCGTCGCTTTCAGGTTCGAACTTTACGGTACTTTTCCACCGTAGAAAGACGTTGATTCTCTTGTCGGTACGGTGGATAAACTAGCTTTTGTTAGCAGGAAAAATCTTCTTTTAAGTCTTCATTTCAGTGCACAAAAAATAAACTCTACATTTCCATGTAAAATATGTTAATTTGTAAACAGTTAAAAAGACGGAAAGAGACGTGGTCGTGTCGATTTTGGCGCGCTTTGGCTCAAACGTGACGTCACGTATTTCCACTGGGTTGCGCCCGTGACGTCACGAAGTGTCCTATCCAGTGTTTTTATTATCCATGGTTTGAGCGAATTGATCTAAAAAAGTCTCATTGTATTGTCGACTTTTCTGCATAATGTCAATTAGCAAATACGTGCCTTCCAAAACGTGTGAGGTTTTGTCAATATTTTACTTAGTTTAGATATAAATTAGAGTTGAAGCCGGAGATTCAATTATTTTTGTGAAATTCGAAACTTTTGGTCATAAATCTGAAACTAAGCTGTTACTCGATAAACGCTCACATATTTTGAATTTTGTTGAGTTGATAATGCTACATGGCATTTTTCAGGGTATTTGGTTGAAAACTTTTTTAGATCAATTCGCTCAAAGTTGTGTTATACGCATTAAACTCGAACAAAGTTATAAGGCTTTGAAGTTGTGTAAACATTGAGTCTCTATCTGTCATCGGGATCACGAAAGGTCACCGAACCAACCAACTCCAAGGGTTTTTCCTCTCTCTCTTTGACATGTAAGCGATATTAAAGCGGGTTTTAATGTAAAACTTTCAACATATATCCGAACTGTAAACAGTCTTGCACGTTGTGTATGCTAATTATAATAATTTGCCGAAAAAAGCTCCACAGGAATGAATCACGCAACACTGCGATTAGGACGGATTATGACACTATCGTCGTTATATTTATTTGGCCATAAAATAAGTTTTGTTAAATATCTCGCTAAGGAAAATACATTTTCAAAAGATTTTGATTTTATTCGAAGGTTTATTCATCGACTAAAAAGTTCCTGAAATAAAAAAAAATTGGCCAGATTATTGGTCTGAAACTAGACTGTAACCTTAAACAACATCACTAAAATGTAAAATAACACCAAAACGATAGGAGGTGCATTTGGGTTCTTTATGTTATTACTTTTAAGCATGAATTAAAACATCTTTTTGTAAAGACGAAAGCTGGTAATATCAACTTTGAACATGAGATAGGGGGGAATGAATACTGGTCTTATTTTGGAGCAAATACTCGAGGTTAGAAATGGAGGCCTTTCATTGCGAGTGGAAAACAGTTAGATATATTTATTACTTTTCTATCATACTCTCCACAATTAATTGCTGTTTAACTATAAATATTGGATTTCATTTCAAATTTGAAAGCAATTTTTTTTCTCTTTATGAATACAGCTTTGAAATTCCATGATAGCTACAGAAACTATATAAAACTGAGCGTTTTGATTGGTTGGCGGAGTCACGTGTACCGTGATCAACCTCCTCTGCCGTTGACCATCATTTCGCTATACCACTCCGGAAACATGCTGAGACTGTACTTAAGATAATTATCTTCCACGTAGTATAAAATAATATTGCAAAAACATTTTGGAAATACAATAAAAACTCAAGAAATAATATCTTACTGCGGAATTAGTGCAACACCGGAATGATGACGTCGAAATCCTTTTAGCTCAATGTTGTGGTTATCAAATTTGGTAACCATCAGGACTGATATATGCATTTTGCTGAATACGAAAATGACTGATTATAATCATTCACTCATTCGTTCATTAATTTATTAATTTACTCATTATTCAATTTATGCATTACTCAATCATTCATCCCATCATTCGTTCACCTATTGGTTTATTTAATCATTCCTTTATTCATATTTGGACTGAGCTATCCCATATTTTATAAAATAATCAATTGAATTCCGTTCATATCATATTCCCACATGTTATTGTACTTTTGTTAGAAACTGATCAAGTCGAAGAATGCGCTGTGACCATCACCAAAGACTGTGTTACAGCATACGCGAAAAATCTTCGCCAGAATTTCAAAGATAAATCCTGCATTTCAGATAGTGTAAACACAATGTTGAAATGTTTTGAGATTGGTCAAATGAGTTGTAGATCCAAACTCCTGCTAGACAATCTTCATGTGTTTGAAAAGTATATACGACTAGTGATGGATTCGGAGGTATTTCTAAATTGTAAAGCCAAAGAGAAGTAAACTTCAGATGCAGTTGCACCTGAAGCGTTCCTATCGAGGTTGGAAGACTCGATCTATTCATCCCAACTTGATTTTATATAAATTTGTTTTGAAATTTGCATAAATGAATCTAGTCTTGTAAGTTTTAAAATGCAGACTTCAACTGTCAGCCAATAATGTTCCCGAAATTACGATCTGTGATCAATGACTGATAATGCAATTGTAATATAATACTTTAGTAAGTATTTATAACAATAGTTCTGTAAGCAGACTAGGTTTAATTTAGCAAGTTTCCGTTGTCCAAAAAAAGCATTGAAAGTAATGTTTTGATTTGAAGCGGTTTTTGAAACTTACAAGGTTCGATTCATTTATGCAAATTTTAAAACAAATTTAAAATCAAGTTTGGAAGAATAAATCGAGCATTTCAACCTCCTCGAAAGTCCTGAACGCTGCAGTAGGTTTAGCTGTAAGGTTATGTTTAACACATGTAAAACGTAAATTGGTTAAATAATAAAGTTGAGGAATTTGGGATTATCAAAAATAAATAAAGAGACCAAATATAAACCACTGTACACAAGCTTAAGTTGTTGAACGTGCCCTATACTACCATATTTATCCCACATCATGCAAAATACAGCCAATCATATCGCTTGAAAGCCGTTGTATATTCAGCAATATTCTGCCCCTTCCTATAAGACATTGCATGCGTTCTTTGTTTTTACTTGTTGTTGGATAAAATAGTAATCAAATGTTTTGTTGTGGCATACTGTGAATATCTTACTCGTCACTTGTACTTTCTTTGCATGTACACTCGCATAAACGCTCATATGTATACTACAAAATACAATTAAGTGACTCGTGTTTTTTTCCACTGTGTGCCACTATTGTACAAAACAGCATGTATTTGCCATACAACTGTTGAATCAAAATTTGATCTTACAAACGCAAAAATCCTATGGAAAATAATCAGGTGCTTGATTCTGGAATATTATTATATAATGAAAAACAAGAGGAGTAGAGCTTATGCAGTCCGATCCTGAAACGTCAAATGTGTGAACGTCCAACCCAGGGCCAAGTAGTCGCCCTGACTCGCAAGCAACGTATCGCAACGTGTATGGTTTGATTTTCGTCCTCTTCTGTTGTCCTCTGAGTTGCATTTATTTCACGCCTCCATCATCGTCATCATGATCCTTGTCCACCTCTTTTTGCTTTGCATTCGATCAGTTATATTTCTTTCTCGCCCTCATCACCTTCAACTTCTTAATCGTCATTATCCTTGACCTCCCTTTTTTCGTCTTACTCGTTCTCCTCCTCTTATATATTGCTCTGCAATCTCTCAGTTCTATTTCTTTCTCATCACCATCACCATCACCATCACCATCACCATCACCATCACCATCACCATCACCATCACCATCACCATCACCATCACCATCACCATCACCATCACCATCACCATCACCATCACCATCACCATCACCATCACCATCACCATCACCATCACCATCACCATCACCATCACCATCACCATCACCATCACCATCACCATCACCATCACCATCACCATCACCATCACCATCACCATCACCATCACCATCACCATCACCATCACCATCACCATCACCATCACCATCACCATCACCATCACCATCACCATCACCATCACCATCACCATCACCATCACCATCACCATCACCATCACCATCACCATCACCATCACCATCACCATCACCATCACCATCACCATCACCATCACCATCACCATCACCATCACCATCACCATCACCATCACCATCACCATCACCATCACCATCACCATCACCATCACCATCACCATCACCATCACCATCACCATCACCATCACCATCACCATCACCATCACCATCACCATCACCATCACCATCACCATCACCATCACCATCACCATCACCATCACCATCACCATCATCATCATCATCATCATCACCATCATCATCATCATCATCATCATCATCATCATCATCATCAACATAATCATCATTATGATCCTTGTCCTCCCACTTCTTCGTCTTTATCCTTATCCACTTTTTTCTCTGCCTTCTCTCAGTTTTATTTTCTTCTCATACTGTCTAACTAATTCCCAACCTAGAATGTATGCGGATGACACCCGGCTGACGTACGCTGATAATGATCCAATTGCAAAAACAACTTGCGTTAATGCAGATTTATAATTAAGCCACATTATTACTTGGTTATCTATAAATAAACAAACTTTAAATATGACCAAAACTGAATTTATGCGATTGGATCCAGACAAAAGCTTTACACTCTTGCTGCTTCACCGGCATTTGAAATAAAGGGTGCACCAGTAAATCAGGTAGACGCAAATAAGTCACTTGCATGGTTTACTTATCGATCAAAATCTTTCTTGGAAATAACATATTTATAAGATAACGAACAACATTTTATCTGGCATTGGTGCTTTAGAGCAAATTCTTAGCAAATTCACAAATATTAATTAGGTATTTTGACCAAAAGCACCTTGATATACATCATGTGACACGGTTTTTATTTTCCGCTAGAAAATCAAGATTCTAAAAATAGGGGGCGGTTTTGAATTTCCCAGGGGAGTGCAGGGCTGATTATGAATACCTGATACATAAAACATTAGTGGGCTTCTATAATTGCAATTGCATATAACCGCGGATCAGACCCACATACGTATCTACAATATATTTAATTGAAAACAGCAGAAACAAACAAATCAATTTAACGTTACTTTACTAGTTGTTTTAAAGATGCATTAAAAATACAGCATGATTTGTTAATTATTCAATATAGTGTACAAATTAATATCGTATCAGCCAGTGCAGGCTGCATGAAAACGATTTATGATTTTGATAACATGTGTATTGATAACATTATCGTATACTCGAACAATGTAGTTTGCTTACAAAATTTATTTTTTAATTTTGAAAGCAATTGTTAAAAACTGCATTATTTAGTAATTCAGCTGAACTACTGCCGGTTACCTCATGTTGTTTGTTCCAATGCAGCAACTCGATTTTCTCTTGTCATCTGAAATTCTCGAAAAATTTTAACAGACCATTTGGTAACTGCTTGAGTTTTGCTTGGTACAGCCGCGGATATACATTGAGCTTCTTCTACGGAACTTTTTTTTTAAGCGACTTTGCTTTGACAATGCTCCGTTCTTAGCGTGAACCAAATGAAAATTTGCACTGAACTACCTCAATATTTAAACCAATCCCATGCAGGGACTTGTTATTAGTTTGTGCATACCTTTGTATTGTTTATTTCAATTGTAAAATGTGTTTTACGGTTTAATGAAGACCAGTCTATTTTTATTCCTATGCTGTGTTTGTGTTTATTTAGTGCAACAATCAAAATTAATTTTACTCTTTTATTGGAATGTATTCTCTGACTATTAAAGCAAAGCATAACGAGTCCCAAAAGGACAGTTTACATTAGACAATAAATCAACAACAAACTTCTACTTCGATGTAAACATTTTATCGTTTTTCGTTGATTTATTCAACCAAAAACTATTTCATATATGAAAGTTATAGAAATACATAAATTTGCTAAGATGTCGCCTTCGGCTCGAGTTATATATGCCGATAAAACACGGTCTCGAGGTTTCGAAACATTACTTAGACCATGTAGATCCTCCTAACAGGGAAACCCTTGTAGATGAGCCATGAAAAGATGTCTCATTTAAACACTCATACTTAATTGATTGACAGAGCCAAAGAACAGGGAGATAGTAGTTAGCCTATGGAGGATAACCCTGGTAACAGGAAAAACGTTTTTCTAAGTAAAAGGCCCCTTTTTATACAAATGTTGATTTCAATTAAGGAATCTATCAATTCGATCCAACGTAAACCATTTATTAAAAAAGTAATTAAAGAAAAGTGCTTAACGAATTATATTTAGACTTTTATTTATTTCTACTTATCTTTATTTTACTTATCTTATTATATTGATATAATTAAGAAACACGTCTTGATCTTTTCGCTACTTGTTTAGTCTACTCGTGAACTGGCTCCAAAACAATTTCATTAGTGTGCAAATAAAACACAAATTGCAATTGAAAAGACTGGCTGGGTATTTTCACGGCTGAAAAAAAATCATGATTTGTGTACTTATGCTATATTGACAAAGCTGAATCAAGAAGAGCTCACAATTTACTGATTTCCTTTTCAATGTAAAAATGCCATTTGGGATTTTTTGTTTCTCTTCTCAACCCACATCTCTTGAGCGAATAGGTTTTACATACGATTTATTACAAGCATTCATTTTATTTAGTCTCAATGCTTCCCTTGCTTTGTAGAGGTTTTTAAGCAGTAAAGCAGTTGTGGAGTGTACTGACTGTTATATAAGCAATGTTGTTTGTGAAGTTTCAAAAACTCTTTAAATAATTCATGGAAACTTTACAAAAGCAAATATGAACGTGCAGGAGCTCAAGATTGTATGTTTTTAAAATATACCATTGGTGTTATATATCTTAATTTTGTTATAATTTGAAATTTCTTGACGATATTTATTTTTTGCTTGAACATTTTTGAAAAATATGAATGAGGTTACCTTGACATTTCATATGCGGCGATCCAAGTCCGTGTGGTAGACATAACACTTTCCCGTCGCTTCTTCTCCGTTGTCCTTCAGTTTCAAGATATACTGAAGTATCAATGTGTAAACACTCCAAAAATATTCATAGATACATGGTTTAACATTCCAATAGGTTGATTCAAATAAGCAAGGAGATGAAAAACAACTTACTATATAAGAGTATTCGTATCAGAAATACCGCCGTATGCAATCTTGAAAACATTGTCATTACCATATATGGCATGAGAAGTAACAAAAGACATTGATTAGCTATAGCACGCGAGATTTTTTTTAACAGTTTGATATTTCAACAAAACAATAGACATATCTTTGATACGTATCATTTGGAGGTTGTTTCGGTATCGTGAACATATTGTGCGACAACGATGTTTTCAAAGACCCTCTTCTACTTTGTAGTGCTGCTGTTGATTCATGAAACCAACACATACAAAGTTATCATGAAACCTTGTGAAAAAACACTTGGCTCGCAGTGCGCAAAAGTTCTAACTGAGGCTTTAGCAAACGGAAGCGAAGATGAAAACCAAATGAAAGCATTTTGCTTAGCTCAACAGGTAAAAAAAACTTAATTATGTAAACTAGTCCTTTTTGCGTCATTTTTTCCTTCCTACCTTCCTTCCTTCCTTCCTTCCTTCCTTCCTTCCTTCCTTCCTTCCTTCCTTCCTTCCTTCCTTCCTTCCTTCCTTCCTTCCTTCCCTCCTTCCTTTTTTGAAATGAGTGCTTTTGTAAAATGTTTTAGGGCTGGGTAACATGTGTGAGTGCTGACGAATCAAGCTCCTGTAAAGGGCCGTATATTGATGTTGTTCGTACTTCTGTTGCCGTTCATAACTTAGTGAACATCAAAACCAAGTTATGTCCTGAAATGAATTTGGACAAACTGCTGGCAATAGTTAAAGGTAAAAAAGTCCCTACTATAAGATAAACTTGTTGTTATATTGAATCTTTAAAGTGCTTGGATACAGTTTTGAGATTAACAAACAAACAATTTTAATCTTCGGCTTGTTCTTGTTATCTTAAATTGGTATAGTCTTGGTTTAAAATTTCTATCGGTGGAAATTTTAATGTGGTATATATTAGTAAATTAAGAGAAAAGTCACCACACAAATCTCCCCCTCCCCCCTCCCCCCCAATCTGATGTGATTTAACTGTTTAATCAAGTCCAATTGCAAACAAATGATAACCATACATATTAAAGTTTCAAAAATAACTGCAATAAACTATCAAAAAATCTCCGTTTATATCTCATTTATCTACGCAATGGATTTGAATGTTATTTAGCTAACAAATTAAATTGTATTGCTACACCTTTATATTAAATTTCAAATGTTAACATCCTGGGGGGTATTTCAGCCACTTATACCGGTACTTCACTCATGTTTTCGCTTTGAACATTTCAAAGTGTTTATCGTTTGTAACTCGGTGGGTCAAATTCTCATTTTCTGATTGGTTAGCAACTAGGTAAATCCTTCAGAGGGAACATACCAATAAGCGCGAAGTGAACATGCACAACTTGTTAGCGTAACCCCGAGGGGAATTATTAGTGCGTTAATGCTCGCCTGACCGGGATAGGGAGCATATATAATATTTTAGTCCATCGAAAATCTTATAAAATGTGGAAAAAATATATTAATACTTGATACTTAAAAGAAATGAGGCTGATTCATAAGTTTTAAAAGTTTAAAGCATAATAATCTTAAAACTTGGGGCTCAAATTTAAAGCGGATTTGATAAAATATACAAGGTACCCCTCCCTTTAATGAATTTTGTACAACACAGGCTTAATTTGCGAACTCTTTCTATTAGTCGTTCTTTGGAAGGACGTTGTTGAAACGAACGTTTCCATCTCTATATATTATGACATTATTCACGTCATGCCCTGGCCAGGTTGGGAATGTGCTTCATCCATGAATAGACGTTGAAAAAACTAATAAATCGATGCCGAGCTTGAAATTATATTTACGGGTTGAAATACAAGCTTCTTGAATAAATTAGACGATATGTGCATAAAGTCCTAATTAATGATTGTTTAAAAGAAGTTCACTAAAATCTCTGTTTTTAATTTCAATTTTAAAAATCTGTTGGTTCTAAAATTATTGCCTTGTTCATCGCTTGCGAATTCTGAAGTTTAGTACAACAAACTTAATTCCACAAACTTTGGATTTAATTATGTTTACTTTTAGCACGCCACTGTATTATGCACGGGCTCAATGCTAACAAGTGTTGTGGTTTGGTGTGCAGGCCTGGTTACAAAAGATTTACCTAGAATGCATACAACATGAGGGAAATTTAGAAGATAAACGATTTCTTCATCGTTATACCAGGAAAAACACTGCATCGTATATAAAATGCTTCAGAGGACGCTAAGTGTTTACGTGCAACGTTTTTGCGCAAGTTTGCTTGCTTCCAAATGATTCATTTTTTTTTCTTTTCTAAAGATATGTTCGTTTGACTGGGTTTCCTGTGTTAATGGCGTCTTTGCGGTTTTTTATATAGAATATTGCGGGCTCCTCAATGCTAAGAAACATGGCCGCTAGCTCGGTAGACAGTTAATATTTAGGAAAGAAAAGAAGTTAAAAAGGACGTTAATTCGGCTTTATTCATTGTAGGATCGTGTAACTATCAAATAAATATGGACAGATAAAAAAAGTGAGTATTAGTGGTTTAATTGTTTTACTCATAAACATTTTACACGGCTACAAAGAAATAGTCTTCTACAGCCCGTGAGTCAAGTAGAGAAGAACAGCGACACGAAAGTTGGATTATTTCAATACAAACTGCCACCAAAGCAAAGAAACAAGTAACTATTTTTTGATAAATATCAATACTTTTAAAACATAATTCATCTTTTTAATTGTTTATCTACATGTACAATTCCTATTACAATGGGTCATAAGATCTCCCAGAACGCCTAAATCGCCTAACATCGCCTAAGAATTTAGGGGCTTTTTGCTAAAATCGCCTAAGATCGCCTTAGATTTTAGGAACTTTTTGCTAAAATCGCCTTAGATCGCCTACAATTACGGCGCTTTTATGGCCCGGAGTAGGCCTTTAAAACAATTAAGATTACATATCATATCATATCACATTGTTATTTTATTGCTATTGTTTTTACTTTATACAGATAATATCTTTTATTATCGACAGTTCAGAATTTATATCAATTTTAAATCTATTATAAGTAAAGTTTTATTTGTTTGAAATCAATACCTTGTTTTTTCAATATGCTAACATTCATTATTTTCATATAATATTTTGAGATTTTTTACATAAAACATTAAAAGTGGTCTAAACTCTAAGCGCTTTCAAAATGTTCTAACAATGATCCACGAGTTGGCCATTGGGGGCTTTTGATTTATAGCAGCGTCCAAATTGGTTGACAGAGAACATTGTATACAGTGCTAATCCTCAACCAATCGAAGCGCGCCAAAACATGCCCGTTCCAGTTGACTGACTTCTAATGTTTCGGCAACCAATGAGAACATGCTTTAGTCTCGGGTGTTAAACCGAAAACGACGGTATTTCCTAACAGTATATCTATATTCCTCGGTAATCATAATATTACAAGGACTGCGCCCTGGGACTTCCATAAATTTTCCCTTGGTATTCGGGGAAATTAAATCATTAATTTACCTCGTGCCATGCTATTACTTATACTTAACTTTTGATTTTCAGCTCATGTACCCGATACAGAACTTATTGAAGAGTTGTCAGAACTTGGTAAGCACAAACACTATTATATTAAATTTTAGCAGAAAATCGTCAGAGGTGGAAACATACAACACTTCTAACACATATAACAATAATTTTAAGAACGCCTTCCAAACTAATCTGAGTTATTCCAAAACATAAATTTCCGAGGAGAAACTGATAAAAGATAAGAGAAAAAAACAACATGTTTTCCCGTTGAAATCAATATGAATGCATCGTAAACAAATGTTTTCACCGTCAAATTATGTTATTTAACGATAATGTTTTCCTTCAAAGTAATAACAACCTACAGCAATTATTTCCCGGAAACTTAATATAACATTTAATTTCCTTTACATTACGTATTTTGCTGAATCAGAAAATTACTGATTATATTCATTCACTCATTCGTTCATTAAATTTTCAATTTACTCATTATTCCATTTATGCATTACTCAATCATTTATTCCATCATTCATTCACCTATTAGTTAATTTAATCATTCCTATATTTATATTTGGACTGAGCTATCCCATATTTATTGAATAATCAATTGAATTCCATTCATATCATATTCCCATATTCTATTGTACTTTTGTTAGAAACTGATCAAGTAGAAGAATGCGCTGTGACCATCAACAAAGACTGCGTTACAGCATACGCGACAAATCTTCGCCAGAATTTGAAAGACAAATCCTGCATTTCGGATAGTATAAACGCATTGTTGAAATGCTTTGAGGTTGGTCAAATGAGTTGTAAATCCAAACTCCTGCTAGACAATCTTCATGTGTTGGAAAAGTATTCACGACTAGTGATGGATTCGGAAGTATTAGCTAATTGTCAATCCAAAGAGAAGTAGACATCAGATGCAGTTGCACCTGAAGCGTTCCTATCGAGGTTGGAAGACTCGATTTATTCATCCAAACTTGATTTTATATAAATTTGTTTTGAAATTTGCATAAATGAATCTAATCTTGTAAGTTTTAAAATGCAGACTTCAACTGTCAACCAATAATGGTCCCGAAATTACGATCTGTGGTCAATGACTGATAATGCTATTGTAATATAATACTTTAGTAAGTATGTATAACATTAGTTCTGTAAGCAGACTAGGTTTAGCAAGTTTCCGTTGTCCAAAAAAAAAACATTGAAAGTAATGTTTTGATTTGAGGCGGTTTTTGAAACTCACAAGGTTCGATTCATTTATGCAAATTTTAAAACAAATTTAAAATCAAGTTTGGAAGAATAAATCGAGCATTCCAACCTCGAAAGTCCTGAACGCTGCAGTAGGTTTAGCTGTAAGGTTATGTTTAACACATGTAAAACGTAAATTGGTTAAATAATAAAATTGAAGAATTTGGGATTATCAAAAATAAATAAAGAGACCAAATATAAACCACTATACACAAGCTTAAGTTGTTGAACGTGACCTATACTACCATATTTATCCCACATCATGCAAAATACAGCCAATCACATCGCTTGAAAGCCGTTGTATATTCAGCGGTATTCAACTGCCCCTTACCATAAGACATTGCATGCGGGTTCTTTTTTTTACTTGTTGTTGGATAAAATATATAGTAATCAAATGTTTTGTCGTGCCATACTGTGAATATCTTACTCGTCACTTGTACTTTCTTTGCATGTACACTCGCATAAACGCTCATATGTATACTACAAAATACAATTAAGTGACTCGTGTTTTTTTCCACTGTGTGCCACTATTGTACAAAACAGCATGTATTTGCCATACAACTGTTGAATCAAAATTTGATCTTACAAACGCAAACATCCTATGGAAAATAATCTAACACCTATGCTTGATTCTGGAATATTACCATATAATGAAAAACAAGAGGAGTAGAGCTTATGCAGTCCGATCCTGAAACGTCAAATGTGTGAACGTCCAACCCAGGGCCAAGTAGTCGCCCTGACTCGCAAGCAACGAATCGCAACGTGTATGGTTTGATTTTCTTCCTCTTGTGTTTTCCTCTGAGTTGCATTTATTTCACGCCTCCATCATCGTCATCATGATCCTTGTCCACCTCTACTTGCTTTGCATTATCCTTGACCTCCCTTTTTTTCGTCTTACTCGTTCTCCTCCTCTTTTTGCTCTGCAATCTCTCAGTTCTATTTCTTTCTCAACCTCATCACCCTCATCACCATCACCATCATCATCATCATCATCATCATCATCATCATCATCATCATCATCATCATCATCATCATCATCATCATCATCATCATCATCATCATCATTATGATCCTTGTTCTCCCACTTCTTCGTCTTTATCCTTATCCACTTTTTTCTCTGCCTCCTCTCAGTTATATTTTCTTCTTATACTGTGTAACTAATTCCCAACCTAGAATGTATGCGGAAGACACCCGGCTGACGTACGCTGATAATGATCCAATTGCAAAAAAAACTTGCGTTAATGCAGATTTATAATTAAGCCACATTATTACTTGGTTATCTATAAATAAACTAATTTTAAATATGACCAAAACTGAATTTATGCGATTGGATCCAGACAAAAGATTGACACTCTTGCTGCTTCACCTGCAATTGAAATAAAGGGTGCACCAGTAAATCAGGTAGACGCAAATAAGTCACTTGGTTTACTTATCGATCAAAATCTTTCTTGGAAATAACATATTTATAAGATAATGAACAACATTTTATCTGGCATTGGTGCTTTAGAGCGGCTTAGCAAATTCACAAATATTAATTAGGTAGTTTGACCAAAAGCATCCTTGATATACATCATGATATGTGACACGGTTTTTATATTCCGCTAGAAAATCAAGATTCTAAAAATAGGGGGCGGTTTTGAATTTCCCAGGGGAGTGCGGGGCTGATTATGAATACATGATACATAAAACATTAGTGTACAAACACTAAAAGTGTGCAATACTTTGTACTATTTACCACTAAATAGTGTTGATTAAACAATAGAGAACAAAATAATTTACATAATTTAGCAGTATTTAGTGGTATTTATGTTGCACACTTTTAGTGTTTGTACTCTAGTGGTCTATCAAATTTAAAGCACTAATGTTTATATTCATGAGTGTTTTAAATCTGATAGACCACTGATATTGAATGCATTATACAATATATTTAACTGAAAACAGCAGAAACAAACAAATCAATTTAACGTTACTTTACTAGTTGTTTTAAAGATGCATTAAAAATAGAGCATGATTTGTTAATTATTCAATATAGTGTACAAATTAATATCGTATCAGCCAGGCTGCATGAAAACGATATATGATTTTGATAACATGTGTATTGATAACATTATCGTATACTCAAACAATGTAGTTTGCTTAAAAGAAATATGTTTTAATTTTGAAAGTAATTGTTAAGGTAGTTCGGGACCCAGCCGTAATCTCATAATTTCGTTTTTTAGCTTTTATTATATTCCGATTTGAAAATCATGGGAACGTTATGTATTCACAAGACAAGCACATCAACTCTGCAAAAAATCTCCTGAATTTAGACCCGCGTTCACAAGAAATCAAGATTTTTTGTTAAATTCATGATTTTTTCGCTTTCAAATCCGCGTCGTTTTAGTGTCGATTTTTGGAACTATAATGCGTCACATAAATTAGTGTTTTGGGCAAGAATTACGAATTAAACAGGTCATAATTAGCTTCACATCGATTCTAGAGATACTAGCGGATCAAAAAATGTTTAAGTTTGTTTCGATGATCTTATAGGGAACTAGTTACCAGTCCCGCACGGCCGAAAAACAGGTTCACGAAATAAACATTTTAAAGGGTTTTCGTGCTATAACTCGGAAAAGAGCGCGGTGTCACCCCATTTTTATTTTATAGTTGGACTTCCCTTATCAGAACTCTTCATTCCGTGAAATAAAAATGATATGGTTTTTGAGCGCAAAATGTAGTATTTTTCATATTCCGAGTTTATTTTTGCATCAAAATTCTCGACATGCACATACTTTTCGCAGTATTTTTTTGCACAAAGGATTTTCTTGAGTAAAACATGGCAAATAATATGTTTTTTAGGAAAATGCCTTTCTTTTGCAAATGCTTGTTAAAAAGATTGTTATCGGGAAAAATATAATAAATAGCGTTTTATGTTCCAGTTCAGTTTTGAACTTTACTTAGTTTGCTCTTTTTAAATGAGAAGTTTCAAAAAGATCTAACGAAGGAATCTATGACGCCCGAACTACCTTAAAAACTGCATTATTCATATACGAACCCAAATCTGAAGAGAAAGCCATCACATTCCGCAATCAGCGCGAATACCCATTACAGGTTGGAATAGGCTTACTAGCCCACCAGCAAATGCATAGCCGGTCTCTAATCGATGTTCTGCATAATCTTGGAGTGTCAGTTGACTATACACACATTCTCCGAATTAATTGAAACACAGCTCGCTCAAGCAGTTCTTTATCAGTCAGAAGAGTATGATGTCTATGTTCCGCCAACATTAAGCAAAGGGGAGTTTGTCATTTTTTCTATAGACAATTCTGAATTTTCTGAAGATACCTTTGACGGAAAAACACCCTTCACGCTACTGCCTTGGCTGTTTTTCAAAGAAAGACCCAAGAACTGCCCAGTATAAGTCTGCAAAATCCATCGAGCGCAGCCAGTGCCAAATCAAAATCCTTGCCTAAGACCTCAATTCCTGAAATTGAGATGTTGCCATGTCATGTTCCCAGTAACATTGAGCCTAAGTCTCAAAGCTATGCATTAGATACAGCTTCTTCTCAAGAATTACTTGATGCTGCAAAAAGAGACGATTTAGTGTGGTCTGTAGAACAATCACTTGCACGAAAGTGTTCTGAGAATCCAAAGATACCAACCTGGGCAGCGTACAGTTCACAAATATGCAGTACTATGCTAACCGTGCTACAGCAAGCCCAAAAGATAAATACAGTGATAATGGGCCCTGATCGAAAACCTGTTATCACCTTTGATCTTCAGCTGTACGAGATGGCTGTGAAGCTGCAGATACATATTGCACCTCAATTAAACCACCTTATTTTCCGCCTTTGAGAGATGCACACTGTAATGACTTCCTTACGAGCCATGACGATGCCTGGGTAGAAGCCGGAATTTACAGTTCCACTACAAAGCACCAATTCTTGAATGCGAGCATTTAAAGAGAGCGCTGACTGCCCACAGCATGATGACTTCGGCTCTCTCTGATTTACATCATGAAGCATTCCTACACTCTGAAGGTCAAGGGAATGGTGCCGACTTCAGAGCTACACAACTATCAGCCTTCGCTACTAACACGGCCTGTCAGGAAGGTCGATATGATGGGCTTGGTAAACACCATTGCGACACGTTGAAAGCTATGAAGACAGAGAAGTTTGAGGAGAGGTTGCACACATTTAATAATAATAATAAGGTTTATTGACAATACTTTTGCACCTTAAACGGTGAATTACAGTATTATAGTAATACATATACACACAAGCGAGAAATACAAATATAGCTAGTTATGAAGTGTTTACATTTAATTACTACTATTGGACATATACTATAGGTACTATTACTACTATTGGTTATTAAATTGTGCAATAGCACTAGGAAAAAAACTTTTCTTAAATCTATCAGTCCTACACTTAAATAAGGAAATATGGGATGCATTACGCAGCCTACGGCCGCTTGAAACGGCTCTGGTCGGTGGCAGGATCGAATGTAGGCGCGACGATGGGTTGTTGGCGATGTTCTCGAACGTTTGAGCGCACAGTACGTTTCTTCGTTCGTCGAGGCGTGGAATGGATGTCCTTGTTAGTGCTTCTTTATATGTGGTTTCAGGATACAACATACGGAGGGCTCTGCGTTGAAGTTTCTCAATTTTGTCAGACAAGAACGACGTGATGCAAGTACTCCAGACTGGACAGCTGTACTCCAGGATAGAACGGATGAGGGCAGTGTAGATTTTAACCAGGTCTTGAGGGGATACTCCAGATTTCCGCAGAACACGAAGGATGTGAAGTCTTTTGGAAGCCTTTGTGGTGGTGTTACTAATATGGGTGTTCCATCTGAGGTCGTTTTGCACAGTTAAACCAAGTACCTTGAAATCGTTTACTCGTTCGAGAGGAATGTCGTCCACGCGTAAAGGCATAGATAGGGCTGCAGGAGGATTGTGTAGGAAGGAGATGGCTAGTTCTTTGCATTTCTTAGGGTTAAGGCGCATGTTGTTGTTTGCAGCCCATCTGGAAATGGCATCGAGGTCGTCCTGAATGGTTGATGTAGCATTTGATCAAAATATGGAGGAACTATACCCAATGTTCAAGTTTATTCAATGTTATATGAAATTTATGGCTTGTATATGCTTGTTCATCCGGGCACCTGGAATCCCTTAAAGCATTATGCAAATATTTCTTTGATCACGACAGGATCAATCATGCCAGAATTGTCCCACTTTACTTGGCACAGATAGAAGAGTTGGAATCAAGTGATCCTGAGATCTACCACGAATTTGAAATCGGAAATTTCTGTGTTAATAAGAATGAAATTCCTTTCTGTGCCATTGGGCCAGACCATGCCATAGAGCACATCAACAAGATCATGTAGATCAGAGGAGGCCTAAAGGGTCTAACACAGCAGCCAGAAGCCATGGCCAGGTGGTTCCTAATTGCACCTGAACTTAGTCGTCTTGCAACCGAAGCAGAGTTTGTTGTTGGTTCAATGTCAGTTCATACAACAACTCATCATCACGATCTATCTGATGCTGTCATCCTTCGCTACAATGTTAACGTACAGAAGCTAAAGGAAATTCTTCAAGCAAATAATCCTTTCTTAGTTCAGGAACCAAACTTGCAGAATATCCTCACGAAAGCTGTAATGCCAGAAACAGTCAAGGACGCAATTTTATCAAGAGATGAAAAAGGTCAGGATCTCTTTATTTCATTTGTTAATGAGAGAATCGTCAACGGCAAGCTAAGCGTTTGGAGTCCTATGAAGAAAGCAAAGATCCAGACGTTGAAGACAGCATGTGCAGCTGCAAAAAAAGAGCAAGAAAACAGCAGGTGTTACAGCTCTTCGAGATGACAGGGCATTATTTGCACGATTCCTAGTCGTTGTTCTTTCCCGACCAGAGATTGATTTGAAAGAAAGCATAAGCGAATTTGAGCTTTCTTCATTTCCAAGGGCCTTGTTCAGTTCAGATGGTAACCTGCGTCGTTGCACTAATAAGAGCAAGCTTCTACACATCCTAGAGAATATGCTGCCACAGCCACTGCCCAACATCCAGCATTCTGTAGAAGAAGCACAGAATCCCAAGATAGTCGTTATAATCGATGGCATGGCCGTAGTTCAGTCAATGGGTAAACCTACTTCGGTCAGGACTGGCAAAGACCTTGCAACGCATTTCTTTGGAACCATAGACAATAGGACAAGAGACTGTGATGTATGGTCGTCCGGGTGTTTCAAAATTCGCTAAGTGTTTATTCGTTGTCGCTAGTTTACATTCGTTGTCGCTAAACCACATTCGTTGTCGCTAAATCACATTTGTTGTCGCTAAAAATCTATTCGTTGTCGCTAAATCACATTCGTTGTCGCTAAATCACATTTCTTGTCGCTAAAAATCTATTCGTTGTCGCTAAATAAAATTACATTCGTTGTTGCTAAAACCTTCAAATTTTGTCGCTAAAAATTTCCCTTGGGGGAGTGGGTGCGAAAAATAGCCGCTGAAAAATAGATTTGTATATATGTGCTTCCTAACAGAGCAATATTTAACCACTTTGATAACGAGACAATCCGAACTTTAAAAATTTCTCTATATGAGCGACTTCCAAACCATGTAGAGTTGTCCTAATAAACCACTGTGATTTCTGAACTTACCTTCTCTCTAAGGAACGAATCTATAATAGATTCTGGTACTTTTCCTCTCAAAAAATTACATCCCTATAAATATAATAAATGTTTAATTCAAATAACATATAATTATTAACGAATAATTTAGAAAAAATTAAAAAATATCTGGCTTACCTTTACCACTTCGTCCTCCATGTTTAACGCACGTGTACAAAACCATTCTACCAAGCCAGCTTCCAAGCCCGCGTGATTCTGTTCAGCGGCTATTTTTCGCACCCACTCCCCCAAGGGAAATTTTTAGCGACAAAATTTGAAGGTTTTAGCAACAACGAATGTAATTTTATTTAGCGACAACGAATAGATTTTTAGCGACAAGAAATGTGATTTAGCGACAACGAAAGTGATTTAGCGACAACAAATGTGATTTAGAGACAACGAAAGTGATTTAGCAACAACGAATGTGATTTAGCGACAACGAAAGAGATTTAGCAACAACGAATGTGAATTAGCGACAACGAATGTGATTTAGCGACAACGAATAGATTTTTAGCGACAACAAATGTGATTTAGCGACAACGAATGTGATTTAGCGACAACGAATAGATTTTTAGCGACAACAAATGTGATTTAGCGACAACGAATGTGATTTAGCGACAACGAATAGATTTTTAGCGACAACAAATGTGATTTAGCGACAACGAATGTGGTTTAGCGACAACGAATGTAAACTAGCGACAACGAATAAACACTTAGCGAATTTTGAAACACCCGGACGACCATAGTGATGTACACATCATTTTTGATCGCTATGACATGCTAAACTCCCTCAAAGAGGGAACCCGTCAGTTTCGTCAAGGAAGCTCCAAAGCTATGGTCTATAACATCTCTGGTAATGCAGTCATTGAAAATATCATGATGAGACAGCTTTTAAGCTGCAACGCAAACAAGGAAGCATTAGCAATGTTCTTTGCATCTCATATCATGGAGTGCACGAGAGATAAACAGAAAACCTACATCGTGACAGCGAAGGGTGAATGCTGGTCTAACAAATTGTCTGTTAAACACCTCAAGAGCAACCATGAAGAAGCAGACACAAGAATGCTGCTGCATGCTGTAGATGCCACAGAAAGAGGTGCGACATCAATTGAAATTCAAAGTGCTGATACAGATGTCATAGTGCTTGCCTTGTGGATTTACAAGAGCCTATGTAAAGGCTCAACGCTAGTCGTTAGCACATGAGGTAAACGTAGACCCATCCCTTTGGGACCATTGTACAACTTGTGAAAGCCTTGCCAGGATTCCATGCCTTAACTGGATGTGATCAAACGGGATCAATATGTGGCAAAGCAAAAGTCTCCTGCTGGAATGTTCTCAAGAAGTCAAGCCAATTGGTACTACATGCATTCTCTTGCCTGGGAATCTCTGACATCATTGAAGATGACGTCTCAAGATTACTAGAGGTCTTTATGTGTCAGTTATATTTAACCTCTACCAGTATAACAACAGTTAAGGAACTGCGTTGGTTCTTGTTCAGCTAACGGCAGTACACTGATGAGAAATTACCGCCAACACAAGCAGCGCTGAAACAGATGATCAAGAGAGCAAACTATGTTACGTTAGTCTGGAAGTGCTGTGATGTTGCATGCCCTAGTCCAACTTCTCATGGCTGGAATCAAGACGGAAATCAGTTACAGCCTATTCCATCTACACTGCTTCCTGCACCAAAGGCTGTGCTTGAGTTGGTAAAGTGTCATTGCAAAGGAAAGTGCGCAACCATGAAATGCCCATGCAGGAAGTACAACTTGAAATGTACAGATATGTGTGGGAACTGTGACTCTGAATGTGAAAACAAAGACAGTGAAGAAACATACCATGCCAATGAAGATGACGGAAGCCAAGACGAGGAAGAACCTGGAGATCTAGCAGATAAAAGAATTAAGCTAAAACCTGTGAACACCAAAATGTTTTTTTCCCTCTCAAATTACTTGACTTGTAGATAGATGATTAAGAATGTGTTAGTCCCCCCCCCTCCCCCAGCAACAAAAATGGGACAGCCTGCATATAGAAAGAACCACTTCATTTTCAAAAGTGTCTTTAACAAATTTTCTAATTAATGAAAATGTTTAGCTTCTCATAGCTATTCACATGTATCTTATGTTTTTCTTTAAAAAATATTGCATATTGATACTATATGGTAAAGAAAGATTTCAATTGTGAGAAAATACTATTGTGTGACGTCATCACCTAATTAGCATAATCACCAGTCATACCACAAAGTCAGAAAAACATTGTGCTCTATTTTCATTGTCATTATTGCCATTAAACTACACATTCTAGCTGCGTTAGTTTGTCAAAAGTACTTATATTACTTCATTTTATAGCGATTGTACTGTTAAATGATGACGTCACGAATAATTAGCATAAAATGACGTCACCATGCTCGAAAAAAATGGTGACAACATTTTTTCAGTTCAGCATGCTCTAATGTATCGGTTTCCGTATAGAAACTAAAATGATCACAAACTTCCCACGGGATGACACAAGACCCCACACTATTTATCATTTTACGAGTATAAGAAACATATTAAGTGAAATAATCGTACTTATCGATCGCTTCAAACGACGATCAAAAATGTGTGAACTCGCGCCGTTCGCTCGGAATGGAAAGCAACACAAGTGCAATTAGCATGAATCACCTCTCCTGATATGATAGAAAGATCAAGTTTTATGCTGTGAGGTGGGTCGTTTTTTCTAAAGCTATGATGACATTGTGCTTTAAAATAAAATCTATTCGTGTCACTGGCAGCTTGGATGTCTTTTAAGTACTCGCCATTCAAGAACGTTCTTGCTTTCCTGATACAAGTTGGCACTGAATGGCTTTTGTTTGGGTCAAGATGTTTCCCTGTCCTAAAAATGTGGCTGTTCATTTCAGCTCTCGTAAAGAAAGGCATTCTTTGAAGGTCTTTAGCCCATCCATCTTTAGGATAGCATGGCGAAGCAGATGAACCTGAACTGTCGTGAGGGCTGCAGTCTGACTGTTTTCGCTCTTTGCGCTTAGTGTAGATTTTACTGGAGTCAAGATCAACAACATCCTTATATCTACCGGACTGGATATATTCCTCGACCCTGAAACAAAAATATATTCGTTATTCAAATATAATAGCACAAATTATTATATTATAAGTTATCCGTTCTTTTCTAAGAATAAAACGTAAAAGTCGAGCGAACGGCGCGAGTTCATACATTTTTGATCGTCGTTTGAAGCGATCGATAAATACGGTTATTTTACTTAATTATGTTTCTTATACTCGTAAAATGATAAACTTCAAATCTAAAATGATAGATTTTTGATTCATTTTATTTCAGTTTATCAGTAAAAGCTTCAGACTGTTCAGAACGTGTAGCATTATGTGTACGAAGGAAAATCTCTCACCTTTTTACTAACTGTGCCTTCGTTTTGAGGCCTTTTAATGAATCGCCACGGCATTTCAGCCAAAAACAAAGCTCTTCATTCTTAAGTAAACATACTGTCTTCCATTGAGACTAGCTCCTGGGATGTCTTCTTCTGTAAGATCGATTTCCATAGTAGTTTTTGACATTTGTCGATAGTAATAACAAAGCCGCCAGGGAAACTTCGCAACGCAACGACTTCGCAGCCTCGACTCCGTGAACTCGACCCAGGCCGTTCGCGGCTGTCCGCCATATTTAGATTCGGTGTATTGTAATTCAAATTGGTTTGATTTAAATTACAATTGCTTTGTTTTGAATCACAATAGCTACCCCCCCCCAAAAAAAACAAAAAAAACAACTAGGAATCGAAACAGAAGGCCAGCGCTCTCACCGCTCTCACCGCAAGGCCACCCATGCCTGAGGTCCAAGTAGACGATATCAAGCGAGCCTACTCACTATTCTTCGACGAGTCTCGGTCTACAGAGTACCTAAAAGAATATCAACAACAATTCATGTTCCACGAGGAGTTTGAGCCCATCGAACCGGAGACGGAAACCATGGAGACTGAAATTGTCAGCTAGATAGTGAACTGACCCTTTAACTTACATATGCATTTTACCGTTTGATCATTCTAGTTCTCAGCAACTTTTGACCCGATCTCATCCTCGGGAACCCAGGGGTAATCTTCTCTCTCGTTTCTCTCTCCCAGAACGTAGCCTGTTGAAGCTTGTTCCGGAAGTCAAAATTCAGCTCTTTCCTGATTGGTCGACCCGTACAGGTCGCAATGAAATTCAAGATAACAATTCAAAAGAAGTCGTTAAATAAGTCGGTCGCCATTTTGAATTTTGACTTCCTGAACAAGCTCCAACAGACTACGTTCCCAGGGGTATTTTTTCTTGGAGCGAGAAACGAACGACAGAAGATTACCCCTGGGTTTCCGAGGATGACCCAATCTCGGAAAGCTTTGCGATAAATCTGGAAATCTTGTTTTTTGCAAGTTTTTCCCTACCCTGGTCCCAGATGTATTCTCACAGAAGATACAAAAGAAAAACTCTGGGACCAGGGTAGTTTTCCCCCTTTATCCTCCCCCCCCCCTATATTTGCGACCCCCTTTCTATATATTTTCTAAGAAACTAAATTCTCTTTCTCGTTTCTTTGAACCTGAATTCTCGGTCCTGGATTTTCAAAACGCGCGGGGTCTCCCGGCCTCGGATTTATGGTTCGCCACCCCTAATTATTATATGAGGAATGCTGATTGGTGAATCCTGGTGTTGTGCTTATCGCTTGAACATTTTGTACTGATCCTGGTTTAACTCTTAATAAAACATATAGAGTTAATCCTGGGCTAGTGTTGACCTTGTTTTAGTGCTTATCGTGGTTTATTCCTCGGTTAGTGCTTTCTTGCTTTAACTTAAAAAAAAAAAAAAAATACTTGGTATCTCTCTTATCTAACTCTTTTACTCCGACGAAGGGCTAAAGCTCGAAACGTCAGTAAAGTTAAGGCAACATTTTTTACGGTGTTACAAATGTCATTCCATTACCTATCGTTTATATCAAACACCGACGCAGCCTGATACTAGTTTAATCGCTAGTTTATTTTGACTTTGTAACTGTTTATTCGCATTCGTTGTCAATCATGTTAACAAAATGTCTAATATTGTATGTAGCTCATGCATAATGTTGTGAAAGCGTATACACCCTTTCCGAGAAAGTTTGTCACCCGTGAAAAGCACACGAGTTAGTGGCGCAAAGGATCATGGATCAGTTCAGAAACTAAATGTGCATTCGGAACGCCTTTCTTGTTTGATAAGTCAAAATGGTCATTTCTCAATAACGGATTGATAAGTGTGGCGATGTGGCCATGAAATCCCTGCGTTCTTCTAACATATATACATAGGTTAACCATAATCCCTTGCGCTAATAGATTGTAGGCTTTTCACTTCACGGTGACAAAGTTTCTAGGAAAGCGTATACCTATTTCAAAAATCGTTGTCGCAGCCGGTCCACACTCTGAATCCTGCAAAGGTTGTCCGTATTATGAACATAATTTGTGATTTATTACACGTTTTTTTTAATGAAATATCAGTGTTTCATCATCTACCACTTAGGGGCTGTTTATATGATGGCGAGTTGTCCCTGCTAGCCGGGATAACTCTATTATTTTGTGTCCCCTGGGGAATTCAAAACAAAAGAGTTATCCCGGCTAGCAGGGACAACTCGCCTTCATATAAACAGCCCCTAACAGAGTTATGGTCATACAACACAAACGCGTCCAACCAAAGAAAGAATGAATGAATTGATAACAAATTAAGAAATACCGACATCCTTTGCAGCGTTCAGTGTGTGGACTGTAGCTTTGGCTGCGACAATGATTTTTGAAATAGGTGTATACCAACTAAAAAAGCGTCAGCCAATGGGTCGTTTCAAGGTCCAATAATATGTTGTATAAAGTTTGTTTCTGCTTCTTATTATCATCTAGAACAGGTTAATGTCAATGATATTTTAGTTTAATAATATTTTGTGTTGTCTTGTAGTCCACGAACAAAAGGTCGATTTCGTTTTTAGCGATAAATTGGAAATAATAAGGTGTATACGTTAAGCTAAGAATGAATATATTTTGTTGTTCTTATTAACTTTGTTCAATAAAATTAAACTGTGAGCCTATATACTAGGGGATTTACTGATTTGGTTTGAACTTTTCTGTTCTAAAATTCATTTTGATACTACTTAAAAGTTATATATATAAGGACGCTTGTAATACGTTCGTTCAGAGTGTTATATTTGATGGCAAATATATACACCTACTTGCAAGAACGTTGTCGTACAACATTTGAACATTTGTAATTTAGTGGATTAGGAATAAATTCAAAGTACAAAAGAAGATCATTGAAGCAGAAATCTTTCTTTTGTACTTTTAATTTATTCCTAATCCACTAAATTACAAATGTTCAAATGTTAATGACAACGTTCTTGCAAGTAGTTGTACACCTATTTCAAAAATCGTTGTCGGATCCGACTGCTACAGGCCACACTCTGAAGCCCGCAAAGGATGTTGGAAACAAATAAAAATAAAAAAGATTTGAAGAACAACTATTTTTGGTAGAACACAACAGTTGAAAATGTAGAACACATTTATTTTGTAGAACAAAACATTCTTTTATGAAACACATAAAAAAATACAACACAACAGTTTTTTATGATTAAGAAATATAAAACGGCCGCTTGTGTCTATGTACTTTGATATAAACAGGCTGGGAGATGTAGAGCACGAGAGAAGCAAGCTTAGAAACACGAGCGCAGCGAGCCGTTTTATATTTCTTTTATGAAATTTTTTCGCAAAAAAAATGCGAGCGTTACTAAACAACGAAACACCGGAACGAAACACCGAAACACCGAAACACCGAAACGAAACACCGAAACAACACAATAATATATAGTTTTTACCGAAATCTAAGCTTTGAATAATATCCAAATGAGATCCAATCGATAAAATTAAAAGCCGCTTACTTGCCGGATTAAACCACGCGACTTCCTTTGAATTAAATCCTTGACACTTTCCTTCATTAACTAACACGGTGTATGAAGTAAAGAGAGAACTACTTTGACTACTTTAAATCCGGATATGAAAGTAATCTTACCAGAAAGAAAATGTTTTGCCAACTGAAACTTCTGGATTCGGTAGCCATTTTGGCCCAGTTTCGCTGTACAATGACACAGGGATCCCATACATGTCATCTGTTAATATCTTAATTATAAACGCGTTGAAGTGCATTTTATGATGCGATCAAGGATCACCTGAGAAGTGAATTTGACCAGTAGAACGTCAAATAGAATAGCCACAAGCTATAAATTAGAGTTACTGATAATCTAGCAATCAGTGATTTCAGTAAATACCGTGAATTCTCTTTTAAGCCCCCCCTCTCCAATAAGGCCCCCTTTTCACAGGAAGAAATTGATTAAGCCCCCCCTCTCCAATCAGCCCCCCTACCCTCCCCTTTAGAACTAAACAATTCTTGAGAGCACTTTCACAAGACAAATACTATCATCAGCTTGTTACTTATTCTCAGCTACATTATTTGTCTCACAGTTTTCTTTAACTTATTGTGAAAATCATGGACATTTTCTGTTTTTTAATCCTGATTTTACTGTATTTCAATGCAAAAATCATCACACCATGGAATCATCACACCATAGAATTAACTACATTTCGGCGGTCAAATAAATAAGCTCCCCCTCTCTATTAAGCCCCCCCATCTCCAATAAGCCCCTCCTCTAGAGGGCCTGAAATAAATAAGCCCCCCGTGGGGCTTAATAGAGGATTTACGGTAAGTTCAGTTGACGCACGTTATTTGTTATAATTAATTTAAGATTCAAATTGTTAAATATTGACAGAGGTGGTTTTATTTTTGATATCTCCAGTACTTATACTTGCAAAATCTATGATGTTAAATGCTGTGAGTAAAAAGTAGAGTGGAATGCAAGAGTTGCTCCAATTATTGATAAAGGTTATATACTTGTCTAGCAATAAAATCAATTGTCTTCTATTTTTGTTATACTGTTGACGTTATTACGCGCGCGCGCTCTCCATGATGACCTCATTCGGATGCTTTTGATAAACGATACAGAATAATCCAAAGTTCAGAGCAAAATACCTCGAAAACGAAATCCGGCTGTGATCACAATTTTATTCCCTCTGAAAATCAAGCTATCGACACATTCTAGAACAAAAAAAAAAAAAAGAACTGACCGTTGCGTTACCGTTAAATTAAATTTAAGAAACTGAAAATCCACTTGTCATGAGTTCGAATCTTCATATTAGAGAGATTAAGATTCACGTTTACGGCGTTAACGCCAAACGTCACATTGGCTTTTAAGCTTTGTTTTGAAAACGTCAAATGAACGTAAAAATCCTTCCACAGGAATAATGATGTGTTCATGCACGAGAAAATGATCTTATTTATATGCAAACGCAAAAGAACGGAGAGTAAATACCAAAAAAAACAACAGTGACCACGTGATTAATTTTGACGTTTGGCGTTCGCCGTAAACGTGAATCTTAATTTCTCTCTAATCTGATAACGACACACGTGCAACTTCATAAAACTAGTTACGCTGAAATGTTCAAGCGATAGCTTTTTATTTCCACACGGATCGCATCATAAAATGCACTTCAACGCGTTTATAATTAAGATATTAACAGATGACATGTATGGGATCCCTGTGTCATTGTACAGCGAAACTGGGCCAAAATGGCTACCGAATCCAGAAGTTTCAGTTGGCAAAACATTTTCTTTCTGGTAAGATTACTTTCATATCCGGATTTAAAGTAGTCAAAGTAGTTCTCTCTTTACTTCATACACCGTGTTAGTTAATGAAGGAAAGTGTCAAGGATTTAATTCAAAGGAAGTCGCGTGGTTTAATCCGGCAAGTAAGCGGCTTTTAATTTTATCGATTGGATCTCATTTGGATATTATTCAAAGCTTAGATTTCGATAAAAACTATATATTATTGTGCTGTTTCGGTGTTTCGGTGTTTCGTTTCGGTGTTTCGGTGTTTCGTTCCGGTGTTTCGTTGTTTAGTAACGCCCAAAAAATGCAGAGAAAACTTTTCTACCGAATGTTCGTAAAAACGTTAGAATCAGCCAATCAGAGCGCACGATATATGTGAACAATCAGTTGAACAAACACGCATGACAAGAAATTTACAAGCTTGTAGATTTACTTTTTTGAAATCAGTTTTATTAGACAAAAGTTCGTATATTTAATCTTAATAGTTTTCAGCTTTTTGATTACCAATGATTGTTATTGATCTGATGATGGTCGCTGTGTAAGACGGCCGAAACGTCACTACTTTTTTCAAGTAATATAATAAAAAATGTTTGTGTTAACTTATCTCAGATGATCTCAACTCAACCACAATGTTTAATCCTAAGTTAAAACCTTTCTCATGATTGTTATTGTTAATCATTTGAATATTTTTTTATTTTTTTTGGCAATTTTTTTACTTTATCAACGTCAAGTGATATTGATTTGATTGTGTAAACATAGGTATTTTAAATTATATATTTTTAATGTTTATATAAATATACTGATAAAAAATAAAATAAAATAAAATATACTTATATTTTGCTGTTTTAAAAAATGTGTGATTGAAAATATTTTTATTTTATTTTCATTGATAATTATATAATAAACCCTATATATTCTCCTAAAGATAATGTAAACATTGTATATATTTTTAATATCTTAGTTTCTTTATGTCTATATAGATTTGGGCCACAAGTTCATTATTGTATACACTATTAAGTGATACCCTCATTAAACAAATTAACCTTGTTGTTTGGCCCCATTCGCACTAGCCTGCCAAAGTTTGTTTGGCTCAACCAAAATTCATACCAAAGTTTGTCTCAACCAAATTTTGGTTTGGAAACTGTATTCGCACTATAATATTAGGCCGATCGCAAACGTCAACCAAGTGTCACTTGATAGGTACATTTAAGCGTCTCATTTTGGAGCAGATTCAGCTATTTGACTACAGTATTAATTGTTATTGAAAAATAGAACATTTCCCCGTACAAATCACGATAATACCACGGCTAATACCACGGATTCATCTCTGTTCGATTGATCGAGTGTGTGGTTTTGTTGACTTTGAAAACACACGTTGAAGTGATAATTACCAAACCTGTCAAAATTGACAGGTGTACAAAGTTTGGTGGCCTTTAGAGCAGGACAGCGGCGTATTTGAAGTTTGGTTGGCAGCGACAAATTTTGTCCCAACACAAAAATATCATTCGCACTGTTACTACCTCGTCGATGACAGTTTTTTTGGTAAAACAAACAAAATTTGGTCTAGTGCGAATGGGGCCTTTTTGTTGTTGTTATAGGCGCGAATGGTTGCAGAAATTCCCCTGGCTGGCCTATTCTAAATACCTTGATGGTGCAAGAATCGAGCAATCCTGTCATCTCTATTTAAATGTGTTCTTTTCTGTGGCCGAAATAACATTGCCCTTAGAGGTCACCGAGATGACACGAGAGAAACCCCTTCAAGGAAATTTCCAGTCATTGCTGGCATTTCGAGTTGACAGTGGTGACAGAGTCTTAGAAGAACATCTCCGAAATTCTCCGAGAAATGCAACTTATATCTCCAAAACTATACAGAATAAGATGATCACAACTGTTGGCAAATACATCTTAAATAATTTATCAAATGAAATCATAGACAGCAAATATTTTGCCATTCTTGCAGACGAGGCCGCTGACATCTCAAATCAAGAAAACCTTTCCATAGTCATCAGGTTTGTGGATACCTCTAACACCATCAGAGAAGAGTTTATTGGCTATTATCTTTGCAAAGAAGGGTTAACAGGAGAAGCCATTAAGGACATAATTCTAAAAACTGTGACTGATTTAGGACTGTCAATGGATGACTGTCGAGGCCGGTGCTATGATGGTGCAGGAAATATGGCTGGGTGGTTAATGGAGCTTCATCTCTCATCAAGGAGCAATATGCAAAGGCCATTTATGTTCACTGTATGAATCATCGCCTAAATCTGTGTGTGGCTGACACCTGCTCCTTGCCACTAGTGAGAAACATGATGGGTGTTGTGAGGAAACTCTCTGAATTCTTTAGCAATTCACCAAAGCGTCAGGGTTACTTTGTTAAGAAAATTAAAGACTTATTACCACTAAATAATCACCGTGTGCTAGTTGATGACTGCAAGACTCGATGGATTGCTCGTATTGATGGAATGGATAGGATTGTCGAGCTCCTACAACCTGTTATAACTGCTCTGGAAAATATTTCTATGAAAAGGGATGAATATGGTGACCTAACGTGGAACATCAACAGCCGAAATGATACCCCGGCCTTGGTGAACTCTGTTAACTTTACCTCTGACAGAAATTTCAAACCAACATAGATGCTAAACACCAGGAACTGTACACACAAGCAGTTGATTTGGCACAGAAAATCCACATTCAGCCCAGTATGCCAAGGATAGCTCAGAGACAAATCCACAGAGCCAATGCTCCTGCCCCAACACCTGAAGACTACTACAGGATCAACCTAACCACAGTGTTCCTTGACCATGCTCTACAACAACTTGACACTAGATTTCAAGATCAAGTCTATGTGTGCTACAAGGGACTGGCAGTTATTCCCTCTAATGTACAAGATCATCCAATAGAATACAAGGGTAATGCTAATGCATTTTGTCAAGAATACAGCCAAGACATTCCTAATATTGCTGGTCTTGATGCAGAGCTTGACATGTGGGAAAGATTGTGGGAGGATCAGTTTGTTAGAAATGCATACTTCCCTGAAACTGTGAGCACCACCCTGCAATATATTAACAAAGCTGCTTTTCCTAATGTTTTTACTATCCTTCAAATCCTGGCAACTATTCCAATTTCTTCAACATCCTGTGAAAGATCAATTTCTACCTTAAGAAATTTGAAGAACTATTTAAGAAACACTATGTCTGAAGATAGATTTTGATGGCTTGGCAATGATGTATGCACATAAAGAAATGCCATTAGACAAAGACCATATTATTGACCTGTTTGCAAATTTGCATACGAGGAGAATGAAAATGACAAACATTTTGGAAGACTAAATAAATAATATAAACAGTCTGTTATTGTGGCTAAGATAGTGGTAGTTTCTAGAGTACTTGTGAGTTGTGTTCCATCTGGATTTACTCCTTAAACTGATGGAGAACAGTACAGAAACACATTACCACTATTTATGTATTCTACAATACTTCTCATAGTCCAATGTAAAATGCATGTGTAAAACAAAACAAAACTTAACCATCTAGTATATCACTCAGTAAACTTATATTCACCATGCAAGGTAATCCAAATATGAAAGGCTAGTTTGTATGACTTGAGAAAATTAAAAACAGGTAAGTATAAATTTTCATATAATATTAGAACCATGAATAGCAACTTACAAGTATGCTCTTTGCATTGTAGTATCAACATTTGAAGTTTCTATTTCTATTAAATTCCTACATGTAGATGATGATAGTTTTCTACAATGAGTAAGATTTAAGAGGCTCGAGAACATAAAATTAGAATTGAATTGAGAGAGAAAACATCAGGGTTTTTAATCTTTCTTTTTATTTTGGTTGAGGGAAAATCACCTGAAACTTTTTTCTTTTTCCTTTTGGTAGCTTGACCACTTCACTGGTGCAATTCCATATGTCTGCAAAATTATCTATAAGATATTCAGCAGCACGACCACATAGTATAGTATAATTCCTGCAACCTTGTCTGTGCTGATAGTCTGGTACAAACCACTGTTGAAAGTCGTCCTGGAACCGTATAGCGTTCAAAACTCTGGCTGTATTCTGTATTTGAGCTGCTGTATACCAAGGCTCAATTTCACTGTGAGTATAAAAATATCAAAAAGTCAATGTGTGTAAAATTCACTATATTTTGCTATAGCACTGCAATGTGTGTAGCAAAATTCTTTGTCACTCGTCATGTTGACACACCAAAACATACATGTAGATTCTTGTTTTGAAATTAAATTTCTGTATTAATATCTGTTTATACCTTCTAAGAATAGAGTGGAAGATTTCAACTTTTTTTTCTGTTAGAGAGTTTAAGGACTCCTTCTCAACATTGACCAGCTGTGGGATGTTGATTTCGTGGTGACTTAAGTCACTGAGTTGGGCTAGGGTTGCCTTATCATAGTGTCGTCTACAGTGGATGATAAACATAATAGCCATACGAATCAGAGCATCTTTATACTCTTGGTAATTTCCCTTTCGAAATATAACGGGATAGAAATAAAAAACTAAAGGAACAATTTCCTCTAAGATATCATCAATATTAAAAACTCTGTATTTTTATATGAACTGCCAAAAAGATATATGACTGATTCTCTTATCAGCAGCCAGCCACCAAAGCAAGCTGTTAGAAGAGTGCTTATTCTCCATGTTTTTTTTTTTTTTTTTTGCAAGGTTTTTTTCTTTGCCCAAAAATAAATTTGTACATTGGCTCAAAAAGGAATCTATAAATAGCAACAACATTTTGTTGGGCATTAAAGGACACATGGAATGGTCCTTGCCAAGGAATAATTGATAGCTGAAATCTAGGATTGACATCTGCTTGCCACTGCAAAAAAAGATAGTTATTGTTAGGATAAATGATTATTATATGACTGAGTTTCAAATTCTAGTGTGTGCAAGTTTATATACATAAAGCTTTTGATTTGTACTGTTTAAAAATACATCATACAAATAACATATAAGTGGCCACCATCAATTAAGCGGTCAATCTAAAAATTCAAAAATTGTTTTTCATTTTTAACTGAAATTACTGTATTATTACTCAGTCTGATAATTCTCTGTACAGACCTCACACTCATTTAATATTCCTTTCATATTTTCTCAAATGATAATTTGTTGTTTTTAACCTTTGCAATAATTTTCTTCTGGAAGTACCATGTTGGCCAATCACCAGTAGAGATAACTAAGTTATCTATAGATAACTTTTAAGGGGTGGGGATAATGTGAGGATGTGCTCCCAGACGTGTTTATAGTTGCTAAAACTTTTCAGTGACCTTTCTTCTTCATCTATCAACATCACTGACTTGAGCCTGTCCCTTTCTCTTCTTTCGGGACTAGTGTAGCACCTTAGAATAGGAATGTATGAAGAACATTTTTTTGAAAATGTTGTCTATTATTATAAGCCATATGCATATTAATTGTAAACACATGTACAGTACATTAACAAATTTTTTTTTTTGTATTTTAACCTTAGGTGTTCAATGCACTGATCTGCCTTTTGCATGTTAAACTGTTTGAATCCTGCTGGAAGGCTTGCCAAATAGCTGTTATTGAAATACTTGGGACTGTAGTCGCTCACAAGTTTCACCACATTCTTCAGGTTTATGCCACCACGACAAGTCTGGTTACCAACATTTTCAATATTGTGGATTAATTTGTTGTCGTCTGCCAAATTATCAATGAGGTCAATTAATTCAGTTGCCATATGGACAGCCACACTAGTTACAGCATCCTTAGGGTCTTGGCTTGTATGAATGGCATGGAAATCATCAATTATTGCTACTATAAACTTTTTGTTCTCAAAAAAAAAAAAGGTTTTAAGATGTTTTTTGTTTTGTTTTGATAATGCAGTACAAATACTAAATGTGTGATGTTAGTTAACAACAAGCACTTTTCAGTACACTATATCACAGTTATTGTTTGTACTATAGTTTACTGTTATACCTTTATAAAAGCTTCAGTTATCTTTTCATGATCATTAGTCAAAGATAGGCTTTTTTCTGCTAAGATTTTCTTTTTGTTGAATATAGTTCTAGGGTGTGGACAGAAGCCCATTGTCATTCCTGTGACCATTGCCTGCTCAGAAGCACCATGCATTGAAAGAAAAAGGCCACAATCGCTCTGCAGTTTGTTGTTTTTCTGTAAATCAAAATGCCTCACAGTGATATAGCTTTGTTAAATGATATTTATTGTAATTTACAATGATCTACATTGATATCTGCTTTAAGCAAATATTTTTGAATGTCTATAGACACTCAAAAATATATATTTGCTTAAAGCAAAATAATCAGTATACTGATAAAATGATTATACTGTTTAAAAAAATGGTAGAGAGTCAAAGCAGTCTGCTTTTTAACATACATTTTATATGATACTGACTGTTGATGGATCATTACCTGATTTCTGAAAAATGAGAAATTGTGCAATATTCCCTGTCCTTTGCAGCTGCTGTTTCTCTTTTTTTGTTTTTCCACTCTTCTCTGGTCATCATTTGTGACCAGTCCCAGTCTCTCTTCGGCTCGCTTCTCAAAAAAGGAAGCCCAAAAATGAAAAAAGTTGCCTGCGGAGGAGGCTAGGTTATCTATAAATAAATAAATAAATAAATAAAATAAATAAATATGACGAAAACTGAATTGGATCCAGATAAAAGCTTGGCACTCTTGCTGCTTCACCGGCTATTCAAATAAAGGGTGCACCAGGAAATCAGATAAACACAACTAAGTCACTTGGTTTACTTATCGATCAAAATCCTTCTTGGAAAGATCCGATATTTATAAGATAGCGAGAAACATTTTATCTGGCATTGGTGCTTTAAAGCGGCTTAGAGCCTTTGTTCCGTTAATCACATTGCATCTGATCCATCAGGAAGCATTGGTGCAACCCCATTTTGACTACTGTAGAACTGTCTGGGGTAATTGTGGTAAAACTTTAATATATAGATTACAAAAGCTTCAAAATCGGTAATGCTATAATAATAATAATAATAATAATAATAATAATAATAATAATAATAATAATAATAATAATAATAATAATAATAATAATAATAATAATAATAATAATAATAATAATAATAATAATAATAATAATTAATAATAATAATCACTTTAATAATAATATAATATTAATATAAAAATATATAAAACTATCTAAAAAATTTACAATTTCGATTATATATAAATATACAAATTACAATGCATTCAATTTATAAAAAGGATCATCTAAGAATGTTCTGATCAAACTTATACAAACAAATAATACAGATCAGAATAATAATAATATAAAAAGATATAAAAATAAATAAAAGTCTAGCTTATTCGGGCAATAGCGTTATCGAGGGAAATGTCTACATAATAATAATAATTATAATAATAATAATAATAATAATAATAATAATAATAATAATAATAATAATAATAATAATAATAATAATAATAATAATAATAATAATAATAATAATAATAATAATAATAATAATAATAATAATAATAATAATAATAATAATAATAATAATTATAATAATAATAATAAGCGTTTTAGATTTACAAAAATCTGTTCTTTTAGGCACGGCACATATATTGAGAAAGGTGCTTCAGATCTCAGGAGCCGGGTAGGATCCCGAGCTGAAGCTAGATCTATACCAGTAAAAATTGTAAAAAAGGATTATTTTACTGTGAAATAAAGAAATAATAATAATATAATATAACATATACAAATTTATGGTTATAAAATATACGATACTTAAAAATAAACCTAACCTAAAAGAATAATAATTCATAAATATACGAATAAACAAAAATAATTAAATGAATTAGAAAGCTTGTTTAAAAAGATTAATGAAGTCTTAAGATTAGATTAAAAAGAGCTAATACTAGAACTAAGTCTAATGTTATAAGTGGAAGATTATTCCAACATTTACGAGCACAAACAGAAATCTCCATACGTTTTAAGATTAGGTGACGGAACTTCTATTAAAAATTGAGATATAATTAAAGATCTAGGTTGGCTTACTCTAAATCAACAACGACAGATACAAAAATCCATCCTAGTGCTCAAATCATTGCATGGTCTCACTCCTGGATATCTTAGCTCTAAATGTGTTAGCAGAAGTAAAACCAGCATATATATAATCTCCGTAACTCCGCATATAAAATAGCTATTTGCCGGGCAACAACTATTAAAAGAATACGTTTAGCTATAGTGGAACACTCTTATGGAACACACAGTTTTCCAAATAACATAAAACAAGCTAAATCACTCAATAAATTTTATTTTCTAAACTATTGTACGCATCAATTTACTAATGTTAGGCACAGCATTCATGGAAAACGGGTTTTTTAGTTTGATAATTATTTATTTTTCTTTAACTTTGTACATTATATTTATATCCCTGATGAATTTACCGTGTTGAAATAAAGTTATCTATTCATTCTATCTTATCAGGAAAACAATACCCTTGTAGATCCTCTTCACAGGGAAACCCTTGTAGATGAGTCATGAAAAGATGTCTCTTGTAAACACTTATACTTGATTGACAGAGCTAGAGATCAGGGAAATATTATAGTTAGCTATGGAGGGTAACCCTGGTAACGTTTACCCAAGTAAAAAGCCCCTTTTTATACAAATGTTGAACTCAGTTGAGGAGTCTATCAAGTCTCTCCCACGTAAATCATTTATTTATAAAATAATAAAAGAAAAGTGCTTAATGTATTATATTTAGACTTTTATTTATTTCTACTTATCTTTATTTTAATTATCTTATTATATTTATATAATTAAGGAACATGTCTTTTCGCCACTTGCTTAGTCTGCTGTTGGACTGGCTCGAAAACAATTTCATTAGTGTACAAATAAAATACAAATTGAAATTGAAAAGACTGGCTGGGTATTTTCACGGCGGAAAAAATCATGATTTGTTTACCTATGCTATATTGATAAAGCGGAATCAAGAAGAGTTTACAATTTACTGATTTGTAATGTAAAAATACCATTTTGGATTTTTTTTTGTTTCTCTTCCCAACCCACATCTTTTGAGAAAATAGATTATACATACGATTTCATTCGAAGCATTCGTTTTATTTAATCTGAATGCTTCCCTTGCTTTGTAGAAGTTTTGAAGCAGTAAAACAGTTGTGGAGTGTACTGACTGTTATATAAGCAATGCTGTTTGTGAAGTTTCAAAAACCTATAAGAGTGGATGTCACCAAAAATCGAACAAAATCAATATTTTGCGGCAACAGTCAAAAAATAGATTTCGCTTATATTTGCAAGTTTAATACGCCTACAAGTCCTATCAATCGTGGTTTATTTCGTGTCTTTAGATTTTCTATATTCCTCGAGAAAGTCGTAAAAAGAGGGTTGTTTGTTCAATGTCAAAGAAGAATGTACAGAGTTGAAACAAATACATAGTTTATCATGAATGCTTAACAACCAAAAATGATTATTCTGTTAGAACATAATAGTTTTTGGGGAAAAATGGAGTTTTAGCTAATATAAACATACGTCGCCGCGTCAATGAATTAGTCTTTTTTATAGCAGCTCGTTAAATTTTCTATTTGTAGAACAAAAAAAGTCCAAGATATCTGCAAGTTGAATACGTTTCAAGGCATAAAGCATGTTTTTAAAAACTTTCTAAATATTAGGGTAGATAAAATAAATGTCCATGCGAAATTACATCTAAATTTATCCATAAAAACGTAGTCTTTTGACTTTGCCGACTATGCAAATTTTATCAAAATGTCTGAAATACAAGTGGTTTTTATTTCCCTTAAACAAAAATATCCAAACAAATTTTTATATCAGCATAAAGACCAACATCTCAGCTTTCGTGCTCGAGGATTTTATTGGATTATTTTTGCGTAGGTCGTGGTGTTATGAATACTTGAATTTACTCTCCTTTTTGTATAGGATTTTTTAGGGTCGGACAAAATATTGTTCCGTATCATTAAAATTATGTTAAATTTTACACAATTTACACAGGCAATAGTTTCTATAATAAGCAAATTGTAGTATTTTTTTGAGGGTGAAGGATTAAATGTATGGTAAATGGGAAACGTTACAAGTTGGACAAAAATTTACCGCCAAATTAGCGGCGTTAAGACCGAAAATCGTTTTTATCAATTTTCTCGAACTTTTTTTTTTTGAACTTTTGTTTTATTCACACACATATATTTACAATATGAATATTTATACATAACATTTACAAATTTGAGAGCAGGATAAGTAACTGAAAATTATGTATTTAATTTATAGTAAAGTGTGTGTGGCTGTCGAAGTAGTATAAACTTTCGAGTCGACAGCCACTGCAGTTAAGTAATTCAATTTAAGTGTAAAATTAGATCAAAATGACGGATCATGTTATATAGTTATAATATGAGAAGAAGGTAGCTATTGATATATGAGGATAATTTTAGAAAATAATTCTACAATAATATATACAATATGATATCTACAGTTAACATAATTATAAAGGTACAACATTATTTACATATATGAACATATATATATATACATGCTCATACGTGTATATTTACAATTTATTGAATTTGAATCAAGTGCCTTTTGAAGCATGACTTGAATACAGTTAACGATTTTTTGTTTTTGATATGTATTGGGATGTTTTCCCATATTTTGGTCACTATAGATTTAAACATAAATTTGCCATAATTAGTACGAGATGGTGGAGGGACAAGATTGTTTGCTGAAGCATATCTGGTATTATAACTATGTTGAGATTTTGCTAACTTAATAATACCAGAGAATACTTCTGGTATCTTGATTTTAGTATTGTTTGTATTAAGGATTTTATAACAAAGTACTGCTGCTTTAAGCTTAAAAATATTTTCAAATGTTAGAAAGTCAAGAATTGTATACAGAGGTGCTGCGGTCTCGTATTGATTTTCAAAGAAGAAGGTTCTAATAGATTTGTTTTGGGCAGTACATATTTTTGACAACTTAGTTTTATATGTACTGCCCCACGACAATATACCATATGAAAGATAAGGATAGATTAATGAATAGTACAAGCTTTGTAAAGTTTTAAGATTAACATAATGCCTTAGCCTTCTTATTATGCCATTGTTTTTAGATATTTTGCCTGATTACTTATATCTATATTAATTTGTGGGACCATGTCTCTAAATTATATTACTTAGTTAATTCAATAATAGCTAGATGACAGTCTAATTATATGCAGTATAGTCATAATTGCAGAATCGTTCAAATTGGACTAGTGACACAAAGTTGTACGATGGCGAGGAATCATTTTCCTTGAGATAGATCTTACCATTTTTTGTCCAAACATACTTGTAGCTGTTCTCTTTCTTAAATTGAAATAAATCTTGCTGAACAGCTTTTTTCTTCTGCTTGAAAGGGATTCGTTGATATATATCTTGTCAGTGAAAGATTAACCAGTGGAATTTATGGACGGCAAGGTGTTGACGCTTTTGTCTTGACATTTCCTCTTTTCGTTGTAGATTTCGTCTTTTTTTTCCCTTCTTACAAATTTGGCAATAAGTCTATTCTTTACTTTTTTAGTGTCGGGCAGACGGTGAATTGTAGATATGTCGTCGTCTTTAAGTGTAACGTCCATGTTGTTACACAACTCTTTTATGAGCTTCGTTGGATCTTCGCTCTCAAGTTTAGGAATGCCCGTTATCTCGATGCAATCTCGCCTTAAATACTGCTGGGTGTCGTCAAACTCGTACTTTAATTCACTCAAGTTAAACTTCAATTCTGATAACTGATTATCCATCGTATCAATCAGGGTCTTATCGGTTTGAACTTGCTTTTTTGTTGACTGAAGGGCGACCATCATGTCGTCGTATTTCTTCGTTATAAACTTCTGGGATTCTTCGACCTTATTAACAGTGTCAGCTAGCTCTTTCAGGCTTTTCTTGATATTATTTAGTTCCCCTTGGATTTCGGAGGATATTTGTGCTCTTATTTCTTTTTTAAGTTCCGTTAGTATGCTTTTTTTCAGATCTTTTAGCTCATTGCAATTTTTGTCCGCCATCTTGATCCGTGGTCAGCCAGTTTGAAAAAAAAGAAAATCGAAAATCGAAAGAAACGAAGTATACCACGATTGATAGGACCTATATAGTCCTACCAAACTTGCAAATATAAGCGAAATCTATGTTTTGTCTGTTGCCGCGATATGTTCGATTTTTGCTGACATCCACTCTTAAATAATTCATGAGAAATTTACAAAAAATAGGATTATGATCTCAAGGTTGTATACATTTAATATAACATTTGTGTTGTATATCCTGATTTTGTTATAACTTGACATTTCTTGACGAGATTTCTTTTTATCTTGAACATTTTGGAAAAATATGAATGAGCTTACCTTGACATTTCAAATGCGGCGTTCCAAGTCCGTGTGGTAAACATAACACTTTCCCGTCTCTTCTTCTCCGTTGGCCTTCAGTATCAAGATATACTAAAGTATCAATTGTAAATACTTAAGAAAATATGCCTATATACATGATTTAAGATTTCAATAGCTTGATACAAATAAGCAAGGAGATGAAAAAACAATTACTATAAGAGTATTCGATCAGATACCGCCGTATGCAATCTTGAAAACAATGCCATTACCATATATGGTATTGTAGGTGAGAAGTATCAAAAGACTTTGATGAGCGAATATTAGGGAAAATAAAATAAATGTCCATGACATGCAAAATTAAACATAAATTTATCCATAAAAACCTAGTCTTTCGATTTTGCTAGCCTGCGAATTATAAAACACAATTTGTCCATAAACGAACAAACTATTGGGCTTATCTCACACAGCACAAGCAATGAAATAAATCTAACAATACCTTCAAAGTTAAGTTAGTTTATTGACTTTGTCGGTCATCCATGAGAATAAATATTTAGCATAATACTCGATCGATAATCGTGGTTTCTCTTCCAATGGATGATGTTGTTCACATCTGATCAGCATTAAAATATCACAGATCTTCGATATAGCGTGTCGGAAGGTCAATTAAAACATCATTCTGCTCAAAAAGGCTTTGATACTCTCCTTTCATTCAGGCAAAAGGATACTAACTAGTAGCTTAGCAAAAGGTTTTCAATTTAAAATTGATTTTCGATAACTACAAACGGCTGCTTGTTTTGTTTATATTTTGTCAAATGTGCGTAGAAGGATATCCAGACCAATCAGCGAGCATGTTAGAATCGAAGAAGGCATGAGCCAATCAGAAATCGCTTCTTATATCCGTGCTAGTCAGCTGGGGGTCAAGAACACGGTTTGTGGCGTTGTTTCACAGACGGACTTAACCGAGAAAAAGTCCGGATGTGACGCAGGCTAGATTTTGCCGACTATGCAAATTTTATCAAAATATCTGAAATGCAAGTGCTTATTTTATTTTTAGGGTCGGACAAAATATTGTTCCGTATCATTAAAATTATGTTAAATTTTATGAAATTTGCACTGTCAATAGGTTATAAGCAAATAGTAGTAGGATTTGAGGGTGAAGTATTGGAATTATGGTAAATGGGAAATGTTAGAGTACAAACACTAAAAGTGTGCAACATAAATACCACTAAATTATGCAAATTATTTTGTTCTCTATTGTTTAATCAACACTATTTAGTGATAAATAGTACGTACAAAGTATTGCACACTTTTAGTGTTTGTACTCTACAAGTTGGACAGTAATTTACCGCCAAATTAGTGGCGTTTAGACCTAAAATCGTTTTTTTCGATTTCCTCGAGAAATACAGAAAATCTAAAGAAACGAAGTATACCACGATTGACAGGACCTATATAGTCCTACCAAACTTGCAAATATAAGCGAAATCTATGTTTTGTCTGTTGCCGCGATATGTTCGATTTTTGCTGACATCCACTCTTAAATAATTCATGAGAAATTTACAAAAAATAGGATTATGATCTCAAGGTTGTATACATTTAATATAACATTTGTGTTGTATATCCTGATTTTGTTATAACTTGACATTTCTTGACGAGATTTCTTTTTATCTTGAACATTTTGGAAAAATATGAATGGAATGAGCTTACCTTGACATTTCATATGCGGCGTTCCAAGTCCGTGTGGTAAACATAACACTTTCCCGTCTCTTCTTCTCCGTTGCCATGCAGTATCAAGATATACTGAAGTATCAATGTGTAAATACTTAAGAAAATATGCATATATACATGATTTAAGATTTCAATAGCTTGATAAAAATAAGCAAGGAGATGAAAAAACAATTACTATAAGAGTATTCGTATCAGAAACCGCCGTATGCAATCTTGAAAACAATGCCATTACCATATATGGTATTGTAGGTGAGAAATAACAAAACAAAACAATAAACATACCTTTGATACGTATCATTTGGAGGTTGTTTCGGTATCGTGAACATATTGTGCGACAACGATGTTTTCAAAAACTAAGACCCTCTTCTACTTTGTAGTGCTGTTGATTCATGAAACCAACACACATAAAGTTATTATAAAACCTTGTGAAAAAACACTTGGTCTACAATGCGCAAAATATCTTACTGAGACTTTAGCAAACGGAAGCGAAGATAAAAACCAAATGAAAGCATTTTGCTTAGCCCAACAGGTAAAAACAACTTGATTATGTAAACTAGTCCTTTTTACGTTCCTCTTTCCTTTCTTTTCCTTGCCTCTTTCCTTTTTGTTTTCCTTCCTTCCTTCCTTCCTTCCTTCCTTCTTTCCTTCTTTCCTTCCTTCCTTCTTTCCTTCCTTTGTTGACATGAGTGCTTTTGTTCAATGTTTTAGGGCTGGGTACAATGTGTGAGTGCTGACGAATCAAGTTCCTGTAAAGGGCCGTATATTGATGTTGTTCGTACTTGTGTTTTCGCTCTTAACTTAGTGATGATCAAAACCAAGTTATGTCCTGAAATGAATTTGGACAAACTGCTGGCAATAGTTAAAGGTAAAAAAGTCCCCACCGTAAGATAAACTTGTTGTTATATTGAATCTTTAAAGTGCTTTGATACTGTTTTGAGATTACCAAGCAAACAATTTTAATATTCGGCTGGTTCTTGTTATCGGCTTGTTATTTCTAAAATTAACCTTGCGGTATAGTCTTAGTTTAAAGATTACATCGGTTGAAAGGGGAATAATTAAGAGGAAAAGTGTGAATTACGAAATTCGTTCAAATTGCACACACCCCCAAACTCCTCCACCACACACACACACACACGCCCCCCCCCCCCCGCAACCCACACACACACGCCCCCCCCCCCCCCACACACACAATCTGATGTGATTCAAGAAAACTATTTAATCATGTCCAACTACAATAAAATGACAAACAATAATATTTTACTATGTGCGGCACATATTTTTTCAATATTAATTTGCTTTCTGAATGTTAAGTATTAAATATATAACTGTGAAAAATTCAGCTTGGGTAAATGTAATTGACCGAAGTTATTGAGCTGCAAAATCATTTATCGAAATGGTGTTTCTCGCGATTTTCTCGTAAAACATGCATGATTTGTCAAAACTAATTTAAATGTAAACATTGCTTGGGTTTAACTGATTTTATTTGATAACATTTTACTTTTAAAAATAAGGAAAATGTGATTATTTATGCAAATAACGTTCATGCTCGTATTGACAAATTGAGTGATGTTAGCCGACAGCAGACTATACTGCGTAAACAATATTTTGCGAAAGTTCGCAGCTAAATAACTTCGTTTAATTACATTTGCCCACGCTGAATTTTTCACAGTATATATTTAATACCTCAAAATTCAGAAAACAGATTATTATTGAAATATTTTGTGCTGCACATAAAAATCATTTTTTGTTTTAACCCTACTTTTTATAATTTAAAGTGCAAGTATCACCAAAAATAAACTTTGCTTGAAATGATTGCTCTCAATGATTTATTTTCGAATCCAAATGTCTTATAACCAAAATTTATTTCGAAGTGCGGAAAAAATCGAAAAATATACATCGTCGAAGCCGCAAGTCAAGAAATTATGCAAATTAGCTGTGACGTAGCAAGAGGAACGCTTTCGCACGGCCGGGAGCGGAATCGTTTGTTGTCTGCTCGTTGTACATTGTAGTTTTAATAAAAACACGAAAACCTGCTCAATGCCTATGCGATGTGTTGTCCAAAATTGTAGCTGCACAAGAGCAGATGGTGTTTCTTTGTATAAATTACCGAAAAACACAGTTCTTTCACGTAGTTGTGATACGGATAAAATTAATTTGTCTGATATAGTTGTATACTGATGTTCAAGAAACTTCACTTCATCGGACTTTGTTGACAATTATATCAAAACATCATTGGGATTCAGTCCAAAGAAAGTGCACTGGTTTTTAGAATTCTTTATTCTAATAGCTAATTCTTTATTAATTTGGTTATTATCTTTACTATCAACGCACTAGCCGATGTGAACTAAGCAGTACTAGCGTATAGCAGTTTTCATCGCTGCTCGCACCGGCAAACCAACAAGAAATGCCTATTCTAAACGAGAACGCCACAGGCCTAGGTTTAGCCAAATGTAATCCTTTTTGTTTTAGGAAATTATTTTATCGATTTGTTTTTTTTACAACACAATTTTACCAAAATAAATGTACAAAACATAAAATGTCCTCAAGGGTGTTAAGGCCTGGGTCAGACGCCATTTTAGCCAAAATCACTAATTCTAATTTTTCAACCGTTGCTTTAAAAATGTTGTCATGTAACTTGACCAAATGTTTAGTTTTAATGAGTTTTTGCAATTTTTGCTTGTTGAATGGCATTTGGGTGGTCACGTGACCATACATGAGGTTTAGTATTTATCAAATATTCAATGCAAAATGGGGTGAATAGAGAAACAAATTAAAACGATTAAAACTATGTCATTAGAGGACTTTCATAAATAGCTTTCGACGTAGGCTTAGATTGGATGACTTCATCTGAACAATGGGGAGATATATGGATATTTGTTAAAAAAAAAGGCTGGTCACGTGACCTTTTTGCCAAATATCTCCTAAAGAACCAATGATGGACAACCAATCTAAGCCTACGTCGAAAGCTATTTATGAAAGTCCTCTAATGACATAGTTTTAATCGTTTTATTTTGTTTCTCTATTCACCCCATTTTGCATTGAATATTTGATAAATACTAAACCTCATGTATGGTCACGTGACCACCCAAATGCCATTCAACAAGCAAAAATTGCAAAAACTCATTAAAACTAAACATTTGGTCAAGTTACATGAGAACCTTTTTAAAGCAACGGTTGAAAAATTAGAATTAGTGATTTTGGCTAAAATGGCGTCTGACCCAGGCCTTAACACCCTTGAGTCAGTTAACGGACGAAAAATTATGAATTTGTCACGCATCGAACTCAATGGTTTCTCTTCAAGATACGGAAAATCACACAGTTTATGAAAATGATCTCTTTTCAGCATGAAAAACAAAACAAAACAAAAAACAATTAGGTTATTTTCATACAGAAATACAGTGCACTGTTTGTCTTGTGAGACTTCCAAGTGAAGTTAGAAAAGTAAAAGTCCAAGAACGTCAAACACGGCCGATAAGCAGCTGGGTTCAGGTTTCGCCCGTTTCAAAACAATTGCATTTTAATACATTATTAAAACTGATCATATAGAATATACACAATACCAGATAGGTCTAACCTTTGTACAACATTCTAAGCTTTTCAAAACAGTCCTGAACGAATGGTATTGTTTGTCCAAAATGTAATTTTGAGCACGTTTTGGTTGAAAAGACTACCGAATTGATTGTAAGTGAAGATTTGTCGAAAAGACTGAAAAACGCATAAAATTAAAATGATAACAACTCCATGACAGCATAGTTACATTTATTACAATTTTCTACTTACAGAAAAGTAATATCCATTGATAGTTTATCCATAAAATTGTTTTTAAAATCCTTTTTTGTTGAAAAAACTGTGTCGATGACAAACTTTCCCTCAAATCCGCACGAGTGTTGTGTGACAATCGTTCCTCCTCATACGTCACAGCTACGGATCGTCATATGACCTTGAAATTGACCTTGGCAAATACGCTCGCTTTTTTGCGCAAAATAACATGGATTTCGATGTTTTTTAAATTTTTAAAATGATATTATGTACAAAGCAACCACTTTTCGATCTAATGATGATAAAATCAAACCACTTATTTTTGGTGATACTTGCACTTTAAAATATGAGCAAAATCGATTTTTTGAGTTTTGCCGCGTTTGTATGGTATTTACAAAAATCTTCTCTTAAAGTTTTAAAAATAACTGCAATAAACTGTCAAACAAACTCCGTTTATATCTCATTTATCTACGCAATGGATCTAGAAGTTATTTAGCTAACAAATTGTATTGCTACACCTTTAATCTCAAATGTAAACATCCTGGGGGGTATTTCAGCCACTTATACCGGTACTTCACTCTTGTCTTCGCTTTGAACATTTCAAAGTGTTTATCGTTTGTTTTTCTCATTTTCTGATTGGTTAGCAATGCATACAAGATGAGGGAAATTTAGAAGACAAAGAAATCCTTTGTCTTTAATTTTACAAAATTTCCCTCCATTTAATCTATGCAAGGAAAGTTAGGAAAAGACAAAGGATTTTCTTTGTCCTCTAAAAGTCCCTCATGTTGTATGCATTTGGAAAATGTAGGAGACTATCCCTCGTATAGGAGCGATCTTACACGCAATAGAACGATTTCGCGTAAGCGACTTTTTTTAATGCAAATGAGTTTTAAAATTAAAATAGCATGCTAATGAGAACCTAACTCGTGGATGAACGGCAACCAAATACTTTATTACAAGACAGCTCAGTTGCTCAGTGAAAACTACACTTTCTATCTTGGATTTACATTAATAATCAGGCGTTGACCAACCGCTCAGAATTAAAGCAGAGAAATTATGCATTTCTCTACTATTCATTTGTTCGTAATCTCACATGCAAAGATTAACAAAAAAAATCAACGGTTGGGCGTGATAATCTGTCATAGGTCAGTAGAGTAGTTTTCCTTCGCCTATGCACAAAGAAAACAGCACTATGTGAGTGTGTTTTTATTTCTACTTAAAGATTTTCAAAAAGTCTAAAACGTCTCTCTGCCAGAAAGGCCACTAGCTCAATGCAGACAGGCATAAACCACCTTGGATGTCTTCAAACGTTCGATACGGCCCAGAACGTTTTCATATCCTTGAAAACATTCACAACTTTAATCCTTCTACTTGACAAACATCTATTGAACATGCGAGCGTGTCTCTCCTATTCAAACCTCGCATTTGTACTGCTCTTATTGGTGTAAGCAGCGGATGAGCACCAGGATAACCTTTATCGGCAAGAAACTTTGCACCAAGGGGAAGGCTCAAGGGCTGTCCAGGTCCTATCGGTGTCATCAGACGGTACGAGGTTGCATCGTTGGTGCTTCCAAGAAATCCAGTTTGAACGAAACGTAAATGTCCATTATTGTATATAACGGTTGTGTGTGGAAGTGGCAATGACGATGTCCACTTTTAAAGGGCCTCTGAGGCTCTGTGTAAGGCCAGTATATCTCGATGGCCTCTGTAAGTGCAAACTAGTATTTCCGTTTTTATTATTTCCGGTCTTTTCCCTAGAGTTATGTTATTTTGTTATGCTTCATCTATCGTTTTTCCCTCGGGTTTTGTATGTGTAAATTCAGTTAGTTTTTGTACTTGTAATCGATGTTTTCGCATAATTATCGTTAGTCTTCACAAGTAGTGTCGTTGCGGATCTTTTCTTCTTGCGTATTGCGTATTGCGTCGATTTTACTCTTAGAGCCAGGAATTTGGTAAGTTTATTTTATATGTTAACCTTGTAATATAGTTTAAGTTCCTCACTTTGTATTTATTTATTTATTTGTAGTTTCACGTTTACGTTGCGAATAAAACAGTATAGAGCAAAAACCGAAGTCTAAGAGTAGTTATAGCCTCTACTGCAGCTGGAAATTCGGACCAATTTCCCATTACATTAGTCCACTCAGCATTATTAGGACATACAATTTGATTTTGGAAATGTTGCCACAGCTGAGGTATAATTCTATAAACAATTCTCGTAATGCTAGATTAGGGTATCGCGATGTGGATATTTTCTCAGCCATATAATAACGAGCAAGACCTGGTTTGTCAAACTTAACTGTTAACTTTACACGTGTCAACAGACAAGAGAGGAGTTCCAAGAGTAAATATCGCCGACAATGAAAAGAAGTTAAGTTCGTACTGGAATGTCACTCTATGGGAAAGGGATGGGATAAAGTCCTTGCCTTAGCAAGACAACTGGTGATAGATAGAGGACTCCCTCAACACGCAGTTTGTATTTACCTCCAGGCTCACGAACAACGTGCCATAAATCGCATTAAAATGTATTGCGAAAAGCACTTGTTTCTACGGATGCTTCTACAGCTTCTACAAGTTCCAAAACGTCGACCTCCAAGCCAATACATCTAGATGCACTGTCTCAAGCTAAAGAGAAGCAAATGTGCTATGCGGCTAAAGAAACACCAGCTCAGTTTAAAAGCAAACTGAGAACATAATTTATTTTGTCCTCATCAGACAGCGACTAAGATGGAACGGCTGAACCACGTAGCAAGAAGAAAAAATCTGTAGAAGTAGCGCGTGAAGCACAGGAAGCGCACAAAGAAATGTTTAGTAAGGCAGTTGATACTATGGAGCGTGTAAACAAATTGCTGAATAATGTATAAGCCCAAATAAACAATGGGCAGTAAAATGTAACAATAATTACTGCTTCATTTTCGCTTTTTTAAAGTTCTGTAATGTTCCAGTTATTTATATTTTCCATTAAATATAGTTCATCAACGTACACATGTTGTGCTTAGTTTATTTTAATAATATTTTATTATCCTACATCCACAAGCTAACTTCTCATTGGCATGCTGTTTTACCTTTCCAACTCATTTGCATTAAAAAAGTCGCTGGTCCCTCATTATATCAATCATCGAGACATTTCCAGGATTGCTTCAACCCAGCTGGAAATTATTTCACCAAAGGACCCTGTACTACTCACAAGTCTATACTCTAATTCTTTTGGGAATCATTAAGTAACTATGCGCATGCGTTGACTACATTGAAGTATTGTACGTGTTTATGAAAACAAATATAATTCCTTAAAGTATGGCGAAAATCAACAGCTTTATAATTTGTAAAAGTTTATAATTTATGCTTGTATAAAAACTAACATATATTTCCTAACAGTAATTTTATATTCGTTGGTAATCATAATATCACAATCCAGAGGAGGTTGAGCAATCATCGCAGTGCATCATGGGTCAAAATCTAAATTTATTCAGTTGAGGTCCAACCGTCGTGATGAGAAGAGCTCCGATTAAACTTTCCAAGTCAAAATAAAACGATATTTTTGCAATGAGAGAGAGTAGTTGTGCTTCCAAATCTAAGAACTATCCTTATATTACATAGGTTTGATTTAATTCCTTCATCTAACAAGCTGTGAGCTTTTTAGGTCACTGAATTGATGTACTTTGTGACACGGCGATGACTGCTAAAATTCACCATTCTCAATACCTCCTTGAATGGCCCCAAAAACCTAAGAAAACCACACATCAACCTTCCTAAACTCATAATTTCTTATTTTCGAAAAAGTAATTTATTACTAACTAAAGAAAAGATTTCAAACGGGACAACTTTGAACGTTATCCATCAGTTGAACTTCGAACGAGCCGTTAAATAACACAGGAAGCCCAAAACCACAGATTTCTAGAAAGCGCCGTGACATGACTGAAAGTGAAAGTTTAGTTTGTAAATCCAGCCATAAAGTACGTAATTTTAGCGCAAAGCCTGAATTGTTGGGCTTCCTGTGTCCTATGGCAGTCACCCCCCGATATTTTGGTCGTTATGCAAATATTGTTCCGAACACAAGAATGCAACGGCCGAGTTCAGTGTCGCTGTTCGAACTTGAATACATTATCAGAAGCGTTGTACAACGGATAAATATACCTGAGTTCAAAAACTATTTTCTTTCAAGTTAGGATAGGACAAGCCATACAAACTTCACTATGACTTAGATAAAGCCTTGAACTATTGATATTAGGAATTTAAAAGAAATCTCTGGAGCCGTTTTAAAGAAAACAGGAAAAATGTGATTTTTAAAGAAAGTTCATATTTTGCCGTCTCTACCTACATTCAGTTAAAAAAATATTACTCCTTTAATTTCGAAGCTATGAAACTGAAATTTTGATATGTTTATTAAGAATAATGGAGCATTAATATACTGAAAGTTGAAAGTAATCCTATGTATACTATTTATTCTAAAGCTCTATACTTTATATGCTTCAGATTACGGCCTCAAATTTGAACCATGTTCATATCTTTTTTTCTAGCCCAGCTTTTCCAACTAAATTCACAGGACCAAGAGCTTGATAAGTGATTATAAGATCCTGAAACTTTAATAACGATCGAACTGTTGGATTTGGAAATAATCGGTAAAAACTAAATATACAGTCGTTTGAAAATCCACTGTTTCCAATAAACCACTAAGAAAATGTACAAATAAAGTACATCGCTAAAAGGTAGAATAACCAAATTATATTATATCAAAATTTCAGTTAAATTGGCGCGATACTTTTGCGAAGCGAGCGAGTTAAAAAAATCAAGAAATCTGCTTTGCGAAAGTTTTGATCCACCTTAAACATGAATTGATTACTTATCTGGTTTCAGCTTCCATAGACTAAGAGTTTGGTTTCTGATTACATGTTTGATCTTTTAATTTTTTAAAAATTTGAACCGATTTATGAGTCGTTCTTCTTGTATACTTGAAAAATACTTTCTCGAAATAAGTGCTCCATCACCGCGAAATTTAGCGCGTTCTGATTGCCCGAAATAAACCACGTGTAGCTTGCACAACCTCCTCTGATCACAATCTAATACCATGTCACACGGGAAATTAGTGATCAAATTTCTCCGAATACCTCGGGAAAAATTGGGAAAGTCCTAGAGATTGGGACTTCCATAAATTTTACCTTGGTATTCGGATAAATTAAATCACTAATGTCCCTCGTGCCATGCTATTACTTATAATTAACTTTTGATTTTCAGCTCATGTACCCGATACAGAACTCATCGAAGAGTTGTCAAAAGTTGGTAAGCACAAACACTATATTAAATTTTAGCAGAAACTCCTAAGAGGTGGAAACGTACAATTACACATATTACATATATAACAAAAGTTTTATGTGATAAAACTTAAAGAGAAAAAAACATATTTTCCCGCTGAAAAAAATATGAATGCATTGGAAACAAATGTTTTAAATTCCCCGTCAAATTATATGTTAGCTAATGAGGATATTTCCCTTCAAAGTAAGAACAACCTACAGCATTTCCCGGAAACTTTCCCGGAAACTTAAAATAATATCAAATTTTTTTAATTTTTTTTGACCGATTATTTAACAATTATTCGCCGAAGGCGAAGTGATTATCGGTGAATATTTACCGAGCGGTGAGTCACCGATAATCACTTCGCCTGAGGTGAATAATCGTTTTAGTATAAATACAAAGGTGATTATTTCAAAAAAGAAAGAAGGAAACAGCATTGAAAGTGAAAATATTTTATTTTTTAAAAGCGCGACCGTTACGCGTAAAAATTGTAAACTTTGTCTCGCATATAATGACAAAAAAAACGTGAAAATTTACTATGGTACCTTTAAATAGCTTGCCAGCAAACTTAGTAGCTTTTTTTGTCGATTTTGGGACAGCATTTTCTTTAAAGTTTTCAATTTCATCTTCGCTAACAGTGACAAAACAACTACTGGCAGCCATTTTGTCCGAAAAGGTGATTATCGGCTGATAATCCGAGATAGCAAACAAATCAGAGCGCGCGATTTTGTATAATCACCTTTGTATTTATACTAAAAACACTTATTGGATGAGGTTTTTGTGATATCCGAAATAATCAAGGACGAGGCAAGTGTAATCAGTCGATGCCGGAGATATCACAAGAACCGAATTCAATAATTGTTTTATAATACATTGTTTTGAATTGTAACAAAAGACTAATCAAAGAAAAGATTGCAAACTAAAACTTTATTCGTTACAAAATTTACGCTGTTTGCCACGAGCGGTCTTTTTTTTTGGCGCCTTTTGTCAACAATGCATTGCGGGTGCAACCTATAGATTAGTGAATAGGTTATTGGCTAGCCAGTAACCTATTCAATAATCTGTAGTTAGTTTGATTTCTAAAATAAAATGTATGCTATCGACCAATCAGAGCAAAGATTGTAAGTACAATGTATTATAATAATCATTCACTCATTCGTTCATTAATATCATTATATTATCAATTTACTCATTATTCTATTTATGCATTACTCAATCATTTATTCCATCATTCGTTCACCTATTGGTTCAATTATAAATAATTACTATATTCATATTTGTACTGAGCTATCCCATATTTCATAAAATAATCAATTGAATTCCATTCATATCATATTCCCATATTTTATTGTACTTTTCTTAGAAACTGACCAAGTCGAAGAATGTGCTGTGACCATCAACAATGACTGTGTTACAGCATTCGCGACAAATTTTCGCCAGAATTTGAAAGACAAATCCTGCATTTCGTATAGTATAAACGCATTGTTGAAATGTTATGAGGTTGGTCAAATGAGTTGTAGATCCAAACTCCTGCTAGATTGTCTCCATGTGTTTGAAAAGTATTCACGACTAGTGATGGATTCGGAAGTATTAGCTAATTGTCAATCCAAAGAGAAGTAGACATCAGATGCAGTTGCACCTGAAGCGTTCCTATCGAGGTTGGAAAACTCGATTTATTCATCCAAACTTGATTTTATATAAATTTGTTTTGAAATTTGCATAAATGAATCTAATCTTGTAAGTTTTAAAATGCAGACTTCAACTGTCAACCAATAATGGTCCCGAAATTACGATCTGTGGTCAATGACTGATAATGCTATTGTAATATAATACTTTAGTAAGTATTTATAACAATAGTTCTGTAAGCAGACTAGGTTTAGCAAGTTTCCGTTGTCCAAAAAAAAAAACCATTGAAAGTAATGTTTTGATTTGAGGCGGTTTTTGAAACTCACAAGGCTCGATTCATTTATGCAAATTTTAAAACAAATTTAAAATCAAGTTTGGAAGAATAAATCGAGCATTCCAACCTCGAAAGTCCTGAACGCTGCAGTAGGTTTAGCTGTAAGGTTATGTTTAACACATGTAAAACGTAAATTGGTTAAATAATAAAGTTGAGGAATTTGGGATTATCAAAAATAAATAAAGAGACCAAATATAAACCACTGTACACAAGCTTAAGTTGTTGAACGTGCCCTATACTACCATATTTATCCCACATCATGCAAAATACAGCCAATCATATCGCTTGAAAGCCATTGTATATTCAGCGGTATTCTGCCCCTTCCTATAAGACATTGCATGCGTTCTTTGTTTTTACTTGTTGTTGGATAAAATAGTAATCAAATGTTTTGTCGTGGCATACTGTGAATATCTTACTCGTCACTTGTACTTTCTTTGCATGTACACTCGCATAAACGCTCATATGTATACTACAAAATACAATTGACTCGTATTTTTTTCCACTGTGTGCCACTATTGTACAAAACAGCATGTATTTGCCATACAACTGTTGAATCAAAATTTGATCTTACAAACGCAAAAATCCTATGGAAAATAATCACGTGCTTGATTCTGGAATATTATCATATAATGAAAAACAAGAGGAGTAGAGCTTATGTAGTCCGATCCTGAAACGTCAAATGTGTGAACGTCCAACCCAGGGCCAAGTAGTCGCCCTGACTCGCAAGCAACGTATCGCAACGTGTATGGTTTGATTTTCTTCCTCTTCTGTTGTCCTCTGAGTTGCATTTATTTCACGCCTCCATCATCGTCATCATGATCCTTGTCCACCTCTTTTTGCTTTGCATTCGATCAGTTATATTTCTTTCTCGCCCTCATCACCTTCAACTTCTTCATCGTCATTATCCTTGACCTCCCTTTTTTCGTCTTACTCGTTCTCCTCCTCTTATTGCTCTGCAATCTCTCAGTTCTATTTCTTTCTCAACCTCATCACCATCACCATCACCATCACCACCATCATCATCATCATCATCATCATCATCATCATCATCATCATCATCATCATCATCATCATCATCATCATCATCATCATCATCATCATCATCATCAACATAATCATCATTATGATCCTTGTCCTCCCACTTCTTCTTCTTTATCCTTATCCACTTTTTTTCTCTGCCTTCTCTCAGTTTTATTTTCTTCTCATACTGTCTAACTAATTCCCAACCTAGAATGTATGCGGATGACACCCGGCTGACGTACGCTGATAATGATCCAATTGCAAAAACAACTTACGTTAATGCAGATTTATAATTAAGCCACATTATTACTTGGTTATCTATAAATAAACAAACTTTAAATATGACCAAAACTGAATTTATGCGATTGGATCCAGACAAAAGCTTGACACTCTTGCTGCTTCACCGGCATTTGAAATAAAGGGTGCACCAGTAAATCAGGTAGACGCAAATAAGTCACTTGCATGGTTTACCTATCGATCAAAATCTTTCTTGGAAATAACATATTTATAAGATAACGAACAACATTTTATCTGGCATTGGTGCTTTAGAGCAAATTCTTAGCAAATTCACAAATATTAATTAGGTATTTTGACCAAAAGCACCTTGATATACATCATGTGACACGGTTTTTATACTCTGCTAGAAAATCAAGATTCTAAAAATAGGGGGCGGTTTTGAATTTCCCAGGGGAGTGCAGGGCTGATTATGAATACATGATACATAAAACATTAGTGGGCTTCTATAATTGCAATTGCATATAACCGCGGATCAGACCCACATACGTATCTACAATATATTTAATTGAAAACAGCAGAAATAAACAAATCAATTTAACGTTACTTTACTAGTTGTTTTAAAGATGCATTAAAAATACAGCATGATTTGTTAATTATTCAATATAGTGTACAAATTAATATCGTATCAGCCAGTGCAGGCTGCATGAAAACGATTTATGATTTTGATAACATGTGTATTGATAACATTATCGTATACTCGAACAATGTAGTTTGCTTACAAAATTTATTTTTTAATTTTGAAAGTAATTGTTAAAAACTGCATTATTTAGTAATTCAGCTGAACTACTGCCGGTTACCTCATGTTGTTTGTTCCAATGCAGCAACTCGATTTTCTCTTGTCATCTGAAATTCTCGAAAAATTTTAACAGACCATTTGGTAACTGCTTGAGTTTTGCTTGGTACAGCTGCGGATATACATTGAGCTTCTTCTACGGAACTTTTTTTTTAAGCGACTTTGCTTTGACAATGCTCCGTTCTTAGCGTGAACCAAATGAAAATTTGCACTGAACTACCTCGATATTTAAACCAATCCCATGCAGGGACTTGTTATTAGTTTGTGCATACCTTTGTATTGTTTATTTCAATTGTAAAATGTGTTTTACGGTTTAATGAAGACCAGTCTATTTTTATTCCTATGCTGTGTTTGTGTTTATTTAGTGCAACAATCAAAATTAATTTTACTCTTTTATTGGAATGTATTCTCTGACTATTAAAGCAAAGCATAACGAGTCCCAAAAGGACAGTTTACATTAGACAATAAATCAACAACAAACTTCTACTTCGATGTAAACATTTTATCGTTTTTCGTTGATTTATTCAACCAAAAACTATTTCATATATGAAAGTTATAGAAATACATAAATTTGCTAAGATGTCGCCTTCGGCTCGAGTTATATATGCCGATAAAACACGGTCTCGAGGTTTCGAAACATTACTTAGACCATGTAGATCCTCCTAACAGGGAAACTCTTGTAGATGAGCCATGAAAAGATGTCTCATTTAAACACTCATACTTAATTGATTGACAGAGCCAAAGAACAGGGAGATAGTAGTTAGCCTATGGAGGATAACCCTGGTAACAGGAAAAACGTTTTTCTAAGTAAAAGGCCCCTTTTTATACAAATGTTGATTTCAATTAAGGAATCTATCAAGTCGCTCCAACGTAAACCATTTATTAAAAAAGTAATTCAAGAAAAGTGCTTAATGAATTATATTTAGACTTTTAATTATTTCTACTTATCTTTATTTTACTTATCTTATTATATTTATATAATTAAGAAACACGTCTTGATCTTTTCGCTACTTGTTTAGTCTACTCGTGGACTGGCTCCAAAACAATTTCATTAGTGTGCAAATAAAACACAAATTGCAATTGAAAAGACTGGCTGGGTATTTTCATGGCTGAAAAAATCATGATTTGTGTACTTATGCTATATTGACAAAGCTGAATCAAGAAGAGCTCACAATTTACTGATTTCCTTTTCAATGTAAAAATGCCATTTGGGATTTTTTGTTTCTCTTCTCAACCCACATCTCTTGAGCGAATAGGTTTTACATACGATTTATTACAAGCATTCATTTTATTTAGTCTCAATGCTTCCCTTGCTTTGTAGAGGTTTTTAAGCAGTAAAGCAGTTGTGGAGTGTACTGACTGTTACATAAGCAATGTTGTTTGTGAAGTTTCAAAAACTCTTTAAATAATTCATGGAAACTTTACAAAAGCAAATATGAACGTGCAGGAGCTCAAGATTGTATGTTTTTAAAATATACCATTGGTGTTATATATCTTAATTTTGTTATAATTTGAAATTTCTTGACGATATTTATTTTTTGCTTAAAAATTTTTGAAAAATATGAATGAGGTTACCTTGACATTTCATATGCGGCGATCCAAGTCCGTGTGGTAGACATAACACTTTCCCGTCGCTTCTTCTCCGTTGTCCTTCAGTTTCAAGATATACTGAAGTATCAATGTGTAAACACTCCAAAAATATGCATAGATACATGGTTTAACATTCCAATAGGTTGATTCAAATAAGCAAGGAGATGAAAAACAACTTACTATATAAGAGTATTCGTATCAGAAATACCGCCGTATGCAATCTTGAAAACATTGCCATTACCATATATGGCATGAGAAGTAACAAAAGACATTGATTAGCTATAGCACGCGAGATTTTTTTTAACAGTTTGATATTTCAACAAAACAATAGACATATCTTTGATACGTATCATTTGGAGGTTGTTTCGGTATCGTGAACATATTGTGCGACAACGATGTTTTCAAAAACTAAGACCCTCTTCTACTTTGTAGTGCTGCTGTTGATTCATGAAACCAACACATACAAAGTTATCATGAAACCTTGTGAAAAAACACTTGGCTCGCAGTGCGCAAAAGTTCTAACTGAGGCTTTAGCAAACGGAAGCGAAGATGAAAACCAAATGAAAGCATTTTGCTTAGCTCAACAGGTAAAAAAAACTTAATTATGTAAACTAGTCCTTTTTGCGTCATTTTTTCCTTCCTACCTTCCTTCCTTCCTTCCTTCCTTCCTTCCTTCCTTCCTTCCTTCCTTCCTTCCTTCCTTCCTTCCTTCCTTCCTTCCTTCCTTCCTTCCTTCCTTCCCTCCTTCCTTTTTTGAAATGAGTGCTTTTGTAAAATGTTTTAGGGCTGGGTAACATGTGTGAGTGCTGACGAATCAAGCTCCTGTAAAGGGCCGTATATTGATGTTGTTCGTACTTCTGTTGCCGTTCATAACTTAGTGAACATCAAAACCAAGTTATGTCCTGAAATGAATTTGGACAAACTGCTGGCAATAGTTAAAGGTAAAAAAGTCCCCACTATAAGATAAACTTGTTGTTATATTGAATCTTTAAAGTGCTTGGATACAGTTTTGAGATTAACAAACAAACAATTTTAATCTTCGGCTTGTTCTTGTTATCTTAAATTGGTATAGTCTTGGTTTAAAATTTCTATCGGTGGAAATTTTAATGTGGTATATATTAGTAAATTAAGAGAAAAGTCACCACACAAATCTCCCCCTCCCCCCCCCCCCCCCCCCCAATCTGATGTGATTTAACTGTTTAATCAAGTCCAATTGCAAACAAATGATAACCATAAATATTAAAGTTTCAAAAATAACTGCAATAAACTATCAAAAAATCTCCGTTTATATCTCATTTATCTACGCAATGGATTTGAATGTTATTTAGCTAACAAATTAAATTGTATTGCTACACCTTTATATTAAATTTCAAATGTTAACATCCTGGGGGGTATTTCAGCCACTTATACCGGTACTTCACTCATGTTTTCGCTTTGAACATTTCAAAGTGTTTATCGTTTGTAACTCGGTGGGTCAAATTCTCATTTTCTGATTGGTTAGCAACTAGGTAAATCCTTCAGAGGGAACATACCAATAAGCGCGAAGTGAACATGCACAACTTGTTAGCGTAACCCCGAGGGGAATTATTAGTGTGTTAATGCTCGCCTGACCGGGATAGGGAGCATATATAATATTTTAGTCCATCGAAAACCTTATAAAATGTGGAAAAAATATATTAATACTTGATACCTAAAAGAAATGAGGCTGATTCATAAGTTTTAAAAGTTTAAAGCATAATAATCTTAAAACTTGGGGCTCAAATTTAAAGCGGATTTGATAAGATATACAAGGTACCCCTCCCTTTAATAATTTTTGTACAACACAGGCTTAATTTGCGAACTCTTTCTATTAGTCGTTCTTTGGAAGGACGTTGTTGAAACGAACGTTTCCATCACTATATATTATGACATTATTCACGTCATGTCCTGGCCAGGTTGGGAATGTGCTTCATCCATGAATAGACGTTGAAAAAACTAAAAATAAGCTTAAAATTATATTTATGGGTTGAAATACAAGCTTCTTGAATAAATTAGACGATATGTGCATAAAGTCCTAATTAATGATTGTTTAAAAGAAGTTCACTAAAATCTCTGTTTTTAATTTCAATTTTAAAAATCTGTTGGTTCTAAAATTATTGCCTTGTTCATCGCTTGCGAATTCTGAAGTTTAGTACAACAAACTTAATTCCACAAACTTTGGATTTAATTATGTTTACTTTTAGCACGCCACTGCATTATGCACGGGCTCAATGCTAACAAGTGTTGTGGTTTGGTGTGCAGGCCTGGTTACAAAAGATTTACCTAGAATGCATACAACATGAGGGAAATTTAGAAGATAAACGATTTCTTCATCGTTATACCAGGAAAAACACTGCATCGTATATAAAATGCTTCAGAGGACGCTAAGTGTTTACGTGCAACGTTTTTGCGCAAGTTTGCTTGCTTCCAAATGATTCATTTTTTTTTCTTTTCTAAAGATATGTTCGTTTGACTGGGTTTCCTGTGTTAATGGCGTCTTTGCGGTTTTTTATATAGAATATTGCGTGCTCCTCAATGCTAAGAAACATGGCCGCTAGCTCGGTAGACAGTTAATATTTAGGAAAGAAAAGAAGTTAAAAAGGACGTTAATTCGGCTTTATTCATTGTAGGATCGTGTAACTATCAAATAAATATGGACATATAAAAAAAGTGAGTATTAGTGGTTTAATTGTTTTACTCATAAACATTTTACACGGCTACAAAGAAATAGTCTTCTACAGCCCGTGAGTCAAGTAGAGAAGAACAGCGACACGAAAGTTGGATTATTTCAATACAAACTGCCACCAAAGCAAAGAAACAAGTAACTATTTTTTGATAAATATCAATACTTTTAAAACATAATTCATCTTTTTAATTGTTTATCTACATGTACAATTCCTATTACAATGGGTCATAAGATCTCCCAGAACGCCTAAATCGCCTAACATCGCCTAAGAATTTAGGGGCTTTTTGCTAAAATCGCCTAAGATCGCCTTAGATTTTAGGAACTTTTTGCTAAAATCGCCTTAGATCGCCTACAATTACGGCGCTTTTATGGCCCGGAGTAGGCCTTTAAAACAATTAAGATTACATATCATATCATATCACATTGTTATTTTATTGCTATTGTTTTTACTTTATACAGATAATATCTTTTATTATCGACAGTTCAGAATTTATATCAATTTTAAATCTATTATAAGTAAAGTTTTATTTGTTTGAAATCAATACCTTGTTTTTTCAATATGCTAACATTCATTATTTTCATATAATATTTTGAGATTTTTTACATAAAACATTAAAAGTGGTCTAAACTCTAAGCGCTTTCAAAATGTTCTAACAATGATCCACGAGTTGGCCATTGGGGGCTTTTGATTTATAGCAGCGTCCAAATTGGTTGACAGAGAACATTGTATACAGTGCTAATCCTCAACCAATCGAAGCGCGCCAAAACATGCCCGTTCCAGTTGACTGACTTCTAATGTTTCGGCAACCAATGAGAACATGCTTTAGTCTCGGGTGTTAAACCGAAAACGACGGTATTTCCTAACAGTATATCTATATTCCTCGGTAATCATAATATTACAAGGACTGCGCCCTGGGACTTCCATAAATTTTCCCTTGGTATTCGGGGAAATTAAATCATTAATTTACCTCGTGCCATGCTATTACTTATACTTAACTTTTGATTTTCAGCTCATGTACCCGATACAGAACTTATTGAAGAGTTGTCAGAACTTGGTAAGCACAAACACTATTATATTAAATTTTAGCAGAAAATCGTCAGAGGTGGAAACATACAACACTTCTAACACATATAACAATAATTTTAAGAACGCCTTCCAAACTAATCTGAGTTATTCCAAAACATAAATTTCCGAGGAGAAACTGATAAAAGATAAGAGAAAAAAAAAACACATGTTTTCCCGTTGAAATCAATATGAATGCATCGTAAACAAATGTTTTCACCGTCAAATTATGTTATTTAACGATAATGTTTTCCTTCAAAGTAATAACAACCAACAGCAATTATTTCCCGGAAACTTAATATAACATTTAATTTCCTTTACATTACGTATTTTGCTGAATCAGAAAATTACTGATTATATTCATTCACTCATTCGTTCATTAAATTTTCAATTTACTCATTATTCCATTTATGCATTACTCAATCATTTATTCCATCATTCATTCACCTATTAGTTAATTTAATCATTCCTATATTTATATTTGGACTGAGCTATCCCATATTTATTGAATAATCAATTGATATCATATTCCATTCATATCATATTCCCATATTCTATTGTACTTTTGTTAGAAACTGATCAAGTAGAAGAATGCGCTGTGACCATCAACAAAGACTGCGTTACAGCATACGCGACAAATCTTCGCCAGAATTTGAAAGACAAATCCTGCATTTCGGATAGTATAAACGCATTGTTGAAATGCTTTGAGGTTGGTCAAATGAGTTGTAAATCCAAACTCCTGCTAGACAATCTTCATGTGTTGGAAAAGTATTCACGACTAGTGATGGATTCGGAAGTATTAGCTAATTGTCAATCCAAAGAGAAGTAGACATCAGATGCAGTTGCACCTGAAGCGTTCCTATCGAGGTTGGAAGACTCGATTTATTCATCCAAACTTGATTTTATATAAATTTGTTTTGAAATTTGCATAAATGAATCTAATCTTGTAAGTTTTAAAATGCAGACTTCAACTGTCAACCAATAATGGTCCCGAAATTACGATCTGTGGTCAATGACTGATAATGCTATTGTAATATAATACTTTAGTAAGTATGTATAACATTAGTTATGTAAGCAGACTAGGTTTAGCAAGTTTCCGTTGTCCAAAAAAAAACCATTGAAAGTAATGTTTTGATTTGAGGCGGTTTTTGAAACTCACAAGGTTCGATTCATTTATGCAAATTTTAAAACAAATTTAAAATCAAGTTTGGAAGAATAAATCGAGCATTCCAACCTCGAAAGTCCTGAACGCTGCAGTAGGTTTAGCTGTAAGGTTATGTTTAACACATGTAAAACGTAAATTGGTTAAATAATAAAATTGAAGAATTTGGGATTATCAAAAATAAATAAAGAGACCAAATATAAACCACTATACACAAGCTTAAGTTGTTGAACGTGACCTATACTACCATATTTATCCCACATCATGCAAAATACAGCCAATCACATCGCTTGAAAGCCGTTGTATATTCAGCGGTATTCAACTGCCCCTTACCATAAGACATTGCATGCGGGTTCTTTTTTTTACTTGTTGTTGGATAAAATAGTAATCAAATGTTTTGTCGTGCCATACTGTGAATATCTTACTCGTCACTTGTACTTTCTTTGCATGTACACTCGCATAAACGCTCATATGTATACTACAAAATACAATTAAGTGACTCGTGTTTTTTTCCACTGTGTGCCACTATTGTACAAAACAGCATGTATTTGCCATACAACTGTTGAATCAAAATTTGATCTTACAAACGCAAACATCCTATGGAAAATAATCTAACACCTATGCTTGATTCTGGAATATTACCATATAATGAAAAACAAGAGGAGTAGAGCTTATGCAGTCCGATCCTGAAACGTCAAATGTGTGAACGTCCAACCCAGGGCCAAGTAGTCGCCCTGACTCGCAAGCAACGAATCGCAACGTGTATGGTTTGATTTTCTTCCTCTTGTGTTTTCCTCTGAGTTGCATTTATTTCACGCCTCCATCATCGTCATCATGATCCTTGTCCACCTCTACTTGCTTTGCATTATCCTTGACCTCCCTTTTTTTCGTCTTACTCGTTCTCCTCCTCTTTTTGCTCTGCAATCTCTCAGTTCTATTTCTTTCTCAACCTCATCACCCTCATCACCATCACCATCATCATCATCATCATCATCATCATCATCATCATCATCATCATCATCATCATCATCATCATCATCATCATCATCATCATCATTATGATCCTTGTTCTCCCACTTCTTCGTCTTTATCCTTATCCACTTTTTTCTCTGCCTCCTCTCAGTTATATTTTCTTCTTATACTGTCTAACTAATTCCCAACCTAGAATGTATGCGGAAGACACCCGGCTGACGTACGCTGATAATGATCCAATTGCAAAAAAAACTTGCGTTAATGCAGATTTATAATTAAGCCACATTATTACTTGGTTATCTATAAATAAACTAATTTTAAATATGACCAAAACTGAATTTATGCGATTGGATCCAGACAAAAGATTGACACTCTTGCTGCTTCACCTGCAATTGAAATAAAGGGTGCACCAGTAAATCAGGTAGACGCAAATAAGTCACTTGGTTTACTTATCGATCAAAATCTTTCTTGTAAATAACATATTTATAAGATAATGAACAACATTTTATCTGGCATTGGTGCTTTAGAGCGGCTTAGCAAATTCACAAATATTAATTAGGTAGTTTGACCAAAAGCATCCTTGATATACATCATGATATGTGACACGGTTTTTATACTCCGCTAGAAAATCAAGATTCTAAAAATAGGGGGCGGTTTTGAATTTCCCAGGGGAGTGCGGGGCTGATTATGAATACATGATACATAAAACATTAGTGTACAAACACTAAAAGTGTGCAATACTTTGTACTATTTACCACTAAATAGTGTTGATTAAACAATAGAGAACAAAATAATTTACATAATTTAGCAGTATTTAGTGGTATTTATGTTGCACACTTTTAGTGTTTGTACTCTAGTGGTCTATCAAATTTAAAGCACTAATGTTTATATTCATGAGTGTTTTAAATCTGATAGACCACTGATATTGAATGCATTATACAATATATTTAACTGAAAACAGCAGAAACAAACAAATCAATTTAACGTTACTTTACTAGTTGTTTTAAAGATGCATTAAAAATAGAGCATGATTTGTTAATTATTCAATATAGTGTACAAATTAATATCGTATCAGCCAGGCTGCATGAAAACGATATATGATTTTGATAACATGTGTATTGATAACATTATCGTATACTCAAACAATGTAGTTTGCTTAAAAGAAATATGTTTTAATTTTGAAAGTAATTGTTAAGGTAGTTCGGGACCCAGCCGTAATCTCATAATTTCGTTTTTTAGCTTTTATTATATTCCGATTTGAAAATCATGGGAACGTTATGTATTCACAAGACAAGCACATCAACTCTGCAAAAAATCTCCTGAATTTAGACCCGCGTTCACAAGAAATCAAGATTTTTCGTTAAATTCATGATTTTTTCGCTTTCAAATCCGCGTCGTTTTAGTGTCGATTTTTGGAACTATAATGCGTCACATAAATTAGTGTTTTGGGCAAGAATTACGAATTAAACAGGTCATAATTAGCTTCACATCGATTCTAGAGATACTAGCGGATCAAAAAATGTTTAAGTTTGTTTCGATGATCTTATAGGGAACTAGTTACCAGTCCCGCACGGCCGAAAAACAGGTTCACGAAATAAACATTTTAAAGGGTTTTCGTGCTATAACTCGGAAAAGAGCGCGGTGTCTCCCCATTTTTATTTTATAGTTGGACTTCCCTTATCAGAACTCTTCATTCCGTGAAATAAAAATGATATGGTTTTTGAGCGCAAAATGTAGTATTTTTCATATTCCGAGTTTATTTTTGCATCAAAATTCTCGACATGCACATACTTTTCGCAGTATTTTTTTGCACAAAGGATTTTCTTGAGTAAAACATGGCAAATAATATGTTTTTTAGGAAAATGCCTTTCTTTTGCAAATGCTTGTTAAAAAGATTGTTATCGGGAAAAATATAATAAATAGCGTTTTATGTTCCAGTTCAGTTTTGAACTTTACTTAGTTTGCTCTTTTTAAATGAGAAGTTTCAAAAAGATCTAACGAAGGAATCTATGACGCCCGAACTACCTTAAAAACTGCATTATTCATATACGAACCCAAATCTGAAGAGAAAGCCATCACATTCCGCAATCAGCGCGAATACCCATTACAGGTTGGAATAGGCTTACTAGCCCACCAGCAAATGCATAGCCGGTCTCTAATCGATGTTCTGCATAATCTTGGAGTGTCAGTTGACTATACACACATTCTCCGAATTAATTGAAACACAGCTCGCTCAAGCAGTTCTTTATCAGTCAGAAGAGTATGATGTCTATGTTCCGCCAACATTAAGCAAAGGGGAGTTTGTCATTTTTTCTATAGACAATTCTGAATTTTCTGAAGATACCTTTGACGGAAAAAACACCCTTCACGCTACTGCCTTGGCTGTTTTTCAAAGAAAGACCCAAGAACTGCCCAGTATAAGTCTGCAAAACCCATCGAGCGCAGCCAGTGCCAAATCAAAATCCTTGCCTAAGACCTCAATTCCTGAAATTGAGATGTTGCCATGTCATGTTCCCAGTAACATTGAGCCTAAGTCTCAAAGCTATGCATTAGATACAGCTTCTTCTCAAGAATTACTTGATGCTGCAAAAAGAGACGATTTAGTGTGGTCTGTAGAACAATCACTTGCACGAAAGTGTTCTGAGAATCCAAAGATACCAACCTGGGCAGCGTACAGTTCACAAATATGCATTACTATGCTAACCGTGCTACAGCAAGCCCAAAAGATAAATACAGTGATAATGGGCCCTGATCGAAAACCTGTTATCACCTTTGATCTTCAGCTGTACGAGATGGCTGTGAAGCTGCAGATACATATTGCACCTCAATTAAACCACCTTATTTTCCGCCTTGGAGAGATGCACACTGTAATGACTTCCTTACGAGCCTTGACGATGCCTGGGTAGAAGCCGGAATTTACAGTTCCACTACAAAGCACCAATTCTTGAATGCGAGCATTTAAAGAGAGCGCTGACTGCCCACAGCATGATGACTTCGGCTCTCTCTGATTTACATCATGAAGCATTCCTACACTCTGAAGGTCAAGGGAATGGTGCCGACTTCAGAGCTACACAACTATCAGCCTTCGCTACCAACACGGCCTGTCAGGAAGGTCGATATGATGGGCTTGGTAAACACCATTGCGACACGTTGAAAGCTATGAAGACAGAGAAGTTTGAGGAGAGGTTGCACACATTTAATAATAATAATAAGGTTTATTGACAATACTTTCGCACCTTAAACGGTGAATTACAGTATTATAGTAATACATATACACACAAGCGAGAAATACAAATATAGCTAGTTATGAAGTGTTTACATTTAATTACTACTATTGGACATATACTATAGGTACTATTTCTACTATTGGTTATTAAATTGTGCAATAGCACTAGGAAAAAAACTTTTCTTAAATCTATCAGTCCTACACTTAAATAAGGAAATATGGGATGCATTACGCAGCCTACGGCCGCTTGAAACGGCTCTGGTCGGTGGCAGGATCGAATGTAGGCGCGACGATGGGTTGTTGGCGATGTTCTCGAACGTTTGAGCGCACAGTACGTTTCTTCGTTCGTCGAGGCGTGGAATGGATGTCCTTGTTAGTGCTTCTTTATATGTGGTTTCAGGATACAACATACGGAGGGCTCTGCGTTGAAGTTTCTCAATTTTGTCAGACAAGAACGACGGGATGCAAGTACTCCAGACTGGACAGCTGTACTCCAGGATAGAACGGATGAGGGCAGTGTAGATTTTAACCAGGTCTTGAGGGGATACTCCAGATTTCCGCAGAACACGAAGGATGTGAAGTCTTTTGGAAGCCTTTGTGGTGGTGTTACTAATATGGGTGTTCCATCTGAGGTCGTTTTGCACAGTTAAACCAAGTACCTTGAAATCGTTTACTCGTTCGAGGGGAATGTCGTCCACGCGTAAAGGCATAGATAGGGCTGCAGGAGGATTGTGTAGGAAGGAGATGGCTAGTTCTTTGCATTTCTTAGGGTTAAGGCGCATGTTGTTGTTTGCAGCCCATCTGGAAATGGCATCGAGGTCGTCCTGAATGGTTGATGTAGCATTTGATCAAAATATGGAGGAACTATACCCAATGTTCAAGTTTATTCAATGTTATATGAAATTTATGGCTTGTATATGCTTGTTCATCCGGGCACCTGGAATCCCTTAAAGCATTATGCAAATACTTATTTGATCACGATAGGATCAATTATGCCAGAATTGTCCCACTTTACTTGGCACAGATAGAAGAGTTGGAATCAAGTGATCCTGAGATCTACCACGAATTTGAAATCGGAAATTTCTGTGTTAATAAGAATGAAATTCCTTTCTGTGCCATTGGACCAGACCATGCCATAGAGCACATCAACAAGATCATGTAGATCAGAGGAGGCCTAAAGGGTCTAACACAGCAGCCAGAAGCCATGGCTAGGTGGTTCCTAATTGCACCTGAACTTAGTCGTCTTGCAACCGAAGCAGAGTTTGTTGTTGGTTCAATGTCAGTTCATACAACAACTCATCATCACGATCTATCTGATGCTGTCATCCTTCGCTACAATGTTAACGTACAGAAGCTAAAGGAAATTCTTCAAGCAAATAATCCTTTCTTAGTTCAGGAACCAAACTTGCAGAATATCCTCACGAAAGCTGTAATGCCAGAAACAGTCAAGGACGCAATTTTATCAAGAGATGAAAAAGGTCAGGATCTCTTTATTTCATTTGTTAATGAGAGAATCGTCAACGGCAAGCTAAGCGTTTGGAGTCCTATGAAGAAAGCAAAGATCCAGACGTTGAAGACAGCATGTGCAGCTGCAAAAAAAGAGCAAGAAAACAGCAGGTGTTACAGCTCTTCGAGATGACAGGGCATTATTTGCACGATTCCTAGTCGTTGTTCTTTCCCGACCAGAGATTGATTTGAAAGAAAGCATAAGCGAATTTGAGCTTTCTTCATTTCCAAGGGCCTTGTTCAGTTCAGATGGTAACCTGCGTCGTTGCACTAATAAGAGCAAGCTTCTACACATCCTAGAGAATATGCTGCCACAGCCACTGCCCAACATCCAGGATTCTGTAGAAGAAGCACAGAATCCCAAGATAGTCGTTATAATCGATGGCATGGCCGTAGTTCAGTCAATGGGTAAACCTACTTCGGTCAGGACTGGCAAAGACCTTGCAACGCATTTCTTTGGAATCATAGACAATAGGACAAGAGACTGTGATGTACACATCATTTTTGATCGCTATGACATGCTAAACTCCCTCAAAGAGGGAACCCGTCAGTTTCGTCAAGGAAGCTCCAAAGCTATGGTCTATAACATCTCTGGTGATGCAGTCATTGAAAATATCATGATGAGACAGCTTTTAAGCTGCAACGCAAACAAGGAAGCATTAGCAATGTTCTTTGCATCTCATATCATGGAGTGCACGAGAGATAAACAGAAAACCTACATCGTGACAGCGAAGGGTGAATGCTGGTCTAACAAATTGTCTGTTAAACACTTCAAGAGCAACCATGAAGAAGCAGACACAAGAATGCTGCTGCATGCTGTAGATGCCACAGAAAGAGGTGCGACATCAATTGAAATTCAAAGTGCTGATACAGATGTCATAGTGCTTGCCTTGTGGATTTACAAGAGCCTATGTAAAGGCTCAACGCTAGTCGTTAGCACATGAGGTAAACGTAGACCCATCCCTTTGGGACCATTGTACAACTTGTGAAAGCCTTGCCAGGATTCCATGCCTTAACTGGATGTGATCAAGCGGGATCAATATGTGGCAAAGCAAAAGTCTCCTGCTGGAATGTTCTCAAGAAGTCAAGCCAATCGGTACTACATGCATTCTCTTGCCTGGGAATCTCTGACATCATTGAAGATGACGTCTCAAGATTACTAGAGGTCTTTATGTGTCAGTTATATTTAACCTCTACCATTATAACAACAGTTAAGGAACTGCGTTGGTTCTTGTTCAGCTAACGGCAGTACACTGATGAGAAATTACCGCCAACACAAGCAGCGCTGAAACAGATGATCAAGAGAGCAAACTATGTTACGTTAGTCTGGAAGTGCTGTGATGTTGCATGCCCTAGTCCAACTTCTCATGGCTGGAATCAAGACGGAAATCAGTTACAGCCTATTCCATCTACACTGCTTCCTGCACCAAAGGCTGTGCTTGAGTTGGTAAAGTGTCATTGCAAAGGAAAGTGCGCAACCATGAAATGCCCATGCAGGAAGTACAACTTGAAATGTACAGATATGTGTGGGAACTGTGACTCTGAATGTGAAAACAAAGACAGTGAAGAAACATACCATGCCAATGAAGATGACGGAAGCCAAGACGAGGAAGAACCTGGAGATCTAGCAGATAAAAGAATTAAGCTAAAACCTGTGAACACCAAAATGTTTTTTTCCCTCTCAAATTACTTGACTTGTAGATAGATGATTAAGAATGTGTTTAGTCCCCCCCCCCCTCCCCCAGCAAAAAAAATGGGACAGCCTGCATATAGAAAGAACCACAAATTTTCTAATTAATGAAAATGTTTAGCTTCTCATAGCTATTCACATGTATCTTATGTTTTTCTTTAAAAAATATTGCATATTGATACTATATGCTAAAGAAAGATTTCAATCGTGAGAAAATACTATTGTGTGACGTCATCACCTAATTAGCATAATCATCAGTCATACCACAAAGTCTGAAAAACATTGTGCTCTATTTTCATTGTCATTATTGCCATTAAACTACACATTCTAGCTGTGTTAGTTTGTCAAAAGTACTTATATTACTTCATTTTATAGCGATTGTACTGTTAAATGATGACGTCACGAATAATTAGCATAAAATGACGTCACCATGCTCGAAAAAAAATGGTGACAAAATTTTTTCAGTTCAGCGTGCTCCAATGTATCGGTTTCCGTATAGAAACTAAAATGATCACAAATTTCCCACGGGATGACACAAGGCCCCACACTAAAATGCCGAATAAGAAATTTGTTCTTTTAAAATATTATTGGTCATTGATTTCCATAACAACCACTAAATTTGCAAGAATAATTCAAGATGGCGGATGACAGTTGTTTTTAATACATCTGAGTCAGAATGCATTGAATTTAACAACAATTTACAAAAGAACAGTCGAAAAATGCACATGGATGGTTTCTTGATGATTCAGAAATGTGAAGTTTGGAAGTTTTGGTCAATACAAGAGTAAAATTACGGATTATATTATCTATATTGGAACCCGGATTGGAATCGTCTCGATGCGACCTATTTACGTATTCTATTGGAATTTAGTTGTGAAACATGCTGATACAATGTAAGTAAACTTTGTAAAACTTAAATTTACATGGAAATAAGGTTTTGGTACCCAAGGACGAGATTTTGCTATTAAAACTAGACCAGTGAGAGAATTATGATATCCAATCGTGCTCAAAACGATGTGATATAGGTCTCGTAGTATGTACTGAGTGAACCAGCTGGGAAGGGATTCAATAAATAGTTTTCCACAATAACTCTGTGTGGAATGTTTGGTACATGATTTGTTTCTATAATTTCTCTTTAATTTCCTTTGATTCGATCCTCTAAACGTTGACTATTAAGTGCTGTTAAACCCTATTGTGAAAAAGTTATTTATAAAATTGTAATTAAAGGTTGTTCATCGTATATTATTGCAAAATAGATAATAACAAAAATTACTCAATGAATTTTATATCATGAAGACACCCTTATTAGAGTGCTTACACTATGTCCATGAAATAGAATCTAAATAGTTCCTACATATTAGTTTTTATTTAGTCACTATTAGTCACTTTAGTAACAATAGACCACAAGACACAAGGGAAATCAAATACTCAAAATCATAGAAAGTTAATATTTTATTCATTGTGTATTGTTACTAAAGCTGTTCCAGTTGAGTGATAGTGACTAATAGTCACTAAATGAAAACTATTAATAGTTAGTAACTATTTAGATTTTATTTCATGGACATAGTGTAAGCACTCTATTGCTTGATGTATAAGAAGTAATTATTTGAGTCAAGAGTGATGTAAATGAGCGAAATCAAGAGAAATCATGAACTGAGTCATTAGAAAATATTATTTTATGTGAAATATGATTTAGTACCCGCGGGTATGTATACAAATTTGCAAATCAAAACAAAGAAAATATATTTTAAAGTAGAATGTACAAAACAATGTACAAACAATAAGTTACATAATTTTATTATTCATTCAAAATATTAAAACACGTAGCAGTTTATCCAAGATGAGAAGTAATCAATTCTATATTGAGTGTTTATCATGCACAATTTTGATATATTGCTTGACGAAGACCACATAAATTCCATTTATTTGGATTTATTTATCAATGAATGGGATTGTACAATTTTTAGCTCTTGTGAAATGAATTTGTACAAGTTAAACACATTGTTAATTACTGAACAAATAATTTGATCATTTTGTGATGACAATGAGACACTATTTAGGATTATTAACTAAGCGCAAGGTCTGTACAGAGGTTTTGAATATACAGTCCAAGGAAATAATAGGCTGTGGACTGTGCAGCAAATAGTAGTATATCCAAACTGGCCATTGTTCCACCGATCGATGATTAAGAATTTGGAATTGAGAAACTCCATTGTTCCCGTGGGGAAACAATGGAGAAGATCCGGAGAGACAACGGCCAATCAGGACTCTAAGAAGAGGGAGGGTGGGTGGGTGAAACAAAACTACTGCTTGCTTGTAGACACTCTCCTATTCAGCGAATCTCTTTTTCAGCATAACACCGAAAGGCACTTTGGACACTCGCTGCCATGTGCCCTCCCCCCGCACTAACATTTGATCAGTCTATCCGGTTCGATGTTGTTCGTTTCGGCAGTTTGAGCAAACGACAATGAATTAATTGCATGCCCCTTGTTATATAGTCTTGCATATCATTAAATCATCTCCCGTGGGAATATATGGCCATTTTGGATAGTAGTATATCCAAACTAGCCATTGTTCAACGGATCGATGATTAAGAATTGGGAATTGAGAAACTCCATTGTTCCCGTGGGGAAACAATTACAAAGATCCGTTCGCTCTCACTTCCATCATCACTCCATCTCACTTCTCCCTCGCGAAGGACCCATCTAATTCATTCCCTATACCTTAATACCCATACCTTAATATCCACACCCATACCCCATACTCATCTTATCCATACCCCACTCCCAATCTTATCCCTGCCTCATCTCAAGCGTGTATTGGTTCCCTTCGGCTTTCTCCCAATCTCATCTTGTTCCACTTCAAAACCGGCCGGAATTGTTGCAGACCACCATTGGTCCCTCTATAATCGCTTAGGTTAATAAGTTGTGTCTTTTGACGATTTTTTTGAGACATTTTACAGGCTTTCCCGTTTACCTCCAACAGTATGAATAGAGAGACCAATGGCGGCCAACAATCCCGGCACAGCTGCTAGAGCCGGGCACAAAGGGTTTTAGTGAACCCCGAGAAAATTAGCCACCAGAGGATCCCAGTCCACACCGCGCCACCGTACACATAAACTCACATTGCTCTTCACAATCTCATCATTCTTTTGGACAATAGCTCAAACAAAGCCGGTAATGAACCCAAGTTTTTTAAATCACGAAATGCATATACACGTGGTGTCTTTTTTTTTTTTTCCTTTGGCTTCCCTCACATGGTGTCACACAAACTAAATCCACGCCCATAACATAACTGCCGACGAGCCCGACGCTCGCCCCGGGTCAAAAATGTGGTGCAAAATGTTTGGTCAATTTATTTATTCTCCCTTACTATTAAGTAAGACACTCTTTATAACGGTATCCCAGTTTTGTATGATAATCATGTAACACAACCATTTCGACATGTCACGCGTTGTGATGACAACTAAGTAACTTGCCACGTGCTTACCGCTGTCTCACAATAAACCATTTGAGTTCATTTACACATCACTGGAAAGTCATTGTCATTCAGGCTTTTTGATAACAAACAATCCTAATATATTCACCTAACAAGTTTCTGCATTCCTTAGCGTGCCTGGACCACAGCAAAAGTCCTAAAACAAAATGAACTTAGATTGGACAAGTTTCCACCGCACTACAAAGTATATTATGTGCACATGAATTGTATATCTTACCCGGTCAAACTGATCGGAACAGAACATATCCGATGATAACACCCAGTCACATTAAATTGCAAAACTTATCGGCACTCGAAATTATACGATTATTATTATATAAGCTATGGCTTTCTCTCAATCTCATCTTGTTCCACTTTAAAACCGGCCGGAATTGTTGCAGACCACCATTGGTCCCTCTATAATCGCTTAGGTTAATAAGTTGTGTCTTTTGACGATTTTTTTTTTTTTGAGACGTTTTACAGGCTTTCCCGTTTACCTTTAACAGTATGAATAGAGAGACCATTGGCGGCCAACAATCCCGGCACAGCTGCTAGAGCCGGGCACAAAGGGTTTTAGTGAACCCCGGGAAAATTAGCCACCAGAGGATCCCAGTCCACACCGCGCCACAGTACACATACACTCACATTGCTCTTCACAATCTCATCATTCTTTTGGACAGTAGCTCAAACAAAGCCGGTAATGAACCCAAGTTTGTTAAATCACGAAATGCATATACACGTGGTGTCTTTTTTTTCTTCTTTGGCTTCTCTCACATGGTGTCACACAAACTAAATTCACGCCCATAACATAACTGCCGACGAGCCCGACGCTCGCCCCGGGTCAAAAATGTGGTGCAAAATGTGTGGTCAATTTATTTATTCTCCCTTACTATTAAGTAAGACACTCATTGTAACGGTATCCCAGTTTTGAATGATAATCATGTAACACAACCATTTCGACATGTTACGCGTTGTGATGACAACTAAGTAACTTGCCACGTGCTTACCGCTGTCTCACAATAAACCATTTGAGTTCATTTACACATCACTGGAAAGTCATTGTTATTCAGGCTTTTTGATAACAAACAATCCTAATATATTCACCTAACAAGTTTCTGCATTTCTTAGCGTGCCTGGACCACAACAAAAGTCCTAAAACAAAATGAACTTAGATTGGACAAGTTTCCACCGCACTCCAAAATATATTATGTGCACATGAATTGTATATCTTACCCGGTCAAACTGATCGGAACAGAACATATCCGAAGATAACACCCAGTCACATTACATTGCAAAACTTATCGGCACTCGAAATTATACTCAATATTTGTGCCCGTTCCGATGGACCAAAAACTGAACGAGTTTCGACGGAATAACATTCAACTATATTTACCGGCAATTTATAGCGGAGCTCCGCGCGGGCCGAAGGCCCTCGCAAGCGGAGCACCATACATAAGAAAAAATGGTAACCCATCGAGTTGATTTTTCATCGACCGACACATAGGATCGCGGGCGCGCACGTCCGTACAACGTGCCCATCGCGATACTGATTGGCTGTTACATTTCGTCGGGAAAGTGATGCGCGCGCGCACGGAATAGCAGCGCCCGCGCCCGAAAGCAGGTTTTTTTTATCGACAAAAAAGTCAAACAAACAACAAAATACAATATTTAAAATATCAACTGAGAAAGATGAACATAGAAGAAAACAAAAATAGTTTTGGCCGAAGGAGAAAATAAACTCAGGCCGGATACAAAAATGAAGAAATTTAACAGTAGAAATAAAAGAAAACGACTGAAAGGCCAAGAAAACGTGTCTGCAGATAAAACTTCTTGGAAGAATAAAGACTACCAAAGCAGAAAATAAACTTCAAGGAGACAAACATGAAGAAGTTTATCTCAAGAAAAGGAAAAGACTGAAAGGCCAAGAACACTTGTCTGTAGATAAAACTTCGTAGAAGAATAAAGACTACAGCAAAGTAAAATAATTGAAAATGAAGCGACTTTATTCGGTTATGAAAACTATCTTCAAAATGCTTCCTTCAGTACAGTTTATTGATGGATTTTCAAGCTTGGCAGTTTAACTATGATCCATGCTTAATTCATCAAAACTGATTCAAGTCATACATGTATTCGTCAAAATATTATCGATGTCATCCAGAAGAAGAAAACCTCAGGAAAATAATCACCGATAAAGTAAGTTCAACGAATTATTTTTTCAAGTCAGTTTTTTGAAAGAAAAAATGTTTGATAACGAGCGTGAAAAACAAAAACACCTAAAAACTTGAAATAATTAAGCTTCAAATCGATCCTTTGTTGGTTGATACTTAAGGTCTTTAATTCCACTTCAAAAGAACTTTCAGGTCGTTTGTGTTTTGTTTGAATTTTGAAGATTTGCAATGACTACTTTTTTTAATATTAAATCTAATGCGATGAAAACTTTTTTATTATAAAGAAATGTTCTAGAATTCCGTTTTTTCCTTTTAATACATAGTTATCATCCTATTTAGTACTTATTCAAGTAACGTTTTTGTCAATATGAAGCTCAAAATCTTGATTTTTCTCAGCGTTTTGTCTTGTGTTTGAAGCGAATTTGCCAGGTGAAGATGCCTTGGCATTCGCAAACACGCCAATGTACGCGTGTCGTGACACAAAGTCATGCTGTCACGAATTTTTGTGCGATTTCTACTCAAAAAGTAAAATCTAAAAATTCATATCTTTCAAAAACGCGTGAATAATACCCCTAATTTTGTTTCTCTAGAAAAGTTATAGTGATATCGAAGTTTTTTAATTGGTTCATATTTTAAAAACATAAATAGTTTGGGTTGGATTTTTAGTCAATAATTCATCATGCACATAAGTATAAAATACCTTTTTCATAATTTGAGCATAAAATTATTGAAAAATATAGTACTTTGTATGCGTGATAAATAAGGTTTTTGAATTTTTATCGAAAATATATATATCGCAGATTATTATTTGCTCAGAAAGTAAATTATTCCGCTCCACCTATATCTATGATTTTGTAGTTGTCTTTTGCGGTTACGTAACTAAAATAATTACAGTTCAGATACAAACTATTTACATGCACATATTGATGTTGTAGGAACAATTTAAACTGGAGCTCCGCTATTAGGTATTACCTAATTTGTATATTACACATATCAGCACCAGACAATATACTCAGTGTTCGTGCCCGGAAATGGGTGTTGACAGAATAACATTCAATTATACACCGCCAGCTTACACACAAGTTTATCGACACCTGACATTATATTCAGTGTTCGTGCCCAGTCCGAAGGACCAAAACTAATGGGTTTCGACAGGATAACATTCCATTATACACCGCCCGCTTTATTAATACACACAAGTTTATCGGCACCTGACATATATTCAGTGTTCGTGCCCGGTCCGAAGGACCAAAAACTAAATGAATTTCGACGGACTAATATCATTCAACTATACACATGATACACCGCCAACTTACACACTTATCGACACTTGACATTATATTCAGTATTCGTGCCCGGTCCGAAGGACCAACTAAACTAAATGAATTTCGACTGGGTTATTCAGCCACCGCCAAATACAAACTTATCGACACCTGAATCACATATTCAGTATTCGTGCCCGGTCCGAAGTACCCAATAAACTAGATGAATTTCGACTGAATAAATAGAATTCAGCCACCGCCAAATACAAACTTATCGACACCTGAAGTCCACATTCAGTATTCGTGCCCGGTCCCAAGGACCAACTAAACTAAATGAATTTCGACTGGGTTATTCAGCCACCGCCAAATACAAACTTATCGGCACCTGAAATCCTATTCAGTATTCGTGCCCGGTCCGAAGGACCAACTAAACTAAATCAATTTCGACTGGGTTAATCACATATTCAGTATTCGTGCCCGGTCCGAAGGACCCAATAAACTAGATGAATTTTCGTTGAACTATAGGCTCAACCAGGCCAAAACAAATATATACAGTGGTGACACAGAGTCAACCACCTGAAACTTTGCAAGAAAAGAGCTGAACTAGGGTACTAAACAGTACGTTCACGTTGAGGCGCTTTGTTGCTCGAAGGCTTCCAACTTGAGGTAGTCCTTTTGGTGTGCTTACGAAGACACGTGTTCACTAACACGTAGTAGTCGATACACGAGTAGAAAGCCGAACACTTTTGCTTTTTAAGTGGCTCCAAAAGCCACAGCACAGCACAGCACAGCACAGGAAACAGAAAACGCTGCCACTAGCCTGAAGATGCGTTCGTCTCAGGAAGCTTCGTTGTTCGGTTAGCTGTCCAACGTGGTTGAAATCTACCAACAGGGTCGATGTTGTTCGTTTCGCCAGTTTCAGCAAATGACAATGAATTAATTGCATGCCCCTTGTACAGAGCAAGCAAGTTGAATATTGTTTTGCCATATGATTTGCTACATTCTCCCTAAACCATGAATAAATTAAAGCAGCGCGCTTTTAGGAATAACTTGTACAAGTGGTGTGTCCTAGAATTTAAGTTTCAACAATCATTGAACCTGTGTGTAACCGTGCACACGGACGGCAAAATACAGCAAGTCAATATTATTTTATATATGTCACTATTAACCTATTGTTCAAATTTTATCCAATCCTATTTAGATAGAGAGCATAGCAATTGAGAAGACAGGTTTTGTTGATGTTATTTAATTTTTTTAGTTCCAAATACTTTAAGTTTACCAAGAAAAACAGTCCAAAGGGATTATTTTAGATAGTATACATGTATGAAAATACAGTTTTGTTTTGATATTAATTGTTAACATAAGACATCATGCAAATTCAATGTTTTATTAGTATCATTATTAGCATTATTATTATGATAATTATCATGACATCATTATTATTATTTTAACTATTGTTTTTATTTTCATCACTAATTAATTTTTTCGTTCTTTATATAGGTTTGCAGTTGGCAGGTATTTGCATAGACACTTGTTTTTAGTAAGCAGGTGAGTTTATTCTTTTTTTAACTCTTACCAGTTCTAATGTGCATTTATTCTGCATTTACAATAAACAATTTACTAATGGTCTTTCACAAATCCTGTTTTCTTATTGGCTACTCTACTAATGGTCTAATTGTTTGATATATCACCAGTAGATGCCATGTTTTGAGTAAGCAACACTGAAAAAGTTATGATTTTTATTCTTTATTTGACCGATGACATGTTTTTACTAAAACAATTAGTTCGGCCGTATGGTCTATCAAACTGTACATACTCCGCTTGTCTTCTTGGACTAATAGTTACACAGCTGCAGAAAGATGTTTTGAAATAAAGTGTATTGATTTATTATTTGCATAATCATTTACAATTTTTTTTTTTGAGATTGACGACAAGTATATTAGTACATACTAAATACATCCTTTTTTTTGCAACCTCATACAATATGAAAATGAATGCTGTATTGAGTAATATACCATATTATTTTTTAAAACTGTACGAATTTGCATTGAAGATTGATCAGTGGGCAAACAGTTTTGTATTGATCAGCACATGTAATTAATGACATTGATATAATTGGAATATAATCGGATTACGAAAAATATTATGATTTTATTTTCAATCTTATATATAGATTTAATTTAGCTAATCTTTCGTAATGCTCTAAGTCCCCGGTGCTACGATGCATTTGCATTGGTCGGGGACTACGTTTTCCAGAATTTTGTTCCCCAAGTGGTTTACATCTGTTTTTTTCGTAGCAGGCAATGCATTATCTTTTGTAAATAACTTAAGTTATGTTATTTTTTAAGAGAAATATATGTAACATAATTAGGATAGGGAGCTCCGCTATTAGGTATTACCTAATTTGTATATTATTAATTAAGGCCTACCCATGGTTAAAATAGCGAAATCTGTTTTTCAACTCTTGCCGCGTTGTGTTCATTTTTTGCTGACAACCGATATTAAACCTTCAAAAGTGAAAGTAACCCCCCGTTTAGATTCACTGTTACATCACAAAAGCTTGTTGTCCTACTTATAATTGGCGAGATACTTGGTAAAGTATGTAAATGCATTAAGCTACAGCCAATAATCGGAGAACTGCATTGATTATTGTGTCTCTTAGACTCATTTACTTAATGTATAGTCGATCTTAATTCGATTGGTGGTTTTTGAAATACACTTTGATTTAAATACATTGAGTAGCGTTATTAGTATTATTTTGTTTTTATAATATGCAGTATGACGTATCTGTCATATGAGTCCAGTGCCTACAAGAAAAAAAAAAAAAAAAACTAGAATCGAGGTGTACATGTATACAAAATAGTATTCAAGGACACCATTCGGACCCTTAAATAACAGCAAATAAATAATAACAATTTATATTATGACTCAACCAGACCAATACAAAACACAAATAGTAATGTGCAACATATCAACATATGAGGTTAATTGCCTTTTTTTTTAAAGAAACCTCTTAGATTAATTATACACAGCAAACCGTCAATAGGTAGTGTACATATTGATATCGAATTGATTGACGGATTCATAATAACCAATTTTAATTAATCTGTACGTTTAACATTCTTTTATTTCTTATTGACTACTTTTTTCGTTTTTTTCTTTGTAATTATATATAACTATTTATATTCAAACCTTCTTGAGGCCTAATGTTAACAAAGCAAAAAAAAAATACAGACATTTCCAATCGTTATCACCGCATCCCCTACTAGTTCAAGGAACATTCTTTGGATGTTTTCATTGCTTAGCCTTAACTTCCGTGTCAAATTTGCCCCAGACAGTGCCACAATTTCAGTTGCTGCAGAATGCATTACGCGAAGGATTATTAGTGACTATTCTCAACGATGTGCGGCGTTTTTCTTTGCATCTGCTTCGCTTTGAGCTTAGCAAGAACCGAAGGTAAGTAACTACAAAGTGTATGAAAAGGCCGATTGTATAGTTAGAGCAATATCAGTTAGGGATGTATATGATTTCAACCGATAATAACTTAAGCTATGGCAGAACCTAATGTCTAACGGGTTTCTGGATGGCTTGTTTTGGTGTTATACATCTTTGAGGATGTATTGGCTGCATTCTTATATATCACATCTTCACATAATGATCGTTGTATTGTATTATTTCTTGTAAAACCATGAGTGTTGATCCAACAGGGATTCGAGCTAAATTATTGATTCTGATCAAATAAATTTTGAGATATTCTTGACTATAATGTGCAAACAGTAAGAATAATCAAGTTAGTAGTAGTTACGGTTATAAGACTCTTGAAGTGCGTTGTTTTCTTGTGGTCTTTGTCAACAAATACTATACAAGCTAAAAAGCCGTTGTTCTCTAAGGGGTAAATGTAAAGTACTCTAGTAATGCTTAATAATAATAATAATAATTACCACTAAATACTGCTAAATTAAGCAAATTATTTTGTTATCTATTGTTTAATCAACACTATTTAGTGGTAAATAGTACAAAGTATTGCACACTTTTAGTGTTTGTACTCTACCCATACAACAAGTAGTACTAAATAGTGCTAATTAACAACAGAATTACGGTAACCCAAGAGAGGATAAATAAGAGAGCGAAACTTGATGCGCCTCACTGGCTGCGTCGCTATTATTGCTGCTCTTCAATTTTCAAGTTTCTTATGCCCTAATTTTTATTATTTAGACCATCATATAGTTTAAGTACTTGTCTTAAAACATTACTACAAGGTAATGATGAAGTTTATATACTCGAGCCTTGCCTTACGGAACATTTTTTCGACAATCAATGGAATACCACGTTTGGAACCTGATACTTGGAATTGTTTAAAGGCCGCTGGCATTGCGAAGTTTACTACTCGACGTGGCTGTAGAGCTGGAAGACACAAACAAAGACCTATCACAACAATACAAGGTAATGGAAGATATTACCATTCTACAAGTGAACTAAATCTAAATATTAGTCATCTAACGCTTCAAAATGATTACTACTCGCCATTTATGCAAATTTCACCGAAGTTACTTGACCGTAGCTGTCATAACAATTGCCTAATCAAACCATTGTTGATTCCCGCTGCTACGTGTTGTACTTCAAAGCCAATTGATTTTGCTCTTCTAAATACAAGATCATGTTGTTGATAATGACATTGACGTATTAGCCATAACCGAAACCTGGCTGAGTGATTCTGTTCAGGATGTCCATGTTATCCGTGATGTTTGTCCCACTGGCTACCAACTATTCAATGTACCAAGAGGTCGGAGGGGTGGAGGTGTGGCACTCCTTTACAAGAATCTGCTTAAGTTCAACAGTCAATCTTCCATCAAGAGAAAATTCAAATCTTTTGAATTCACTGATCTATTAATGAAACACTCGTCTTCAAGTTTAAGGATTGTTATCATATACCGTCCACCTCCCTCAAGATCTAATCAGTCCTCCATTACTGCGTTTTTTGATGAATTTCCACTTCTACTTGAAAATCTTGCAACAGCACCTGGATTGCTTCTACTAGTTGGTGATTTTAACTTTCACGTTGATGATGTTCGTGATCCTGTGGCCACACGATTTATTCAGCTTTTGGAGTCATTCAATCTAGTACAGCATGTAAATGAGTCTACTGTCTGTCATTGACAGACAACTTTACAAAGACCAATGTAAATTAGTAAATTCCCTAATAAGAAGCACAAAGTCCAGGTATTACTCAAACATCATAAATGAAAACAAAGGAAATCAAAGGATATTATTCAACATAGTAGATAAACTACTTCATCGCAAAGGCGAGAACCGCTACCCAACTGCCTCATCTCCAGAGAGACTAGCAAACAACTTCGCGGATTTCTTTGTTAACAAAATCGAAACGATACGAAATGATCTAACAAACAAAGACACAACAGATTACAATCTCACCGAAGATAAAGATGAAGTTGATGTCATTAATGAACTTACAGAATTTAAAGAGATGTCCGAAGAACAAGTAAAGAATCTAATCAACACCTTCACCTTGAAGTCCTGTATGCTAGATCCAATGCCTGCCTCGATTCTAAAGATCTGTATCGACATTCTACTTCCAATATTCACCAAAATTATCAACTTATCCTTAGAGACAGCTACCATGCCTAAGTGTATAAAAGAAGCTATAATCAAGCCAAAACTCAAGAAAGAATCTCTAAGCCACGAACATTACTCAAATTTTAGACCTATATCTAATATGAAATTCATATCAAAAATAATTGAAAAAGCAGTGCTATTCCAGTTAGATGATCACATGAAGCATAACAACATAGAAGAAAGACTACAATCAGCATATAAACGTTTCCACAGCACTGAGACAGCCCTTGTCAAGGTCCACAATGACATTGTTCACGCAATTGACAACAAGTGCTACGTCATATTGTTACTACTCGACCTTTCGGCAGCATTTGACACTGTTGATCACAAAATTTTGCTGTCTCGTTTATCCAACCGCTTTGCTATTACAGGAATTGCGCTGCGATGGTTTCAATCATACCTTGAAGACCGTCAGCAAAGAGTATATGTACAGGGTGCAACATCGTCAAAAAACACGCTGACATGCGGTGTCCCTCAAGGATCGATTCTCGGGCCGACACTATACCTGATATACACATCGCCACTAGGAGACATTGTCAGACGTCATCGCCTATGGTGTCATTTCTATGCAGATGACACGCAAATATATTGCACCTTCAAACCAGAAGATAAGACAGTCTAAGTTACCAAAAACACCATTTTTTACGTTATTAATAATAAGTATGCACTCATTGTTGGTGATAACTTTTATGTGCGATTATATAGTGAAGTGTCTCACATGAGAAGTTAAACTGACTATTTGGGATTTACATATATACTACATGGTGTGTATAGCTTTGCGAGGTTAGAACGTGACCCCTATGGTGGGGTAAGTTACAGCTATAGAAGCATGTGTCAAAGACATTGATACATGGATGTCAACTAATAAACTTAAACTAAACAAAGACAAAACTGAAATACTTATAATTGGATCGCAGTTTAGGCCACACCCAGGTATTGAGGGTATTGCAGTTTCAGATGAATACGTACGAGCCTCTGACTACGCACGAAACATTGGAGTTATATTTGACAAGCACATAACATTGGAAAAACACGTCACAAACACTTGTAAATCAGCTTTCTATCACTTAAGGAATATTGCCAAAATAAGAGACTGTCTAACACAAAGTGATGCAGAGACCTTAGTGCATACATTCATTTCGTCCAAACTAGACTACTGTAATGCACTCTTATATGGCCTTCCACAGTGCGTCCTTGACAAACTTCAGTATGTGCAAAACTGTGCGGCACGTCTTGTGACAAGAACCAAGCGATCGGAACACATTACTCCAGTTCTACGAGAATTGCACTGGCTGCCAGTAAGGCAGAGAATTATATACAAAATATTACTCCTTACCTATAAAGCACTTAACTCTATGGCTCCAACGTACTTAACCGATTTACTACAACGCTACACACCACCAAGACAACTAAGATCGTCATCAAAAAATCTACTCAAAGTACTAAATAGCAACCTGAAGTCTTATGGCGAAAGAACCTTCCAAGTAGCTGCCCCTAAACTTTGGAATGAACTTCCCGAAAACGTTAAGATCGGCAATTCAATAAACGAATTTAAAACCAGCATAAAGACATTACTTTTTAGAGACGCTTTTCAGATATATTAAGATAGATAAGTTGAAACTTGAAATAGAATAGAACAATAACGAGTATAGATACATAGACAAATAGATAACTTTTAATTTCAATTTACATACATCGAATACATATAACTTTTAATATAAATTCATATTCATAAAACAATAGATTACTTTAAATATCATTCTTTCAATTAGTTATTGTAAAGCGCCATTGAGCTTCCGGAAATGGCGCTATAAAAATGCTTATTTATTATTATTATTATTATTGAAACTCCTATATTAGCCCGCGCGACATGTAAATTCACATCCCAGCTCTTTTTAGTAACACCAAAACACCCTACCCTTCTCCTGACCGTAAAAATTGGTTTTCCCCGCTATACTCCCGTGCGCTGGATTTTGTAACTTGCGATCATTTCCGTAAACTTCCGATCGAAATATTTATAGTAAATGGATGATCTTCGCCGAAAGAAATGTCAAAGAAACAAAAAACCTAGCAAAGAAAAAAACTGAAATCTAAGGATCTTCCTCAGGTTTCAGTTCCCCTCAAGACATCTGAAATTACAAAATGAAAAGTAAAATAATTTCCACGGCTAGCGATAGCGATTAGGATATTAATCAAAGGCCACCTATGGCCAACTCGTGGATCATTGTTAGAACATTTTGAAAGCGCTTAGTGTTTAGACCACTTTTAATGTTGACTTTGTAGGATATATTTAAAAAATCTCAGTCGATATTATATGAAAATAATGAATGTTAGCATATTGAAAAGACAAGGCATTGATTTCAAACAAAGAAAACTTTATTTATAATAGATTTGAAATTGATGTAATTCTGAACTTTCTATAATAAAAAAATAATAAAGATATTATTAAATAAAAATATGATATGTATCAATCTTAATTGTAAGGCCAATCGGGGCCCTAAAATCGCCGTAATATAAGGTGATCTAATGCGATTTTAGCAAACAGCTATTGCACATGTAGATTAACTATATATTAAAAAGATGAAGTATGTTTTGAAAATATTGATATTTATCAAAAAACATGTAATTATAATAGTTACTTGTTTCTTTGCTTTGGTGGCAGTTTGTATTGGAATGATCCAGCTTTCATGTCGTTGTTTTTATCTACTTCGCTGATCAATCTGCTTTCTGATAATTCGAGGATCGAGTTGGTTCGAGTATAATAAACGGTGTGATATGGACATGTTTTAGAAAAAACTCTTTCCGTAAAAACGTTAGAAAATAACAGCTAGCAATTGTATAATGTCTTGAGCAAACAATATACCCAAAGCCAACGCTGATTTGGAAGAGTAAGTCGATGTAGAAGTACGAGAAACCCAAATAAATTTGGGTTCAAATCCAAGATGGCGAATTGCTTGGGCTTCCTGTGGTATTTGGGCTTCCTGTGTTATTTGGGCTTCCTGTGTTATTTGGGCTTCCTGTGGTTCATTACCTCGTGCTATGAACGACTCAGCCGTTTTTAAGCCGTTTCGGGATGCACGTTTTAAAATTCAACGTAAACAAATCATAACAAAATATTTACAATGCAGTATGTTTGTTTTTGTTATTTTTTTTGTTATGTCTTTTCTTGAATTGATAGACTCCTCAATCATTCTGATCATGCGCGAAGGAATATCTGATTTAGTGACCTGTCGCATATAAATAATTTTGCTTAAAAACTTAAAATTAGAAAAAAAACACCATTTTTTACGTTATTAATAATAAGTATGCACTCATTGTTGGTGATAACTTTTATGTGCGATTATATAGTGAAGTGTCTCACATGAGAAGTTAAACTGACTATTTGGGGTACAAATTTTGAATTTACATATATACTACATGGTGTGTATAGCTTTGCGAGGTTAGAACGTGACCCCTATGGTGGGGTAAGTTACAAGTGGGATGGGGTAGGTCGTGACGTGTTTACACAGGTAGCCCAAAGTGGGGGAGGGGGTCTTGATTACCTCATTACACAGGAAACCCAATTGGGAGAGTGGTTGTTTGAAAGATGATGTAATGCATATGCTGACCAAAATCTTGGGGCTCAAAAGTTTACACTGACGATCTAGTGAGTGATCGAGTGAGTTACACTTCCGGTTCAAAAGACCCATCCCAATAACTCGAGGATCTTCGATCCATGAGTTAAAAACAAGTTTATGGATAAATGAATATTACTTTTCTGTAAGTAGGAAATTGTAGTAAATCAGTAACTATGCTGTAATGGAGTTGTTGTCGTTTTAATTTTATGCATTTTTTCAGTCCTCAAATTTGAACTCAATTTGGTAGTCTTTAAAAAAAAAAACGTGCTCAAAATTACATTTTTGACGAACAATTCCATTAGTTCAGGACAGATTTGAAATGCTTAGAATGTTGTACAAAGGTTAGACATATCTGGTATTGTGTAATCCTCTATACGATCAGTTTTAATTTATTTAAAATGCAAATGTTTTGAAAGGGTGAAACCTGAACCAAGCTGCTTATCGGCCGTGTACGTGTTTGACTGACGTTCACTTTTACTATTTACTACCTTGTATGATGCACGGTTTTAGTGTTTGTACTCTAAGCATGCCCTAGCTATAACTTTAGCTAAAGTTACATAAAGTTTTTGTTGGTGCATTTTTTATTATCAAAATCTTATAAAAAATATGTACTAGTTTTCTTTGACAATCTCTTTTATTTACATATTTTATAGCATATTTTGATATAACATATTATGAAACATTGCAACAATTGACCAATACGAGGGGGGCGTAAGGGTTTGCGTAAGGGTTAAGGGTTTCGATTTTGAGCGGTTTTGCGGTTTTTAAAAACCCTAAGCTGCGGTTTTGCGGTTTTACAAAGCTGTTGGGTGTGCGGTTTTTCACGATTTTTAGGTATCCTCTTGGTGCGGTTATGGTTCAGTAAATTTCAACGCGGTTTTGGTTCATTTTTTTCCCGGTTTTACGGTATCCAACACCCCCTTACGCCCCCTCCAATACTTATAAATTTTCAACATCATGGTTCAATTGTACGATATTACAAAGAAAATTTATCAATATTGGCAGCACTTACATAAGCTTTACTTAACACTAGTACTAGAAAAGTGTAGTGCTTGGATTCGAACCGGATTACAGTTCACAAATGATAGTTTGGGGTCAAGTACACTGACATAAACTTTATCATAATATTCATAATATTATAATATTCATGGGTTGCCTGTGTTGAGCCCACATTTTCGTGCATGGTCAGTGACTATATAGTACGAGTTTTACTGGCCACCATTTTGTAAGCAAAGTTTAAGCTGAATAAAGCCAAAGTTATGGTTACAACAAATTCACAAGCCCGTGCGTTAACATACCATATTTATTTGAAGAACATATTAATTTCCTAAAACCGTTTAAATTAATGTTTTTCGACGTATATATGTTTTGGTAATGTAAATGAGATAATTCTGAATAAAGGTTTTGAAATTATTTGAATTTTAGAACACGAATCCGAAGTATTGTAAAGTACATTGTCTTCAGTTATGTAATGCTTGCGATCCAAGTCAACATAAACCTCATTTTCACCGCAATCCTTTCAAATTCTTTAGCATTTAAACGTTGTTTTAAATTAAACAACACTGTTGCAAGAGCAAATAACTAATACTCGCTATACTATATAATGTGTCATTTCTATTTATTAATTCCTTCAACAGACTAAATATCTTAGTTTTCTCGTATAGCGAGTATTAGTTATTTGCTCTTGAAATATTATATTCTAAACTTATATTAGTTCAGTATAATTGGTCCCAACGGGATATCCCTCGCGGGACTTTAACAAAAATAGTGCAAATTTTACATACATCAACAAAAGCACATGCTGGCTTTTCACTGCAACTGCAACTCGGTGGTGTTGCCAAGGTTTTTTTTCTTAACTCTTATAATCTGCTGTACGGGAGATCGCTTCACCCAAACGTCGATCAATCATAACTCCAAAAAATACCTTCATCTCAAAATTCGTCTTCAAAATTAAACTGAATTTTCTTAGAATGTATGACATTAATGGAGCTTGATCTGCACTGTAGAAAACAGAAATGTATTTGTCGGCTTGAAAATGCGCCCTCGTGAAAAATCGCGAAAAATTGGAACTATCAGAAAAACTACGTTGGCAACTTTTTTTTTCAAAGAACGATCAATTTCCGTGAAAATTCCAACGTAGCTGTAGCAAGGTACTTGAATGCTACAGTAATGTTCAAATAAGTGTAAAGTTGTCTTTGTTAGTAGTCCTATTTATCAGAAAACCTTTCAAGTGAATCAAAAATATCATAGCTCCCCCCTCCCCCTCTTCCAGCACACATTCTTAGTTTCCTTAATCAAAATAATTATTGAATCCTTTGTATAGCTGCGCAAAAGTATACTCAAGGTTTTATTGTCTTTGGCCAAGACAATTTATTCTCTCAGGGCCTCGACTTCTCGGATAAGGACGTAATGCCAAAGGTCCCGTCTGCCTTCATTCTAATTCCTATATAAGATGGACGTAAAAGGTCCTGTTGTGCTCTACGAAAAGAGCATTGAATTGTCACAGAGAGTACATATGAATATTTTTCTTGCACTTTTAAGGAAGAATTCGAAAGTTATGGTCTCACGGGATACTCCTACGTCATAATTTACTTGATAATCGACTAATTCTGCAATGCAAAATTGTTCTGCAAAGCGTTTCATTGCGACTTTTTTTTTATCCGATTAATCAATAAGTTCAATATGCATTTTACGAATTCGCTTGGATTTATTTTTATCATGGCCAACCTCGACTTGAAACAATTGTTTTGTAACTATCCAAGCGAATTCAGGAAAGGTCTCTTGGAGATGTGAATTTTGTTGTTATTAATTACTGATTGCTTTCACTAAATACTACTTCAAACGTACTTGATGATTGGCTTATTGTGATTACAGCTAATATTATACAGATTATGCTCAAACAACTCCATCCCACCCCTAGTGGGCTCTACTAGAGTCACATTCCTTGGATGGTTTCGTGCTTTGACGTTTACTTCTGTGTCACGTTTGCCCCAGACAGTGTACAATTACAGTATAGCTGCAGAGTACATTACGCGAAGGCCAGTTACTGAATAGTTGTAAAGATGTACGGCGCTGTTCTTTGCGTCTGCTTCGCTTTGAGCTTAGCAAGAACCGAAGGTATGTAATTACAAAGTGTATGGAAGAACAAGTGCATAGTTAAGGCGATTTTACTTATAGGGATGTATATGATTTCAACGGAAGATAACTTTTAAGATAAGGCTTAAAAGCCTTGAAAACGTACGTTACGGAGTTTCTGAATGTCCGGTTGGTTTTATTGGCTGCATTATTATAAGTTACATCTTCTAATATTGCTCATTGGTGATACATTTGCAATATGCTCTTTCAGAACATATAGAATGAGAAGTTGGCGCGTATCCGAGATGAGGGGTGTGACAATTTTCATGTAATAATTATTAAGACAGGACATTTTTCCATGCAATTCTGGTAAAACTCTCAGCTTAGTGTACGTTTGTTCGCGAGCTAAATCATTGATATATATTTTTTTTACATTTAACAATCATACAACCTTACAGATGCAAGCTAACTACAATAATTTAGAACCTCAATATAAAGTTTCAACAGTATATCTATAAAAGAAGAGTCAATGTAATAGTAGTTAGTGTAGACTCAATAAGTGTATTGTTTTGTTGTGGTCTTTATCAACTAATACTATAATTTCACAAAAACAATTTTAAGGGGTAAGCATTCTATTAATGCTAAATAACGCAATGTATACCAATGTTATTTTATGTTTATTTTTCAATTTGTGGTTTAATTATAGCAATGTTGTTCACCTAGTGATTATCGAGGTATTAACATTTTTGTTTACTCAAATGAACAAGGAAGTAAAACGTTGATAGTGATGATAGTGCTTCTAAGCTACAAAAAAATCCTTTAAAAGCCCGCTTAAAAACGTTTTTTATCTGAGTAATACCGACGTCCTTCCTCTAGCAAAATTAAAATATTTGTTTTCATAATTTTGCTGCTTCAATAATTAAATACCATATTTCGTTGGCGAAGAAAGGGACCGTTTGCAGTCTACTAATCAACCATAGTATGCATAATTACTATCATTCTCATATAGAAAAGAAAACATTGATGTCCAATTAATTGACAGGTTCATCATTAGAAATTATAAACTGTTTTTCTTGCAAGTACAGTACTACTTTGCAGTTTGACGTACCACAAACCTACTTGGTGTCACGAGTGGCATCAGCCAGTGCTTTCTATCTTTGTCCGATCGAGCCTCAAGACTGTTTGAAATCTTCACTGCATATTACTGTTTCTAATGGGGTAGCAGAAGGTCTTCATCCCAAGGGTTAACGTTAATGTTGTTTCAGCTTTGCGCCTTCGAGCAGCTTTTTATATTTCAAATAAACAGTGAGATGTGTTGTTCATATCTGACTGAATTTTATTTTTGTATTTAGTGAAACAGTTTCATGCAGTAGTAGGACTGCTCAATCTGAAAAAAAAATAAACAAAAACAAAAGAAAAAGAAAAAAGTTTTCATATATAAAAAAACTGTTGCATATAATCGAATTTCTAATCAATTTACTGACGTAGTTATATTTCAATTATTTTCAATGATAATTAATTTATTGACACATTTTTGCGCCACATATTTTCTTATTTAACATGTTTTTTTTTTCATCTAGCCGCAATTCCTCGTCCTTCTGGCTTACACGTCAAGAACATAAATGCATCTACTGTGGTTGCTCGTTGGGACCCAATTCCCTCAAAACATGCGAATGATGATTTCCTCGGATACATTGTAGAACTGAGGAATCGCCACACATGGATTCTATCGCAAACTATCAAAACAAATGAAACCAGTGTTGTGGTTAAGGATCTTAAGGATTGGTTCTGGTACGCAATCAGTGTTCAAGGTTACTCTGCAAACGAAACCGGAAGCCATTCATACCATTACTTTTTCACGTGTAAGTACTTATAAATAAATATGACGTTTGCTGCCGGCCGGGAAATACAAAAATGATGTAATTTCTTTAAATATTTGCCAGTTGATAAAACATTATTATACACATCAACTAGGCTAATCACGGTCGCCAAAAAGACACATGAAATCGACAAGGTTTGATTAACTTTTCTATTTCAACCTCAAAATTCTTGAAACTTTGCAAAATTACACAGGTGAACATGTTCTTAATACAGGGACCGCGGAGCGGTATTTTATGTGGGGGGCTGACGAGCGCCGAAGGCGTGAGTTTCTTGGGGAGTCCGGGGGCAAAAAGTGCAAAGTGTGCAAAAAGTGGGGGGCCCGTCTCCGCGGTCCCTGGAATATTTTTTCTGATTTTTTTTTGGTGGATAAATGACGTCATAAGTTTGGCGCCAAAATTTCAAGTTTATTCTATGACCAAAATGACCACTTCATTCGAAAGATGTTTCTTAAAGGATCTAAACTTAAAAGAAAATACATATTTTGCACAATAAAATAAAAAGATATGAATTTTTAAAAACTTGTATTTCGGCCATGTTGTTACAAAAAATAGAACAAAATGGCCGAAATCGAAGTATTTAAAAATTCATATATTTTGATTTTGTAGCTTAAATTTAATATTCTCTTCACTTTGTAGATCATTTCAGAAAGACCTTTCGAACGATGTGATCATTGTGGTCATAGAGCAAACTTGAAATTTTGGCGTCAAATTTATGACGTCATTTTACCGCCAAAAAAATACAAATCAGAAAAAATAAAATGAAAAGGTTGTATAGATTATTGATCTGTGTAGTCTGAATTTTGAGGAAAAAATTAGACCAAATAATCATATATGCCTTCTAATTTTTGTTTATTTTTAAATGTCAGCTACAATGACCAGTCCTAACAGCTTAAGTGTCACCATCATTAATATAACTACTGTGGAAGTACGTTGGACTCCAATCCCTAAACACGATGTTAGTGGTGTTCTCCTTGGATACACAGTAAGACTTCTGAATTACAATTCATGGCAGGTACTTCAAACTCTCAAAACAAATGGAACAAAGGTGTTCGTTAATGATCTTCAGCCTGGATTGTGGTATAGACTGGCTGTTCAAGGCTTTACAGCTAATGAAACTGGACGCCCATCAAACTTTTATAGATTTATCATACGTAAGTATATTATTCCAAATATGTAATAGCAATGAAAATTATATCAACATATAAAATGCACATGATTTGAAGTTTAATAGGAAACAAATTAAAAAATTCAAGGGTAATAAGAATTAAATTACTTCAGTTTGAACACTTCATTGTTGTCCAAAAATGCTATATTTGTTAGAACAAATAAAAGAAGGTTGCCATATTTCGAAGTGTTACAAAACAAATTCGTTTATCAAAAGTGGACAATAACATGAATTCACGTAACACGATCACGATAATACATCGAATTTTAAGCCTGTCAGTCAATTATTTGATAAAGCTAAAAGTGTTAACACTATGGCCAGAAAGGTTATATTTAACTACCGCAAGGTTCACAGCTTTGTGTAGAATGCTCGAAATTTAACCCAATGTGGCATGAAGATAGTTTGAGGACATCTGCATCAAATAGCATTGGTGTGTCACTTGTAATTAACAGGGTGACGTCATAACTGGCGTCATAACTGACGTACGAAATTTGCGCCAAAGCTTAGAACTTTAAAATGGATTCCACAAACTTACTGCAAATGTTCTATGATCCGAACTATGTATTTTAATGAAAGTCCCATGTAATTAAATATTTTAAGCAAGCTCATTATGGAAAACGGACTATGCTTGACTACCACCGAAAATTATTTTACGCATGTTTAAAAAAACGACAGTTTATTTTATTAAAAAGAAACACTTGACACACCACCTAGAGAGAGCAAATGAGACCGCTGACATAGCCTGCCTTTGTGCAGTCTGCGGGTTTTGGAGGAAAAGGAAAGGAAAGGCCGCAACGGAATGTTTTCGAGAAGCCACACCTAGGAACCTAACTTGACATAGTTACTCGAGAGCAGCATTCGAAATCTTCCCTGAATTCAATGGCTTTTCAATACAAATACAAACGGAGGAGAATGCAAAATGGCATTACTCCCCTCTGTTCAATTTTGTTGTTGTTGTTGTTGTTGTTGTTGTATATCCTTTGATTTTTGAGATACAAAAGTACTCTATGCATGTGTGCATGTATTCTTTTTACCGTCGCTTTATTTATACTTTTAAAAGTCACAGGTTTGGTATGGTTGATCTTTTGTAAACATGTAGCTCGAATTTCAATCCGTCGGGATATTATTCTATTCATTATCAAGAAAATACAAACCTGTTGGCTACCTTTCTCAGTTTTGTCACAATTAGAAATGACAGTTGAGATGACATCCCGTTTTGATTGAAAACAATTCAGCCAATCAGTATGTCCCGTTATCTCGTAAACGGGCATCTCGAAAACATGCCGTCTGCAGGCAGGCGGTTGTTCCTTTTTCTCTTTCTCGCAACCCCGCATGCGCAGACCGCGGGCATCGCAGGCTACGCTTTCCACATTGCACTTGTTACTCACAAAAGCTGTGAAAAGCTAAAAAGGAAACGTTTTAACATATCAAACTCGTAGACATTCTGCGAAACTTAGTAGCCGCGCCTTTTAGCGCACGGAAATGAGGGTCATTATATAAACAGAGCAAAACATTCCGTCGCTAAGGGCAAAATTACAAATTCACTGGCAGCATTTTATAATCGTTTTCCCATCTTTTTCTTTTGTAAAATACTATAATTTTCAACTAAATTACCGCTTTCTACGATAGATTTTACAATGGTATTTTTCAATTTTTAGTAGCATTTTATTTCGTTTTTACCTTTTACACTGCTCCACTTCAGGTAGTCCAGCTGCTAACGACCAAAAATATATCAAATTGTTCGTTTTGTGATAAAAGCATGGCCAGATTACTAACTTCACCAAGGCGATCATTATGTGATATAGGGCCATTCGAAATAGGCGCTCGAAACTGAGTAATGCGCATGCACCTAAATAGGTGTGCATGGAAACGAGGCTTTACCAAAATATTTCATTTCATTTTAGATTGTTAAGGCCCGAGCAAACGCACGCAACATTGTTGGCCAACATTTTTGCGATACGGTTTGTTGAACACGAGAACAAAAGAAATGTTGGATGAGTTTCATCAAACATCATCCAACAGGGTGTTTAAACGGGCCCAACATGTTGGAGCAACCATGTTGGTCCAACAATGTTGCGTGCGTTTGCACGGGCCTTTAATCTTGATCTATATTGAAGTATCTTCACTGAAATGTGCAGTAGTGTGAAATGGAGACTTGACCGCAACCGTGAAATTTATTCAAAAATGGGAATTGAAAAAATGGTGGGGAAATTATTTTTGGCGCGAATTTGGTCGACTATTTTTAGCATTTAGACCAAGTATTTTTACAAATGACGGGGAAATTGTTTTGGCGCGAATTTTCGGACAATGCCGAGAGAGTTGACCGCCAACCGTGTCATTTATGTGTAGCCGATATTTTTAGCGTTAGGGTTGAATGATGATGATCGATTAATTATTTTTAGCAATGAAAGGCATGAAATATTATGTGATCTTATAACTCCGTCTCTTTTATGATTCTGAAAGAACAGATCCTGTCTATGTTGAACTTGTTTGATTGGCTGTGTGCCGCCTAGTCAATCCAGGTCGAAAAGAAAAGACAGTTATCAATATCGTTCTAAGTATAACAATAAAACATTCTCTTAATAACGTGCAGACCCCGAAGAGATAATTTCTCCATCCGGATTCGAATTGACGACACATGATAGATCTGCAGTCTTTAACCACTGGGGAAATAGGTGTCGAAGGAACGGTTTTATTTTATATGATATCTAGAGTTCAGAGATATAAATTTACACCGATGTTTATTGAACTGTACGAAACCACTCAAATGGATAAAAAGTAATTTTATTCAGATTTTCAATCATTACAATTCAACATGATTATTTTCGGATTCTTTGTCATCAACGAATTTCAATTTAATGAATTTTAAAGAAAGTTGGTGAACTACACCGCAGTCCTGACAACGACATGAAAACTTGACTTTTGTGGTATGGGTATTCGATTTGTTTCCTTTTTGCGTAGTAGGCACATGCGATTCTAAAGCGCATTTAATTGTTTTTGTCAACAAGCCATAATTTGTAATTATTACAAACAAACGAACTTGAGACTTGATGTGGTGAGGAAACTAGTGAGAAAAAAAGGAGGAACCTGAAAATTATTTATCGTGAAACAGTAAGTCAAAGTATGTATGGTTAATACTGTTTGCTGGTTTCAAAGCTGCAGTGTTTGGTATCTTCTAAAGAAGTTCAAAAAGATAGGACAGAAAAACAGGTAGTTTGTTTGCCGTTTATTGACTTGTTATAAACCTAACAGAACCTTAGATAGAGTGTATTAGCTAGCGACCTCTTTTTAAAAGAACCATTCAACCATGCGAATCGAAAAGTAAACTCATCAGTAAATGATGAAATTAACCTGCAGTGTCTCACAGATTTATGTAATATATTTCTACAACTTATATCAATAACAGAATGCAGTGTGATAGTGGTATATCAGTATACTAAAGTACATTTCATAAATACCACTATATAGTTGTTTACGACGATCATACGTATTAATTATGGAATCTAGACATATTAAGTTTATATGTTAATACTAAAACAAACTCACAGCAGAGCTTATACATATTTCGATCAATATCAAACATACCTTAAACGAAGTCAGCTTGCATCGAGAAATAGCCGTTTGTGGTCAAAATATTTGATAAAATTTGATTATGTAGTAGCAATGCTCGCCAAGTTTCCGCCTGTGGTGTTCTACTTCGCTAAACTTCTGAATATGGGTGTTGGCTTTGCGTCACGTCATAGTTGACAAAAAAGACAAAAACTTTGTTCTTCTTTGTTCTAATAAAATAAGTACTTATTGACTGAGTAAGAGGGCCGTACGGGAAAATATTTGGCTCGCGGTCATGACGTATGGACCGAGCGCATATGACCCAATTTTTTAAATTTAGTTTGATTGATTGAGGAAGCCATTTCGAGTAGCGGGTCCGTACGTGTTTGTACGGACCAGGTGAAAAATCCGTACGGGGACCCCATCACGTGACTTTTTTCGATGGTTTTCTTAAGAGCGCGCGCCGGGCAAAATACGGGTCATATGATAACAGTGGTTAAAAATATATTGTACGTCCACCTATATAGCAAAGTCAATTCTATAGTAAATTTTCCAGTGTATTGGTAAAGTAAATTTCACTGATATTATTCTTATAACCTATTAACTGTCATAAAATATGCTAAAATAATAGTTGCGTCTCCCTATATTTTAATCAAAAAATCACACAAATATAAAATCTCACAGTCACGTGACCAATCACGTGACGACTTTCGGGGCAAAAACTAACACATGAACTTACCTGTAACACATTTCAGTTAAGATACTTCAATATAGATGAAGAGTAGATCAGTTAAATTAAATATTTTGGTGAAGCCTCGCTTCCATGCACATCTATTTTAGGGCATGCGCAGTACTCGGTTTCGAGCGTCTATTTCGAATGGCCCCATATCACAAAATGATCGCCTTGGTGAAGTTAGTAATTTGGTCAAGTTTCATGCTTTTATCACAAAACGAACATTTTTGATCGTTAGCAGCCGGACTAAGGCGGGTCTGCGATGGAATTATGGGTGAGAAAAGCGAATCAATTTCAGGTAAATTGATCGTTTTCACTGTTTAAAAAAAAGTTAATCCATTTTACGTCATTTTAAGCCATACATATGAATTTATTTCGATATTTTGGCTTATTTTCAATTCTATCATTTTGTTGGATATTTTAATTCAAATCGACTTCGTAGTCCAGTCAATCTTTGGATTTTTTTGGAGTCCAAACAAATTGCAATATAATTTTTCTCACTCTAATTATGTTAGAATAGGTGTCCTTAAGAACATACTAAAAATTCTAAAAAATTCCATCGGTGGAACATCCTCAAAAATCGAATTAAAGATTTCATCATCTAACCACAGGGACCCAACAATTGGAAAAAATTGACCAAGCTGTTAAATTTTGTCAAATATGAAATAATATAAATTTTTCCAGTATGTTATGATATAATAGTGTTTCAGTACAGATGTTTTCAATTTCCAATCAAAGAGATTGAAGTAATATGATAAAAATCAATATATAGAATATACGTCTCACCACAGGGATCCCGCATCTCAAATGTTTCATTTCCGAAATAACGGGATTTAAGCTGTAATTAATAATAATAATAATAATAATTATGTTTTATATAGCGTCAAAATCCTCACGTTCAACAACGCTTTACATGATTATACAGGATAATAAAGTAATTGAAAAAACGTTTAAAAATTTTAAGTTAAATTGTGCAATTTAGATATAAATGAACACTTTATACAACTTTAAAAATATGATGATATGACTTTATACAACATTTGTTTATATATTCCAACTAAAATCAATTAATGCAATTCAACTCAATTCAACAACATTAGATCTTTACTATATAAAAATATTCCAAATAAAATGATAAAAACAAAGTTCTGATGTATAATGGTGATTAGGTGATTTAAAATGCCTGCGTAAAAAGCCAAGTCTTAAGTTTGCTCTTAAAAGAAGAAAGAGAATCACACATTCTTAAATCAGCTGGGAGAGTATTCCACAACTCTGGTGCAGCAGAAGAAAAAGACCTTTTTCCATATGATTTAAGATTAAAAGGATTTTTAACCAAAAAATTTGAGGACGAAGATCTTAGAGAACGAGAAGGGACATAAGAACTGATCAGGTCACACAGGTATGAAGGGGCCATTTGATGTAATACTTTAAAAGTGAGCAAAAGTATTTTAAATTCAATGCGTTTCTCAATAGGCAGCCAGTGTAAATTATAAAGGACATGAGTTATATGATCAGACTTTCGAGAAAAACTAACAACTCTGGCAGCTGCATTTTGAACAAATTGAAGCTTTTGTATAGAGGATTTAGGGAGTCCATATAACAAAGAATTACAAAAATCAAGTTTGGACGAAATAAGTGCATGGACAAGAGTTTCACAAGCACCGTGGCTGATAAATTTGCGGATCTTCCAAATGTTATGGATGTGAAAGAAACAGGATTTACAAATTGAAGTGATGTGTTCACCAAGAGACAATTGTTCATCAAATATGACCCCAATATTTCGAGCAGAGTGTGATGGAGATATGTCATAGCTGAAAATCATTGGCTGAAAATTATTATTATATTTAAAAATATATATTTTATCCCAATAACAATACCCTGGTCATCAGAGGCTTGACTAACTTTCTCCCTGAAACGTACTTTGAGCTGCAAAGCAGCAAGACTTGTTTATTTTTATTTGTAAAACATTTTCTCGGGATTGATCCCTATTTTATACACAAAAATTAGAACCTAGCCTGCTCCCAAAGCCTCGTGTATTTTGATCTCTGAATGTATTCATACGATCCCGATCTCCCTCTAAAAGTCTCTACAGAACTGTACTTGGAGTGTTTGGTTATCACTTACTGGTAGGGAGACATAAGGGAATTTTATGCAAAAAAATTGGTCACGTGACCTGTTTAACAAAATATCTCCCTAACAGTAAGTGATAACCAAATTCTCCAAGAACAGTTCGGTGGAGACTTTGGTGAGAAGTACATTTAATGTATAAGTTTTACTTATTCAAACTCGCGACCGCATTTTCAAATGAAAAACGAAATCCCTTATCCATCTTAACTGGTCACGTGACCGCCCCTTTGTCAAAATTAAAACTTTAGGAACAGCAACAGCCCGAGATCTATCAATAGACCAATTTTTATTAAAATCAGATAGATTTTGTGGCAATGACAAATAAAAACGTTTTTTCGTGAAACACTGGCTAGAACCAGGCCTTAATATACTTGAGTTGTTTGCGTTTACAAATGTATGCAAAATCTATCAATTTGATGTGCAAACCCCCTCCCCCTTAAGCAATGTTGATTGGTCTTTAAATGACAACCGTTTCACATTCCCACAATTCAACATTGAAACGGAAAAATGATGTTGAAATATTTTTCTTGTTAAAACCAAATAATTTCCCAAGGTATTTTGAACATGATTGTAGATTCGCCCACCGTACGTAAACTCCCAAAACACTGGGTGGGAAGAAAATCTGTCGTTGCCTGGAAACAGCCAATCGCGAGTCTGATAAAACAATAGGAATTGTATAAAGTTTACCGTTGAGCCCGTAAGATCGAGATATCACTTTCTCACCCCTATACTACTCAGTCAGAAATATGATATATTTTGTATGTTTATTTTGTTCGAAGCGGAGTGATACCACATTGTTATTAACTTTGTTCATCCGAAGATTTATTTAATATGGTGAATTCGAAATTCTTTAACGGTCGATCGTACGTACAGTCATTATTACGGTGCTATGTTATAGTGATATGGATATATAGATTTAGTAGTCCACGTTTATTGTGTATACTGATCCGGATAAACAGCCTTTAAAATTAGAATAGAAATGATAGAAATGTATCTATCATATCGGCCGTTTTGAACCTAGTTGTTGTAAATGGCTAGTAGCCAGTGCTGGTGCTTCAGCTTGAATATCTTTATTCTAATTTTCTTTGTCTTCAACGAAAAAACAAATTTATCAAAGCTGTGTCGAGGTTCAATTTATATTCATGTCAAAGCCTTTGGCTAAGGTAATTCCGATTCATTCTTCTCATGCCAGTAAGCTTTCAATGATCCTGGGCAACTCCCTCTCTCTGGCCATCCATCTTTACAGTAAGAGGCTATTTGTCTGCACATTTGCTATTTGTCCTCTCTCTGACGCTCTCGTATCTCATTAAGCCTTTTATCACTGGCTGGAATCTCACTCAGAACACTGTCCACATATAACTCAATTTCTTCGTCTCTCAGCCAATCATGCTCTGATTTCGATTTGTTGACTGGTGCTCTAATAATGTATCAGCAACTACTAGCAACTTACCAGGCACATGTGAAATGGTATAATTAAACCTCAACAAACGCATGTGCAGCCTCTGGATCCTGGTGGCAGATCACTTAATTTATTTGATCCTAGAAGAGATATAAGTGGTTTATGATTAGTTTCAATATGAAAAATTTACCAATAAGGTAATCAGAGAGTCTTTCACAGGCCCAAATGACAGCAAGGGCCTCCTTCTCCACTTGAGCATAACGCTGTTCTGTCTCAGTCATCAATCGTGAGATGTATGCAACTGGTTTCCGCAGCTCAGTTCATGAAGTAAAAAAAAAAGTGAAAAAACTTGCCAAAGCTATAGCACAAGGACTGAATTTTGTTGTGAAAACGGCATTTTCGTCTAAAAACGATGTTTTTTTGATAAAAAATCCAAGGTCAAAAAAGTGTGATTTTCACTATTGAAAAATAAGGCAAAAACGGTCATTTTTGACTTTCCTAAAGTTCATATGGAATTTTTATGCTAAAATTGCTTGTTTCTTGTGACTGACATGCTATGAAAATTTGAAAAACTTCCTAGTGCTTACTAACATTCAAACGGCTGGGCAAATTTGGCTTGTTTAAAAAAGTTAGAATTTTTCAAAGCAAGGTCGTTTTTTTACGGGCGGTTTCGGGCGCCGTAGGCGTCAAAGGGTTAAATACCATATTTTGTTGGCGAAGAAAGGGACCGTTTGCAGTCTACTAATCAATCATAGTATGCATAATTACTATCATTCTCATATAGTAAAGAAAACATTGATGTCCAATTAATTGACAGGTTCATCATCAGAAATTATAAACTGTTTTTCTTGCAAGTACAGTACTACTTTGCAGTTTGACGTACCACAAATCTACTTGGTGTCACGAGTGACATCAGCAAGAGCTTTCTATGTTTGTCCGATAGAGCCTCAAGACTGTTTGGAATCTTCACTGCATATTACTGTTTCTAATGGGGTAGCAGAAGGTCTTCATCCCCAGGGTTAACGTTAATGTTTTTTCAGCTTTGCGCCTTCTAGCAGCTTTTTATATTTCAAAAAAACAGTGAGATGTGTTGTTCATATCTGACTGAATTTTATTTTTGTATTTAGTGAAACAGTTTCATGCAGTAGTAGGACTGCTCAATCTGAAATAAATAAACAAAAACAAAAGAAAAAGAAAATAATTTTCATAAAAAACTGTTGCATATAATTGAATTTCTAATCAATTTACTGACGTAGTTATATTTCGATTATTTTCAATGTTAATTAATTTATTGACACATTTTTGCGCCACATATTTTCTTATTTAACATGTGTTTTTTTTTCCATCTAGCCGCAATTCCTCGTTCTTCTGGCTTACACGTCAAGAACATAAATGCATCTACTGTGGTTGCTCGTTGGGACCCAATTCCCTCAAAACATGCGATTGATGATTTCCTCGGATACATTGTAGAACTAAGGAATGACCACACATGGATTCTATCGCAAACTATCAAAACAAATGAAACCAGTGTTGTGGTTAAGGATCTTAAGGATTGGCTCTGGTACGCAATCAGTGTTCAAGGTTACTCTGCAAACGTAACCGGAAGCCGTTCATACCATTACTTTTTCACGTGTAAGTACTTATTAATAAATATGACGTTTGCTGCCGGCCGGGAAATACAAAAATGATGTAATTTCTTTGAATATTTGCCAGTTGATAAAACATTATTATACACATCAACTAGGCTAATCACGGTCGCCAAAAAGACACATGAAATCGACAAGGTTTGAGTAACTTTTCTATTTCAATTTCAAAACTCTTGAAACTTTGCAAAATTACACAGGTGAACATGTTCTTAATACAGGGACCGCGGAGCGGTATTTTATGTGGGGGGCTGACGAGCGCCGAAGGCGTGAGTTTCTTGGGGAGTCCGGGGGCAAAAAGTGCAAAAAGTGGGGGGCCCGTCTCCGCGGTCCCTGTAATATTTTTTCTGATTTTTTTTTGGTGGGAAAATGACGTCATAAGTTTGGCGCCAAAATTTCAAGTTTATTCTATGACCAAAATGAGCACTTCCTTCGAAAGATGTTTCTAAAAGGATCTAAACTTAAAAGAAAATACATATTTTACACAATAAAATAAAAAGATATGAATTTTTTAAAACTTGTATTTCGGCCATTTTGTTACAAAAAATAGAACAAAATGGACGAAGTATTTAAAAATTCTTATCTTTTGATTTTGTAGCTTAAGTTGAATCTTCTTTTCACTTTGTAGATCATTTCAGAAAGATCTTTCGAACGATGTGATCATTGTGGTCATAGAGCAAATTTGAAATTTTTGCGCCAAATTTATGACGTCATTTTCCCGCCAAAAAATACAAATCAGAAAAAATAAAATGAAAAAGTTGTATAGATTATTGATCTGTGTATTTTATCGAAGTTTCAAGAATTTTGAGGTTAAAGTGGAAAAGTTAGTCAAACCTTGTCGATTCCAGTTGTCTTTTTGGCTACCGTGAATAGTTTGCCTTAATAATTAAAAGATTCGTAACTTTTATTGGAAATCAGTATTTCATGCATACAATCAAATTTATAATATATGCTTATTTTGCTGTAGCTCTTGGTTTGCTAACCTGGCTTATGAAAATACATCCGACTTACATTAAGACATGTTGTATTATGAAAGCCAGCATGTTGTCATGGTGCAGTCTGAATTTCGAGGACAAAATTAGACCAAATAATCATATATGCTTTCTAATTTTTGTTTATTTTTAAATGTCAGCTACAATGACCAGTCCTAACAACTTAAGTGTCACCATCATTAATGTAACTACTGTGGAAATACGTTGGACTCCAATCCCTAAACACAATGTTAGTGGTGTTCTGCTTGGGTACACAGTACGACTTCTGAATTACGATTCATGGCAGGTATTTCAAACTCTCAAAACAAATGGAACAAAGATGTTTGTTAATGATCTTCAGCCTATATTGTGGTATACTCTGGTTGTTCAAGGCTTTACAGCTAATGAAACTGGACGTCCACTATACTATTATGGATTTGTCATAAGTAAGTATATTAAGTATATATCCAAATATGTAATAGCAATGAAAATTATATCAACATATAAAATGCACATGATTTGAAGTTTAATAGGAAACAAATTAAAAAATTCAAGGGTGATAAAAATTAAAGGCCCTCTTGCATCCAAGGTGCATTGCAGCTGTTTGTTTATGTTTTGAAAATATCTATTGTTAAAAGTCGCTCTCTAATTGGTTAGAAAACCGATCCCGCAATGCGGGCTACTCACGGGTTTTTCATGTTGTTCGATTCAGGCTGTCAAGCTCGAAGACTTCGAAGTGTTTGTGGTTTCGTGTACTATAAAAAATGATATTATGCATGGAATCCGAAACGTTAACGTCCATGGATATTACTATAGAAGGTCAGGATGACGACGTGAATGCATACGGTGCAAAAAATGTTTACATAAACATGAATACATTCAAGAATATACTGTTTAATTTTGATAGCTTTGCCGAGTGTTGTTTAAAAATCCATTTCACTATGACAAACACATTTCGGATTATAACAGCAGTTGAGTCTTCATTCCTTGTATCAACGTTGACACGATGCAAAAGGACTTCCATAAATACGCTATCGGTGGTTCTTTCGAAGCCAAGTGCGGTTTTTCTCTACCTAAATAGGTCGAACACAGAGCTTCTGCCGATCCTTAGACTTGGGTCGCCCGGGAAGACGAGGCCTTCAACGACGTCGGGTCGACATTTAGATCAAAAATATGTATAAAAAAGGTCGGAACGACTAAAATATTATCCCAGAAAGCTTAATTAGATATTAAATTATACGATTATAAAAATAAATTATGAAAATTAACTCTTTTAACTAATGATGGAAACGGATTCTATAAGATTTTGCTATTCTACACAAAAATTGGTATTTTCCGTATGTGAGAAAATCATCGAAGCGCGCAATGCATCTTGGATGCAAGAGGGCCTTTAATTCACTTCAGTTTGAACACGTCATTGTTGTCCAAAAATGCTATATTTGTTAGAACAAATGAAAGAAGGTTGCCATATTTCGATGTGTTACATTACAATTTCGTTTATCAAAAATGGACAATAACATGAGTTCACGTGACACGTGCGATCACGATAATACATCGAATTTGGTTTTGCGTCTGCAAATTTTGAAGCCTGTCAGTCAATTATTTGATAAAGCTAAAAGTGTTAACACTATGATCAGAAAGGTTAAAGGTTAACTACGGCAAGGCTCACAGCTTTGTGTAGAATGCTCGAAATTTAACCCAATGTGGCATGAAGATAGTTTGAGGACATCTGCATGAAATAGCATTGGTGTGTCACTTGTAAGTAACAGGGTGACGTCATAACTGGCGTCATAACTGACGTACGAAATTTGCGCCAAAGCTTAGAACTTTAAAATTGATTCCACAAACTTACTGCAAATGTTCTATGATCCGAACTATGCATTTTAATGAAAGTCCCATGTAATTAAATATTTTAAGCAAGCTAATTATGGAAAACGGACTATGCTTGACTACCACCGAAAATTATTTTACGCATGTTTAAAAAAACGACAGTTTATTTTATTAAAAAGAAACACTTGACACACCACCTAGAGAGAGCAAATGAGACCGCTGACATAGCCTGCCTTTGGGCAGTCTGCGGATTTTGGAGGAAAAGGAAAGGAAAGGCCGCAAACGGAATGTTTTCGAGAAGCCACACCTAGGAACCTAACGTGACATGGTTACTCGAGAGCAGCACTCCAAATCTTCCCTGAATTCAATGGCTTTTCAATACAAATTCAAACGGAGGAGAATGCAAAATGGCATTACTCCCCTCTGTTCAATTTTGTTGTTGTTGTTGTTGTTGTTGTTGTTGTTGTTGTTGTTGTTGTTGTTGTTGTATATCCTTTGATTTTTGAGATACAAAAGTACTCTATGCATGTGTGCATGTATTCGTTTTACCGTCGCTTTATTTATATTTTTAAAAGTCACAGGTTTGGTATGGTTGACCTTTTGTAAACATGTAGCTCGAATTTCAATCCGTCGGGATATTATTCTATTCATTATCAAGAACTGGTAGTTTGTAACTCGGCATAAATGCCAAATGTTAATCGCATCAAATCGATAAAAGCAAATAAAAACCTGTTGGCTACCTTTCTCAGTTCTGTCACAATTAGAAATGACAGTTGAGATGACATCCCGTTTTGATTGAAAGCAATTCAGCCAATCAGTATGTCCCGTTATCTCGTAAACGGGCGTCTCGAAAACATGCCATCTGCGGGCAGGCGGTAGTTTCTTTTTCTCTTTCTCGCAACCCCGCAGACCGCAGGCATCGCAGGCTACGCTTTCCACATTGCACTTGTTACTCACAAAAGCTGTGAAAAGCTAAAAAGGAAACGTTTTAACATATCAAACTTTGTAGACATTCTGCAAAACTTAATAGCCGCACCTTTTAGCGCACGGAAATGAGGGTCATTATATAAACAGAGCAAAACATTCCGTCGCTAAGGGCAAAATTACAAATTCGCTGGCAGCATTTTATAATCGTTTTCCCATCTTTTTCTTTTGTAAAATACTATAATTTTCAACTAAATTACCGCTTTCTACGTTAGATTTTACAATGGTATTTTTCAATTTTTAGTAGCATTTTATTTCGTTTTTACCTTTTACACTGCTCCTCTTCACGCGGGTCTGCGATGGAATTATGGGTGAGAAAAGCGAATCAATTTCAGGTAAATTGACCGTTTTCACTGTTTAAAAAAAGTTAATCCATTTTACGTTATTTTAAGCCATACATATGAATTTATTTCGATATTTTGGTTTATTTTCAATTCTATCATTTTGTTGGATATTTTAATTCAAATCGACTTCGTAGTCCAGTCAATCTTCGGATTTTTTTGGAGTCCAGTCCAAACAAATTGCAATATAATTTTTCTTACTCTAATTATGTTAGAATAGGTGTCCTAAAGAACATACTAAAAATTCTAAAAAATTCCATCGGTGGAACATCCTCAAAAATCGATTTAAAGATTTCATCATCTAACCACAGGGACTCCACAATTGGAAAAAAATGACCAAGCTGTTAAATTTTGTCAAATATGAAATAATATAAATTTTTCCAGTATGTTATGATATAATAGTGTTTCAGTACAGATGTTTTCAATTTCCAATCAAATAGATTGAAGTAATATGATAAAAATCAATATATAGAATATACGTCTCACCACAGGGATCCCGCATCTCAAATGTTTCATTTCCGAAATAACGGGATTTAAGCTGTAATTGGCTGAAAATTATTATTATATTTAAAAATATATATTTCATCCCAATAACAATACCCTGGTCACCAGAGGCTTGACTAACTTTCTCCCTGAAACGTACTTTGAGCTGCAAAGCAGCAAGACTTGTTTATTTTTATAAAAAATGGCCATTTGCAATGGGATTGGTTAAGTCATGTAGAAATACTGAATTTATACAGAGATTTACACAAACGTGTACGTTGAACGACCATGCGTTCTCAATTTACTCTTTACTTCAAATCACGTGGAAACAGCACGTATTACAACTTCCTGTAACGTAACTTCCGTTTTGTATAGAAATATGATTAACATAATACAACATCTCCCTTTTTAACTAAAGTAGTGAAATACAATACAATGTACTTTAGTCCATATAGCAATCAAGATAATATAGTTAATGTTATTGATGTTCAAACTCTTAAATGTTATTGATGTTCAAACTCTTAAATGTTATTGATGTTCAAAGTCTTAAATGTTTGTTTTACATTTCCAAAAGTTGCGGGGGACGAATGACACGCCCTGATCTTGTGGTCATCTGTGATCTTGTGGACTTCTGCATCTACATCTGCTGAACTTGATTGGTAAATAGACAAGGACTTTCTGTTTCTTCGGATAGCTCCCTTGGGTGTATGAACCAGGTATGATCGTGGTGTTTCTGCTGCTTTGATGACAGTAGCTAGTACTTTCAAATCACGAACCCACACTGACGTTCCTACTGGAATTTCTTTCAGATCTCTAGCTCCGTGACAATTGTCAAAACGTTCATTTTGGATCTGTTTTCTGAACTCTTTTCCTCTCTGAACTTGACAACATTCGGCCATCCGGGTGTAAGTTCTGACTCAGCCACTGGAATCCTCGAGCGAATCTTCCGACCAAACAACAGCTCTGCTGGACTGTATCCGTTCTCTAACTTGGTTGAGCGATAGGCGTACAGTAGTACTTTCGCTGGATCTTCTTCTTTTTTGATAAGACTTTTGACAGTTTTTACCTTTCGTTTTTGCAGCTCCATTTGCCTGAGCATACTTTGGACTACTGGTAACACTCTCACATTCCCAGTCTTTGGCAAACTTGAGAAACTCGGCTGAGTCATAACTGTGGACCATAATCTGATCTCACTATCTGTGGCACTCATGCCTGGCAAAAATTGACTTTAGAGCTCTAATGGTATCTTGTGATGTCTGGGATGAAAGGTACAGTGCTACTTCAATGTAACGACTGGAAGTAGTCCACAACTATTAAATAGGTTTTGCCTTTTAGCTGGGACAAGTCAGTTCCAACTATCTGCCATGGCCTCTCTGGAGTCACAGCTGGGATGAGTGGCTCTGTGCTGTTATTTCGTACTCTGCACATTTCCTGCATCTGTGAATCATGTTTTCAACCATGAGCTATAGGATGCATGACATTTATGCACGATACTACTGTGGATAGTAACATAGATCGTTGTATAATTTACAAACAAATAAAAACAATTTACTAGCAAATGTCAATTAATAAAACACAATATAGAGTTTGTTATATCTGCTTTATTACCTTGTGTGTTGAATTACGCTTTGGCGAAGTCCATAACCCCGATAAATAGCTAAAACATTTGAAATCCCGAGCGACAACAACCCCAAAAAGCCGCGCACACGCAGTATGGTCGAAGTTCTAAGTTAGGTCATTTTCGGCCACCATTTTGCTTTCAACTTCGATAGTACAGTGTTTTAGTAATCAATGTCTTTATAGTCAAACAAGCTCACGCGTTGACCCCTAGAGTCGATTAATGATTTGAATGTTTAATTGTCGATTTCATTTTTCAGTTGAATTTTTGCATCGTCGAAAACGAACAGTGCAAAATTCAAATCAACTTTAAATTCAATATTCGAATTTTGATTGGTTAATGATTAACACAGGAAGACCAAGAAAGCTTGGCGGCTAAGGAATCTTTTCCGTGTTTACGTGCCAGGAAGGCATTTATCGAATACTATTTGACAAAATATCGTTTAACTAAGCAATAGTTGTTTATCTAACAAAGATATTTGAGTCCTTCAATCGACAATATCTAACTGGGAGTCTAGAAGACACTTGAAGAAGAAAATACAAGGAGTTTACTAATAATAATAGTTTAATAAACACCAATATTGCAGTTAAAACTGAATTACATTGGTATGACAATAGTATGAAATTGATAATCTAATCTAATATAATTTATTTATTACAATTTACGGATTGATGCTTGGATAAATGACTTTCTAAAACGATCAGTTTTGTATCTAGGCTCTATGAAAGGACGTTTGTTTCTTAAAAAATATTTACAGTTAACATTGAAAGCTGGGATCAGGCAGTAAAGTTTATGGTTTGGATCGTTAACAATGTTCTCAAAGAGTTTCACACACGATGCCTGTCGGCGACTGTCTAGAGACTGTAAACAGGAGGTAGACAGTTTTTCGCTGTAAGATAGATCAGGATCACAGATGATAGTGAGGGCGCGTTTCTGTATCCGCTCAATGTCGTCGCTGAGGTACTTGGGTAGAGCATAGTGAAAAACCGGTGATGCGTATTCGATAACACTACGTATACACGAGCAGTAGAAGTTAACCATGTCAGAAATAGGCACCTTAGCACGTTTGAGTTGCCTTAAAAAGTACATACGTTTGGATGCTTTCTTTACGATATATTCAACATGGCAGTTCCATTTAAGATCGTTACTGATAATTATTCCTAAGACTTTCACTTGTCTGACGAGTTCAAGTTCTTTGTTGTTAATAGACAGAGGGTAGCAATTGGTTTGAGTCTTCGTGAATTGTATCTTCATCTCTTTGCACTTGTCTTCGTTTAGTGTAAACCTAAGTTGGTTAGATTGGTCGTGGATTTCATTAATGACTGTTTGCATGTTGCTTACCGATCCCTTAGAGATGGTTTCACAGGCGGTAATATCGTCCACATATTTCCACAAACGAGCGTCAGCATCTAGGTTGTTAATCATTAGGATGTAAAGCCATGGTCCCAATTTAGTACCCTGAGGTACACCTGCAGGGACTAGGGACCAGTTTGAGAGAGCACCACCTTGCAGCTTGACTCTCTGCTGACGATTTGTTAAGAAGTCGGTGGTCCATTTCACTACCCATTCTGGAAGTTCAAGTGACTGAAGCTTTCCAACTAACAAATGATGATCGATTAGGTCGAACGCTTTTCGAAAGTCGAGTAACATGATTCTAGCCAAGGAACCATTGCCATCAGTAGATTGGGTTAGATGGTGTAACATACTAATTAAAGCATATGAAGTTGATGATTTAGGTACGGCGCCGTACTGGCGTGGGTCGATAATTCTCAAGATGGCCGGTTTAATAAAACCATCAACCACTACTTCTTCTGCAACTTTTGATAGAATAGGAGTCAGTGAAATGGGTCTAACGATAACATTCGTCAAGTGATTGAAATTGAAGCTCAAAAACTCCAGCGTTCATGGTCATGAAATTTGAGATAGACTTCTTCTCCAAGGTTTTTACCCACCTTTGTTTTATCTGATTTATTTTATCAAATCACAAGTCGAATTTCGAACTGATTCTTTGTTTGAATATTGCAATATTCGGTTAATCCCATTCTCACAAATAAAACGAATAATCGACTAATGATTTGATTAATCGACTCTAGGGGTCAACGCGTGAGCTTGTTTGACTGTAAATACGCTCAAATCGCTTGCAAATCTACACACCATTCGCGGTATAGCCACACTAAAAGATGTCGAGCGTTTTCGGAAAGGCCATTTAGAAAGACGCCGCAAATCTATCGTCAAACTGACTATGAAAATGCCTATCGTGAAACTTACCGTGAATTACATGTGAATTATCTATCCAAAAGCTACATATGTATTCAAAAGCTAATTATATTCACACTTATACAAACTCTAAAACAACAAAGAGCTCAACTACAGAGTGTAGTCTACCGAAGAAAGAACGAGGATTTCAAGCGAAGAAGATTCAAGACTAGTGACTTGTGTTTACTTTAAACCATGTGACTCAATGTAAGGCCGCCTTCTCAAAGATGATCACTTCTTTCATATTAATAATGCTAAGTACCTTGCTTCTTTTATTATTTTTTATTCAAGGATGTATTTTCTGTTTTCCCTATTTGATATTAGTCTGTATTAGGGTACAAAACAGTCAACTTCTTCGACTGCTACACTCCAACGTACTATAGTGTCATTTCATCGTTCAGTGATTTTGATATAATATTAGATAAAACTAGTCGTTTGACTGTACATTTATGAATGTATATAATGATGCAGAAGTCACAATAAAGATTACAAATAATACCAGATCTCCTATTTCAAGGTTTGTTTATTATAATTATAGACATCTTCGCTGTCATCATAGTCGTGAGACAAGTAGAATACTAACACGATTAATAAATTCGTTTAAACACCAAAGGTAGGAAGCTTAGACTGTTTGTTTATCATAGAATACGCTCAAATATACCCAGTTCTTCTAAGTTACATAATTATATTAACTGTGCCAAGGTCAAAATCGAGCATTATTCTTCAAAGCTCAAGGGGATTGGGATACAAGAATTTATTTCTCAAAGTAGGTTCAAATGTAAAGCCATGTACATGTATATCGTCCCTTTCTTTAATAGACCGACGTCTCTTTATAAGACTCAGTCACATGTAATGAATTAATTACTGTAAGTGTAAACTATATTATGATGTCGAGAATAATCCTGGTCCTAAAAACACACTATATGTTGATCCAAGCAAGACAATAACAGCACCATATAGCTGGTACTGCTTTTATCTTTGGACGAAATACAGTACAACAATGTGTTGAAATGAGTTGATGTTCTTTAATTTATAATAACAAAGATGAAATTAATTCATCAATTGTTCTTGTAATGATAATGAATATTGAGGATCAGTTCTGATTGTCACAATCGGCATGACGGTCATTTCTCATGAAATCAGAACTACCCACAAGGTTAAATGTGTTTAATACTGATTATGAACTTCAATATAGTGACAGTTTTAAAGGTAATCTACAAAAAGAAACTGCAAATTATTCATATGAGATATAGGTAGATAAATAAATTTCTAATGAAAGATGAAAGTGCGCGTTCACGCAGGCGTCTATTTTCATAAATTGTACTTATAATTATTAAACGTAGTTAGAGCATCAAAGAGAATCCCGAGTTCACGCAGTTATGCGTGTAGTTAATAATAGTATGCACTCGTTGTTGGTGATAACTTTTATTTGCGATTATATGGTGAAGTTTCCAACATGGGAGGTTAGAGCGATTATTTGGGGTATAAATTTTAAACTTACAATGCATAGACTACATAATGAGAATAGCTTTGTGAGGTTAGAACGTGACCCCTATGGTGGGGTAAGTTACAAGTGGGGTGGGGTAGGTCGTGACGTATTTACACAGGAAGCCCAAAGTGGGGGAGGGGTAGTCTTAATTACGTCATTCCACAGGAAACCAACTTGGGAGAGTGGTTCCTTGAAAGATGATATAATGCATTTAGTGAGGTACGCTGACCAAAATCTTGGAACTCAAAAGTTTACACTGACGGTCTAGTGAGTGAGCGAGTGAGTGACACTTCCGTTTTAAAAGTCCCATCCCAATAACTCGAAGATCTTCGATCCACTCAACTCAACGCAAAGAATCGCAGTAAATCGATCGAAGAACAATTTTTCCCTTAAATATATTGAGGTCATTCCCGATTCAAGGGCCATTCTGCTGAAAATGAGATCCAATCTTTCACTGTCGATTCTATAAACATTTCCCAATTAACAAAATCAGCAAAATAGTTATCCATTTTTTTTTTAAACTATCTCTCGTTTTTGCTCTAGGTGGGTTGTGATAGATAATGACTGCAGACTGTCTGACTTTAAAATGTTAAAAACTTAAGCCTGGATTTCACTAGCGACGCAACGCAAGCGAAAACGCAAGCGCAAACATAAGGGTTAATTTCAAAGTGAAAACGAGACGTGAATAAGCGCAAGCGCAAACACACTTTTTACTAGTGCCACGCGCAGCATCGCCACATCGCCACACGCCACATCGGATGCTTGAAAATTTCCCTTAGCAAAGACTTGTAGCAAAGTTTTAAAATAGCGGTCTTGCACTCAGCACAGGCATACTCATATATATTTCTCCACTGACTTGAAAAATACACTGTATAATATGTTCATCGTGGACGTCGAGAAGTCTGATTCTATATCAATTAAAAGAAATAAGGACTTAATTGCGTATAAAAATGTGTTTTGGCATTTATATTTTGAATCCAACAATAGCCGTTAAACTCAATATTTAAAAACAATTACGATGACTATATTAAACACGGCAAATTACCTTTTGTGAATGTTGCTTGATGTTTCTTGTGCCGGTCGCTTTATTCGAGCACCAATCATAGTAACGATGGAAGTATTTTTGAAAAAGAACAAGTTTATCGTACATTTTGTACGTACTTGAACCAACGACAGTGATGGAGTGTTTTTGAATGACCCGTGAATAAAGCGACCGGCACAAGAAACATCAAGTAACATTCACAAAAGGTAATTTGTCTTGTTTAATATAATCTTTGCTAAGGGTAATTTTCAAGCATCCGATGTATTACGAAGTCCGATTCTGCGTCCGATTTCCCAACCGACGGAGAAGAATCAGTCATCACTGTGTAAACAAATTACCCTATGTACTGCCAAAATAATCCGATTAGTTGAGCAGACGAGTCCACAAAGGGGCCGCTGTTTGTTTCCTACCCCTGTCTCTTTAGGTGAATGAAGGGGCGAATTCGATTTTAATCCAATTAGTGTTTGGCTAATAAATAACGAATATTCGCGACAGCACTACGTTGAACGGCCTGTACAGCGTCACACAATCTTAGCGGTTCAAACGACCGTTGGTGATATCGTCGGTGTGGTTGAATGCAGCACATTATCGTGATTAAAAGCGGACAATTACACATTTTCTGGACAATATTTGAGATAAGTAAAACTTGATTTATATACCAATGTCCATATATTTTACAAAACAAAACATTTCGTTTTTTTCAGTCGCGTGACTGACTTTTGAACCAGTTAGACATTTTGAGATAATTACGTTGCCCACTGAACGTTTACAGCGTTGTTGAAGTTTTCTTTCCGAGGTTAAAAATACATACCTCCGTACTTGCGTTAGATCTGCCTTTAAAACCTCGGTTAATATTTAAATTCAAAATAAAACCAATAATTCAATATGCACAGTACAAGAGAATAAGTACCTTACGGGATAAAATCGAGCTTAAGGGATAGCAGCATTTAGACCAATGAGACTCCAACTCTTATAATTATAAATTTAAGATACTACGCGCGATGTGATTGGTCAAGCGCTGTGCTTTATAACTGAACAGAGCACAGTTTTGACGACATCATGACGAATCTCTGTCACGCACCGAACTCGATTTATTTCAGGATTTCAGTGGCAAAATCAGAAAACAAAACACTAAAATGAGATATTCTAAATCAGGAATTACCGAGAATCAGCCTATTTTCAAACAGAAATACAATCTATTGTTTATATTTAGAAAGCAGAGTGAAGTTTGAAAAGAAAAGAAAGTAAAATATACACTCAAAAAGTCTTCGCAAAAAAGGACTCAAAACCGCCCAAATATAAAATGACACCAAACGCACCAAACTTGATAAATTCAAAAGTTCTACAAAATGCATAGCATTTCAAACGATATTTAAATATTGCATTCTCTAACAAAAGCAACTTTGAGCAGGGTTTTTTTTTAGCTGAAAATAAGCTTACTATCAGTTTTCTTGCTGGGACGATTGTTGGCGAAAATTTGTCAAAAGGACTGCAAAACGGCATAAATTTAAAACACATATGGTCAAGGAGAACAAATTGGCATTCATTACAATTTTTTACTTACAGTAAAGGAATTTCCATTCATCGTTTATCCATATAAACTTATTTTTATCGGCCTTTTGCAGTCACTTTTGCATCGATTGAATTTCATTCGCACGAGTGTAGCGTGGCGTTACAGTGTTATAGGAAACCGAAATAGGCAACCAAGACGGTAACCATTCAGCGCTCGAGAACTCACATGCATGCATGTTAGTAGGGAGAATTTTGAAAAAAGTTCAGGAACTTAATCGATAAAAACGTGAAATTTAAGTAATTGTAATTAATTTTAATTTTAATTAATTTTTAATTTTAATTAATTTCAATTTTAAAAAGCTTAAATGAAATGTGCAAATATATAATAAAACAAATAGAACAGTCTTTTCCGTTATCTGTTCAGTTATAAAGCACTAAGAAAATGAATAGAGCACTCAAGAAGTGAGGAGAAGCACTTCTCCCATCACTTCTTTCGTGCTCTCGCACTTTCATCGTGCTTTATAACTGAACAGAGCACGGAAAAGACTGTTGTATTTGTTAAATAATGATTAGACTTAAATAACACACGATCATATAATAATATCTAAAATATTTAAATTTCAGGGATTTACATTATTGTTATTACTCACTTTAGATGCAGTCCCGAGAGTTTCTGGTTTGAACGTCACAATATATAGAACAACAATGCTTGCTGAGTGGGATCCAATCCCCAAAGAATATGTCTTTGGGAAACTACTTGGATACGATGTAAAACTTACAACATACACCAGTGACCGGGTTTATCAATATTTCAAAACAAACACAGCTAGTATTGTGATTAAAGATCTTCATCCTAGGACAAGACACAGATTGACTGTCAGAGGCTATACTGCTAACGATACAGGATTGTATTCATACTTTTACTTTGTTACACGTAAGTATGTACTTGTGTTACATCAATTTTTGAGTTTTTCGGCTTACTGGGATATTAAACTGATTATATATATGCAGCGTTTAGTGATAAAAAATGTTTTTGGCAGCTGCTAGTTATTTCACAACTAGCAATTTGAATATTCAAGTTTGTAGAAAACAAGCGAAACGAACAAACGAACAGACGAACAAACGGACAGACAAACAAACGAACAAACGAGCAAACGGACAAACATGTAAACAAACAAACTAAAAAACAAACAAACGAACAAACAAATAAACGAACAAGCGAACAAGCGAACAAGCGAACAAGCGAACAAGCGAACAAGCGAACAAGCGAACAAGCGAACAAGCGAACAAGCGAACAAGCGAGCAAGCGAGCAAGCGAACAAGCGAGCAAGCGAACAAGCGAACAAGCGAACAAGCGAACAAGCGAACAAGCGAACAAGCGAACAAGCGAACAAGCGAACAAGCGAACAAGCGAACAAGCGAACAAGCGAACAAGCGAACAAGCGAACAAGCGAACAAGCGAACAAGCGAACAAGCGAACAAGCGAACAAGCGAACAAGCGAACAAGCGAACAAGCGAACAAGCGAACAAGCGAACAAGCGAACAAGCGAACAAGCGAACAAGCGAACAAGCGAACAAGCGAACAAGCGAACAAGCGAACAAGCGAACAAGCGAACAAGCGAACAAGCGAACAAGCGAACAATTAAATATATGTTGATAAGCAAAGGTTTTGCAATACATTTTTGTAACGAAATAAGTAATATACTTGCGTGCACGACGTTTTGTCATCTTCATGATCCCATTATCAAGTGAAAAGTGTTTGAAGTGAAAAGTGAAAAGTGTATGAACGAATATCATTAAAATGCAAAGCATTACCTGCAGCTGACTCCTTAACCTTGTAGTTTAATTATAGCATTCTTTGTTTTACACAGCATGTGGTGGTATTATAGACAAACAGCTACAGGGAAAAATAACTGTAACAGGGTATAGTTATCGGTTTCATTTAAATTGTGTATGGCAGATTCAAGGACAGCGTTCCGACTCGATGATCCTGATTATCATGGAATTATTAGAAACTGAATCATCCAATTGCAGGTACTTCAAAATTGAATGATTATGTCGGTCCAATTTTCAATTTTTGTTTTCGCGATTATAAGTCAAAACTTTGTATTCTTATTGATAACATTTCTAAATTAAAATATTTTTGACATAACCGTGACAGGTATTATTGATTTTTGTTTTCATTCGAAAGTTACATTAATTTCAATTTTATCCATTGAGAAAAAAAGTAACTGAACTGAACTGATAGCTAACGCGATGACTCAAAACTAAAGCCTAAATCGATAAAGCCTGGCACGGTTTTTGAGAACAACATTTGCAAACATTTTTGACGTAAGTTTTGACTTATTATCGCATAAAAAAGTAGTCGCTTTCGGGTAAAATCATGTGTGCTTGTCAAAAAAAGTATTACTTATCTATTTATAAACGTATATATCATCATACTCTTTGTTTTATAAGCTTTAAAATGATGTATAGTTTATTAGCCTTTACTTTAATGTGACGCGGGATGTCATGAAGGTTGACAGTAACCTTAAGATGGCGGATCCAAGATGGCGAATATGCCAAAACATCAAAAGTTATTCCTCACAAAATAATGATCCGTTTTTTTTTTGTTCGTTTATTCTGAACGGAAACATAAAAAATATATCCTTATATTTTCAACCAAACAGAATCAGAATTTAGTGAATTTTATGGCATCCGAGATAAAAAGACGTATCTATGACGTCATAAGTCGTAAACATGGAAATCTAAAATAAATCGGAAGCCTTATGACAGAATTGATGTTATTTGCTTCATATATACCAGGCAATAACCCGTCCCTTCGTTACGATTTTTGATATGTGTTTTCCATGGCTTTTATTGTATTAAACATTTTTTTCGGAGTAGTTCATCGCTTCTCATAACAGTTATCATTTACAACAGTTATCATATTGTTGAAAATGTTTAATCCCTGAAAGTAATGAATTCAGTAAGTATTCTCAATCAAAAACTGCAACACAATTTCAATACACCATATTTTGTTGTTGTTTGTTTGTTTGTTTGTTTGTTTGTTTGTTTGTTTTGATTTGCTTTCGGATAACATGTGAATATTCATTGGTGGGGAATTCTCGCACGCTGATTGGTTAATCGATTCAATAAAAATAACAGGACAAATGTAGACGTTGTGTTTGTTTTGCAATGAAAAATCGTTCTAGCTTGGCCATTTTAGAAATTCTGACCATATTTTATGGCCAAGAAGTTAAAAACGTTAGAATAATTCTACTTTCCTTAAACAAATTGCCGAGGTTCATGATTTTTGACTTGAAAAAAGTCAGTTTTCTAATCTGTGGCAGGTGGCTAAAATATCCTCTTTTTGGTTGATGTACGATTTCTAAATAGAGATATTAATACAGCAGTTTTGTTTTTGTATAAAATTCGGCTATCGCTGTTTTTAGAAAGTAATTTTTCTTCCTTTTTTTTCTTCCATGTACTAAAAGAACACTGTGTAGCCTTGGGCTTCCTGTGTTGTATGGTCTAATCCTACCTGTGTACATTGATCATCAAACGACGTATAACGGCTTTGAACATACATCTTTTTCTCGGGTAATAATAAAACTTTTGAAAACTTTATGATTTCAAAATAAGGAGCTGTTTTTAGTTTCATTGAGTATGTATGCTCTTGATCAGTCAGATGCGACTTTTGGTATGCTTTTAAAGTTTGCCGTTAGGTAAGTCATCTGCTCCAACTGAACTGATCTTTGGCTTATTTCAACTCGATTTTCAACTTGTTTGCTATGTTGTTTCTTTGCCGGACTCAAATCGTGTTTTGCAAACTAAGTTTTTTCGATTAAAATCATGGTATTGTCTATCTGAAGTAATAATAGAAGCTAAAAGTATTGAGGGAGAAAATGACAAAAACATTGGAGAGTTTGGATGTGTTTTCAATATATTTTGACTTGCCGTCACACGTCATTGAGCGTGCGCTCGGTATTTTCACTTTCGATTATCTGTCATTTTGTCAAAATAAAACGATTGAAATGTTATTTTTCTTTCAAAATATGACAAAAATTGACCTACTAGTTGGTTTATACTAAGACAATTAGACCAACAAAACGTTTTGTTGCCGAAGCGAACCTTTTTTCTTGTTTTTCTGGCTCCATTTTTTTTAAAAAAAACCCGCGGCCGTCAATTTTCACTTGACGGATATCACCGGAGAGAGCTGGTATAGTATTATCGTTGCATGTGTTATAACTAGAGATATTTGGCTTTAATGAAAAACTACTGTTTTCGAGTAGCCCAAAACTTATACATTTTGAAATAATAATTTTGATACATAATTATTGTAAAAGACCTGATATAATCTTAGATAATGAATTAGAGCTGTATTTATAAAATGCTGGAGCGAACTTTATATTTGTATATTCAAGCGGTAAATTGCATAAATTTTCTGGTCGTGGTCGGAAGAACAAAATCCTCATTTTCTCGAAAAGAACATAGTTTTTGAAGAAAAAAAGAGTTCTAACTTCCCAAGTACTAGTGTCTATTGATAGTAAAACAAACCAAAGAGAATCGATTTTTTCATATCTGCCATATGTGGTGCTCGATTTTCCGAGACATTGCCTCTTAAGCTATTTCCCTAATATATATATGGATGTTGTTAATGACAATAAAAATGTTGGCAGGCATTTAAGTTTGATCCAAATCGTTAAAGGGGGCGAGCCTTTTAAGCTCCCTCCACATTTTTACCAACCCTCCCTTCTTTCTTTTGCCATCTTTAATTAAAAACTCACCCACTCACCACAATACCTCACCTCCTCACCTCCTCACCTCACCTCCTGGACCTAAAAGGAGGCCGAGCGGTGCTTAACATATATTACTGTTATACAAGCATTCCTCGCCGCGCATAGAAAGGATGCGCAGAAACTATGCCCGCGAAAGTCTTCAAGATGACATTTTGTAGAGCGTTTTGCTAGTGCTAGTTAGCAGCACAACAAAGCCTACCTTGAACTGTTCCTTCGATGTTATATTGCACTGTAAATATGATATAATGATGAATAGCAAAACTAATTATGACTTTTCTTCTCATGATAGGGACGGCTATTTAGAAATTAGTGATGGTCAGGGACAACTACTAAGCAGATTGTGTGGACGGAGAAAATCTATGAGCTTTGTGTCATTTCGTTCTGCAAAAATAGGACTTGATATTTCACGATATCGGTATTATAAAATGTCTATCTCATATTCAATATTTAACAAAGGAATTGAAAACGGTAAGGACAAATACACTCATTTAAAGTAATATATGTTATAAAATATTGGAGATACTACTACTACTATTTTTTGGCTCTCGTTTGATAATTGTTTATTAATTTTTTGATATTCGTACGTTTCTTTGTTCGATATTAGCGTCGGAACAGACTGTAAGTCATATCAGTGCTCAACAAAGACCACATATTTGCGACTTATCTGAATAGAGTCGTTTTCACGATAACTTAGCTAAGTATATATCGGGGTCTTCGGACACCGATGGTGTAATTATTGGTTACAATGTCTATTATCAAGAGACTCGGGGAAACGGTTCCAATGTAACTTTTGTCAAAGCTAATACAACGAAAAAAGACCTAACTAACCTGAAGCACGTCACAGAGTACAGAATTACGGTAGCAGCTCTAACAAGAGTTGGAGAGGGACCAAGAAGTCGCAGTGTATATGTCAAAACCGGCAAGTATAATATTCATAATAACTGTTTAAATAAAATGTAATCAATTCCACTACTAAAACGACTTTTCAGGTGGGGACTCGAATCGATTTTACTTATAGCAAGCCCTCGATTTACAAACGTTAACAATCATTACAAAAAGATAACAGTAAAACCATCAGGTGTAATATAATAATAGTATGTCAGTAATTCAAGGGTCTTTGGGTATATTCAATTTTAGCCTGCGTAATCAGGCTCTCAACGGGAAAAGAGGGGAATGGAAGGTGACTTGGGGAGTGAAGGGGGAAAGGTGTGCCTGTAATCCCTAGGTTTCTTCGGTATTCGCGCACTCCAGCATGCGCGTTTTTCTATTATTCTATTATCAAGATGACCATAGTTAAAGGGATCCTCCACTAAAAATGAACTTGAACTTATATGATGATAAAAAATTATGCTGATTTCAAATATATACCATATTATATATATAAATAATATATATATAAAATATATATAAAACTTTCATCAGACAATTTTTCGCGCTAAAAAAACGGTTTAAAATGCGAAAAAAAATATTGTTGGGATTCCTGTTTCAGCTTCTGATGACGTCATGTTGCTCCCAACGATGGGAAATATATATGAATATAACTATAAATATCGTGCCAAAATGGCTCTGCCTAATCCTATTGTGTGGAATCCCCCAAAGAATGAATATAGGTTCTTCAAAAAAATACCTTTCGAAGTATTCCAAATTATGATGCTATTTTACCTACTTTTTTTAGATAAAATGATTAAATGACCAATGAAAATTAAATTAATCCAAACTTTTGTCTTTCAATCGGTTTGAATTTTTTCTGTCCGAAAGTCTGGAGACTTTGCAAAGTTGAGCTAAGAACAAAAGTTTTGACTTTACAGCGAAAGGAAAGCTTTCTTTTTGGATAGTTGAGAGCAACATTACGTCATCAGAATGTGCCACAGGGATCCCAAACATTTTCCCCTCATATTGTAAACCGTTTTTTTCCGCGCGAAAAATCGTCTGATGACAATTTATTATATATATTTGAAATCAGCATAATTTTTATCACCATATATGTTCAAGTTCATTTTTAGTGGAGGATCCCTTTAATAGTTAATATTTCATTTCAATATTTCTGCCTACCCTTATATAGTTGGCTTTTTGACAAAACTTTCAAAATCAATGGCGGCTATTCTGCTTCATTTGATAATGGGAACGAAGTATCTGAGATTCCATTTTGGTCGCACGACTATAGCTACGATTGTTCATCATCTTGTTATATAATTCCATAATGTCATGCCTAAAAGTCACTCAAAGTACACAACCAGCAGGGGTCAGATGGAATGCCTTTTAAAAGTTTCAGAATGATGATAGACTTATGAACTTATTTTGCAAACGTTTTCTTTACACAATATGGTGTATGAACTTGCATGGTCTCCTACACACTAAAAATTCATTTAATATAGCCAAGCAATGGTTTTGTTGAGCTCTAACTGTACTGCATGGGCTAATACAATGCCTTGATATATTTATTTAAAGCTCCAGGTTGCCAACAAACTTTAAAAGGGCCTTCTGGGAGGTTCACATCACCAAACTACCCAGGTAGCTACCCAAGTAATGCAAACTGCACGTGGACTATTGCTAAATACATAGTATTTGACAAACTGTTCGTCATGTTCTCGACGATTGATATCGAGGAAGGCGTGATGGGACGTTGTAGGTAGGTATCATAAACACTTTTATATCATATCAGTTTATTAATCTATTAATAGACCAAATCGGCTAAAGCGTTGCAGGGTACGTTTCAACTTCTGGGAATAAACTATTGTGTAATGGAATGAAATACAATGTAAAGGAATGTAATATTTAACAATTAGACCCGAAGCCCGAACGGGCTACGGGTCAATAGCCCACGAGGCAGAGTCTTCGAGGGCGAGAGGTCTAATTGTTTTAGTATCCAACAACTTATAGGTCAAAATTTGCCATATTTTGAAAGAAAAATAACATTTCAATCGTTTTATTTTGACAAAATGACAGAAAATACCGAGCGCGCGCTCAATGACTTGTGACGGCAAAATGTATTCAAAACACATAGATATTCTCCACTGTTTTTGACATTTTCTCCCTCAATATTTTAATTTTAACGGCTGAAAATAGCATGCTTTTAGTGTTAAGACTACTATACATTTTAGCAAGACGGAGGAATTAAGAAAAGTTCCAAGCTGAAAGTTTAAAAATCTTAGTTTCTCAATCGATCAAACTGAAGAATCGTGTGATATGTCAAAATTCAAAATTCATTCACAAAACATCAAAATTATGTGCTTTTTGTCATTTTCTTGCTCGTATTTGTAATTTACGATTCAATGAAAAGCATTATATTTAGTACTAAGCCGTTTTTGAAGAAATAAAAGAATCAAGAAACTTTTTCAATAGTTTACAAAACCTGCGCTTTCCCCAACCATGGGCTGTCACCCAATAGCCCATGGTTGAGTAGCCAATGAGAGCGCGCGATTTGTGATAGACCATAAGTTGTTGGATACTAAAATGGGATATACTTCATTCGATATAAAATCTAAATTAACAGTTCTCTGGATCGGTTTGTCGTTTGTCGCTGGTCGTCGCTATGTTTGCTGATTGGCTGATTTGTTGTTAGTTGGTTGGTTGTAAGCAAAAGATCTAGGAACACGTCAAACTTTTGTTCAGTTGTCATTTTGGCTGATGGGTCGGTTGGTCAGTTGGTCGATTTTAGATTGGATACGATTGTCAGTTTTTCGGTTGTTTGGTCGGCTGATTTGTTGGTCAGTGTGCTGCATTGCACAGAATCAAGTGACATGTGTGAACTTTTTATTATTATTATTTGGAATGATATATTTTAGTTCATAGAATATTTGCTTGTGCTTGATACGGAATGTATAATTGATCTAGAAAATTAATCTTAAAATCCTTTTTTTTCTTTAAAAGCGATTTTGTAAAAGTATTGGACAGCAAAGGCAACATGCTATCTGAATCCTGTGGTCGTAAAAGTAATTTTGCTGTGGTAACGTCGAGATCTGCAGTTGTAATATTTCAATCTGACAACGGCATCGAGAAAAGTGGCTTTAGTGCGTTATTCTTCACTACTGACATGAAATACAAAGGTTAAATGATAAAGAAAATCAACAAACAAATCAACCAATCAATCAATCAATCTATCAACCAATCAACCAACCAACCAATCAACCAATCAACCATTCAAACAATCAAACAATCAACGACCAATCAACAAATTGCAATCAACCAATCAACCAATCAACCTATCAACCAATCAACCAATCAACCAATCAACCAATCAACCAATCAACCAATCAACCAATCAACCAATCAACCAATCAACCAATCAACCAATCAACCAATCAACCAATCAACCAATCAACCAATCAACCAATCAACCAATCAACCAATCAACCAATCAACCAATCAACCAATCAACCAATCAACCAATCAACCAATCAACCAATCAACCAATCAACCAATCAACCAATCAACCAATCAACCAATCAACCAATCAACCAATCAACCAATCAACCAATCAACCAATCAACCAATCAACCAATCAACCAATCAACCAATCAACCAATCAACCATTCAACCAACCAACAAATCAACCAATTGTAATCAACCAATCAATCAATCAACCAATCAACCAATCAACCAATTGTAATCAACCAAGGCGGGCATTGAATAACAACGCAGAAAATGCTGTATTGAGAGTCGGTGGGTACTGGAATGTACCCCCTACCCTTTTATCCAAAATGTTGGTGGTTGCAGGTATAACCCCCTCCTCAAATTTTATCCCTAGCTTGGACCATTGTTTTGACCTCTTCCTTTACTCGTATGTATTTACGTATATCCCTGCTTCTTTACTTATATTTTAACTTACTTACCTACTTACTTATATAAAATTATTCATCTATAAACACAGTGATGTCATTGAAAGTAAATGGAACGACTTCTACAGAGGCATCAATAAACTGGAACAATCCATTGTCCTCTGCACAAAGTTATTTTACGATTTTTTACAAAAAGCACGAAAGCAGTGATAACTGGAACTTCATTAGTACTAATAATGTGCACCTTAAAATCATTGGCCTTAGTCCCTCTACGAAATATGAAGCAATGGTTACAGACAACAGTACCAACTCAGTTATCTATCAAAGTGATTATGTAACGTTTGTTACAAATAGCTGTAAGTTTAAATATGTTGTTATAGATAGAGCGCGGAATTACTATATATTCATGAAACAAATCAAACTACGCGCTACTGTGTAATTATAGCGCATATTTAGTGACTATTAGTGTGACGTTTATATTGATGAGTAATAATGACTAAATAGTCACTAAATAGAAACTGTTAATAACTATTTTTTTTTTAAACTAGTTTTAGTGTTTTTGCTCTATTAGCTTATGCATGTTTACACACACTTGTTGGCATGCTGTAAATATAACCAATGTCACTATGGTCTTTGTCAGATCATCGATGGAAAAATGTCATTTTATAAACATTGCGCCTGACTGCAACTCTATCTTTATCTGTTTGTGTATTTGACTTTTTGTCTCTTTGGATTTTTGTGGGGTTGTGTGGTATTCTGGATATTTATCTGATAAATCTATTTTTTAGTGCCGACAACAAGTCCAACAGAAAGTCCTACAGGTAACTTTATGTAAGGGTTAGATGACGAACGCGAGTGTCCTATGGGATATAGAGTCTCGAGCATTAGATAGAAGGTGAGAGACTCTATGTCCCATAGGACACGAGCATTCATTATCTGTCTTAGAATATGACCATACCCACGAATAATGGCTTACTATATAGTACTTGTAATGCATTGTGAACTTTTATATAGTAGATCACTGGCGAGGTGGCAAAACAATAAATAACAAAAGGCCTCGCCAGTGGAATACTATATTTAGATACTATGGGATATTAAAGGATTATTAACCGAGCGTGAGGACTGTACGGGAAAATATCAGACCGAGGTCTTGACAGTACGGATCGAGCGCAGCGAGGTCCGTACAAAAAAGACCGAGGTCTGATATTTTTCCGGACAGACCGAACAAGCGAGGTTAATAAATCGTTGATGATATGGCTTTTTTTCTTAGCGATATACGAAATCACAAATATTTTATCGCCGAATCTCTCATTATTGAATGAATAAACACACAAACTAAACTGGCTAAAAACACTTTGCAGGTATGAAAAGGCAAAAATTGTACAAACTATTTATTGCAATACTTTACATTGTTGTTTTTGATTTTACGGTCTGAAAAACAATACGAAAATTGGACCGTTGTCATGGTAACGGTCTGATATGGGAAAATATCAGACCGGAAATCAGCCAATCAGAGCGCGCGTACTATCGTAGTCATATAATAAAGAACACTATAATACAGTCATCTGATTGGCTGAGTGGATGTGATCATTTCCTAACTTAAGAAAACAAGCTGTTTCAATTGCTTATGCTTTTTTCATCACAGCATTGATTGTTACAAAATACATCATTTCATTGTCTTGGAAAGCAAGTTTAGAATAGCTAGATAGATTAGATTGTCAGTTTTGTGTTGTATTGTTTTGCAAAATTAGAATATACTTAATTACTCATTCACTCATTAACTCATTAACTCATTAACTTCTCACTTGTGGGCTTTGTAAAATAAGCAGAATGCTTTCCATCAGAACATCAGTGTTATATTCCTGGTTGGACAAATGTTAATGGATATATTTGCAATTACAGCTGCAAATGTATCCACGTCATATTTAATGTGAACGTTTAACGTTTAACGTTTAAGAGTTTCTATGCTACATTTTTCAATGTCTTTTAATTAACGATGCTTACGTTCTAGTATAATCATATCCGTGTTTGTCCTTGGGTGTCCTTGGTTTGTCCATGCAAAGGGAACAAACAATCCTTTCGTTCATAAATTTGGCATCGATTCATCTATTTAATGACAGATTATTTTTGGTTCATTAGAGTATGTGAAGCTAATGTACGACTTTGGACAAAATCAAGGAGATCTAACTATTCCTAACACTTGGGTGTATGCGCATTACCGCTGTATGAAGCTTACTTTGAATGAAGATGGATTTCTATTCTTGACAAAGCGACATCATGAAATCTACGTGAGTTAATAAATATATACTCTCTATACTCGCTTATTGAGTTAAATGATTTTTTTTATGTTTGCGCCGCTAAATATTGATGAAATCCATAAGCATCTAATAAACGTATATCAAGACAAAAATGTATATTGGTTTAATGTTTTTTATTGGCCTTTTTCAAAACGAGTAATGGACTGGGTACTAGCTTTCCTAATTAATGTAATTAAAAAAATGAATGGTATGTTAGATTCCTGAGTACGGTTGTATTTGGTTGTTTTCTAACCAAGATACAGTCTCATAAAAATCCTTAAAATAGAAAGAAATGTCCTTCCAATCCATATATATATTCCTTTGTAAGTTTGGGCACGTTTGAATGGCTGTAACTCACTCAATACAGTATGCTGCCCAGTTTTGTGACAGTACCAGTATCGTGACACAAACAAATAAAACTAACTTGTTTGCGACGGTTATTTAAAATAAAAAATAATAATAATAAAAAATACAGAGAAAACACTGAACATTTAGCTTAAGTATGCATCTTTTGACGGGCTTTTACATGCAATTGTAGATAGATTAATGGAGGTTCCCTGGCTAAAATGTATGACTTTTAATGCGTAGTAAAAGGCTAGAAAAGAGGGACTTGCATTGAATAGTCTCAAAGAACAAAGACAATATTTATACTGAAAATAGCTAGAGACTGTAACTTCATTCTACGACCCTTGAATGTTCAGCAATTTGGATATTTGTAAAAATATTAGATGCATAATGTTTACTCCGTTTCAAGTTAGGGTGCCCAGTTTCGCGAAACGCAAATACCAGTGATTACGAAAAGCCCGAATACACTGACAAGTAGTGGCTTTAAACGAAATCATGGCTGGAAATTGTTTAAAAACATACGTTATGAATTATATATGCATATGTTCGTTTAGTGAATCAAGTTTTGCTTTTGCTATATATGGAATACTACGGGACATAGTCGCATTTTTGAGTTCGTTTCTATATAAATTAAGTTAATAAGTAGCGGGACTTTAAAACATTTCAAGTAGTTTCATATGCCAAAATTCTCAAAAAAATAAAAATAAGGAACATTGCAAATGCTAGCGCAATTATAGTTACAGTGAGGATACTCGAACCGTGAACACTTTGAGTTTTTTTGTTACTTTTTTTAACCCACATCCCTTGAGTGAATAGATTAGAAATAAGTTTTATTATGAACACATAGTGTATTTGAGCTCAATGCTTCATTTTTAGAGGTTTTGAAGCATTAGAAGGTTCAGAAAATAATAAACATGAAAAAAGTCAAGCGTTCACGGTTCGAGTATCCTCACTGTAAAGGTAAGAAAATGTGTTTTTGATTTGTTTCATCGAATTTTGTTGTGAATTATTTTGAAAACAACGCATTTTTACAACGTGTCACGAAACTGGGTCAGCTGTCACGAAACTGGGCACCCAAGTTGCCATCGAAATATTCCTTTTGTTTTATCAAATTAAAATATTCCTTAAAATGATGTCTGCATCATTATTTTACCTGATACATTTGCCATTGAATGACAAACTTTTCATATAATTATCTTTCTCTGTAGAGATGATATAATATTTACAAACTCAAGTGTCACGAAACTGGGCAACATACTGTATTCAACCAAAAGCACCAAATCTCAGCCGGGAATCTTACATATCTCGATGTGCCCTTTTATATCACATAAATTAGGGAAACAAGTACCCATCTCTTAAAGAAGGCATATTGATGAAACACCTAAGCAGCTATTGAACTAATTACATTAAGACAAACAATGTTATTGATATAAGGACATTTATTTGATCTACATGACATATGTTAGATTTGTCGCAATGGTGTTCTACGATTTGAAAGCCCTTACTATCTCCATTGGCCCGTTTACTTTGGTAGTACAAAGGAATCCTGCAATCTTCAAATGCTAGCTCCATATTGGTCGTTGTCTGATGGATACCATTCAACTGTGTTCTATCATGTTTATGAAACCACAGACACCTCACCAAATGCAACAAAGGTTAGTTTGTCTTAATGCACGACCGAACTGAATAGAGTTTTTGTCAATTTTGATTCGAATACTAAAAAACATAACGGATATTTTTTTCTAATAGGTTCTTGATCGAGCTACATCTGACGTCCGTAAACTCCACAAAGGAACTTTACCGCCCTCTTTCAAAGCAACATGGGTACTGGTAGTTAGCTGGCAGAAATTACGTCACTTAACACAGAATTCAGAGACCAAAGATTTGGTAAAAAGTTTGATGATGCAATCATATATATTATATGGAAATAGTCATATATCTATTTGTTGTCGATAAAATTGGTGTTATAAGATAAGACTTTTAAATAAATATTTAAAAAAAACAGACAAGTAGGTCATCAAACCGAACTAGATAGCCATTTATTTGACATTATGTTACTGAAAAAATTCGAGGCTTAAAAAGACCCTTTTCTTATTTATCTCATTTTGTGTTTTGTTTTGTTTTCAGAGAAACACTTTCCAAGCAGTTCTTATTACTGACGGGATGTTGACTTTTGCCATGTACAACTATCCTGATAATGGAATACAATGGTCGGCACCGACCCAAAAGTAGGTGATACGGAATAATAGATTAGGGTTCATTCCTGACTCTTAATATTGTAAGCCACGATACATTTATAGTCAGTCCGACCAAGGGCGCCAAAACGAAAAGTTCAGTGCATTGTGAAATGTTTGGACCTAGCCTAATATAAATTATGTTTTACTTATCTCAAATGTTGTCCAGAGAATGTGTAATTGTCCGCTTTAAGCACGATAATGTTCTGTATTCCACCACACCGACAATAATACCAACGGTCGTCTGAACGCTAAGATTGTGTGCCGCTGTACTAGCCGTTCAACGTAGTGCTGTCGCGAATATTCGTTATTCATTAGCCAAACACTAATTGGATTAAAATCGAATTCGCCTCTCCATTCACTTAAAGAGACAGGGGTAGGAAACAACCCGCGGCCCCTTTGTGGACTCGTCTGCTCAACTAATCGGATTATTTTGGCAGTACATAGGGTAATTTGTTTACACAGCGATGACAGATCCTTCTCCGTCGGTTGGGAAATCGGACGCCGAAGCGGGCTTCGTAATACATCGGGTGCTTGAAGACTATTAGCAAAGTTTTAAAATAGCGGTCTTGCACTAGTACTCAGCACAGGCATACTCGTATATGTTCTCTTGTGCCGGTTGCTTTATTCGAGCACCAATCATAGTAACGATGGGTAGTATTTTTGAAAAAGAACAAGTTTATAGTACAATTTGTACGTACTTAAACCGACGATAGACAGTGATGGAGTGTTTTTGAATGACCCGTTAATAAAGCGATCGGCACAAGAAACATCAAGCAACATTCACAAAATTAAAGGTAATTTGCCGTGTTTAATATAGTCATCGTAATTGTTTTTAAATATTGAGTTTAACGGCTATTGTTGAATGCTAAAACACAGATTTTTATACGCAATTATGTCCTTATTTCTTTGATATAGAATCAGACTTCTCGACGTCCATATCGTACCATATCGTGACGCGATCAATCTTCAAGCACCCGATGTATTACGAAGCCCGCTTCGGCGTCCGATTTCCCAACCGACGGAGAAGGATCTGTCATCGCTGTGTAAACAAATTACCCTATGTACTGCCAAAATAATCCGATTAGTTGAGCAGACGAGTCCACAAAGGGGCCGCGGGTTGTTTCCTACCCCTGTCTCTTTAAGTGAATGGAGAGGCGAATTCGATTTTAATCCAATTAGTGTTTGGCTAATGAATAACGAATATTCGCGACAGCACTACGTTGAACGGCTAGTACAGCGACACACAATCTTAGCGTTCAAACGACCGTTGGTATTATTGTCGGTGTGGTGGAATACAGAACATTATCGTGCTTAAAGCGGACAATTACACATTCTCTGGACAACATTTGAGATAAGTAAAACATAATTTATATTAGGCTAGGTCCAAACATTTCACAATGCACTGAACTTTTCGTTTTGGCGCCCTTGGTCCGACTACAAAAAACTACTAATATAATAATTAATATGTACCTTTTATATTTATCATTTTTTACAATTGTACTATAACGTATTTTATAGATCAAACTGGAAACATTTTACTGGTGCACGTGGTCTTCCAGTTGTTGGGTGGAGTGCTGGATGTGGGAAAATTCAATTCTACAACAATCAAAGGTAATATACTTATCGTCGTTGGTGGACCAAGTTAAAATAAAACACAGCTTTATTTATAATATTTGAATAAATTATAAAAAAAAAACAATAAACCAACTAACCCTTTAACCAACCAACCAATAATTAAGAAAACAATGCAACCAACCAACCTGGCAACCCTTCCGTTAAAAAAGCAAGCAATTCGGCAGAATGTAATTATATTTCACTAAACTGAGAGAAAAACTAGCCATTATTAAGAAAAAGCAAAAAAAACTTCCAGCCAGCCAGCCAGCCAGCCAGCCAGCCTCCCACCAACCGAACAAATAACCGAACAAACAGCAAACCCTCCATCCCAAAAGTTAACTAACCAACCAGCAATCAAAAACTAACAACTGAACTAACAAAAAAGCTTGCTTGCTTGCTTGCTTGCTTGCTTGTTTGCTTGCTTGCTTGCTTGCTTGCTTGCTTGCTTGCTTGCTTGCTTGCTTGCTTGCTTGCTTGCTTGCTTGCTTGCTTGCTTGCTTGCTTGCTTGCTTGCTTGCTTGCTTGCTTGCTTGCTTGCTTGCTTGCTTGCTTGCTTGCTTGCTTGCTTGCTTGCTTGCTTGCTTGCTTGTATGCTTGCTTGTATGCTTGCTTGTTTGTTACATACCTGTGTGGTTGTTTAGTTGTGGCTTTTTTGTTAGTTCAGTTGTTAGTTTTTCATTGCTGGTTGGTTAGTTAACTTTTGGGATGGAGGGTTTGCTGTTTGTAATTCGGTTCGCCAAGCAGTCAATGAATCAAACCAAAAACAAAAACAAAAACACAGAAAAATGGTCAATCAAACAACGTAATCAAAAAATAAATAAAATTATTTACAGAGAAACAAATAAACAAACAACAAAATGAAATTTGAATAAGCAATTTATGATATGAAATTGTCAGCAACGACACCCTAATCCATAACATTTTATTACTATTATCAACATATAGATCTGGAACTGTGAATATTGGTGATATAGACCAAACAGAAGGAAACAGCGTATCCATAACACGAGGAGGCATTGTTAACAAAGTGCACGATGTCGCAAACAAGTGGCTGTTTCAATTGTACAAGCCCTGGAAAATTTCAAGAGCTTTTATACAATGCAAAGCATGGTTCAAAAAGCAACCAGATCCACGTCCTTTCTTGGATTATCTTGAACCATGTCCTTGCACGTCTAGGCAAGCCTGGTTTGACGAGAGATTCACACCTGAGAAGCATTCTAGTCGATATAGCTGGTGGTCTGATCCAAGGCCTTGTGCTATTTCTACATTCCCGTCTATCGATGGGTGGGAACAGAAGTGCTGCTATACTCATGATTATCGCCAATGGGGAGCAATAGTTGTGGGTCATCCTGGAGGAGGCTTTGCACATAGATATAGTAAAATATATGCAAGTGGTGATCACATGGTCAGCGATAAATTAGGCTACAAACGTTGTTGTGTTGACTCAAAGCTTTGTCATCTGTTCTATCAAAGGAGGCCTTCAGATGATTGTAGTAGATATGAGCCACCAGAATGGAGTAAGTAGACATATTTTAAAAACAATTGACTTTTAATTTAATTTGCTGAAGTGAATTGAGCATTATAATACCAAACATATTTTTGTTTGTGTTTTAACAAAAAAAAACAGTGACACATTACCAGAAACAAACTAACAATAATTAATTGGTAATATGTTATTGGGCTTTATATTCTTTTAAAAATGATATTATTTTCTCCCTGTTAGGTTGGATGTGGGGGGATCCACACTTTGTTACTCTTGATGGCAAAAACTACACATTCAACGGTCTTGGGGAATACATCATGCTTGATGCAAGAAATGGCTTCTTCCAGCTTCAATCAAGGACAAGACTTGCTAAGGGTGATGGGACAGCGACGGTTTTCTGTGCAGCTGTGATGAAGGAGGGTAACAGTAGCAGTGTGCAGCTTAATTTGGAGAGAAACGGTATACGATTTACTTCGATTCATGGCTTTAAAATATGTTTTGCTTGATTTATATTTTTGTTAATTTTTTTTATTTAATTAACACAATCAATCTTAAGGTAATATTTTCGCCATATATTTTCTTGCAGGTAATATTAGTCTATTAGTTGATGGAATAAACCTAGATTTCACCAGTGTTACCAATGAAACTAAAAGACTGAACGGCTCTGTCGCTATAGCTCGGCCAAAAGAAAACGAATTCAGAGCTACATATCCATCAGGAATTTCCATAACTTTAACAGAATCCAAAGGAGCACTCTCCATTCTGGTAGCTTTGCCTAAATCGTTTAAAAATCAGACAAAGGGTTTGCTTGGAACATGGAATGATAACAAGCTTGATGACTTGACAACACCCAGTGGGTATGTGGTACCGAACAACGTATCTAGCAGAACAATTCACTTTGAGTTTGGTCAGAAGTGTAAGTATATAAACAGATATAAGCAGATATATAAATACATTTTCAATTCATCGAAATCGCGATAAATTTTAGCACACATAGCTTCAATCAAAGGTGCGAATTATACATTTTGAAGGCCCTGTATATCGACGTTTGTTTTTGTTTTGAAATAGCGTTATTGTTAAATGGCGCTCTTAGATTGGCCAAATACCGCGTGAATTCAAAGTCCATGGCCGTATATTACGGAGGGACTAAACATACATGTATCACATAACAACATACATGGAAGTAGCGAACTCCTTCGATGAATCTTTGGATGCTTACTGATGAATGTCCTTAAATGCATCCCTGCATGATCAGAACATTCTCATTTAATAGTATGCGGTGAATTAATATAATAAAGAAATTGGCATCGGATGTCATGTTCATTTATGCTTTATTATCAAAGTACCGATATTGATTAACCCGGTTTGTCCGCTTTATTGCTATTAAATAACTGTTGTAATAAAAATGCTTTTAAGAACATCGAGGTCCAAATATAAAGTTTTAAGTATGTTCTATTTCCATAGGATATTATTGTCTGTATTATTGATCGGAATGAGTTGGCTGCAAAGCGGAATTGATTAAAATGTACTCAAATATCAACGCTTGTTATCTACAACTATTTGTCGAGAAAAAACTTGTCGTTTTAAATTATATCCTTAAAACTGCAATTAAAAATACCAAGGAATACCAAGGTTCAAAGGTATAGATTGCATAACGATTTTGGCTTACTAAGAGTAGGACTTTTTCTTACACAACGTACATTTAAAAAGAGCGGTTTCCAAAAAATGCTCTACTCGCAAATGACTGAGGAATATTCACTATATAATCGTTACTCAAGTTGAAAGATTGTTTCATTTATAAGCACAAATCATGAGTTATTTTGCTATTTATGAACCTTTAATTTTGCCTAATTTTAATTGAATTGAGAACTGTGTTAATTTCGTTTTCAAAGGGAAAATCAATGAGAACAACACATTGTTTACATATGGTATCCAAGAAAATGTTTCCACATTTTCCAACACATCTTTTATACCAATGTTTGTGGATGAGCTGAAATTTGCCAACAATACACTGGAGAAGCAGGCATATGAGGAATGTGGTGATGATGTCAACTGCCTTTTTGATGCTGCTTCTACAAATGATATATCTGTTGGACTGGATACTAAAATAGTTGGATCTCAGATGGTTAACGACTCAATAATACTGAGTAAGTAATAGTTTCTGGCCAGTAATATTTATTTTTGATGGTAAAAAGCATGTACAATATATAAAGGTATATCGTCACGACGCGCAGATAAGAGTACAGACAACGCTAAACTGACCACGTTCGATTTTTTTTACAACACAAACCAAAAAAAATTACAAAGAGTAAGTCAGTTAACGGACGAAAAATTACGAATTTGTCACGCATCGAACTCAATAGTTTCTCTTCAGTACGGAAAATCACACAATTTAAAAAAAAATATATTTTTTCAGCCAAAAAAAACACAAAGCAAATAAGCTTATTTTCAAACAGAAATACAGTGCACTGTTTGTCTTGAGAGACTGCTAAGTGAGGTTAGAAAAGTAAAAATACAAGAACGTCAAACACGGCCGATTAGGTGTTAGCCTTTCAAAAAATTGCATTTCAAATACATTAAACTGATCACATAGAAGATTACAGAATGCCTGATATGTCTAACCTTAATTTGTACAACAATCTGGGTTTTTCAAAATAGTCCTGCATGCACGAATGGTATTGTTCATCAAAAATGTAATTTTGAGCACGTTTTTGTTGAAAAGAGTACAGAATTGATTGTTTAGTGAAAATGTGTACGAAACGACTGAAAAACGTATAAAATTAAAACGACAACAACTCCATGACATCAAAGTTACATGTATTACAATTTGCTACTTACAGAAAAGTAATACCCATTGATAGTTTATCCATAAACTTGTTTTTAAAATTCTTTTTTGATGAAGAAACTTTGTGTAACATGATCGATGACGTGAGCACTGTTGTCTGAACTCTTATTTACAACGGTAAATCAACCAATCAGCGCGCAAGGATTCACACAAGTGTTGTACAATGTAACTGTTTTTGTAACATAATTATCATTCTCGGTTCATTTTACTGTCTTAGAATTTCAATGCATTTAAAACATGTTTTAGAAACAATCTACGGAATATATGGTCCAACATAGATGCGAATAAAGGATTTTTATGTGCATAATTGTAAGTATAATTTTTTTTCGTTAGAAAATTCTCCTCCAAAGTTTCCAAACAGTACAGATGTTACAGTAATACAACTGATGGTCAACACTACAAAGTATCTGAACATAACAGCTGAAGACACTGATGGAGATTCTATCAGATTTGATGTTTCAGGATTACCTAAAGGAGCCGTAATGTGGACAAACGGTTCTACAGTCTCGGTTTATTGGGATGTAACAATGGGAAAAGTAGGTTCTAATCTATTATTGGTTTCCACTTTTTATACTGACATCAATATTTCTCATAAACAAAGCTGTCGTTAGTATGCTGATCCAAATAAGGCATGCTATATAACCATCCTTATTTGTTACAAATATGTGAATATCGCGATAGACAGCGAACGACAACAACAAATTGACAAGGATCATGAAACCATGAAAAAAAGACTTATTTATAATGGGATAAAGCTGATCATAAAATTGTCATCTCCCACAGATTGATCTCCAGTTTACTGCTACCGACAGCAAAGGAGCTACTGCAATATTAAGACCTTTTATCAAACTATGTGCATGTCAAAATAACGGCAGTTGTATTGACGTAACGAGGAGTTCACAGAACGAAGAAGATGTTCGATTCAGTATCCTTCCCTGTAAGTGTAGCAGTGGTTATACTGGGAAACATTGTGAAGTTGACATAGATGCCTGTAAAGTTAATTTAAATCCCTGCTATCCTGGAGTACAATGTAAGGATTTCCCTGCACCTGCTAATATGACTGGGTACGAATGTGGACCTTGTCCTTCTGGATTTACAGGAAAGGGTGACTCATGTACAGGTATTTGATCTATATCAATATTAATCAAATGTATCGCACTGTAACCATGCATCGATAAAATATTTATATAAGGAAAAATCATAGGCATAGACTTATCCAACCTGGTTGTTGAAGAAGAAAAAGAAGAATAAGAGGAAGATTAAGGAGAATACTCCTATAGTCTAACACAAATGTTCAAACTAATTCGGGAGACTGACATAAAATGTAAGATACTAATTAGGTACTACCTAATATCGGAGCTCCAAGTTTAATTTTTTAGTACACGTTTGTAATATGTATGTTGATTATTTTGTGTACGAACCATGCCCAATCTAAACTGCAAATATTTTAATAATTTAACCGCAAAATTAAATCACACATTAAGCGAAAAATGTAAACATTTTTGGCGCGCGTTAACTAAATTAATTCCCGCAAAAATAAAATAGCGAGTCAGCATCACGATAGTCACCCACGCCGATTGTACGCTTAATAAGGATTTATGTGGAAAAACATCAAAAATCGACGGGATGCCTTGTCATTTCTTTTTGAAGTATGTTGCTCTGCCCGCTTCAAAAAAGGAGGCCAAAAAAACCCGTTTGTAAAATAACTTATGATAAGATAATTAAATAATAAATAAATTAGCTAACACTGATTTATTTGTTAGATATTGATGAATGCTTCGGATCAAATGGCTGTTCGCAAACCTGCTCCAATACTCCTGGGTCATACGTTTGTGGCTGTAGAACGGGTTACTCGTTAAACATAGATGGTCGTACATGTACAGGTATTTCCCATTCGATCCATTTTATAATCGCCTCTGGGCAACCATACTTTCGTCTATTTTATTCCAATATATTTTCATTTAATTTCAATCTTTATACCACTTATAATCATACCACTTATAATCAAGGAAGAGACTATCTGCACTAGCTCACGACTACGAACAAACTGCTAATATTATTTTCCCCAAATTAAAAAGCACAAACATTCCTTTAAATAATATCATATCATCGAATAAACTCATGAACAGACTTCTGGACATCATAGTTTGGCTTAGGTTAAATCTCAAACAAATATCGAGCAAAGTCTTGATCCTGACTAAAATATCGTGCAATTTAGTCAACTTCACTGTTTCCTACGCAAAAGATAGCCCTGCCTTTGCATCGAAGGGAGCCGGACGCTGAGCTTGCAATGATCGATAGGAAACGTGAATTATTTCCCGCAAGGGGTTAAAATGTCTCTATCTATTCAAACTCAACGTTGGACTCGATGCAAGGGCCAGACTACCTTTCAAGATGGCGCTGAGATGTTGAAGTGTATTTTTGGTATGACTTTTATTTATATGAATACAACGACGGTCGTTTTGCTTTTAAGATCAAAATGACTTCTGCTCAGCTTAAAAAATGTCAGATACCGATATTTTTCTTTTTCAAGACTAACACAGATCACAACATGTCAATATTTATTCTCTTTATTCAGATATCAACGAGTGCAAGCCTACAAGTGATTGTATGCATAACTGTGAAAACACAGTGGGAAGCTATCGTTGCAGCTGTAACAAATACTTTAAAGTGGATCCAACAGACTCAAAGAAATGTGTTGGTAAGTTATGGATTTATTGGTTGGTGCAAAGGTTGTGATGGCAGTGATAATCAAAGCTTAATATTAGCTAGAGTTTTAGATTCAAAAGATTGTATTTGTAGCTCCATTTCATTTATCCATTTAAAGTTAAGAGTACAATTTAGTTAATGAGAAAATGTAGTTATTTAATTTTAATTATGCCGCAAAGAAACAATTTATAACATGTCTCGTTGAACGTTTTCAGCTGAAACACCCTGTAAAAATGGTAACCATCAATGCCAAGATATTTGCTATGAGTCAAATGAAGTTGCTACTTGTGGTTGTTACATGGGATACGAACTACAAGCGGACGGCAAGAGTTGTTCAGGTAATCTTCCATCCACCTATCTTGATTTCGACTTGTATTGCATTCTTTAAATGTTGCAGTCTCGATATTGCAAAGCCTATAAAATGCGGTAAGATTGCTTGAGTTATTGCTGCCGCAGCGAAGCGAGCCTGAAGCGAGCGAAGCAAGGCAGTGATCCTATTTCAGTAAGGGGCAAAAAATCGAGATTTTCATTTTTACCAAAATGCTTCACTCGCGTCGTTCAGAGCAATGGATGTCTTTGTTTAAACTATCCCATAATACAGCATTCTAGCATTCTTTCTCTTCTACCACAATGCCTTGCGTGCTTCCAGTATATAATATCGTATCGTGCCAAGGATTATTCCTCTCACCTTGACTCTTATAATAACTAAAATGAACCTGATCAACTTCAAACCTGTAATTAGTCTAATTACGCTAGTCATTTGGCATATTTCGCTATTTTTATATGTACACATGTATTGCCTTGATGGTTCGCAGGTATATAAGGATAGGTTACATTTATACGTATATAGAATAAAAATACGATTATTCACTGCAATGTTTTAATTGAGCAATAAAACACTCTACTTTGGTAACAATAGCAGTCATTATTCTACTGTTTATACAAGTATCAATCTACATATTTTACATATTTTTACTTCCGCGCTTAGCCTCGCCTCAGCTGTATTGCCTTTTCTTGATGAGTTTAATGAAACTTAAGCAATGCTATAATTCATGATGATCGAAAATCATAACCAGTGGAAAGACAAAACAATAATCTGTCACATGAAGAGGAGTTGAAGTCATTTTCTGCAACTTAAGAAACAAGACAGAAAGGCCATGTCGACACACCATCTTTGTGACAAGTAAGAACTAGCAACGTAGAAAAATGTTCAAACTGATCATAACAAAATGAGATCGGAAATAATTAGTACATATCAAAGTACATGTTTAGTATAAATGAATATAGTATTATTCTTACTCTGTTGTTGGAATTTTGAATCCGAATAAAACATGCACGATATTACTCATTGAACTTCTACTAGATGTATTTTTAATCATATTCTGCTATGTTTTATTATTCTGACCCTTTCAATTCTACACATGTTTTGATTTGTTTCTAGCGTTTAATTCGTACAAAATACGACTATAATCTAATTACGCATGCAAATTCAAAGGTCATTCATTGTCACGCATGTCTTATGTATTTAGTGATAATTAAATATACAATTTATCTTCATCGTGGATTAACAAAGATTGTTAAAGAATGCTTTCATGTTCAATATTATTACAAAATTTCAGCTTCGTTTGTGTCGGGTTGTTTCATTGATGCGAACTTTCAAATTCATTTCTTACAAAACTACATACAACAAACACAAATGTATATTCGGCAGCACTCACTAAACGTCAGTACGTTACGCTATTATATAAAGTAGTGCTTCGTCCTAAAGCGGGAAATTTTTGAATTACCGAAAGAATATTCACAGTATAAGTATACAGCTATAATTTAAGTTAAATTAAATTAAATGTAACTTTTTTTTGCACAGGAATGTAAAATACAACACTAAACAAGGGACTGCTTTTTATCGAAAAACATGAACAATGAACTTCCAATTGCCGCGGACACACGAAACGCCAAGTCAATCACGATCCTTTGCGAGTATATTAGCTATACCATTCAGATCCACTTCAAATCCACTTCGACTTATCTAATCTGATACAGTCCAGTCGGACTCAATTTAATCCATTTTCTTGACAGATGTTGATGAGTGCACGATACAGAAAAACAGATGTAACCAGCTCTGCCAAAATACACAAGGAGGCTATGACTGCTCCTGTATGGATGGTTTTCGCCTCAGTGATGACAATGTTACTTGTGTTGGTGAGTACCGGTGCTATTGTAATAGACCATTTTCCTCTTTAAACAATTATAAGTCTTGGTCAGACTATAGGAATATTCGAAAGATAATTAAATGGGCTAGCGGCGAAGTTTAATTAATTTTGAACTTAATAATTTTACTTTTCCTAGAGTAAAACGATTAGAATTATAATAATCACTGTTAATTTTAAATATGCACTGCAGGTTTATCTTAACTTTGAAAATAAAAAAAAAATCGGAAAAGCAATTTCACCGCATTCCGTACAATTCCAACACCCCCACTTGTGTTGTGAAGTACTATACGAGCTTGAATGAAGTGGTTCTACCAAAAATCTTGGTCTTGAAAAAAAAAAAACATTTAATACAAGTTCCTTCAATGACCTATATTCTTTCTTTTTTATGAAAAGCAAGCAAATGTTTCTGTTTCCTAAGATCGAAGAAAGTAATGAAAAAAATCGATCGTATTTTTCAATTTGCGTTAGCACTTCTATTCCAGAAAGGTAGTGCATGCACACGTACATAAAACTCGTACTTAAACTTTACTTATGTATCTATAGTATTTAGAGCAGTGTTATGTCGTACACTATCTTATTTAAGGTGACTGGCTAATGTTGAACCCCTTTGAACGTTCGATTCGAGCCCGCGATATGTGCGCGCACAAAAAACGTTGAATGAAATACAACATTTTATTTAAGAACCATACCAGTTTTTAGTTTCAACAGGGAAAACCCTCGATCTTTGCGCGGGACTCTATAATTTTGTTATGCTTAGTTGTACGAACCTAATAAAATCTACGTTATATCAATCATTTTCAAAAAGCTTATTTTTCTAACATACAAAAAAATAAATTTTCATAGGATTTTTTGTCCGACTTCATGTGAGTTTTGAAAGCACTGAAAGGACAAAATATGACAGCTAAGGGTATTTCTTTGTCTTTTATCCAAAACCGTCCATGTTGTATTTTAGCATGAATCATTACGCTGCATTTGTGTTTGAAATAGTATGAAAAAACGCATAAGTTGTGTTTTTTTTTTCTTTTTTTCATATCGCTTCAGTTTGTGCAAATTTTTCTTCACAACCTCGCGCGTTGGCGTTCAAAAAATGCTGATTATCTCGAAATTGAGCTCGGGACACCCCATTTATCTTTCCATTTTTGAAATCAGCATTAAATGTCACAGTAAAAATCCATAGTTTAAAAAAACATTTAATATTATTTCAAAAGTAGCCAGTCACCTTAAGTGTAGTATAATCTAATGAGTCTGATATTACCTGATGAAAAACGGTCGTGCGACCTTCGTTCTTCATTTACCGTTTACTCCGTCAACCTTTGTTGAAATAAGGGTATTTACTATATTTACGATAACTATAGCCTGCGTTACATCCGGTTTATTCCCCGTAATAACCGTCTGCGTAATAACGAACATATTCGTGTTCTGAGACCCCCAGCGAATAGCAGGAAAATATATAATAGATGCTGATTGGCTGTTGACCTTTCAAATTCTAACGCGTCCTCCCATTGGTTCGATTACTCGCCTCAGTCTTTCCCGTTTACAAATCGAACCAATGGAAGGACTCGTTAGAATTTGAAAGGTCAACAGCCAATCAGCATCTATTATGTATTTTCCTGCTATTCGCTGGGGGTCTCAGAACACGAATATGTTCGTTATTACGCAGACGATTATTACGGGGAATAAACCGGTTGAACGCAGGCTACGATAACTAACGACATGTTAATGTTGAATTATTCAAGATATCAACGAATGCATTGAATGGACATTTAACTGCTCTACCTCACAACGATGTGAAAATACCATTGGTTCTTATAACTGTAGATGTGATGATGGTTTGTATTGGATCGATAACAGATGTCAAGGTAAGGAAGTACTTTATTTTGTGTTATTTATAAAGATGGGACTCCTGTGTCATGGTCTAAAAAGTAAGAATAATGCGAAAGCAATGAAAAATTGATATTTCTTCACATTAAAAACAATGAATGGATGACTTTAGCCTTTAATGGATGGTTATTTGGGGAGATAGTATAAGTAATTTAGCGCTGCTTATTGCAAGTAAACTATTGTTATTTTAAATTAACCTTTCAAACAAATATGTTAGAATCAAGGAGACGAAAACATCTGAATCTCAAATCAAGTTACCATTGTTATTTTTATTCTTTACATTATCTAGAGCTACCAACAGGAGAAAAAGTACCGACACAACCGCCACCACCAAGACCTCCAACACCTTCAGAACAAGATATTTATAACTCCGTGAATGTGACAATAAGACAATTAAACATATCGGAGGTAAAAAATATAGATACAATAATAATGACAAATAGCGTAACTATTCTCACTGACCATCTACTCCCAAGGGAGATGGTTAATGATATGCAAGACTATATAAACAATGCATTTGGTGTTAGCTCATTCTTAGTTGCCCAAACTATCGAGACAAACAACATCAAACCGGATAGTAGGATGAAAGGGGCAGATGGATGTTACGGCCCGGGAATAATCCTGTGGTGTTGAGAAAGAAAGTCTACTCGAGTGTTTTCCCCCACCCTCCCGCCCACTTTTTCGTACTTATATTGCCTCGGGGAATAATCTTGTGGTGTTTAGAAAGAAAGACTACTCGAGTATTTTTCCCCCACCCTCCCGCCCACTTTTTCCTACTTATATTACCCCGGCACTTTGTCCCTCCGGATCTATTTCCATTGTTTAGCCTAGAACAATGGAGTCCTATTGTTCCCATATCTTAATCATCGACCGAGGGACAATGGCCAGTGAGAATGTATTACTATAAGTATAAGTATGAAAATATCAAATTTTCGAAATAATTAGGAAATAATTAGGACAAATAGATATTTAAATAAAAATTATATAATAAAACATTATTTTCGGTTAAAATTATCATCATTGTCGCGGTTGTCATCATAGAAATCGCTACCACCATCTTTATTTGAAGTATCATTATAACTGGATTCTACACCATATTTTTTATAAATATACGCAAATACAATTTGTTTTTCCTTTGAAAAACCTTTACATCTGTTTATAGTGGGATCTGCAAATGGACCTCGCGTTTAAGAGGGGTGTTGCTCGTGAAGTGACTACCTTTTGTGCAAAGGGAAACAACTGTAAACCTCTGAAGCGGAGAGAAAGGTATGCTTTCTGAGGGAAATATATGCAAATAGGAAAGTCAAATCAGGAGCCCATTACCCGGAGCCTTCAACTACCACCCTTATCTTGAGTGAACGTTTTTACAGACCGGTCTATTTTTAGATTCATATTTCCCGCGAAAAAAATTAGTGCTCTTGATGAGGTTACGCGGCTGAAGGCGGCTGAAGACGCGATCGTTGTAACTCAATTTTACTCGCATATATCTCTCGATCCCTCTTTCCAGTGTCCTTCTTGTTCCTATCCAATCATTATTAAGCCTTATTTCCCGTGAAACATTGCAGTCCTACAACAGGAAAGCCGATTTACATAGCTAGCGAGGTCACTGAACTGAGCAACTGTGAAGTTACGGAATATAACTTGAAGGATCGAACTAGAATTCAAATGCGATGATAATGAAGAGGAATATATATACCGTTTGAAATAATAAAATAAATGAAGTATATTGCTGTGGATCAGAGCGCTGAGGATCAGGACTGTTTCCCTGAGAAATCGCTTTGCTTTTCGAGCGGCCGAGTGATGAAAATTCAACGGTCAACGACCAACGCTAGGCTGTTGTAGCTTTACGACAGAAACGTTGCCAGAGACAAAATTAGAGGCAAAAAATATCTAGATCGATAGAAGAGAAGAACACATAGGCGGAAAGTAAGGCTATCGAGGTTTCGCGTATACAAGAGATGTTGGAAAAGCTAAGCTGCACAACCTCGCAACGAAGGAGGTTTATCGAAGCGAAGTTTTAGCAGTTTATAGTGATGCTTCGTCCCTGTTTCTCTCGTGTAAAGACAAGGACGTTCCTCCTTTTGCATTAATTATGTCTCAATTTTGTGTGTATGTGTTTGATAATTCCACATATTGACAATAAAACTTGATAGATATATTTGATTTTGCTCAATTTGTTTGATAAAAATGTAGCAAAATTCGATAAAATCACCATGATTTGCATTCGATTTCTCCCCATATTTATGAGACAATTCGCGGTTTATTCATTCGATCTTTGAATCAAAATTCTTTCGATGATTCAAGCAATATTCACTCGATTATTCGAGCAACATTCATTCGATAATTCGAGCAATGTTTATTCAATAATTCAAGCAACATTCGACAATTCGAGCAATATTTATTCGATAGTTTGAGCAATATTCATTCGATAATTTCTTTAGAAACTGCCTTAGCGCAAACAATTTCTTCTTCCTCGTTATCTAAATCACTGTCTTTGCTTTCTGACTCTGTATGGTATAATTCTTCTGAACTTTCAGGGGTTTTCACTCTCCGACTCGCTCTTGCCTTCCTCGCTTCTGTCCGCCATCTATTTTGTTTATGTCAAAGTTAATTTTGGATATATGACGTAAGCAGAGATATCGCAATATGATTGGCTAAGGCGAAATTACTTGGCGGGAAGTCTGTTCTAAATATAGACAGGTCTGTAAAAACGTTCACTCCAAGAGGAGATAGGTAATGTGAAGGATCCGGGTAATGGGCTCCTGTCAAATACAATAACTTATTGAATCTATAAATTGCTTTTCAACACACACCCATTATGAACATGGGATATATTATCAAAGACGCAAATTTTAGTTTCAAAAGAAAGTTATCTGAATATTGTTTCAAGTATTTCTTCATTTCACGAATGTTTGTAGATTTTATACATATATTCTTCCAATTTGTCTCAAATTGTTTGTAGGCGTTCAAACAGCTACACAATATTCACTTCAGACCAAGTGTACCTACTTCCAGGGTTCCCAGTTCAGATGTATGATTCAATCCAGGGCGACTACAATGCTATTGTAGCATGTTATGTTAAATTCCCATCAGATAGTTATACAATTGATGGTAATTTACTTACCAAAATCATCAACGGTTCCCTTGGGCGTATTGGTAAAGATATTGGAAAGTTGGTATTGTCAGTATCTATGTACCTGCATAAAAGGGAATCTACAACAGAATCACCACACACAACATCGTCTACAATTGCTCCTGATGATAGTAACATGTTGTATATTATTATTGGAAGCTCAGTAGCTGGAGTCCTTCTGATTGCTATTGTGGTTATAGCTATAGTGGTTGTACGGTAAGTTTTCTTTTTTTATATATAAAACAAAGATTGGAATTTTTGGATTTTTTTTTATTACAGTTGGTAGTTTTTGGTTGATTGATTGGCAGATGTGTAGACACACGGGAAGATTGATTAAGATATGTCATATAAATATGTCATTTAGAGATAATAGTTACCGTGCGCATTAGAATAACTTAGAACTTTGTTTTCAATGATTACAAATTGCACTGACCTACTTCCTAATTTATTATACAAAATTACGTGATTACTCATAACTTTAACAAATCGAAGTCAGTTTTCTATGGGTCTGTACTGTAATCGACAATCAAAATTACGTCACAAATGATCAAAACTCAAGTGGAACCACGAGCGCAGCGATATGCATCAATAAGCGAAAAAACAACTAAAAAAAGTTTGAAGAAAACCGTTTTATCCGCTTTCGCACGGATGTCGTGAGCACAAGCAGGTCTGGATTGTAATCGACAATGGCTCTCAGCCAATCAGCGCGCGAGAAATTCACAAGTTATGGTAAAAAAATTAATGACGATGATTATCTCTGCCATCCCTTCGTCATGAGCATCAATATTGAAATCGCGATCATCATCATTATCATTCCTATCATAATTTAAATAATCACAATTATTAAAATGATTAACATTAGTATTTTATTTATCACTACAGATCATAATTACAATTATTATTATTATCATCATCTATAGTCTACATTGCTGCCATTTTGATTTGGAATTATAATATTAACGGCAAAGTTACCATTTCTGTCTACATAGATATTGCAAGACACAGAGCAAGAAAAAAGAAATGGCCCGCAAATTGACACTAGTGGCAATGCAACAATATGATGAACCGGTTTTCTACAGTAATCTAACAACAGGACAAGAACTGGAGTAAACTTGCTTCGTCAGGATGCTTCTGAGTGGCATTTAAAAGGAACAAAGTGTCTGTTCTGATGCATGATATACTAAGAAGTACTAAGAATACAATACTCAAGTTCCACGTTATCTGATACCGATGTTATATTTGACGAAAGGCCTATTTGTTGTAAAATATTCAAAGCCAAGCACGGTAAAATGTTACCTCTAACAAGAGAAAACACATTTGAATTTACTCTAAATTGAGATTATCCCTGTGCAAGAGCACTTTTGTCAAATTGTACATCGGTGCTTGATAACATGAAACTGGAGTATATGTAGCCGTATACAACTATCCATTTTTTATATTTTACTTAATTAGACATTTTAAAGCACTAGTACTAAACCTGTAAATTAGTGGTAGTCTTTATTTCCATTGCAGCGATAATAGTTTCATCGCTACTAGAAAATTGATTTTGGGCTTTTGGTTTTTACAATACTTCAACAGTCCCCTTCGCACGTTGCTGCGCCATATTGAAATGTGCAGTGGTTTCATGCATCGAAGCGAGACGGTAACGTTAAGCTTACATAGATAGAAACACTTGAATAATTGTTCCGCGAGGTCAGTGAAAAGGTATTTATCATAGCAAGTTGAACATTCGACTCGCTACGATGCAAAACCACAGCTATACCTTTTAAAATGGCGCACAGAATTGTAAAGAAGACTATTAGTTTAAATGCGAAGCTTGTACGTTAACTCGTTAAGCTACGGTAATACGAGCAACAAATTCTTCCAACTTGTCTCGCAACATCGCTGCAAAACAAGTTGGAAAGCGATGTTGCTCGTTTTACCAGCCGCGTAACAACTTGTCTCGCGTAAAAATGGCTTGTTGCAAGTTGAAAAAGTTTGTTGCAGAAAGTAGAAGGTCGTTCTACTTTTTGCAACAAAACTTGTAAATGTTGCTCGTATTACCACACCAATCCAAGTTGTCTCGCAGCAAAATGACGTCAAGACGGCTGCCATGTTGTTTACTCGCTGTATTAACCAATCAGAAATTATAATTCAACTCAACTTGCTACAAGCCATTTTAACGCGAGACAGTTGGTATGCGGCAGGAAAAACGCGCAACATCGCTTTCCAACTTGTTTTGCAGCAATGTTGCGACAAAAGTTGAACGATTGTGCTGCTCGTATTACCGTAGCTTTAAGTAAATGGCTAACGTTTTGTAACTTTTTGTAAGTTACGCCATCAAACTGATAAACAGATCAGAAAATTACAAAACATCAAATTGAAATTATTGAATTTATTGGTCGCGAAGCAACGATTTTCGGTGTACTTTTTAGGTTTGGGTTTAATTTCGGGTTTTTTAAGATATTAGTATTTGTAAGTTTTGGTATTATAAACATTAATTGTTAATTATTAATAAAGAAAAATATTTGGGAGAGTTTTTATTTGCTTTATGTTTTTCGTGTATGGTTTATTTGTTAAGAACAGCTACTTCGATAGTATTCTATTCACAACGGAATTATCCGTACTCCTTTGAGGATTGGAGGTCTGGCCCACTATGGAGATGTTGCCTTGGCATGGAAGACAACCCCAAAATACCAGAACTATGGCCCCCAAACCTCAAAGCAACCCACATCTCAAAGCAACCTACAACGAAAAGAAGCCTACAAAACAAAAAAGCAAAACAAAAACAAAAAAAAATTACAACCTTATTTAAGAAAATGAGAAGAGACGTTTAGGGACCGTTCATTTTTTACCAGGGAGGGGGGGGGGCCCGGTGGATTTTAGGGGGGCCAGGAAAATAAAACAAGCTCTAGCAGGGGGGTCAAAAGAGGGGGGCCATACAAAAAATACATCAATTTAATGCAAGAGGTCGAGGAAATGGATCAAGAAGAAGAGGAAACAAATGAAGTGAGGTGAAGTGTGTGGGTTTTTTTTGGGGGGGGGGGGGGGGGGGGCATGAATTGAATTTGATAGCAGTGGGGGGGGGGGGGGGCAGATTTTTTTGACAGCCAAAGAGAGGGAGGCCAGTTTTTTTTAAACGGCTACCAAGGAAAACGCACCCCCCCCCCCCCCCCCCCTCCCTGGTAAAAAATGAACGGTCCCTTAAGTCTTAAAAGAGTTTGACGTGTTTAATATTAGCCGGACTAGCTGAAAGCTGCGCTAAGTTAAAATTATAAACCTTAACTTATCACTTAAACACGAAACACTCAGATGAAGAAATATTTTTCCATTCAATAATCAACTTTTTGTAGAGTCATTACTGAATGTAACGTATGTAGCATTATTTGCAACTATGCATCTGGTTGGCATTCTAAGTAATAAATAAAATACGAGCGGGAGCTGAGACCTTTATGTGTTTTAAAGCCGGACGAGAATATTTTATATGACTTGTGAAATTGATTTTTATACACCTTTTTATACACCTACTATAAAGTTGACATACGTAAAAAGAACATTTGTATTTAGTGTGTTAGGAATAAATTAAAAGTACAAAAGAAAGAGTTTATATTTAACTATATATTTATATAGTTATTCCTAACACACTAAATACAAATGTTCTTTTTTCGTATGACAACGTTCTTGCAAGTAGGTATAGCTCATGAGTTCTGAAATGTCATTAACAAATAGCGACTTAGTTGATTGCATAACAACGTTGAATAGCATAATATTAAGTAGCCTGATTTTCAGAGCGGGCCTGGGTCCTACGCTATCACACCCGCTCTGAAGATAAGCCTAAATATTAAGGGATAATAACCAAATACTTCCGTGGCTAAGTTGCCGGAAGGAGTTTCGAAATATTGAATTTTAGCAGTTCATTTAGATAGAGAGGTTGTATTAGAAACATGGCTGGTCGGTTTTCGCTCTCCACACCACACAATACCACGCATACCACGCTAAATGGGGCACAAAAGCTTTTTGGGAATGACAACAACGGCCAAATGGAGTGGCTGCTCTCAAACGTGAGAACGATCAAAATCTGACTGTTAATTTGGAACACACTTTGCCAAATATCTTAAACGTTTGGTTGTGTAAGCTCGTTGGCGAAGTGGCCATGAAAGATGGAAAGTGTGATCCACCTAAAACGCTTTATTTGTTAAATGTGCGATTAACCGTCATTTAAGTCAGTATTAGCCAGTATGTCAATGTCAGATAATTCGTTGAGTAGTAATATTAATATTTCTGTGCAAGTTCAGTATTCAACAACTGCAATATCAATTTTTTGTACGCGAAAAAGTAATATCTATGATATTTGCATGGCATACCGCGAGGGCCGTACGGGAAGTTATGGACCGAGTTTTTTTCCACTCTCTTATAATAAAAAGTGGAAAAACGAGGTTCCATAACTTCCAGTACGGCCCGAGTAATCCAGGTTAATACGATATTTATTATATAGCAATTTTAGGGAAAAAAGTTAAAATAAAGAATAAATAGGAAACATAATATTACGACCTGTTCTTCTCCGTATTTTCATTCCGAAGTAGTTTTCTCATTATCCTTAAAAAATAATCCGTCAAATAAGAAAATAGAAATCAACAAACATTTTAAATTAAGCAAGTGAGGGACACACCTTTCTGCAAAGATCTACTGTTACAAGAGCTACTGGGGTGCATTGTTTTTCTGGATTTTGAGTGGTAATTGAAACAATTTTTTTGCATAAATCTCATGTCAAGTTATTTAGGTAACTTGTAACAGAAAATCATTTTTGGCTAGAAAGTGTGCATCCCCCCCCCCCCCCCCCCCCCCCCCTTCCCTCGCCTCTGCGTTCCATGTAAGACAATTGTAGGTAATTACCAATACATTGTTTATTTAATTAGAATAACTGTTATAAAGTTGTTGTTCTGGTTTGATGGTATTATTGTTATCAACATCTAATCGAATTGCTCAAACTAGCTATTGTATACAACTTTGAGAGTTACCCTAGCTAGGCTAAGCTTATATATTAATTAGTCAACACTAATTACATGTAATGTTTCTTGCAGTTCTTATTTCTTAATTATCCTTATTCTTATTCTTAATTCCTTATTACTAGTTCCTTTTTTTCAAAATCACTTATCCTAGTTGCCTCCTACCTATCATAAGTATAAAATATTGTTATAATTATCATTATCATTTCCATTAACAATCTATATGTAATCTTCATTATCATAATCATTAGCATCAGCATAAGCATTTTTATGATCAACATCAGCATTAAGAATCTAGTTATAATTAACATCGATCATTATCAACATCATCATCGACATCATCATCATTTTCATCATTGTTATCATGAACATCATTATCAACAATTATTATTATAATTAAACACTTTATTCTCGCTTCTGATTGGCTGAGAGCGCCAATCCCTGATATTGTCTGAACTCGAAATGATAAATAGCTGTAGCTGTAGCTTTTACTTACCGATAATAGATATATCTTGTCAAGCTCATTTAAGGTCAGAATTGAAATTGGAATACGTTTCCAAGTTTTCGAAAGCAGAATCAAGAGCCGTTCCACGTAGCTTCGAGTATTTTCAGAAATGGTCAGAAACAGCCCCACCTGAAACTTTGCCTTTTAAAAGGTAGTCATGAGCAATTAATCATTGGGCATTATTAGGTCGTTTCATTTTTAACAATATAAATTAGTACAAAATAGCGTCAATGTGCAAATTTGGAAAACTGCGCCCTCTGTTTCACACTTGAACAGATACTTGTGGCCTCCTTTATCTTGCACGAAAACAACATCCACGCAAGGGTTATATGGAGCAGTTGCAACTGAAGTCAAATTATAGGTTGAATGAGGGTCCTGAAAGGGGGGGGGGGGGGGGGGGGGGGGGTCCGAACTCAATTTCCGAGTTTATATTTGGACCAAATGCTAGTCGAAAATCACATATTCAGTGTTGCTTATATTGTTAATCCCATTGCTGTTTGTTGTTCTATTGTTGTTTTAATTGTAAATCCCAGTCCCAATGCATCCAATCCTATTTTCCCATTATAAAATAAGGCCAATCCCAGCTCCCATTTTACACCTTCTGGACCCTCTTGACTTGATCAATATTTTGTGTAGAGCAGGTTGATTATATCTTGTGTATATATATTTTTCATTTAAGTGACTATTAAATATATTTTTTGTACAGTTGTTTTTGAGTGAAGTTTTGAGTAGTTTTGATTAGAATTGTGCACACGCCACAGAAATGAATTAGGAATTGGATGGAGAGGTAGACGAAAACAAATTCAGATTTCAGAGAGTTACAATGCAAGTCTCATTTACATGAAATCAGTTCGGTATCAGTTATGCAAAATCTGGAAGTTTTTACTAGAAATGTCCGTAGACTATACACAAACACAAGTAAACATTTAAATTACTTATAAAACTTCAATTAAAAATAGTCGTTGATATACATCGAATATTCAGGTAAGACTCACGATGTCAAATGAAAACTACAACACATAGAAAATGCAACTCCTTACATTAACCACCTTTTCATAGTAATTGTCCCTTAATATTAAAGATTTCAAAGGCTAGCTTTCCATGTTTATTAAATTGAAATTGAATTGTAAAACAAAAAAATCATAATTGGCAAAATTGTTTTTCGACAAACTAACAAATCCCGTGGGAGTGGAGGTGAGTAAGCGAGTGACTTCGCTGTGAAATGCAAAATTGCATATATGTTAAAATATTGTTTACATTCAAATTTTCTGGAAAAATTACCTTTTCATCGATGCTTTTGAGTTTTATTACATTGTAATAAATACCAGTTAAATGTATGTTCTATATTTTAAAACCAATCTGATGTTGATGTATATAATGTCCATCGGTTTTGTTGATTTTTAATTTACTTGCATTTTACGATAATATTTTTTAGCCAAAACGCAATGTTGCCAGAAATGTTTTTCATTGGAGTTCAAGTACTACTATTCCTCTTCAAAATTACAGTTCTCACGACAACCAAAAAATGCTCTTCCTTCAAATATCCATAAAAAAACAATAAGCTATATCAAAATAAATCATATTGTACAAAAGCTATAATGGTGTTCTATAAACCGTATAAAAAATAATTAAAAATATGCAGAAGAAGCCCCACGAGATCTACAAAGTTTACAAATGTTCGCAATTTCAAACGGCAAAGTTAGGCCCAAAATAGGTCATACTTTGAACGGATGTCATGTGACCGCTTTAAGATGAAATTACCTAATAATGTATGGCGCGTTTTTCGTGTCAAAATTCAAGTTCGACATTCGTTTTTCAAGTTGACATTCGTTGTTCAAGTTCGACATTCGTTTTTCAAGTTCGACATTCGTTTTTCAAGTTGATATTTTTTTCAAGTCGACATTTTTTTCAAGTTGACATTCGTTTTTCAAGTTCGACATTCGTTTTTCAAGTCGATATTTTTTTCAAGTTGACCTTTTTTTCAAGTTGATATTTTTTTCAAGTTGACATTTTTTTCAAGTTGACATTTTTTTCAAGTTGACATTTTTTTCAAGTTAATATTTTTTTCAAGTTGACATTTTTTTCAAGTTGATATTTTTTTCAAGTTGACATTTTTTGGTTTGGGCTTCCTGTGTTTATGGCTGGTCGTGGGATCTAGGTCAAAGTGCGGCTAAGGTGTGGGGAGTAAACAAAATGTCGGTCACTGATGCAAAATTATCGACCATTTTCAAAGCTTGAATTGCAATACAGCTCCAGACGAATTGAATAATTTAGTTACTCATATGCTACTTGTTTTAGGAGTGTGTTCGCCTCTTTTTTCTCTTAGTACGCCGGACTTGCGTACTTGTTTGCGTCCTATCGCCATTAGCCGTTCAGTAATGCATATCACCCATCATTGCTTGAAATGAACGTTGAGCTTTGTATAGTAACAGTACTGCCTCACTATGTACGAACGTACTAACGTACTAAGACTATATAGCAATAGTAACAGTACTGCCTTACATACGAACGTACTAACGTACTAAGACTGATATAGCAATAGTAACAGTACTGCTTACTATGTACGAACGTACGAACGTACTAAGACTATACAGCAATAGTAACAGTACTGCCTTACATACGAAAGTACTAACGTACTAAGACTGATATAGCAATAGTAGAGTACTGCTTACTATGTACGAACGTACGAACGTACTAAGACTATACAGCAATAGTAACAGTGCTGCCTTACTATGTACGAACGTATTAACGTACTAAGACTATATAGCAATAGTAACAGTACTGCCTTACATACGAACGTACTAACGTACTAAGACTATACAGCAATAGTAACAGTACTGCCTTACATACGAACGTACTAAGACTATATAGCAATAGTAACAGTAGTGCTTACTATGTACGAACGTACGAACGTACTAAGACTATATAGAAATAGTAACAGTACTGCTTACTATGTACGAACGTACTAACGTACTAAGACTATACAGCAATAGTAACAGTACTGCCTTACATACGAAAGTACTAACGTACTAAGACTGATATAGCAATAGTAACAGTACTGCTTACTATGTACGAACGTACGAACGTACTAAGACTATACAGCAATAGTAACAGTGCTGCCTTACTATGTACGAACGTACTAACGTACTAAGACTATATAGCAATAGTAACAGTACTGCCTTACTATGTACGAACGTACGAACGTACTAAGACTATACAGCAATAGTAACAGTGCTGCTTACTATGTACGAACGTACTAAGACTATACAGCAATAGTAACAGTACTGCCTTACATACGAACGTACGAACGTACTAAGACTATATAGCAATAGTAACAGTAGTGCTTACTATGTACGAACGTACGAACGTACTAAGACTATATAGAAATAGTAACAGTACTGCTTACTATGTACGAACGTACTAACGTACTAAGACTATATAGCAATAGTAACAGTGCTGCCTTACTATGTACGAACGTACTAACGTACTAAGACTATATAGCAATAGTAACAGTAGTGCTTACTATGTACGAACGTACGAACGTACTAAGACTATATAGAAATAGTAACAGTACTGCTTACTATGTACGAACGTACGAACGTACTAAGACTATATAGAAATAGTATTACAGTACTGCCTTACTATGTACGAACGTACTAACGTACTAAGACTATATAGCAATAGGAACAGTGCTGCCTTACTATGTACGAACGTACTAACGTACTAAGACTATATAGCAATAGTAACAGTACTGCCTTACTATGTACGAACGTACTAACGTACTAAGACTATATAGCAATAGTAACAGTACTGCCTTACTATGTACGAACGTACTAACTTGTGAATACTAGCTATGTACAACACTATAAGGACTCTCTTACTGTGTGTACGATGTACTGCCTTACGTACTGCCTTACTTAGTACGGAACGTACGAACGTATACTAACTTGTGAATACTAGCTTTGTACAACACTACAAGGATTGTCTTAATGTGTGTCCATTAGATGATACTATTCGTAATATTAAGATTAAATTTCCTAATTCTGGATATCGCATGATTCGAGAGGAATTTTTGTTCAGCAATTGCATGTCCGAGAAAGTATGAAACGTATTGATCCTGCAGGTACAGCTAGTGGTTTGATGGTTGTGCGCTACAGAAAGGCGTCAATACAACGTAAGCAGTCTCAATGCTCTTTGGCAGATCAAAGGTTACCACAAGTTGATATGGTAAGGAAAAACTCCAATACGTCATGGAATAAATATTTGGTTTAATATAAGTATTAAATAACTTTGACTAGCTATAGTGAATCATTCCAATAATAGAAACCTTGGATTTAGAAATTTAATTTATTTGTTTTTAGATGGAAATTAGTAGTGCATGGAGGGATAGATGGATATTCAAGGTCAATAGTATATTTTAAAATATTCTAACAACAATAAATCAGATACAGTTCTTGTTTTTTTGTTTTTGTTTTTCTTTATTTAATACTTATATTATACCAAATCATTATTCCATGACGTATTGGAGTTTTTACTTACCGTATCAACTTGTGGTAACCTTTGATGTGCCAAAGAGCATTGGGACTGCTTACGTTTGTGTATACGGGCCATGTCAACAGCTTTAAATCCATTGTCAGATTAATATGACAACTGATCCTGCGTTATGTGAATCCTTGGCCTTCCAGGTAAGCCAGAGTACTTGAAATCTGAATTAAAGGAAGTGCTTATTGCTGATTTCTCCTCCTCTTTGAGCAAATCTACGATGTTGCGCATTCTTCTCAGTAGTATTAATCGGAACTCCTACTAAATTGACCGGATGCAAGTTGAACTGAGTGGCCGTATAAAAGGTTTGCACGAGTAACTAAACCGAGAACTAAATTATTCAATTCGTGTGGAGCTGTATTGCAATTCAAGCTTTGAAAATGGTCGATCATTTTGCATCAGTGACCGACATTTACTCACCACACCTCAGCCGCGCTTTGACCTAGATCCCACGACCAGCCATAAACACAGGAAGCCCAAACCAAAAAAATGTCAACTTGAAAAAAATATCAACTTGAAAAAAATGTCAACTTGAAAAAAATATTAACTTGAAAAAAATGTCAACTTGAAAAAAATGTCAACTTGAAAAAAATGTCAACTTGAAAAAAATATCAACTTGTAAAAAATGTCAACTTGAAAAAAATATTAACTTGAAAAAAATGTCAACTTGAAAAAAATGTCAACTTGAAAAAAATGTCAACTTGAAAAAAATATCAACTTGAAAAACGAATGTCGAACTTGAAAAACGAATGTCGAACTTGAACAACGAATGTCAACTTGAAAAACGAATGTCGAACTTGAATTTTGACACGAAAAACGCGCCATAATAATGCCCATATGATTACTTGCTCATGACTAGCTTTCACAAGGCAAAGTTTCTGGTGGGGTTGTATCTGACCATTCCTGAAAATACTCGAAGCTTACGTGGAACGGCTCTTTTGAAAATCTTAACTCTAAATTTACAAAAAAAAAAATGTATAATTATATAATAATAATATATAGTACTATTACCTAATAATAATTAACAATTACTGACATTTTTTTTTGCATGATACGGCTTCGGCAGATAACACGGCCTTTATCTGGACAATTTACGATATCATATGCGCTCAACCTCCAGTCAACCTCCAATCCCATCATTATTATTATCAACATTATCAGTATCATCATTATCATCCTCATCGTTATCATCGTTATTTTTAACATCATTGTTATCATCATCATTATCATCGTATAATTTTCATCATTATTATCGTCAATTATTATCATCATTATCAGAATTATCAACACCATTATCGTCATTATCATCATCATCATTAACATCATCAGTTAACAATATAATAATAATAATAATAATCATCATCATCAACAATCCAATAACTATTATCATCATCATCATTAGCAATCAAATTGATCTTGTGATCGTGATCTTCATTAACCATCTAATTATCATTATGATCATTATCGTCATTACCCTCATCATTATTAACTATTAATATTTTGGTAATTATTAATTGATATATATTTAAGAAATATAAAACGGCCGCTTGTGTCTATGAACTGTGATATAAACACGCTGGGAGATGTAGAGCACGAGAGAAGCAAGCTTAGAAACACGAGCGCAGCAAGTGTTTCTCTTGCTTCTTGAGTGCTCTACATCTCCCAGCGTGTTTATATCACAGTACATAGACACAAGCGGCCGTTTTATATTTCTTTTATGAATTTTTTTCGCAAAAAAAAATATATATATATATATATATATATATATATATATATATATATATATATATATTTTTTTTTTTTTTCACCTGCACATTGACATTATTTATGCTCTGGTTTAGTGATTAAAAAACTAAACGTGCTTAAATGAAATCTAATTAATAATTTTGATTTTTTTCTTTTGAATTTGTACTTTCGTTTTAGGGGGTAAAGGGGCTAATGATCATTATGGCGTTGAAAATCCGAATTACTTAATTCTTCTTGCCTTCCATTTCGTTTGCTGGGCAGTTTGTGGCGCTTTTCTTTTCGGTTGCTGGGTTGTTTTTGGCCTTTTCCATTTCTTCTTTGCTGCGTACTCTTCCATCACTATGTTGTACATCTCAGTGAAACCAAAATCTGAATCAGGCTTAAACTCACCAATCCTGCTACAGCTGTTCATGTAATCAAAGTACGGCCAGTGCGTATGGTCATTGGTGCCGTAGGCATAACACTGAACGGTAGCACAGAAGTCATCGGTAGCGTTCTGCAAGCGATGCGTCTGGTACCATCTTGGTGAGAGCCAAGTAACATCTCCTTTTTTCACGTCCACTTTTCCCAATCTCTGTAGACCTTTGCTGTGAAAGTCATCTTGGCATTCGATACAGTTTTGAATTTCATCTTCTGTCATCTTGTTGTAGTAGTGGATGGTTAGTCCACCATGCAGCACGCGAATAACGGCGTATGCGTTACCATGGTTATGGACAGGACTGCCATGGGATTTCGGCCAGAGTTCAAGAACGTATGGCACTCCAGGACAAGCACCGTATTCTTTTCCCAGTGTGATGCGAAGGTATGTAAGATTCAATTTGCCAAACTCGCCTTCTTTCTCCTTGAGTTTCTTGTTCAAAGCACATCCTTCTGTTTCGATACTGTAGCGGATTGCATCTGTTAGAGAGAACGTGTATGGTTTGACATTGTCGGGCACATAGTCAAGGTCAACGTTAATGGCAGTAACGTTGGCATAAAGAGCCTGACACGCTGGGGGAAGACTGCTGGAATAGATGAATCTACCGCTGTCCAAATCAAAAAGATTAGCTCTTGAGCTATCCTTTACCAACGGTTTGAGGTCACTAACCAAAGGATCTGGATCGAAGTCCACCTCAGGTTGCATATCAGCCAGGGTTTCGTCGTCGTATTCTGCGTCGGGCTGATCACTACCTGCTTGAATACTGTCATATAGCTCTACCTTCCTTTTGACTGAAGGAGCAAAAAAAGCTTCAATCTCGCTTTCATTTGGTTCCTTGAATTGATATTGTAAGATGGTCGTCTTTTCCATGCAGTATCCCTTGCCGTACTTGACAACCATTCGGTCACTGTCATAGCTCAACCAATATGTACACATATTACAAGGTTCAAGGCCTACGTCATCTCCAAAATATTTGTCGTGTGTGGCTTCGTCTAGTTGTTTTGCTTCCTCGTTCTTCTTTTTGTAATGAAAAGAGACGCTTTCTTCTTGAACATGAAGACCTATCCACGATTCTCCTGCCATATCGTCATTCGTTGGGCGCACCACAAGAAAGAATGGTGACTCCTGATGAAAATTAAAGAGCAGGATGCCTTTACCTATCACTGGAAACTCCTTACACCACCTAGGTTTTCTATAATTGTCAGAAAATGCATCTATAAGGGCTTGGTTGGCTTCTGCAGTAGGATGCATTCTAATCTCCAAGGAATCAGACTTGCTATCGGAGGCGTATTTTTGGTGCTGCAACAAGAACATAATTCCTACTAAATTTAATTGCAACATTGAGAGGCATTGATTGCGTGTATTGACTTTTGTAAGTTGGAAATACGCTATTTTCCATACATCGGTTAACTGGTCAAAGAGGAAACATTCAATCGAGGATGCAAGCTAGATAGTTTAATAGGATTATTCTAAATTTAAAATTGCAGCCTCGACTTTAAATTTAGACCAGTGAACTGAAGCATGGAAAGTGGATAGTGAATAGGGGTGGTTGGGTAAATGCATGTATGGATTGATGGATGGATGGATTGTTGAATTGCGTCACTTTAGCGTGGCTTCACGACTACAATTATGAGACAGTAGTCGCGACATGCAACACAATCTCAGAGTGCTTTACTTTACATCTATGCATGATCATCTATTACACCTTTACATGATGTCAAATAACTCATCCCCTACTGTAAGTCCAGTTCCAAAAATAGACATTTTATCGTTGATTTACGGTAAATTTTGAATGAATGTACTCAATTCAATGAATTTTATGAAGCTACATTTTGTAAACGGGCTGCAACAACTCAGTTGGACGTCACTGTAAGCAACTCCAACCTAATGCATTATATGTAGCTTAACAACACAACAAACATGTGTTTTTGCCTTAAAAGGCAACAATAAATAATAGTAGGCACAATAATTTTTATGATCAAAATTCATTTAGCGGCCGAATGTGACAAAGCAATCACGATATTTTAATGGACATCCGTCTCTACTTCTTAAACATGTATGTGTCTAGTATGTCGCAAGGTTGGATGCACTCTGTTGAATGTTTAAGCGTTTACTTCAAATGTATACCTCTAAGTGTTAAGAAGCTGGCTTGGGGTTGGATTTTATGTTAAATGGCGAATTCAAGGGCGGCGGAGCACATTTCAAAATAAGGGCCTAGAATATCATTTTTTTTTCATATTGAACTCAGACTAAGGCAAATTAATATCTCATTTTTGTAAAATGAGAAGGAATTTCAGTTCGACACATATCATTCCTTTTGGGGGTTCTCAGTCAGTTATTACCCATCCACTTGACTGCACTTTTAAGCGTCTATCTTGGTTATGTACCTCTGTACCTCTCTGGTCTCACTAAATGTCATAAAAAGGTTTACATTCTACTTAACTATCGAATATTAACTTATAGCCGTTGGTACCAATCGGTACGCTAGATCTTGTGTAAGGGAACAAAATGGACATTAAACATTGTCGGTATTGCAGAATGGCTACAATCTTTATACATATCAAACCATTTTGTCCAATATTGTTGGTAACTAATACATTAAAAATGGTTTATAACTACTCTTTCGTTCTTCTTATGCTCAGGCTAACCTTTATCTGTTCAACTACTGACTGACTACAACATTTTGGTCAGAAGAGAAGCAGTAACTCCGTTTCTCCACATGGGTTTTGGTTCGTGTTCTTAGACTCGTTCGTTTCTCCAGAATTTACGAGCGAGTCCGTTTGAAAACCATGCACACGAGTCTACACCGTATCTCACCGAGTTTCGTCGCCTCGATTATATATCTTAGTTAACTTATTGCTTTGGTGAATTAATTGGTTTTCAAATAAAAAATATTGAGGGTCTTAAAGTTAATGAAGTATTATATTTGTTCATTTTATTCAATGCATGGGCTATCTTTGTGGCAATAAGTCATTAACCTTATGCATTCAATACTCGCAACATCACGAAATTTACAATCCTATATTCATATACTGTTTAAACTTTACATCATTTTTTATCTATGTATTTACTGACATTTATAATATCAGTTTTAAATAAAAATCAATCTTCCCAAAAAAGCCACAAATATCAAATAGCTGAACTTTCTATTAAATAAAAGCATTGACATTTTAATACTGTTGTTGTATTGGTTATATGATGTAGTAAATCTGTTCATATTCCAGTTAAGAAAAGAGCTACAGTTGAAGAGTGTTTTGTAAGGTAGGCGTAATATATAAATTTCAAGCGCATCATTAAACCTCCATAACTTCTCCAAAATTCAATATTTTTGTTAGATATTACTACATCCATTTAATATTTACGCTTAAATATATATATCTCTGCCAAAAATGGAAGGAATTGGTGATAACCGTTGTAGATACATTTTTCGAATTTGCATGGTTTACAGACGGACTCGCTCTTACAATATGAAGATGAAAAGGAACTGATAGAAGTGAATGTAATACTGAATAGTAACTCATCTTTTCTTCTCAGCTGGGCAAACAACATTTTATATTCAAGCTTGGATCATTTTTTCTGACAAATTGTTTCTTACCTTAGTTTTGTAGAGCGTCTTTCCGACCTAGCTTTACAATCTATACTTGCTTTTTGCTCTGATGTGTCGACAACTGAATGTGATAGTCAAAGGCGCTCGAGTGCTTTTTGAGACCAACTTTATTATCGTCATTATAAAGGAACGCCCATAATTTATGAATCGTCGGTTGTGGGGTGGTGGGTGTTGGGGGGGGGGGGGGGGGGGGGATGGTGGTGGGGGGGGGGGGGGGGTGGTAGTAGTAGGCAACCACATCAGTTTTGCAAGCAACATTTTGGGGTGCTATTAAAAAAATATCTTAGTGGAACATGAGTGTATTGCATTTGATGCACATCCACTGATATTCTGAGGAATGATATTCATGGAAAGTGGTGAATAGGGGTGGTTGTGTAAAAGCGTGTATGGATTGATTGATGGATGGATTGTTGGATTGCGTCACTTTAGCGTGGCTTCACGACTACCATTATGAGACAGCAGTCGCGACATGCAACACAATCTCAGAGTGCTTTACTTTACATCTATGCATGATCATCTATTACACCTTTACATGATGTCAAATAACTCATCCCCTACTGTAAGTCCAGTTCCAAAAATAGACATTTTATCGTTGATTTACGGTAAATTTTGAATGAATGTACTCAATTCAATGAATTGTATGAAGCGACATTTTGTAAAAGGCCTGCAACGGCTCGGTTGGACGTCAGTGTAAGCAACTCCATCCTAATGCATTATATGTAGCTTAACAACACAACAAACATGTGTTTTTGCCTTAAAAGGCAACAATAAATGATAATAGGCACAATAATGTTTATGATCAAAATTCATTTAGCGGCAGAATGTGACAAAGCAATCACGATATTTTAATGGACATCCGTCTCTACCTTCTTAAACATGTATGTGTCTAGTATGTCGCAAGGTTGGATGCACTCTGTTGAATGTTTAAGTGTTTACTTCAAATGTATACCTCTAAGTGTTAAGAAGCTGGCTTGGGGTTGGATTTTATGTTAAATGGCAAATTCAAGGGCGGCGGAGCACATTTCAAAATAAGGGCCTAGAATATCATTTTTTTTTCATATTGAACTCAGACTAAGGCAAATTAATATCTCATTTTTGTAAAATAAGAAGGAGTTTCAGCTCGACACATATCATTCCTTTTGGGCGGTCTCAGTCAGTTATTACCCATCCACTTGACTGCACTTTTAAGCGTCTATCTTGGATATGTACCTCTGTACCTCTCTGGTCTCACTAAATTTTATAAAGAGGTTTACTTTCTAATTAACTATCAAATATAAAATTATAGCCGTTGGTACCAATCGGTACGCTAGATCTTGTGTAAGGGAACAAAACGGACATTAAACATTGTCGGTATTGCAGAATGGCTACACTCTTTATACATATCAAACCATTTGGTCCAATATTGTTGGTAACTAATACATTAAAAATGGTTTATAACTACTCTTTCGTTCTTCTTATGCTCAGGCTAACCTTTATCTGTTCAACTACTGACTGACTACAACATTTTGGTCAGAAGAGAAGCAGTAACTCCGTTTCTTCACATGGGTTTTGGTTCGTGTTCTTAGACTCGTTCGTTTCTCCAGAATTTACGAGCGAGTCCGTGTGAAAACCATGCACACGAGTCTACACCGTATCTCACCGAGTTTCGTCGCCTCGATTATATATCTTAGTTAACTTATTGCTTTGGTGAATTAATTGGTTTTCAAATAAAAAATATTGAGGGTCTTAAAGTTAATGAAGTATTATATTTGTTCATTTTATTCAATGCATGGGCTATCTTTGTGGCAATAAGTCATTAACCTTATGCATTCAATACTCGCAACATCACGAAATTTACAATCCTATATTCATATACTGTTTAAACTTTACATCATTTTTTATCTGTGTATTTACTGACATTTATAATATCAGTTTTAAATAAAAATCAATCTTCCCAAAAAAGCCATAAATATCAGCTAGCTTAACTTTCTATTAAATAAATTTCAAGCGCATCATTAAACCTCGATGACTTCTCCAAAATTCAGTATTTTTGTTTGATATTAATACTTCCATTTAATATTTACTCTAAAACATATATATATCTGCCAAAAATGGAAGAAATCGGTGATACCTGTTGAATTCACATTTTTCGAATTTGCATGGTTTTCAGAAGGACTCGCACGTACAATATGAAGATGAAAAGGAACTGATAGATGTGAATGTTATACTGTATAGTTACTCAGCTTTTCGTCTTAGCTGGGCAAATTTAAACAACATATTATATATTCAAACTTGGATCATATTTTCTGACAAATTGTTTCTTACCTTAGTTTTGTAGAGCGTCTTTCGGACCTAGCTCCACAATCTATACTTGCTTTCTGCTCTGATGTGTCGACAACTAAATGTGATAGTCAAAGGCGCTCGAGTGCTTTTTGAGACTAAGTTTTTTATCGTCATTATAAGTGAACGCCCATAATTTATGAATCGTCGGTGGTGGGGTGGTGGGGTGGTGGGTGATTGGGGTGGTTGTAGTAGGAGGGGTGTGGTAGTAGGGGGACTTAGATTTTGAGGTAACCAGATCAGTTTTGCAAGCAACATTTTGGGGTGCTTTTAAAAATATCTTAGTGGAATATTAGTGTATTGCATTCTATACACACGCACTGATGTTATGAATTGTTTCTCCCTGTACCACAGTGCACATTACGTTAGTATCAAATTTTGTTAATTTTGTCAGATCTTTGGATCTATTGTCATCCACACAAACACAATATAACGCTTCCTAGTCAAAACAATTGAATCCTCAGCTTTTTAGTAGCTGCGCTAAATTTAGAAAATTAGTAGTAATTTCTAAGTATACTCAAGTGTTTTTCATTTTCATTCTTCAACTTCAGTTGCTTTTTTATACAATTCTAGAAACTAGAAATATGTCAATCGAATTTACAAGTACTGTGAGTCTATATTATTGAAAAGTAGAACTATTTACAACTTGTCGCCCGCATTAAGAGGAGGAAGTTGATAGTTATGCATAAATGAGCTAACTAACTTAAGTGATGTCTTCTAGCTGGTCGTTTAATTAGTAGTGTTTACAAATATTACCATTGTTATGTTGATGAACCAACCATTTTATCATACTAGGTTTTGTCACTTTGATTTGTTGGATTGTCCAGTCTCTTTTAATATGTTTTTCTCGTTAGTATATCATTAATAAATGTTAATGATAAATCAATATATATTACAATTTTATTGATACCCTGAATCAAATTCTTCCATCCTTGTAGTAGATAGACTGAACTTTTGTATCTACATGTAATTTCTTTTGATTTGCTTTAATACAATCATGAAGCAGTGAAACATAGCCTTAATAGTTTGAACCCACGAACGAACATTATTGGCTCATATTACAGTTTGCTTAATTGCTGGGCATCCGTCTGTATATAGATAATTATGTATGTGTCTAGTATGTCGCAAAGGTTGGATGCATTCTGTTGAATGTTGAAGTGTTTACTTCAAATATATACCTCTATTAAAAGTGTAAATAAATTGGCTTGAGGTTGGCTTGAACATTTCAAATGGGGTGGGGGGACTAGAATACTTTTATTCATACAGTACTCATATTTAGAGAGAGAAAAAAATCATTTTCCTAAAATGTTAATGGGCTAAAGCGCAATCCACACTGCAAGGCAAGGCTCACCCGTCGACCCTATGAATGTTTAATTTAAACTTTTCTTACTGTTTACAAGTTTAAGCTCGACAAAGCCTCGTAAGGGGAGGGGTGTCTCAGTGTTTATTAACTGTCCAATTGAGTGAATTTTGAACTTCGATTTTGAATATGCTTACTCGAATGATGCAACTTTCAGAGACTCATTTTTCCTGTGGTGTATATTGCATTTTATACACATGCACTGATATTCTAAAGTTTGTCTATCTGTGCACTAGTGCACTCTACATTGGTGGCAACGTTTTTGTCAGATTTGTGGATCTGTTGTCAGATATTTCCGTGGGCGTCACATCAGTTTATTTACAAAGTTCTTTATAACTTCGTAGTCAAGTTTTGAATCAAAATAAAACCTTTACAACGCTTTAATTATATAACTGTTGCTGGAAATTGTGTTCTTTGGAGATCGAAACAATCACTTCAAAGAAAACAAACGGCGGTTTCAGATGGTTTTAAACTGTGTTTTTTTAATGTAAAAAAGTGAAAAAGAAACACCACTGATAGCTCCCCTCAATTCATTAGCCGCCAACATACATTCAAAGCTCTCATTGCCGACCCCCCAAAAACACACACCAACACTAACACAATATAACGCTTCCTTAGTCAAAACATTGGAGCCCTTTTTAGCAGCTGCACTATATTTAGAAAATTAGTATTAATTTCTAAGTATACCCAAGTGTTTTTCAATTTCATTTTTAAGTTTCAGCTGTTTTAGGTATAATCTCAGAAACTAAAAACCTGTCAATCAAAAGTCAATTGAAAAGTACAAACACTGTTCAAGTCTATATTATTTAAAAGTAGAATTGTTAATTACAACTTGTCGCCAACTTTGAAAATTAGAAGTTGATAGTTATGCATAAATGAGTTAACAATTCCGTGATGTCTTATAGCTGATTTTTTCGGGATATACAGGACATAATTCTCCCTAATTGAGTACACGTTTGTTTTGAGTAAAACTGAATCAACCATCTGATTGAAAAAACAATGACTTCAAAAATTTGTTTGCAAGGAAGAACTGTCATGTCTTATATTTAATGTCACGACCACATAGTATCATGTTTAACAGCGAAAACAAAAAAAGTAAGCAAAAACCAAACTAAACTGCATATATACAAAGTTTTGATGTTTCAAATTGGAAAATGCATTATTCTACTAGTTAACAGAGTTCTAGATCGTCTTGGTCATGTTACACACTGTGAATGGTCACATTTTTACGCAACGCACATATTGACTTACAGTACGAAAGCCAAGGAGGGACTTCCGGTGTCCGACTTCTTTTTTCCGACTTCTGATTTCCGACGTCTGATTTCCGGGGGGGGGGGGGGGGGGGGGGGTGTACTCCCTTCAAAAATGGATAGGGGTGCTCGCGTACGGTTTTGAAAATGACCCTAAAAGGTACGGATAACCTAACTCAGATACTGATTTTAGACCCTAAAAGGTACGACCACATTTAACATTTTTTCAATATGTATAATCTTAAGTTCGAAAACTGACACTAAAAGGTACGGTGCCAGTTCGAGACCCTAAAAGGTCCGTCGAGCACCCCTATCCCTTTTCTAAGGGAGTCCTCCCCCCGGGTTTTCGATGCCAAGCTGATTTCCGATTGCTTGCCGATTTAGTCACATGGTACGTGAAGTGCCAGGCAATGCTTGGTATTCAAATCACATGTAGTTTACAGCCAGATCAACGAATATTCCACTTACTTTTTCTGCTGTTTTATATATATAGTGCTTGTAGAAATGTAGAAATAGGCCGTATGTGTATATGTGGTTTTGAAAGACCGTTGACCTTTTGTCCAGAAGTGTGAGTGATAGCTGGTAGAGATATTCGGTATAGGCTGGTTGCAGTCTCTAATTTTCATATCTCTCATAATGATGAAAGTCAATATCTATTTGTTCGAAATTTCAAGTAAAAGTAAAGACTATTTTGCAATCTACCTGACAATTTATTTATTGCGTGACACATAAACCACCATGAGAAGCCACAAGTGATAAGTGACATGGGTCAAATAGGCCAGATCGCTCTCTTGAAGCCGTTGTTGGTATTTGAAAAATGATTTGAAATTTACGACAGAAAGTAACTTTAAAGCAGTTTAAATCCAAAGAAGACAATGTTTAAATCCAAAGAAGACAATGTTTTATATCAATTAAATTTGACTTGCCTAAATAGTTATATAACCTCTGGCTCAGGCGTATCTTGGAGTACATGAATCGTAGTTTATGCTTATTTATTACACCCGGAATTTTAGGGTATTTTGCGTTCATGTGACCAGCCGATGCCAGGGCCATTTCCGGCCCCACTCAAAAGCGAAGGGAGAGGGCCCTGGTAACGAGGTTGGGGTTCCACAACAGCGTACATGATGGATAAGATAAGATAAGCAAAAGAAGTAGAAATTAGAAATTAGAAGTACCCTAGAAACACGTCTAATTCACGTAAGGATAGCTGTTTAAAACATGCGCTTGATTGCAGTGTTAATTGCAGTAATTCGATCATCGGTACAAAGGTCACCGATCGGAAGTCAGAAATCAGAAATCAGAAATTTGAAATCAGAAGTCGGAAATCGGAAATCGGAAATCGGAAGTCCCTCCTCGGCTTTCGTACTTACAGAGCTAAAGCTTGTCAACTTCGAGTACAAAATATTTTAGTTCTATTGAAACAAAACTACATATTTCTCAGTAGAGTAGAGTCGCACAAGGCGAAATAATGAATACATATATATATGGAAACTAATGAGTAAACTAGTATAGGCTGTGTCGGTTTTTTTATATAAATAAAAAGAAATATAATATATATATATAAGTTGAAATTCTTTCGTCGCTTAATGTAAAATCAGTGCGACCCCGTTTCTGCCATTATTTGGCGTATGCAAATATTTTATGGTTTTGTCAAATTCTTTAAAGTATCCGATGTCTTACCTCTTATAATCTGCTGTACGGGAGATCACTGCACACGCTTCGATCAATCCTTACTCAAAAAACACCTTTATCTCGAAATGTGTCACCAAAACTGAATTATCTTAGAATGGATGACATTAATGCAGCTTGATCTGCACTGTATGAAATGTACGTCAACAGAATATATATGCGTCGGACTGAAAATGCGCCCTCGTGAAAAATCGCAAAAAATTGGAACTGTCAGACAAACTACGTTGGCAACTTTTTATTTTAAAAGGGCGATCAATTTCCGTAAAAAATTTTAATAGTGACTCCAAGGCAGCTGTAGCAAGGTACTTGAATGCTACATTAATGGTCAAATAAGTGTGTACTTATCGTTGTTAGTAAATATAGTTCTAGTTATCAGAAAACCTTTCTTAATAATCAATAATCAGCTGTTTTAGCATCAGTTTGACAAGTGAATCATAAATACCATAGCTCCCCCTACCCCCTCGATCCGACAAACATTCTTAGTTTTCTAAATCAAAAGAATTTAATCCTTTTTAGTAGCTGCGCGAAAGTATACTCAAGGTTTTATTGTCTTTGGGCAAGACAATTCATTCTCTCAGGCCCTGTCCACACGTAGCCGGGTATTTTTGAAAACGGATATTTTTTTATCCGTATTCAAAAATATCTGCGTCCACACGTAGCGTATTCGAATCGTATTTGCCCGTCCACACGTATACGCAAAATACGCTTCGAAAACGCTAACCATCCATACAGAGCACGCATGCGCTCTTTACAGTAGCACATCCGCGAAAAACACTTTGCGCCATCTTTGTTTTTTACGCTCGCTTCACAATCCAACCGCTTTTTATATAGTAAATATGTCTAAACAGGCGAGTAAATCAAATGGAAAAGGGAAGGCTGTATTCTACATATTATCATATTATTTTAAAGGTCAAAATCGCCGTGGTTTTGCTGGCCGTCTGTTTATGCTCTTTAACGGCGCTGTTTTAACTCCAGATCAGCGAAATTATCCTTAAAATCTTTTGTCGCCTCCTTGTATAATTAGCTTCATTGTTTAAATAGGCAACTTGCGATTGTATGTAATGTTTACAACATGAGCGGCCGTGTTGTATCGGCGATACAACACGGACGCGAATGTTGTAAACGACTTAAAAAATGTCTAGGTTAGCTCTTTCATATTATACCAAAATTTTCAAGATTAAAATAAATTTTGCCGTAAAATTACCAGTTAAAACTTATGCAAATATCTACAATACTAGTCTTGTATGAAGATTTACAACACTCGTCATGGTCATGATTTCTTTTGAAAATGTCTCATTAATTATTCATGAATCTTTTAAGTATCGATATGTAGGCTATAAAATTTGAAACAAGCCCAAGAAGAAGTGAAACGTGAACAGCCTGACGTCATCGTATTCAAAAAGCTCCGTTTTCGCCGTCCACACATATACGATAAACCTCCGGCTAAAGCAATCTACAGTCTAGAGAGTGTATTCGAAAACCTCCTTTTTCGGTGACCGAAAACGCCGTTTACGTGTGGACGGAAGGCGTAAACGGAGGAAAAAAGCTCCATTTTCAAAAATACCCGGCTACGTGTGGACGGGGCCTCAGTGCCTCGACTTCTCGGATAAAGACGTAAATGCCAAACGTCCCGTCTGCCTTCACTCTAATTCCTATATAAGTTGGACGTAAAATATCCTGTTGTGCTCTTCGAAAAGGCCATTGCATGGGTTGTCTTCCAGCACAGCAGTCAGGTCATACTACAGGGTACATTGTCAATTGTCAATTGTCTTGATTATATGCACATGCTAGCAAGCACGCAATAAGCAAATTTAAAAAAGTGTATAGTTTCAATTGTCTTATACATCTTCTTTATATTCTCGTTATACAGTGGGTTTTTTTTTCTAATTAATTGTATTGTGTGTACTTTTACAGTAACGAGTTAAAACATTTTCAATTCCAATAACATTGCGGCATCTCCATAGAATTTGTGTCCATACGGCTATAGCATAGCACTTTTAAGAAATAATTCGAAAGTTATAGTTTCACGGGATACTCATACGTCATAATTGACTTGATAATCGACTGATTCTGCAATGCAAAATTGTTCTATTACAGCCGGTAAAGCGTTAACGTTGCACTGCAACTTTTTTTTATCCGATCCATCAATAACTTCAATAGGCCTTTCGCGAATTCGCTAGGATTATCAAGTCTAGGCTGAACTTTATTCTTTAATTTATCAAGGCCAACCTCGACTTGAAACAATTGTTTGGTAACTAATCAAGCGAGTTCGGGAAAGGTAAATTGGAGTTATGATTTTTTATTTCTTATTAATTACTAATGGCTTTTAATAAATACTACTTCAAACGTACTTGATGATTGGCTTATTGTGATTACAGCTAATATTATACAGATTATGCTCAAACAACTCCACCCCACCCCTAGTAGGCTCTAGTTTACTTCCGTGTCACGTTTGCCCCAGACAACGTACAATTACAGTATAGCTGCAGAATACATTACGCGAAGGCCAGTTACTGAATAGTTGTAAAGATGTACGGCGGTTTTCTTTGCGTCTGCTTCGCTTTGAGCTTAGCAAGAACCGAAGGTATGTAATTACAAAGTGTATGGAAGGACAAGTGCATAGTTAAGGCGATTTTACTTAGGGATGTATATGATTTCAACGGAAGATAACTTTTAAGATAAGGCTTAAAAGCCTTGAAAACGTACGTTACGGGGTTTCTGAATGTCCGGTTTGTTTTATTGGCTGCATTATTATAAGTTACATTTTCTAATATTGCTCATTGAAGATACATTTGCAATGTGCTCTTTCAGAACATATAGAATGAGAAGTTGGCGCGTATCCGAGATGAGGGGTGTGACAATTTGCATATAGTAATTATTAAGACAGGACATTTTCCTATGCAATTCTAATAATACTCTAAGCTTAGTGTGGTTTGTTCGCGAATTAAATAATTGGTATATATAAATTGTTTTTACCACAAATGTCTTACAATTTTTTTAGATTTAACAATCATAGAACCTTACAGATGCAAGCTAACTACAATTTGTAGTTTCTTTGTTTAGAACCTCAATATAAAGTTTAAACAGTATATCTATAAAAGAAAAGTCAATGTAATAGTAGTTAGTGTTTCCTTTAGTCTTTATGTTTTCCTTTAGTCTTTATCAATTACTTATACTATTTCAAAAAAACAAAACTATAAGGGGTAAATGGAAAGCATCCTAGTAATGCTAGATAACGCAATGTATACCAATGTTATTTTATGTTTATTTTTCAATTTGTGGTTTAATGATAGCCATGTTGTTCACCTAGTGATTGTCGAGGTATTAACATTTTTTTTACTCAAATGAACAAGGAAGTGAAACGTTGATAGTGCTGATAGTGATTCTAAGCAAGAAAAATCCTTTAAAGGCCCGTTTAAAAACGTTTTCTTTCTGAGAAATACCGGCGTCCTTCCTCTAGCCAAATTAAAAACATTGTTTTCATAATTTTGCTGCTTCTTTAATTAAATAGCATATTTCGTTGGCGAAGAAAGTGACCGTTTTGCAGTCTACTAATCAACCATAGTATGCATAATTACTATCATTCTCACATAGCAAAGTAAATATTCATGTCGAATTGATTGACAGGTTCATCATTAGGAATTATAAAATGTTTTTCTTGCAAGTACAGCACTACTTGGCCCCATTCGCACTAGCCTGCTTTTTTGCTTTACCACTATTTTCGACTTCTTGCACTTTTAAAACAATAGGTGAGATGAAAGATTGTACGTAATGTGAACATCTTTAGATTTTGAACAAAAGATGCTTGTTTTTCATTGTTGTTGAACAATAGAGTGCAAATAATATAACCGTGAAATAGATAGCAACAAATAGGAGATAGTTAGTGCTTAGTTAGGCAAGACATAGGAATTCAGTGAGGCATGACAGGAGCACGGGCGTTTACTAGATCAACGACTCAGTGCGCAAAAGAATGTGTTTCTGACGTTTAATGAGTTAAAAATGAAGACACAAGACAATAAATCAAGACGCAGACACAACTATAACTAAAATAAATACCCAATACGCAAATGAACTAGTATTTGCTAACACTTTTATTTCTTTTGAGCTGAAAATCAAGACACAAGATGCATCTAAAACTAAAATCAAGACACAAACACAGTGAATTCGAATTAACAACACAGCACGCAAATAAAATTGTTTGTTATCCATTTATTCTTTTATGGTCGAAAAACCAAGACACAAGACATGCACATCTAAAACTAAAATCAAGAAACAAACACAGTGAATTAACAACACGGCACGCAAATGAAATTGTTTGCTATACATTTTATTGTTTCAATAACATGTAGTTAGAAATCAAGATGCAAGACACATTTATAAAAATAAAAATCAAGAAAAAGAACACACCTTGCTCTCCATTTTATTGTTTCAACTTGCGCGCAGCAAATAATGAATACACAAGACGGAATTTTAACTCGAGAACTCAATCAAAGCTAGAAATAAATGAACCAAAACGACAATGAAAAACCTACCAAATAATGAAATGAAACAAACTCTGTGTTTTCTCCTGAAAAATACGTCTCAAATGATGCAGTTTTTTCCACTTGTGTCCCAGTCGTCGCAAACTAAAATGAAATGTGTCTCTCCTCCGTCACATACTGCACGTGCAAGACCCGTCACGGCTCGCTTATTTCTCGACAAATCAAATTTAGGCAAGAAATAACACATAGTTAGTAATTAGTTAGCTAGCTAACTATTTCACGGTTATAGCGGAGCTCCCGCGCGGGCCGAAGGCCCGCGCGAGCGAAGCACCATACTTAAGAAAAAATGGTAACCCATCTAGTTGATTTTTCGTCGACCGACACAGGAATCCCTATTCTGTCCGTCCGTCCGTCCGTGTACATCGCGATTCTGATTGGCTACTTATTTATGGCGGGAATTGAAGAGGGCGCGCGCGTCAAAATATCCTTCCCTGAGAAAACGTTTTTTCTCGACGTTTTATCAACTTTTTTATCGCTTTTACTTAAGCTTTCTTCAATTTAAAAAAATGCCAAAAGAAAAAGAAAACGAAATTAATAAGGGAAAAAGACAGTTAACAGAAGAGGAAAAGACAAGAAGACAAGAAAGAGAAAGAGAACGGCGAAGGAGTTTCAATGAAGAACAGCGCAGGCTTGAAAGAGAAAGAAAGAAAGCGAGATTGTAGACGAAACTTGTCAGACGAAAAACAGAGAAAATGAACGCCAAAGAAAAAGGGTTTTGAGAACGAACGTTTCGGAGGAAAACAGGGCTTTTATTAATACAAAATATCAACGGAGAAAGATGAATTTCGAGGAACATAAAGAGAATTTTGACCGAAGAAGAACATAAACTTGAAGGACACAAAAACGAAGAAATTATACTAAAGAAAAGCAAAAGACTGATTCCAAAAGATCAAGAAAACGTATTTCTAGATACCTCCGTGGAAGAATATTAAAAGACTACTGCAATTAAAAAAAAAACATGATAAAGAAGCGACTTTGTTTGATATAAAAACTATCCTAGCACAGTTTATTGAAGGATTTTCAAGCTTGGCAGTTAAACTATGAACAATGTTTAATCAATCAAAATTCAAGTACATACATTTATTCGTCAAAATATGATCAATGTCGACGTCATTGAAGAGTAGAAAACCTCAGGAAAATACAATCACCGATAAAGTAAGTTCAAGTTTAATTTTTGTTTCAAGTTTTTGAGCTTATTTTAATACTGAAAAACTGTTTGATATAACGAGCGTAAAAAATACACCTAAAAACTTAATTAAAATAATTAAGGTTCAAAAAGGAAAAATCCGTTCTCTGTTTTATTTTAGAAACAAAAGAGAAAAGGTTTAAAATCCTTTGTGCATGTGTAAATTGTACTTTTCGTGGCCTTTTTTCGATTGAAAAAGTTGTTTATTTATGTACTTTAACCTCATCAACGGAAAACATCAAAGATGAATCGAAATACAAACATAATTTAAAATTGGTTGAAAACTTCTTTTTATTTAGCAATATTGACTATTTTATGCTTACGAAACGAGCTTTTTTAGTAGTTTTTACTTCAAAGTCGTTAAAGTTTTTTTTACAGAACAAAATGATGTTTTACACAAAGTTTTTCATAATAAAATACCTTGTTTTAAAATCCTTGTCTTTTCAAATCGATCAATTGTGTTGGTAGAACTTATAATTCTTGAGACTTTTAATTCTATTTCAAAAGAACTTTTTGTTTTGTTTTGAAGATTTGCCATGACTACTTTTTAGTAAATCTAATACGATGAAAAGGTTTAATCTTTTCTATCCGGAATCCTAACTAACTTTGGAAAATAAAAGAAACTAAAAAGCGGCCGTAAAACGACTGTTGAGCCACAGCACTTTTTCAACGCGTTATCAAAAGCAAAATAAGCTTAATGACTTAAAATTAAAAGAGATAATAATAAGGTTATTCACACTATCGTTTGGAAATGGTATTTTCCATCAAAAACATTTCTGAACACTTTTTTGTCTGAACAAAATTTTTGACTGAAGTGACAGTTGAAAATTTGAGAAAAAGATGAAAAAGTGCATAGAATGAAAACGATAACCAACCTAAGAAAAGGCAGTGAGATTTATTACAATTCTTTACTTACATTAAATCAATTTCCATTCATGAATTGTCCATTAACATGCTTTTATGGGACTTTTTTCAATGAGAAATCTCCGCCCCTCGTGTAGATGACAAACTTTCCTTTTGTGCGTTGCGTTGATGATGGCGTCATCTACATCGATAGCCAATGAGGTTTTTGACATTATGTCAATCAAAAAGAGAGCGAGAAATATCTTACATTTTACTGGCTTTTCCAGGGCTTTGTTTTGATTCTCTCTCCGCGCGCTGAATCTTCGAAAAGTTAGATTTTTCGATTAAAGATGCTATAGAAATTACAATAAACAGTTAACAGTTAACAGGTTTTTTTATATATTTTATTGATTTTTTGATAGTTTTTTACACTTACATAAACACAATTACAAAAGACTGAAAAAGTACATAAATTAAATATAATGTTTTTTGGCTAATTCGTTATTAAATTATACTGACTAAATTATGAATTAAGCTTTGGATTTTCTCTAATTTTTTCAAATGAGTGTATAGCTTGTTGTTATTTTTTGCAATGATGTATTCGATTTTTTCATAGTCTATTAGATTTATTTGATAATATTTAATGACAGGAAGTAACTGTGTTTGTTTGCAATTATAAAGTACATATTTGTATAGTAAAAATAAGAAACCTTCCATAGTGTCTTCAGAACTCCCTATTAATGAGAACATTTTTAAAACTTAGCTCTGGTATTAACTTAACATTTGCGCTGCTTAGACATTCGTTAATGTTAAAGTATAGGTACTTTGATTTTACACATTCGACAAAAAAATGTTCCATAGATTCGTTTGATGTTTTACAAAATGTGCATAAATAAAAGGCGAGTCCACTATTTTAAATTTATATAACTTCATGTTTAAGAATAAACAGTTATTCAGTATCTTATATTGGAATTCTCTTAATCTAAAATTATTTGTTAAGCTATACACTCTTTGATAGACTGATACCCACTCAATGTCCTTATTGCCCGGTAAAATACGTAAGCAACTCGTAAAATATCAGCCCGTAATACCTAAGAAAATATCTAATAAGTGGTATTTACATGCACATATTGATGTTGTAAGCAAAAATTAAACTGGGAGCTCCGCTATTAGGTATTACCTAATTTGTATATTATTATTTGCACTCTAGTTGTAGTCGGGTCATAATTTCAACATACGCAAGTGTTGCGCATTAGTTTGGCCTGGCCGTTGTTAATTATAACAATGAAATACAAGCATCTTTTGTTCAACTTCTAAAGATGTTCACATTCTGTACAATCTTTCATCTCACCTATTGTTTTTAAAGCGCAAGAAGTTGAAAATAATGGTAAAGCAAAAAGGTCTATTCACACATAACTACTCTCATCGTGTAAAAGTTTTTTAAAGCCGCACGAAGTCATGTCCTTACTAGTAGCGGAGCTCCGCGCGGGCCAAAGGCCCGCGGCAGCGGAGCACCATACTTTGGAAAAAATGGTAACCCATCTAGTTGATTTTTCGTCGACCGACACAGGAATCCCTATTCTGTCCGTCCGTCCGTCCGTGTACATCGCGATTCTGATTGGCTACTTATTTATGGCGGGAATTGAAGAGGGCGCGCGCGTCAAAATATCCTTCCTTGAGAAAACATTTTTTCTCGCTTTTCTCGACATTTACTTAAGCTTTCTTCAATTTAAAAAAATGCCAAAAAAAAAAGAAAACGAAATTAATAACAGAAAAAGACAGTTAACAGCAGAGGGAAAGAGAAGAAGACAAGAAAGAGAAAGAGAACGGCGAAGGAGTTTCAATGAAGAACAGCGCAGTCTTGAAAGACAAAGAAAACGAGATTGTAGACGAAAGAAAAGAAAAGAAGAAGAACAGAGAAATTAAAATGATCGCCAAAGAAAAAGGGTTTCGAGAGAAAACTTTTCCGAGGGAAACAGAGCTTTCATTAGTACTAAATATCAACGGAGAAAGATGAATTTCGAGGAACATAAAAAGAGTATTGACCGAACTAGAACATAAACTTCATGAAGGACACAAAAACGAAGAAAAAAAAAAGTTGATAAAGAATCGACTTTGTTTGTTATGAAAACTGTCTTGAATTCGCTTCTCTCAGCACAGTTTATTAAAGGATTTTCAAGCTTGGCAGTTGAACTATGAACAATGTTTAATCAATCAAAATTCAAGTACATACATTTATTCGTCAAAATATGCATGTGATCAATGTCATCGAAGAGAAGAAAACCTCAGGAAAAAAATCACTGATAAAAAGTAAGTTCAAGTTTATTATTTGTTTCAAGTTTTTGAGAGAAAATAAGCTTATTTTAATACTGAAAAACTGTTTGATATAACGAGCGTGGAAAAAACACCTATAATTAAGGTTCAAAAAGGAAAAATCCGTTCTCTGTTTTATTATAGAAACAAAAGAGAAAAGGTTTAAAATCCTTTGTGCATGTGTAAATTATACTTTTCGTGGCCTTTTTTCGATTGAAAAAGTTGTTTATTTAATTTATGTACTTTTTAAACCTCATCAACGGAAAACATCAGATGAATCGAAATACAAACATAATTTAAAATTGGTTGAAAAACGCGCTTTTTTTAGTAGTTTTTACTTCAAAGTCGTTAAAGTTTTTTTACACAACAAAATGATGTTTTACACAAAGTTTTTCATAATAAAATACCTTGTTTTAAAATCCTTGTCTTTTCAAATCGATCTTGTGTTGGTAGAACTTATAATAAATTCTTGAGGCTTTAATTCCATTTCAAAAGAACTTTTTGTTTTGTTTTGAAGATTTGCCATGACAACTTTTTAGTACATCTAATACGATGAAAAGGTTTAACCTTTTCTATCCGGAATCCTAACTAACTTTGGAAAATAGAAGAAGATAAAAAAGCGCCCGTATTAAAAACGACTGTTCAGCCACAGCACATTTTCAAGGCGTTATCAAAAGCAAAATAAGCTTAATGACTTAAAAATAAAAGGGATAATAATAAGGCTATTCACGCTATCGTTTGGGAATGGTATTTTCCATCAAAAATATTTCTGAACACTTTTTTGTCTGAACAAAACTATTGACTGAAGTGACAGTTGAAAATTTGAGAAAAAGATGAAAAAGGGCATAGAATGAAAACGATAACCAACCTAAGAAAAGGCAACGGAATTTGTTACAATTTTTACTTACATTAAATCAATTTCCATTCATGAATTGTCCATTAACATGCTTTTATCGGCCTTTTTTCAATGAGAAATCTTCGCCCCTCGACAAACTTTCCTTTCGTGCTTTGCGTTACATGATGGCGTCATCTACATCGGTAGCCAATGAGGTTTTTGACATTATGTCAATCAAAAGGAGAGCGAGAAATATCTTACATTTTACTGGCTTTTCCAGGGCTATGTTTTGATTCTCTCTCCGCGCGCCTGTCGTATCGTAGCGGTATCGCGTCATACTCAAGTTTCCCACTCATACGAAAACGACTCTAAAAACATTCGAAAATTCTACAGTAATAGTACCGTAACTGTGCAATAAATATTACGGTCAGTTTCCCACTCATACGAAAACCGCTCTAAAATATCAGCACGTAATACCCAAGAAAATATCTTATAAGTGGTATTTACATGCACATATTGATGTTGTAAGAAAAATTAAACTGGGAGCTCCGCTATAGGGTATTACCTAATTTGTATATTACGACATCGCGCGAAAGAGGATGCAAGAACCTTGCACAAGCTAACTCGGTATCAGCAAACCAGGTCAGACAAGATTATGTGACCTGGTCACGCTCGCTTTTAAAACGTTTTTATAATCACATAAAATAATCGCCGATGAATAATAAACTAATTATCAAATGATTAGCTTTTTCGTACAGAAATATATTGTTAAAGTATGTGGAAATAGTACTTAGTAGTATATGTTTCTGACTTTCTTATGGCATTTCATCTAGTTTAATATTTCTAGTCCATGCATAAAAATTATGATCACGCGAAAATAAAACACAAATATTCTCTAAAATAACTTTACATAATGCAAGAAAGTGAAACACTAAAATTGCGCGTTCCTGTCATGTTTTAATTTAAAGAATTATTGATTATTTGAATGAAGTTTTCATGGTATAAAAGTTAAAACTGAATCGTTATTTAGAACACAACTTATCAGTGCCGTATTTTAAAGATGCTTTGATTTTATTATCAAATTTATTTCTAGTTCGATTTGACATTTTAATTTATGCATAAAAATGATGATCACGTGAAAATAAAACACGAATATTCTCTATTAAGAACTCTACTTTTAGTTATATTACTATTTCAGTGCTTAATGTGAAAAAAACTGGGGGAAATATTATTGCTTATATTGAAGCATTGATATTTGCTTATGAGAAGCGTGACGAATGGTCACGAATAGGTCATACTCGAATAATATACAAATTAGGTAATACCTAATAGCGGAGCTCCCAGTCTAATTTTTTCTTACAACATCAATATGTGCATGTAAATACCACTTATTAGATATTTTCTTGGGTATTATGCGGCTGATATGTTACGAGTTGCGTACGTATTGCGTAAGTAAAATACAAGCAATGATTAAATGTCAGCCCGTAATACCCAAGAAAATATATAATAAGGGATTTATTATAATTTATTATTCACTGTTTATTGTAATTTCTATATCATCTTTAATTGAAAAATATAACCTTTCGGAGATTCAGCGCGCGGAGAGAAAATCAAAACAAATAGTTAAAACACAGGCAGCCCAAGCAAATCACTTGTATTCAGTGGATTTTTTTTTCCAATAAACTGTTACTAAACTTTGTCGTGATGTATGTACAAAATACTTTTTGGATGAGCTCCCGAAAGATATATTTAGTCAGTTAGTTCGGAGATATGTGTGAAGCAAGACCCATTTAAATCAGACTCCTTCAGGTTTCGCTAAGAATAAAACATTTTTTTGAATAAAACCAAATCTTGTAATTGCCATTCAAATGATGAACATGAATTCATTAACTGACTATTCTTTTCCTCTTGAGTTTTGTTGATGCAAAACACTATATATATATAGAGAGTAGAACACTAACAAATTTGAATTCTTATAGTGTTGGTGTACAATTTATTATGAAGATTGTTTTAAAGTACACTATCCTAATTATGTTCCATATATTTCTCTTAAAAAATAACATAACTTAAGTTATTTACAAAAGATAATGCATTGCCTGCTACGAAAAAAACAGATGTAAACCACTTGGGGAACAAAATTCAAATGCATGGTAGCTCCGGGGGTTAGAGCATTATGAAAGATTAGCTAAATTAAACTTATATATAACATTGAAAATAAAATCATAATATAATTTTCGTAATCCGATTATATTCCAATTATACCAATGTCATTAATTACATGTGCTGATCAATACAAAACTGTTTTCCCACTGATCAATCTTCAAATTCTTACAGTTAAGTAATTCTCCCTTGTTTTAAATAATAATATGTTATAGTACTCAATACAGCATTCAATTTCAGATTGTATGAGGTTGCAAAAAAATAATGTATTTAGTATGTAAATATACTTGTCGTCAATCTGAAAAAAAAAAAAAAAATGATTGTAAATCATTATGCAAATAATAATTCCATACAGTTTATTTCAAAACATCTTTCTGCAGCTGTGTAAGTACAGTAGTCCAAGAAGACAAGTGGAGTATCTACGGCCGAACTAATTGTTTTAGTAAAAAACATGTCATCGGTCAAATAAAGAATAAAAATCAGAACTTTTTCAGACATGGCATCTACTGGTGGTATGTCAAACAATTAGACCATTAGTAGAGTAGCCAATCAGAACACAGGATTTGTGAAAGACCATTAGTAAATTGTTTATAGTAAATGCAGAGTAAATGAGAGAAAAAATAATAAACGTACCTGCTTACTAAAAACAAATGTCTGTGCAAATATCTGCCAACTGCAAACCTATATAAAGAAAAAAACTAAAATAAAAAACATCTTAATTAGACATGATGAAAATAAACACAATAGTAAAAATAATGATAATGATGAAAATCATAATAATGATTCTTGATGATAGTAATGATAACTATCATAATAATAATGCTAATAATGACACTAATATACCCCCCCCCCCCCCCCCAAAGTATAAAAAACTGAACCCCCTGGAAAGGACTGTAATCAAAGTTAATCAGCATGTGTAACACTATAATTGAGGTAGATTTGGAGTTGTCTAGGTATTATTATCCCCACCCACACCCTAAAAGCAAAAATGACCCCCTCCACCCCCTCCACCCCCTGGACGAATTTGGGTGCGTTCCATAGCTTAAATTAATCATCATGTCAAATACTATATAAATGTGCCAAATTTGGTGTTTTTATCCCAAATTTATTTATCCTAATTAAATTTATCTAATTTATCTTAATTTATCCTAATTTATCCTAATTTATCCTAATTTATCCTAATTAAAATTAGGCCCTTTTTGCACCATATTGCTGGACTAAACATTTCACATACGTATCTAAAAATTTCTGCAATTCAGTCTCTATAATGTGGTACTATATCTAATTTATTCAATGTATTTATTATATGACTGTTTAATTTCTTGCATTCTGATTGGCTTATTGACTTGCTGTATTTTACCGTCCATGTGCACGGTTACACACAGGTTCAATGATTGTTGAAACTTAAATTCTAGCACACACCACTTGTTATTCCTAAAAGCGTACTCCTTTAATTTATTCATGGTTTAGGGTTTAGGTTCTATTTGATTAGATGGCCAACAATAGTGGGGAAAATCCTGCTTATACTGCCAACAACAAAAAAAGGCAAAGTTTGATCTCTAACGGTAGGCATATTGAAAGCAGACGAATTACTAAAAGGGCTCTATTGATCAACATAACACATAGTTTCCAAAAATGGTTTTGAGTTGGCTGATATGTAAATATCGTCAGCACGCATCAGTGGTCAGACGGCCTGTCGTTATATTAACTGCAAATATGCTACCAAAGTCTTCCAAAACTGTCACAAACAACATATAAACATGGTAAAACAAAATTTGTAACATCTTTTTTTTGAAAACAAGTAGAAATTAGGCAAGGCAAGGTAATTTTGAAATACTTTTTGCAATGGCATTCAAGACAAGGTGTCACGCAACACCGTGACATTGTCAAATTTTCGCTGTGAAGTCATGAACATTAAAGGCTGTAAATCGTTTGGATTTTAGTAGCCCAAAAATTTTATTGCATTTTTTAAAGATGAAATACAGTACTTCACCTGGGTTATAGCCGAATGCACTGATTCGTCGTGGCAATTTGTTTTTTTCGTGCCTTAATTTTGCATTTTTTGGCTTGGGAGAAAAATGAGAAAATACCCAATATTGAAAAATCCATAAAATAGTAAAACCTCAGTCGATTTGAAAGTGATATACAATAAAACCTTTTCGATTTTTCGACTATTGCACAGTCTGGTTGATATTTTAGAACTGGCTCTCTTATTAATTACTGTCATGCTTACCTTTTGTGATTTTGTCATTTTTAAATCTCTAAGCTTTTTCTAGTGAGACTAGTATTAGGGAAAGAGACTAGAATTAGGGAAATATTGAATGAAGTCCTAGATAAAAAACTTAAACCAATTGTTGATTCAATCGATGAGCTAAAATCAAGTTTAAGTCAACTCGAGGATTCACACTCGGCACTCAAGGAAGAAAACAGCAAACTAAAACGTCAGCTTGCTACGATCCACAATGAGCTCGAGACTTTGAAATTCAACTGCGATGAACAGGAACAATACAACAGACGTGAATGTCTCGAGATTCATGGCATTCCTACGATGGAAAAAGAAGATACGAACGACATAATTACCAAAGTTGGATCACTTATCAATGTCAAAATTGAACCGAATGACATTTCAGTAAGTCATAGACTGCCTACAAAGAACAAAGATAGAAAAGACAACATAAAACCGATCATTGTGAAATTCACCAGAAGAGATGTTAGAGATCAGCTATATTCAAGTAATTTAAACTGGAAAAAACACATTCATGAACTCACTAAAAAAATCTCTAAAAACATAGGCATTCTCACCAAAGTAAGGTACTTTGTGTCAAAGGATGTTATGCTCCAACTATACTACAGCTTCTTTTACTCATTAATTACTTATGGAATACTAATATCGGGTAATACCTATGAAAATTCGCTTAAACCTATAATTACCTTACAAAAAAAGGTTGTACGTGTGATGACATTCTCCAAGTGGGATGCTCATACCCAAACAATTTTTGCAAATTTAGGACTTTTAAAATTCACAGACATAATTTTCCTTTCTAATGCCATCTTTATGTTTCAATTTAAAAATAATCTTTTACCTAAAGCCTTTAATGGCTATTTCCAGAGTGTTTCTTCATCACATAACTATAGAACAAGACTAGCTAGTAAATCAAGTTTCAGAACTCCTGTCATTAGAACAAATTTAATTTAAGCTATGTTGGTCCAACCATTTGGAACAACCTTGATGAAAATATAAAATTACTTCCTCTAAAATCTTTCAAAGCTAAAATGAAAACTTCCTGTCTAGAAAAATATTAATTAAGTTAACTGCTGACTTTGTAATATTATATGTACTGTATATCTCAATTGCTTATTTATTACTTAACATAGAATTGCACATTATATAAATAGATTCAATTATTTCCCATATTATTTATTATTATTATTTCCCATTTCTATATTAATCAAATTATATCCATATTATACACTTATTACTTTCATTTATAATTATGATTAATTTGTATTCAAACAGTTTTTCTATTGCTCTGACACTGAATTGTAAATTATACATTTGTACTTTTTTCTGTTTTTCTTTGTAATTATATATAACTATTTCTATTCAAACCTTCTTGAATTCTAATGTGAACAAAGAAAAAAAAATCCAGCCATTTCCAATCGTTATCACCGACTTCCCTATTAGTTCAAGGAACATTCTTTGGATGGTTTCATTGCTTAGCAATTACTTCCGTGTCACATTTGCCCCAGATAGTATACAATTTCAGTCGCTGCAGAGTACATTACGCGAAGGATTATTAGTGACTTTTCTCAACGATGTACGGAGTTTTTCTTTGCATTTGCTTCACTTTGAGCTTAACAAAAACCGAAGGTACGTAACTTCAAAGTGTATGAAAAGGCCTAGCGTATAGTTAGAGCAATATCAGTTAGGGATGTATTTGATTTCAACCGACAATAACTTACGCTAGGAAAATGTATGTTTAACGGGTTTCTGGATGGCTTGGTTTGGTGTTAAAAATCTTTGAGGATGTATTGGCTGCATTCTTATATATCATATCTTCACATAGTGATCGTTTTATTGTATTAATTCTTGTAAAACCATGAGTGTTGATCCAACAGGGATTCGAGCTAAATTATTGATTCTGATAAAATATATTTTGAGATATTCTTGACTATAATGTGCAAACAGTAAGAATAATCAAGTTAATAGTAGTTACGGTTATAAGACTCTTGAAGTGCGTTGTTTTCTTGTGGTCTTTGTCAACAAATACTATAAAAGCTAAAAAGCAGTTGTTCTCTAAGGGGCAAATGTAAAGTATTAATATTCTAGTAATGCTTAATGATCGATGCAATAGTGTTTTATTTGTATATTTGTTATAAAATTATTGACATGTTGTTCGCCTGGTGATATCACAGTATTCTTATTTTTTTTAAAAGAACAAGGAAATGAAACGTTGGTATTTGCTTCTCACGGCTATAAGAAACTTACAAAGCCCGCTTATCAACTTTTGCATCCTGAATAAGCCCATTGTCCTTCTTCTAATGAAATAATATTGTCTCCGTGACTTTTAATTCCTGTTTTAATAATTAATTATTATTTCGGTGGAGTGAGATGGGACTGTTTAGCAGTCTACCAAGCAACCATAGCATGTATCACTATTATCACTCTCAGATAGCTAAGTAAACATTGATGTCGAATTGATTGACAGGCTCATTATAAGTAAGGTAACTATAAACTGTTATATAGATAATTTAATATATATATTATTATAATATCTAGATGTGTCTATTCTGACTGTAAAGTCCTCGATACATTAAAAAATGTAGAGCGTTAGAGATTGTAGGTAGATTAAAGACAAGACATCACTTTTGTTGTTACTCATGCAGAGTTTCACGTTTACGCGATCTTCAGACAGACTCTCTATACATGATGTTTGATCATTACTGACCACACACAAACACACACATATATACATATAGCTGGTTGCAGTAACTTTGTCCACCTCAGATATATATAAATATATATGAAAAACATACTAGAAATTATGTCTGAAGATCGCGTAAGCATGAATCTCCGAGCAACAGAAAAAGTGATGTCTTGTCGTTAATCTACTTACAATATATATATATATATATATATATATATATATATATATATATATATATATATATATATATATATATATATATATATATATATATATATATATATATATATATATATATATATATATATATATATATATATATATATATTGCTGAAGAAGGCTGAATAGCTGAAACGTACAATAAAACAGTTATATATATATACAGCGATTTGCAAAAACTTTGACCATTTTGCCATATAAACAAAATAATATATCAAAACAATATAAGAAATTATGGGATATGATCTCTGATATTTTTTTCAGATCGCCCTAGTCATAGGCAACTAAGTGACAGTTGTATAGAATTAATTTAATATATGTTTTTTTTTCTGTGCAGACATGGGCTTGCTAGTTCGTTTCTTTTGTTCAGGCTACATAGGTGTTTTTTACAAATAATCGGGAATTTTTCGCTAAGGCATAGATTACATTTTTTGCTTGAGTTACTATAAGGTTTACATTTCTTGATTATTTTCCACTTTGTGTTTGTGTTTGTATATTGTGTATATATATATATACACCGTTTCTTAAACATTATGAGAATTTCATATATATATATATGCCTTTTGTTTCCCTATTGTTTGTAGTATATATATGTTTGAATATATATGGAATGCTTATCTTTATACTTACAGTTTGAATGTCAGTGTTGTTATGTGTCTTAGCAAAACATGTTTTTCATACATCAAATATATATATTTTATATAGGCAATTTGTTTTATTAACTCATTTAGATAATTATAGATATTTAAAATATTTTCGATACTAGAATAACATCTTAAAGTATTTGAAAAATTGAAATACTGTTTACATGCAATACTAATGTTTAACTTTCTGTGAAGCTACTATTTTCTCTTTAAAATTCAGCTGCAATCCCTTCTCCTTCTGGCTTGAGGGTCCACATAATAAATGCATCTACTGCGGTAGCTCGTTGGGACCCGATCCCCAAAGAACATGTCACTGGGGCTCTGCATGGATACGTGGTAAGATTATGGCATTACTACGGATGGTATTCTTTTAAAACGTTTAAAACAAACGAAACCAGTATAGTGTTCGAGGGACTTAAAGATTGGGCGATGTACCTTCTGGAAGTACGAGGCTATACTGCAAACGAAACAGGAAGTTATTCCTACGATTTCTTTTACACACGTAAGTACAATTACATAACTATAAACATGTTTCTGTTTTAAGACCTTAACCGATGCCGGCCAACCAAAATCATTTCAAAATTAATAATAATAGAGTGTGAGATCATAAAAAAAATATTGGTCTCAGGCTATTATTTCTCTTACTCAATCTTAGCTTGATGTTTTCTTCAACAAAACACAAAACACAAAGATTCAATGAAAACAAAATCAAATATAATTATCGATTCTATTGGTCGTATTTTCAATCGTGATTGAAAAATCTGGCTAAGATGGTAAATGTCGTTGCATTTTCAAACATACTTTCTAGAAATGCTGGTCTTTGTTCATGCAACCACTATGCTACACTCGTTCTTTCTTTTTTTTTAGAAGAAGAGTTTAAGTTTTTTCTTTGCTAATAACTTTCCACCTCTTAACCAGTAATTTATTTACCTTTCTACCTGCATCTGAGCCGCCGACCTCATGAATCCTGTGAAATTAAGATATGTAAGGAGACGACGGCTGTCTTAAATGACATGAAGCTGATCGCAAAACAATGCAAATAATTTAATATTGCCTTCTTTCGTAACAAGTTGAACATCCACATCGCGTACAATTGTACACTAAAACGGGTCTTGACCGTGTGGCAGAATGAGCTCACCCAAATTAAAACTTTCATTCATTTTTTGATAGATCGTTACATAACTTTAAGCTTCTACAAATTATTACTCTTCGTATGTTATTATATGTCAGAATTACGCTATAACAACAACTTTTTATATTTCCCGCGAAAAATCTCGTACCCAGATTTCGCGCGGTTTTCTTTCTCAATTTGCTCGATAAAGAAAAGATGCAATTCAAATTTAAAGTGCAGGTTATCTAAGGTCATTGTTCTCACATCAACAAGGAGCCTGTTGCACAGTATTGCACATGGCTGACGAGGATGATGAAAACATTGTTAAACACTGATTGTCGAGTGATTCTGGCTTCTCAACGCAAAAATTGCCTACATAGTGACTGAAGAAATATTTCAGAAGTCGCATGTTACATTTAAATTCGAAAAAAAACAATTCATGATTTGTTTGAATTTTTAAATGTAAATCCAATGTCCGAAGTTACATTTTTTGAAGGGCATTTAAAAACACACACAATGTTAATTTATTATCGTACTTTCCAAACAAGAGGACGCTATATCGACACTGTATTCACTATAAGAAAATCGTTACACTGATCAAGAGCTAAGAGATAAAAAGCGAACAAAGCCAAACTATCATTGTACAATACTTTTATTTTTCGAAGTTACATTTTTTTTTCCTTTCTAGCTCTTGTAACCTTTTTCAATGTAATTTAATTTCCCAAAGTTAATTAATTAGCATGAAATGTGACAGGCGTTCGGCTGATCATACTATGCAAATGAGCAAAATCGCCGGAAGTGACCCGCAATTGTACGCGATGCATTACTCAATGTTACTAATACTATTTTTGATCGTGTCTCCACTCACAAAGTCCTGGGTGACATTTGGGAGAACAACACATAAAAACACACTCTGCGCATATATAGTCCGGAGATGACCGACATGCACGTACCATTATGCTACCTATGACACCCTTGACCATATTTACACGATTAATTTCCAATTTCTGATATAATTGCCCTTATTGTATACGGTAAATTTTATAAATCAGGATTTTTTTTCATTTATCTCTTTCTTTATTTTCAACTTTTTTTTTTAATTTCAGCTACAATGCCCAGTCCTCGTGGCCTACGTTTCACCAAATTAGATGTCACTACTATGGAAGCTCGCTGGTACCCAATCCCAAAAGAACATGTCCAGGGTGTTATCCTTGGATACATCGTACAACTACGGGAATATTACTCATTGAAGCTTCTTAAAACGTTCAAAACAAATGAAACCAGTATTGTGGTTAGAAATCTTCAACTAAGGGTGTGGTGCGTTTTGTATGTTCAAGGCTATACTTTCAACGAAACAGGGCGTTCATTGCAATATATTTTTTACACACGTAAGTAGTGTTCTTGTGTAAGTTTACTTATACTACACTATATAATAGTAGTTGGGATATCATTGAAACACCATAAATCGCAATTTTGAACAATTTGAGCAATATAACAATATTCGTTTCATAGCTACTGGCAAATTATGGATTTTAATTTTCTTTCCGGTTTTTAATTATGTTTAGAGAATAAACTAAGTCCTAGCACTTGTGTGTGTGTCATTGGTCAATATGACGTAAGCTCTGCCTCTGAGTTGATTGGCGGATCGGAAAAACCTACGCAAAGGTTAAAAATATAGTTTAACTACTTCGACTGTGTGATGTTCTAATTGGCAGCTAAGCTTATTTTAGTTACAAGGTACAGAAATAATATCCCTTAGCTCAGTCTACACTTTCAGACCTCGGTCAGAATTTACTGCGCATGTATCAATAAATCGATAATATTTATTATTATTTATTCAAACTATTTCACCGTTTGGAAGAATGACGTCAATCGCCGAATAACTGAGAAATTTTTTGACAACTTACGTCACACACAGAAAGCGGGACAATGGCGGCCTCCAATTCAGAGCGGTTTCCCTCACTTAGCGAGGAAGGAATAGGCGCAATATTGTATGGGGAATATAGCAAAAACAACAAAAAATCAACACATTTTAGGTTGTAAAAAGTGTTCCGTTATGATTTAGAGGGAAAAAATATTAATTTTAGTCAGTTTCGATGTATTCAAATATCATTGCAGAAGCGCCGTTTTGGAAATATACCTGGAGCAGTTAAAATATGTTAAATGATATTTTTCAGCCTACGGCTTCGTCAGATAACACACAGACTTTGAATGCCACACAATCTAATAGTTCACTGCCATCGCACAGAATCCTAATGCATTTTTGGACATTTACTTACGGCCCGCAAATTTTTCAAAATAGTCATAATTCGAACTATTTATCGACATTGATAGTTCTGATTGGTTGTTTGAACGTTTGATTAGATGAAGTTCTGAAGGTTTGACAAAAGAATCATTTCACTTGTCCGACGACTTAAGCCGATTTATTACCGAGAACAAAGGGAGTAGGATTACTTAATTAGAGTTATTACAAATTGCAGCTTAACTTATTACTTAGCATGACTTAAAGTGGCACATTTGGATTTGAACGTCAGCCGCAAGAGCCTTAGATAATGAGCTCAAATATTCAGCTTAAAAAAAAAGTCTGATAAATAAGGTTTTTGTAGAAGTAAAGGGTGCAAAATGTTGCTTGGATTACGATGGGCATGTTAATTTTGCACCCCTACCTAAGTTTAACGTGTTATTAAAACCCACAAATTACAGTTGGAATATTGGCTCCCCACAAAAAATGTCGATTTTTGAAAAATTTGAGCTGAAAAAAGATAGTCTTAGTTATTGATATTATCAAACATTTGATAGTGCAAACGTTTAGTCAACATTTCATCTTTAATTTGCACCCCCTACCTTTTTGAGATCGCCTTTTAAAATCTTTTAAAATGTATTTTATTACACGAAGTTGAGCAATTTTGACATGTTTTCTTTGTAAATTAACTCATTAAATAATATACGCTTTGCCTGATTGAACTTCGCGCTTAAACAGCAGTAAAGACCCGGATGTGTCCGAGCATTCTGTGCGATGAAAAACGGCCGAGTAGATACAACAAAGTATATTGCGTTAATCATGCATTCAGGATAACAATATAGTGAGTAAATCAAACTCATTATTATTACATAAATGTAGATGTACTATTGAGTACAATGTTCTCCATATTTATATCTTATTTGTGATTTTTCCCGTAATACGGGCGGATATTTTACGAATTGTGAATGTATTTGAAAAATGCGAATAAAGAGTAAAATGTCAATGGTAAAAATTACAAATAAGTTATTTATTATACGACTCTATGAAAAAAATGTTTTTTTTCGTAAGCAATTGTTTGGAAACATTTTGTGTGAAAACTGGCCTGCAGCCCGTATTTTGTCGAGTTCAAAACCGGTTTAACCGGGACAGAACTCGATAAATACGGCTTCATATTTTTCGAAAGTTCTAAATTTCATGTATCGGCATGATTAATGTAATTTGCATATATTAAACTTATTTCGAATTTAAAGCGGCTTCGTGTTAACTTCCAAGAAAGAAAACGATTTTGAAGACTAACAAGAAGTTTATACTGCCATTTTAAAAGAAATGATACGTATTATTAATAAAACAGGAACCAAGAAGTGATTTTATTCAAATCATATCCGTCCGTCAATTCTCTGCTCTCGAATCCCATATTGTTATTTAAAAAAACAGCAGGAAAAATGCTATAAACATTAGGTTTCACTTGTAATTCTAACCTAGATGAAGTTTAGAAGCTGTTGTATTATTTATTATTAATACTGTCATCGATGCTGTCATTATGTATTTTAACAATTGTACATTTTAATAGCGCTTGACGCCGTATGAAATTGACAAGTAATGTTTAATTAACTCGCGCTAATGCTTTCAAAGATCTAGACGAAGTGCACAAAAATAAACCCAAAATAAACTTTTCCAATAGTTTTTTTTTTTTTACAGTATTTCTTGATTTAATAGCTAAATATTTTGCTGCATTTGATAGTATTTTTATACATTATATATTTACATATTCATATTCATATTCATATTCATATTCATATTCATATTCATATTCATATTCATATTCATATTCATATTCATATTCATATTCACATCGATCTATATATAGTTTTTAAACTTTTCCAATAGTTTTTTTTTTTTACAGTATTTCTTGATTTAATAGCTAAATATTTTGCTGCATCTGATAGTATTTTTATACATTATATATTTACATATTCATATTCATATTCATATTCATATTCATATTCATATTCATATTCATATTCACATCGATCTATATATAGTTTTTAAACGTTTTTTACTAGCAATATTTCTGACAAATAAATAAACTAAGCTTATAAACTATCGTTTGTGGCGTATCTTTTAAATACGAGTAACGCAAGATGTTGCGGGACCTTTGAATTTGCATGCGTAATTAGATTTCAACATAGTCGTATTTCGTACGAATTAAACGCTAGAAACAACTGAAAACATGTGTAGAAAGCGTCCGAATCATAAAGTATAGCAGAATATAATTAGGAATACATCTAGGAGAAGTTCAATGAGTAATACCGTGCATGTTTAATTCCGATACAAAATTAAAAGGCCTTAAAACAACAGAGTAAGAATAATACAATATTTATTTGTACTATTAAAACATGTAGTTTGATTTGTACTAATTATGTCCATGTAACTCAATGTCCAGCAAAGACCCGATGTCATTTTGTTATGATCAGTTTGAAAATTTTCTCCGTTGCTAGTTCTTAGTTGTGACGAAGATGGTGTGTCGACATATCTTGTTCAGTTGCAGAAAATGACTTAAATTCTTATTCATCTGCTTCGATCATGTGACAGATTATTCTTTTGTCTTTCCACTGGTTATGATTTTGACCATCATGATGTTGTTTTAAGCACGTTTTTTATCAAAATATGATCGATAAAGTTGGCAACGATGCGAACACAATCATAGCGGCTAATAGCAAACAATTACTTGTCAATTTCATACGGCGTCAAGCGCTATTAAAAGTACAATTGTTAAAATATATTATGACAGCATCGATAATAATAATAATAATAATAATAAATAATAATACAACAGTTTCTAAACTTCATCTAGGTTAGAATTACAAGTGAAACCTAATGTTTATAGCATTTTTCCTGCTATTTTTTTAAATAACAATATGGGATTCGAGAGCAGAGAATTGACGGACGGATATGATTTGAATAAAATCACTTCTTGGTTCCTGTTTTATTGATAATACGTATCATTTCTTTTAAAATGGCAGTATAAAATTCTTGTTAGTCTTCAAAATCGTTTTCTTTCTTGGAAGTTAACACGAAGCCGCTTTAAATTCGAAATAAGTTTAATATATGCAAATTACATTAATCATGCCGATACATGAAATTTATAACTTTTCTACAACTTCGAGAGTGTAATACAACACGAAAAGTACATTTCCCCAAACCAATTTTACTTGTTTCGTAAAGGCCATTATTTAAACTTACCCTTGAGGTGTTTTTTTTTTGGTAAAACTTTTGCGTAGCACATGGAAAAAACTTTGATTATTTTCACCCTACTTTTAGTGAGGTTAAAAGTGTCCCCTAAAAATAAATTTATTTAAAATAGAATGATTTTATGAAAGTTCATAACAGCCTTCAAAATGTTACTTTAAATACTATTTAATAATTCTGTGGTCTTTAAACAACGATACATTATTTAGTTTGCTTGCGACAAGCTTTTAAAACTGGTATAAATTATCGGTCGAAAATTAGCGAATTTAGCCGAAAACCTATTTTTTCAAATATCTCGAAAACTAAGCGGTATTTTACAAAACTAAATACATAGCAGTTCTTCTTACATCAGGGCCTACCTATGGTTAAAATATGAGCGAAATCTAATTTTCAAGTCTTGCCAAGAATTTGCGAAAATGTCTGTTTTTTGCTGACTATCACTTTTAAACCTCAAACTTTTAAATCTCAGGGATCAATATTTATTATTATTATTATTATTGTTACTATTCACTTTAGAACCATTCAAAGATCTTTCTGGCTTGAGCGTTACAATAAATAGAACTACAGTGTTTGTTAATTGGGACCCAATCCCCGAACAGCATGTCTTTGGTAATCTACTTGGATACGATGTACTACTTAGAACATACATCAATGGTTGGGTTTATCAATATTTTAAAATAAACATAACTAGTATTGTGATTAAAGATCTCAAACCTGGGACAGGTTACCGATTGGCTGTCAGAGGCTATACTGCTAACGATACAGGGTCGTATTCAGCCCATTACTTTGTTACACGTAAGTATGTGTTACATTAATTGTTATCCTTTTCGTCTAACTGCAAACTTAGACACTCTATGCAGCGTCTTGTTGTGAAAAAAACATTTTAGGCAGCTGATAGTTCACAACTAGCCATTGGAATGTTCCATTTTGTAGAAAGTCAAAATCTGCAGTTGCTCAGGTTTGAAATTTTGAATAAAAAACATCAAAAAATATTTTATTAATAAGTATAATTTGCATTTTTACATAGCTGATAAACAAACAAAATATGAAATATGAGACAAACCAACAAACCAACTAAACAAACGAAAAAATAGCAATTCAATAAATGTTGAAAAATATGAATTTGTGAACTAAGATCATGAATATGTAAAACATATCCTTTTTCCTTGTATTTGACGATTAATAGCATTCTTTGTTTTACACAGCATGTGGTGGTATAATAGAGAACCAGCTACAGGGAAATATAATTATACGAGGGTATAGTTATTGGTTTCGTATAAATTGTGCATGGCAGATACAAGGACTACGTTCCAACTCGATGATCCTGATTATTATGAAATCATTACGTATTCAAGCATCATACAATTGCAGGTATTATAATATTGTATATATTTGTTCAAACTTAATGATATCTTGATCCAACAAATATAAAAACATGATCATGAGTGTCACCACCATTTTTCTTTCATAAACATACATGCATACATAGTTTATTCAAAATCGCAAATAAAATATTACAACTAGTAAAAATAAGAGCAAATACAAGCAAAAGCGATACAAATCGGAACAACAAAGGAAAATAATAGGCGACTTGAAAGGAAGTTATGAGGTGAACCCTATGAAAAAACTCCCCCCAGAAACGGCAAAAACATATATATACAATTATATATATAAAAAAAACCCCTAAGCAGCGTTATTAGCAAAAAATTCGTTATAAAATGGAAATATAAATATATAAGTATATACTGATAGAAAAAGATTAAGTAAATACTATACACATAAGTAGGACTTCAATTTTTGCTTAAAAGATCTAAACCCATCGGCTTCAACAATTTCTTTAGGTAGGTTGTTCCACATGTTAACAACTCTGACAAAAAAGAAACATTTGTAGCTGTTAACTCTAGCTTCTTTAACATAAAGCTTATAGGAATGATTAGCTCTAATAGACCTAACTTTTGTAGATTCAAAAAAATCATCAAAATTAAGAATACCTAAACCGAAAAGTATTTTATAACATTCAACTAGAGTCAGATAGTCTCTGCGTGTCGAGAGAGTAGGCCACTTCAAATATCTTTCTTCGTAATGCATTTCCCCTCTTTTTTGCCTTTTAAACGAAGGCATCCAAGCATTCCACGCGCGCGCAGAAGAGATGCGCAGAAACACTACTTGCGAACTTCCTTAAAATGTCATTATATGTACAGCGCTTTCAGTGCAAGTCGGCAACAATGATAATAACAAACTCAACATTGAACTGCTGTTTCATTTCGATATTATATCGCAATGTGCATGTGATATAGTGATGAATAGCAAAACTAAAAATGACTGACTTTTTCTTCTCATGATAGGGATGGCTATTTAGGAATTAGTGATGGTCGAGGACAACTACTAAACAGATTGTGTGGATCAAGGAATTCCATGACCTTTGTGTCATTTGGCTCAGCAAAAATAGAACTCAATATTGAACGACATAGGTGGATACCTTATGAAATGTCTATCTCGTATTCAATTTTTAACGATGGAATTGAGAACGGTAAGGACAAATTAAATACATTCATTGAAAGATATGTTATGAAATATTGGAGACACTTCGCACACTGTGACTGACTGACTCGTGTTTCTTTAGGACTTTCCTCTTGCTCTAGAGAATGGGATCGGGTAACATTTGAGTTACGCGCTTTGAGTTACGAGCTTCGAGTTACGCGCTCTTCGAGTTACGCACTCTATCATCACGCCCCCACTGAGCTTGACCACGCCCAGCGCATTATTCGACAAAGCTAACACAACTTAGTGTCATCGAGTTACGCGCTGGTCGCATAACTCGATGCAACTAAAACAGTTTAGTGTCATTGAGTTAAGAAAAATGTGTAAATAAAATGAAAAAAGAAGAAAAAACTGTTTACGTTTATATATATATATTTTATTTTTTAAAGAATTATTACTAAAACCGGTTAGTGTCATGGAATTAAGTTATCGGTCAACCGAAACCCGCATCGGTTACGATATAGCGTTCGTCGTGTTTTGTCCAATGTCTATATTTTTAATGGCCTAAACGAAATTTAGACTATGTTTAAATAACTCGTTTGATAACTCGACTCTTTATTTTACAAGATATAGGATGCCCAACTTATTTATCTAATATATTATAGCTAATGGCAGATTTTTGTTAACGTTTACGAAACTTTTTACAAATTGTACTATTATCTTTGAAATGAATGAGAAAGACGGTTTCGAATATCAATGGATCCACTTTTACTAGTACTTTGACCAGAAACTTTCCGAAAATATGTACTTTATTAGGCCGGGTTTGAAATGAACGTTTAGGCATGTTTATGTAAAGTGCTCATTTTAATAAAAATATGTAAATACACATTATATGTAAAGTGGTCATTTTAAATACAAATTATCTGCTTTTATATCAATATATTGTAGTGAAATGTTTTTTTCCGATCTTTAAAAAATAAAATATATATAAACATAAACTGTTTTTTCTTCTTTTTTCATTTTACTCAAACATTTTTCTATTTTTTAAGTCTGTAGCGCTTAACTCGATGACACTAAGTAAGGGTTAGAAAGAGAACGCGAGTGTCCTATGGGATATAGAGTCGCGAGCATTAGATAGAAGGCCACGAGGGCGCATTATCTAACTGTCTTAGAATGTGACCATACCCACGAAGAATGGCTTGCTAGCGCTATATAGTACTTGTAATGCATTGTGAACTTCTATATAGTATCTCACTGACGAGGTTGGCAAAACAATAAATAACAAAAGGCCTCGCCAGTGGAATACTATATTTAGATACTATGGGATATAGAACACTATAATACAGTTTTAGTTGCATCGAGTTATGCGCCCAGCGCGTAACTCTTAGAAACTAAGTTGTGATAGTTTTATCGAGTTATTCGCTGGGCGTGGTCAAGCTAGCTCATTGGGGGCGTGATAGAGCGCGTAACTCGACGAGCGCGTAACTCACGAAGATTACCTGTCCTCGCTCCCAATGTGTTTTTATATATTATGCACAGAACACACAAAAATTAGCTTTTTGAAACTGCTGAATATATTGTACTTATTGTTGTTGCCTGGAGAACTAAGATTTTCTATTAGATGTTGTACCAATTATCTTTATATCTTAGAGTCAAAGGACATAACGCGTGTCCGTCTATAGCCTGCATTATTATTTCAATATTCGATTTTTGACTTCATTGTTCGTTTTTCAAACTTCTCAAAATTGATATTAATAATTATGATATCAAAAATAATTGTTACTGTTATTAATATAGATAATAAATCTGATTATTCCGTGAGATTTAAAGAGATTTCATTCAGTTTTTGAATACTTTAACGGAGTTCTGGAAAACGAAAAATGAAGTCAAGAATTGAATAATAAAACGAATAATGCAGTGTAGACGTGCACGCTTCATGTCCTTTGACTGTAAGTACTATTCACTCTTTATCGATCCATAGACTATCCTCAGATCAGCCTTTTTTATTTTCCATTTGTTTCAGTACCTATTACAAACACATGGAGTATTACTGCAGTCGGAAACAGCTCAACTACCGTCGCTGTTCAGTGGGACAGATATCCTGGCAAAGAAAGTGTAAAATACTATATCGCTATGTGTACTGCTCAGAATTACCATCACAACACTTCTGCAGCGCAAACTGATGGACAAAACTTATCTGTGGTAGTTACCAACTTGCTTAAAAACACGGAGTACAAAGTTATAACGCTGGCGTTTGTGAACAATTCTTTAGATAACACAAACTGGAATAATACAAACTGGAATGGAACAATCTGGAAAAGTCAGGCTGTGGTTACAAGAACAATGGAAGATGGTAAGATTAACGTCCTTTTATACTAGAAGAAATCCTTACATTCCACGAAATTACGGACAATACGAAGTAACGTTACGTTGATTAATATTTTAGAAAAGTTAGTTGTTACCATACCAACTTTAAGCACTAAAATCGCCTCCTGTATAGTTATGATATATATATATATATATATATATATATATATATATATATATATATATATATATATATATATATATATATATATATATATATGAAGAATAGTTTCATAAAAAGGGTGTTAGATGTTAAGACCCCTTTGTGTTTAAAAAGTCAGCACGATCATTTCACGCTATAACACTATGTCATTGCAGCGGTGTTATTTGGCGTGTTTTAACAATAAAATTGTATAGATTCAATGACTTAGGGACACGCCCATATTTCACTGTACGAGAAAACCCTTTTTATCAAAACAGTCTTCATGTTTTCTGCGTGCGCGTCTTGAATCAAACTGTTTTTACGTGCTTACAAAAGCAATTCTTGAATAAAGTTATCTGTAGACCGATAATTATACCTTAGTATATATTGACGACTTGGGAACTTGTCTTATACCCCCTCACGACTGAGAACAGATCGATAGATCGATAGTGTTGCTGTGAATCAAGAAAGATGGTAACGTAATTAGAATAGTCTGCAAAAATACCACAATAAACGACGACCAAATTACCGCCCTAGCAAGGGCATTCCTCCATCTAGATGACATGAAGAATAGTTTCATAAAAAGGGTGTTAGATGTTAAGACCCCTTTGTGTTTAAAAAGTCAGCACGATCATTTCACGCTATAACACTATGTCATTGCAGCGGTGTTATTTGGCGTGTTTTAACAATAAAATTGTATAGATTCAATGACTTATGGACACGCCCATATTTCACTGTACGAGAAAACCCTTTTTATCAAAACAGTCTTCATATATATATATATATATATATATATATATATATATATATATATATATATATATATATATATATATATATATATATATATATATATATATATATATATATATATATATATATATATATATATATATATATATATATATATATTTGGCTTGTCACAGTTGCTATGTATTCTTATCTAAATGAGTGGCTTTGCAATAGTAATACATTCACGTACTAACAATACACGCGAGTATTCATATGAGATTTGGGATTCATGAAAATGGGGCTGTCCACGGTGGTGGATAGTGGAGCACTCGCGTGTGGGGATATGTGTCTTGCAACGCGCCATGTACCAGGGTAGGAGGGTGGGTGCTCGCAACTATCTCGACGGCGTCGTAGATGAGAATCACACAAAGGCACGTGCGCGAGCAAATATATACGTACGGGATATCTATGTAAATGCTCGCATTATTATCAGTACTTAGAATAGTAATACATTCACGCACATAACTATGTCTAGGCACCTATTCCAATCTACATAGTATTCATTTTCATAGTCATGTGTTTGTCTTGCTAGTAGTTACAAATAAATAAAACGAATGTCGTCTTGGTTATGTCATATAAGATATGGGATGCATGGGAAATAGGTAGATCAGTTTTGAGCCCGAATAGCCCTATCGTAACGCATATAAAAGTAACTATGTATCCCATTCTACAAAGCTCGACCACACATAACCAAGACGACATTCGTTTTATTTATTTGTACTCGTTTTGAAGCACTACATTAGGGATGGGGTGTCCTAGCGCTATCAAATTGGCCTTAGAAACTTTATTTAAAATGGCGTACAGAAAAAACTGATGTACAGAAATTGATGTACTAGATCACTTCACCCGGGTAATAAATATGTTAAGCGGTAGCCCTCAACCTAGCCCAAAATTCTACACTTAGCTGTTTTACACTGAAGGGGAATGACTTGAGCGGTTGACCTCAATCTGGCTCAAAATCCATGCAATATTTTTTTAAAAGCAAATATAACTAGGGTGTGGACAAGAAAAGGGAAGGAGTGCTGTTAGAACATTACTAACCAGCAGGTGAAAGCTACGCTGGAGTTAATTTAGGGAATGATTGTTTTAGGATGTCACAAGGGAAAACAAACTAGATTATTTTGGTGAAAATTTGTATACTAGCTACTAGCAAGACAAACACATGAATATGAAAATGAATACTTTGTAGATTGGAATAGGTGCTTAGACATAGTTATGTGCGTAAAAGGAAAGTAACTGATCATTGTTTTAAGAAAATCTGCGAAATCTACATGCCACGGCCGGGACTTATCCTGGGGATTTTATGTACAAATTGACATTATTGGGGTATTTTAAAGTATCCTTTACACTTAGATAGGGGCACCTAGATAGATATTATATTTTATGGGCGTGCATTGAGCCTAGCGGCTCGTACAGTAAAATACGTAGGTAAATTATACGTGGGCGGTAGTGCTTAACCCGGCTCAGTACTAAGTTAAAACGTAGAACTATAAATATGAGCACAACCGACAATACAAATGGAAAGGAAGAGATAAATGCTAATACCTCGAGTGGTTGTGCCCCATTATTGTTTGGTTGAGAAGATGGTCGATTGAGCGGGGCAGGAGCTTTAACGCCCTCTACAGGAACTGGCGAATCGGGACAGTACAGGCATCTACTGGATGTTGAATACCGTCCGCCATGACGCGTTCAGTCTTGAAATGTGAAGCTAGAGAGAAACGATCCCGACAGCGTCGTAGATGAGAATGACACGCAGAAAACGTGCGCGAGATAATATATACATAACGTTGCATGACTGGATATCTATTGTTATGCTCATATCATTATCAGTACTTAAAATAGTTGTTATTTTCGTATTTTTTTATCCTTAGTTCCGAGTAAACCTCCCAGTGATGTCAGAGCAACAAGTTTCGGAACAACCAGTATTGTTGTCACTTGGACATCTCTCAACGACACCAATGGTGTAATTGTTGGCTACAATATTTATTATCAAGAGACTCGAGGAAGCGGTTCCAATGTAACTTTTGTCAATTTTTACACAACGAAAAAACACCTTAAGAACCTAAAGCACATTACAGAGTACAAAATTACGGTAGCGGCTCTAACGAGAGTTGGAGAGGGACCAAGAAGTCGCAGTGTATATGTTACAACAGGTAAGTACGTATAACAATGATAACTGTAATTAATGTAATTCATTGAAGTAAAACATTTTTTTCAGAGTGGGATATGAATTAATTCTTGTTATCAAAAGCCATCGGTTTACAAATTATCGTGTTAACAAACTAGGTGTGATATCCCCTGACATCCAGTCTTTTAGTAAATCCAATGACATCAATATCAAAAATACAATATACAAATTTAATTTCACAATTTAGTAATAATATTGAATCAAAAGTGAGCGAACGTGTGAGAGAGCCAGCACGGTGGGGCCAACCCCAATCGCTCATTTAGATTAAATTTTTTCATAACTTTCTATGCTTTTATTATTTTTTGCTGAAACTTTCTCAATGGGAAGGAACTATTGTGATAATTTTTTTTTGATATTTTGATGACACAAATTTGATATTATGACGTCATAATCAATGTTACGATTTTATTGCAAATTTTGGAATCACAAATCTGAGCATTTCATTTCATTATTATGCAAGGTATGCACAATGCGATTTGAAATCTGAAAACCGTTTTTCGATAGGATTTACATTTGTTGAGTTATAAAGGATTGAAAAATCGGGTACCCTCCCCTCCCCATCAACGAAATTTTTAAGAAACATATGGTAAAACAAACCCTTTGAAGAAACTTTTTCTGTATGCCATAAAAAGAACCCATTTATCGCTTAAAATACAACAATTAATGGCTTCTAAAATCGTATGGAAATAGATTTTTTAATTTCCCTCTCTATGAAAAGATATTTAGGAAAGTATGATTATGACGTCATTTGATGACGTCACTCTTTTTTCTTTCTTTTTTCTTTAAATAGGCAATGGAAGAACCGTTTCTCTTTAAAAGAACCGCATATTTTTGCACTGGACTAGTACTACACAGGGAATCGGCATTCAGCCCTAATACAACAACTGAAAGACACGGAAATAATTAATTTTGAAATTGCCAATAAATAATGACGTCATCAATTTATATGAAAATTAAAAAAATTCCTACCCTCACCAAATATTACTATCGAAATTCTGTTTGCTGTATTCTTGTTCTAATTATCTAGCCTTTCGTATCCAAAAGAAAAATTACAGTTATTCTTCAATTTTGAACATTGTAAAAATGTTGCATTAAATCTTGTGACGTCATAATATCAATTTTTTTATGCAAAATGTATGTCAAAATATTACAACTAACAATATCTCACAGTGACCCAAGTTTGATCTGAAAATCATTTTTTAGTGAAGAGATATGGTAACATGTACATTTTGCCCACCATTAAATGAGCGATTGAGGGGGGTGGTTGGCCCTACCGTGCAGCGAGTGAGCAAAATTGGCAGGATGGAATGCCATTTTAAAAATACAGAATAATGATATAATTTTGTTAAATTTATATGCAAGAGTTTTCTTTCAAGACAAAGTAATGGTCTTATCAAAATTTGTTGATATCTAGCTCCAGGTTGCCAAAAAACTTTAAGAGGGTCTTCTGGAAAGTTCACCTCACCAAACTACCCAGGTAGCTACCCAAGTAATGCAAACTGCACATGGATGATTGCTAAAGACATACTATTTGACAAACTGTTTGTAATGTTTTCGACATTTGATATGGAGGAAGGCGTTAACGGACATTGTAGGTAGGTTATTTATATACTTATATCGGTTTTATGTATTAACTGATTTTTTTGGATCTCAGACGGATTATTTTAGAGTAGAACAGAATAGAATAGAATTGAATGGAATTAATTAGATAAAAAATCTAAAACAACAGTTCTCTTGATAACGTTTTCGTTTAGGTTGCTTGTCGGTCGTCGCTGTATTTGCTGATTGGCTGGTTTTTTTAAGTTTGTGGCTATAAGTAAATAATTCCTCAAGTATGTTAAGGCTTGGTTTTAGCCAGTGTTTCAGATATAAGGGGATTTTATGCAAAAAATATGGTCACGTTACTTCTTTTACAAAATGTCTCCCTAACAGTAAGTGATAACCAAACTCTCCAAGCACAGTTCTGTGGAGACTTTGGTGAGAAGTACATTTAATGTTTAAGTTTATTTTACCTATTCAAACTCGCGACCGCATTTCCAAATGAAAAACAAAATCCCTTATCCATCTAAACTGGTCACGTGACCATCTCTAAGTCAAAATTAAAACTTTAGGAACAGCAGCAGCCCGGGATCTATCAATATACCAATTTTTTTTAAAAATCAGATGAGTTTTGTGGCAATGACAAACGAAATCCCTTATCTATCTAAAGAAATGCATCCATACACTGCAAAAACGGCTGAGTAAGTACAACACAGTATATTGCGTCAACCATGCATTCAGGATAACATTTTATAGTGAGTAAACCCAACTCATTTTTAAGAGTAAACATAGATGAAGACGCACCGTTGAGTACAATGTACTCAATATATTGAGTTTAACCTCACTTTTACTCAATAATGAGTTGGGTTTACTCACAATAGAGTTGGGTTTACTCACTAGAAAGTGTTATCCTGGATGCATGGTTAACGCAATTTACTGTGTTGTACCTACTCAGCCGTTTTTGCAGTATATATAAGAAATGTATGATTGATCTAGAAAATCAACTTTAGAATCATTTTGTTTTTCTTTAAAAGCGATTTTGTAAAGGTATTGGACAAGAAAGGAAACATTTTATCTAATGGAGGATGTGGCCGTAAAAATAGTTTTGCTGTGATAACGCAAAGATCTGCAGTTGTTATACTTCAATCTGACAACGGCATCGAGAAAAGTGGCTTTAGTGCGGCATTCTTTACTACTGACACAAAATACAGAGGTAAGACGATTATAATTATTATAATTTTTATCAAGAAAAACAACAAACAATCAAACTAACTAATTACCTTAACTAATTTTCTTACTCAATCACTTTCCTACTTCTTTATTTATTTAGTTACTAAATTACGTACTTATTTAATTATCATTTATTTTCAAATATGAATACAGTGATGTCATTGAAAGTAAATGGAACGACTTCTACAGAGGCATCAATACACTGGACCAATCCCTTGTCCTCTGCACAAAGTTATGTTACGATTTTTTACAAAAAACACGAGGGCAATGATGACTGGAACTTCACTACTACTAAGAATATACACGTTACAATCATTGGCCTCCGTCCCTCTACGGAATATGTAGCAATGGTTACAGATAACAGTACCAACTCTGTTATATACCAAAGCGATTATGTCACGTTTGTTACAAAAAGCTGTAAGTTTAATGATGCTACATCGTATTATATATTTTTTCCTAAATAACATACACTTGTTGACATGCTGTAACTAACTCATTCAAAGTATTTTTATTTGCCATAATAATTTGTTTTATTTCGATAATATATTTGTTAAAAATATTGTTATCAGGTGTTTGATAAACATAGAATCAGCGGATTGCAAGCTTTTGTGTTTGTTTGGTTGTCTGATTTTCTGGTTATTCTAAAAATATTTAAATCTTACTTTTTCTAGTGCCGACAGAAAGTCCAACAGAAGGTCCTACAGGTATTATTATTTTATTTTCATTAAGACCAAAAGCTACATCCATTGTTAGCTATAGTGCTATATTAATTATAATATGGATATCGATCATAAAGTCAACAATTCCGCGTATTACAAAGCAAGTTTACTAGTTAGATAGACAACATTTTCAGTTGTTTTGCTTTTTTTTTAAGTTGAATTACTCATTGTGAGCTTATGCATTACATATCCTACTAAAAAATTCCTTGTAAAATATAAAGTTCACTTTTTCATTCGTGGGATTTGTAGCTGTGCACTAGCCTATCCGTCCGGACAACAGTGTTGGAGTCGAGTCGGACAAATTATAATGCAATTACAATTACATAATGAGTATGAACGTTAAGCTCAGGTTCCGTTCTGCATTTCTATATCCTGATAATTTAGACGGCACTTATGTTATGGTACAACCATCCTCAGTTAATCTCTTTGCTTTGTTGGGAAATTCATAGGTCGTTTGACATGCATGTAACCGTTTACCCAAACTATTGAAAATTCAATATAATGCTATTCGATACATTCCCGCTTCTCTGTTTTGTATGATGTATTTGTTTTTTTTCAATAGAGTATGTGCAGCTAATGTACGACTATGGTCAAAATGAAGGAGATCTAACTATTCCTAACACTTGGATGTATGCCTATGGCCGTTGCATGAAGCTTAATTTCAATGAAGATGGGTTTCTTTTCTTGACAAAGCGACATCATGAAATCTACGTGAGTTAATACATTTATTCTCTACACTCAAATATCGATCCAAATTATGTTTCTTTCTTGTTTACGCAGCTATATATTGATGACATCCCTTAGCAGCTAATAAACTAAGTTTATTATTACAAAAATATGTATTTATATAAGGAATGTTATTTTCTTAACCATCGGAAAAGACGTGTTAACATTTGGTCAGCTATACACCCGCTATACGTCACGCTTCAATGCGCCTAGTCAAAATGGTAGAAATAAGGCCACAAAATCGTGGTTTTTCGATCTTTTCTCTAAATATTTGCAGAAAAGTAAAAAAAGTAGCCATGGATACAGCTACCTCAATTTTTTTGTTGACTTTATCAAATGATTTTGATCTACTTTTCGTTCAAAAAGTACACTTACTTTTGGGGGTTGAAAGTGAACGGTTTGATCACTTTTACAAGAGAGATTGTGCGACTATTCTCATGTCAAGTTACAATATGGGCTATATTTAAAATTAAACAAACCCTTTAAAAAAAGTAGCCTTGGATTCTATAAATTCACGGACATTTTGATGTGTAATACATGACTATGCGTGAACAAAAAAAAACACCGGACTTTTCAAGATTTCTGATTGTTATCGCTGTAATCTCTCGGTCATTCTCTTGAAGACCCTCATTCAAAATCGAGCGAACAGTAGAGCCTCGAGAACTCTTTGAATGACATATATTATTTTGTCGCCGGTTATAAGTCGTCTGAGTATATATAATCATATTGTGCTGTGAAAGGCTTCTCTGGATGTTTAAGTAATGTTTAATAAACGAGCAGAAGTGTTTTATCAGGATTTAAAACCACGCGGCGAAGCCAAGTGGTTTTAAACCTGATAAAACACGATCTGCGATTTATTGAACGACTTCAAAAACTCCTATCTATATTTTGTGTTTTTGTAAAAAAAAAATCAAGGATTTGTGAAAGTTTATTAGAGAAAATTAAGGTTAAAGTTTATGTAAATTAAGTTGAATCTATAACTTAAGTTAAAACACTCGTCACGGTTACGATTTCTTTTGAAAATTTCTCATGAATTATTAATTATAAATTATTAATTCATTAAAGAGTTTTTGAATTGTTTTTAAAAGCGTGTTTCTACTTGGAAATATCAAATGTTCAAAATCACGAAGCTATGTTTTCCGATGTTTATCCAAATATCTTAGATTTGTCGTAATGGTGTTCTGCGCTTTGAAAACCCTTCCTATCTTCACTGGCCCGTGTACTTTGGGAGTACAAAAGAATCCTGCAATCTTCAAATGTTGGCTCCATATTGGTCGTTATCTGATAGATACCATTCAACGGTGTTCTATCATGTTTATGAAACCAAAGACACCTCACCAAAGGCCAAAAAGGTAAGTTTGTCTAAAAGGCCGCAAATAAAGTAAGGAAATTGCAGCTAATAGAGTTACGCAGAGCATTTTGTCACTTTGGATTCGAGTGCTAAAATAACAGATGACGGGTATTTTTTTCAATAGGTTCTTGATCGAGCTACATCTGACGTCCGGAAACTCCACAAGGGGTCTTTACTACCCTCTTTCAAAGCAACATGGGTACTTGTAGTTACTTGGCACGAACTACGTCATTCAACACAGAATTTAGAGACCAAAGATTTGGTAAATATCCTGACGCTGTAGCATATAGTATAGGATAATTGTTATAAATAGTTTTGATGTCGATCAAATAGGTGTTATAAGTTAAGATTTTCAAATAAATATTAAAAAAAACCACGCCGGGCATAAACGACCCCAAAATCGGCCAGTTAAGAGTATTTTGAAAACTACAAGTTAGACTTCCATCAAACTTGGCATAAATATAAGAATTGATCAAACAGATTCAACTAGATATTTTGTAGTGTTACTGCTATGGCTATGACGTCATAATGACGTAATAACATCGTTTTCTAATGGTTTTTAAATAATTTCAAAATGATTCAATCTACGCAACCGCTTTGTTTTTTGAAGCGTCTTGAGGTAGCCAACACAAATTCGAAAACCGTTTCTCATTTGGACAAGGCAGTCCAAAGTTATAAAATTCTTAATTTTTATAATTTTTCCCGCCATTGTTTGGCGGGAAAAAATATTTAAAAAACATTAACAAAACTATTGCTTCAATCATCTTTTCGAGTTCTTATCAACGTCGCACTAAAACTCGTACATGGACTACACTAGGCATGATCTAAAATCGTATGTTTTTAGTTTTTTGAATTTTCAAACCCAAAGGTAAATATTTAAGGCAAAAAAACGCATACGTCATCATGACGTCATTATGACTTGAATTTCAAAATGCTAAACTGTTTATACCCAATTTCACTAGCTAAGTGCTTTTCTAAAATTCCAATGGAGTAAATGCTTCTTTCTACCACTTTTACGGTTAAGTTACGATTCAGAATGACGTCAAATATGACGACGTCACAAATACTTAAATCCTTTATAACTTTTTCTATATATGTCATTGCAAGTTCTAATTGACGCCTAAATGATTTGCACAGTATTCCTCGTCTACTTAAGTAAAACTATGAATGCATGGAACAAGGATAAGAAATAACCATAAAAGGAAATGCCATCTGTGACGTCACAGAAACGTCAAAACACCATTAAAATATAATATTTTATAAAATGCCACATTTGTAACATTCAATTCTGTACAATTTTCAGCTTATTTGGACTTCTTATAATAAAATAAAAGGATTTCTTTGTTTTGGTCACATTTACTGTGGCCGATTTCGGGGTCGTTTATGCCCGTCGTGAACAGAGAAACAGGACAACAAACAGAACAAGATAGACGTGTATCTTACAGGCTGAAAAAATAATTTCAATTTTATAATAATTTCAAGCGTTAAATGTCCTTTTTTGTAATTTATCTCATTTTTGTTGTTTCAGAGAAACACTTTCCAAGCAGTTCTTATTACTGACGGGATGCTGACTTATGCCATGTACAACTATCCTGTGCTTGGAATTCAATGGTCGGCACCAACCACAAAGTATGGATACGATCGATAGATTCTGGGAAAACATTAGGGTTAAATTTACATCATGACTAATTAGATAGTAAGCATGCATAAAACTATTATAAAACTCTGTCCGACTCACTCAAATGAAATCATCATCATCATCATCATCATCATCCTTATTTCTATAAACCATCGGGGGGAGGTTACATTTTTTTTACAGGATAAACACTGTTTACAAAATAAACATTCAGATAAAATATCTATATCTATATACATATTCACACATGCTTTTATATAAATCCCCGATGGCAAGGCAATTCAAAAAGAAGCCACAGGCTTATACTTTTGAACTGCCTTACAATGAATTGGCTAGAAAATATTCAAGTTACTTGGTTAGGAACATGAGGTGGCAGGGAAAAAACAAACATGTAGTAGCAATGTAAAAAAAATACAGGAGCATATTAAAAAAAAAATATGACCAGTATGTATAGATCACTATTAAGTACATAGTAATAGTATTAGTAAATTGAATTATATAGAGGTTTTGACAGGTTTTGACAGGTTGATTAAGTATTTTTTTATGTTCATTTTGAAATTAGTTAAAGTAGGTTTGGTTTTCAGTTCATTTGGCAAAGAGTTCCATAGTTTTGGGCCTTGATTAACAATAGTGAAACTTCTAATATTTGTACGGCACTTTTGAGTTCTAAAATCATTGCAATGTCTAGTTTGGTATGACTGAAAGTCTGAATTCTTGTGAAACATGTCACAAGCAGGTTTGGATGTTGAATTATTATCAACAGAATACATAAATAGTCCTAATTGTAAATTGTGAATATTATCAAGATTTAGTAAACCATGTTCATAGAATAATGGTGCTGTATGTGCATCATAATTAGATTTAGTTATAATTCTAATAATCCGTTTCTGTAAGATTTTCAATCTGTATAAATTTGATTCGTAATTAAATAGATCCCCATAATATGTTGCCATAATATAGGTAAGGAAATACCAGACTGTAATATAGCTTTAAAAGTGAAATTTGAGAAATATAAAATTGAGTTTTGGAAATTATTCCTATGGTTCTAGATATTTTCCCAGCTACTGTGCTAATATGTTCTTTCCAGCTTAAATGCTCATCTAATACCACTCCAAGGAATTTTAAGCTTTGCTTTTGTTCAACAATATTATTATTGATTTTAATTAATAAGCTAGAGGTATTTATTTTCTTTTGTCTAGCCTTGAAAACAATATATTTTGTTTTTTTAATGTTAATTGACAGTTCGTTTGCAATCAGCCACTTAGAGACCTTATTTAGTTCAGTATTTAGGTTTTCATTCAGATTTTTCAAATCCTTACTAGAGTAGAAGACATTTGTATCATCCGCAAAAAGTATAAATTTTAGTATATCAGAAGAATTTGATATATCATTAATATATAGAATAAAGAACAGAGGTCCTAGTATGCTTCCCTGAGGAACGCCGCATTTGACAATTTTAGTTTCAGATAAGACACTGTTGTACTCAACAAACTGCTTTCTGTTATTTAGGTAGCTTACAATCCAGTCTAGGGCAATTCCTCTAATTCCATAGTGTTCCAATTTATCTATAAGAATCTTATGATTAACCGTATCAAAAGCTTTTGAGTGGTCCAGGAAAATACCTGCACAGACCTATTTATTGTCAATAGAAGATGTAATTTGGTCTACTAGTTGCATTATAGCAAGATTTGTTGAATGATTAGATCGAAATCCATATTGGTGCTCATATAAAACATTGTGTTTATTTATGAAACTTATTATTCTTTCGAAGATTATCTTTTCAAAGAACTTAGAAAAAGCAGGCAGGATAGAAATAGGTCTATATGTAGGTTTTAATTCGCTTAAAGTCTTTATTTTCATCAATCTTTCTTCAAACATCTTTATATCAATTAGGAAATTCGTTTACGCGCACACTTTCAAGGCTTTCAAAGGGTCTAAACATTGATAAATTCGTGTGATTCACTTGTAAGATAATCACTTCTTCGATTCACTTGTGCGTTGTGCGGTTCACTACAAATAACACATATACAATACTTAAAAACTCGAACTTACAATAACGATAATATATTATATGATCTCTTACCGAATATTTCCCGATCTAGTCAATCAATTCACCATAAAATCTTGTATATCTTTAACGACTATAAAGTGCAGGTTTCTCTCTATCGATCACTCGTAAAAAACTAATTAGTGAACTATAAATAGTCATATATTGACTCGTTCCAGCTTTCCTCGGTTTTGTCGCGTACACTATAGTTATTGAAAGTTGAGCGAGAGTCACTTTTATATATTGGAATGACTCTAGCCAGCTTAATATCATCAGGTACAATACATGACGAAATGGATAAATTAATAAGATATTTTAGAGGTTTGGAAAGGTTATCAATATTTGATTTAATATCTGTAATACTGATGCCATCAAAACCAGGTGCTTTGCCTGATTTGAAACTAACTGATATTTGTTTAATTTCATCTTCAGTAACAGGTGTCAGGAAAATTGTCTCTGGAATTCTATCTGAGAAATGAATTTGGTGAAGTTTCAGATGGAGGTAGTTTCTTAGCAAGACTTGGTCCAATGTTACTGAAAAACTCACAGAATTTATTTGCGATACAATAAGGATCTGAAATTTCCTGGTCGTTATACGTAAAGGTTGTTGGTAGTTTGGTTGTTTTTGATTTTCTGTTAATAATTTCATTTAGGAGTTTCCAGGTTACTCTAAGATTTCCTTTAGCATTTTCAAATTTAGAATCATAATGAAGGCGTTTGGCAATTTTTAACAAATAATTTAGCTTGTTGTTATAGTTTTTGTATTTTTCCTTATTTATCTCAGTAGGATAGTGTAGAAAAGTTTTGTATAATTTACTCTTGGTTTTGATTGATGTAAACAACCCTTTTGAGATCCAGGGTTTATTGATTAGTTTAGCTTTTTTGCGACTAATTTTTTTAAATGGAAAACATCTGTCATAAATTTTCTTATAAGTTTAAAGGAAGGTTTTATATGCTAAATTTGATTCATTGCAATTATACACTGTGTCCCAATTGTTTTTACTCAATTCAAGTCTGAAATTTTCTCTAGTCCTGGAATTAATATCACGTGTAATTAGCTTTAGAGAGTCTGTGTTCATATCTATTTGTTGAGGTTGTAAAGTAAAAATAGGCAAGTGATCTGAGATATCAGCGAATAAAATACCATTAACAGATTGATCATTAGTAGATGGTCTATTAGTAAAGATATTGTCAATTATTGTGGCAGTGTGAGAGGTGATTCTGGTGGGACGATCGATAAGAGGAAGAAAATAATGTGAAAACATTGTATCAAGAAAATCACTGGTGAAGTTATGTTGCTGGTATTTTAGAAGATCTAGATTGAAGTCTCCCATCAAATAACAAGTTTTTTGTTCTTTGGATAATTTGGTCAAAAGTTCATTTACTTTTGAAATAAATAACTGAACATCAGCATTTGGAGGTCTATAAATTGTACCAATAAAAATCGATTCCATAATTCTTGAATCAAAAAAATCGATGTCAGTTCTTTGTTTATAATCAAGCTCATTGTTTATAAATAATCCTACTCCTCCTCCTATTCTATCAGATCGGCAGGTGCTTACAAAATTGTACCCTTCAATTTGATTGTAATCGCTTGTATTTTGCAGCCAAGTTTCACTAATGCCAATTACTGAAAAATTTATGTCGATGGTAGTTAGGAAATCTGTTAATTTCGTTAAGTTCTGATTTAAGCTACGTGCATTTAGGTGCAGCATAGAGAGGAAACAAAATCTAGATTTGGAAGTTATAGCGTTAAATTGGAACATAGTATTTACTATCGCACTGATGTAGAAACTGTTGGTCAGGATCTAGATCAGCAGTCGAAGTTATCGACGAATCTACATTAAAAGGATTGAAATACAATGAATCGAGGCGATTAAGTAATGTAATAATATTTACCTATCACTTTTTTATATTTAAACTATAATGTATTTTTTTAGATCAAACTGGAATCATTTTACTGGTGCTCGAGGTCTCCCAGTTGTTGGGTGGAGTGCTGGATGTGGGAAAATTGAATTCTACAACAATGACAGGTGATCATCTTCTTTTAGTATATTTAAAGTTGGATGAGCAAGTTTGAAAAAACAAATAAAGCAAGCAAGCAAGCAAGCAAGCAAGCAAGCAAGCAAGCAAGCAAGCAAGCAAGCAAGCAAGCAAGCAAGCAAGCAAGCAAGCAAGCAAGCAAGCAAGCAAGCAAGCAAGCAAGCAAGCAAGCAAGCAAGCAAGCAAGCAAGCAAGCAAGCAAGCAAGCAAGCAAGCAAGCAAGCAAGCAAGCAAGCAAGCAAGCAAGCAAGCAAGCAAGCAAGCAAGCAAGCAAGCAAGCAAGCAAGCAAGCAAGCATGCAAGCAAGCAAGCAAGCAAGCAAGCAAGCAAGCAAGCAAGCAAGCAAGCAAGCAAGCAAGCAAGCAAGCAAGCAAGCAAGCAAGCAAGCAAGCAAGCAAGCAAGCAAGCAAGCAAGCAAGCAAGCAAGCAAGCAAGCAAGCAAGCAAGCAAGCAAGCAAGCAAGCAAGCAAGCAAGCAAGCAAGCAAGCAAGCAAGCAAGCAAGCAAGCAAGCAAGCAAGCAAATAAATAAATAAACATCAAACATAATTATAAACAACCAATTAATGTTAGGAAAATGTAAACAACGACACCCTAATCTATGACATTGTATTAATATTATCAACATAGATCTGGTACTTTGAATATTGGCGATATAGACCAGACAGAAGGACATAGTGTGTTTTTAACTCGAAAAGGAGTGGTAAAAAATCAGCATGGCTTTGTAAACAAGTGGTTGTTTCAATTGTATAAGCCCTGGAAAAGTTCAAGTGCTTTTGGAGAATGTAAAACATGGTTCAAAAAGCAACCAGACCCACGTCCTTTCTTGGAATATCTTGAACCATGTCCTTGCACGTCCAGGCAAGCTTGGTTTGACGAGAGATTCACACCTGAGAAGCATTCTAGTCGATATAGCTGGTGGTCTGATCCTAGGCCTTGTGCTATTTCTACATTCTCGTCTATCGATGGGTGGGAACAGAAGTGCTGTTATACTCATGAGTATCCACAGTGGGGAGCAATATTTGTAGGTCATCCTGGAGGAGGCTTTGCACATAGATATAGTAAAATATATGCACCTGGTGATCACATGGTTAGCGATACGAAAGGCTACACACGGTGCTGTGTTGATTCAAATCTGTGTCATCTGTTTTATCAGAGAAGACCATCTGATGACTGCAGAAGATATGAACCACCAGAATGGAGTAAGTGTGTCTATTTAAAAAAAATGAATTTTTTTATTTAATTTGCTAAATTGAGCTGAACATTCCAAATTAATATAGCCCTGGCTTGTGCTTTTTAAAAGGCTTTGCAATAAAACCATCACCAAAAACAATTTACAATAACTTACGTTAACACGTTTCATGTTATTGAACTTTTAAATATTTTAACATTGACATTGTGTCGGTCCTTATAGGTTGGATGTGGGGTGATCCACATTTTGTAACTCTTGATGGCAAAAACTACACATTCAACGGTCTTGGGGAATACATCATGCTTGATGCAAGAAATGGCTTTTTCCAGCTTCAATCAAGGACAAGGCTTGCTAAGGGTGATGGGACAGCGACGGTTTTCTGTGCAGCTGTGATGAAGGAGGGTAACAGTAGCAGTGTGCAGCTTAATTTGGAAAGAAACGGTGTGTTTACGATTTACTTCTATTCATTGCATTAAAATACTTTTTTGCATTTATATTGATGTAAACTTTTTTTCTGTGTATTGAACAAAAAAAAGACGATTTGTTCTTCTCTTATTGTAATAAGTGACGTTTAAAAAAGCTATCTTAAAATAAAGGAGTGAAAAATAACCAAAATCAACATATGTCTGCATTGTTTTTTTTTAGCAGCAGTCAATAAAACAAAATAGGATTATAAAAAGGTTTGTCATAAGAATATCGATCTTAATGGTATATTTTCGCAATATCTTTTCTTGCAGGTAATATTACTCTATTAGTTGATGGAATAAAGGTAGATTTCTACAGTCTTACCAATGAAACTAAAAGACTGAATGGTTCAGTCGTAGTATCTCGGCCAAAACAAAACGAATTCAGAACAACATATCCTTCAGGAATTTCCCTAACGTTAACAGAATCCAAAGGAGCGCTTTCAATTCTGGTAGCTTTGCCCAAATCGTTTAGAAATCAGACAAAGGGTTTACTTGGAACATGGAATGGTAACAAGCTTGATGACTTGACAACACCCAGTGGGTATGTGGTAACCGCCAACGCATCCAGTAGATCAATTCACTTTGAGTTTGGTCAGAAGTGTAAGTATTTTAACATATATATATATATATATATATATATAAATAAATACATTTCCATCGAAAACGGAAAGCTATAGTACGTATAGCTTAAATCAAGTGCATATTAGAGCAAAATAAATAGAGGATATGAAAGAAACAAGGACGGAAAGCAAAGAACAAGAAGACCATATATATATATATATATATATATATATATATATATATATATATATATATATATATATATATATATATATATATATATATATATATACAGCTGATCTCGAAAAGGTTGTCCACCTGAAAAGACATATTTACTAAAAGAAATATCACGTGACTCACTTATATATTTACTTTCCGCGCGTGTAGAAAGTCAGGTACTTCTAGCAAGGGAAGATACTGCTTTTTAGAATTCACCGCCATATTATTTTCAAACGCACCTGACTTTCTACACGCGCGGAAAGTAAATACATAAGTGAGTCACGTGATATTTATTTTAGTATGTGTCTTTTCAGGTGGACAACCTTTTCGAGATCGGCTGTATATATATATATATATATATATATATATATATATATATATATATATATATATATATATATATATATATATATATATATATATATAAATAGCATAGCTTTATTTTTTTTCCTACTAGAAGTCAGACTTTTTCTTACACAACAATTTAAAAGTAGTTTAAAAAAAATGATTTGACTTTGAGTTTGGACAGAAGTGTAAGTATATTGAAAATACATATAAATATAAATATAAATAAAAAACAATATGCTTACTCAACAAATGACTGAGGAATTTCATATAATCATTATTCAAATTCACAAAATGCTTTTATCATTTAAAAAAAATTATCTTGTTTAAAAATTTGAGTTTAAAATTTTATACTATACATGTGTAAGCAAAATCCATGAGTGAACATGCTACTTATGGAGGTGTTTGCTTGTTTATCTAGTAATTGACTTTGATTTTCTAAGGGCAAGTCAACGAGAACAGCACATTGTTTACGTACGGTATCCAAGAAAATGTTTCCACATTTTCTAACACATCTTTTACACCGATGTTTGTGGATGAGCTGAAATTTGCCAACAAAACACTCGAGAAGCAAGCACGTGAGGAATGTGGTGATGACATCAACTGCCTTTTTGATGCTGCTTCTACAAATGATATATCTGTTGGGTTGGATACTAAAATAGTTGGATCACAGATGGTTAATGATTCTATAATACTCAGTAAGTAGTAATTTCCCGTAATATCGAATTTTAATGGTAATATGATCCTGTGTGTATATATGTATGTAACTAATACTGTAGTATATATATCTTATTAGACAGTTTGATGTGTAATATGGCTGGATATTTTACGAGTGAAACGCTGTATTTTGACGAGCCTCCGGGCGAGTCAAAATGCAAGTTAACAAGTAAAATATCCAGCCATGTTTAATAAGTTATATATACTACAGTATTAGTTACATACATATATACCCACAGGATCATATTACCAATAAAATTCGATATTATCTAATCAAAAGGTTTTTTTTTCTTTTATAATGCAAAATGTTGTTTTACTTGAGCGCTAGATAGACGAGTACAAATATTGCTGGATATTTTTACTCGATCCAGTCCTACTCCTACGATATTTTTACTCGTTTATGACTAGTTGGATAATAAAATAATCATTATTGGTACATTTAACACTGCCTTAGAATTCCAATGCCATTGACTCCTTCTTAAGGAATATTCTACGGAATGGTCAAAATAAAATAATTGAGAAAATACACTAAAAGTTTAAGGTATAATTTTAATGGTTTGTTGTCAGAAAATTCTCCACCAAGGTTTGCAAACAGTACAGATGTATCTGTAATACCGCTGATGGTCAACACTACAAAGTATATGAACATAACCGCTGAAGACACTGATGGGGATTTTATCAAATTAGATGTCTCAGGATTACCTAAAGGAGCAGTAATGTGGACAAATGGTTCTACTATTTCAGTTTCTTGGGATGTAACAATGGAACAAGTAAGTACTGTTTATTATGTCATGTGTTTGTTTAGTGGATATTAATTAAAAATGATCATTATAAAATGAAACAAAAGAAGTTTGCAATGAGACAAAACTGATTATAACAAAACTATCATTTCCTACAGATTGATCTCCAGTTTATTGCTACCGACAGCAAAGGTGCCACCGCAATTTTAAGACCATTATTTAAACTTTGTGCATGTCAAAATGATGGCCGTTGCTTTGAAACAGCGAGTGACGTACAGGAAGAAGATGATAATCGATTCAGCATCCTTGCTTGCAAGTGTAGCAGTGGATATACAGGAAGACATTGTGCAATTGAAATAGATGCTTGTAAAGTGAATTTAAATCCGTGTTATCCTGGAGTAAAATGTACGGATTTTCCTGCCCCTGCTAATGAGACTGGTTACGAATGTGGACCTTGTCCATCTGGGTTTACAGGAAAGGGTGACTCATGCACAGGTATATTTAATAGCAATAATGAGAAAATAGATGAAACACCGTGTTAATTGCAAGGGCTTTGATTTTGATCTCGAACTGTAATTTGCATCGATGTTACATTTCAGTTTTCATTGTCAGTCTCGGCCTAGCCAACCGGCTGTCGTCAGACATATACAACCTGCTTGGGGTAATCATTTGAAATTACTTTTTTACGGAAAGTGGCAGACATTAGTGTTATTGGATCATCCGTTAACTACGAAACATAATCAAACAATCCTTTAAGCATATCAATACACATATATCGAACTACACAAAACTAAGTGAATTTAAACTGATTGTTTTTTAGATATTGATGAATGTTTTGAATCAAATGGCTGTTCACAAACCTGCTCCAATACTCCAGGATCGTATGTTTGTGACTGTAGAAAGGGTTACTCGTTGAACAGAGATGGTCGTACATGTGAAGGTATCTCCCATTCGATCTATTATACAATCCACTGCAATTCACAACATGCTATTCCAATTCCTTCCAACCTTAATTTACTTCATTATAATCTTTTTGCCACTTTTAAAACCATTGAAAAACAATATATGCACTCGTTCACTTCGTACAAAATTACCAAATACTACGACTTTCTTTTCGCTTTTTGCAATTGGACTTCGAATTCGATCAAATTGTAAAAACCTCGAATACCATCATTTTCTATCTCAAGACTACACAACCTCAGATCACAAAACGTCAACATCCATTCTTTTTAATCAGATGTCAACGAATGCGAACCTACAAGTGATTGTATGCATAACTGCGAAAATACAGTGGGAAGCTATCGATGCAGCTGTAAGAAATACTTTAAAGTGGATCCAACGGACTCAAAAAAATGTGTTGGTAAGTTATTTAATTTAGTGGTTGGTGCGAAGGTTTATTTGAATTCCTGACGACCTTGTTACTATTATAATTTAAGTAACGCTTGGTATTTATGAAAGATATAATCTAAGCTACAATGATGGTTATAGTTTTAAATTTAGAGGTTGTATTTGTAGCTCTAGTTATTTTGTTAGCGCATTCAATTAAGGTAGTACAATTTAGTTAATGAGATGGTGTAATGATATGGTTTCATTTTAAGTATGCCACAAAGAAAAAGCATATGTGTCTCGTATATAATTTTCAGCTAAAACACCCTGTAAAAGTGGTAACCATCAATGCCAAGATATTTGCTATGAGTCAAATGGTGTTGCTACTTGTTCTTGTAATATGGGATACGAACTACAAGCGGACCGCAAGACTTGTTCAGGTAATCAACGTACCATCCACATAGCTTGATTTTGCTTAGTATGCAGCCTACGTCCTTGTACACAGCCTACGTCCTTGTGAAGTTTTGGGAAAATCTAGATGTTTAAGAGCAAAAGTCAGGAAATATCGCCCAGACCTTGGAAATCTTGAAAATTATCAGATCGCTCAAACTTTCTCAGTTTGTAGGCTTACATAACCTATAACTAATGGTGTATCTTTTAGCTCGTTTGGATTTTTATTTTTGAAGAAATACCTTTATTTCTGTTCGGGCCATTTGAGGCGATTATCCTAGGACGTCAACGAGGGGGTTTACAAAGAGATAATTAAAATTATGACAACTAAAACACCAATTCCTTAAAGTAGACATAAACAAGGACAACCTGAAATGAGTTTTTTTTAAATACTTTACAATGTGAATATTTTCACGATTTTTCGATATTATCGATTTTTCTCTTATTTATCATATTCAAAACTTTACCTATATTTAACGTCAAAAATCTCACACTGGCACATAGTTCTGTGGTCTAAATCTATATCTCAGCGAAAGAGCATTCCTTTTACTTGCTAAATGTAAAATAACATTTTTGGGCTATTAAAATGGTGAAATTTGTAAAAGGTCTCAAACACATGGCACTTTGGTTAAAATATTGCGTGACATTCGAAGGGTCAAGTAATGTAAATACCTATTATGACTAAATAAAGTACGCAAAACTTACCTAGAGCACTTTATATCATCATTCTCATAGTCTAGACCATCCATACTGACCTAAAGGCTACAAATAACTTGAACTCAGCGACATTTGGCTTTTTTAGAGTGGGATATTTGAAGTGACAAATCTCGAACTCGATTCCCTCGATAAAGTCAAACGTTGTACTTCGAGAATGCGGTACATTTCAAACCAAATGGCGACTAATGCAATCATTGTACTGTTATATCAATCCAAATGTAGTACGAGTACCTCGCTTTAGAGTTTTGAGTAAGAAAAAAAAGCTTTTAAACTGAAATAGTCGGCTATGTTTATCACTCGGCTGTCATGATTGTCATAGTGTTTGTTGTGCGCGTGACACACACGGTGACCAAACACGCAGTTATAAACTGACCATGTGACAGTCTAAAAGAAAAATACAAATCGGCATTTTTATAATTGAAATAACGGAAGATTAAGACCAAAAACATCTAGATCATTTTTTGTGTCAATTATTTGTGCGACGAATGCAATTTACGAATCATAATTGTAAGTGTAACAAACTGAGCAAATCGCATTATATACATATTTACAGCTTGCGCACAAAAATCAAATAATAGTTCAACTAAAAACTAATTAATTCAATCTTTACTTAACATGATGCACCGTGATTATTTTATGTTTACTGTCGATGGTAGCAGGAGATCAATAAAGAATTTGAATGTGTTGTTTTTATCATTGAAAGGAGGCTGTCAATTACATGTAAATTGTGGATGATCAAAGTGCATCATTGAAAGCATTAATAACAGTTTAGATACTATCTGAACAAGTGCAAGACTTGACTAGATCGCTTAGGTACGTTGCGTATATGGTAGTTTCTCTCGTACTGTAACGCTGTCGACATCCATGTGGAAGTATCACACATCATACGTAAGGTGGGAACAGACAACTTATTCAGCCTCCCTGTTGCAAATAGACGGCAAACGTTTACACCACAGAATCATGTGCCAGTGTGAGATTTTTGACGTTAAAGTTAGGTAAATTTTGAATATGATAAATAAGAGAAAAATCGATAATATCGAGAAATCGTGAAAATATTCACAGTGTAAAGTGTTTAAATGAAACTCATTTCAGATTGTCCTTGTTTATGTCTACTTTAAGTAAATGGTGTTTTAGTTCTCGTAATTTTAATGATCTCTTTGTAAACCCGCTCGTTTTGGAGTACGTTGAGGACCTAGGAACATCGCCTCAAATGGTCCGAACAGAAAAAAAAATATTTCTTCAAAAATAAAAATCCAAACGAGCTAAAAAATACACCATTAGTTATAGGTTATGTACGCCTACAAACTGAGAAAGTTTGAGCGATTTGAGAATTTTCAAGATTTCCAAGGTCTGGGCGATATTTCCTGACTCTTACTCTTAAATCGTGCTTATATACCAAAACCCTGCCCTAAACAAAAAAAAAAGAAAAGTGTCTGGCTCTTTACAAAACAGGAACCCAAACACACGATTTTTCCCAAAACTCCAAAAAAATTCCTCTATACACCCTTCCCATAATGTGGGACGCCATTTTGAATTAATTACTTGTGACGTCAATTGCGGGTAGGTTTCCCAAGGCATGTATATTTCACTGTACTTTTCACTCAGCGCTTGAGGTCCTACAGGTGTATATATACAATATTTAAAAAACATTTTGAAGACATTCTTTAGATTAGACCTTTAACTTTAATTTCGGTCTTTGTTCCAAATTTTAACACGTATTTTTAAAACGTTATAAATTGGCCGCAAAAAAGAAGATTCTTAACGGCTCCCGTCGATCCGAGCTGTACATGTTAAGGTAATTTACTGCTTTCACACTCTCAATATAATGCCTTTTTTCTTTTGTTTTCTTGAGCTAATATGCAAAGATATCCCGAGCTCAGTGCTCACTGTAGCAAAGTTGGAAATTACAAGACAATCGAGCTATGCTTTCTCTAAAAAATCGTCGAGTTTCATACTAAAGATACGTAGTGTAAACAATTGTGTCGAAGCAGTGCACAGTGCTATCGATATAAATGCAATAACTTTTGAAGAAATCATAACGACTGAGTCTCGACATATTAAATTCCAACGCTATTCTTTCGAAGTATACGTTTAAAAGAAAAATGTAGAGAGATATTTCAGTGCCCGTGAACTTAATACTAAGCTTATTTATTTATTCAATGAATTAATCAATGTGTTCAGGTTGAAGAAAACTGACTTGATATCACTGCAAAACCAGATTTTAGAGTCGCTTGACATCATTCTAAATAAAGAAAAAGAATTACACTTCGAAAGAGTGGCGAAATATTATAAAATGTGCGTCTCGGGCGATGAATACTCGAAAAATCGGTGATTCAGATGTCATCAATAGAAACGTTTACACTAAAACATCTATTACAATGTAAATATATTGACTAATAATACTGATAAACTAGTGATAAAAAGATAGCTCGATCGGTTTGTACTTTTCTGACTTTGCTATAATATGCATTGAGTCAGGAATATCATCGCTTGTTAGCTCAAGAAAACGAAAAAAATGATATTTAGAGACTGACAGCTTTCAAATTACCTTCACAGCTCCCCGCTACAAATTCTTCTTCTTTGCAGCCGATTCGAGGCGTTATAAAAATACGCATTAGATTTTAGAACTTAAACAATTTAAAGTAAAAGGACAAATCTAAAGAATGTCTTCAAAATCTTCTTTAAATATTGTATATATACACCTGTAGGACCTCAAGCGCTGAGTGAAAAGTACAGTGAAATATACATGCCTTGGGAAACCTACCCGCAATTGACGTCAAAAGTAATTAATTCAAAATGGCGTCCCACATTATGGGAAGGGTGTATAGCAGGCAAAATTTTACTACCTATTACACTCATTAGGTTATGCATCAGGTATATATGTATTTATATTCCACAAGGCTTACACAATTGCGATTGATGTATATGTATATATATAGAGTGGTTTTCATTTGTGTACCCTTAGTGATAACACATAACTTAAAGTAGCACTTGGACGAAAACGCCCGGATTTTGAAAAGTTCCAATAAACGAATTTGTTTTTTAGGTTAATATTACTTTAATGTGATTGCTTATAAAAAATAGCTTAAAATTCACTTACTGCGGAGAAATAAGGCTTTGAAAACACGCCGCTCAAACTCACGGCCAAATGAAATCTGACCTGCGGTAATTGCGTGACGTGTGACTTATGACGTCAAGTACTCCACGACAGATCTTTAAATCCTGTGATTTTCTTGAAATAGAGAAAAAAAGTTCACCAAATCTTCTGAAATTTCATAAACTTTCTTGATTATAATATTTCCGGCGCATATCCTTTGAAGCCACGAGTGTTGTTGTGAAACCATGGAGTAAATGACGTCATGACCTCACTCGACCCCATTCCTCTTGGTGTAATATTACTGATTACAAAAATACAATAGAAAATCGCGATTTTATCGGTCTTCGCGCGTACGAATTTCTACAAAAATACTTTAGCAAGGCATTTTTGGGTTAGTATTTAGACTTAAGGTGGCCCAGGGGTATTTATTTACGTAAAAACAATTTTTTTTTAATTTCTAATTTTGGCGCAAAAACGTTTTCGATTGCATGCAGTAAAAATCGGGATTATAACTAATCATTGTCTCTAGTTTATATATATTTAAACGTTATTTTAAAAATACTGATCTCGTAAGAGCAATGCGCTTGCAAAAGCGAACTCGACTTTGAGATTTTATGGCTATTTCTAAAAATCTGAAAGACGAAACCACTCGATTTTGCGTCTATGGACTCATGTACTTCAATACTTTTACGTGATAAATGGCCGAATTAATCGAAACCTTGCAAGCTTAGGAAATATGAATACTCAAAATAGAACACACAAATGTATAGCTTATAAAGAATCGAACAGAGACGCACAATAAAATCATTGCTTTCAAAATCGGTACTCACCACTATGTTGTACAATGCTTTCCCAGTTTGAAGGCCAAATTTTAGTGAATTTGACGTACTGTGTGCAGCACTATCACGACTGATAAAAAACACATTTATCGATGCATTATTCAAAATAGCTAGATAATCTAATTTTTGCTCAGTATTAATTTAAATGGTAATTCTAGTGATTCTCAAAAACACAGGATGTAAACAAATCATTGTAAAAGTACCTTCCAAAGTTTGAGCGTGTTCCATTCATACGGTTTGGAGAAATGGAGAAGTAAAGTTGACCGTATATAAATCTTGGCGACAACGACGAGTTGCAGTTGCAGTGAAAAGCCATCATATGCTTTTGTTGATGCATGAAAAATTTGCAATATATTTTTTTAAAGTCCCGCGAGGGATATCCCGTTGGGACCAATTACTGAACTAATATAAGTTGAGAAAATATTATTGCAAGAGCAAATAACTAATACTCGCTATACTATATAATGTGTCATTTTTATTTATCAGTTCTTTCAGCAGAAAGAGTGTTTGTAAATCCAAATATACACGAAAATCAAGCATAAACAATTCATATGCATATTTACAAACTATATATCTTAATTTTTTGCTCTTGCAATATTATATTCTCAACGTATATTTGTTCAGAGATTGGTCCCAAAGGGATATCCCTCGCGGGACTTTAAACAATATTGCAAATTTTACATGCATCAACAAAAGTACTTGCTGGCTTTTCACTGCAACTGCACTTCGGCGGTGTCGTCAAGATTTATAGACGGTCAACTTTCCTTCTCCATTTCTCCAAACCGTATGAATGGAACGCGCTCAAACTTTGTAAGGTACTTTTACAATTATTTGTTTACATCTTGTGATTTTGAGAATCGCTAGAATTGCCATTTAAGTGAATACTGAGCAAAAATTAGATTATCTAGCTATTTTAAATAATGCATCGATAAATTTGCTTTTTTATCAGTCGTGATAGTGCTGCACACAGTACGTCAAATTCACTAAAATTTGGCCTTCAGACTGGGAAAGCATTGTACAACATAGTGGTGAGTACCGATTTCGAAAGCAATGATTTTATTGTGCGTCTCTGTTCGATTCTTTATAAGCTATACATTTTCGTGTTCTATTTTGAATACTCATATTTCCTAAACTTGCAAGGTCTCGATTAATTTGGCCATTTATCACGTAAAAGTATTGAAGTACATGAGTCTATAGACGCAAAATCGAGTGGTTTCGTCTTTCAGATTTTTAGAAATAGCCATAAAATCTCAAAGTCGAGTTCGCGTTTGCAAGCGCATTGCTCTTACGACATCAGTATTTTTAAAATAACGTTTAAATATATATAAACTAGAGACAATGATTAGTTGTAATCCCGATTTTTACTGCAATCGAAGAATTTTTTGTTCAAAAATTTGAAGTTCAAAAAAAATTGTTTTTACGTAAATAAATACCCCTGGGCCACCTTAAACAAGCAAAAAAATTCGTTTATTGGGACTTTTCAAAATCCGGGCGTTTTCGTCCAAGTGCTCCTTTAACAAAATAAATTTACAGCATGACTCAAAATATACAGGTGTTTCTTTGGCACATAAATTTAGTACACAATACATACAATACAACTAAATGTAACCCAATTTATTTGACAGATGTTGATGAGTGTAAGATACAGAAAAACAGATGTAACCAGCTCTGCCAAAATACACAAGGAGGTTATGACTGCTCCTGTATCAATGGTTTTCGTCTCATTGATGATAATGTTACTTGTATTGGTAAGTACCGATGATATTAATTGTTACTGATTTTTTCGTCAATCTTTTAGAAATAAGTTAAATTATGTTTACCAGTATTTGTAAAACATTCCATGTTTAATTATTCAAGATATCAACGAATGCATCGAATGGACGTTTAACTGCTCTACCTCACAACGATGTGAAAATACCAGGGGTTCTTATGAATGTAAATGCGATGATGGTTTGTATTGGATCGATAACAGATGTCAAGGTAATGAAATATGTTATAATATTTTAAGAAAATTCAAATTCCTGTGTTGTAATAAAATATAGACAAATGGGCAAATATTCAAACAAATAGCTTGGTGTCAAATCAAGTTACCTTTGAGTATTTTTCTTCTTTATATTATCTAGAGCTACAAACAGGAGAAAAAATACCGACACAACCGCCGCCACCACGACCTCCAACTCCATCAGAACAAGATATTTATAACTCCGTGAATGTGACAATACGACAATTAAACATATCGGAGGTAATGATATAGAATGAATAACATAGGTGCAGAGAAATAATCTTATATACAAAATACCTTTTCACTTCCTTTCAGTGACCACGAATGATATAGTTCCAAGTCCAGACTCATTCTGCTGCGAATAGCAAAACTATATATAATTTATCATGTGCAGCAACTCATTAAACGGAAACGTAAAAAGGTCTATATATTAAATACATTTCACGGGCGAATGGGCAGCAGCTAGCGAGGGAGACAAATTCAACACGAGAAGACAAATCCATATCTCCAAGCGCCCATGTATTATTCTGTATATTACATTATTACCACTAATGATAAAGAAAAGAGAACGTTTTAAGCCATGCTGTGTAGCCATATTTTTAAGTGACAAATATTAAATTGTTGAAAAATCTAATTCATTTTAATAATATTTATATAACTAGCTTTTAAGGCTTTATCCGGCACCATATCACTCATCTTTTAATATGATAAAGTAAATATATTTTGCTATATGTATGCAGAATGCAGCATCTTATTTGATAGCTTACGCATATCTTTTAGATATCCGCAAATATAACTATGTTTCAATTATCAAATTTCTACATCTGTTTATAGTGGGATCTACAAATGGACACTGCGTTTAAGAACGGCGTTGCTCGTGAAGTGACTACCTTTTGTGCAAAGGGGAACAACTGTAAACCTCCAAATCATAGAGAAAGGTAACATATTCATTAAAAGTAAAACAAAATACCAAATGATAATATTAATATTTTAATATTAAAATATATTATTTTGATATTAAAATATATTATTTTGAGGGCATTCCGATATTTCTCGATAGCCTTGGATTTAACAATTTTTGTCTCAAATTCTTTGTAGGCGATCAAACAGCTACGTCGTCTTCACTTCAGAACAAGTCCTCCTTCTTCCAGAGTTCCCAGTTCAGATATACAACTCAATCCCAGGCGACTACAATGCTATTGTATCATTTTATGTTTATTTCCCATCAGAGAGTAATACAATTGATGGTGATTTACTTGCAAAAATAATCAACGGTTCCGTTGGGCGTATTGGTAAAGATATTGGCAAGTTGGTATTGTCAGTATCTATGTACCAGCATAGAGAAGAAGTTACAACAGAATCACCACACACAACATCGTCTACAATTGCTCCTGGTGATACTAACATGCTGTATATTATTATCATTGGAAGCTCAGTAGCTGCAGTAATTCTGATTGCTATTGTGGTTATAGCTATAGTGGCTGTACGGTAGGTTAATTTGGATATTACAAAACAATGAATAGATTCTCGGCCTTTTTTCTTAGTTGGCAGTTATTTACCATATATATATTTTTATCTGATCGTTACATGTAAGGTTACACGAGTTTACGCTTGATTAGGATATCTGTGTAGGTTATTTTAAAATATACTGCAGTACTTACGTATACCCGGTTATAAAAACCTTGGTTTTCAGATATAAAACCAGTAGCTGGTAGAAATGCTACATGTATATTAATTTAATGCCTGAACTCGTCAAATTAAAGAGACACATTAATATTTTTTTTAATTATCACCGAATACAGGGCTTATCCCTTATGCAATAACAATGTACAATGCTTGTGTACATTATTTAAACAGTACCAAATTTAAGTATTTTTATAGTTACATTTTCTAGTTCACTATTTCGAGTGTCATGTCTTTTATCTTTGCCTGGAGATCTTTAAATAGGTCCTTATGTAAAGGGGTCTAAATCTATATTTTTAGAATAATAAGTTTTTAAATTCAATTCTTATAAGCGTGTAAGTATTGTACGTTTTCGTGCGCTTTATATTAACTTAGGACTTTTTTAGATATGTTCAATGATTACAAATTGCAGTGACCTATAGCCTATTGCATTCGAAATCACGTCTAGTTATAACGTCTACAAAATATAATCAATCACTCTCATCCCCTCGTCATAAGCATCATTATTATTTGATTATTCATCATTATTATTTATCATTTGATTAAACAAATTATCTATCTATCTATCTATTGCAATCATCATCATCATTACATCATTATTACAATCATTGTTTTAAATATCACCATTATTAACATAATTTACTTAACAATTTCATTTATAATTATCATAAACATGCGTTGTTGCCATTTTGTTTTCAAATGTTGATATTAATGACAGAATACCCATTGCTGTCTATAGATATTGCATGACACAGAAGAAGAAAAAGGAAATTGTCCAAAATGCGACGTTAGTGGAAATGCACCTATATGGTGAACCTATTTTCTACAATAATCCATCATCAGGACAAGAACTGAAATAAATTTGCTTCGTCAGGATGCTACTTAGTGGAATTAAGAAACAGAACAAAGTGTCTGTTCGAATGCATGATATACTAAGAAGTACTGAGAATACGTACCGCTGTTCTATTTGACCAAAGGCACATTTGCACAGGCTAATCCTCGACATTTTGTAAAATATTACAAGCTAAGGCTACTACTAACAATAGAAAACACATTTGAATTTACTCCAAATCGAGATTATTCCTGTGCAAAATGGCCTTTTGTAAAATTGTACAGCGGTGATAGATAACATATAACGTATAGATAACTATCCATTTCTTATGATTTTATTAAAAATGAATTAGACAATTTTAAAGCACTAATCTGTAAAATATATTTTACATCGATACAACACAGGTAGTCTATACTTCCATTGCAGCCATAATATATAGTTGCATCGCGACTAACAAATTACGAATTTCAATTTGATTTTTGGCTTTTGTTTTTTACAATACTTCAATAGTCACCTTCACATATTGCAATGTAGACGTGTCTTTTCATGCATCGAAGCGAGACGAACGTTCAGCTTACATTAATAGGGATAAGTGAAAAATTGTCCTGTGAGGTCTTAAGAGCGAGTCCGCGTGAAAACCATGCAGACCAGTCTACACCGTACATCACCAATTTTCTTCAAACTTAGCTCGATTGTACATCTTAGTTAACTTATTACTTTGGTGAATTTCTTTGGCTTTAAATTAAAAAGGCTTAAAGTTACAACCGTTTGAGTATTTTACCCTAAAAACGGTCAAAATTTGGATAAAATATACCTAAAGTTTTACGGTCTCGTATTTCCTTTGCAAATTGTTTCCTGCACCAATATTCTGCCCACGTTTAGCACATTATCTTATTAGTACTTTAAGTTGAATAAAAAGTCGTGAAACAAATATTGGGTTGTTTTATAAAGGGTTGAGTTATTGCTATTTTTCAGCTTTGACGAAAAGTGTAAAAATATACTCTAGAAAAGAGCTATTTGCACCTATCCGGCAGTTATTCATATAACTTTGAAACCTTTATCAGATAGTATGATGATAGAGACAATGTTTTATCGAAAAAAAAGTCTGTAAAGTATTTATTTTTCAAGCGAAAAATAACTAAGAAAATGATGAAATTTACATTGTTTGAAGTTGTCACGTGACAAAACTAAATATACAACAAATCTACAACACGCTAAATATGATCCCAATATAATGATAATAATGATAATAATCAATTATATGAATTAAAATAATGATATTCATCATTATATAAGATAATGTTACAACAAATAACTAAGTTTTAGGCTTGTAAGCCGAATACAGTAATGTTTTGTCTGTCTACCTTCGGCTTTCCTATGTCTGGTAAAAACGATATTTCATAATATTTTTTTCACAAAATTATCATTTTTTGAAATAAAATAATTTTTACAGTATTAGAATTATGCATTTATTAACCTCACACACAACATGTTAAAGAAATTATTGAGCTCATGCGGTTGCTAAAAACAGAAACAGACAAAGTAACAGTGTACTATATAAAACTATGTAACCTTTTTGATTTACTATTTTACTGATTATGATCACTCTCCAGGGATATGAATACGTTTTCATAAAAATGTATTGTTAAAGTTCTAGCAAGACACATTTTAATAAAAGACATATATTTTGCTTCAAGTGTTCTCTTTGTTGTTTTGCATAAATTTGAAATTGACATTCGACTAATTGGCATGTTTGGTAGACACCGACATTAATTCTCATTTTACGTGCATTAGTTGAGGTTAATTTTGACATACAGTAATTATTTTATTGCGGTTTTCTCTTTTCACAATCTCTTCTGTGGAAAATTATGGAAGTTTTCGAAGAAACATGACACCTGTTTTGTTTTGCTACCTTTAAAATCTTTTACAAAGATTATCTGCACCCATCTACTTGGCTGTTTAAAAACTTCTTCCAAAGATGTGAAGTACGAGTGGGAACTTTGTCTTTTAAGAGCTGGTGTTTTTAAAACTGAAAATACAGATGATATGACAATATGTCCGCTGCATAGAGACCACTTTGGTTTAGGCTGGCGTCCCAGTCGAGTCTGTAAGCATCCTCAACACTATTCTAAACAAAAGCCTGCCAGAGGTGGACATGCAAAGCGTATTTCTCAAGAGATGTTCGAAACATGGAGAATGTTATGCGAAATTGGTCAAGGTATTGTTACATCTAAGTAAGGGTTGCATTTTCGATCCCATCTGAGTTTCGGTGAAATTAAAAATACTAAATAGTTTATTATATCGTTTAAAGGAATTTTCATTGAATACTATATATATTGACAACTAGTATTGAAGAGCTTTGAATTGAGCCGTTTCTTTTTTACGTTGAGATATCTAGTGAGTGAATAAGATGAATCTGGATTACCATCGATTTTTAAGTATTAAAATACTTGCAATTCCCGCCAAACGACTGTGAAGCGATTCTCTTCCGTCAATCAAACATAATTGGTCTAGTCTAGTGATAATTACTATAAACAACTGACAATGTGAACAAAAAAACAGCTAGGTAAAAAATATTATTTCAAATATAATAGTTGGTCCAAAAAATATACATTTATTTAGTTTTAACGTTCTGATACCCGTAGAATACATCGTTAGGCTAAAATTTGTTTTCACTGACATTAGTATGCAAATATTTTAATAGACAATTTGTTTGACGGAAGAGAATCGCTAACTCACTTTACAATCTCTGTTGGGCCGGCATTATTTTATTTTATTGTTATTATCACTATTATTTCATTCCATTTTTTATGTCATAATAACATGCTTTTCTGAAAGTTAACTCTAAAATGGTTATAAACGACCGGGAACCAGTTCATGACAGTTGATTGTTTAGTACTGATAATCACACCTGGCTACGCTGTCGTTGTCATTTGGATAATTTCCACGTTTTCGACTTTTATTTTACGAATCTGCTGTCTTAAAGATGTAAGTTTCGAAAATTTATACATATTAAAATCAACTCAAGGCTCTTTGTTGTAATTTGAACACATTTGATCAGCTTAGCATTATCGTTGATGCAAACTCGGCATGTTTTTGTGTGTATTTCTTTCGAAAAAAAAAAAAAAAAAACAGCGTATAGTTAAGATATTTTAACATTGTACATTTATGACTTCTTAAATCGCCCTACTTCATTAGCTGTTGTTTTTAGGTAAGTATTTTAAAACTTATCGGCTTTTTTAGTCGCAAATGGTCATTAGTCTTATAATTGGATACGTGTAAAAACGCGAAATTCGTGATACTGTATCTCTTCACCCTTAAAACTTTACAGAATTTTTTTTCTTTGTATTTGTTAACCATTATCAGTTGTACATAAAAGTCAAACTTTGTGGTTTTAAAAAGTTGCCGGATCTTGTATATCGAATTGTTAAGAATGCATACTCAAAATATATGATTTCATAGCCTGATATGTAAATAAGCAAAAATTTTCTTTAAATAAATCTTTTGATACTTTGATACTGTCGTTGTATTTATTATATGTTGTAGTAGGTCTGTACGAATTCCAGGTTAGAAAAAAGCTATATTTTTAGAGAAATTGATTTGTAAAGTTGGTGTAAATTTCAAGCAATTTTTATCGTTCGTCTGACTACATTCCCTTAAGCCTCGATATCTGCTAGAGAATTTAATATTTTTGTTTGATATTGCACACAGTTAATATTTACACTAAAATACATATCTCATCCAAAAATGAAAGAAATCGGTGATACCCGTTGTAGACACATTTTTCGATTTTGCATGGTTTTCACACGGACTCGCTCTTAAAAGCAAACTCAACCTTCGTCTCGCTTCGATACAAACGCCTAGCTACAATTCAAGATGGCGCATGGAACTGTGTAAAATACTATTACTTTAGAGGCAAAGCCTATACATCAACTCGTCCAGTAATTGGTTAACTTTTTGTAAGTTACGCCATCAAACTGATTAAGAATCAGAAAAATTGAAATAAGTAAATTTGTTGGCCGCGAAGCAACGATTTTCGCTGTATATTCGTTTTTTTGGGTTGGGTTTAATTTCGTTTTGATAACATATTACTATAAAATCTAGACTTGGTTCTACTTTTTCAGAGCCATCATCGAATAGGAGCGTCAGTAGTGTTTGCAAGTTTTTTGTATGATAAACATTAATTGCTAATTATAAATAAAGAAACATATTTGGGATAATTCTTATTTTTACTTTATGTTTTTCTTGGTTTCATTTGTTAAGAGGAGCGATATCGATAGTATACTATTCACAACGGTCTTACCCGTACTCCTTTGAGTATTTGAGGTCTGGCCCACTATGGTGATGATGCCTTAGCATGAAAGATAACCCCAAAATACCAGACAACAGTGTATAAAGATCCCAAACCTCAAAGCAACCCCCACTTCAAAACTGCCTACAACTAAAAAATAAAAAATCTTGCAACCATGCAATATTTAGGGGGAAAAAGAGGGGGGGGGGGGTTAACTGGCGTGTTCTTTATTAGCCGGACTAACCGAATACTGCGCTAAGCTAGTACAATGACTTAAACACGCAACACTCACATGAAGAAATATTTTACCATTCCACAATTCACTTTATTTATAGCGGAGCTCCCGCGCGGGCCAAAGGCCCGCGCGAGCGGAGCATCATACTTAAGAAAAAATGGTAATGCATCGAGTCTATTTTCGATGGTTTTTACACAGGTATCCCAAGCGTACGTCCGACGTCCGACGTCCGCGCCCATCGCGATGCTGATTGGCTGTTACATTTCGGCGGGAACAAAAGTGACGCGCGCGCCAAATAGCACTAGACCAACAAAGCAAAGTTTTCTTTTATCTTAAAAAAGGCAAACAAACAACAACAAAATACTACTTAACAACGGAGAAAGATGAACTTCGAAGAACATAAAGAGAGTTGTGACCGAAGAAAAACATAAACTTGAGGGACACAAAAACGAAGAAATTATACTAAAGAAAAGCAAAAGACTGATTCCAAAAGATCAAGAAAACGTATTTGTAGATACCTTCGTGGAAGAATATTAAAAGACTACAGCAATTCAAAACAAATTGATAAAGAAGCGACCTTGTTTGTTATGAAAACTGTCTTCAAATTTATTCCTCGGCACAGTTTATTGAAGGATTTTCAAGCTTGGCAGTTGAACTATGAACAATGTTTAATCCATCAAAATTCAAGTACATAAGCTTACATCTATTCGTCAAAATATGATCAATGTCATTGAAGAAAGAAAACCTCAAGAAAATAATCACCGATAAAGTAAGTTCAAGTGTTTTTATTATCCATGGTTCAAGATTATCATTTGTTTCAAGACGAAACTCAAAAATTAGTTCAATCTTCAACTCGTTTCGTCGTAGTTTTCGTGTAAAAGTACGTAGGGACTGTTTTGCAGTCTAAATTAGTCCAATCTTCAACTGGATTTGTCATAGTTTTTGTGTAAAAGTAGGGTCTGTTTTGCAGCCTAAATAAGTTCAATCTTCAACTCGTTTTGTCATAGTTTTACCTCATAAACGGAAAACATCAAAGATGAATTGAAATACAAACATAATTTAAAATTGGTTGAATAACTTCTGTTTATTTAGCAGTATTAACTATTTTATGCTTACTAAACGAGCTTTTTTAGTAGTTTTTACTTTAAAGTCGTTAAAGTTTTTTTACAGAACAAAATGATGTTTTACACAAAGTTTTTCATAATAAAATACCTTGTTTTAAAATCCTTGTCTTTTCAAATCGATCTTGTGTTGGTAGAACTTTTAATTTTTGAGGCGTTTAATTCCATTTCATTTGTTTTGTTTTATGATTTGCCATGACTACTTTTTAATAAATCTAATACGATGAAAAGGTTTAACCTTTTCTATCCGGAATCCTAACTAACTTTGAAAAATAAAAGAAGGTAAAAAGCGGCCGTAAAACCACCGGTTCGGCCACAGCACTTTTTCAAGGCGTTATCAAAAGCAAAATAAGCTTAATGACTTAAAAATAAAAGGGATAATAATAAGGCTATTGACACTATCGTTTGGGAATCGTATTTTCCATCAAAAACATTTCTGAACACTTTTTTGTCTGAACAACACTATTGACTGAAGTGACAGTTGAAAATTTGAGAAAAAGATGAAAAAGTGCATAGAATGAAAACGATAACCAACCTAAGAAAAAGCAGTGGAATTTATTACAATTTTTTTACTTACATTAAATCAATTTCCATTCATGAATTGTCCATTAACATGCTTTTATCGGACTTTTTTCAATGAGAAATCTCCGTCCCTTGTGTAAATTACAAACTTTCCTTTCGTGCGTTGCGTTACATGATGGCGTCATCTACATCGATAGCCAATGAGGTTTTTGACATTATGTCAATCAAAAAGAGAGCGAGAAATATCTTACATTTTACTGGCTTTTCTAGGGCTTTGTTTTGATTCTCTCTCCGCGCGCTGAATCTCCGAAAGGTTATATTTTTCGATGAAAAATGCTATATAAATTACAATAAACAGTAAGTTGTATAATAAATCCCTTATTAGATATTTTCTTGGGTACAACGGGCTGGCATTTTACTCATTGCTTGCTGATTAAACGTACGCAACTCGTAAAATATCAGCACGTATATTATACCCAAGAAAATATCTAATAAGTGGTATTTACATGCACATGTTGATGTTGTAAGAAAAAATTAAACTGGGAGCTCCGCTATTATAGGTATTACCTAATTTGTATATTAGTCATTACTTAAAATAACGTATCAAGCATTAGGTGCAACTATGCATTTGGTTGGCATTCTAAGTAATATATAAAATATGAGCGGGAGACCTTTTTGTGTTTGAAAGCATATTTTATATGACTTTTGAAATTGATTGTTATAGCTCATGAGTTCTGAAATGTCATTAACAAATAACGACTTAGTTGATTGTATAACAACGTTGAATAGCATAATATTAAGAGAAAAATAAGAAAATACTTTCGTGGCTAAGTTGCCTGAAGGAGTTTCGAAATATTGAATTTTAGCAGTTCATTTAGATAGAGAGGATGTAATAGAAACATGGCTGGTCGGTTTCGCTCTCAACATCACACACAATACCACGCTAAATGGGGCATAAAAGTGTCAGTTGAGGAATGACAACAATTAACAACGGCCAAATGGAGTGGCTGCTCTAAAACGTGAGAACGTTCAAGATCTGACTGCTAATTTGGAATACACTTTGCCAAATATCTAAAACTTTTGGTTGTGTAAGCTCGTTGGTGGCCAAGAAAGATGGAAAGAGTTATCCACCTAAAACGCTTTATTTGTTAAGTTGTGCGATTAACGGTCATTTAAGTCAGTATTAGCCAGTATGTAAATGTCAGAGAATTCGTTGAGTAGTAATATAAATATTTTATGTGCAAGTTGAGTATTCAACAACTGCAATATCAATTTTTTGTACGCAAAAAAGTAATATCTATAATATTTGCATGCACATGTTCATATCTTATTAACAGAGCGCGAGGGCCGTACGGGAATAGTTATGGACCGAGTTTTTTTTTCCACTTTATAATAAAAAAAGTGATCGAAAAAAGGTTCCATAACTTCCAATACGGCCCGAGCAAGCGAGGTTGATATTATATTTATATTATATTTATTATATAGCAATTTTAGGGGGGGAAATATAATAAAGAATAATTATGGGATATGTTAACTGATTTTTTTTTCGAGTTGCCTATGACTTGGGCTATCTGAAATAAATATCAGTTATCATATTCCATAATTTCTTATATTATTTTGATATATAGTTATATATGGCCAAATGGTCAAAGTTTTTGCAAATCGCTGTATATATATATATATATATATATATATATATATATATATATATATATATATATATATATATATATATATATATATATATATATATATATATATATATATACACAGCGAATTGCATAAACTTTGACGCTGCTGAAAAAGTATATAACTATATCAAGTGCATTGTGGGAGCGATCTACGCGCGTGATCAGGCGCGAAGTTCAAACCTTGCGTGTGTCTTCGGACGGCTGCTGAACATTGAAAGTGAAAGTAGATGTCTTCTTTCCCCGCTTTTAAGACATTTTTAGCTTTGGGTTGACATTTACAATATTCAAAAAATATCAATAAATATTATTGAGCTGTTACTTTGTTTTGACAAAATCATGAAATGATAATAAAAACAAGTTTAAAGTTGTTCTTTATTGACGAGTTAAGAGCGGATTTAGCTCCGATAGAAATGCTACTAATTAGTCGGCAATAAAAGTGATCAATGCCTTACCTTTTCGTTATAATGATTACAAAACTACAAATTATTATACTAGTTAAATTCAACTAGACTCTAGGTAATGCAGATAATATGTTTATTTGCTGTATTTAGTTTTATAGTGAGTTGGAGTTGATGATTATTTGCAATTCGAGCTATTTCGGCTAGCATGCAAATCAGTCCTATATCCGAACCAATTTGTATGTAAACTGTAGCTTTTTGAGTAATTCTCGCCTTTCCAGCTATTGACTGCTTGTATATATCTTCTTATTCTTATTTGGTAATTAATATCAATGTTTTTTCCTAGGGCTCTTCAAATGAAAATGAATGTTAGAATAATAAATTGCCGATCCGGCAGGCACAGCCGTGTCTTCGCATCAGCGCATATAAATAAACACGCGATATTTGTGATTTGTTAACATTTATTTCGCTGTATTTAAGAACTACATGAGCAAGAATATCGTAATAAAGGAATTGTTGAATTAATAAGCTCTAAGAGTTTACAAACTTCGAGTACGGTCAGTTGTACGGTGCTGTTGTTTTCACTGTTTTAATAGAACAAGTAATTTGTGCTACATAGTTTGTACAAATAGTTCAGTTTAGCGAAGCTTAACTTTAGAGTAAAAATTAAAATTATATCCGTAAAACATTAGCAAATACTAAATAGCTAGAACTATGATTTGCATGCTAGCTAAATAATCATCGACTCAAACACACTATAAATACAGCAAATAAATATTACTAACATTACCTAGAGACTAGTTGAACTTAACTAGAATAATAGTTTAGTTTTTAAGGGAAATATTTCACTTTTATTGTCGACTGGCTAGCATTTCTATCGAGGCTAAATCTTTCTAAAGTCGTTAACAAAGAACAATTTTCAACTCGTTTGTATTATCCTTTCATGAAAACTGTTATATATAGTATTTATTTTTGCATTTAAAATATAAACCCAAATCTAAAAACATAAAGAGTAAACAACAGTTTACATTTACTTGAATGTTCTTGCAGCCTTACACTCAAGGTTTTAACTTCGCGCCTAAGCTCGCGAGTAAACGTTCCCATAATGCACCCGATATAGTTATATACTTTTTCAGCAGTGTCAAAGTTTATGCAATTCGCTGTATATATATATATATATAAAATCATGAAATGAAAATAAAAACAAGTTTAAAGTTGTTCTTTATTGACGAGTTAAGAGTGATTTAGCTCCAATAGAAATGCTACTTAGTCGGCAATAAAAGTGATAATTACCTTACCTTTTCGTTATGATGATAACAAAACTATAAATTATTATACTAGTTAAACTCAACTAGACTCTAGGTAATGCAGATAATATATTTTTTTGCTGTATTTAATTTTATAGTGAGTTGGAGTTGATGATTCTTTGCAATTCGAGCTATTTCGGCTAGCATGCAAATCAGTCCTATATCAAAACCAATTTGTGTGTAAACTGTAGTTTTTTGAGTAATTTTCGTCTTTCCAGCTATGTACTGTTTGTATCTTCTTATTTTTATACTTGGTAATTAATATCAATGTTTTTTCGTACGGATCTTCAATGAAATTGAGTGTTAGAATAATAAATTGCCGATCCGGCTAGCACAGACGTGTTTTCGCATCAACGCATATAAACACGCGATATTTGTGATTTGTTTACATTTATTTCGCTGTATTTAAGAACCACATGAGCAATAATATTTGGTATCAAGGAATTGTTGAATTAATAAGCTCTAAGAGTTTACAAACTTCGAGTACGGTGCTGTTGTTTTCACTGTTTTAATAGAACAAGTAATTTGTGCTACATAGTTTGTACAAATAGTTCACTTTAGCGAAGCATAACTTTAGAGTGAAAATTAAAATTATATCCGTAAAACATTAGCAAATACTAAATAGCTAGAACTATGATTTGCATGCATGCTAGCTAAATAATCATCGACTCAAACACACTATAAATACAGCAAATAAACATTACTAACATTCCCTAGAGCCTAGTTGAACTTAAATAGAATATTAATTGAGTTTTTAAGGGAAATATTTCACTTTTATTGTCGACTGTCTAGCATTTCTATCGAAGCTAAATCTTTCTAAAGTCGTTAACAAAGAACAATTTTCAACTCGTTTGTATTAATTTATACTTTCATAAAAACTGTTATATATAGTATTTATTTTTGCATTTTAAATATAAACCCAAATTTAAAAACATCAAGAGTGAACAACAGTTTACATTTACTTGAATGTTCTTGCAGCCTTACAAACACACACTCAAGGTTTTAACTTCGCGCCCAAGCTCGCGAGTAATCGTTCCCATAATGCACCCGATATAGTTATATACTTTTTCAGCAGTGTCAAAGTTTATGCAATTCGCTGTATATATATATATATATATATATATATATACAGCCGATCTCGAAAAGGTTGTCCACCTGAAAAGACATATATACTAAAAGAAATATCACGTGACTCACTATATATTCACTTTCCGCGCGTGCAGAAAGTCAGGTTCTTCTAGCGAGGAAAGATACTGCTTGTTTGAATTCACCGCCATATTACTTTCAAAAGCACCTGCCTTTCTACACGCGCGGAAAGTGAATGTATAATGAGTCACGTGATATTTCTTTTAGTATATATGTCTTTTCAGGTGGACAACCTTTTCGAGATCGGCTGTATATATATATATATATATATTCAAAGAGATAAAAGCAAAGCTGCTCTCGCTTTTCCGGTCCGTACGGAAAAAGTACGGCCCGCTTATATATTGACCATCATATATATTGAGATCGTGCGTTATATCTTTGTTATATAATAAACAAACTTATTGATTAAAAAGCCTGGTAGAAGTCCAAAGGATACGACTCTTTATTTCAGGGTAGCGATCTTTTTAGTGAACATTCTAAAGGAAAACAATGTGCTTTCATGAGTCATTATTCGTCTTTGTTTAACCCTTTGACTCCTATGGCGCCCGAAACCGCCCGTAAAAAAGACCTTGCTTTGAAAAATTCTAGCTTTTTTAAACAAGCAAAATTTGCCCAGACGTTTGAATGTTAGTAAGCACTAGGAAGTTATTCAAATCTGCATAGCATGTCAGTCACAAGAAACAAGCAATTTTAGCACAAAAATTCCGTATGAACTTTAGGAAAGTCAAAAATGACCGTTTTTGCCTTATTTTTCAATAGTGAAAATCACACTTTTTTGACTTTGGATTTTTTATCGAAAAATTCGTTTTTAGACGAAAAGGCCGTTTTCACAACAAAATTCGGTCCTTGTGCTATAGCTTTGACAAGTTTTTTCACTTCACGAACTGAGCTGCGGTCATTTGATTACGGCCATTTTGATACGCACGTGTTTTCAAGTATTTACGACTACAAAGCATTATGGGTAACGAGGACAATTTTGCACATGTACCCCCCACCGTCCTTTTATACAATTATATTAAGTCTGATCTAGGGTCACCTCGGTTTTCTGCCAAAATTTCGCGCTTGTTGTGTTCCTCTATCATCACAACTTCGATAAATAGCCGCGGCAGGTCCGAGAATTTGCCGTTAGTTGAACTCCAAACCTAACTTTGTTCTAAGCCCGCCTAAACCGAATGAACCAAACATCGATCATTTTTTTGCTGACAAAGTGGGATTCCTCGCAGATTTCTTCCAGAAAGTGAGCTCTTTGCTACCTTGAAGCTTAATGATGCTCATCCAGTAGTGAAGCAAAATATGACCCTAAAATTAACAAAATTCAGATTTGAGCCAGTGTAAATATCCAACGATGCTTTGAAACCATCTAAAAGTCATGTGGCCTGAGAACGTGAGACCCTGAGATTACAAAACAGCAGCACTTTCCATGGTAACGCCAAATATGAAATCAAGAAATCCTACGGATCGTTTATATCCAGAAAATCGCTCAAAAATGTCAAAAAAGACCAGTAGTCAAAGGGTTAATATATGCAAACTCGTGCCTTCTTTTACAATGGGCGACACAGACTTGATTATAGTACTAATGCGAGGAGATGCTATGTACTTAACAGTCTAGGCAATTAAGTTAGGGACACGCCTTTCTGCAAAGATCTATTGTTACATCAGATACTGGGTAGCATTGTTTTCCTCGATTTTGAGGGGCAATTGCAACAATTTTTTTGCATTGAACTCATGTCAAGGTATTTAGGTAACTTGTAACAGAAAATCATTTTTGGCTAGAAAGTGTGCAATCCTCCTCCCACTCCCCCCGCCTCTGCGTTCCATGTAAGACAAGTGTAGGTAATTATCAATACATTGTTTATTTAATAAGAATAACTGTTATAAAGTTGTTGTTTTGGTTGATGGTACTATTGTTATCAACATCTAATCGAATTGCTCAAACTATTGTATACAACTTTGAGAGGTACCCTAGGCTAAGCTTAAAAATTAGTTAACACTAATTACATGTAGTGTTTCTTGCCGCTCTTATTTCTTAATTATCCTTATTCTTAATTCCTTATTACTAGTTCCTTATTCAAAATTACTTATTCTAGCCTAGTTGCCTCCTACTTATCATAAGTATAACATATTCTTATTATCATCATTATTAATATTACCATTACCAATCTATATCTAATTTTTATTATCATATTTATGATCAGCATTATCATTATCATAAGCATTTTCATGATCAGCATCAGCATTATCATCATCAGTTCATCATCATCGATCATAATCATCATTACTAACTTAATCTAGTCATAATTGAAATCACCATCAAATCATCATCGACAACATCATCCTTTTCATCATTGTTATCATGATCATCACTATCAACATTTAGTATTATAATAAAAAATTATATTCAGTTTCTCGATTCTGATTGGCTGAGAGCGCTACCAGCCAATATATGGTGTGAACTCGAAATGATAAATATATTATCTGTAGGTTTTACCTACCGATAATAGAGATATCTTGTCAAGCTCAATCTAGGTCAAAATTGAAATGGGAATACATTTCCTAGTTTTTCGAAAGAATAGTTAAATCTATATTCTTAGTTTACAAATAAATGTATAATTATATAATAAAATAGTATTATTACATAATAATAATTAACAATTACTGAAATCGGTTTTTGCACGATACGGCTTCGGCAGATAACATGACCCTTTTCTGGACAATTTACGATATCATGTGCTGAACCTCATCCAATAATTGTTTATTATCAACATTTATATTATCGTATTTATATTTATCATCATTATCATCGTTTTTGTCATTAGATCATCATTATTATCATCATCGTCAAATTACCTAATCCTTCTTGCCTTTCTTTTCTTTGCCGCTTTTCTTTTCTTCTTAGCTGCGTACTCTTTCATCACTATGTTGTACATCTCAGTGAAGCCAAAATCTGAATCAGGCTTAAACTCACCAATCCTGCTACAGCTTTTCATGTAATCAAAGTACGGCCAGTGTGTATGGTCATTGGTGCCGTAGGCATAACACTGAACGGTAGCACAGAAGTCATTGGTATCGTTCTGCAAGCGGTGCGTCTGGTACCATCTTGGTGAGAGCCAAGTAACATCTCCTTTTTTCACGTCCACTTTTCCCAATTCCTTTAGACCTTCGCTGGGATCGTCATCTTGGCATTTGCAACTGTTTTGAATTTCACCTTCTGTCATCTTGTTGTAGTAGTGGACGGTTAGTCCACCATGCAGCACGCGAATAACGGCGTATGCGTTACCATGGTTATGGACAGGACTGCCATGGGATTTCGGCCAGAGTTCAAGTACGTATGGCACTCCAGGGCAAGCACCGTATTCCTTTCCCAGTGTGATGCGAAGGTATGTAAGATTCAAGCTGCCAAACTCGCCCTTTTTCTCCGTGAGTCTCTTGTTCAAAGCACATCCTTCTGTTTCGATACTGTAGCGGATTGCATCTGTTAGAAAGAACTTATATTGATTGACATTGTTGGGCACATAATGAAGGTCAACATTTGCTGCAGTAACGTTGGCATAAAGGGCCTGGCACGCTGGGGGAAGGCTGCTTGAATAGATGAATCTACCGCTATCCAAATCAAAAAGGTTAGCTTTGGAGCTATCCTTTACTAACGGGTTGACGTCACTAACCAAAGGATCTGGATCGAAGTCCACCTCAGGTTCTACATCAGCAATGGAAAGGTCGAATTCTGCGTCGGGCTGATCAGTACCCTGAATATTGTCATATAGCTCTACCTTCCTTTTGACTGAAGGAGCAAAAAAAGCTTCATTTTCGCTTTCATCTGGTTTCTCGAATTGATATTTTAAGATGGTCGTTTTTTCCATGCAGTAGCCCTTGCCGTACTTTACAACCATTCGGTCGCTGTCATAGCTCAGCCAATATGTGCATATTTTACGAGGCTCAAGGCCTACGTCATCTTCAAAATAGTTGTGGTGTGTGGTTTCGTCTAGTTGTTTCGCTTTCTCGTTCTTCTTTTTGTAATGAAAAGACACGCTTTTCTCGTGAACATGAAGACCTATCCAAGATTCTCTTGCACAATCGTCATTCATTGGGCACACCTTCAGAAAGAATGGTGTCTTCTGATGAAAATTAAATAGCAGGATGCCTTTACCGATCACTGGAAACTCCTTACTCCACTTAGGTTTTCGCTTATTGTCAGAAAATGCATCTATAAGGGCTTGGTTGGCTTCTGCATTAGGATACATTCTAATATCCAAGGAATCAGATTTGCAATCGACGGCGTCTTTTGGGTGCTGTAACAAGAAAATATTTCCCACTGAATATAGATTACATCACAGAGAGATTTTTTGCGTTCCCTGGAATTTGTAAGTAGGTGATTAGCTATTTAACTATTTAGCTATTTAGCTAGATTTAGCTAAAGGGAAAGCATTCACTCGAGGTTGCAGGATAGTTTCAAATAGGATAATTCCAATTTGAACCTTGCAGCCTCGACTGCATGCTTTATGTCAGACCAGTGAACTGATGTATGGTGTCCCATCGTTATCATAGGGAAATATAAACAAAATATAAATCAAAATGAATTTTTTCGTGTTTTGTAAATTAGCGAAAAAATATTCTCTCGATGGTATGTATACTACCTAGGGAATTGTTTGTAGGTTTATTAGGGGTGTTGTAGCTAGGCGCTTGCGTAATTCATCTTGGCGTTCTCTTGAGTCGCTTCCCGAATTTTTGTGTTAATCCCTCTACTTGATCTAGTTTGTTGTTCGCTAGTTTATGATGTCGAAAGAAAAGGAGCCGTCTCCTAGTGCATCGGGTTTGTCCCAAGATTTGAAAATAATGTTAGAAGCACAGAAAGAGGCTATCTTATCTGCGGTGAATGATCGAATCTCTGGTCTCCAATCGACCATTATTAAAAAGCAAGAGGATTTGGAGGGTCAGTTAGCAGAAGAGTTCGAACCGCCGACGTTCAGTTCAAATTCAACAAGAAGGTCTTAAAAGCTAATATTAAAGTGGCTAGAGCTCTGGATCAAGGTGATGTACCTAAGGCCAAAGATATGCTTAAATAAAGTACTGTAATTTTAAATGGCAGGCGAATATTAATTAAATTGTAATTAATTGAATTTGGGTAGGCTACTATTCAAGAATATGTAGACGACGAATTGGCCGATAACGAAGCTGACACCAGTAAAATCAAAAAAGCGGGAAAAAGGGCCGCCGCACGTATTAAGTCTTTGCAAGATAAAAAGAAAAAGTCCAGCTCTTACAGCTCATACAGCTCTAGATCGGTTCATTCCTCTTTGCCTCCCTCACGTAATTATAATTCGTTGCCATTGCCTAGTTCAAGCCCTGGGTTGGTTCCTTATTTTCGACCCGGTCAGAGTCGCTATTCCCTCACAGCAAGATCTACTCAAGACTTGTGTTTTCGATGCGGACGCCGGGGTCACTGGGCGGATTCCTGCCCAAGAAACCCAAACGCAAGTTCTTCAGCTTCAAAATGACTCGTTCGAACTCGAACAATCATCTTCTTCTATTGGCTTTATTAAAGAAAATTTACGTTCTTGCATTGATTTTTGGCGCAGTATCGGTGCTTCAGAGTATATTTTAGATATCATCGAGAACGGTTTTAAGATTGTGTTCGTCGTTTCACCTAATCCGTACTGTATTGAAAATAGAAATTCTACTCGTTTATATTGTGATTTTGTCAATGAGTCTATTTTAGAGTTACTTGAGCGTTGCTGCATTAGAGAGGTTGTTTATTCTCCTTAATTTTGGAATCCTTTACATGTTGCTGTTCAATCATCAGGCAAACTACGGCTTATACTGGACTTATCTCACTTAAACAAAATGTTAGTCAAGAAATCTGTTAAATACGAAGATTTGAGAACTGTTCTTCAAATTTCATGGTAAAGAATATGCATTCACATTTGATCTGAAATCAGCCTATCATCATATCGATATATGCATGTGAGGAGCATTCAAAATTTTTGTCTTTCAAATGGTCTTTTAGTTCTGGACAGTTTCAATATTTTCAATTTAAAGTATTGCCATTTGGGCTTTCGTCTGCTCCGTATGTATTCACTAAACTTATGAGACAGTTAATCAAGTATTGGAGGAGCAAAGGAAGCGTTATCTTACTTTATTTGGACGATGGTATTGGAGGCGCTAAATCGTATAGTGAAGCGAAAGCGTTAAGTGATTCTGTGCGTCATGATATTATTGCATCTGGTTTTGCCATAAACGAAGAAAAATCTGATGGACACCGCGTAATGAAGTTATGTTCCTTGGCTCTGTTTGGTATTTTAAAACTGGGATGATTTATATCTGTAAGCGCAGGATCGATAAATTGAAGTCTTCCTTAGAATCTGTGATTTCTATAGTGTTTACATACAAGTGCGCTCGTTAGCTGCGATTACGGGTCAAATTATTTCTATGGGTTGTGCTATTGGGAATATTACACGCTTAATGACTAGGAATTGTTATGTGGCAATTGAAAAGAGATCCTTCTGGAAAGAGTTCATTACTATATCTCCTGAGGTTAAGCATGACCTTGCAGTTTGGTTGAATAATCTTGTTTCACTTAACGGCAAAGCTATGATTCCTAAATCAAATTCAGTAGGTATAGTTTACTCGGATGCAAGCAATACGGGTTTTGGTGGATACATGGTACAATGTGGTCGAATTTTATTCATTGTTAAGCGCTATTGGACAATGATAATTGGAAATGGCGCTCTATAAAGCGGACTTTTCCCACGCTAACATCGTCAAAACAATCGTTGTCCGGTGTCAGAGCAATAATCCTCCCCAATGCGACTTGTTACATGCTTGCTTGACTATCAGAAACAATGAAACGACGAGATTCCACCTGGACTAAACTAAGAGACAAGATGACAGGAAAAAGGACGAAAGGCGATGTCCGAAAGACAAAGAAAGAGATTGCCCCGAACGAAATAATAGTGCAGCGCTTGGCGTCAGAAGCCGACAACAGGCAAACTTTCCGGCCAGTTCAACCACGAGAGTTCGTGGAGTTCCAGTTCGACGAGATGACTTTGGCAAATCTGAAAAAAGCTTGTGCATATCATCATTACTTTTATTAATATCATTATTATTAATGGAAACTAGCGAGTAAACTAGTATAGGCTACGTCGGTGTTTGATATAAATGACGGAGGGCTAAAGCTCGAAACGTCAGTAAAGTCATGTCAACATTTTTTACGGTTACAAATTTCATTATATTACCTATCATTATTATTATTTTACTCATTATACTTATTATCATCGTCATAGTATTCCCATTAGCATTACATTACATATCATTATCATTAGTATAATATCCATCATCATCATGATCATCATGTATGTCATATATTCATAACCACTATACCCCTCTATCGCCAACTCTGTTATATTATTTATCATCCATTTATATATTTCCACATTATTGTTCACTTTCATTATTCACTATCATATTCCACCCACATTGATCACATTACACACCGTTGTATCATCAGTTTTACACATATAATTTTTATGGATTTCTTTATCATCCTTTCTTATTCACCATATTATTCATTTCCATTCACTAGCATCATTAGTATATATTTATCATCATCATCACTATAACCCCGCATCATCCACTCATCCAGTATTTCATTCCTCTGTACTCATCATCATCATCATCATCATCATTATACATATTATTAATATCATATATCTTCACACTTCACCATCTAGACCCCAAACCTTTGTATTATTCATTGTATATCCATTCATTTTTATTAGTCACTATAATATTTATTTACTTCACACTTTTTATTTTTTACCCTTTTTATTTTCTACCATTATCTTGTTCACCTCCTCTTTCACTATCATTATTAGTATCCATCATCACCAATATTATATTTATCATATTCATCATCACCACAATCATATACGTTATTGACCGAGCGTGCGGTCCGGATAGGAGGATATTTGGTCGAGTTCTTTTTTTTCGCGATTGTACGGACCAAGCCAGAGGCGCGGTCCGTGTCGCGAAAAATAGAATGAGACCAAATATCCTCCTATCCGGACCGAACAAGCTCGGTCAATAACTTATTTATTATATGGCCGACCAGAAATGGAAGAAAATTAATCGTAATATTAAGATTAATAATTAATTAATTAAAAGGCTTTTGTATACAGTCTGAAAAGATATTGACGATCGTTTGTTTACATCAAAAAGCCACTTATCTGTCACACAAGTCAAAAACAATTTGAAATTCGCAATCTGATTGGTCCTATAGTTTGAATTGCTAAATTTGATTGGCTTAAACTTTGACATGAGCTGTCACTGTTTAGAAAGATCATTTTCAGCAGGATTTTCAGTGAAGTTCACAAGTAAAGTTATTGTAAAAAGATAAAATATGGAGTCTGCTTACAAAATAACTCATATGAAAAGACAATATTCGATCAAGGAGGAGATTAGCAAAAGACCTGAGAAGTGACCAACTATATCATCTTCTTCATCGCTCACTATTGGTCGTTGTTTGCGAAGCGGTTGTCTAGTAGTTGACGCGGCCATGTGCTTTCATTGATTGATCCATTTCTGCACAAACTGTAAGTTTACCATACAGTTTTTGAGCTTGATCGACTCCATGGAAAACAGCTTGATGCCTATTAAAAGGATTGGATTGGCTTGATTCATGACTTCAAATATTAACAACAGACCGGTGTGATTGATTGGTAAGCGTTCATGGCGAGCGACTCGACCGAAGACAAGCTAGTTTCCACTTCGTTGATATACTTCAGATAAAGTTGATCTCTATGCATGAAAACTCTTCAAACGACTTAAACTCATCTGGTTTAAAAATGTTAGTGTTGGAAATATGGATATTTCAGTCCTTCTGTATGCTTTTTCTGTAATAATTAACAGTTATTCCACGAAATCGAGTCGTACATGAGCTGATAGCCAACGAGGCGTACGAGATTGAAATGAATATATGTTCTAAAATATATAGTAGTTTTAACACTAAAATATGCTATTTTTAGCCGTTAAAAAAAGTATTGAGGGAGAAAATGACTAAAACAGTGGATAATTTCGATGTGTTTTGAATACATTTTAATTTGCCGTCACACGTCATTGAGCTCGGTATTTTCACTTTCGATTATCTGTCATTTTGTCAAAATAAAACGATTGAAATGTTATTTTTCTTTCAAAATATGGCAAAGTTTGACCTACTAGTTGGTTTATACTAAAACAATTAGACCTCTCGCCCTCTTTTTCGCTCAGTTCGAAAAAACGCTCCGCCATTTTGTTTGTTTTCTTCTACCCACGGTATATGAGCCTAGTAGTAGGGAGCCAATCAGAGCGCGAGATTGCTCATATCTAGTGAGTGTGGATATAATAAAGTGGGATATACTGGACGACTTTTATCATTTTTCTTCTTTTGACAAAGAAAAAGGTTCAGCTTTCGATAATTTCAAGGTATGTTTTGTTTTTCTCATTTCAGGCAGAAAAAAATTGACAGACTGGTATGTCCATTCCTTTTTATATATTTTTTCTGTACTTTTTCGGCTATTATATATTTTCCCTGTCAAGATGACCATTTCTCGTAAGATGTTTGAAATTTAGTGACAGCTATTTCTTCTAGCTTTATAAAAGTCTATACTGCGATTTTAAATTATGTTGTTCTTTTGTTCCCTTATGCCTACTCTTAGTTGCATCAAACGAAAATGCTACAGTAAAAAGAAGAATAACAAAATAACAACCGCAAAACTTAGATAAAAAAGTGCAAGTCCTGAGCGGTCCGAACGGGCCAAAATATCGGTCCGGACTGCAGGATTCTGACCGCTGGGAGAGCCAATCAGATTTTTCCTTTTTTCTACGGACCGGCCAGCCATATAATAAACAGTCATACTCTGTATATCACCCTTCTTCTTTTTTCTTCTTTAATTACATACAAGTCAATGTTTTTGCACATTCTGACTCCAAGCGCTGCACTATTATTTCGCTCGGGGCATTCCCTTTCTTGGTCTTTCGGACATCGCCTTTCGTCCTTTTTCCTGTCATCTTGTCTCTTAGTTTATTCCAGGTCTAATCTCGTCGTTTCATTGTTTCTGATAGCCAAGTAAGCATGTAACAAGTTGCATGGTGGATGAATATCGCTCTGACACCGGAGAACGATTGATGTGACGATGTTAGGGCGGGAAAAGTCGTTGACCCAATATATTTACAATTACAATTACAATTATAATTATTTACAATTGTAGTTTTTTTTTTCTTCTCTTTTTTTCTGATTTTGTATTCAATGTTTGTACACAGTTTGTATTTGCTCTCGGTGAAATCCTCTAAATAAATAAAAAATAAATATGTGAAAATCAAAATTAAAGTGTTCAGTGTTCATTTTGAAAGTTGTTTTCAATGTTCATTTTGAAAGTTGTTTTCAATGTTCATTTTCAAAGCTGTTTTCGATAATGCATTTCAAAGTTGCTTCAAAGGGTTTTTAAGGGTTTTTATAATGTTGTATTTCAAAGTTTTTATTTCAAAGCTATTATCGATGTTGAATTTCAAATTTATTTGTCAATTTTTTTTTTTTAAGTTGTTTTTGATGTTTGAATTTATTTCTTTTTTTTTAATACTTGTTTTCTTACATAATTACTTTGTTTTCACTGTATTTTGGTTTATGGAAAAAATCCATGTGAGTTTGATTTTGCTGATATTTCCCTATGATAGCGATGGGCCACCATACTGATTCATGGGAAGAGGTGCATAGGGGATTGGATGGATGGATGGATGGATGGATGGATGGATGGATGGATGGATGGATGGATGGATGGATGGATGGATGGATGGATGGATGGATGGATGGATGGAAGGATGGATGGATGGATGGAAGGATGGATGGATGGATGGAAGTATTTTTTTCTTCAGTTTATCTTGCGGTTCAATATATATCTAAACTTTTTATTCTATATTATTGATAGTATTTTATAATAATTCATGGATGGCTATGGATGGGTGAATGGATTGATTGTTTGATGAATGTCAGATGGATACCTCAGTTGTCATCAGAACCACCACTCAGTGAAGCAATGCTTTGCAAAATGTTTAATAATGATTGACTGTAAAAAAACGAACTTGAGAAGACTTTGAACAATCCTATACTCATTAATATTGATTCTTTTTTTCGTGAAGGGGGGCAATTTTGATTCTCGGCGGTTTAACGTTTAGGTCCTATTTTGGGCTAAAATTAATACTTCTCAAAGTAGCCTGCGTCAGCCAGCGTTTCTTTTGAGGGGGTAGGAGAAAGTTGTGTTTTTGGTTATTTTTGTTATTTTGGGATAGCTGTGTTACCCATATGCATGGTCGCATATCTTAAGACTTAAGACGAGTACAAAAAATAATATCCTCTCGCGCAGCCATATCGGTAACACAGCTATCCAAATTTAAACAACCAAAAAACAACTTTCTCTCGTCCCCCCAAAAAGAAACGCTTGCTACGCAGGCTATTCTCAAAGTAGCTTCGTTTCTTCATAAATTAAAAATAAGACTCCCTTTCTAAGATAACCAATGTAACGTATTGGTATGTATCTACATAGTATGCGTTTTGTTTTGGTTGCATTGTCTTCTCTCTCACACACTGAATATAATCATAATGCCCAAAATCGTCCTGTTGCGGTATTATTTTGTCACACAAATTTGCATCGCCTGCGGGGTGAATATAACTCCCTGTTCTTAAAAAAAACACAGGCTCCCCACCATCCCAATTCGTTCTGCGCTTCCTTTGGTGGAACGGCTAAAAGCCGTTGGTAAATTCGTTCAAAGTTGGTCATATTTAACTTCGATATTCATATTCTTTTTTTTCTTTTAGATTTTACTTTACTGTTCCAAAATAAAGTTAAATGTTTCTTGTTTACGAATTTGTGGTTTATTTTGCCCTGCGATGCATTTTAAAGTGATTTATTCGGCAGCAAACACACGCTCCCCAATGAAGGAAAAAAAACACAAGGCAATCAACTCTGGCGGCTTCGGCCATCAATCACGCTCATATTATCTTCAACATCTACCCGAAAAATTAATCCTATTCTCCCAAAACTCTGGCACACACATTTATGATAATCAAACAGACCTCAGCCAGAGTTTGAAACACAAAGCTCAAATAAAAAGCATCGAACACCAGCTTCTAACATCGAAATTATGCTTTCGTACTGGGATCTGTCAAGTCTTGTGTCCCTTTGGAATCCCAAGAATGCAAAACGTCAACGAATACGCTACCCAGCCCTACCCCCTCCAGCTAAATTTGTCACAAAAACAGTTCCGGCTAGAGGGAGGAAGTGACAAATTTATGGGTGAATCAATGAATCAATGAAGATATAATTAATAGGTAACTGACGATTCTTTTAAGAATTTAAAAATTCTTTGTCATTTAACTAATACACTATAGTTCTTGGTTCTTGTGACTATTATTAATCAACTGGCGTATATGAACTCTCTAGCTCAAAAGCGAAACAAAGATAATATCTAGCATTTTTGCTCAAATATTAATCATACAGGTTATCAGTTATATAAACACGACTAATAGACACTGTCTGTGTCCAGGTTTTACAACATGCCAGTTGGCTGTCACTGTAAGCAACTCCAACTCAATGCAATATAGATAGCTTAATTTTTCAAAACACAATTTGCGTGACAAAACAATAACAATATCAAGGTTGGTCGTAATAGCTGGGTATCCATCTGTGTCTAGCTACTTAAGGTGGCTCGACTGAGTATTTTTGAAGGGCCACCGTCGCTGTTTGATCGCAAAGTGTGTCGCGCGTAGAAAGAAAATTTCAAATTAATTTCCATAGCAAGTTCAGGCATAACCACAAAGGTTGGATGCACTCTGTTGAATGTTTAAGTGTTTACTTCAAATATATACCCCGCACGTGTAACGAAGCTTGCTTGAGGTAGGCTTGTAGTTTAGACGGTGAACTGATAAGGAACGGCGGAACACATTTCAAGGGCCAAAAAAAAGTTCACTCCCGTAAAATGAGCAGGTTTTTCCAAAAAAACATGGAGCCCGAAAAACAAGAAAATAGGTTCGCTTCGGCAACAAAACAATTTTGATGGTCTAATTGTTTTAGTATAACCAACTAGTAGGTCAAACTTTGCCATATTTTGAACGAAAAATACAGTATTTGGGGCAAATAGGAATTTTATGTTACATGCTGACTGTATATATGTGCATGATCTAGAAGGTCACGTTGAGTCTATAAATATACGACGTTCATAGTCGCGTTGAATATTTAACAATTAGACCCGCATCCCGAATGTTCTACGAGTCAGTAGCCCATGAGCGAGACCGGAGGTCTAATTGTTTTAGTATAAACCAACTAGTAGGTCAAACTTTGCCATATTTTGAAAGACAAATAACATTTCAATCGTTCTATTTTGATAAAATGACAGATAATCGAAAGTGAAAATACCGAGCGCGCGCTCAATGACGTGTGACGGCAAGTCAAAATGTATTCAAAACACATCGAAATTTTCCACTGTTTTTGTCATTTTCTCCCTCAATACTTTTAATTTAACGGCTGAAAATAGCATAATTTTAGTGTGAAAACTACTATACATTTTAGAACGACGGAGGAATTAAGAAAAGTTCAAGAACGGTTTTTTCTAAGCTTAAAAGTTAAAAATCTGGCTTTCTCAATCAGACTGAAGACTGTTCATTTTTCGTACCATCTTTTCAACCTCGGACAATCATGATTCCTTGATATACCAATCACCAGAAGTGGTGTATTGCATAAGTATACTAGTCTCAGCTCAAAACTTCCGCGTTAGGGGAGAGTTGTATCAGTGTTTATGAGCTATCCAGTTGACTGCACTTTTGAGCGTCTAACTTGGATATACATTTACCTCTGTTTACTCGAGTTGTTTAGCTTTCGAAGACTCTATATTTTTCCGTGATTGCGCTAGGTTTAAAAACGAGGTTAACATTCTATCTTACTACCGAATATAAACTACCGGACATTAAACAATGTCGGTCTTGCGAAACAGCTACAATATTTATAAATAAAAAAACATTTTGTCCAAGATTTCTAGCTAATGCATTAAAAGTTATTTATAACTAATCTTTCTTTATACTCATATTATATTCAGGGTAACCTTTATCAGTTCAACTACTGACTGGCTACAACATTCTGACAAAGAAAAGCTTTAACTCGGTTGCTAACTCAGTTGGGTTTGTGTTCTTAGAAGCGTTTATTTCTCGAGATCGATATCACAATGTGAAGATTAAAATAACTTATATAAGTGAATTTAATACTGAGTAGTAACTCAAACTTTGGTCAGGGTTTCTGACAAGTGTTTTCTTACCTTGGTATCCATGAGCGTCTTTCTGACCTAAGCTCCAAACTCTACTAGCTTCCTGCACTGATGTGTCAACACCTGAATGTGATAATTAAAAGCGCTCAAGAGCTGTATCAGAATAAGGTCATTATCGTCATTATTAGGGAACGCCCATAATTTATTTTTGGGGGAGAGGGGAGGGGAGGGGGGTGGTTAGGAGGGAAAGGAGAGGGAGAGGAGTAGGTGGATTTTGAGATGATCAAACAAAATTTTGTGGCGCTTTTTAAAAAACTCAGTGGAAATTTGGGTAAGGGTATTGCATTCTATACACATGCACTGATTTTTTAAATTGTGTAAAAAAAATGAGTAAGATTTTCATTCAGAGTAACATTTTTTAATATGTTATCGTATATTTTGTTTTGATATACATAACACTCTATATTCGTAGCCAAGTATCGAACATAGCTAGATAAATCTTTTACTGAGCTTAAAATGTAAGACAGTTCTTTATAATGTTGGTCTTTTGAGATCGAAACAATCATTTCAAAGAAAACAAACAGCGGTTACGGATGTGTTGGAGCAATGTCATTTACTATCAACTTGTAAGTGAAATCCTTTGCATCCCCTAGCCGGAAAGTGACAAATTTAGCTGGCGGGGGTAGGGCTGGGTAGCGTATTAATTCACGGTTTGCATTCTTGGGATTCCTAAAGGACGCGAGACTCAGTACGAAAGCATAATACGAAAGCATAGTACGAAAGCATAATTTCGATGTTAGAAGCTGGTTTTTATTTGAGCTTTGTATTTCAAACTCTGACTGAGGTCTGTGTGATTATAGTAAATGTGTGTGCCAGAGTTTGGGGAGAATAGGATGAATTTTTTGGGTAGATGTTGAAGATAATATGAGCGTGATTGGTGGCCGTAGCCGCCAGATCTGCCAGCCTTGTGTTTGTTTCCTTCATATGCATTCAGTTGGGGAGCGTGTGTTCGCTGCCGAATAAATCGCTTTAAAATGCATCGCAGGGCAAAATAAACCTCAAATTCGTAAACAAGAAACATACTTTAGTTTGGAACAGTAAAGTAAAATCTAAAAGAAAAAAAAAACCATGAATATCAAAGTTAAATATGAACAACTTTGAACGAATTTACCAACGGCTTTTAGCCGTTCCACCACAGGAAGCCCATAACAAACTGAGATGGTGGGGAGGGAGCCTGTGCATAAACTAGTAAAGTTCAATCAAATTTTAAATGGAAAAAAAACCTTCCAATATTGGGTACAAAATCATTTTTTGTTGAGTTTGGAGCTGATTGACGTATTTTTTTTAGTGTTATTATCTAGTATAGTTTTACTACGACTTCTTGATGCAAAATGTCAGCTACATGTATAACAAATCGTTCGATGAAACAGTTTTTTTAAATCAAACAATTTTATAATCATTTATGTGTAAGCAAGATTGTTTGTTTAATCCATATTAAGTTTTTTTGTTTTTTGTTTTTCATCTCTAATTTAGTGCTTTACTTTTTTATAAGAAATTTTAAAACGGGAAAAAGTCATATTATTGATCTTATTGCTGTTACGTCACATGTTTACATCCTATCATGCGAACATAACTCTTGAACCATAAGATCGTACGTACTAGGTTGATTATTTTATAATTTACTGGATCAACTGATTAGGTTTATAAATGTATATTTATTTATGTATTCATTTATTCATTTGTCCTTTCATCCCTTCGTTCCTTCGTTCATTCATTTATTTTTCCATCTGTCCAAATTTCCAATCGTTTATTAGCTTATTTACTAATATATGTGTTCATTTATAAATAAATAATTTTCCTTTTTGTGCATATTATCTCAGTGAATGTGTTCTTCGATGGTAAATCAATGACTTTTTTTGCTCTTCTTAATGTAGTTGATCTTTGCATTAAGATACGATTGGCTTTGTTTTTGTAACAGCAGTATAACAAAAAATAAGAACAAGCATGACAAGGTGCAGGCACTGCGTGAGATTAAACATTAATTAAATTGGTTCATTACGAACTAGATGTACGAAACATTTAAGTTCTTGATTGTTTCTCTATTATGCGAAACCAGCTATAAATTATGTCACAATGTTCAAATTTTATATATTTATTAAAATAACAAATACTTTGTATAAGAATATTCCCAAAAATCAAAAGTTACAGTCAGCCATCCAAGACTACACTATTATATTTTCATTTTGGAAATGTCTAGAATACTTTCACTGCGCATGCATGCTTGGCTTATATTTCCGGGTCTATTTGCCAAAAACGTTTCCTCAATAGCTTCAAAATGCAATCGCTACAGAATACATTTCTTCAAGGCTTGTTAGCAAAGATGTATGGCAGTTTTCTTTGCATCTGCTTTGCTTTGAGTTTAGCAAGAACAGAAGGTATGTTTTTACAAAAATAATGAAAACGATGGATAAATTGTTTAAGTAACTTTTTTTTATTGATAAACTATCGTAACGATAATTAATTGCATTTCTTGATTATTAATTTCGATAGAAAAACTATTCCTTTTAACCAATTTGGATGGTCTATTTACTTCAAGTTTGTAAACTGCCAGTGTCAAGTTACCTTCCTAATCGAGTTGATCTTTGCATTAAGCTACGATTTGCTTTGTTGTTTTTTTGTAACAGCAGTATAATAAAAATAGGAACGAGCATGACAAGCAGGCACTGCGTGAGACTAAATATTAATTAAATTAGTTCAATACGAACTAGATGTACCAAACATTAAAGTTCTTGATTGTTTCTATAGTATGCGCAACCAGCTATAAATTATGTCACCATGTTCAATTTTCATAGAGTCCAATAAAATAACAAATACTTTGTATAAGAATGTTTCCAAAAATCACAAGTTTGGCTCGAGATTTCAATGATCTTTTTTCTTCTTTTTAAATTGTAAATAAAAAAAATAAAAAAATATTAAACCAAGGGTAACCTTGAATGGAAAACATTCATATTTTTATTCAAATCAAATCTGATCTCATTTAAGTGAATTCAATTTAATATTTTAAAGTTAATCCAATTACATACACGGTACAATAAATATCTGAAAAAATATTATCTTGATTGTCTATCCTCAGGTGTAGGACTTACACTCTCTGTACTTGACTTACTTGAAGTGAAATGACATTCAATCAAATTGTATATTGAAAGTTACATGTAAGCATAATTATATTTTCTTTCATCTCTAATTCAGTGCTTTATTTTTTTTCTTACGAAGTTTTAAAACGTAAACAAGTTCTAACATTCATCTTGTTTACATCCTCTCATGCAAACACACTTCTTGGCCAAATAAGGGAGTACGTACTATATCAATTATTTTATAAACTACTGTATTAACTGATTAGGGATGTAGATTCCTTTTTGTGTTCATTGTGTCATTAAATGTGTGCTTGTGTGGCTAATTATTGAGTTTATTTGCTCTTTATAGTCGAGTAGCTCCTTGCATGCAGCCGCCACTGACTTTGTGTTTGTAAGCAAAATAGCAACGAGCATGACCTGGCACAGCGTGATACTAAATAATAATGAATAATCAGTTCATTAGGAATTATAGATGTACGAATTATTGATCACTTTAGTGGTCCTCTTGCATGCTCACTTTTTTTTCTAGTTTTCAGAGTCCATGCGAATAGCAAATACGTTGTATATTTCAAAAATTGAAAGCAATTTTCAGTCAATCATCCAATACTACCCTACCAAGTTTGTTTTTTAATTCCTATAATACTTTCACTGGACATGCTTGGCTTTTCAATTTCCGGGTGAATTTTCCAAAAAACAATTTCTCAATAGCCTCAAAATGCAATCGCTACTAAGCACATTCTTTTGAAAGAAAGACTTTTGCAAAGATGTACGGCAATTTTTTATGCATCTGCTTTGAGTTTAGCTTTGAATCTAGCAAGAACCGAAGGTATGTAATACTATAACATATACATATAATGTAAACGCTGAGTAAATAGTTTAAGGAACTTATTATTATTTTACCTGAAAAATATTATAATTTTTTATGCCCAGGTTTAGAACTTACAATGCTCGTAGTTTATTTATTGTAGTAACATAACATATTGAATTAAACATGAAATGAACACAAATTCAAATATTGGGTATCAAACTAACAAGAACCGAAGCTATATGTAATTACAAACATAATAGACCGAATCAAAATATGACGTCCAATTTTAATAACTATTGTTCTTGACTTACTTACAGCTATTATCGTCTCACTCGGCTATGAACATTTTCTACTCGTAACATTTTCTGCTTTTAAGCTTTTTCCATAAAAATTACACATCTTCTACAAATAATATTCAAGAATAATGTGAAACAATATGATTGCACTAGAAGTTAGTACTTTTTGCGATATTTTAGTTAACGCAAGTACGCATATTTGACTAAAATTCGATTATTCTGAAAATATGCATGTTGTATTTTTATGATTTTTTTAACCGTTTACTGTGCGACTCGCCATACCGTAGTCACTTACAAAAACGTTTGATGAATTTTGACATTATATTGACACTTTTTCATCTAAATCGGTCCAATTACAGACATCAAAGTAATAATGATAAGATCTTATTAACCGAGCGGGAGGTCTGTACAGTAGAATCTTGACCGAGGTCGGAAAGTACAGACCGAACGCAGTAAGGTCTGTATCCGACCAAGGTCAAGATTCTCCTGTACAGACTGACCAAGCTCGGTTAATAAGATGTTTATTATATGACCACAACTATTTTCGATAACATTTCGATAAAAATATCATGCTTTTGATTATTACTTTCCTTTACCGATCAGGCCGATATCAAGACGGGGTTGAGAATTTCAATTCAATGTTTAAATGGTCTAGATTTAAATAAAAGCAGACATAATATCACGGTGGGGCCAACCACCCCCCTCAATCGCTCATTTAATGGTGGGCAAAATGTACATGTTACCATATCTCTTCACTAAAAAATGATTTTCAGATCAAATTCGGGTCACTGTGAGATATTGTTAGTTGCAATATTTTGACATACATTTTGCATTAAAAAATCGATATTATGACGACACAAGATTTAATGCAACAGTTTTACAATGTTCAAAATTGAAGAATAACTGTAATTTTTCTTTTGGATACGAAAGGCTAGATAATTAGAACAAGAATACAGCAAACAGAATTTCGATAGTAATATTTGGTGAGGAGTAGGAATTTTTTTAATTTTCATATAAATTGATGACGTCATTATTTATTGGCAATTTCAAAATTAATTATTTTCGTGTCTTTCAGTTGTTGTATTAGGGCTGAATGCCGATTCCCTGTGTAGTACTAGTCCAGTGCAAAAATATGCGGTTCTTTTAAAGAGAAACGGTTCTTCCATTGCCTATTTAAAGAAAAAAGAAGAAAAAGAGTGACGTCATCAAATGACGTCATAATCATACTTTCCTAAATATCTTTCCATAGAGAGGGAAATTAAAAAATCTATTTCCATACGATTTTAGAAGCCATTAAGAGGCTGTCTCGGTAAGAGCGGACCTGTGGACTTCGGTTTAAAAAATATATTTCCTTCATTTTCTGCCTGTGAGAAGTACTTTATAGGCGATTCACAAAATCGGCAATTTTTAAGCGATATCTATTAAAATGATTTTTTTAGACGCGTTTGAAGTTTGGGACTCATTTGTCGGCTTTTTCGCATAATTTTCGAGGGAATTATGGGCAACTTCACAAATTCGTCACTCAGCAACGTGCACGTATTTTGATTATTTTTTAACATAGCTAGAATAGACATCATTAGAACATCTAATTGACACAATATCATAGCAATTGCTTTTTTATTCGCGAAAACAAATCATTCCAAACACACTATAGTTGAATGGTTTTCGAAAAAGGTGCGAAGTGGCTCCTGTTTAAAGGTAAAAAACTCAAACTTCCGGGAAAGAACCACTCTAAACAAGTAGATATTTGCAAATTCCATGCCATACCTTAGCAAATAATAAAATGCAAAAATATCGTGCGGTTATGATCTTCTTCATTTAGCTATGTGCAAGCAAACATTGACGTTTTCACGGGTTCGTCTAATTTCGTCGACTTCAAAGGCGGCATTGAATAAACATTGAATTATAGAATCCATACTTCTAAATACAGATATATATAATTTAAACACTTTGTATAAGTTAAGAAAATGTTTTAGCTACGAAGAAGTCTTTGAGATATCGATATTTGATTTTTCTATTAACTTGGTATAGGGTGACTTTGATGTTTGCATGTATGAACATGTATACATTTCACGACGTCGTGTCTGTGTCACTCGGTCAGCATTTTCTAGTGAATTTTACTATCCTTTAGCCCGCTTAGTTTTGCTTTAATAATTATAGGAATTCAAACTGTCAATAGCATCAACTATTGAAATTGATACTGTCAAACTAAAAATAATCTTCGTAAAGTTAAGCTTTTCCAAGTAAAGTGACTGATTGAATAATGTGATAACAACTAATTAGCTAATTAGCTGGATGTTTATAGTACTATAAATAGAACTAGTAAGGAACGGATATTTGATTGGGGTATGTTAAATCCACAAAATTTGGACTTCGAGTAAGGTTTCGATCCTTAAAAAACCTAAAAAATAACCTGAAAAGTCAAATACGGCAAAAGGGCAAAAAAAATATCGAGCAAACTGGCCCAGCCTCCCTATGAAATATGAAATGTTCCTATCCTAATTAGAAAAAAGTAGATCCAAGATGGCGGACGAGTAGTGTTCACGTTGTTGGCTGAGAACTAAATGGCGTAGTACTACATATCAATCAAACCATACATCAATCAATATGTCTAAAGAACCAGATAAACTTACAATTAACTCAATGAAACAGATGTGGAAAGAAGAACTGTTACCTAGTATTAGGAGTGAAATAAGAAACGAAATCAAAGTAGAGATTGACCAACTGAAGCAATCTATCAACCAACTCTCAGATCGGTATACTCAGATCGAAAATTCTCAATCATTTATCTCACAAAAATTTGATGAAATGGTTAGATCACTACAAGAGTCCAAGAGTCACATCTTATCCCTAGAACACAAAATAAAGAAGCAAGAGAGTTTAATGGCAGAGCTAAAAGAAGAAGCGAGTTCTCGCGATGAAGAATTGGATGAAATGCAACAATATTCTAGACGAGACTGTATTGAAATAGTGGGGATTCCGCGTCTGCCACAAGATAATCCTCGGAAATTGTTTAAAGAGTTATGTTCCTCGATTGATATCAATTTGGAAGACCACGAGATCTCAACAGTTCATCGGCTTCCCGATACGAAGAAAACGAAAAACCGAATGATTGCTAAACTTGTTCGCCGCGATATGAAAGAAAGGATTTATCAGAGCAAAAAAAAACTGGTAGGTAAAACTTCAAAGATATTACCATCAGTTAACTCAGATAAATCGTTAACTAATCCATCCAAGATATTCATTAATGAATCCTTAACAAGCATGAGAAAGCAAATATTCAGTAAAGCGTACAAATACAAGAAAGATAACGACTTCAAGTACCTATGGACATCCAATGGTAAAATATTCTTAAAAGAGAATGATTCTTCACCAGTAAATAGTTTTACCACCATGAGAGCCTTTGAAGACTTTGAAGTGTCACACTAGAAATAAAACATTGACTATCAAATGAATCATACAGAAAAATCAGATACTGATTTCTACAACTTGCTTCCAAATCCTGATCAATCTGATGAGCAAGACTTAGACAACATGCTTCAACTACCATCATCTGAATATTTCTCAGCTTCTGAACTTAACAATTTTCTTAATTCCAAAAACTGTACCAAATCATTATCAAGTATTCATTTTAATATAAGAAGCCTACCCAAAAATTTTGATCAATTGAATGATCACCTTTCTACATTTGATAGGATAATAGATATAATAGCTATTTCAGAAACTAGGCTTAATGACAAGACTGTTTCTAATATTGATCTTCCCCATTATGATTTATATCAAGATAATTCCCCAACTATGGCAGGTGGTGTTGCTCTATATATATCCAAACATCTCAAATCAAAACATAGACCTGATCTTAAGCTTCAAATGGAGTCAGTTGAATCTTGCTGGGTTGAATTTGACACTTCTAAGTCTAGAAGTACAATAATTGGCTGTGTTTATAGACACCCACATGCCAGCCTTGAGGAATTCACTCAACAATTAGAAGAATTAATTAAACAATTTAGTAATAACCAAACTATTTACATACTAGGTGATTTTAATATTGACCTTCTGAAATATGAGGATCACCTACTTACTGAAAATTATGTTAATATGTTGTTTAGTAATTCTTTTTATCCACTTATAACTAAACCTACTAGAATAACTGACCACTCTGCTACCCTCATCGACCATATTTATACAAATTCTCCTAATTTTGACTTTACCGCAGGAATTATATCACTTGATATTACAGATCATTTACCTATCTTTTGTGTTTTACCAGATAATAAGAGTAAAGACAAAACAATTATTTACTATAGAGATTACAGTAAATTTAACAAGGAAAGGTACCTACATGACCTACAAAATATCAATTGGCATTCTACTTATGATAACAATTTAAATATTTCTGCAATGAATATTGTAAATAACATTCAAACAGTAATAGACAAACATGCTCCAATGAAATTAGCATCAAGAAGGAAAACAAAAGTCCTGAAGAAACCATGGCTAACCAAGGGAATACTTCAATCCATTAAAACCAAACAAAAAATGTATCACAACTCAAGAATGAATCCGCAGGACATTGAAAAGTCAGTTAAGTACAAAAACTATTCCAACTTACTAAATAACATTATAAAACAGAAGAAAAAATTATATTGGACAGAACAGTTTGATAACCATAAAACTAATTTAAAGAAAACATGGAAATTGATAGGTCAACTAGTGAAGAGGAAAACTAAATCTGAATTGTTTCCTGATAAGCTAGTGATTAACGACATTGATTATCTTGATAAGAATCAAATAGCTGAACAATTCAACAAATATTTTACTAGTATTGGTCCCGAACTTGCTAGTAAGATAACTGATACTGATGAGGATGTTACAAAATATATCCTATCATCACCTACATCCAGTTTTTACTTATCTCCAGTATCAAAATTGGAAGTTAGTCATAGACTCAAATCTCTTCAGACCAAAAAATCATCCTCTGATATACCTTACTACTTCATTAAATTGGCTAGCGAGGAATTGGCTGATCCTATTACCTTCTTGGTTAACGAATCTATAAAACAAGGAATTGTTCCTGATTTATTCAAAGTTTCTTGTGTAATACCAATATACAAAAATGGTGATTCAACAAATCCATCTAATTACAGACCAATAGCTATCTTACCATCCTTAAATAAGATCCTTGAGCGAATTGTTTATGACCAACTTTTACACTTCTTAGATAAATATAATATAATTCATAAACATCAATTTGGATTCAGAAAAAATCATTCTACAGAACAAGCTATCCTTGAGTTGACAGACACCATAAAGAAATCAATTGACAATAAAGAACTAACTTGTGGTATTTTTTTGGACTTCACCAAAGCATTTGACACAGTTGATCATAAAATACTTCTTTCAAAACTTTCTAAATATGGTATCAGAGGGCTAGCCTTGAGCTGGTTTACTAATTACTTAACTAATAGAAAACAACAGGTTAAAATTAATAATATTACTTCTGATCTTAGAGAAATCATATGTGGTGTACCGCAAGGTAGCACTCTTGGTCCCTTATTGTTTCTCCTTTACATTAATGACCTTCCAAATTCTTCTGACAAACTAAGTTTCAGAATGTTTGCTGATGATAGCAATATCTTCTATTCCCATAAAGATCCCATGGTAATGGAAAATGTTGTTAATACTGAACTTGATTTAGTATTTAAATACTGTAAAATAAATAAGCTAACAATAAATTTTAAGAAAACTCATTTCATCATATTTAAATCTGCTAGGAAAAAAATTGATAAGATCAATATCTCACATATTGATCAAAAAGAATATGTGAAATATTTAGGAGTATATATTGACCAACACCTGAACTGGGAGCAACACATTAAAGTTGTTCACAGCAAGGTATCAAAAAATATTGGCATAATAAGGAAACTCAGATATTATGTCAATATTAAAACTTTAAGAGATATTTATTACTCACTAATATATCCATATCTTACATATGGAATCCTATCATGGGGAAGCACTTATAAATCAAATTTATCAAGAATAACAACTATTCAAAACAAATGCATAAGAAGCATGTTTTTTGCTGGTAAATATGAACATGCACCTCCTCTTTATAATTTTTTAAATATCCTTGTATTTAAAAATATTTTTGTATTTAAAGCAGCTACATTCGCATATCAAATTATTCATAACAAAGAATCAATTCCTATAGTATTTCATCATATATTAAAAATGGCTGAAGAACAGCATTCTTATAATACAAGATTTGCCTCTCGAGGGAATATAGTTCGTCCTCGTGTTAATACTAACTATGGCAAGTTTGCTTTTCAATTCTTTATCTCCAAAATTTGGGAAGAGATCCCAACACATATTAAAAAAATGACCTCCTACTCCTTATTTAGAATCTGTTTCAAAATCTATTTGATGCAATCACAAATCTAGATTGTATATACACTTAATTATTACTTCGTGAAATATTAATTGTTTATCAAATATTTCGCGAATTAATAAATTATTAATTTATTTTGACTCCCCCTTCTTGGTCTACATTTATTATTATAATTAATCTTTATTCAGTGGGTGGTTGTTGACTCGAAAGTTTATACTACTTCAACAACCACACACACTCTATTTATTATACTTTTTGATAACTTACTACATTTATATGTATTTCTATTTGTAATTATGTAAATTATTCATATTGTATTTTCTTTATTGTTATAATGTGTGTGAATAAAAATTCAATTCAAAAAAAAGAACCAGTTCTATAATACCTTTTAGAATCATATGTCCTTTAAAAAAAAAAGAAAACCTGAAAACGTTGTGTCTGATATATTGAAATATTGGATATAATGTGAATTACAGTCAAATAAAATTTAAACTAATGTCTGAATTTTCGAGGTCATCGTGACTCCATTATGAAGGATGAATTTAAGTGAATATAGATGGGACAAAGTCAGAAAATAGTGGTTAACTAATACAGGAATGTACGTGTTAAGTAAACCATTTTGTTTTTCTGTTTAAATCTTCGTGTGTTTTGGGGCTTTGAAATCGGCCTGCCACGCCCTTTTTGAAAGGCATTTTAGGGACCGTGGTATTCGCAATGCATGCATGGGCATACCTAAAACTTGAATGAGTCGCCGTGTTAGTAGGTAAGACTTGATAGCAACAATCGGCACCGATTGCAGTAGCACAGCGATCTTCAGTGGCGATTACTTTCCACTGAAAGCGTGAATTACCTTTTTTTCGTTAGAAGGATAAAATATAGGCAAGGTGTATGAAGTTGTAATATAAATATCTATTTAAATATTTAAATATCTTTTGTTTTTCATATTCCCTAAATAAAGGCTTGAGTGCAGGCCATGTATCTCTGACCGTTACCGTACGTAAACTTTACTAATTGAAATAAGTGACATCCGTATTTTTCGAGTTGCTTGATATTTTTAAACCAAAATAAAGACACTACACTTTTCTAAAATTACAAAACTGCCGTGGAACTCCGTTGATGTGATGGTTACTCTAAAAAAAATGTTATTGATCCCATTTTATGCAAACTCTCGACCGAATCGTCTACAACTAAGTTACTTTATGAAAAATCGCTTTACATAAGCTTATTAGTTGTTATCACATCAATTCAATCAGTCACTTTACATGGAAAAACTAAACTTTACGAAGATTATTTTTAGTTTGACAGTATCAATTTCTGATGCTATTGACAATCTGAATTCCTGTAATTATTAAAGCAAAACTAAGCGGACTAAAGGATGGATGATTTTTTTTAACATATTTAAATTATTTTAAACGTATTTGTAAGAGTTTCGAGACTTTGTATGAAACTCTTAATAAAGTTATTATTATTATTATTATGGTAAAATTCGCTAGAAAATGCTGACCGAGTGACACGACGTCGTGAAATGTACATGTAAACATCAAAGTCACGCTATACCAAGTTAATAGAAAAATCAAATATCGATATCTCAAAGACTTCTTCGTAGCTAAAACATTTTCTTAACTTATACAAAGTGTTTAAATTATATATATCTGTATTTAGAAGTATGGATTCTATAATTCAATGTTTATTCAATGCCGCCTTTGAAGTCGACGAAATTAGACGAACCCGTGAAAACGTCAATGTTTGCTTGCACATAGCTAAATGAAGAAGATCATAACCGCACGATATTTTTGCATTTTATTATTTGCTAAGGTATGGCATGGAATTTGCAAATATCTACTTGTTTAGAGTGGTTCTTTCCCGGAAGTTTGAGTTTTTTACCTTTAAACAGGAGCCACTTCGCACCTTTTTCGAAAACCATTCAACTATAGTGTGTTTGGAATGATTTGTTTTCGCGAATAAAAAAGCAATTGCTATGATATTGTGTCAATTAGATGTTCTAATGATGTCTATTCTAGCTATGTTAAAAAATAATCAAAATACGTTCACGTTGCTGAGTGACGAATTTGTGAAGTTGCCCAAAATTCCCTCGAAAATTATGCGAAAAAGCCGACAAATGAGTCCCAAACTTCAAACGCGTCTAAAAAAATCATTTTAATAGATATCGCTTAAAAATTGCCGATTTTGTGAATCGCCTATAAAGTACCTTTTTACAGGCAGAAAATGAAGGAAATATATTTTTTAAACCGAAGTCCACAGGTCCGCTCTTACCGAGACAGCCTCTTAAGTGTTGTATTTTAAGCGATAAATGGGTTCTTTTTATGGCATACGGAAAAAGTTTCTCCAAAGGGTTTGTTTTACCATATGTTTCTTAAAAATTTCGTTGATGGGGAGGGGAGGGTACCCGATTTTTCAATCCTTTATAACTCAACAAATGTAAATCCTATCGAAAAACGGTTTTCAGATTTCAAATCGCATTGTGCATACCTTGCATAATAATGAAATGAAATGCTCAGATTTGTGATTCCAAAATTTGCAATAAAATCGTAACATTGATTATGACGTCATAATATCAAATTTGTGTCATCAAAATATAAAAAAAAAAATTATCACAATAGTTCCTTCCCATTGAGAAAGTTTCAGCAAAAAATAATAAAAGCATAGAAAGTTATGAAAAAATTTAATCTAAATGAGCGATTGAGGGGGGTGGTTGGCCCCACCGTGAATAGTAAAAAAGTAACGAAAATAAAATCCAAGTATAAGAAAAATCTACACAAAATTAGACAAAAACACACTGCTATCAAATGGCTTTTCAGTGATTTTACTGAGTATCAGGTTAAACAGGTTTTACAAGAATGTGCGCATGCTTCAAAATGTATTTCGAAATCTTACAGTCATCAAAGAGACGCGGTTTTACAAACACGTTTTCTTTATTCTATACTCAAGAGAGGAAATGATAAACCTCAAAAATCAATTCTAAACTGTTCAAAACTGTTCAAAGTCTGCGATCAAGTGATCAAAAAGATTATAAGTTTAAATGTTTGGCTCTTGATATACATGAAGAGTGAAATTGCATTCTTTAAAACTTGCACAGGAGAAAATGGCCTGTGGATTGTTCTATGCTGTCTAACAAACGGTGGATGACTGGCTTAATGTGACTGTAGATGAGGACTTTGCTGTAGTCGGTGGTCTATTATTACTCAGGATAGCTGACATGCCTTTTTGATACTCAAGTGAAGCGGATTTATAGCTATCGAGACTTTGGAAATTCTTATGGCCGCTTAGTTGTGCAACAAAGTTTCCTTCCACGTTGGCATCTAAAAGTCGTCCGATGCTTGTTTTACGAACTGCATGGTTGGTTAGCTTTCGGTTAGATCCTGGTTTGTCTACCCCAGCCGCCTTGGCACAATCTTTCATGAAATCTGCAATCTCATTTTTGCCTAGCGGCTTGTTCAAATACCATACTTTATCATCTGGCTTTCGTCTCTGATTTATGGCCAAGTAAAACGGAGCATCGGGTTCAAGTATCGTTTCTAGTCTGCGGCTTCTAAAAATCTTGTAAAACTCAACAGGACATCTGAGTTTGTTTGCAGAGGTGTACGCTCTTGGTTCAAAAGCTCTATGATGCCCACCTTCCTTGCCTGTTCGGGTTTTGCTGCCTTTTTCTCGTCTCCACACAAGACAATCATCGCAGGTTTCTGGATCATGCTCAAGGCTTATATCTCCCCAGCTCAACTTTCGGCTTTCATCCCTGGCCCTCCAGCCAAAATGAAGAGACATAGCGGCCAAGACGTTCCTTGACTTTGAAAACTCATTATCCATGAGGATGTTGTACGACGACCCTTTGTCCTGCAGGTGTCTTTGAAAGCTTCTTTGAAATCCTGTGAGGGATCCTGGCTCATACTCGCAGCCATCTTATTTACGTACACCGATGAGTGTAATATTGAGTGCTTAGGCAACCTCCCAAGTGCATCCATAACACGATGGATGCACAACTACTTATGAGCCATTTCTTTTATAACATAGACAAAAAGTTTTCATAATGCAAAACTGTCTATTTTGATTTGATCAAATCACATATTCTCGTACAATTTTCGAGCTTAATCAATCAAGTGACTTGATTTGTTTAGAACAACTTCATTCTGCAGTAAGTTCTTCAGGACATTTACATGATAAAAACTGTTTTTTGTGTACCTTTTCTCAAAAGTGACTACTAAGCGCGCGCGAAAAGTCAAAACAGGGAATTGAAAAACCCGACTGTTGATTGCGCGCGCGCGCGCTTTCAACAATGACGTTGAGCTGTTTAGCACTCAATCAGAACGCGCGTTCTATCGAAAAAAAAAGAATATTTGAAAAAAATTGACATCAGCATGCTCCATTCGCGTGCTCCATAACTTTTTTGTTCATAGCTAAAAAGCCAATCAGAGCGCGCGTTATAACTTATCTATGTTATAATTAACAAATCGCACATAGTTTTACATTGTCTGTCCTGTTATTGATCATAGATGGCGTCAAAAAATGTTCAAAACTCAAGTGGAACCACCAGCGTAGCGAGTGGTTTCACTGCAAAGTTTTGAACATTTTTATTTCCATTTGAAAAATTATATAAAATACAAATGACAAACAATCGATGCAAACATAATGACATTTATTGCAATTTTCTACTTACATTAAGTCAATTCCCATTCATAATCTCTCCATAAACATGTTTTTATCGGACTTTTTTGGAGGAAACACCTTCGTGTAAATCGCAAACTTTCCTTTGACTTTGCACAAGTGTTGCGTGACACGATGACGTAATCTATTGTCAATAGCCAAAAATGACGCCATTTCATGTGTCTGTCCTTTTATTGAACATAGCTCTCAGCCAATCAGCTGGCGAGATTTCAAACAAGTGTTGTAAAAAAAGTTTTGTAAGTGACTACGGTACGGCGAGTGTCTCATGCTATAGGGCGTACTCATGATTTCCAAAATCTAAATGCTTTTCAAGAGAAGAGTAATTTTGAAATGACCTAGTGCATTCTTTTCAAATAGTTGGTTACTAATTTCTTCATCGCCACTTCCTGTTTTGGGCTCACCACGCCTTTTTATTGGTTGTACCCTAGGTTTCACTGTTGTAAACGATACTTTCGGTTTCTCAATAGCTTCATTGTAGATTCCCGTTGGAAGTGTTGAAAATTACCCAAGTTTAGGAACTTCCCAAGACCGATAAAATAGGCCTTCCACGTTTTCATTATGTCATTTCCGTACTTTATATTGTATATACTGCTCACACCGTCCCATTATCAGTACCAGCTTGTAAGATACACACCGTTCACTCCAGATATACTCCTAAACGACTCGATTGTTGCTTTGATTTGTTCTGGGTTCTCCACGTCTTTTCCTGAATTTAAATATTTTATTTATGTACTGCTTGCGGTCAAATGCCCCCTTTCCTCTTTTAGGGTCAAAAAAATAAATACGCTTGATTTGGATGCCAGTTGCATTAGCTATTATCTGTAGGGATTGTAAAGTATATACAGAATGATATATACACCTATTTCAAAAATCTTTGTCGCAATCAAAGCTATAGTCCACACTCTGAAGTCTGCAAAGGATGTCGGTATTTTCTTCTCTTTTCGATTTATTCATAGCATATTTTTGCTTGTGCGTGTTTGTGTTATATGGCCATAACAAGTTGTTGTTTTGGTAGATATAAATATAAATATGTCTTTGAAAAACGTGGAATGAATCACAAATTAAGTCCATGTAACAGGCATCCTTAGCAGACTTCGAAGCTTCGGCTGCACAACGTTTTTTGAAATCTTCCATTGTCCTGTTTCAAATATACAGTCAATCTCAGGGGCAATAGTAGAGAGCTGTCTCAACACATCTTTAAAGACAGCCACAACTGTAACGCTATCTTGTCTGCATGATTTGAATATATGCACAAATATGTCAAGATTTGTACTTCACCGCCGTCACTCTTCTTAACTTTGACAACACTGCTATATGCCAATAGAGGCCCCTTTTGCTGGCTATCACGATATTTGTGTGGTATAAGTTTCATTACCCAGGCTAAAAAAATGAAAGCGCTCTGGGAGTCCAGGTCTCAACAATGTGATGTCGAACAGTTGATCTTATAATATGTGCTTTCCAATTCATTTTGGTGCCTATGTAATATATCTACGTCATTCAAATTTGAACGAATACCAGCAAAGGCGTCAGGAAATATGCGGCATCTATCGCATATTGCTTTGTGATGATGCTTACATACAGTACTGTTATCTTTATCATTTGGACAACTAAGTGCATATGTCTTACAGTGATCACTAACTTACGAATGAATAGAAACGTGGACCTGTAAACAAAGTTAGATTACAAATTAAATAAATACTAAACCTTCCAATTTGTTATGTTTCATTACGTCATCTTTTAAATCTTACAACGGTTACGCAGCTCAAAATACTTAATTGATTAATGCTATTATTGGTTATTTGATTAATTTATCTTCTTAAGCCATTCATTTATTCTCACCTTGTAGTCTCCTTTTAAGAATCGTTTGGCCTCCTGGTTCGTCTGACTGGCCCAAGCCAAGCCTTTACCAAAACAATTACCGATCTTTTCGATTCTACTGTATTTTTCTTCATCGTTAAACGCTTTGCCTCCCATTGCTGAAATTAAATATAATCCAGGCCCTGTAACGATTTTCTTATAGAAGCTGAACACACGCTGAAAACGCTTTGCAAACTACTGCGGATAAGGTTGCTCACAACATTTGGCATCTTTATAGCTACGCTGGTTAAAAGTTTCATTGTTTTTCCCCAAATGACAAGTTTTGGTAAAATTTGTGAGATTATGGCCATTATGGACATCATTTCTCTTCGGGTGCCCCAATGACTGGTGTTGTTGACACGTGATATTTTTTCAGAAAACAGATTTTCAAGTAAAATGGATGATTGCCCAGGGGCGAATTTTTCAAAGCATGATGAACAAAAACAATTTTGTTTGAAAGTTCATAAAAGCCTTTAAAATATTTCTTAGAATACTATTTAACAATTGCGAGGTCTCTAAACAGTAGCGATACATTATTAAGTTTGCTTACGATAAGCTTTCGAAACTAGTTTAACTACTCGTTCGGAAATAAGCGAATTTAGCAGAAAACATTTTTTTTCAATTTTCTCGAAAATTAAACTAAGCAACATTTCAACAATTCTTTAACATAGCAGTTCTTCTTATATTAATTAAGGCCTATGGTTAAAATAGCGAAATCTGTTTTTCAACTCTTACCGCGTTATAAATTATGCTCAATTTTTGATGACAACCGATCTTAAACGGGGGTTACTTTCACTTTTGAAGGTTTAAGATCGGTATCTTAAACCTTCAAAAGTGAAAGTAACCCCCGTTTAGATTCACTGTTACATCACAAAAGCTTGTTGTCCTACTTATAATTGGCGAGATACTTGGTAAAGTATGTAAATGCATGTATTAAGCTACAGCCAATAATCCGAGAACTGCATTGATTATTGTGTCTCTTAGACTCATTTACTTAATGTATAGTCGATCTTAATTCGATTGGTGGTTTTTGAAATACACTTTGATTTAAATACATCGGGTAGCGTTATCAGTATTATTTTGTTTTTATAATATGCAGTATGACGTATCTGTCATTTGAGTCCAGTGCCTACAAGAAAAAAAAAAAAACTAGAAACGAGGTGTACATGTATACAGAATAGTATTCAAGGACACCATTCGAATCGTTAAATAACATCAAATAAATAATAACAATTGATATTATGACTCAACCATAACAATACAAAACACAAATAGTAATGTGCAACATATCAACATATGAGGTTAATTGGCTTTTTTAAAAGAAACCTGTTAGATTAATTATAAACAGCAAACCGTCAAAAGGTAGTATACATATTGATGTTGAGTTGATTGACGGATTTATAATAACTAATTTTAATTTAATTAATTTGTACGTTTAACATTCTTTTATTTCTTATTGACTACTTTTTTCTGTTTTTCTTTGTAATTATATATAACTATTTATATTCAAACCTTCTTGAGGTCTAATGTTAACAAAGCAAAACATTTCCAGACATTTCCAATCGTTATCATCGCCTCCCCTACTAGTTCAAAGAACATTCTTTGGATGGTTTCATTGCTTAGCCTTTACTTCCGTGTCACATTTGCCCCAGACAGTGTACCATTTCAGTCGCTGCAGATTACATTACGCGAAAGCTTGTTAATGACTATTCTCAACGATGTACTGTGTTTTTCTTTGCATCTACTTCGCTTTGAGCTTAACAAAAACCGAAGTTACGTAACTTCAAAGTGTATGCAAAGGCTGAGTGTATATCAGTTAGGGATGTATATGATTTCAACCGATAATAACTTAAGCTATGGCGTAACCGAATGTCTAACGGGTTTCTGGATGGCTTGTTTTGGTGTGAAAATCTTTGAGGATGTATTGGCTGCATTCTTATATATCATATCTTCACATAATGATCGTTTTATTGTATCAATTCTTGTAAAACCATGAGTGTTGATCCAACAGGGATTCGAGCTAAATTATTGATTCTGATCAAATAAATTTTGAGATATTCTTGACTATAATGTGCAAACAGTAAGAATAATCAAGTTAGTAGTAGTTACGGTTATAAGACTCTTGAAGTGCGTTGTTTTCTTGTGGTCTTTGTCAACAAATACTATACAAGCTAAAAAGCCTGTTGTTCTCTAAGGGGCAAATGTAAAGTATTCTAGTAATGCTTAATAATAATAATAATAATTACCACTAAATACTGCTAAATTAAGCAAATTATTTTGTTATCTATTGTTTAATCAACACTATTTAGTGCTAAATAGTACAAAGTATTGCACACTTTTAGTGTCTGTACTCTACCCATAAAACAAGTAGTACTAAATAGTGCTAATTAACAACAGAATTACGGTAACCCAAGAGAGGATAAATAAGAGAGCGAAACTCCTATATTAGCCCGCGCGACATGTAAATTCACATCCCAGCTCGTTTTAGTAACACCAAAACACCCTACCCTTCTCCTGAGCGTAAAAATTGGCTTTCCCCGCTATACTCCCGTGCGCTGGATTTTGTAACTTGCGATCATTTCCGTAAACTTCCGATCGAAATATTTATAGTAAATGGATGATCTTCGCCGAAAGAAATGTCAAAGAAACAAAAAACCTAGCAAAGAAAAAAAATGAAATCTAAGGATCTTCCTCAGGTTTCAGTTCCCCTCAAGACATTTGAAATTACAAAATGAAAAGTAAAAGAATTTCCACGGCTAGCGATAGCGAGGAAAGTTGTCATGCATCGACACAAAGTTTTTTCATCAAAAAAGGATATTAATCAAAGGCCACCTATGGCCAACTCGTGGATCATTGTTAGAACATTTGAAAGCGCTTAGTGTTTAGACCAGTTTTAATGTTGACTTTGTAGGATATATTTAAAAAATCTCAGTCGATATTATATGAAAATAATGAATGTTAGCATATTGAAAAGACAAGGCATTGATTTCAAACAAATAAAACTTTATTTATAATAGATTTGAAATTGATGTAATTCTGAACTTTCTATAATAAAAAAATAATAAAGATATTATTAAATAAAAATATGATATGTATCAATCTTAATTGTAAGGCCAATCGGGGCCCTAAAATCGCCGTAATATAAGGTGATCTAATGCGATTTTAGCAAACAGCTATTGCACATGTAGATTAACTATATATTAAAAAGATGAAGTATGTTTTGAAAATATTGATATTTATCAAAAAACATGTAATTATAATAGTTACTTGTTTCTTTGCTTTGGTGGCAGTTTGTATTGGAATAACCCAGCTTTCATGTCGTTGTTTTTATCTACTTCGCTGATCAATCTGCTTTCTGAGAATTCGAGGATCGAGTTGGTTCGAGTATAATAAACGGTGTGATATGGACATGTTTTAGAAAAAACTATTTCCGTAAAAACGTTAGAAAATAACAGCTAGCAATTGTATAATGTATTGAGCAAACAATATACCCAAAGCCAACGCTGATTTGGAAGAGTAAGTCGATGTAGAAGTACGAGAAACCCAAAAAAATTTGGGTTCAAATCCAAGATGGCGAATTGCTTGGGCTTCCTGTGGTATTCCTGTGTTATTTGGGCTTCCTGTGGTGCATTACCTCGTGCTATGAACGACTCAGCCGTTTTTAAGCCGTGTCGGGATGCACGTTTTAAAATTCAACGTAAACAAATCATAACAAAATATTTACAATGCAGCATGTTTGTTTTTGTTATTTTTACATGTCTTTTCTTGAATTGATAGACTCCTCAATCATTCTGATCATGCGCAAAGGAATATCTGATTTAGTGACCTGTCGCATATAAATAATTTTGCTTAAAAACTTAAAATTAGAAAAAAATACACCGTTTTTTACGTTATTAATAATAAGTATGCACTCATTGTTGGTGATAACTTTTATGTGCGATTATATAGTGAAGTCAAGGGCGCCAAAACGAAAAGTTCAGTGCATTGTGAAATGTTTGGACCTAGGAATATAAATTAAGTTTCACTTATCTCGAATATTGTCCAGAAAATGTGTAATTGTCCGCTTTTAATCACGATAATGTGCTGTATTCCACCACACCGACAATAATACCAACGGTCGTTTGAACGCTAAGATTGTGTGCCGCTGTACTAGCCGTTCAACGTAGTGCTGTCGCGAATATTCGTTATTCATTAGCCAATCACTAATTGGATTAAAATCGAATTCGCCTCTCCATTCACTTAAAGAGAGAGGGGTAGGAAACAACCCGCGGCCCCTTTGTGGACTCGTCTGCTCAACTAATCGGATTATTTTGGCAGTACATAGGGTAATTTGTTTACACAGCGATGACAGATCCTTCTCCGTCGGCTGGGAAATCGGACGCCGAAGCGGGCTTCGTAATACATCGGGTGCTTGCGTATAAAAATCTGTTATTTGGCCGTCTATATTTTGAATTCAACAATAGACGTTAAACTCAATATCTAAAAACAATTACGACTATATCAAACACGGCAAATTACCTTTAATTTTGTGAATGTTGCTTGATGTTTCTTGTGCCGATCGCTTTATTCACGGGTCATTCAAAAAATACTCCATCACTGTCTATCGTCGGTTTAAGTACGTACAAATTGTACTATAAACTTGTTCTTTTTCAAAAAATACTACCCATCGTTACTATGATTGGTGCTCGAATAAAGCAACCGGCACAAGAGAACATATACGAGTATGCCTGTGCTGAGTACTAGTGCAAGACCGCTATTTTAAAACTTTGCTAATAGTCTTCAAGCACCCGATGTATTACGAAGCCCGCTTCGGCGTCCGATTTCCCAACCGACGGAGAAGGATCTGTCATCGCTGTGTAAACAAATTACCCTATGTACTGCCAAAATAATCCGATTAGTTGAGCATACGAGTCCACAAAGGAGCCGCGGGTTGTTTCCTACCCCTGTCTCTTTAGGTGAATGGAGGGGCGAATTCGATTTTAATCCAATTAGTGGTTGGCTAATGAATAACGAATATTCGCGACAGCACTACGTTGAACGGCTAGTACAGCGGAACACAATCTTAGCGTTCAAACGAGCGTTGGTATTATTGTCGGTGTGGTGGAATACAGCACATTATCGTGATTAAAAGCGGACAATTACACATTTTCTGGACAATATTTGAGATAAGTGAAACTTAATTTATATTCCTAGGTCCAAACATTTCACAATGCACTGAACTTTTCGTTTTGGCGCCCTTGGTGAAGTGTCCCACATGAGAAGTTAAACTGACTATTTGGGATTTACATATATACTACATGGTGTGTATAGCTTTGCGAGGTTAGAACGTGACCCCTATGGTGGGGTAAGTTACAAGTGGGATGGGGTAGGTCGTGACGTGTTTACACAGGTAGCCCAAAGTGGGGGAGGGGTGGTCTTGATTACCTCATTACACAGGAAACCCAATTGGGAGAGTGGTTGTTTGAAAGATGATATAATGCATATACGGCGGTATGCTGACCAAAATCTTGGGGCTCAAAAGTTTACACTGACGATCTAGTGAGTGATCGAGTGAGTTACACTTCCGGTTCAAAAGCCCCATCCCAATAACTCGAGGATCTTCGATCCACGAGTTAAAAACAAGTTTATGGATAAATGAATATTACTTTTCTGTAAGTAGGAAATTGTAGTAAATCAGTAACTATGCTGTAATGGAGTTGTTGTCGTTTTAATTTTATGCATTTTTTCAGTCCTCAAATTTGAACTCAATTTGGTAGTCTTTTAAAAAAAAAACGTGCTCAAAATTACATTTTTGACGAACAATTCCATTCGTTCAGGACAGATTTGAAATGCTTAGAATGTTGTACAAAGGTTAGACATATCTGGTATTGTGTAATCCTCTATACGATCAGTTTTAATTTATTTAAAATGCAAATGTTTTGAAAGGGTGAAACCTGAACCAAGCTGCTTATCGGCCGTGTACGTGTTTGACTGACGCTCACTTTTACTATTTACTACCTTGTATGATGCACGGTTTTAGTGTTTGTACTCTCAGCATGCCCTAGCTATAACTTTAGCTAAAGTTACATAAAGTTTTTGTTGGTGCATTCTTTATTATCAAAATCTTATAAAAAAATATGTACTAGTTTTCTTTAACAATCTCTTTTATTTACATATTTTATAACATATTTTGATATAACATATTATGAAACATTGCAACAATTGACCAATACGAGGGGGGCGTAAGGGTTTGCGGTTAAACGGTTTAGCCTTCTATTTTGAGCGGTTTTGCGGTTTTTAAAAACCCTAAGCTGCGGTTTTGCGGTTTTACAAAGCTGTTGGGTGTGCGGTTTTTCACGATTTTTAGGTATCCTCTTGGTGCGGTTATGGTTCAGTAAATTTCAACGCGGTTTTGGTTCATTTTTTTCCCGGTTTTGCGGTATCCAACACCCCCTTACGCCCCCTCCAATACTTATAAATTTTCAACATCATGGTTCAATTGTACGATATTACAAAGAAAATTTATCAATATTGGCAGCACTTACATAAGCTTTACTTAACACTAGTACTAGAAAAGTGTAGTGCTTGGATTCGAACCGGATTACAGTTCACAAATGATAGTTTGGGGTCAAGTACACTGACATAAACTTTATCATAATATTCATAATATTATAATATTCATGGGTTGCCTGTGTTGAGCCCACATTTTCGTGCATGGTCAGTGACTATATACTACGAGTTTTACTGGCCACCATTTTGTAAGCAAAGTTTAAGCTGAATAAAGCCAAAGTTATGGTTACAACAAATTCACAAGCCCGTGCGTTAACATACCATGTTTATTGAAGAACATATTCCTAAAACCGTTTAAATTAATGTTTTTCGACGTATTTATGTTTTGGTAATGTAAATGAGATAATTCTGAATAAAGGTTTTGAGATTATTTGAATTTTAGAACACGAATCCGAAGTATTGTAAAGTACATTGTCTTCAGTTATGTAATGCTTGCGATCCAAGTCAACTTAAACCTCATTTTCACCGCAATCCTTTCAAATTCTTTAGCATTTAAGAGTCATTGTCTGAGAAAACCATGCAAAATCAAAAGACCTGTAAAGATGGGGGTTGGCCGAATCAATTCATACTAACATCATACATAAGTTGGGTGGTAACATGTATAAATATGACAGACTTAGCTTGTCAACCCTTCTCATTCTGGAAATACGACTCCCCCTCCCCCTCCCACAAGAAATCACAGTTTTTACCCTTGTAATTTTACCGAAGTTTACGACCTCCTAGAACACTTAAAATGAAACGTATTCTCTTCAAATTTCTTCTGTGTGGAGTTAATACCGTATAGTACTTGTACAAATCAAGATATACTTAAATACATCCATACGCTATCTGTAGCCGTTAGAAGTTGTGCACACTCTAAATCGTTGATACGAAAAAAGGTTTTTTTGACCCGCCAAAAAATACACAAACGCGATGCTGAGAGAAACTCAAACCCAAAATCAAACCCTCCTTGTTCAACTGTATCAGAATCAAAAGTAATAGTTTTGGGCCATACAGTTTGAAAGATGACAGAGATGCTCAAATATGTCGAAATTACCTGAAACAAGGCAAAATGGTCCAGATGAGTTCAGAGCGTCATATGTAGTCCATTTCAGGTGTAAAATGAATCCAATTCAGTTTATAGCTAATATTTGCTTTCCGGAAGTGTAGTATGACATGTACTGGAGCTCAAATTGTCGATTTCACTTCTTTTTGTAGCATATTCGCGAGCTTGCATGTAAACAAATTGTCGCCATCTTGGAATCCATTGCCGCGAGAGACTGAGCACTAGCTAGGACACAGGCAGCCCAAGCAAATCACGCAAATTCAGTGGATTTTTTTTTCATTTTTTTTTTTGCAATAAAATGTTACTTAACTTTTACTGTAGTTATTGTGATGTATTTAAGTACTTTTTGGATGATTTTTGGCTAGTTTTATTTACACAAGGCAGGCGACTCGAGTGGACATTACCTTCACTTTTTATCACAGGTAGCCCAAGCTTACAGTGAGAGGTAGGCTCAGATTTCAGCCGTTGGGGTTTCGTGCGCCTAAGTGAGAGGCTACCTTTGGACGATTCAATCAAAAAACGAAATCTTGAATAAAATGACTAAACTTTAATAAAATCAATTAAAACTTACAGTGTGTATTGGTGGTATTTTTTTCAATCCCTCTTCCGAGTTACAGCTGATTTCAGAAATTTTCAGGGTTGCATTCTTTCTTTTATATATGTAGTAAAGGTTGGAGGCGCTCGGTGCAAAGCTACCACGACACTGCTCCACTCGAGCCAAAATATCTCCCCGAAAAATGCTCCCACTTCAAAAACTCCCAAGCTGAGGTCGAAAAAGATAAATTTACCACACTCTTTTCACAACAGAATGTCTCTGGTTGATGCAGAAAGGGAGTAATTCCCCAGCGAGCTTTATCAACCGCCAACTGAGAACTTCAAAACACTCGTGACTCAAAAAACATTGCGGCTAAAAGCATTACGTCATTTTATTGCCCAAGTCTACCCTAGAGAGGATCTGCCTTTTACTCTCTCCAGGCCCTCTCCTAGTCTCAACTGCTTTTAGCCGCAATGTTTTTTGAGTCACGAGTGTTTTGAAGTTCTCAGTTGGCGGTTGATAAAGCTCGCTGGGGAATTACTCCCTTTCTGCATCAACCAGAGACATTCTGTTGTGAAAAGAGTGTGGTAAATTTATCTTTTTCGACCTCAGCTTGGGAGTTTTTGAAGTGGGAGCATTTTTCGGGGAGATATTTTGGCTCGAGTGGAGCAGTGTCGTGGTAGCTTTGCACCGAGCGCCTCCAACCTTTACTACATATATAAGAGAAAGAATGCAAACCTGAAAATTTCTGAAATCAGCTGTAACTCGGAAGAGGGATTGAAAAAACTACGACCAATACACACTGTAAGTTTTAATTGATTTTATTAAAGTTTAGTCATTTTATTCAAGATTTCGTTTTTTGATTGAATCGTCCTAAGGTAACGTAGCCTCTCACTGTAAGCTTGGGCTACCTGTGTTTTTATCCCCGAAAAATATTACTAGTGGGGGAGAAATTATAAATATGGCCTAAAACTAGCCAAAAATCATCCAAAACGTATTTAAATACATCACAATAACTACAGACAAAGTTTAGTAACATTTTAATGCAAAAAAAAAAAAAATTAAAAAAAATCCACTGAATTTGCGTGATTTGCTTGGGCTGCCTGTGTCCTAGCTAGTGCTCAGTCTCTCGCGGCAATGGATTCCAAGATGGCGACGATTTGTTTACAAGCTCGCGAATATGCTACAAAAAGAAGTGAAATCGACAATTTGAGCTCCAGTACATGTCATACTACACTTCCGGAAAGCAAATATTAGCTATAAACTGAATTGGATTCATTTTACACCTGAAATGGACTACATATGACGCTCTGAACTCATCTGGACCATTTCGCCTTATTTCAGGTAATTTCGACATATTTGAGCATCTCTGTCATCTTTCAAACTGTATGGCCCAAAACTATTACTTTTGATTCTGATACAGTTGAACAAGGAGGGTTTGATTTTGGGTTTGAGTTTCTCTCAGCATCGCGTTTGTGTATTTTTTGGCGGGTCAAAAAAACCTTTTTTCGTATCAACGATTTAGAGTGTGCACAACTTCTAACGGCTACAGATAGCGTATGGATGTATTTAAGTATATCTTGATTTGTACAAGTACTATACGGTATTAACTCCACACAGAAGAAATTTGAAGAGAATACGTTTCATTTTAAGTGTTCTAGGAGGTCGTAAACTTCGGTCAAATTACAAGGGTAAAAACTGTGATTTCTGGGGGGAGGGGTAGGGGTAGTCGTATTTCTAGAATGAGAAGGGTTGACAAGCTAAGTCTGTCATATTTATACATGTTACTACCCAACCTATGTATGATGTTAGTATGAATTGATTCGGCCAACCCCCATCTTTCAACCCTTGCATGGTTTTCTCAGACAATGACTCTTAAACGTTGTTTTAAATTTAACAACACTGTTGCAAGAGCAAATAACTAATACTCGCTATACTATATAATGTGTCATTTCTATTTATTAATTCCTTCAACAAAAAGAGTGTTTGTAAATCCAAATATACACGAAAATCAAGCATAAACAATTCATATGCATATTTACAAACTAAATATCTTAGTTTTCTCGTATAGCGAGTATTAGTTATTTGCTCTTGAAATATTATATTCTAAACTTATATTAGTTCAGTATAATTGGTCCCAACGAGATATCCCTCGCGGGACTTTAAAAAAAATATTGCAAATTTTACATACATCAACAAAAGCACATGCTGCCTTTTCACTGCAACTGCAACTCGGTGGTGTTGCCAAGATTTATATACGGTCAACTTTACGTCTCCATTTCTCCAAACCGTATGAATGGAACACGCTCAAACTTTGTAAGGTACTTTTACAATCATTTGTTTACATCTTGTGATTTTGAGAATTGCTAAAATCACCATTTAAGTTAATACTGAGCAAAAATTAGATTATCTAGCTATTTTGAATAATACATCGATAAATTTGTTTTTTATCAGTCGTGATAGTGCTGCACACAGTACGTCAATTTCACTGAAATTTGGCCTTCAGACTGGGAAAGCATTATACAACATAGTGGTGAGTAACGATTTCGAAGGCAATGATTTTATTGAGCGTCTTTGTTCGATTCTTTACAAGCTATACATTTGTGTGTTCTATTTTGAGTACTCATATTTCCTAAGCTTGCAAGGTCTCGATTAATTTGGCCATTTATCACGTAAAAGTAGTGAACTACATGAGTCCATAGACGCAAAATTAAGTGGTTTCGTCTTTCAGATTTTTAGAAAGAGCCATAAAATCTCAAAGTCGAGTTTGCGTTTGCAAGCCCATTGCTCTTGGGACATCAGTATTTTTAAAATAACGTTTTAATATGAACTAGAGACAATAATTAGTAATAGTCCCGATTTTTAAAGCAATGGAAGAAGTTTTTGCGCCAAAAGTTGAAGTTTGAAATTTGTTTTTACGTAAATAAATACCCCTGGGCCACCTTTTAGTTGACTTGACATTCTCGGGTTTTTTTGGCACATTTCCAGAAATCTAATACAGCATGGCGCCGCGCATGCGCATTGACCATTTGGCCGAGTTAGTTTCATTCAGAAATAGACACAAAAATTACAAAGAAATGTATGTACCTTTTATTTATTCTTGAAATATTTCTTTTGTTATCGATGTTCCACTTTTTCCACAAATCGTAAACAGTAGATTGACGTTTTAACTTTCGTATGGCGATAGAATAAAAGTTAATTTGAAGTCCAAAGTTGTTCAAAAAAAGGACATGAAAAAGAGTCCGATATAGCCATAAGCCGCCATAGAGTTCTTTAGAAACCACTGTCACTTGGTGATAATAAAGTCCTTAAAACAACGCTTTAACTTTCAAACTTTTGAGGTCCACAAATCGTAAATTGTACATCGATGTATTGACATTGATATTGCGATATAAAATATGGTATTTTCAAGTTCAAAGTTGTTCAAAAATCAGTGTTAAAAGACACCAATATAGCTGTAGGCCGCCATAGCGTTCTTGAACATCATTGCCTCTTCGTGGTGCCATAGATAAGAACATTTACTGTTGAGAATTCCTTTCATGTAGACCAATCTACTCTTGAAACCACATCAATAAACGCGATTTTTTGCCAAGAAACGATAACTACTCTTCATTTCCAGTGTCTCAATCCCTTTTAGAGAAATTTTGCATTGTTTTCTCACCTCACAAGGCGTAAAACTTACAGTTCAAGTCGATATATTTTACATTTGAAACGTAGAGAATCGATTTGCACGACTTGATCGGCCATGTTTTCTTGTTTAAAGCTTAGTAGCCTCGCCTAAAATCTTTTGGGGTTCCTATGGTGAAAAATTCGCGGGTTTATTTGGCGCGAATTACAAATTTCAAAATTAAAAAAAAAATGTCAGATGTAATAGACGCCTCAACGATATCAAAATTTAAAGAAAAATTACAGTTGTCTGAGCCTGAACTAAGGTATGCATGCAAGTCAAATAACAAGCCTCTTTTTGCTGTAAAAATACCATATCCTGTGCTAAGAGAATGGCATAAAATAGTTAATTACACATTAATGCGCATGCACATTGCTTACGTTCTGTATGCGCCCGCGAAATTACCCCGAACCGCTGACTGTAGAGAATTTCTGGGTATGAGTCACTCAAGCCGATGTCTTAACTCTTATAATCTGCTGTACGGGAGATCGCTTCACCCAAACGTCGATCAATCATAACTCCAAAAAAATACCTTCATCTCAAAATTCCTCTTCAAAATTAAACTGAATTTTCTTAGAATGAATGACATTAATGGAGCTTGATCTGCACTGTAGAAAACAGAAATGTATTTGTCGGCTTGAAAATGCGCCCTCCTAGCCTGAAAAATCGCTAAAAATTGGAACTATCAGAAAAACTACGTTGGCAACTTTTTTTTTTGAAAGAACGATCAATTTCCGTGAAAATTCCAACGTAGCTGTAGCAAGGTACTTGAATGCTACAGTAATGTTCAAATAAGTGTAAAGTTGTCTTTGTTAGTAGTCCTATTTATCAGAAAACCTTTCAAGTGAATCAAAAATATCATAGCTCCCCCCTCCCCCTCTTCCAGCACACATTCTTAGTTTCCTTAATCAAAATAAGGCCTGCCCCTGGACCTTAAATCGCCGTAATTTAATGCGGTTTAAAGCGTTTTAAGGCGATTTAATGCGATTTAAGAAAATATGGCCAAACTTCGAGTGAAGTTTTAAGGCGTTTTAAGGCGTTTTAGTGCGATTTAAGGCGATTTAAGAAAAAATATAAGAAAATCAGATGCGCCATAAGGCAATTTTAAGCAATTTACAGCAATTTAGGGATGTTTAAGAAAATATATGGTGAAGAAGATGCATTTTCTGGTGGTTTAAATAATTCTTTTTTGTAAAAATGAACAACATTTTAAGTTCATTTAAGGAAATTTGAAAATAAAGGTATCATTGTTCAAAATATCATTTAAATATAATACTTCTAGTAAGCAAAAGCCAGTTTAAACTTTACATCAAAAATTGTATTCAATAAAGGTCAGTTTTATATTAATATAAGGAATGCCTGTGATTCATTTACATAATTGATTTAGAGTGCAAATATTATATCCATGAAATACAAAATAGTACAACATGATGCTAGTTAAAACTTACAATAGAATAGAGTGCAAATAGCGTAACAATTAAAGCACTTTTAAACAATGATTATCAATTATTTTAACATAGTTTAATACTATGAAACCAGTTGCAAAACAATTATTTTTATATCTTTTTTATTTTGAATATTTTTATTATCAACACTTTTAAACAACACTTCCTTTGTACATCTTTCTGTATATACATATAAATTAAATAATTCTATACGTTCTGTGTGCTTTCATTAAGGATTGCTGGCTATTTTCTAAGAAACATTTGTTTGAATTTGTATAATATTGCTAACCTCCAACAATAAGAATCTAATCTTTATTGTAGTAGATATTTTTCCAGATTAAACAAACGTTTCTGAAACCAGGGACTGAACAGTAACGAAATTATTAAAGCTAATATTTCTACATACCACTGATGAAGATTTAAAGTCCAATTCGCATCTTATCTTGATGTTAGTTAGTGTAAATGTTTCTGAAATTGTTTTTCCTGTCGCACTGATGATCCTTACAGAAAAACTTGGTTTTTGATACATAAATTATATCTTTTATGTATAAATAATCTCAGCGTGCATTTTCGGATCTTTCTCAGGAACCCATCCTATTTGACGTTCTCCAGATCGTATAGACAGCAAAATACCCCCAAACCATACCTTGATCCAAAAGCAAGTGTTTTTTCTTATGCTCACTTCAAATACTTCTTCTGGCTGATATTAATTACAGCAATAACCACTTCTTTACTTGATGCATACTTGGACGTTCCACTATTCGAAGGTGATGTCTGTGGCAGGTGGCAAGTCTTTTTTCCTTCTTGTTTCCTGGTTTTGATCTTATTTACAAGATGATCTCTTGTATGTACCTCTACAGGAGATGACAGAAGCTCAAAATAAAACTATGTTCGAGTATTCCGCCATTTTGATTTGTCCCAGTCTCTCACGCTAAGTCCTGACATGTGACCTATCTGACATGTGTTACTGTGCTGTCATTATTATCGGCTATGACTCCCTCAATGAGAACTTTTTCTTTGACGATCGAATAAAACATTTTTTTCAACCCTTTGACGAAGTATCGATTAGCCGATACCGATTAGCCTCGTTGGCCATTTCTGAGCTTCGTATTACAAATCAAGAGTTCACTCAGTGAGTCGATGTATATTACCGTTCAGATTTGACAGAAAGTCTCATGAAATTGACCAGTAATTGGACACTCCTCCATCCACTCCCCCATCCCAACGGAGAAACACCTGTGCGGTGTTATCGCAGGCTCACAAAACCAATTTAAAATGGCGAACAGCAAGCTAAGATAGTTGAAGTGTTTTATATTTGCATGTGTTTTCCACTCGTTTATGTAAAATACGCAGACAACCTATTTGCACAAGTAAAGCTGAACAAATGATATTAACTTACAATGGCTTAATGGTGACCTTTTACTGTGTGACTTGACCATATTAATGTGTGACTGCATGCTTCTCACGTAAGTAGAATTCACTTGATTCTAAATTGTACAATAAAATTATTTACTAGTAAAGTTTTCGAGATATTTCGGTGAAAACCACATAAAATCTTAATTAATTTCTTTTCAATTTTCTTTCATATTTCGCTAGATTGACGATAATTATTTGTTATAGAAAGACCAACAAAAAATATTCTAAAATGTTATAAATAAATAATATGTTCTTGCAGTTTGGTTAAGTACTTTTAATGTGCTTTTATGTATATTTGCATGTAGAAGTTTCACAAAAAATGTTGAATTGTGCATTCCAAGACTGAAATGCATTGTTGGTTTCAAAGGTAGCAAATGTAGATTGATTTGCATTTCATATGAAGCTAATATACAAAACATAACTCTAATACACTGTACTGACATAATGGCATAAACTACACAATGCATTTTGGTCTTGCATGGAATGTACTATTCAGTATTCATAAGTCAAACCCTTTCTGGAATAGTTATTTATTGTATATATACTGTATATATGTATGATTACATCCTATTGCAGAAGGATAAGAGCACATATTTATACAAAAATCTAATTTAATTAACATCCGGATAAACTATAGTATTTTGAGTTTTGCATCTCATTTATATTTGTATATTTGATTGTATAAATGTGTACCACAATTATTCTGTACTTGATGGTATGCATGTATAATTTCTTTTATACTACATATTCTCAATTTCAGAAAGGTTATGGTTTATATATATATAATTATCCCAATACCTTATTATTCGGTGTATCTTTTTATGAATTTTTTTATATTTACGTGTGTTTAGAAGGATAAGAACATTCATTGCAGAATATTAAAGTTGTCCTTCAGAAGCATTTTGTAAGGTATTATGAGAGTAGGTTTGTGGCCATGTATTATACTGTATTTATTTATTTGGATCTATCTTCTGATGATGTCGTCGTCCAACAAAAGCTCAAGTTCCAAATAAATAAATACAGTAGTACATGGCCTCAAACCTACTCTCATAATTCATTGCAGTGTTTTGAGTTTGCATCTTTTTAGATGATTGGCCTTAGCCGGTTACTACAAGGTGTGCTTATACTGCAATCAAGTATATATACCAATATAGTGAAAATGGGTCGCAATGTTTTTAAGCGATTTTAGGCGTTTTCAGGCAATTTAGCGCGTTTTAAGGCGATTTAGCGCGTTTTAGCGCGATTTAAGGTCTGGGGGCAGGCCTAAAATAATTATTGAATCCTTTGTATAGCTGCGCAAAAGTATACTCAAGGTTTTATTGTCTTTGGCCAAGACAATTTATTCTCTCAGTGCCTCGACTTCTCGGATAAGGACGTAATGCCAAAGGTCCCGTCTGCCTTCATTCTAATTCCTATATAAGATGGACGTAAAAGGTCCTGTTGTGCTCTACGAAAAGAGCATTGAATTGTCACAGAGAGTACATATGAATATTTTTCTTGCACTTTAAAGGAAGAATTCGAAAGTTATGGTCTCACGGGATACTCATCCGTCATAATTTACTTGATAATCGACTAATTCTGCAATGCAAAATTGTTCTGCAAAGCGTTTCATTGCGACTTTTTTTATTTTATCCGATTAATCAATAAGTTCAATATGCATTTTACGAATTCGCTTAGATTATCAAGTCTAGGCTGCACTTGATTTATTTTTATCATGGCCAACCTCGACTTGAAACAATTGTTTTGTAACTATCCAAGCGAATTCAGGAAAGGTCTCTTGGAGATGTGAATTTTGTTGTTAATATTAATTACTGATTGCTTTCACTAAATACTACTTCAAACGTACTTGATGATTGGCTTATTGTGATTACAGCTAATATTATACAGATTATGCTCAAACAACTCCATCCCACCCCTAGTGGGCTCTACTAGAGTCACATTCCTTGGATGGTTTCGTGGTTTGACGTTTACTTCTGTGTCACGTTTGCCCCAGACAGTGTACAATTACAGTATAGCTGCAGAGTACATTACGCGAAGGCCAGTTACTGAATAGTTGTAAAGATGTACGGCGCTGTTCTTTGCGTCTGCTTCGCTTTGAGCTTAGCAAGAACCGAAGGTATGTAATTACAAAGTGTATGGAAGAACAAGTGCATAGTTAAGGCGATTTTACTTATAGGGATGTATATGATTTCAACGGAAGATAACTTTTAAGATAAGGCTTAAAAGCCTTGAAAACGTACCTTACGGAGTTTCTGAATGTCCGGTTTGTTTTATTGGCTGCATTATTATAAGTTACATCTTCTAATATTGCTCATTGGTGATACATTTGCAATGTGCTCTTTCAGAACATATAGAATGAGAAGTTGGCGCGTATCCGAGATGAGGGGTGTGACAATTTTCATGTAATAATTATTAAGACAGGACATTTTTCCATGCAATTCTGGTTAAACTCTCAGTTTAGTGTACGTTTGTTCGCGAGCTAAATCATTGATATATATATTTTTTACATTTAACAATCATACAACCTTACAGATGCAAGCTAACTACAATAATTTAGAACCTCAATATAAAGTTTCAACAGTATATCTATAAAAGAAGAGTCAATGTAATAGTAGTTAGTGTAGACTCAATAAGTGTATTGTTTTCTTGTGGTCTTTATCAACTAATACTATAATTTCACAAAAACAATTTTAAGGGGTAAGCATTCTATTAATGCTAAATAACGCAATGTATACCAATGTTATTTTATGTTTATTGTTCAATTTGTGGTTTAATTATAGCCATGTTGTTCACCTAGTGATTATCGAGGTATTAACATTTTTGTTTACTCAAATGAACAAGGAAGTAAAACGTTGATAGTGATGATAGTGCTTCTAAGCTACAAAAAAATCCTTTAAAAGCCCGCTTAAAAACGTTTTTTTATCTGAGTAATACCGACGTCCTTCCTCTAGCAAAATTAAAATATTTGTTTTCATAATTTTGCTGCTTCAATAATTAAATACCATATTTCGTTGGCGAAGAAAGGGACCGTTTGCAGTCTACTAATCAACCATAGTATGCATAATTACTATCATTCTCATATAGCAAAGAAAACATTGATGTCCAATTAATTGACAGGTTCATCATTAGAAATTATAAACTGTTTTTCTTGCAAGTACAGTACTACTTTGCAGTTTGACGTACCACAAACCTACTTGGTGTCACGAGTGACATCAGCCAGTGCTTTCTATCTTTGTCCGATCGAGCCTCAAGACTGTTTCAAATCTTCACTGCATATTACTGTTTCTAATGGGGTAGCAGAAAGTCTTCATCCCAAGGGTTAACGTTAATGTTGTTTCAGCTTTGCGCCTTCGAGCAGCTTTTTATATTTCAAATAAACAGTGAGATGTGTTGTTCATATCTGACTGAATTTTATTTTTGTATTTAGTGAAACAGTTTCATGCAGTAGTAGGACTGCTCAATCTGAAAAAAAAAACAAAAACAAAAACAAAAGAAAAAGAAAAAAGTTTTCATATATAAAAAAACTGTTGCATATAATCGAATTTCTAATCAATTTACTGACGTAGTTATATTTCGATTATTTTCAATGATAATTAATTTATTGACACATTTTTGCGCCACATATTTTCTTATTTAACATGTTTTTTTTTTTTTTTTCATCTAGCCGCAATTCCTCGTCCTTCTGGCTTACACGTCAAGAACATAAATGCATCTACTGTGGTTGCTCGTTGGGACCCAATTCCCTCAAAACATGCGATTGATGATTTCCTCGGATACATTGTAGAACTAAGGAATGACCACACATGGATTCTATCGCAAACTATCAAAACAAATGAAACCAGTAGTGTGGTAAACGATCTTAAGGATTGGATCTTTTACGCAATCAGTGTTCAAGGTTACTCTGCAACCGAAACCGGAAGCCGTTCATACCATAACTTTTTCACGTGTAAGTACTTATAAATAAATATGACGTTTGCTGCCGGCCGGGAAATACAAAAATGATGTAATTTCTTTGAATATTTGCCAGTTGATAAAACATCATTATACACATCAACTAGGCTAATCACGTTCGCCAAAAGACACATGAAATCGACAAGGTTTGACAAACTTTTCTATTTCAACCTAAAAATTCTTGAAACTTTGCAAAATTACACAGGTGAACATGTTCATAATACAAGGACCGCGGAGCGGTATTTTATGTGGGGGTGCTGACGAGTTTCTTGGGGGGTCCGGGATCAAAAAGTGCAAAAAGTGGGGGGCCCGCCTCTGCGGTCCCTGTAATATTTTTTCTGATTTTTTTTTTTGGTGGGAAAATGACGTCATAAGTTTGGCGCCAAAATGTCAAGTTTATTCTATGACCAAAATTACCACTTCATTCGAAAGATGTTTCTAAAAGGATCTAGACTTTAAAGAAAATACATATTTTGCACAATAAAATAAAAATATATGAATTTTTTAAAACTTGTATTTCGGCCATTTGGTTACAAAAAATAGAACAAAATGGCCGAAATCGAAGTATTTAAAAATTCATATATTTTGATTTTATTTATTAAATTTAATATTCTCTTCACTTTGTAGATCATTTCAGAAAGATCTTTCGAACGATGTGATCATTGTGGTCATAGAGCAAACTTGAAATTTTGGCGTCAAATTTATGACGTCATTTTACCGCCAAAAAAATACAAATCAGAAAAAATAAAATGAAAAGGTTGTATAGATTATTGATCTGTGTAGTCTGAATTTTGAGGAAAAAATTAGACCAAATAATCATATATGCCTTCTAATTTTTGTTTATTTTTAAATGTCAGCTACAATGACCAGTCCTAACAGCTTAAGTGTCACCATCATTAATATAACTACTGTGGAAGTACGTTGGACTCCAATCCCTAAACACGATGTTAGTGGTGTTCTCCTTGGATACACAGTAAGACTTCTGAATTACGATTCATGGCAGGTACTTCAAACTCTCAAAACAAATGGAACAAAGGTGTTCGTTAATGATCTTCAGCCTGGATTGTGGTATAGACTGGCTGTTCAAGGCTTTACAGCTAATGAAACTGGACGCCCATCAAACTTTTATAGATTTATCATACGTAAGTATATTATTCCAAATATGTAATAGCAATGAAAATTATATCAACATATAAAATGCACATGGTTTGAAGTTTAATAGGAAACAAATTAAAAAATTCAAGGGTAATAAGAATTAAATTACTTCAGTTTGAACACTTCATTGTTGTCCAAAAATGCTATATTTGTTAGAACAAATAAAAGAAGGTTGCCATATTTCGAAGTGTTACAAAACAAATTCGTTTATCAAAAGTGGACAATAACATGAATTCACGTAACACGATCACGATAATACATCGAATTTTAAGCCTGTCAGTCAATTATTTGATAAAGCTAAAAGTGTTAACACTATGGTCAGAAAGGTTATATTTAACTACCGCAAGGTTCACGGCTTTGTGTAGAATGCTCGAAATTTAACCCAATGTGGCATGAAGATAGTTTGAGGACATCTGCATGAAATAGCATTGGTGTGTCACTTGTAATTAACAGGGTGACGTCAAAACTGGCGTCATAACTGACGTACGAAATTTGCGCCAAAGCTTAGAACTTTAAGATGGATTCCACAAACTTACTGCAAATGTTCTATGATCCGAACTATGCATTTTAATGAAAGTCCCATGTAATTAAATATTTTAAGCAAGCTAATTATGGAAAACGGACTATGCTTGACTACCACCGAAAATTATTTTACGCATGTTTAAAAAAACGACAGTTTATTTTATTAAAAAGAAACACTTGACACACCACCTAGAGAGAGCAAATGAGACCGCTGACATAGCCTGCCTTTGGGAAGTCTGCGGGTTTTGGAGGAAAAGGAAAGGAAAGGCCGCAACGGAATGTTTTCGAGAAGCCACACCTAGGAACCTAACTTGACATAGTTACTCGAGAGCAGCATTCGAAATCTTCCCTGAATTCAATGGCTTTTCAATACAAATACAAACGGAGGAGAATGCAAAATGGCATTACTCCCTTCTGTTCAATTTTGTTGTTGTTGTTGTTGTTGTTGTTGTTGTTGTTGTATATCCTTTGATTTTTGAGATACAAAAGTACTCTATGCATGTGTGCATGTATTCGTTTTACCGTCGCTTTATTTATACTTTTAAAAGTCACAGGTTTGGTATGGTTGATCTTTTGTAAACATGTAGCTCGAATTTCAATCCGTCGGCGGGATATTATTCTATTCATTATCAAGAAAATACAAACCTGTTGGCTACCTTTCTCAGTTTTGTCACAATTAGAAATGACAGTTGAGATGACATCCCGTTTTGATTGAAAACAATTCAGCCAATCATTATGTGCCGTTATCTCGTAAACGGGCATCTCGAAAACATGCCATCTGCAGGCAGGCGGTTGTTCCGTTTTCTCTTTCTCGCAACCCTGCAGACCGCGGGCATCGCAGGCTACGCTTTCCACATTGCACTTGTTACTCACAAAAGCTGTGAAAAGCTAAAAAGGAAACGTTTTAACATATCAAACTCGTAGACATTCTGCGAAACTTAGTAGCCGCGCCTTTTAGCGCACGGAAATGAGGGTCATTATATAAACAGAGCAAAACATTCCGTCGCTAAGGGCAAAATTACAAATTCATAGGCAGCATTTTATAATCGTTTTCCCATCTTTTTCTTTTGTAAAATACTATAATTTTCAACTAAATTACCGCTTTCTACGTTAGATTTTACAATGGTATTTTTCAATTTTTAGTAGCATTTTATTTCGTTTTTACCTTTTACACTGCTCCACTTCACGCGGGTCTGCGATGGAATTATGGGTGAGAAAAGCGAATCAATTTCAGGTAAATTGATCGTTTTCACTGTTTAAAAAAAAGTTAATCCATTTTACGTCATTTTAAGCCATACATATGAATTTATTTCGATATTTTGGCTTATTTTCAATTCTATCATTTTGTTGGATATTTTAATTCAAATCGACTTCGTAGTCCAGTCAATCTTTGGATTTTTTTTGGAGTCCAGTCCAAACAAATTGCAATATAATTGTTCTCACTCTAATTATGTTAGAATAGGTGTCCTAAAGAACATACTAAAAATTTAAAAAAATTCCATCTGTGGAACATCCTCAAAAATCGAATTAAAGATTTCATCATCCAACCACAGGGACCCCACAATTGGAAAAAATTGACCAAGCTGTTAAATTTTGTCAAATATGAAATAGTATAAATTTTTCCAGTATGTTATGATATAATAGTGTTTCAGTACAGATGTTTTCAATTTCCAATCAAATAGATTGAAGTAATATGATAAAAATCAATATATAGAATATACGTCTCACCACAGGTATCCCGCATCTCAAATGTTTCATTTCCGAAATAACGGGATTTAAGAGAGGCAGTCCGAGAATATCGACCAGAGCGTGCAATAGGCGAAAAATCCAAAATGCTCATACTTCGCCAGCTGATAGCATTTGGGGAGCTAGTCACTCAAAAAAATTTAGAGATTCCAAAAATATTTATTTTTGGAGAAATTCGACTTTTTTTGATTTTCGGCTTTTGGTCGGGTTTTTACGAGTTTTTACAACACTTCTTAACCGGGCTCTTTTAAAGTTAAAGATCAATCACACATTTCTCAAATTACCTACGAAAAAACATCAATAAATATCATAGGTTTTAGTGTATATAACTTTCCAATCGACCGACTCTTTACTATTTTATGGATTTTTTAATATTGGGTATTTTCTCATTTTTTTCCGAAGCCGAAAATATGCAAAATTAAGGCACGAAAAAACCAAATTGCCACGATGAATCAACGCATTCGGCTATAACCAAGGTGAAGCACTGTATTTCGACTGTTAAAAAATGTAATAAAATTTTTGGGCTACTAAAATCCAAACGTTTTACAGCCTTTAATGTTCATGACTTCAGAGCGAAAATTTGACAATGTCACGGTGTTGCGTGACACCATGACTGGAATGCCATTGCAAAAATTATTTCGAAATCACCTTCCCTGGCGTAATTTCTACTTGTTTTCAAAAAAAGATGTAAAAAATTTTGTTTTACCTTGTTTTAATGTTGTTTGTGACAGTTTTGGAAGACTTTAGTAGCATATTTGCAGTTAATATAACGACAGGCCGTCAGACCGCTAATGCGTGTTGACGATATTTACATATCGTTGCCACTCGCATGAGAATTCTAATCACTCACATCAATTCAGCCAACTCAAAACTATTTTTGTAATCTATATGTTATGTTGATCGATAGAGCCCTTTTAGTAATCCGTCTGCTTTGAATATGTCTACGTACGTTAGAGATCAAACTTTGCCTTTTTTGTTGACAGTATAAGCAGGGTTTTCCCCACTATTGTTGGCCGTCTAATCAAGTATGTTGAAATACAAACTGCGAAATACCAAGATAAAATATTGCCACAAATTGACTCACCAAGCTAACTATAAGCGTTCTATGGGAGAATATACGGCGATTTTAAAAATATGCAAAATTTGTATGTTTGTTTTACTTTGACTCTCTGTGGAGTTTCAGTTTTGAGTGAGTAGCTAATGAGTAGTGGAAAATTTTCTCTCCCTCGACAAGATATTATTTCTTTCTTTCTTTCGAGGAATATGAACAATAATTGTTTCAAGGATAGCAATCAAATAAGAAAGAAAGAAAGAAAGAAAGAAAGAAAGAAAGAAAGAAAGAAAGAAAGAAAGAAAGAAAGAAAGAAAGAAAGAAAGAAAGAAAGAAAGAAAGAAAGAAAGAAAGAAAGAAAGAAAGAAAGAAAGAAAGAGAGAGAGCATGTGAGGAAGGACGGCGAAAGAAGGTATAAGTGTAACAAGCCAAAATAATGAATATAACATGAACGAAAGGGATAAATATAAAAAGAACGAAAAGAGGGAGGAAAACGAAGTAAGATTGAACTTGAAAGCGTGTAACAAAGCATAGAACCACCTATGGCTTTGTAGTAAACTCACCCGGGGAGACTAATGGTTTTCAGACTCGTCAGTTCTCGAGTACAAAAACCGAGAGCCAGCCACTCTCTACCGATTTCAATTATTAAATGTCAATAAATTAGATCACGGAACTGAGGCACACTACTTGTTGCGTTCAAGGGTTAGAACCGCGGTAAACATCGCCCTGTAACTTGCAACAAAACAATGTGTACGATTTTGTTGCGCGTATTACCCACCTCAAGGAAATATATACATGTTTTACTGATAATTAAAGAACCACGAAATTAAATTTAAAAGCTGGGAAAAAGATTGACTGTGCACAAGAAATTTAGGAAATGATTGATAAACGTATGGAATGAGAGGATATTATATGGGCGCTCGGAAATACGAATTTTATTTTCAAGTTTTGAAAATATATTTTACGAGTGAGAGATTTTTTAAAACAGAAGATAAAATCCTTATTTCCAAGCGCGGCTATCTTTAAAACGATCGAGAACGGGGAACGGGGAACGGGGAACGGGGAACGGGGAACGGGGAACGGGGAACGGGGAACGGGGAACGGGGAACGGGGAACGGGGAACGGGGAACGGGGAACGGGGAACGGGGAACGGGGAACGGGGAACGGGGAACGGGGAACGGGGAACGGGGAACGGGGAACGGGGAACGGGGAACGGGGAACGGGGAACGGGGAACGGGGAACGGGGAACGGGGAACGGGGAACGGGGAACGGGGAACGGGGAACGGGGAACGGGGAACGGGGAACGGGGAACGGGGAACGGGGAACGGGGAACGGGGAACGGGGAACGGGGAACGGGGAACGGGGAACGGGGAACGGGGAACGGGGAACGGGGAACGGGGAACGGGGAACGGGGAACGGGGAACGGGGAACGGGGAACGGGGAACGGGGAACGGGGAACGGGGAACGGGGAACGGGGAACGGGGAACGGGGAACGGGGAACGGGGAACGGGGAACGGGGAACGGGGAACGGGGAACGGGGAACGGGGAACGGGGAACGGGGAACGGGGAACGGGGAACGGGGAACGGGGAACGGGGAACGGGGAACGGGGAACGGGGAACGGGGAACGGGGAACGGGGAACGGGGAACGGGGAACGGGGAACGGGGAACGGGGAACGGGGAACGGGGAACGGGGAACGGGGAACGGGGAACGGGGAACGGGGAACGGGGAACGGGGAACGGGGAACGGGGAACGGGGAACGGGGAACGGGGAACGGGGAACGGGGAACGGGGAACGGGGAACGGGGAACGGGGAACGGGGAACGGGGAACGGGGAACGGGGAACGGGGAACGGGGAACGGGGAACGGGGAACGGGGAACGGGGAACGGGGAACGGGGAACGGGGAACGGGGAACGGGGAACGGGGAACGGGGAACGGGGAACGGGGAACGGGGAACGGGGAACTTTTCATTGAAAAATTTATCATTTACTATTATATATACTGACTTTAATATGCTCAGTTGTATCTGCTTCACTTATAATTGCAGTTCAAACCGACCTGATAAACTATCGACAAACTACTGTATACCCTTGTATTTCCCTATTTTGAAAACGTTTGTTGATATACTTGATCTTACATTCTCTGGGTACAGTGATTAATTGATTCTGTGATTGTATGTATAAAAGTTGATAGTCCCCGTCCCCATTCCCGTTACCTATTTTAAAGATAGCCTCCAAGCGCCCATGTAATATTCTGTTTATTTTATAATTATCAATGAAAAAAAAAAAAACATTTCATGTGAAAATATCAAATTTTTGAAACACAGTAATATAAATATTCCATTGACAATTATACAATAAAAGAATGATAAGCTACAAGCAAAGCAAGGAAAAACAATGTTTGGAATTAATTGTGTAATTTCTTGCATTCTTTCGACCTTTTTGTTTTCTTTCGTTCGTTTTTCTCTATTTCGTTATTCTCTCTTTCATGCATTATTTTTTGCTACACATACCTTTTGCTTCTTTTCTTTTGATTCGTTTTTATTACTTTGAAAACTCTGTGAATAATTATTTTTGTGATCATGTTTGAATGACAGATTAACTTATTCTCTGGCTTCATCAATCAGTCAATGTCTACTCTTGTTTTTTGCCATCCTCTTTAATATATGAATTTCAGACGATTTTCCTGACGTTGATTGAAATGTTGATGTTAGCTATAGAGGATAGCGTTTATTTGCGCATACATTTCTTTTAATCAGGGATAATGAATACTATAACACTGGGCTTCAATGTGGTTAAATTTATCGCAAGTCACCTGTCGTCAGAAATTGCTTCAAAGTACTGCAAATGGTTCTCGGGTCGTTATCATCTCGCATATTCACAATTTGTGTCTCAATGACTATCCCAACGTTTTAAGAACATATTACCTTAGAGAGGGGAATACCTACGGCTAAAGATTGCGTAGGATACAAACAAACGAACGGATTTCTTTCCCAATTGCAAAGTTTGACTCTAACGGGTATCAAGCTCATTTGAGGCTTAAATGACTTCGTCGTCAAAAACTTACAACTTAAAAATGGTTTTGAGTTGACTGAATTGATGTGAGTGATTAGAATTCTCATGCGAGTGGCAGCGATATGTAAATATCGTCAACACGCATTAGTGGTCTGACGGCCTGTCGTTATATTAACTGCAAATATGCTATTAAAGTCTTCAAAAACTGTCACAAACAACATTAAAACAAGGTAAAACAAAATTTGTAACATCTTTTTTTGAAAACAAGTAGAAATTACGCCAGGGAAGGAGATTTCGAAATAATTTCTGCAATGGCATTCCAGTCATGGTGTCACGCAACACCGTGACATTGTCAAATTTTCGCTCTGAAGTCATGAACATCAAAGGCTGTAGAACGTTTGGATTTTAGTAGCCCAAAAATTTTATTACATTTTTGAAACGTCGAAATACAGTGCTTCACCTTGGTTATAGCCGAATGCGTTGATTCATCGTGGCAATTTGGTTTTTTCGTGCCTTAATTTTGCATATTTTCGGCTTCGGAAAAAAATGAGAAAATACCCAATATTGAAAAATCCATAAAATAGTAAAGAGTCGGTCGATTGGAAAGTTATATACACTAAAACCTAGGATATTTATTGGTGTTTTTTTCGTAGGTAATTTGAGACATGTGTGATTGATCTTTAACTTTAAAAGAGCCCGGTTAAGAAGTGTTGTAAAAACTCGTAAAAACCCGACCAAAAGCCGAAAATCAAAAAAAGTCGAATTTCTCCAAAAATAATTATTTTAGGAATCTCTAAATTTTTTTGAGTGACTAGCTCCCTAAATGCTATCAACCAGCAAAGTATGAGCATTTTGGATTTTTCGCCTATTGCACGCTCTGGTCGATATTCTTGGACTGCCTCTCTTTTAAAAAAGAAAAAGCTTAAAAGCTGTAATTAATTAAAAAGCTAAAAAGCTGTAATTGGCTGAAAATTATTATTATATTTAAAAATATTTTTTTTTTCCCAATAACAATACCCTGGTCAGCAAAGGCTTGACTAACTTTCTCCCTGAAACGTACTTTGAGCTGCAAAGCTGCAAGACTTGTTTATTTTTATTTGTAAAACATTTTCTCGTGATTGATCCCCAAAAAAAATTGGTCACGTGACCTGTTTTACAAAATATCCCCCTAACAGTAAGTGATAACCAAATTCTCCAAGAACAGTTCGGTGGAGACTTTAGTGAGAAGTACATTTAATGTATAAGTTTGTTTTACCTATTCAAATTCGCGACCGCATTTTCAAATGAAAAACGAAATCCCTTATCTATCTTAACTGGTCACGTGACCGCCCCTTAGTCCAAATTAAAACTTTAGAAACAGCAACATCCCGAGATCTATCAATAGACCAATTTTTATTAAAATCAGATGAATTTTGTGGCAATGACAAATAAAAACGTTTTTTAGTGAAACATTGGCCATAACCAGGCCTTAATATACTTGAGTTGTTTGCGTTTACAAATATATGCAAAATCTATCAATTTGATGTGCAAACCCCCTCCCCCTTAAGCAATGTTGATTGGTATTTCAAATGACAACCGTTTCACATTCCCACAATTCAACATTGAAACGGGGGAGAGGGGGAAACGGAAAAATGATGTTGAAATATTTTTCTTGTTAAAACCAAATAATGTCCCAAGGTATTTTGAACATGATTGTAGATTCGCCCTCCGTACGTAAACTCCAAAAACACTGGGTGGGAAGAAAATCTGTCGTTGCCTGGAAACAGCCAATCGCCAGTCTGATAAAACAATAGGAATTGTATAAAGTTTACCGTTGAGCCCGTAAGATCGAGATATCAATTTCTTACCCCTATACTACTCAGTCAGAAATATGATATATTTTGTATGTTTATTTTGTTCGAAGCGGAGTGATACCACATTGTTATTAACTTTGTTCATCCGAAGATTTATTTAATATGCTGAATTAGAAATTCTTTAACGGTCGATCGTACGTACAGTCATTATTACGATGCTATGTTATAGTGAGATGGATATATAGATTTAGTAGTCCACGTTTATTGTCTATACTGATCCGGATAAACAGCCTTTAAATGTAGAATAGCAACGAGCCGTGTATCTATCATATCGGCCGTTTTGAACCTAGTTGTTGTAAATGGCTAGTAGCCAGTGCTAGTGCTTCAGCTTGAATATCTTTATTCTAATTTTCTTTGTCTTCAACGAAAAAACAAAGTTATCAAAGCTGTGTCGAGTTTTAATTTATATTCATGTCAAAGCCTTTGGCTAAGGTAATTCCGATTCATTCCTCTCAGGCCAGTAAGCTTTCAATGATCCTGGGCAACTCCCTCTCTCTGGCCATCCATCTTTACAGTAAAAGGCTATTTGTCTGCACACTTCATCCTCTCTCTGACGCTTTCGTATCTCATCAAAATTATCACTGGCTGGAATCTCACTCAGAACACTGTCCACATATAACTCAATTTCTTCGTCTCTCAGCCAATCATGCTCTGATTTCGATTTGTTGACTGGTGCTCTAATAATGTATCAGCAACTACTAGCAACTTACCAGGCACATGTGAAATGGTATAATTAAACCTCAACAAACGCATGCGCAGCCTCTGGATCCTGGTGGCAGATCACTTAATTCATTTGATCCTAGAAGAGATATAAGTGGTTTATGATTAGTTTCAATATGAAATGTTTTACCAATAAGGTAATCCTCCAAAGACACAAATTCCATCTAACCCTAAGGGGAAAATTGATAAACCATGGGTAAATCAAGACTACCAACAGCTCTGGCAGCAACAACGCGAAGCGAAAGACCCCATGAAAAAAAGAACCATTGGAGATGCTATTAAGAAATTACGTATCCGACTTAAAAATGCCTATTTTAAAACTAAGGCAGATAAGATCAACTTAGCAAGCGAACATCGCAATACCGAGGAAGAATTCAGACTGATGAAACAACACTCGTCACTGGAAAGATCTAATAAAATACTGGTACCATTAAACAAATTGGAGGAGCACTTCGCAAAACACTTTTGTCCACGTACTTATGAGGCACAACCTGAGATAGAACACCCAGAGGACTACCCATATATTTTACCTCCGGATGACCTTCCTGAAGTTGAGATATCAGTTCCAGACAGAGAAGAAATCAAAATGGAAATGAAGAGACTTAAGAATGGAAAATGCATGGGAACAGATAAAATTCACGCCGAACATCTGAAATATGCTTCATCGGAACGCCTCCTGACATACCTTGTAGTCTTAGTGAATCTGGTGTGGACATGCCTCCAGGTACCTGCTCGGTGGCTCATAGCAAGCATCACATGTCTTTATAAACGTGGGTTAAGATCACACGCAGAGAACTACAGAGGACTGAGTATCATTCCAACTCTATCAAAGATTATATCTGCAATTATCGTTGACAGACTACGTGATGCTTATGAATATATTATATTACCATCACAGTTCGGCTTCCGTAACAGTCGATCGACTAATGATGCAATCTTTATATTACGCCACGTTCTTGAGAAGTCTCGCAAATCCAAAATTCCGCTGTTTATAGCTTTCATTGACTTGAAAGCCGCATATGACTGGATTCCACGAGATGCACTTATGAAATGCCTTGAGATCAGGTTCAAGTGCCCTCAGATAATAGCAATCCTCAAAGCCTTATATACTAACACCAATGCTTTCATCAAAGGCTCAACCAAGCTGTACGATACTCTGGTCGGATGCAGACAAGGAGCCATGGAATCCCCAACTCTATTCAATGTCTATATGGACTTCGTAGTTAGGATAGCTCGTCACGAAGTACTACGTTTATACCCAGAGACAAGTTTTAGAATCCAGTATTGTATACCCAATGAAGTTTCACCAAGGGAACTACGAAGAAACGCTAGAATGAGAGGTGAGAACAGAATAACTGAGCTCCTTTATGCTGACGACCAAGCCATTTTTGCCGAGTCTACTGAGGAACTACAAACCATCCTTCAGGTCTACGATCGGACATTTACCCGTTTTGGACTGCAAATGTCATACTCAAAAACTGAAACGATGGCATTCAACGTTGAAGAAGATATTAAGAACAGAGATACCCTTGTACAAGTAAACGACACCAACATAAAAAATGTGAGAAGCTTTCAATATCTAGGCTACACAATCATGAATACAAATGAGAACACGAGGACTCTTGGTCTTAGAATTGGTTCGGCGTTTGAGAAGTGGAACGACCTTAAGCATGTTCTCACAGATCGCCATATACAGATGCCCATCAGAGTTAAGTTCCTAAATGCATGTGTGAGATCACGGCTGCTCTATAGTGTACAGACCTGGCAATTGTCGAATAAAGAACTAACAAAGATTGAGGTTGTATGGCATGGGTTTCTGAGAAGGATGGTGAAGGGTGGATATAGGAGAATGAAGGATGAGTGGAATGAGGACGAACTGAATGAGGACCTGGGATGGCGTTTTAAACTATTTAACGCGGACTTACGTCGCATCACTGATACAAAGCCAATTAGAATATTCTGTCTTCAACAACAACTAAAGTACCTCGCCCACATATGTAGATTGGACAATGATGATATGAGGAAACAGATTCTATTTGATGAACGTTCCATAAAATGGACCAAATTAGAAAAACAACTAGGGATGGATGGTCAACAGATCAGGCGAATGATGATGGATAAGACAAACTTTCTGTGTCTATTAGACCACATAGGCACACCCTTAAGGAGATTCCGTAGTTTTGCATTGCGCACGCTCTACTGCGCACCTTGCGCGCGCTATGTCGGTATTACTAAAAGATCACAATTCGTACTTTCAAAGTGCCATAGCGCCAAAACGAATACGGTGACCTATCTTTTTTATTTTATTGAATTAAAGATATCCACGTTTTCAAATACATATCTGAGTTTGAATAAAAATCTATGTCCAGATTTCGAGATATTTCAAGAATTGTGGTAATATTGTGCTACCCAGGTGTTCGCGAACGATACGCTCGAGTAACTTCGAGTATTGCTTTATCGCTATTATCTTTTAACAGGTTCACTTTTCTATCCAAGTTTTGTGTGTGAATGAAGATTTGGGGTGCTAAGATGAAATAAAACCTGATATTTCAATCCTAATATCAAAAAAGAGTACCATTTAATCGCCTTTTATTCTCATTTTATACATCAAAATATTACTCCCGCGCGCCGTCGAAATGAGTAACTTTGACGTGATCTAGTGCCAAAACCAACACGGTGACCCCCCTTTTTTATTTTATTTTTGAAATGCCCATGTCTTAAAGTATAACTGTACAAAGTTTCAATAAAAAGGTATGTCAAAATCTATTACTACGGAATCTCCTTAAGGGTTTAACCCCCAGAAAAAAGGAAAAAAGAAGAAGAAGAAGAATCAGAGAGTCTTTCACAGGCCCAAGTGACAGCAAGGGCCTCCTTTTCCACTTGAGCATAACGCTGTTCTGTCTCAGTCATCAATCGTGAGATGTATGCAACTGGTTTCCGCAGCTCAGTTCGTGAAGTGAAAAAACTTGCCAAAGCTATAGCACAAGGACTGAATTTTGTTGTGAAAACGGCATTTTCGTCTAAAAACGATATTTTCGATAAAAAATCCAAGGTCAAAAAAGTGTGATTTTCACTATTGAAAAGTAAGGCAAATACGGTAATTTTTGACTTTCCTAAAGTTCATATGGAATTTTTGTGCTAAAATTGCTTGTTTCTTTTGACTGACATGCTATGAAAATTTGAAAAACTTCCTAGTGCTTACTAACATTCAAACGGCTGGGCAAATTTGGCTTGTTTAAAAAAGTTAGAATTTTTCAAAGCAAGGTCGTTTTTTACGGGCGGTTTCGGGCGCAGTAGGAGTCAAAGGGTTAAATACCATATTTCGTTGGCGAAGAAAGGAACCGTTTGCAGTTTACTAATCAACCAAAGTATGCATAATTACTATCATTCTCATATAGCAAAGAAAACATTGATGTCGAATTAATTGACAGGTTCATCAGAAATTATAAACTGTTTTTCTTGCATCGTCAACTATTCCGGACTTCCGCCAGTCATCGAGGCCAGCGGATACCATGTGTTAAATAGAAAGTAAGCACCGATTCGTGAATCCAAGATAGAATCAAAATCGATTGTACAAAACTAAGTTAAATACGATTCTTTTAGTCAATTTAACACCAAAGGATATTGAGGCAACTATCAAACCGTAACTCTTGAACATTTGAACAAGGGGCCGTTTTGTGTGCGCATGCGCCAGTTCTCTACATTTCATGAGTGATTCACTTCATGCGATTAATTACGCCGACATGAGAGACAATTTCAACAATATTATTTGGATGTTTTCGACGCTGAAACGTTCTGTCATGGCTCAAGAATACTCATAAATGGTTCAACCTACAACAAGGAAAAACACCGGCGTTATTGGACCGATTGGGACTGTTTAAAATCTTATTCTAGAAATGTTGATATAAAGAACTTTGTGTTTACAATATGGAGGCTGCTGAGGTTTATAAACACAAATACTATGTTAGTTTTGATGAGTGCTGGTCAAGATTTACTGCAGGCATTGAAGTAAATGATAAATGTACATGTGTAGTAATATAATTAAGCAGCGTTTATGGACATCGCACTCGCAATGTTCGAACGACAATTTCTTGAAATGTATAATAATTACGCTTAACTATTATTAGCTGTTATGTAAAATATTCGAAAATATTACTTTTCCGAAAAAATACCACTGTTCTAAGGTTACCAATATCAAGATTTAAGCTTTACAAATGTGTTCATAATGTTTTCTTGCCGATGAAAATTGGGGAATGATGTGAATTCTGCAAATTCTTATGTGATATTTAGCACTCACGGCATTTTTAGCATTTCTTTGCTTGGAGAATTCAACTTGTCTGAATTGATTTATCATATAGATATTTGCATAGTTCTATAGCTGTATCATTATTAACATTGAAATAAACTATTGCAGTACGATCGATTCACATTTTAGGACTTAATTGTTGACGAAGATGTGTACATATATTTTACTATATTATGACTGTACAAATTGGCTTCGTGTTAAAGATCTAGCCAAAATACCACGGCGATTTTTATAAACTTTGAAAGAAAATCATGTGAACTTTTCTTATATCTAATTGATTTTGATAGAAAAATTGTCCCAATAAATAAAAATAGCAATTATGCTCGCATTGGCCTCCAGAATCAAAGCCTCCGCAGCAACAACAATGTCGTTCCGAGAGCCCACGGTTGTTATAGCGCAGCAGTTGCGCGCATGCTCATGCAAAATGGCCCCTTGTTGAACATTTGTAGAGTTCAATGTTATAAAATTGGTAATTTACAAGCGAAATAACAACGACATGCCGACGATCTGAGGAAAGCCACAGGGAGCCCAAGCTCGCTCAGGCCCGCACTCGGTGAAACCCAACTTTCTTGCTCCGGTTTGCCTTTTCTTTAACAACTATCCCATTAAACTCTATTGCATATATTAGTTGGATAAATTAGCTTCATTTTGGTATCAAACATGCCTTAGTTTGCGAAGAATGTCCAAAGTTATCACATCACAAAGTACCTCTACTTCAAGGAAGGATTGCAAGTATATGGCGTCTTACGAACGTCAATTCAATTTGAAGCTTTTTCAAAGTTAAAAAGGAAAGGTATAACCTTGTTCGATTGACGACAAATTTCAAACAAGCAATTTATGATGTATTTAGTTTATGGAACAGCAACGGTAAATGAGGTAACAAGCTTTGATTTTGAAAAATGATGTTCTGAATATCACACTTTTCGTGTTTTTCTTGCAATTTTGCAATCTGAATATTTCTGAATACAGAGCATGTAGGGAAAGAAAACTGAACTATCGAAATGAAAGGTTTCTATTCAATAAATAAAGCTATGTTTGGTAAAAATCAAATGCTTTACAGCGACTTTCGTTCCATTGCGCGGAACGATTTTTCTGGCTCAATCGGTTTGGGTTTTCTTAGCCGTCAATCACTTGTCAATGGGGCGGAGTTACGTGAATCACCATAACAACAAGCCATGTGAACGATGAAGACTGGTATGTTTATCTTCGCAGGAGCTTTGCAGATTTTCCATAGTTTTTACAACTTGTTTATAATACGTTTTTTTTATTATACCATGACTCAGGAATATCCTGCAGAACTTAGAAGGAGAGATAGCACAAACTTTGCATGTCGGAGAGACATTTGTGAGAAAGATCAAGAAGCTCTTCGAAACGAATCAGTCTGTAGAATATCCACGAAGACGTTTTAAACTTAAAAGCATTAACGGTAGGTCCTCATTTATTAATAGTATTTCATGAGCTAATGACAAATTACAACAAATAATAAGGATCAACAAAAAAATAAGAATTAATAGGAACACACCAACAAAAGTTAGGCCGGCATATCGATAATAAGCTTAACAATCACGAGTCAAGTCGTCAGACAATTCTTGCAAGATGAATACATATGTATACGTTTTGAATAAATGAGGACCTACCCTTAATGCTTTAAAGTTAATTTACAACGTCTTCGTGGATATTCTACAAACTGATTCGTTTCGAAGAGCTTCCAGGTTCTTGATCTTTCTCACAAATGTCTCTCCGACATGCAAAGTTTGTGCTATCTGTGAAAGTGGTCTGCCTTCCCTTATCATGTACACGACTCTCCTTCTAAGTTCTGTAGGATATTCCCGAGTCATTGTATAATAAAATCAAAGGCAGTCTATGACTGCATGTGGCTAGCTACATGTATGCATAAAGCTACTCTATGTTAGACACTGTTACCTTTAAGACGCACCATGACATAGTGGATAGCTTGGCTCTTTGAGCAAGCTTGCCACAAAAAGTGTTATCAGAATAGTTTTCCAAAGTTAGCCATTTGGCTAAATCAAATTTGAGTTTGTTGTAGAAAATTGTAAAGCCTGTTTGGATACTCTCTTCACACATGGTTTTGACCAATCACAGTTTATGTACTATACCATTTTTTTTTAGAAATATTCGTGTTCTTATGATTTGTAAGGATAGTATTGATTCTGACGCTTGTGATTATAATATGTAAATACAATTTTTTTGTTTTGTTTACAAACATACTGCTATAAGTAATAATCTAAACAATTGTCAGAAACATCTTTTAATATATCTCAGAAGTCATTACAGAAATCTGCCAAAAATGACATTAACAAGAACAGTAATAAGGCAATAGAAAAACTTATTGTTATAAAGAAATTATTTGAACATTTGTGAATAACATATTAATGTCTCAGTTGAACAATATTCTTCTAAAAATGATATAAACAAGAACTATAATATGTGAAAACAATTTTTTGCAGTTTGCCATATTACCAGTTTACAATATTATGTCGTAATCGCCGAAGAAGAGTTCGGGTCACGTTTGAATTGGCTATTCGCTAGTCGGTACGGTCCGTTCGGATCATGTCGTAATCGTGTAAAGGCGAGACAATCATCGATGCAAAACCTTCTCAAAATGGTAATTTGCTAGCTTGAAACTCCACACATACCAAACTCTTAGTCCCATTCTTCAATGATGAAGCTTTTGTTATTCATAATAAGCATTTTTTGATAGTTTTTGAGTAGTTTTTTCTGTGCTTTCTGCCATGTGTCCGCCATCTTGGATTTTTAGCCTGCGTAGCGGAAGGGAGAGGAAAGGAGGGAGGGGAGGGTCAAACTCGATTCTGATTGGTTGGAAGCTAACACTCTTACACTCTTATACTCACTCACTCATGCCCGATGACATAGTGGCTACTAGCCTCTTCGAGCTAGCTAGCCACAAAAACGTATCATAAACAAGTTGTAAAAACTAAGGAAAATCTGCAAAGCTCCTGCGAAGATAAAGTAAAACATACCAGTCTTCATCGTTCACATGGCTTGTTGTTATGGTGATTCACGTAACTCCGCCCCATTGACAAGTGATTGACGGCTAAGAAAAACCCAAACCGATCGAGCCAGAAAAATCGTTGCGCACGATGAAACGAAAGTCGCTGTAATGTCATATAATATATTTCCGGTTAGGTAAATTGACAAATCCTTACCGAGAATTTTATAATTCGAAAATAGCTTTGATCCTCTATACATTTCTTTGTAAAAGCTGATAAAATTATCTACCGCATTTATGTTGCACCGCTGACCTTGTGAGTGGGCGCATGGCCGGAATAGTTGGCGTTGCAAGTACAGTACTACTTTGCAGTTTGACGTACCACAAACCTACTTGGTGTCACGAGTAACATCAGCCAGTGCTTTCTATCTTTGTCCGATCGAGCCTCAAGACTGTTTGAAATCTTCACTGCATATTACTGTTTCTAATGGGGTAGCAGAAGGTCTTCATCCTAAGGGTTAACGTTAATGTTGTTTCAGCTTTGCGCCTTCGAACAGCTTTTTATATTTCAAATAAACAGTGAGATGTGTTGTTCATATCTGACTGAATTTTATTTTTGTATTTAGTGAAACAGTTTCATGCAGTAGTAGGACTGCTCAATCTGAAATAAATAAACAAAAACAAAAGAAAAAGAAAATAATTTTCATAAAAAAACTGTTGCATATAATTGAATTTCTAATCAATTTACTGACGTAGTTATATTTCGATTATTTTCAATGATAATTAATTTATTGACACATTGTTGCGCCACATATTTTCTTATTTAACATGGGTTTTTTTTTCATCTAGCCGCAATTCCTCGTTCTTCTGGCTTACACGTCAAGAACATAAATGCATCTACTGTGGTTGCTCGTTGGGACCCAATTCCCTCAAAACATGCGATTGATGATTTCCTTGGATACATTGTAGAACTAAGGAATGGCCACACATGGATTCTATCGCAAACTATCAAAACAAATGAAACCAGTGTTGTGGTTAAGGATCTTAAGGATTGGCTCTGGTACGCAATCAGTGTTCAAGGTTACTCTGCAAACGAAACCGGAAGCCGTTCATACCATAACTTTTTCACGTGTAAGTACTTATTAATAAATATGACGTTTGCTGCCGGCCGGGAAATACAAAAATGATGTAATTTCTTTGAATATTTGCCAGTTGATAAAACATCATTATACACATCAACTAGGCTAATCACGTTCGCCAAAAGACAAATGAAATCGACAAGGTTTGACTAACTTTTCTATTTCAACCTAAAAATTATTGAAACTTTGCAAAATTACACAGGTGAACATGTTCATAATACAGGGACCAACTGTGGGATTTTATGTGGGGGTGCTGACGAGCGCCCAAGGCGTGAGTTTCTTGGGGGGTCCGGGGGCAAAAAGTGCAAAAAATGCAAAAAGTGGGGGGCCCCACAAATCAGAAAAAATGAAAAAGTTGTATAGATTATTGATCTGTGTATTTTATCGAAGTTTCAAGAATTTTGAGTTTAAAGTGGAAAAGTTAGTCAAACCTTGTCGATTCCAGTTGTCTTTTTGGCTACCGTGAATAGTTTGCCTTAATAATTAAAAGATTCGTAACTTTTATTGGAAATCAGTATTTCATGCATACAATCAAATTTATAATATATGCTTATTTTGCTGTAGCTCTTGGTTTGCTAACCTGGCTTATGAAAATACATCCGACTTACATTAAGACATGTTGTATTATGAAAGCCAGCATGTTGTCATGGTGCAGTCTGAATTTCGAGGAAAAAATTAGACCAAATAATCATATATGCTTTTATTTTTGTTTATTTTTAAATGTCAGCTACAATGACCAGTCCTAACAGCTCAAGTGTCACCATCATTAATGTAACTACTGTGGAAATACGTTGGACTCCAATCCCTAAACACAATGTTAGTGGTGTTCTGCTTGGGTACACAGTACGACTTCTGAATTACAATTCATGGCAGGTACTTCAAACTCTCAAAACAAATGGAACAAAGATGTTTGTTAATGATCTTCAGCCTATATTGCCGTATAATCTGGTGGTCCAAGGCTTTACAGCTAATGAAACTGGACGTCCACTATACTATTATGCATTTTCCATACGTAAGTATATTATTCCAAATATGTAATAGCAATGAAAATTATATCAACATATAAAATGCACATGATTTGAAGTTTAATAGGAAACAAATTAAAAAATTCAAGGGTGATTAAAATTAATTCACTTCCGTTTGAACACTTCATTGTTGTCCAAAAATACTATATTTGTTAGAACAAATAAAAGAAGTTTGCCATATTTCGATGTGTTACAAAACAAATTCGTTTATCAAAAGTGGACAATAACATGAATTCACGTAACACGATCACGATAATACATCGAATTTTAAGCCTGTCAGTCAATTATTTGATAAAGCTAAAAGTGTTAACACTATGGTCAGAAAGGTTATATTTAACTACCGCAAGGTTCACAGCTTTGTGTAGAATGCTCAAAATTTAACCCAATGTGGCATGAAGATAGTTTGAGGACATCTGCATGAAATAGCATTGGTGTATCACTTGTAATTAACAGGGTGACGTCATAACTTGCGTCATAACTGACGTACGAAATTTGCGCCAAAGCTTAGAACTTTAAAATTGATTCCACAAACTTACTGCAAATGTTCTATGATCCGAACTATGCATTTTAATGAAAGTCTCATGTAATTAAATATTTTAAGCAAGCTAATTATGGAAAACGGACTATGCTTGACTACCACCGAAAATTATTTTACGCATGTTTAAAAAAACGACAGTTTATTTTATTAAAAAGAAACACTTGACACACCACCTAGAGAGAGCAAATGAGACCGCTGACATAGCCTGCCTTTGGGAAGTCTGCGGGTTTTGGAGGAAAAGGAAAGGAAAGGCCGCAACGGAATGTTTTCGAGAAGCCACACCTAGGAACCTAACTTGACATAGTTACTCGAGAGCAGCATTCGAAATCTTCCCTGAATTCAATGGCTTTTCAATACAATTACAAACGGAGGAGAATGCAAAATGGCATTACTCCCCTCTGTTCAATTTTGTTGTTGTTGTTGTTGTTGTATATTTTCAATTCTATCATTTTGTTGGATATTTTAATTCAAATCGACCTCGTAGTCCATTCAATCTTTGTTTTTTTTGGAGTCCAGTCCAAACAAATTGCAATATAATTTTTCTCACTGTAATTATGTTAGAATAGGTGTCCTAAAGAACATTCTAAAAATTCCAAAAAATCCCATCGGTGGAACATCGAATTAAAGATTTCATCATCTAACCACAGGGACCCCACAATTGGAAAACATTGACCAAGCTGTTAAATTTTTACAAATATGAAATAATATAAATATTTCCAGTATGTTATGATATAATAGTGCTTCAGTACAGATGTTTTCAATTTCCAATCAAATAGATTGAAGTAATATGATAAAAATCAATATATAGAATATATGTCTCACCACAGGGATCCCGCATCTCAAATGTAATATTTCCGAAATAATGTGATTTAAACTGTAATTGGCTGAAAATTATTATTATATTTAAAATATATATTTTATCCCAATAACAATACCCTGGTCACCAGAGGCTTGACTAAGTTTCTCCCTGAAACGTATTTTGAGCTGCGAAGCAGCAAGACTTGTTTATTTTTATTTGTAAAACATTTTCTCGTGATTGATCCCGATTTTATACACAAAAGTTAGAACCTAGCCTGTTCCCAAAGCCTCGTGTATTTTGATCTCTGTCCCCTGAATGTATTCATACGATCCAGATCTCCCTCTGCATTCCAGCTGGTCCCACATCCCTAGTCACGACCTTGAGATTGAATGTTATAATTATACTAGATACGCTGTAGTAAATATGTGCTACTTGGAGCGGAAAGAGGATTGAACATACTATAAAAATTGGCCATTTGCAATGGGATTTGTTAAGTCATGTAGAAATACTGAATTTATACAGAGATTTACACAAACGTGTACGTTGAACGACCATGCGTTCTCAATTTACTCTTTACTTCAAATCACGTGGTAACAGTATTACAACTTTCGGTAACGTAACTTCCGTTTTGTATAGAAATATAATTAACATAATACAACATCTCCCTTTTTAACTAAAGTAGTGGAATACAATACAATTTACTTTAGTCCATATAGCAATCAAGATAATATAGTTAATGTTATTGATGTTCAAACTCTTAAATGTTATTGATGTTTAAAGTCTTAAATGTTTGTTTTACATTTCCAAACGTTGCGGGGGACGAATGACACGCCCTGATCTTGTGGTCATCTGTGATATTGTGGACTTCTGCATCTTCATCTGCTGAACTTGATTGGTAAATAGACAAGGACTTTCTGTTTCTTCGGACAGCTCCCTTGGGTGTATGAACCAGGCATTATCGTGGTGTTTCTGCTGCTTTGATGACAGTAGCTAGTACTTTCAAATCACGAACCCACACTGACGTTCCTACTGGAATTTCTTTCAGATCTCTAGCTCTGTGAGAAGTGTCAAAACTGTTTTCTGAACTCTTTTTCTCTCTGAACTTGACAACATTTGGCCATCCGGGTGTAAGTTCTGACTCAGCCACTGGAATCCTCGAGCGAATCTTCCGACCAAACAACAGCTCTGCTGGACTGTATCCGTTCTCTAACTTGGTTGAGCGATAGGCGTACAGTAGTACGCTGGATCTTCTTCTTTTTTGATAAGACTTTTGACAGTTTGTACCTTTCGTTCTGCAGCTCCATTTGCCTGAGCATACTTTGGACTACTGGTAACACTCTCACATTCCCAGTCTTTGGCAAACTTGAGAAACTCGGCTGAGTCATACTGTGGACCATAATCTGATCTCACTATCTGTGGCACTCCATGCCTGGCAAAAATTGACTTTAGAGCTCTAATGGTATCTTGTGATGTCTGGGATGAAAGGTACAGTGCTACTTCAATGTAACGACTGAAGTAGTCCACAACTATTAAATAGGTTTTGCCTTTTAGCTGGGACAAGTCAGTTCCAACTATCTGCCATGGCCTCTCTGAAGACACAGCTGGGATGAGTGGCTCTGTGCTGTTATTTCGTACTCTGCACATTTCCTGCATCTGTGAATCATGTTTTCAACCATGAGCTATAGGATACATGACATTTATGCCCGATACTACTGTGGATAGTAACATAGATCGTTGTATAATTTACAAACAAATAAAAAATTGTTACTAGCAAATGTCAATTAATAAAACTTATCTGCTTTATTACCTCGTGTGTTGAATTACGCTTTGGCGAAGTCCATAACCCCGATAAATAGCTAAAACATTTGAAATCCCGAGCGACAGCAACCCCAAAAAGCCGCGCACACGCAGTATGGTCGAAGTTCTAAGTTAGGTCATTTTCGGCCACAATTTTGCTTTCAACTTCGATAGTACAGTGTTTTAGTAATCAATGTCTTTAAATACGCTCAAATCGCTTGCAAATCTACACACCATTCGCGGTATAGCCACCCTAAAAGATGTCGAGCGTTCTCGGAAAGGCCATTTAGAAAGACGCCGCAAATCTATCGTCAAACTGACTATGAAAATGCCTATCGTGAAACTTACCGTGAATTTACATTTGAATTATCTATCCAAAAGCTACATATGTATTCAAAAGCTAATTATATTCACACTTATACAAACTCTAAAACAACAAAGAGCTCAACTACAAAATGTAGTCTACCTAAAATGTAGTCTAGAAAGAACGAGGATTTCAAGCGAAGAAGATTCAAGACTAGCGACTTGTGTTTACTTTAAACCATGTGACTCAATGTAAGGCCGCCTTCTCAAAGATGATCACTTCTTTCATATTAATAATGCTAAGTAACTTGCTTCTTTTATTATTTTTTATTCAAGGATGTATTTTCTGTTTTCCCTATTTGATATTAGTCTGTATTAGGGTACAAAACAGTCAACTTCTTCGACTGCTACACTCCAAAGTACTATAGTGTCATTTCATCGTTCAGTGATTTAGATAAAACTAGTCGTTTGACTGTACATGTATGAATGTATATAATGATGCAGAAGTCACAATAAAGATTACAAATAATACCAGATCTCCTATTTCAAGGTTTGTTTATTATAATTATAGACATCTTCGCTGTCATCATAGTCGTGAGACAAGTAGAATACCAACACGATTAATAAATTCGTTTAAACACCAAAGGTAGGAAGCTTAGACTGTTTGTTTATCATAGAATACGCTCAAATATACCCAGTTCTTCAAAGTTACATAATTATATTAACTGTGCCAAGGTCAAAATCGAGCATTATTCTTCAAAGCTCAAGGGGATTGGGATACAAGCATTTATTTCTCAAAGTATAAGTTCAAATGTAAAGCCATGTACATGTATATCGTCCCTTTGTGACTCAGTCACATCTAATGAATTAATTACTGTAAGTGTAAACTATATTATGATGTCGAGAAGAATCCTGGTCCTAAAAACACACTATATGTTGATCCAAGCAAGACAATAACAGCACCATATAGCTGGTACTGCTTTTATCTTTGGATGAAATACAGTACAACAATGTGTTGAAATGAGTTTATGTTCTTTAATTTATAATAACAAAGATGAAATTAATTCATCAAATGTTCTTGTAATGATAATGAATATTGAGGATCAGTTCTGATTGTCACAATGGGCATGACGGTCATTTCTCATGAAATCAGAACTACCCACAAGGTTAAATGTGTTTAATAATGATTATGAACTTCAATATAGTGACAGTTTTAAAGGTAATCTACAAAAAGAAACTGCAAATTATTCATATGAGATATAGGTAGATAAATAAATTTCTAATGAAAGATGAAAGTGCGCGTTCACGCAGGCGTCTATTTTCATAAATTGTACTTATAATTATTAAACGTAGTTAGAGCATCAAAGAGAATCCCGAGTTCACGCAGTTATGCGTCTAGTTAACAATAAGTATGCACTCGTTGTTGGTGATAACTTTTATCTGCGATTATATGGTGAAGTTTCCCACATGGGAGGTTAGAGCGATTATTTGGGGTATAAATTTTGAACTTACAATGCATAGACTACATAGTGAGAATAGCTTTGTGAGGTTAGAACGTGACCCCTATGGTGGGGTAAGTTACAAGTGGGGTGGGGTAGGTCGTGACGTATTTACACAGGAAGCCCAAAGTGGGGGAGGGGTAGTCTTGATTACGTCATTCCACAGGAAACCAACTTGGGAGAGTGGTTGCTTGAAAGATGATATAATGCATATAGTGAGGTACGCTGAACAAAATCTTGGAACTGAAAAGTTTACACTGACGGTCTAGTGAGTGAGCGAGTGAGTGACACTTCCGTTTTAAAAGTCCCATCCCAATAACTCAAAGATCTTCGATCCACTCAACTCAACGCAAAGAATCGCAGTAAATCGATCGAAGAACAATTTTTCCCTTAAATATATTGAGGTCATTCCCGATTCAAGGGCCATTCTGCTGAAAATGAGACCCAATCTTTCACTGTCGATTCTATAAACATTTCCCAATTAACAAAATCAGCAAAATAGTTATCCATTTTTTGTTTAAACTATCTCTCGTTTTTGCTCTAGGTGGGTTGTGATAGATAAAGAATGCAGACTGTCTGACTTTAAAATGTTAAAAACTTAAGCCTGGATTTCACTAGCGATGCAACGCAAGCGCTAACACAAGGGTTAATTTTAAAGTGAAAACGAGACGTGAATAAGTGCAAGCGCAAACACACTATTTACTAGTGCCACGCGCAAGCACAAGTGCAAACGGAAGAAAAAAGGAATTCTTTTGATATCTTGCGCTTGCGCTATGCACTGCGTCAAACGGTTTTCACGACGAAATAGGGTCTCTTGCGCTTGTGCTTGTGTGTGTGTTTGTGGGTGTGTGAGGTATAACTCATCGGCATGTTTTTTTACTGTACGATATTATTAGCCTGCGTGCAGCCCCTTTTTTACCCGTAATAAGGGTCTGCGAATTATTGCAAGATTCCGTGTTCTGGACCCCCAGCCGAGTTGCACGATTATATATAACAGGCTCTGATTGGCTGCTACGCCAGCTCATTCTTACATACTCTCTGATTGGCTCGAAAGCTCGTACTCGCATGCGCAGTAGAGACTAGTGTCATGATCGGGCAAAACAAGATGGCCGCTCAAAGGAGGCGGAAAGATGTCTCTTCTAAAATGGCTCGGAAATGCCAAAAAACCGCAGTAAATGCACTAAAACTTACTTATGGAAGTAAAACATTTATCAGAGCCCCTGTATGGGTTGATAGTTCTCAAGTTTATCGTCGACTTATCGCCGAAATATTGAATTCTACTACTCGATGTAGATGAACTTCGCTCGCGTCTCAAAGTGTTTACATCACATACAAAAATGTTATGCTATTTGTTTTCATTATTTCTCTATCATTATCTCATTCATCTCCACTCGCCATCATCATTAGTACCTATTATTATCAATATTATCACCATCGTCACTACACCTACAACATTCCCATCAACATCACTAATACCATCATTAAAGGCAAAGAGATTGACACAGTCCAAAAATGAGTTCAGCAGAGTGATCAACCAGCGATTCACTCTGGCTCTTCGTTGACCAGGTCAACAATAGAGAAACAAACTGTACTGTACTGTATCATCATCATATTATTGTTATTATTATCATTGTAAATAATAACATGAAAATATGTTCTTCGGCCAACATTAGCCAGTATGATTGATAAAAATAAAATAACTCACCAAACACAAACATAATAATGACATTTAATCAGTTTAAAATGTATTTCACTTACTACAATCGATAGATGACTCGATAGATATGATTCACGAAACGCTAAAAATTGTAAAAATTGTTTACCGCCACGTGTTTTGATATGTTTTACATCAATCAATAATTGTTCTTTTACCGAAGTATGAAGCTTATATATCCATGTCAGTCCTTATATTTGACGATTTTCGACGTGACATCGAACACTTTGAGACGCGAGCGAAGTTCATCTACATCGAGTAGTAGAATTCAATATTTCGGCGAAAAGTCGACGATAAACTTGAGAACTATCAACCCATACAGGGGCTCTGATAAATGTTTTACTTCCATAAGTAAGTTTTAGTTATGGTCATTGAATACTTCAAGTATTCGTATCCGAATTCAAGCGTATTCGGGACGAATATTCGACTTTTGGCATAGTGTAAATAACACACGGTCATATAATAATACCACAAATATTTAAATTTCAGGGATTTACATTATTGTTATTATTCACTTTAGATGCAGTCCCGAGAGTTACGGGTTTGAACGTTATAATAAATGGAACTACAGTGTTTGCTGAATGGGACCCAATCCCAAAAGAGCATGTCTTTGAGAATCTACTTGGATACGATGTAAAACTTAAAACATACATCAAATATGCCAAGGTTTATCAATATTTCAAAAGAAACACAACTAGTATTATGATTAAAGATCTTCATCCTGGGACATATCACACAATATATGTCAGAGGCTATACTGTTAACTATACAGGGTCGTATTTAAACAATAGATTTGTTACACGTAAGTATGTGTTACATCAATTTTTGAGTGTTTCGGCTTACTTGGATCTTAGACTGATTATAGATGATATATAGCGTTTAGAGGTTAATATCGAACAAGCGAACAAGCGAACACTTAAATATATGTTGATAAGCAAAGGTTTTTCAATACATTATTGAAACGATATAAGTAATACACTTGCGTGTACGACTTTTTGCCATCTTCATGATCCATTATCACGTGAAAAGTGTTTGAATTCAAAAGTGAAAAGTGTATGAACGAATATCATTAAAATGCAAAGCATAGTCTCCAACTGAGTCCTTCCCCTTGTTGTTTAATTTATATCTTTCTTTATTTTACACAGCATGTGGTGGTATTTTAGACAAACAGCTACAGGGGAATATAACTGTAGCAGGTTATAGTCATCTTCATTTAAATTGTGTATGGCAGATACAAGGACAACGTTCCAACTCGATGATCCTAATTATCATGAAAACATTTCGTCTTTGGTGGTACGGTTGCAGGTACTTCAATATTGAATGACTATGTCGGTCCAATTTTCCATTTTTGTTTTCGCGAATATGAGTCAAAATTTTGTATTCTTATCGATAGCATTTTTGACATATTAAGAGCGGATGCCTACAAGGATCGATAACCTCACGACAGTTCAAAAAAATTCGAAATTCTTTTTATTTCACCAAAACAAACTCTTTATGAGACTATTTCAAAAAATCATACGAAAATCATACAAAAGTCCGAAAACATTTTTTTCGGTGAGAATTTTACAAAAGCTCGAAAACCCACTTGCATTGGTGGGCTTGTTTCCGGCCATTCCGAGGCTGGCATCGCACATAATCCTATTGTCTTTTTGGACATTTACCTACGGCTCTCAAATTATTCAAAATAGACATAATTCGAATAAATCATCGATATTGATAGTTCTGATTAATTTTGGTTGTTTGAACGTCTCTCATGGGAATGTCACTATAGCTGCTAAAGTTCTGAATGGTTGACAAAAAGATTATCTCACTTGTCCGACTAAAGCCGATTTATTACCGAGAACAAAGGGAGTAGGATTACTAATTAATTAGAGTTATTATAAATCGGAGCTTAACTTATTACACCGCATAACTAAAAGTTAGCCGCATATCCTTAGATAAGGAGCTCAAATATTCAGCTTAAAAAAGAGAAGCTTATCGAAAAGGTTTTCGTAGAGGTGAAAGGTGCAAAATGTTACGGTAATAAAGATTATTCTGCTGAGACATAATTAGTATGTTGTATTAAATATACCTTTTGCTTTCTAATAACAAGTCTTGCAAGTGCAACAAACACTTGGCTGCACCATGTAGGTCATGGAGCAATTCTAGCAAAATTTGTTAAATATAATCATTCCTAATTCCTAATTCCTAAACCATTAAATAACACATAGGGGTGGACAATTAGATTTTTGAGGGGGGTTGGGCAAATACCAAAAAATTCAAGCACACCATTAAATAAAAAATAAATAAAAATAGTGCACAGCAACAATAACCAATCAAATCAGTTGTGCAAGTCGAACCCCCCTCCCCTCCTTTCCCCCTCAAAAATCGAATGGTCCACCCCTTACCTGAGCCAATAGGAAAAAAAAATATTTTTTGATCCTTAAATTGTTCGTCAAGATCTCTGACAGATTTGTAACATTTTGTGCTGTATTGACGGGGGTGTGGGGGACTCTCGCGATTTCGCGCGCGTCAAAAAATCTAAATTGCCGGGATACCGTACCAAAAATCACAAATTGCTAAGTGTCACAATCAATTCAAATACAATATACATGTAATAGACTCCCTTTTCAGCATAATTGATGTATTTATAAGAACACGTCATCGCTATCACGATATCGAGCCATACCGCAATACCGTGATTAAATTGATTAATTTTCGTATACCGCGACTTGAAAAAAAGAACATACAGATAAATTTTACTTACAGCGATACCGAGCAAAAACTGGCCGAATACCGTGATACCGCGATCCCCACGACCCCCTCTTGACGGCGAAATGCCGAAATGTCTTGTGGGACAATGCATAGCTCTGAACCCATTCGTTAGCAAAGTCCAAGGGATACACGCATGAGGTGGAACAATTAACAGTTATGACTCGACATTAAAGTATGAAAATAAACAAGACACTCTGTCAGATATTTTTAAATAACTTTAATGACCCCAGGAAGTTAACTCTATACATGTTCTGCCAACTACTAAAATAAATAGGATATCCATACGAAATCGAGCATCAAAGCTAACATTTACGATCCTTTTAAAATTCAATTTCGACGAAGTTCTAGTCGTGCAATCTAATGCCTGTCTAAAAATAGATTGAAATGACTATATACGACAACTTCCTTTTACTAAGTATTGTAAAGTCGAGATTCGATTAAATTCCATATACAAGTTTCTCAACATGAAAACTGCAATAGAAGTGATAATTTGTTGTATTCAGAGTAGTTTTCAAGCTTTTACTGGAAAATATATCGTTGTGAGCAAGTAAATTCGTTCTTTTGTTTATATTGCATAATGACGTCACAAGTGAAATTTAGACAAAGTTTGAGCTTTCATTACTACTCAAGGGTCTAATTTGAGATATTCTGTATTAATGCATGAGAAACTATTGGTTTTGAGTAGCTCAAAATCTACTCTTAATTGTAAATTTTGAAATATTTTTTATACAGAGATATTGTAAAAGACCTGAGCTTTTAAGATATAATCTTAGATGTTAAATTGGAGCTTTATTTTTAAAATGCTGGAGCGAAGTTTTGTGTTACACATTAAATATTGTGAGAATATCAAACAAAGGATGTTTAAGCTAAAATAGTCATCAAAATGACGTCATAACAGCATTTAAGTTTCCATAGTAATCCTAATGTATATCCTTGCCTGAAAATTTAGTGTCAATACGTCAATTGCTTTAAGAGTTAAAGGGGGCGGGCCTTTTTAGCTCCCTCCCCATTTTACACCCCTCCCCTCTTTCTTTTGCCCTCTAATTAAAAACTCACCTGAACTGTTCCTTCGATGTTATATCACTCTGTGCATATGATATACTGATGAATAGCAAAACTAATTATGACTTTTCTTCTCATGATAGGGATGGCTTTTTAGAAATTAGTGATGGTCAGGGACAACTACTAAGCAGATTGTGTGGACGGAGACAATCTATGAGCTTTGTGTCATTTCGTTCTGCAAAAATAGAACTCGATATTACACGATCTACTCATTATGAAATGTCTATCTCATATTCAATATTTAACGGTGGAATTGAGAACGGTAAGGACAAATACATTCATTGAAAGTAATATATGTTATAAAATATTGGAGATACTACTACTACTACCACCACCACCACCACCACCACCACCACCACCACCACCACCACCACCACCACCACCACCACCACCACTACTACTACTAATATTTTTTGGCTCTCGTTTGATAATTGTTTATTAATTGTTTGATATTCGTACGTTTCTTTGTTCGATGTTAGCGTCGGAACAGACTGTAAGTCAGTGCTCAATAACGACCATCCATTTGCGACTTATCTGAATATAGTCGTTTTTACGATAGCTTGGCTAAATATCGGGGCCTTCTGATCTTCTGTATTTCTGGCACAAAATAGATTCCCACCAGAGGAATTAGACATTTGTGACATATTTATTATAAGTAATATCATGGCACGAGGGAAATTAGTGATCAAATTCGGGGAAATTTAATCACTAATTTCCCGAGCCACATGGTATTAGATTGTAATATTATGATTACGGAGGAATATATAACCACTGTTAAGAAATACATGTTAGTTTTCATAGAAGCATAAATTATAAACTTTTACAAAGCTGTTGATTTTTGGCATACTCTTACAAATAGTTGCTTTTGTTAAATGAGACAATGCCGAATTATACCACCATGCATTCATTATAGTTTGTTTGCATAAACACGCATGACATACTATACTTCAATGTAGTCAACGCATGTGCATAGTTACTTAATGAGTCACACATGTGTTAGAGTATGGACTTTGTGTGTAGTGTAAGTGTCCTCTATTTTAAGAATTTTCAACTGGGTCGAAGCGATCCAGGAATGGTCTCGATGATTGTTATAATGAGGGAGCATTGAGGAATAGTCTCCTACATTTTCCTCATGCATACAACATGAGGGGAATTTAGAGGACAAAGAAATCCTTTGTCTTTTACTAAATTTCCCTTGCATAAATTAAATATAGAGGGAAATTTAGTAAAAGACAAATAATTTCTTTGTCTTCTAAATTTCCCTCATGTTGTATGCATGAGGAAAATTCGGGTTTGTAAAGTAAAGTAAACTAGACGCTCTAGGAGCGTGAAGTTGGGCTAGTCATAAAATCAAAACAGGAGGCTAAACAATTCTACGTTGGGCTTCCTGTGTTCGATCCCAAAGCATCATGGGGCCTATACGCGACATGACAGATAGATAGATAGATAGATAGATATATAGATACATAGATTGACTAAAAGGTAAACCTAGAGTCGGGCCCTCTAGCCCGACTAATAATATATTTTACGCCCCCTCTCTTTACTTTCATTTTTACTAATGCCCAGTATCTAACCTTCTGATAATTGCTGTGCGCACAGTACGTTTCTTGTTATCGTAAAAAAGAGTGGAATATATATTTACTAGCAATATGAAACGGCTGCTTTGGTCAGATTCTATATACTTTGATATAAACACTATGGGAGCTGCAGATCACTGAAGAAGTCAAATAAACACTTTTCTGATGCAAGTCGTGTTTGTTTACGACTTCTCACTTGTTCTACATCTACTAGCGTACTAATGTAGATTGATTAAAGACAATACATCACATCACTTTTGCTGTTTCTCAGTTTTACGCTTTCGCGATTTTTCAGACAGACTTTAATGAAGATTAATCCATACTGTTATCTATATACACCTATTTCAAAAAAGGTTGTCATCGCCAAAAGCGATAGGCGATAGGTCATTCCAAGACCTTAGTGCACTATGGGTATTATCCTAAGTCGTGAAATTTTCAATCATGCCAGTTATCTCCGCTGGAGAGTTATATGGCTTGTCGAAGGACAAAAAATATGCCCAGAAGATACAGCTTTTCTGCTTTTATGGGGATACTTTAGATTATATCCATAGTGCACTTGGGTCTTGGAATGACCTATCGCCTATCGCTTTTGGCGATGACAACCTTTTTTGAAATAGGTGTATACCTGAGGCGCTATAATTGTAGTATAATCTATTGTTGTGGTTTAAAATTAATAAACACTACGATAACGTAAACTATCGCATGCACTCATCGATAGAACAATAGCAATATTGTAAATACATAACAATACTCTAATTATAAACCAGAACAATAGATTACACTACAAGTATAGAGCCTCAGGTATATATAGACAACAGTATGGATTATTCTTCATTAGAGTCTGTCACTTGTATTATAACTTACCCTAAATGCAGGATATAAACCATTAAAGCTTTTTTTAGGTAAGCGACCGAGATTTGGAACTGTTTCCGAAGAGCATTGTGTGAACGAAGTCAACTGACGCAGACTACAAGATTATAAAAAGAAAAGACTATAAAATTATCAAATATATAAAATCTAAATTGGCAATTTAAGGAAAGGAAAGCACATGACAGGTATAATAACTTGTTAACCATTTCATAAATGCTTATTTATAATAGTTCTTTAATATGACATAATCCATAATTTATGATACATACACCTAATTCAAAAAAGGTTGACGGGGCGAACGGCGATTTACGATTGGTGATTGGCGATTGAACGACCGAAAGGGGCTGCAGGTAATACGAATTTCTTCTTATTTTACTCCAAATTACCCAAACACGGTACAGCGATGACCTTAGATGGGTGTCTCGAAGGTTTCGTTGAGCGGTGGAGGCATTGTTTTGGTGATTTAGAAACGAATAAGAAGGAATTCGTATTGTCCATAGTTTCTTTCGGTCGTGCAATCGCCAATCACCAATCGCCAATCGCCCCGTCAACCTCTTTTGAATTAGGTGTATACTTTATTATATAATTTATTTTTCCTGCATATACCAATATTTTAAACAGAACTTTTATCTGAAAAAGTTACTGAAAATGCAAAGGTTACAATCTTTGCGACGCTTAAATTTTTCGAAAATATTTTTTAAGACCCATGCATGGCCCATTTTTGAGTGTTATAATCCATTCGCAGTAAGTCGTATTATAAGAAAACAAATAAAACAAAACGCTAAACAATTCAGTAAGAGCGTAAATACCCACTCACACTGTAAAATATATCAAAATGTCTGATTGGTAATAATAATAAGTCCACGAAATTCAGTCTTTCGCGCGGTGCATGCTGCTAAGTGACCATGAATCTTTTTGAAAAAAAGAAGCCAAACTTACACCAACCGACATGCTATATTCTAATATTGGCAATCAAGTAAAACAGCATAATACGATTAAATAGAAATTTAGAACATCGAACGGCGATTGCACGATCGTAACCAGTCCTGATGGTTATCAAATTTGATTTCCACAACATTGCAGCTAAAAGGATTATGACGTCATCATTCCGGTGTTGAACAAATTCCGCAGTAAGATTGTATTTATTGAGTTTTTATTGTCTTTCCAAAATGTTTTTGCGAGATTATTTTATACTACGTGGAAGACAATTATCTTAAGTACAGTCTCAGCATGTTTCCGGAGTGTTAGAGCGAAATGATGGTGAACGGTGAGTAAATTTCTTAACTACACTGGTACTTCAAAGCTTCAATGCAAACCCCGGTTCCCCAAATACTTGTTTTGTTTTCTTGTCGAATGATTTTTTTGGTTCCACGAAAAAAATATAGGGGTATTTAGGAGATATTGTTCTATCATTGTGTGAAATCTCAACATGGGCCGGTCTATAGAACGCTGGGCCGCTTTGATTTTGTGTATGAGTGTGTCTATTCCAGCTCATCACCCCATACTAGGCATACTGTTTACATTCAAGAAACGTTGCTCGATTGCTCGATAAATAGGCTGTACTTTTGTAAATCGGTTATAAGACGAAGGTCATTTCATGTTGGCTAAAAGATGGTATTTGGTATTGCATTTTATTTTAAATAGTCAAGAATTGTTGATAATTTAGACGGGCTTCAAGCCGTACAAACTTATGATCCAAATTCTTATTATTACTTTTACTTTATTTCTTCTGTATTGCATTGATCGCCAGTGTTTCTGCTTCTCTTTCAGAAAGCTGGCAGTTTGCATGTGTCTAAGACCTTTGTAGAGTCGGACGCGAATATGTTTTAAATTGAATACAAAATGATAATCTTACGAAGGTCAATACTATAAAATTATGTTGACCTTCAGCAATACTCGCAGTCAAATGTTTTCATATTTTCCTGGTGTTTCCAATGGCTTAAGCTATTCTCTTATACGAAGAAAAATGTTATTAATATATGATCCAAATAGAAATATAAAAGTGTTTATGATCTTTATGCAAAACAGAAGAGTTATGTTTGAGTTTAGACAAAAGTTCTTTAAGATGACCGATAGGTATTAATGGAAATTTGAAAGATTTGATGTAAGAATACTTCAATTATGAAATAAATAGCATCTTGTCATGAAGAATATAATAATACTTCTGCCTTCGTAACCAAAGTACAATCTCGATTCTTTGTTGTTGTTCACTTAGATGTGACGTCACCTACTCCCTTATATTTACTATACGGGGACGTTCCGACAAATAGGGGATGGTTTTTTGCCTTGGCGTCTTGAAGAGGGTATACCATTTAGCCTAATGAGACCAAAAGCAACTTTTTCTGAGCTTTTGTTTTTGATCAAGTGAAATGGATGCTTGATTAATTTAATATATTTGTTGTGTAAATGTTTAAAAGCGTTTTATTCAAAATACCTCCATATAAATCTTTTATTTTCAGCAACAACGAAGACCTTGATCTGAAGTTTGTAAAACAATCAATGCGGTTTTATAGAAAACTTTATTTCGCCTAAAATTGTCGTATTTGTCAAAACTACTTTTCTATCATAAAAAAATTATTGCTAGTTCCGATTGCAATATTTGAAACATCAGAACAAACTTCAGTCTATGCCTGAACTCGCTATGGAAATTAATTTGAAATTACTTTTCTACGCGCGACGTACTTTGCGATCAAACAGCGACGGTGGCCCTTCAAAAATACTCAGTCGAGCCACCTTAAATTGCATTACGCTCGAGCGTAAAGATGTCGTAAAGTTGATATTTACACTTTCGTAAAGGAGCGTAAAGTTTCTTAAAGATGGGCTTTACGTTACCTTTACATTAGCTTTACGTCGGCGTAAATTCAAAATTTCGTGTCGTGCAAGTGATAATTCTTCATTGTGGTGCAAAAACGGCTGAGTAGATACAACACAATATATTGCGTTAATCATGTATTCGCTGCGCCTGTGGTTCCACTTGAAATTTGATCATTTGTGACGTAATTTTGATTGTCCATTACAGTACAGAGCCATAGAAAACTGACTTCGATTTGTTAATTTTTCATTGTTACAACGCATTAAAATTGGCAAAATGTTCTCTTATACCTGCCCTTGCTAGAAGTAGCTGTGATTCACTTGTTAAAGCTGATTATCGAACATTCAGTTGCTTCAGATGTCCTTGAATAGGCCTTTGGCACTTATCCACACGAACACAAAGTAAATCATCTTTTCTTTCTATAGCTGCAAACAGCCATTGGCGGCAATAAAATTTCTTATAAATCTTGATGTGATTCTTATGGCAAATTATCTTTTAAAGCGAAGACTACAAACAACACGGTTGTAACTTGTTTACAACTGATGACTAATGTTCTGCAACCAGACAAAGTTTGTTTATTTTGGACCAAAAGTGAAAACAGACCAGGTTTTGCCAGTTCATTATGTTATCATCACCCATACGAAATGGCCCGGTATAAAATATTAAAAGAAAATGTTAAAAAAGCTTTTTAATATCTGGCACTTTAATCTCAAATCAGATAGACATCAGGTATAATAGGTTTAGTTATAATCTAATAACTTGATTGACTACAATAAAGTTCGTCGCATGGGATTCCTGTGTGTAACGCCATCTTGTAGTCTGAGTCAATTGACTTCGTTCACACAATGCTCTTCCGAAACAGTTCCAAATCTCGGTCGCTTACCTAAAAAAAGATTTAATGGATTATATCCTGCATTTAGGGTAAGTTATAATACAAGTGACAGTTTGTTATCATATTCATGCTCAAATGTCGAAGGCGTTGCACAAAGCGACCGACTGCGAAAAGTTATTTATCGACTGTCAAGTAATTTATCCTAAAAGTTTGATAAATTTAGTTGAATTTCTCACTTAACACAATCAGAGTTTGATGAAAGTCATAAGTCATTATTATGCAAGATATTTTTACGACCTGATAATTTTTTCCCTTCGCCGACCATAAAGATTGCGTGACAAAACAATACCGCAACTCGTCAAATTTTGGCATTATGAGCCTATGAATTATCGACTCTATGAAGACTGTTTTTGAGTGGCCCCAAACTTTTATTTATTATGTATCGAAAGAAGGGATGTTTGTCTTTATTTTACAAGTATTTAGGATCACCATACCAGCGGAGATATTTTAGCGTAAAGTTAGACAATTTTTACTGTCGCTAAATTTGCAAAAAAATTGTGAATAAAGAAAAATCTGTAAAATATTCCGAATTTTCTGAAATCAATCCAAAATACAGGGAAATGTAGTTAACTACCTAAACTTTACATTTATTATGATAAAAATAGCATTTTATTTAGAATTTGTGGACAAATTTATATATTTATAGAGGTAGTGGTTTGAGCTCAAAAATTACTCAAAAACCCCGAAAATTAAAATTGTCCCCGTTCTCGTAAAATAAAGACCCAATGAGTCAAGTATTTAGTTTTGAAGTAATAGCACCCTAAATGCTGTAATCTGGGTAAGTTTGAAGGGTTTTTATTTTTGAGCTCTTCCTACGATGTTCCGTTTTTAGGGACGAGCTCTCTTAATGTATTGAGCACTCTACCGTCAGAATAGATACATCCAGATATATATAATAGATATAAAGCTCGCGCTTTTTTTTTTTATAAATTTCAGTGCCTATTAAAAACACATGGAATATTACTGCTTCTAGCAAAAGCTCAACGTCCGTCGCTGTTCAGTGGGACAGATATCCTGGCAAAGAAAGTGTCAAATACTATATCGCTATTTGTATTGCTCAGAACAACCATGGCAACATTTCTGCAGCGCGAACTAATAAACATAACTTTAACGTAGTTGTTGCAAACTTGCTTAAAAACACGGAGTATAAAGTTATAGCGCTGGCGTTTATGAACCAATATTTACATAACACAAACTTGAGTAATACAAACTTGAATAATACAAACTGGAATAATACAAACTGGAATGTAACAATCTGGAAAAGTCAGGCTGTGGTTACAAGAACAATGGAAGATGGTAAGATTGACGTAATTGTATACTAGTATATTAGAATAAATACTCACATATATTCCGCGAAATTTCACGTAAATCGAATATACAATGTTCGTTAGTAATCGAGAGCAAATATTTTGTTTGTTTTTATTACTATTACTAATAATTAGTTAACATGATAATATTTAATGAGGGAACTGACCTACTCACAAAGGTGATTTTCAGTAGGTCCCTACATGTAGTTACGATACTTGAGCGCTAAAATCGTCCCCTGTATAGCTTTTAGGAATATATACCTTTGGCTCGTAGTTTGTTTATTCTTCTCTAAGCGATTATAGCTTCGCATGGTAATAGTTGGTATTATCGTCTTTTTTTATTTTAGTTCCAAGTAAGTCTCCCAGTGATGTCAGGGCAACAAGTATCAGCCCAACCAGCTTTATTGTCACTTGGAAATCACTCGACGACACCGATGGTGTAATTATTGGTTACAATGTCTATTATCAAGAGACTCGGGGAAACGGTTCCAATGTAACTTTTGTCAAAGCTAATACAACGAAAAAAGACCTAAATAACCTGAAGCACATCACAGAGTACAGAATTACGGTAGCAGCTCTAACAAGAGTTGGAGAGGGACCAAGAAGTCGCAGTGTATATGTCAAAACCGGCAAGTATAATATTCATAATAACTGTTTAAATAAAATGTAATCAATTCCACTACTAAAACGACTTTTCAGGTGGGGACTCGAATCGATTTTACTTATAGCAAGCCCTCGATTTACAAACGTTAACAATCATTACAAAAAGATAACAGTAAAACCATCAGGTGTAATATAATAATAGTATGTCAGTAATTCAAGGGTCTTTGGGTATATTCAATTTTAGCCTGCGTAATCAGGCTCTCAACGGGAAAAGAGGGGAATGGAAGGTGACTTGGGGAGTGAAGGGGGAAAGGTGTGCCTGTAATCCCTAGGTTTCTTCGGTATTCGCGCACTCCAGCGTGCGCGTTTTTCTATTATTCTATTATCAAGATGACCATAGTTAAAGGGATCCTCTACTAAAAATGAACTTGAACTTATATGATGATAAAAAATTATGCTGATTTCAAATATATATCATATTATATATATAAATAATATATATATAAAATATATATAAAACTTTCATCAGACAATTTTTTGCTCTAAAAAAACGCTTTAAAATGCGAAAAAAAATATTGTTGGGATCCCTGTTTCAGCTTCTGATGACGTCATGTTGCTCCCAACGATGGGAAATATATATGAATATAACTATAAATATCGTGCCAAAATGGCTCTGCCTAATCCTATTGTGTAGAATTCCCCAAAGAATGAATATAGGTTCTTCAAAAAAATACCTTTCGAAGTATTCCGAATTATGATGCTATTTTACCTACTTTTTTTTAGATAAAATGATTAAATGACCAATGAAAATTAATTAATCCAAACTTTTGTCTTTCAATCGGTTTGAATTTTTTCTGTCCGAAAGTCTGGAGACTTTGCAAAGTTGAGCTAAGAACAAAAGTTTTGATTTCACTTTCTAACTTTACAGCGAAAGGAAAGCTTTCTTTTTGGATAGTTGAGAGCAACATTACGTCATCAGAATGTGCCACAGGGATCCCAAACATTTCCCCCTCATATTGTAAACCTTTTTTTTCCGCGCGAAAAATCGTCTGATGACAATTTATTATATATATTTGAAATCAGCATAATTTTTATCACCATATATGTTCAAGTTCATTTTTAGTGGAGGATCCCTTTAATAGTTAATATTTCATTTCAATATTTCTGCCTACCCTTATACAGTTGGCTTTTTGACAAAACTTTCAAAATCAATGGCGGCTATTCTGCTTCATTTGATAATGGGAACGAAGTATCTGAGATTCCATTTTGGTCGCACGACTATAGCTACGATTGTTCATCATCTTGTTATATAATTCCATAATGTCATGCCTAAAAGTCACTCAAAGTACACAACCAGCAGGGGTCAGATGGAATGCCTTTTAAAAGTTTCAGAATGATGATAGACTTATGAACTTATTTTGCAAACGTTTTCTTTACACAATATGGTGTATGAACTTGCATGGTCTCCCACACACTAAAAATTCATTTAATATAGCCAAGCAATGGTTTTGTTGAGCTCTAACAGTACTGCATGGGCTAATACAATGCCTTGATATATTTATTTAAAGCTCCAGGTTGCCAACAAACTTTAAAAGGGCCTTCTGGGAGGTTCACATCACCAAACTACCCAGGTAGCTACCCAAGTAATGCAAACTGCACGTGGACTATTGCTAAATACATAGTATTTGACAAACTGTTCGTCATGTTCTCGACGATTGATATCGAGGAAAGCGTGATGGGACGTTGTAGGTAGGTATCATAAACACTTTTATATCATATCAGTTTATTATATTAATCTATTAATAGACCAAATCGGCTAAAGCGTTGCAGGGTACGTTTCAACTTCTGGGAATAAACTATTGTGTAATGGAATGAAATACAATGTAAAGGAATGTAATATTTAACAATTAGACCCGAAGCCAGAATGGGCTACGGGTCAATAGCCCACGAGGCAGAGTCTTCGAGGGCGAGAGGTCTAATTGTTTTAGTATCCAACAACTTATAGGTCAAAATTTGCCATATTTTGAAAGAAAAATAACATTTCAATCGTTTTATTTTGACAAAATGACAGAAAATACCGAGCGCGCGCTTAATGACTTGTGACGGCAAAATGTATTCAAAACACATAGATATTCTCCACTGTTTTTGACATTTTCTCCCTCAATATTTTAATTTTAACGGCTGAAAATAGCATGCTTTTAGTGTTAAGACTACTATACATTTTAGCAAGACGGAGGAATTAAGAAAAGTTCCAAGCTGAAAGTTTAAAAATCTTAGTTTCTCAATCGATCAAACTGAAGAATCGTGTGATATGTCAAAATTCAAAATTCATTCAGAAAACATCAAAATTATGTGCTTTTTGTCATTTTCTTGCTCGTATTTGTAATTTACGATTCAATGAAAAGCATTATATTTAGTACTAAGCCGTTTTTGAAGAAATAAAAGAATCAAGAAACTTTTTCAATAGTTTACAAAACCTGCGCTTTCCCCAACCATGGGCTATCACCCAATAGCCCATGGTTGAGTAGCCAATAGCCTGCGTGCAGCCCGTTTGTTTACCCGTAATAACGGTCTGCGAATTATTGCAAGATTCCGTGTTCTGGACCCCCAGCCGAGTTGCACGATTATATATAACAAGCTCTGATTGGCTGCTACGCCAGCTCATTCTTACATGCTCTCTGATTGGCTCGAAAGCTCGTACTCGCATGCGCAGTAGAGACTAGTGTCATGAGCAAAACAAGATGGCCGCTCAAAGGCGGCGAAAACTTGTCTCTTCAAAAATGGCTCGGAAATGCCAAAAAACCGCAGTAAATGCACTAAAACTTACTTATGGAAGTAAAACATTTATCGTCGACTTATCGCCGAAATATTGAATTCTACTACTCGATGTAGATGAACTTCGCTCGCGTCTCAAAGTGTTCGATGTCACGTCGAAAATTAGGAAACTTATTTAGTGTTCTGAGACCCCCAGCGAATAGCAAGAAAATATATAATAGATGCTATTATAATTTAAATACTTTTTGGATGATTTTTAGCTAGTTTTAAGCCATATTTATAATTTCTCCCCCACTAGTAATATATTTACAATATTAAAAATATTATTATAAATATGGCTTAAAACTAGCTAAAAATCATCCAAAAAGTATTTAAATACATCACAACAACTACAGACAAAGTTTAGTAACATTTTATTGAAAAAAAAAAAAAAAATGAAAAAAAATCCACTGAATACAAGTGATTTGCTTGGGCTGCCTGTGATGACACTAGTCTCTACTGCGCATGCGAGTACGAGCTTTCGAGCCAATCAGAGAGCATGTAAGAATGAGCTGGCGTAGCAGCCAATCAGAGCCTGTTATATATAATCGTGCAACTCGGCTGGGGGTCCAGAACACGGAATCTTGCAATAATTCGCAGACCGTTATTACGGGTAAACAAACGGGCTGCACGCAGGCTAAGTAGCCAAGAGAGCGCGCGATTTGTGATAGACCATAAGTTGTTGGATACTAAAATGGGATATACTTCATTCGATATAAAATCTAAATTAACAGTTCTCTGGATCGGTTTGTCGTTTGTCGCTGGTCGTCGCTATGTTTGCTGATTGGCTGATTTGTTGTTAGTTGGTTGGTTGTAAGCAAAAGATCTAGGAACACGTCAAACTTTTGTTCAGTTGTCATTTTGGCTGATGGGTCGGTTGGTCAGTTGGTCGATTTTAGATTGGATACGATTGTCAGTTTTTCGGTTGTTTGGTCGGCTGATTTGTTGGTCAGTGTGCTGCATTGCACAGAATCAAGTGACATGTGTGAACTTTTTATTATTATTATTTGGAATGATATATTTTAGTTCGTAGAATATTTGCTTGTGCTTGATACGGAATGTATAATTGATCTAGAAAATTAATCTTAAAATCCTTTTTTTTCTTTAAAAGCGATTTTGTAAAAGTATTGGACAACAAAGGCAACATGCTATCTGAATCCTGTGGTCGTAAAAGTAATTTTGCTGTGGTAACGTCGAGATCTGCAGTTGTAATATTTCAATCTGACAACGGCATAGAGAAAAGTGGCTTTAGTGCGTTATTCTTCACTACTGACATGAAATACAAAGGTTAAATGATAAAGAAAATCAACAAACAAATCAACCAACCAACCAATCAATCAACCAATCAACCAACCAACCAATCAACCAATCAACCATTCAAACAATCAACCAATCAACGACCAATCAACAAATTGTAATCAACCAATCAACCAATCAACCAATCAACCAATCAACCAATCAACCAATCAACCAATCAACCAATCAACCAATCAACCAATCAACCAATCAACCAATCAACCAATCAACCAATCAACCAATCAACCAATCAACCAATCAACCAATCAACCATTCAACCAACCAACAAATCAACCAATTGTAATCAACCAATCAATCAATCAACCAATCAACCAATCAACCAATTGTAATCAACCAAGGCGGGCATTGAAAAACAACGCAGAAAATGCTGTATTGAGAGTCGGTGGGTACTGGAATGTACCCCCTACCCTTTTATCCAAAATGTTGTTGGTTGCAGGTATAACCCCCTCCTCAAATTTTATCCCTAGCTTGGACCATTGTTTTGACCTCTTCCTTTACTCGTATGTATTTACGTATATCCCTGCTTCTTTACTTATATTCTAACTTACCTACCTACTTACTTATATAAAATTATTCATCTATAAACACAGTGATGTCATTGAAAGTAAATGGAACGACTTCTACAGAGGCATCAATAAACTGGAACAATCCATTGTCCTCTGCACAAAGTTATTTTACGATTTGTTACAAAAAGCACGAAAGCAGTGATAACTGGAACTTCATTAGTACTAATAATGTGCACCTTAAAATCATTGGCCTTAGTCCATCTACGAAATATGAAGCAATGGTTACTGACAACAGTACCAACTCAGTTATCTATCAAAGTGATTATGTAACGTTTGTTACAAATAGCTGTAAGTTTAAATATGTTGTTATAGATAGAGCGCGGAATTACTATATATTCATGAAAAAAATCAAACTACGCGCTACTGTGTAATTATAGCGCATATTTAGTGACTATTAGTGTGACGTTTATATTGATGAGTAATAATGACTAAATAGTCACTAAATAGAAACTGTTAATAACTTTTTTTTTTTAAACTAGTTTTAGTGTTTTTGCTCTATTAGCTTATGCATGTTTACACACACTTGTTGGCATGCTGTAAATATAACCAATGTCACTATGGTCTTTGTCAGATCATCGACGGAAAAGTGTCATTTTATAAACATTGAGCTTGGCTGCAAGTCTATCTTTATCTGTTTGTGTATTTGACTTTTTGTCTCTTTGGATTTTTGTGGGGTTGTGTGGTATTCTGGATATTTATCTGATAAATCTATTTTTTAGTGCCGACAACAAGTCCAACAGAAAGTCCTACAGGTAACTTTATGTAAGGGTTAGATGACGAACGCGAGTGTCCTATGGGATATAGAGTCTCGAGCATTAGATAGAAGGTGAGAGACTCTATGTCCCATAGGACACGAGCATTCATTATCTAACTGTCTTAGAATATGACCATACCCACGAAGAATGGCTTACTATATAGTACTTGTAATGCATTGTGAACTTCTATATAGTAGATCACTGGCGAGGTGGCAAAACAATAAATAACAAAAGGCCTCGCCAGTGGAATACTATATTTAGATACTATGGGATATTAAAGGATTATTAACCGAGCGTGAGGACTGTACGGGAAAATATCAGACCGAGGTCTTGACAGTACGGATCGAGCGCAGCGAGGTCCGTACAAAAAAGACCGAGGTCTGATATTTTTCCGGACAGACCGAACAAGCGAGGTTAATAAATCGTTGATTATATGGCTTTTTTTCTTAGCGATATACGAAATCACAAATATTTTATCGCCGAATCTCTCATTATTGAATGAATAAACACACAAACTAAACTGGCTAAAAACACTTTGCAGGTATATGAAAAGGCAAAAATTTTACAAACTATTTATTGCAATACTTTACATAGTTGTTTTTGATTTTACGGTCTGAAAAACAATACGAAAATTGGACCGTTGTCATGGTAACGGTCTGATATGGGAAAATATCAGACCGGAAATCAGCCAATCAGAGCGCGCGTCATCTGATTGGCTGAGTGGATGTGATCATTTCCTAACTTAAGAAAACAAGCTGTTTCAATTGCTTATGCTTTTTTCATCACAGCATTGATTGTTAAAAAAATACATCATTTCATTGTCTTGGAAAGCAAGTTTAGAATAGCTAGATAGATTAGATTGTCAGATTTGTGTTGTATTGTTTTGCAAAATTAAAATATACTTAATTACTCATTCACTCATTAACTCATTAACTATTAACTTCTCACTTGTGGGCTTTGTAAAATAAGCAGTATGATTTCCATCAGAACATCAGTGTTATATTCCTGGTTGGACAAATGTTAATGGATATATTTGCAATTACAGCTGCAAATGTATCCACGTCATATTTAATGTCAGTGAACGTTTAACGTTTAACGTTTAAGAGTTTCTATGCTACATTTTTCAATGTCTTTTAATTAACGATGCGGTGTCCTTGGTTTGTCCTTTGGGTGTCTTTGGTTTGTCCATGCAAAGGGAACAAAAAATCCTTTCGTTCATAAATTTGGCATCGATTCATCTATTTAATGACAGATTATTTTTGGTTCATTAGAGTATGTGAAGCTAATGTACGACTTTGGACAAAATCAAGGAGATCTAACTATTCCTAACACTTGGGTGTATGCGCATTACCGCTGTATGAAGCTTACTTTGAATGAAGATGGATTTCTATTCTTGACAAAGCGACATCATGAAATCTACGTGAGTTAATAAATATATACTCTCTATACTCGCTTATTGAGTTAAATGATTTTTTTATGTTTGCGCCGCTAAATATTGATGAAATCCATAAGAATCTAATAAACTTATATCAAGACAAAAATGTATATTGGTTTAATGTTTTTTATTGCCCTTTTTCAAAACGAGTAATGGACTGGGTACTAGCTTTCCTAATTAATGTAATTAAAAAAATGAATGGTATGTTAGATTCCTGAGTACGGTTGTATTTGGTTGTTTTCTAACCAAGATACAGTCTCATAAAATTCCTTAAAGTAGCACTTGGACGAAAACGCCCGGATTTTGAAAAGTCCCAATAAACGAATTTGTCTAGGTTAATATTACTCTAATGTGATTGCTTAAGAACTATGTATAAAAAAAATAACTTAAAATTCACCTATTGCGGAAAAATAAGGCTTTGAAAACACGCCACTCAAACTCACGGCCAAATGAAATCTGACCTGTGGTAATTGCGTGACGCGTGACTTATGACGTCAAGTACTCCACGACTGATCTTCAAATCCTGTGATTGTCTTGAAATAGAGAAAAAAAGTTCACGAAATCTTCTGACATTTCATAAACGTTCTTGATTATAATAATTCCGGCGCATATCCTTTGAAGCCACGAGAGTTGTTGTGAAACCATGGAGTAAATGACGTCATTCGTCACTCGACCCCATTCCTCTTGGTGTAATATTACTGATTACAAAAATACAATAACAAATTTTATCGGTCTTCGCGTACGAATTTCTACAAAAATACTTTAGCAAGGCATTTTTGGGTTAGTATTTAGTCTTAAACAAGCAAAAAAATTCGTTTATTGGGACTTTTCAAAATCCGGGCGTTTTCGTCCAAGTGCTCCTTTAAAATAGAAAGAAATGTATGGTTTGGAAGGACGCCTGTCCTTCAAATCCATATATATATATTCCTTTGTAAGTTTGGGCACGTTTGAATGGCTATAACTCACTCAATACAGTATGCTGCCCAGTTTTGTGACAGTACCAGTATCGTGACACAAACAAATAAAACTTTTTTGCGACGGTTATTTAAAATAAAAAAAATAATAATAAAAAATACAGAGAAAACACTGAACATTTGACTTAAGTATGCATCTTTTGACGGGCTTTTACATGCAATTGTAGATAGATTAATGGAGGTTCCCTGGCTAAAATGTATGACTTTTAATGCGCAGTAAAAGGCTAGAAAAGAGGGACTTACATTGAATAGTCTCAAAGAACAAAGACAATATTTATACTGAAAATAGCTAGAGACTGTAACTTCATTCTACGACCCTTGAATGTTCAGCAATTTGGATATTTGTAAAAATATTAGATGCATAATGTTTACTCCGTTTCAAGTTAGGGTGCCCAGTTTCGCGAAACGCAAATACCAGTGATTACGAAAATCCCGAATACACTGACAAGTAGTGGCTTTAAACGAAATCATGGCTGGAAATTGTTTAAAAACATACATGTTATGAATTATATATGCATATGTTCATTTAGTGAATCAAGTTTTGCTTTTGCTATATATGGAATACTACGGGACATAAAGTCGCATTTTTGAGTTCGTTTCTATATAAATTAAGTTGATAAGTAGCGGGACTCTAAAACATTTCAAGTAGTTTCATATGCCAAAATTCTCAAAAAAATAAAAATAAGGAACATTGCAAATGCTAGCGCAATTATAGTTAAAGGTAAGAAAATGTGTTTTTGATTTGTTTCATCGAAGTTTGTTGTGAATTATTTTGAAAACAATGCATTTTTACAACGTGTCACGAAACTGGGTCAGCACGAAACTGGGCACCCAAGTTGCCATCGAAATATTCCTTTTATTTTATCAAATTAAAATATTCCTTAAAATGATGTCTGCATCATTATTTTACCTGATACATTTGCCATTGAATGACAAACTTTTCATATAATTATTTTTCTCTGTAGAGATGATATAATATTTACAAACTCAAGTGTCACGAAACTGGGCAACATACTGTATTCAACCAAAAGCACCAAATCTCAGGAATCTTACATATCTCGATGTGCCCTTTTATTACTCGGGCTACCTGTGGTAGCTCGAGTCTAAAAATGCAAACGGTTCTTCGTCGTCGTCGTCGTCGTATTCTTTGTCGTGGTCCTCAAATTGGAGGGTCAGGTCCCAGGCGTTCCTAGTAGTGCATGACAGCGCATGGGCAACGATCGCTGACCGAAGGTTAATACGAACGAATAAATATCGATTGAAATGAAAACTTGTTTTTAGTTTTGATGTGATTGACGAGACTGACGATGATTATGACGAATTAATTGTTCGATCGAATAACGACTCTCGTTTACTCGTTTAACTCTGATCCCGCAGAAAGTAATGGCTATATGTTTTGGACTGATGATCGACAAGACATTACCTCAAATTGTTAGTTGCTGTACTACAGGGTTGACTCCCGAAAAATAGCTTGCTATTTTCTTTTTTATAAAGAGGAGGATATCTTGGCCGGAATGATCCGCCGTTAGCGAAGTCCTTTCTAGCACAAAACAGAAGATGTGCCACGCCAGCAGAATTGCATTCGCTTCGGTATATTATCAAGCACTTTCAAACAGAAATCTTGAGTTTATATTGATTAATGTGCTATTTTTGTTCTTCATAATGTCAGAGAACGTGACTTCCTTCACGAAGCCTACAAAGCGAACACGTCAACACGACATAAAAACATTCAGATCGGCCTGTCTGAAAACCACTCTCAACAGCCCAAATCGCCTCAAAAATTACACAAATTGCTTAAATAACTATCTATCTTTCTTGTTCTGACGTTCAATTTTCAAGAACAACTTCAAGTTTTCGAAGCATTCAAGTTTTCGAACTCTATATCCATTATCGCATACTCAAATCTTCGTAGCGGCGCTTTGGGGGGAGGGGACGGGATGAAATGTCAACACTTTGTAACACAGGCATCCCGGTACATAGAAATATATGTCGAGCAGATTCATACAGCCCAAAATCCATCTTTATTTTCGTGACGTTTATTTCTCAAAAGGTTAATCTTGATAATAATGTTTCTGAGATTTAGTTTTCATTTTCTCAATAAAAACATTATGAAATTTGGGATAAGGACATTTCTCATTAAAATAACCTAAAATTAGTCATAAATGATTTACGTGCATATGTTTATTTTTGTGCACATTTTAAACATTTTGTAAACATTAATCAACCAATTTAGTTCCTCCTCACCCTCGGGACTTTCCAAAGTAGCCGGGTTGGCCGCAGAAAAGAGGATAGAATAGGTATATAGGAATAGATTTGGAGCTTTTTATTCTGACCGCCTAATAGAGGGTGACCACTTATAATGGGTGACCGCTTAATAGAGGTACCACTGTATATGTATTGTGTATGATCTATGTATGATACATTATGAATAGCTGTTATTACAGTTATATGCAAATGATTTCAAACAATGGATTCAAATCGAGGCTTTCGGGCAAACCTATTGTTTTCGCCCGAAAGCCTCAACTTCAACCCATTGTTCAAAATCATTTGCATATAACTGTAATAACAGCTATTTCAATCCCTCAGAATCCCTTCTGTTCAGTAGCCCGAGTAATCGCTCACAGAGCGTCTAGTATTACATAAATTAGGGAAACAAGTACCCATCTCTTAAAGAAGGCATATTGATGAAACACCTAAGCAGCTATTGAACTAATTTTATTAAGACAAACAATGTTATTGATATAAGGACATTTATTTGATCTACATGACATATGTTAGATTTGTCGCAATGGTGTTCTACGATTTGAAAGCCCTTACTATCTCCATTGGCCCGTTTACTTTGGTAGTACAAAGGAATCCTGCAATCTTCAAATGCTAGCTCCATATTGGTCGTTGTCTGATGGATACCATTCAACTGTGTTCTATCATGTTTATGAAACCACAGACACCTCACCAAATGCAACAAAGGTTAGTTTGTCTTAATGCACGACCGAACTGAATAGAGTTTTTGTCAATTTTGATTCGAATACTAAAAAACATAACGGATATTTTTTTTCTAATAGGTTCTTGATCGAGCTACATCTGACGTCCGTAAACTCCACAAAGGAACTTTACCGCCCTCTTTCAAAGCAACATGGGTACTGGTAGTTAGCTGGCAGAAATTACGTCACTTAACACAGAATTCAGAGACCAAAGATTTGGTAAAAAGTTTGATGATGCAAGCATATATATTATATGGAAATAGTCATATATCTATTTGTTGTTATCTTATTTTTTGTTTTGTTTTGTTTTCAGAGAAACACTTTCCAAGCAGTTCTTATTACTGACGGGATGTTGACTTTTGCCATGTACAACTATCCTGATAATGGAATACAATGGTCGGCACCAACCCAAAAGTAGGTGATACGGAATAATAGATTAGGGTTCATTCCTGACTCTTAATATTGTAAGCCACTATAAATTTTTAGTCAGTCCGACTACAAAAAAACTACTAATATAATAATTAATATGTACCTTTTATATTTATCATTTTTTACAATTGTACTATAACGTATTTTATAGATCAAACTGGAAACATTTTACTGGTGCACGTGGTCTTCCAGTTGTTGGGTGGAGTGCTGGATGTGGGAAAATTCAATTCTACAACAATCAAAGGTAATATACTTATCGTCGTTGGTGGACCAAGTTAAAATAAAACACAGCTTTATTTATAATATTTGAATAAATTATAAAAAAAAAACAATCAACCAACTAACCCTTTAACCAACCAACCAATAATTAAGAAAAAAATGCAACCAACCAACCTGGCAACCCTTCTGTTAAAAAAGCAAACAATTCGGCAGAATGTAATTATATTTCACTAAACTGAGAGAAAAACTAGCCATTATTAAGAAAAAGCAACAACAAAAAAAAAAAAAACTACCAGCTGGCTGGCTGGCTGGATTGCTGGTTGGTTAGTTAACTTTTGGGATGGAGGGTTTGCTGTTTGTAATTCGGTTCGCCAAGCAGTCAATGAATCAAACCAAAAACAAAAACAAAAACACAGAAAAATGGTCAATCAAACAACGTAATCAAAAAATAAATAAAATTATTTACAGAGAAACAAATAAACAAACAACAAAATGAAATTTGAAGAAGCAATTTATGATAGGAAATTGTCAGCAACGACACCCTAATCCATAACATTTTATTACTATTATGAACATATAGATCTGGAACTGTGAATATTGGTGATATAGACCAAACAGAAGGAAACAGCGTATCCATAACACGAGGAGGCATTGTTAACAAAGTGCACGATGTCGCAAACAAGTGGCTGTTTCAATTGTACAAGCCCTGGAAAATTTCAAGAGCTTTTATACAATGCAAAGCATGGTTCAAAAAGCAACCAGATCCACGTCCTTTCTTGGATTATCTTGAACCATGTCCTTGCACGTCTAGGCAAGCCTGGTTTGACGAGAGATTCACACCTCAGAAGCATTCTAGTCGATATAGCTGGTGGTCTGATCCAAGGCCTTGTGCTAGTTCTACATTCCCGTCTATCGATGGTTGGGAACAGAAGTGCTGCTATACTCATGATTATCGCCAATGGGGAGCAATAGTTGTGGGTCATCCTGGAGGAGGCTTTGCACATAGATATAGTAAAATATATGCAAGTGGTGATCACATGGTCAGCGATAAATTAGGCTACAAACGTTGTTGTGTTGATTCAAAGCTTTGTCATCTGTTCTATCAAAGGAGGCCTTCAGATGATTGTAGTAGATATGAGCCACCAGAATGGAGTAAGTAGACATATTTTAAAAACAATTGACTTTTAATTTAATTTGCTAAAGTGAATTGAGCATTATAATACCAAACATATTTTTGTTTGTGTTTTAACCTTTGCAGTAAAAAAAAAAAAAAGAAAAGAAAAAACAGTGACACATTACCAGAAACAAACTAACAATAATTAATGGTAATATGTTATTGGGCTTTATATTCTTTTAAAAATGATATTATTTTCTCCCTATTAGGTTGGATGTGGGGGGATCCACAATTTGTTACTCTTGATGGCAAAAACTACACATTCAACGGTCTTGGGGAATACATCATGCTTGATGCAAGAAATGGCTTCTTCCAGCTTCAATCAAGGACAAGACTTGCTAAGGGTGATGGGACAGCGACGGTTTTCTGTGCAGCTGTGATGAAGGAGGGTAACAGTAGCAGTGTGCAGCTTAATTTGGAGAGAAACGGTATACGATTTACTTCGATTCATGGCTTTAAAATATGTTTTGCTTGATTTATATTTTTGTTATTTTTTTTATTTAATTAACACAATCAATCTTAAGGTAATATTTTCGCCATATATTTTCTTGCAGGTAATATTAGTCTATTAGTTGATGGAATTAACCTAGATCTCACCAGTGTTACCAATGAAACTAAAAGACTGAACGGCTCTGTCGCTATAGCTCGGCCAAAAGAAAACGAATTCAGAGCTACATATCCATCAGGAATTTCCATAACTTTAACAGAATCCAAAGGAGCACTCTCCATTCTGGTAGCTTTGCCTAAATCGTTTAGAAATCAGACAAATGGTTTGCTTGGAACATGGAATGATAACAAGCTTGATGACTTGACAACACCCAGTGGGTATGTGGTACCGAACAACGTATCTAGCAGAACAATTCACTTTGAGTTTGGTCAGAAGTGTAAGTATATAAACAGATATAAGCAGATATATAAATACATTTTCAATTCATCGAAATCGCGGTAAATTTTAGCACACATAGCTTCAATCAAAGGTGCGAATTATACATTTTGAAGGCCCTGTATATCGACGTTTGTTTTTGTTTTGAAATAGCGTTATTGTTAAATGGCGCTCTCAGATTGGCCAAATATCGCGTGAATTCAAAGTCCATGGCCGTATATTACGGAGGGACTAAACATACATGTATCACATAACAACATACATGGAAGTAGCGAACTCCTTCGATGAATCTTTGGATGCTTACTGATGAATGTCCTTCAATGCATCCCTGCATGATCAGAACATTCTCGTTTAATAGTATGCGGTGAATATAATAAAGAAATTGGCATCGGATGTCATGTTCATTTATGCTTTATTATCAAAGTACCGATATTGATTAACCCGGTTTGTCCGCTTTATTGCTATTAAATAACTGTTGTAATAAAAATGCTTTTAAGAACATCGAGGTCCAAATATAAAGTTTTAAGTATGTTCTATTTCAATAGGATATTATTGTCTGTATTATTGATCGGAATGAGTTAGCTGCAAAGCGGAATTGATTAAAATGTACTCAAATATCAACGCTTGTTATCTACAACTATTTGTCGAGAAAAAACTTGTCGTTTTAAATTATATCCTTAAAACTGCAATTAAAAATACCAAGGAATACCAAGGTTCAAAGGTATAGATTGCATAACGATTTTGGCTTAATAAGAGTAGGACTTTTTCTTACACAACGTACATTTAAAAAGAGCGGTTTCCAAAAAATGCTCTACTCGCAAATGACTGAGGAATATTCACTATATAATCGTTACTCAAGTTGAAAGATTGTTTCATTTATAAGCACAAATCATGAGTTATTTTGCTATTTATGAACCTTTAATTTTGCCTAATTTTAATTGAATTGAGAACTGTGTTAATTTCGTTTTCAAAGGGCAAATCAATGAGAACAACACATTGTTTACATATGGTATCCAAGAAAATGTTTCCACATTTTCCAACACATCTTTTATACCAATGTTTGTGGATGAGCTGAAATTTGCCAACAAAACACTGGAGAAGCAGGCACATGAGGAATGTGGTGATGATGTCAACTGCCTTTTTGATGCTGCTTCTACAAATGATATATCTGTTGGACTGGATACTAAAATAGTTGGATCTCAGATGGTTAACGACTCAATAATACTGAGTAAGTAATAGTTTCCAGTAATATTTATTTTTGATGGTAAAAAGCATGTACAATATATAAAGGTATATCGTCACGACGCGCAGATAAGAGTACAGACAACGCTAAACTGACCACGTTCGATTTTTTTACAACACAAACCAAAAAAAAATACAAAGAGTAAGTCAGTTAACGGACGAAAAATTACGAATTTGTCACGCATCGAACTCAATAGTTTCTCTTCAGTACGGAAAATCACACAATTTAAAAAAAAAAAATATTTTTCAGCCGAAAAAAAACACAAAGCAAATAAGCTTATTTTCAAACAGAAATACAGTGCACTGTTTGTCTTGAGAGACTGCTAAGTGAGGTTAGAAAAGTAAAAATACAAGAACGTCAAACACGGCCGATTAGCGGGGTTCAGGTGTTACCCTTTCAAAAAATTGCATTTCAAATACATTAAACTGATCACATAGAAGATTACAGAATGCCTGATATGTCTAACCTTAATTTGTACAACAATCTGGGTTTTTCAAAATAGTCCTGCACGAATGGTATTGTTCATCAAAATGTAATTTTGAGCACGTTTTTGTTGAAAAGACTACAGAATTGATTATTTAGTGAAAATGTGTACGAAACGACTGAAAAACGTATAAAATTAAAACGACAACAACTCCATGACATCAAAGTTACATTTATTACAATTTGCTACTTACAGAAAAGTAATACCCATTGATAGTTTATCCATAAACTTGTTTTTAAAATCCTTTTTTGATGAAGAAACTTTGTGTAACATGATCGATGACGTGAGCACCGTTGTCTGAACTCTTATTTACAACGGTAAATCAACCAATCAGCGCGCAAGGATTCACACAAGTGTTGTACAATGTAACTGTTTTTGTAACATAATTATCATTCTCGGTTTATTTTACTGTCTTAGAATTTCAATGCATTTAAAACATGTTTTAGAAACAATCTACGGAATATATGGTCCAACATAGATGCGAATAAAGGATTTTTATGTGCATAATTGTAAGTATAATTTTTTTTCGTTAGAAAATTCTCCTCCAAAGTTTCCAAACAGTACAGATATTACAGTAATACAACTGATGGTCAACACTACAAAGTATCTGAACATAACAGCTGAAGACACTGATGGAGATTCTATCAGATTTGATGTTTCAGGATTACCTAAAGGAGCCGTAATGTGGACAAACGGTTCTACAGTCTCGGTTTATTGGGATGTAACAATGGGAAAAGTAGGTTCTAATCTATTATTGGTTTCCACTTTTTATACTGACATCAATATTTCTCATAAACAAAGCTGTCGTTAGTATGCTGATCCAAATAAGGCATGCTATATAACCATCCATATTTGTTACAAATATGTGAATATCGCGATTGTTTGTAATAAAGCTATATTGTGATTATTGTTTGGCTAAAACAAAAAGCGAACGACAACAACAAATTGACAAATTATCCCATAATGGGATAAAGCTGATCATAAAATTGTCATCTACCACAGATTGATCTCCAGTTTACTGCTACCGACAGCAAAGGAGCTACTGTAATATTAAGACCTTTTATCAAACTATGTGCATGTCAAAATGGCGGCAGTTGTATCGACGTAAAGAGAAGTTCACAGAACGAAGAAGGTGATCGATTCAGTGTCCTTCCCTGCAAGTGTAGCAGTGGTTATACTGGGAAACATTGTGAAGTTGACATAGATGCCTGTAAAGTTAATTTAAATCCCTGCTATCCTGGAGTACAATGTAAGGATTTCCCTGCACCTGCTAATATGACTGGGTACGAATGTGGACCTTGTCCTTCTGGATTTACAGGAAAGGGTGACTCATGCACAGGTATTTAATCTATATCAATATTAATCAAATGTATCGCACTGTAATCATGCATCGATAAAATATTTCTACAAGGAAAAATAATAGTCATGAACCTATCCAGCCTGGTTGTTGAAAAAAAAAAGAAGAAGTAAAAGAATAAGGAGAAGATTAAAAAGAATATCTCCTATACTATATACACAAATGCTCAAACTAATTGGGGAGACTGACATAAAATCGAATATACAAATTAGGTACTACCTAATAGCGGAGCTCCTAGTTTGACTGTTTAGTACATGTTTGTAATATGTATGTTGATATCTTTTGTGTACGAGTCATGCCCAATCTAAACTGCAAATATTTGAATAATTTAACCACAAAATGAAATCATACATTAAGCGAAAAATTGAAACATTTTGCTATTAAAAGTTTAAAATAAAAGCAGTTTTGGCGCGCATTAACTAAACTAATTCCCGCAAAAATAAAACAGCGCATCAGCATCGCGATAGGCACCGACGCCGGTTGTCCGCTTAATAAGCATGTCTGTGGGAAGACATCAAAAATCGACTGGATGCCTTATCATTTCTTTATGAATTTACTTGCACTGCCCCCCCCCCCCCCCCCCCCCCCAACCTAAAAAAATCGAACTGTTTGTAAAATAATTTATGATAAGATAATTAAATAATAGTATCAATAAATTAGCTAACACTGATTTTGATTTATTTGTTAGACATTGATGAATGCTCTGGATCAAATGGCTGTTCGCAAACCTGCTCCAATACTCCTGGGTCATACGTTTGTGGCTGTAGAAAGGGTTACTCGTTGAACAGAGATGTTCGTACATGTCAAGGTATTTCACATCCGATCAATTTTATAATCCCCTCTTGTAATAACCGTTGCAAATACTATCGGCACTAGTTTACGACTACAAACAAACTGCTAATATTATTCTCACCAAAAGCACAAACATTCCTTTAAAAATTTTAATATCGAATAAACTCATGAACAGACTATCGGACATTATATTTTGGCTCAACTGTTCGACTCGATACAAGGGTCAGCCTACCTATCAAGTTGGCGCTGAGACTGTGAAGGGTATTTTTGGTCTGTCACTAATCTATATAAATACAACGACGGCCGTTTTGCTTTTTTGATCAAGATGACTTCTGCTCAGCTTAAAAAATGTCAGATACCGATATTTTCTTTTTCAAGACTACACAAACACAGATCACAACATGTTAACATTTATTCTCTTTATTCAGATATCAACGAGTGCAAACCATCAAGTGATTGTATGCATAACTGTGAAAATACAGTAGGAAGCTATCGCTGCAACTGTAACAAATACTTTAAAGTGGATCCAGCAGACTCAAAGAAATGTGTTGGTAAGTTATTGGATTTATTGGTTGGTGCAAAGTTTGTGATGGTATTGATATTCTAAGCTTAAAATTAGCTAGAGTTTTAGATTCAACAGATTGTATTTGTAGCGTCATTTCATTTATCAATTGAAAGTTAAGAGTGCAATTTAGTTAATGAGAAAATGTAGTTATTTAATTTTACGTATGCGACAAAGAAAAAATTAACATGTTTCGTTGAACGTTTTCAGCTGAAACACCCTGTAAAAATGGTAACCATCAATGCCAAGATATTTGCTATGAGTCAAATGAAGTTGCTACTTGTGGTTGTTACATGGGATACGAACTACAAGCGGACGGCAAGAGTTGTTCAGGTAATCTACCATCCACCTATCTTGATTTTGACTTGTATTGCATTCTTTAGATGATGCAGTCTCGATATTGCAAAAGATTGATGGAGTTAAATATAAAGTAGTGCTTCGTCTGTTAACCTAAAGCGGGCAAAGTTAAATTACCGAAAAATATCCACAACATGACTCAAATTAAAATATACATACTTTTCCTTTTGCACAGAAATAAATAATACAATACTAAACATGAGACTGCTTTTTATCGACAATCACGATCCTTTGAAAGTGTTTTTGGCTTTATAATTCAAATCAACTCCAACCTATCTAAGCCGATGTAGTCCAACCAATCGAACTTGATTTAATCCAATTTTTTGACAGATGTTGATGAGTGCAAGATACAGAAAAGCAGATGTAACCAGCTCTGTCAAAATACACTAGGCGGTTATGACTGCTCCTGTATGAATGGTTTTCGCCTCAGTGATGACAATGTTACTTGTGTTGGTGAGTACCGGTGCTATTGTAATAGCCCATTACCCTCTTTAAACAATAAACCACAACTTATAGTGTCTAAAATACTTCTTTAATTCATAATTGACTTTGCTTCTCCAAGCGTAAACTTACCAACTCGAATATTCAATAGGTTTCTTCTTAAATAGGTTTCTTCCGATCCATTGTCACTTAAAATACACATACCACATCTACTCAAATAAGTGGCGCAGCGCTTATCAATTTTCTCTTGATCACACTATCCCGTTCTTGATTGGACTAGGAATATTCGGAATTTAAGATAACTAAATGGGCTAGCGGCAAAGTTTAATTAATTTTGAACTGAATAATATTGCTTTTCAAGAGTAAACCGTTTATAGCGTTGAAATGAGGCACTTATTCGAGGACGGCTCTTATTCAAGTAAATACGGTAATCAGCTAGGGATAATTTTGTACACTTTTGGTTCTTCAAAATATTACAGTTATAATTTGTTACTGATATTTCCCAAAGACAGTTTGTGTAACATTTTGTTAAATGACCTGGTATAATAATCATTCTTGTCCGATAAGCTACACTCACCTGTATCAATTCGTGTTCATAATTATAATCATTATTGCTAATTTTCAATATGCACTGCAGGTTTGTCTTTGAAAATAAAAAAAAAATACGGAAAAACAATTTGACCGCATAACTATGCTAACTCCGCTTCTGTACAATTTCAGCATTCCACTAGTCCTTTAGAGTACGAGTTTGAGTGAAGTGGTTCTACCAAAAATCAACATGCAATACAATTCCCTTTAATGACCTATATTCTTTCTTTTTATGAAAAGCAAGCACATTTTTTTGTTTCCTAAGATCGAAGAAAATAATGAAAATAGTTAATGTGGTGAAATGTCGTTTTACTGCTTTCAAAGATGTATAAACTTAACTTAGGTATCTATAGTACTTTGAGCAGTGTTATGTCGTACATTTTCGTATTTAAGTGAAGTATAATTTAATTAGTCTGATATTGACTAATGGAAAACAGTCGTGCCTCCTTCGTTTTTCATTTACCGTTTACTCCGTCAACCTATTTTTGAAATAAGGGTATTAACTATTTTTAGGATGATTAACGACATGTAAATGTTTTAATTATTAAAGATATCAACGAATGCATTGAATGGACGTTTAACTGCTCTACCTCACAACGATGTGAAAATACCATGGGTTCTTATAACTGTAGATGTGATGATGGTTTGTATTGGATCGATAACAGATGTCAAGGTAAGGAAGTACTTTATTTTTTGTTATTTACAAAGATGGGGCTCCTGTGTCATCGGCTAAAAAAGTGGTAATAATGCGAAAGCAATGAAACATTGATATTTCTTCTCTTTAAAAAATGATTGGATGACTCTAGCCTTTAATGGATGGTTATTTGGGGAGATACTCTAAGTGATTTAGCGCTTAGCTTCTTAGTGCAAGTAAACTATTGTTAGTTTAAATTAACCTTGTAAAGCCAATATGTTAGAATCAAGGAGACGAAAACATCTGAATCTCAAATCAAGTTACTATTGAGTTTTTTTTATTCTTTACATTATCTAGAGCTACCAACAGGAGAAAAAGTACCGACACAACCGCCACCACTAAGACCTCCAACACCTTCAGAACAAGATATTTATAACTCCGTGAATGTGACAATAAGGCAATTAAACATATCGGAGGTAAAACATATAGATAATATAATAATAACAAATAACTATAAGTATAAGTATGAAAATATCAAATTTTCGAAATAATTAGGAAATAATTAGGACAAATAGATATTCAAATAAAAAATATATAATAAAACATTATTTTCGGTTAAAATTATCATCCTTTTCGCGGTTGTCATCATAGAAATCGCTACCACCATCGTTATTTGAAGTATCATTATAACTGGATTCTACACCATATTTTTTATAAATATACGGAAATACATTTTTTTTTTCTTTGAAAAACCTTTACATCTGTTTATAGTGGGATCTACAAATGGACCTCGCGTTTAAGAGGGGCGTTGCTCGTGAAGTGACTACCTTTTGTGCAAAGGGAAACAACTGTAAACCTCTGAAGCGGAGAGAAAGGTATGCTTTCCTATCTGAGGGAAATATATGCAAATATGAAAGTCAAATAAAATAACTAGTACGTACTTATTGAATCTATAAATTGCTTTTCAACACACACCCATTATGAACATGGGATATATTATCAAAGACGCAAATTTTAGTTTCAAAAGAAAGTTATCTGAATATTATTTCAAGTATTTCTTCATTTAACGAATGTTTGTAGATTTTATACATATATTCTTCCAATTTGTCTCAAATTCTTTGTAGGCGTTCAAACAGCTACACAATATTCACTTCAGACCAAGTGTACCTACTTCCAGGGTTCCCAGTTCAGATGTATGATTCAATCCAGGGCGACTACAATGCTATTGTAGCATGTTATGTTAAATTCCCATCAGATAGTTATACAATTGATGGTAATTTACTTACCAAAATCATCAACGGTTCCCTTGGGCGTATTGGTAAAGATATTGGAAAGTTGGTATTGTCAGTATCTATGTACCTGCATAAAAGAGAATCTACAACAGAATCACCACACACAACATCGTCTACAATTGCTCCTGATGATAGTAACATGTTGTATATTATTATTGGAAGCTCAGTAGCTGGAGTCCTTCTGATTGCTATTGTGGTTATAGCTATAGTGGTTGTACGGTAAGGTTTTTTTTTATATATAAAACAAAGATTGGAATTTTTGGTTTTTTTTTTATTACAGTTGGTAGTTTTTGGTTGATTGATTGGCAGATGTGTAGACACACGGGAAGATCGATTAAGATATGTCATATAAATATGTCATTTAGAGATAATACTTACCGTGCGCATTAGAATAACTTAGAACTTTTTTTTCAATGATTACAAATTGCACTGACCTACTTCCTAATTTATTATACAAAATTACGTGATTACTCATAACTTTAACAAATCGAAGTCAGTTTTCTATGGGTCTGTACTGTAATCGACAATCAAAATTACGTCACAAATGATCAAAACTCAAGTGGAACCACGAGTGCAGCGATATGCATCAATAAGCGAAAAAAAACAACTAAAAAAAGTTTGAAGAAAACCGTTTTATCCGCTTTCGCACGGATGTCGTGAGCACAAGCAGGTCTGGACTGTAATCGACAATGGCTCTCAGCCAATCAGCGCGCGAGAAATTCACAAGTTATGGTAAAAAAATTAATGACGATGATTATCTCTGCCATCCCTTCGTCATGAGCATCAATATTGAAATCGCGATCATCATCATTATCATTCCTATCATAATTTAAATAATCACAATTATTAAAATGATTAACATTAATATTTTATTTATCACTACAGATCATAATTACAGTTATTATTATTATCATCATCTATAGTCTACACTGCTGCCATTTTGATTTGGAATTATAATATTAACGGCAAAGTTACCATTTCTGTCTACATAGATATTGCAAGACACAGAGCAAGAAAAAGGAAATGGCCCGAAAATTGACACTAGTGGCAATGCAACAATATGATGAACCGGTTTTCTACAGTAATCCAACAACAGGACAAGAACTGGAGTAAACTTGCTTCGTCAGGATGCTTCTGAGTGGCATTTAAAAGGAACAAAGTGTCTGTTCTGATGCATGATATACTAAGAAGTACTAAGAATACAATACTCAAGTTCCACGTTATCTGATACCGATGTTATATTTGACGAAAGGCCTATTTGTTGTAAAATATTCAAAGCCAAGCACGGTAAAATGTTACCTCTAACAAGAGAAAACACATTTGAATTTACTCTAAATTGAGATTATCCCTGTGCAAGAGCACTTTTGTCAAATTGTACATCGGTGCTTGATAACATGAAACTGGAGTATATATAGCCGTATACAACTATCCATTTTTTATATTTTACTTAATTAGAAATTTTAAAGCACTAAAGCTGTAAATTAGTGGTAGTCTTTATTTCCATTGCAGCGATAATAGTTTCATCGCTACTAGAAAATTGATTTTGGGCTTTTGGTTTTTACAATACTTCAACATTCCCCTTCGCACGTTGCTGCGCCATATTGAAATGTGCAGTGGTTTCATGCATCGAAGCGAGACGGTAACGTTAAGCTTACATAGATAGAAACACTTGAATAATTGTTCCGCGAGGTCAGTGAAAAGGTATTTATCATAGCAAGTTGAACATTCGACTCGCTACGATGCAAAACCACAGCTATACCTTTTAAAATGGCGCACAGAATTGTGAAGAAGACTATTAGTTTAAATGCGAAGCTTGTACGTTAACTCGTTAAGCTACGGTAATACGAGCAACAAATTCTTCCAACTTGTCTCGCAACATCGCTGCAAAACAAGTTGGAAAGCGATGTTGCTCGTTTTACCAGCCGCGTAACAACTTGTCTCGCGTAAAAATGGCTTGTTGCAAGTTGAAAAAGTTTGTTGCAGAAAGTAGAAGGTCGTTCTACTTTTTGCAACAAAACTTGTAGATGTTGCTCGTATTACCACACCAATCCAACTTGTCTCGCAGCAAAATGACGTCAAGACGGCTGCCATGTTGTTTACTCGCTGTATTAACCAATCAGAAATTATAATTCAACTCAACTTGCTACAAGCCATTTTAACGCGAGACAGTTGGTATGCGGCAGGAAAAACGCGCAACATCGCTTTCCAACTTGTTTTGCAGCAATGTTGCGACACAAGTTGAACGATTGTGCTGCTCGTATTACCGTAGCTTTAAGTAAATGGCTAACGTTTTGTAACTTTTTGTAAGTTACGCCATCAAACTGATAAACAGATCAGAAAATTACAAAACATCAAATTGAAATTATTGAATTTATTGGTCGCGAAGCAACGATTTTCGGTGTACTTTTTAGGTTTGGGTTTAATTTCGGGTTTTTTAAGATATTAGTATTTGTAAGTTTTGGTATTATAAACATTAATTGTTAATTATAAATAAAGAAAAATATTTGGGAGAGTTTTTATTTGCTTTATGTTTTTCGTGTATGGTTTATTTGTTAAGAACAGCTACTTCGATAGTATTCTATTCACAACGGAATTATCCGTACTCCTTTGAGGATTGGAGGTCTGGCCCACTATGGAGATGTTGCCTTGGCATGGAAGACAACCCCAAAATACCAGAACTATGGACCCCAAACCTCAAAGCAACCCACATCTCAAAGCAACCTACAACGAAAAGAAGCCTACAAAACAAAAAAGCAAAACAAAAACAAAAAAAAATTACAACCTTATTTAAGAAAATGAGAAGAGACGTTTAGGGACCGTTCATTTTTTACCAGGGAGGGGGGGGGGGGGGCGGTGGATTTTAGGGGGGCCAGGAAAATAAGACAAGCTCTAGCAGGGGGGTCAAAAGAGGGGGGCCATACAAAAAATACATATTAATTTAATGCAAGAGGTCGAGGAAATGGATCAAGAAGAAGAGGAAACAAATGAAGTGAAGCGAAGTGTGTGGTTTTTTTTTTTTTTTTGGGGGGGGGGGGGGGGGGCATGAATTTAATTTGATAGCAGTGGGGGGGGGGCAGATTTTTTTGACAGCCAAAGAGAGGGAGGCCAGTTTTTTTTAAAGGGCTACCAAGGAAAACGCACCCCCCCCCCCCCCCTCCCTGGTAAAAAATGAACGGTCCCTTAAGTCTTAAAAGAGTTTGACGTGTTTAATATTAGCCGGACTAGCTGAAAGCTGCGCTAAGTTAAAATTATAAACCTTAACTTAAACACGAAACACTCAGATGAAGAAATATTTTTCCATTCAATAATCAACTTTTTGTAGAGTCATTACTGAATGTAACGTATGTAGCATTATTTGCAACTATGCATCTGGTTGGCATTCTAAGTAATAAATAAAATACGAGCGGGAGCTGAGACCTTTATGTGTTTTAAAGCCGGACGATAATATTTTATATGACTTGTGAAATTGATTTTTATACACCTTTTTATACACCTACTATAAAGTTGACATACGTAAAAAGAACATTTGTATTTAGTGTGTTAGGACTAAATTAAAAGTACAAAAGAAAGAGTTCAGCTTCAGTAATCATCTTTTGTACTTATTAATAACTTACTTATTAATTTATTCCTAACACACTAAATACAAATGTTCTTTTTTCGTATGACAACGTTCTTGCAAGTAGGTATAGCTCATGAGTTCTGAAATGTCATTAACAAATAGCGACTTAGTTGATTGCATAACAACGTTGAATAGCATAATATTAAGTAGCCTGATTTTCAGAGCGGGCCTGGGTCCTACGCTATCACACCCGCTCTGAAGATAAGCCTAAATATTAAGGGATAATAACCAAATACTTCCGTGGCTAAGTTGCCGGAAGGAGTTTCGAAATATTGAATTTTAGCAGTTCATTTAGATAGAGAGGTTGTATTAGCAACATGGCTGGTCGGTTTTCGCTCTCCACACCACACAATACCACGCATACCACGCTAAATGGGGCACAAAAGCTTTTTGGGAATGACAACAACGGCCAAATGGAGTGGCTGCTCTCAAACGTGAGAACGATCAAAATCTGACTGTTAATTTGGAACACACTTTGCCAAATATCTTAAACGTTTGGTTGTGTAAGCTCGTTGGCGAAGTGGCCATGAAAGATGGAAAGTGTGATCCACCTAAAACGCTTTATTTGTTAAATGTGCGGTTAACCGTCATTTAAGTCAGTATTAACCAGTATGTCAATGTCAGATAATTCGTTGAGTAGTAATATTAATATTTCTGTGCAAGTTCAGTATTCAACAACTGCAATATCAATTTTTTGTACGCGAAAAAGTAATATCTATGATATTTGCATGGCATACCGCGAGGGCCGTACGGGAAGTTATGGACCGAGGTTTTTTCCACTCTCTTATAATAAAAAGTGGAAAAACGAGGTCCCATAACTTCCAGTACGGCCCGAGTAATCCAGGTTAATACGATATTTATTATATAGCAATTTTAGGGAAAAAAGTTAAAATAAAGAATAAATAGGAAACATAATATTACTACCTGTTCTTCTCCGTATTTTCATTCCGAAGTAGTTTTCTCATTATCCTAAAAAAATAATCCGTCAAATAAGAAAATAGAAATCAACAAACATTTTAAATTAAGCAAGTGAGGGACACACCTTTCTGCAAAGATCTATTGTTACATCAGCTACTGGGGTGCATTGTTTTCCTGGATTTTGAGTGGCAATTGAAACAATTTTTTTGCATATATAAATCTCATGTCAAGGTATTTAGGTAACTTGTAACAGAAAATCATTTCTGGCTAGAAAGTGTGCAATCCTCCCCCCACCAATTTTATTTCTCTAGAAACGTTATAGTGATATCGAAGTTTTTTTCTAGGTTCATATTTTAAAAATATAAATGGGTTGGGTTGGATTTTTTAGTTAATAATTCATTATGCACACAAAATACCTTTTTCATAATTTGAGCATAAAATTATTGAAAAATATAGTACGCTGTATGCGTGATAAATAAGATTTTTGAATTTTTATCGAAAATATATATATCGCAGATTATTATTTGCTCATAAAGTAAATAAAATTAAAAGTCCGTTCCACCTATATCTATGATTTTGTAGTTGTCTTTTGCGGTTACATAACTAAAATAATTACAGTTTAGATAAGGCATGGCCCATGCACAAAAACTATTTACATGCACATATTGATGTTGTAAGAACAATTTAAACTGGAGCTCCGCTATTAGGTATTACCTAATTTGTATATTAAAGTTGTTGTTCTGGTTTGATGGTATTATTGTTATCAACATCTAATCGAAATGGTTAAACTAGCTATTGTATACAACTTTTAGAGTTACCCTAGCTAGGCTAAGCTTATATATTAATTAGTCAACACTGATTACATGTATTGTTTTTTGCAGTTCTTATTTCTTAATTATCCTTATTCTTATTCTTAATTCCTTATTACTAGTTCCTTTTTTTCAAAATCACTTATCCTAGTTGCCTCCTACCTATCATAAGTATAAAATATTGTTATAATTATCATTATCATTTCCATTAACAATCTATATGTAATCTTCATTATCATAATCATTAGCATCAGCATAAGCATTTTTATGATCAACATCAGCATTAAGAATCTAGTTATAATTAACATCGATCATTATCAACATCATCATCGACATCATCATCATTTTCATCATTGTTATCATGAACATCACTATCAACAATTATTATTATAATTAAACACTTTATTCTCGCTTCTGATTGGCTGAGAGCGCCAATCCCTGATATTGTCTGAACTCGAAATGATAAATAGCTGTAGCTGTAGCTTTTACCTACCGATAATAGATATATCTTGTCAAGCTCATTTAAGGTCAGAATTGAAATTGGAATACGTTTCCAAGTTTTCGAAAGCAGAATCAAGAGCCGTTCCACGTAGCTTCGAGTATTTTCAGAAATGGTCAGAAACAGCCCCACCTGAAACTTTGCCTTTTAAAAGGTAGTCATGAGCAATTAATCATTGGGCATTATTAGGTCGTTTCATTTTTAACAATATAAATTAGTAATACATTCTCACTGGCCATTGTCCCTCGGTCGATGATTAAGTTTTGGGAACAATAGGACTCCATTGTTCTAGGCTAAACAATGGAAATAGATCCGGAGGGACAAAGTGCCGTGGTAATATAAGTAGGAAAAAGTGGGCGGGAGGGTGGGGGAAAAATGCTCGAGTAGTCTTTCTTTCTAAACACCACAAGATTATTCCCCGAGGCAATATAAGTACGAAAAAGTGGGCGGGAGGGTGGGGGAAAAACACTCGAGTAGACTTTCTTTCTCAACACCACAGGATTATTCCCGGCCCGTAACATCCATCTGCCCCTTTCATCCTACTATCCGGTTTGATGTTGTTTGTCTCGCTAGTTTGGGCAACTAAGAATGAGCTAACACCAAATGCATTGTTTATATAGTCTTGCATATCATTAACCATCTCCCTTGGGAGTAGATGATCAGTGAGAATAGTAATACATTCTCACTGGCCATTGTCCCTCGGTCGATGATTAAGTTTTGGGAACAATAGGACTTTATTGTTCTAGGCTAAACAAATCCGTAGATCCCTCGTTCCGTTCGGGTTTACACTGAATCATGACATCCTTTCCTTCCGACCCCCATACCCTATGATAATCTCCTAAGGATATCTGATAATCATCCTACTTGAATCCCATCTTCTGATCATATTCCATCCCATAACTAAGACTCCCAGACCTCTTGTCCCAAAACTCAAAACTCTTCTTAAATGTTTGTCATACTGCAAAACACGTTTCAAATGTTGCAAAATCAAATATTCCAATAACTTCCTTTACCAGAAGAAACTTGTATTTAAAATAATACTTCTCCCCGAAACTCAGAATAAAACCACAGGAAGGCCGCGACCCAGAGGGTAACAAAAACGAAATACTATAGGCATAACAAAAAAACAAAAAAAGACATGAAATAAGTGTAAAATAAAACAAAGGGCTCCCCCTGACCAAACCGGACCAGGAACCCGCCCGAAGGCCGGTTATAGGGTGTTTGTTTAGATTTACCCTTCTGGTCGCGGCCGAACAAGTGGAGAAAAATAACGCAAAATAAAACAAATAGAAAAAATAAGAAATAAGCAGGTTATACGTAACGCTCCCCAAGGTATAGAGTGGTGTCTGTGACAAAATCAATTATCTTAGCCGGCCTGTAACTACTAGTTTACCTAGACAAATATGATGTAGTACAACCCTTATAGCTACTGTGCCGACATACGGCTATCCAGCCGACACACGGCTACCTACGCCACACCATTGTATAATTGTTACAGCCAAACTTGCCGACACACGGCTATCCAGCCGACACACGGCTACCTACGCCACACCCTTGTATAATTTTGACCGCCAAAAATTGCCGAAACACGGCTATAGTAGTTTTACCACTTCTCGGTGTGAATTTCCTTAAGCCAAACTTGCCGACACACGGCTGTTTACGCAGACTATGATATAATTTTATATGCCAACACATGACTGCTCTTATTGCCAACACATGACTGCTCTTATTGCCAACACATGACTGCTCTTATTGCCAACACATGACTGCTCTTGTTGCCAACACATGACTGCTCTTATTGCCAACACATGACTGCTCTTATTGCCAACACATGACTGCTCTTATTGCCAACACATGACTGCTCGTATTGCCAACACATGACTGCTCTTATTGCCAACACATGACTGCTCTTATTGCCAACACATGACTGCTCTTATTGCCAACACATGACTGCTCTTATTGCCAACACATGACTGCTCTTATTGCCAACACATGACTGCTCTTATTGCCAACACATGACTGCTCTTATTGCCAACACATGACTGCTCTTATTGCCAACACATGACTGCTCTTATTGCCAACACATGACTGCTCTTATCGCCAACACATGACTGCTCCCATCGCCAACACATGACCGCTCTTATTGCCAACACATGACTGCTCTTATTGGAAATGCACGTGAAAGCTATAACACAATAATAGAATAACAAAGTTAGGTGCTGTAAAACTAAAGGCATAGACGCTCTGTAAAATATTACAAATTAATAACATCCGCATTGAGAACCCGAAAAAGGATAGAAATGCCGACAATTAAAAATAAACTTAGCATAAGGGCGCAAAATAAAACCAGCGCGAACAAAAACGGTGACACACAGACCGATGAACTCCACACGCATAAAAAATGCCGACCACGTGCCATCACACTGACAGTGAGGACGTGAAAATAAGACATGCATGTATGACAACGGTGCGACTACAAACACAAACGACGGACAATAACGGCTACGAACAGACAAGTAATTGCACACGCATAAAACCAAAGCATGGGATGCCGACCATGAACCTAATACAAACAGCGAGAACCAAGTACGAAAAGACATGAATATATAACATGAAAATTGGCAAATACGGCCAACCTATACAATTATACTAACAAAATAGAAGTAAAATGAAAACGAGACTATTAGTAACACACTGTGCGGACAACAAACACAAGCGACGAACAACTACACCGGTGAACTCACGCCTATAAGACAAGCGATACGAACAGCGGACTAAGTACGATAAGACATATCATGACTAGGTTACACACGGTACGACAACAAACACAAACGATGAACATTTAAATACAACGGTAAACACGCCTAAGACACAATTACACGCGAGCGACTACACAAATTCTGGCCGAAAGCCGAAAACTGAATAATATAGAATAGCATACATTCGCGGCTACATAAGACACGTGTGCTAGTAACTAACCCAAGATATTCCACGTAAAATTAACATTCGCTTCCACTAAAAGTGAGTCGACGGTACACTTAACTCCAAGCACACTAAAACTCATACATGGCCAGTCTGCGCCTAGTCGTGGATATAGCATTTTTCCAACCGCCGGAGTACGAATCCAAGGTTTGATGTTGTTTGTCTCGCTAGTTTGGGCAACTAAGAATGAGCTAACACCAAATGCATTGTTTATATAGTCTTGCATATCATTAACCATCTCCCTTGGGAGTAGATGATCAGTGAGAATAGTACAAAATAGCGTCAATGTGCAAATTTGGAAAACTGCGCCCTCTGTTTCACACTTGATCAGATACTTGTGGCCTCCTTTATCTTGCACGAAAACAACATCCACGCAAGGGTTATATGGAGCAGTTGCAACTGAAGTCAAATTATAGGTTCAATGAGGGTCCTGAAAAGGGGGGGGGGGGGGGGGGAGGGGGGGGGAGGGGGGGGGGGGGGGGTCCGAACTCAATTTCCGAGTTTATATTTGGACCAAATGCTAGTCGAAAATCACATATTCAGTGTTGCTTATATTGTTAATCCCATTGCTGTTTGTTGTTCTATTGTTGTTTTAATTGTAAATCCCAGTCCCAATGCATCCAATCCTATTTTCCCATTATAAAATAAGGCCAATCCCAGCTCCCATTTTACACCTTCTGGACCCTCTTGACTTGATCAATATTTTGTGTAGAGCAGGTTGATTATATCTTGTGTATATATATTTTTCATTTAAGTGACTATTAAATATATTTTTTGTACAGTTGTTTTTGAGTGAAGTTTTGAGTAGTTTTGAGTAGAATTGTGCACACGCCACAGAAATGAATTAGGAATTGGATGGAGAGGTAGACGAAAACAAATTCAGATTTCAGAGAGTTACAATGCAAGTCTCATTTACATGAAATCAGTTCGGTATCAGTTATGCAAAATCTGGAAGTTTTTACTAGAAATGTCCGTAGACTATACACAAACACAAGTAAACATTTAAATTACTTATAAAACTTCAATTAAAAATAGTCGTTGATATACATCGAATATTCAGGTAAGACTCACGATGTCAAATGAAAACTACAACACATAGAAAATGCAACTGCTTACATTAACCACCTTTTCATAGTAATTGTCCCTTAATATTAAAGATTTCAAAGGCTAGCTTTCCATGTTTATTAAATTGAAATTGAATTGTAAAACAAAACTAGACCCTGTTGGCAGGGTTAACTGGGATACCTGGATGGTAGTGGATCCTTGGGAGCCAGGGTCTTGTTAGGTTGCCGTTGGATTAGTGACTATGCTGAAAGCGTGGATCAAGTCCCGCCAAGGGCGTGTGGTATTTTTCTCTCTTATACAGACAATGTTATTAATGTTGTCCACCAAAAAATCATTTAGACCAAAAGAAATGTCATGTCAGACCTTATCTACTCGCCCTAAATACTCGATACCAGAAATTATTGTATAAGTAGAGTTCATAATTATTATTCTCTGTTCACTGTTACTCGCTATAGAGTTTGAAACCAGAATTTATATCGTTTAAAACAAATATACAAATCATCAGATAATAATTCTTTTGGTCTTTAAGTCTTTTTTCACAGGACAACTTTTTTGACAATGACTATATGTTTATTTTGTTGTTTTCAGTAGTTTTCAGTAGTTTTTTATATATCATTAAAAGTCAACTCTTAAATTGTGTTTTGATAAAATATTATTGCCATGTGTGTTTTATTTGATTGATGACCAGTGCATAAAATCCTAGTTCTCAGTTCACAAAAAGAAAAAATGTGTGTGATTTTTGGGCTTGTTTGAATCTGCTCGATATTTCTATGTACCGGGATGCCTGTGTTACAAAATGTTGACATTTCATCCCGTTCCCTCCCCCCAAGAGCCCAAAGGCTTACTAGATTTGAGTATGCGATATAGAGTTCTAAAACTGCCTCAGAGGGACTTTTATGAAGTTGTTCTTGAGAATTGAACGTCAGAACAAGAAAGATAGATAGTTACTAAAGCAATATGTGTAATTTTTGAGGCGATTTGGGCTGTTGAGAGTGGTTTTCAGACAGGCCGATTTGAATGTTTATATCGATCGGCGTGTTGCCCTCGTGTTGACAATGTTCGCTTTGTAGGTTTCGTGAAGGAATTCACGTTCTCCGACATTGTGGAGAACAAAAATAGCACATTAATCAATATAAACTCAAGATTTCTGTTTGGAAGTGCTAGATAATATGCCGTAGCGAATGCAATTCTGCTGGCACATCGGCTTCTGTTTTGTGCTAGAAATGACGACATTGCTAACGGCGGATCCTTCCGGCCAAGATATCCTCGTCTTTATAAAGAGGAAAATAGCTAGGTATATTTCGGGTGTCAACCCTGTAGTACAGCAACTAATAATAATGAATGTCTTGGCGATCATCAGTCTAATATAGCCATTAGTTTATGCGGGATCAGAGTAATTAAAACGAGTAAACACGAGTCGATATTCGATCGAACAATCATATCACAATGACTCGACTTCACGTGAATTTTCTGTCAAAATAGTGACAACGCCAATCACCGTCAATCACATCACAAATAAAAACAAGACACAGACCTGATATATGATTGGACGATATCAGGGTTGTCATGGTATCGACGAAATCAATGGGACAATATGTCATGGCGTCGAGGCTATTGCGAGGCCGCAATTACCCTCTGGGTAATATTGCGCAATTTGTTCATTTTGTCGAGCAGGAGAAAAAAAACAAAAAAAACAAAGGCATTTTAAGACTGTGATACCACAGGTATCCCAGTAAAAATCATAATTGGCAAAATTGTTTTTCGACAAACTAACAAATCCCGTGGGAGTGGAGGTGAGTAAGCGAGTGACTTCGCTGTGAAATACAAAATTGCGTATATGTTAAAATATTGTTTACATTCAAATTTTCTGGAAAAATTACCTTTTCATCGATGCTTTTGCGTTTTATTACATTGTAATATTACTTCTGAACCAGTTAAATGTATGTTCTATATTTTAAAACCAATCTGATGTTGATGTATATAATGTCCATCGATTTTGTTAATTCTAAATTTACTTGCATTTTACGATAATATTTTTTAGCCAAAATGCAATGTGGCCAGAAATGTTTTTCATTGGAGTTCAAGTACTACTATTCCTCTTCATTTTGTTATAAATAGTTATTAGGAAATCATAATTTTTGTATGAAAAAAACCCAATTATGATAAGTACCAAAATTACATTTCTCACGACAACCTCGAAAATGCTCTTCCTTCAAATATCCATAAAAAACAAAATGCTATTCAAAATAAACCATATTGTTCAAAAGCTATAATGGTGTTCTATAAACCGTATAAAAAATAATAAAAAATATGCAGAAGAAAAGCCCCACAAGATCTACAAACTTTACACATGTTCGCAATTTCAAACGGCAAAGTTTGGCCGAAAATAGGTCAAACTTTGAACGGATGTCATGTGACCGCTTTAAAATGAAATTACCTAATAATGCCCATATGATTACTTGCTCATGACTAGTAAGTAAGTAAGTAAACTTTATTTAGGCAGGGTAGCCCATTCAGCAATTAGGCTTGTATCCAGAGGGGCCTAGCTTTCACCAGGCAAAGTTTCCGGTGGGGTTGTATCTGACTATTCACTGAAAATACTCGACGCTTACGTAGAACGGCTCTTAATTAAATCTTAACTCTAAACTTACAAATAAATGCATAATCATATAATAATAATATAGTACTATTACATAATAATAATTAACAATTACTGAATTTGATTTTGCATGATACGGCTTCGGCAGATAACACGGCCTTTATCTGGACAATTTACGATATCATGCGCTCAACCTCCAATCAACCTCCAATCCCATCATTATTATTATCAACATTTTCATTATCATCCTCATCGTTATCATCGTTATTTTCAACATCATTGTTATCATCATCATTATCATCGTATAATTTTCATCATTATTATCCTCAATTATTATTATCATTATCAGAATCATTATCGTCATTATCATCATCATCATTAACATCATCAGTTAACAATATAATCATCATCATCATCATCATCATCATCATCATTAACAATCCAATAATTATCATCATCATCATCATGATCATTATCGTCATCACCCTCATCATTATTCACTATTAATATTTTGGTAATTATTAATTGATATATTTTTTTTTCACCTGCATATTAACATTACTTATGCTCTGGTTGAGTGATTAAAAAACTAAACGTTCTTAAATGAAATCGAATGAACAATTTTGATTTTTTCTTTTGAATTTAGTACTTCTAGTGTTATTAGTTCTTCTCCTTCAGGGGCTAATTATCATTATGGCGTTGAAAATCCGAATTAACTAATTTTTCTTGCCTTTCTTTTCGTTTGCTGGGGAGTTTGTGGCGCTTTTCTTTTCTTTTGCTGGGCAGTTTGTGGTGCTTTTCTTTTCGTTTGCTGGGCAGTTTGTGGTGCTTTTCTTTTCGTTTGCTGGGCAGTTTGTGGTGCTTTTCTTTTCGTTTGCTTGGTTGTTTTTGGCACTTTTCTTTTCTTCTTAGCTGCGTACTCTTTCATCACTATTGTGTACATCTCAGTGAAGCGAAAATCTGAATCAGGCGTAAACTCACCAATCCTGCTACAGCTTTTTATGTAATCAAAGTACGGCCAGTGCGTATGGTCATTGGTGCCGTAGGCATAACACTGAACGGTAGCACAGAAGTCATCGGTATCGTTCTGCAAGCGATGCGTCTGGTACCATCTTGGTGAGAGCCAAGTAACATCTCCTTTTTTCACATCCAATTTTCCCAATTCCTTTAGACCTTCACTGGGAGCGTCATCTTGGCATTTGCAACAGTTTTGAATTTCATCTTCTGTCATCTTGTTGTAATTGTGGACGGTTAGTCCACCATGCAGCACGCGGATAACAGCGTATGCGTTACCATGGTTATGGACAGGACTGCCATGGGATTTCGGCCAGAGTTCAAGGACGTATGGCACTCCAGGGCAAGCACCGTATTCTTTTCCCAGTGTGATGCGAAGGTATGTAAGATTCAAGCTGCCAAACTCGCCTTTTTTCGCCTTGAGTCTCTTATTCAAAGCACATCCTTCTGTTTCGATACTGTAGCGGATTGCATCTGTTAGAGAGAACGTGTATTTTTTGACATTGTCAGGCACATAGTCAAGGTCAACGTTAATGGCAGTAACGTTGGCATAAAGAGCCTGACACGCTGGGGGAAGACTGCTGGAATAGATGAATCTACCGCTGTCCAAATCAAAAAGATTAGCTTTTGAGCTATCCTTTACCAACGGTTTGACGTCACTAACCAAAGGCTCTGGATCGAAGTCTACCTCAGGCTCTACATCAGCCAGGTTCGCGTGGTATGCTGCGTCGGTCTGATCACTACCTTGAATATTGTCATATAGCTCTACCTTTCTTTTGACTGAAGGAGCAAAAATAGCTAGATGCTCGCTTTCATCTGTTTTCTTGAATTGATATTGTAAGATGGTCGTCTTTTCCATGCAGTATCCCTTGCCATACTTGACAACCATTCGGTCACTGTCATAGCTCAACCAATATGTACATATATTACGAGGTTCAAGGCCTACGTCACCTCCAAAATATTTGTCGTGTGTGGTTTCGTCTAGTTGTTTTTCTTTCTCGTTCTTCTTTTTGTAATGAAAAGACACGCTTTCTTCTTGAACATGAAGACCTATCCACGATTCTCCTGCCATATCATCATTCGTTGGGCGCACCACCAGAAAGAATGGTGACTCCTGATGAAAATTAAAGAGCAAGATGCCTTTACCAATTACTGGGAACTCCTTACACCATCTAGGTTTTCTATCATTGTCAGAAAATGCATCTATGAGGGCTTGGTGGGCTTCAGCTGTAGGATACATTCTAATCTCCAAGGAATCAGACTTGCTATCGGAGGCGTATTTTTGGTGCTGCAACAAGAACATAATTCCTACTAAATTTAATTGCAACACGAGTACTGAGAGACATTGATTGCGTGTATTGATTGCGTGTATTGACTTTTGTAAGTTGGAAATACGCTATTTTCCATACATCGGTTAACTGGTCACAGAAAAAACATTCAATCGAGGATGCAAGCTAGATAGTTTAATAGGATTATTCTCAATTTAAAATTGCAGCCTCGACTACATGCTTTAAATTTAGACCAGTGAACTGAAGCATGGAAAGTTGATAGTGAATAGGGGTGGTTGGGTAAATGCATGTATGGATTGATGGATGGATGGATTGTTGGATTTCGTCACTTTAGCGTGGCTTCACGACTACAATTGTGAGACAGCAGTCGCGGCATGCAACACAATCTCAAAGTGCTTTACTTTACATCTATGCGTGTAAGATGTCAAATAACTCATCCCCTACTGTAAGTCCAGTTCCAAAAATAGACATTTTATCGTTGATTTACGGTAAATTTTGAATAAATGTACTCAATTCAATGAATTGTATATATGAAGCTACATTTTGTAAACGGGCTGCAACGACTCAGTTGGACGTCACTGTAAGCAACTCCAACCTAATGCATTATATGTAGCTTAACAACACAACAAACATGTTTTTTGCCTTAAAAGGCAACAATAAATGATAATAGGCACAATAATTTTTATGATCAAAATTCATTTAGCGGCCAAGGTTGGCAAAGCAATCACGATATTTTAATGGACATTCGTCTCTACCTTCTTAAACATGTATGTGTCTAGTGTGTCGCAAGGTTGGATGCACTCTGTTGAATGTTTAAGTGTTTACTTCAAATGTATACCTCTTAGTGTAAAGAAGCTGGCTGGAGGTTGGATTTTATGTTAAATGGCGAATTCAAGGGCGGCGGAGCACATTTCAAAATAAGGGCCTAGAATATCATTTTTTTCATATTGAACTCAGACTAAGGCAAATTAAGAGTCATTGTCTGAGAAAACCATGCAAAATCAAAAGACCTGTAAAGATGGGGGTTGGCCGAATCAATTCATACTAACATCATACATAGGTTGGGTGGTAACATGTATAAATATGACAGACTTAGCTTGTCAACCCTTCTCATTCTAGAAATACGACTACCCCTACCCCTCCCCCCAGAAATCACAGTTTTTACCCTTGTAATTTTACCGAAGTTTACGACCTCCTAGAACACTTAAAATGAAACGTATTCTCTTCAAATTTCTTCTGTGTGGAGTTAATACCTTATAGTACTTGTACAAATCAAGATATACTTAAATACATCCATACGCTATCTGTAGCCGTTAGAAGTTGTGCACACTCTAAATCGTTGATACGAAAAAGTGTTTTTTTGACCCGCCAAAAAATACACAAACGCGATGCTGAGAGAAACTCAAACCCAAAATCAAACCCTCCTTGTTCCACTGTATCAGAATCAAAAGTAATAGTTTTGGGCCATACAGTTTGAAAGATGACAGAGATGCTCAAATATGTCGAAATTACCTGAAATAAGGCAAAATGGTCCAGATGAGTTCAGAGCGTCATATGTAGTCCATTTCAGGTGTAAAATGAATCCAATTCAGTTTATAGCTAATATTTGCTTTCCGGAAGTGTAGTATGACATGTACTGGAGCTCAAATTGTCGATTTCACTTCTTTTTGTAGCATATTCGCGAGCTTGTAAACAAATCGTCGCCATCTTGGAATCCATTGCCGCGAGAGACTGAGCACTAACTAGGACACAGGCAGCCCAAGCAAATCACGCAAATTCAGTGGATTTTTTTGCATTTTTTTTTTTTGCAATAAAATGTTACTAAACTTTGTCTGTAGTTATTGTGATGTATTTAAGTACTTTTTGGATGATTTTTGGCTAGTTTTATTTACACAAGGCAGGCGACTCGAGTGGACATTACCTTCACTTTAATTCATCGGCAATTTATCCCCGAAAAATATTACTAGTGGGGGAGAAATTATAAATATGGCCTAAAACTAGCCAAAAATCATCCAAAAAGTATTTAAATACATCACAATAACTACAGACAAAGTTTAGTAACATTTTAATGCAAAAAAAAAAGAATGCAAAAAAATCCACTGAATTTGCGTGATTTGCTTGGGCTGCCTGTGTCCTAGCTAGTGCTCAAGCTCTCGCGGCAATGGATTCCAAGATGGCGACGATTTGTTTACAAGCTCGCGAATATGCTACAAAAAGAAGTGAAATCGACAATTTGAGCTCCAGTACATGTCATACTACACTTCCGGAAAGCAAATATTAGCTATAAACTGAATTGGATTCATTTTACACCTGAAATGGACTACATATGACGCTCTGAACTCATCTGGACCATTTTGCCTTATTTCAGGTAATTTCGACATATTTGAGCATCTCTGTCATCTTTCAAACTGTATGGCCCAAAACTATTACTTTTGATTCCGATACAGTGGAGCAAGGAGGGTTTGATTTTGGGTTTGAGTTTCTCTCAGCATCGCGTTTGTGTATTTTTTGGCGGGTCAAAAAAACCCTTTTTCGTATCAACGATTTAGAGTGTGCACAACTTCTAACGGCTACAGATAGCGTATGGAAGTATTTAAGTATATCTTGATTTGTACAAGTACTATACGGTATTAACTCCACACAGAAGAAATTTGAAGAGAATACGTTTCATTTTAAGTGTTCTAGGAGGTCGTAAACTTCGGTAAAATTACAAGGGTAAAAACTGTGATTTCTGGGGGGAGGGGTAGGGGTAGTCGTATTTCTAGAATGAGAAGGGTTGACAAGCTAAGTCTGTCATATTTATACATGTTACCACTCAACCTATGTATGATGTTAGTATGAATTGATTCGGCCAACCCCCATCTTTCAACCCTTGCATGGTTTTCTCAGACAATGACTCTTAATATCTCATTTTTGTAAAATGAGAAGGAGTTTCAGCTCGACACATATCATTCCTTTTAATTTGGGGGGTCTCAGTCAGTTATTACCCATCCACTTGACTGCACTTTTAAGCGTCTATCTTGGATATGTACCTCTGTACCTCTCTGGTCTCACTAAATTTTATAAAGAGGTTTACATTCTAATTAACTATCGAATATAAACTTATAGCCGTTGGTACCAATCGGTACGCTAGATCTTGTGTAAGGGAACAAAACGGACATTAAACATTGTTGGTATTGCAGAATGGCTACAATCGTTATACATATCAAACCATTTTGTCCAATATTGTTGCTAACTAATACATTAAAAATGGTTTATAACACTGGAGGAAAAGTCGGATTCACCATATGTGTGAATATGGTGTGAATTTGGTGAACCATATTCGCATTATATTCACACCCCCAGTGAACATGATATTTACACCATGTGTTAATATAGTGCGAAACTAGCCAAAAAAAAAGCCAGCCAGAGTACGTATTTATAATGTGAACTACATGCAATAGAGTGAGTAACACTTATTCTTTAGTGTGCCTTGATTTTGCAATAGCGCAAAGGAATGAAGACTCGAAAACGATTTTACTTTGTGTATTGTAATTAGTTTAGCTTTAGATGTGTCTTGTGTTTTGATTTTGCAGCAGCGCGAAGGAATAGAGTCTCGAAAACAATTTCACTTGTGTATTGTGGTTATTTAGCTCTAGATGTGTCATGTGTCTTGATTTTGCAGCAGCGCGCCGGAATAGAGACTCGAAAACAATTTCACTTGTGTATTGTGGTTATTTGAGCTCTAGATGTGTCATGTGTCTTGATTTTGCAGCAGCACGCCGGAATAGAGACTCGAAAACAATTTCACTTGTGGTTATTTTAGCTCTAGATGTGTCTTGTGTCTTGATTTTGCAGCAGCGCCGGCGAAGGAAAATGGACTCGTAAACAATTTCACTTGTGTGTTGTGGTTATTTAGCTCTAGATGTGTCATGTGTCTTGATTTTGCGGCAGCGCAACCGAATAAAAAGTGATTTTACTTGCGTATTATGATTATTTTAGCTTTAGTTGTGTCTTGATTTTGCTGCAGCGCAAACGAATAGACTTAAAAACAAATTTTTTTTTGCATATTGTGCGCTAGGACACTTGGCTGATTGCACGTGCACACTAAATTTAGTCTATTCACGCTTCGACTATTTTTCACTAATTTCTACTAAATTTCGACTAATTAGTTTTTGTGTTTCACTGTTATATTGTTTGCACTCTAATATGATATAAACTTACATTTTCCTTATTTACAGATATCCTATTTTTGTCGTTTGAGCTAACCGTTCAATAAGTATTAATTATCATTCGCCGGGATCATTCTCGTTACAGTGTATTATTATTTTTATCTATCGCCAGATAACAGCAATTTAATTGTTGAAGAGTTCTAAAATTGATACAAAATCGTTAAAATTCTAGTTACCAAATAGCATAAAGAACTAAAATAGTCGAGATTATAACAACAAATAGAACATATATTAAATTTTGCTTCTACATCAACCTACCAATCAAATATCCGTATTTTAATATTGACCAATCAGGCGCGAGTGATTTGTTATGCAACCAATTTTGAATATGAGGCTTAGTCACGCGTCAGTTCAGCGACGTCGGTTAGAAACACTTCAACAGATCTACGGCTGTACGGCTCGTAAAAGAACTTTTATCTTTTGATAAGCGGAGCGAATTCTCTAAATATCCGTAGGACATAAACAGCAGTTGCTTAGAGTGAGAAGAGTCGGCAGAGATGAAGTAAATCTAGGACTAAACTGCTGTTATTGAGGGATGCTGAAGGCAACGATGCTGAAGGCAACGATGCTGAAGGCAACAACAAGAAGTCAACACGTTTCGAATTAAGACAAAGTTAAAATCACCGTAATTCGACGTTTTAGTGAACAAGATGACACACTAAGCAGGGACAAAGATTTACTAGAAGGTTAATATTACTTGTTTGAACTGTTTAGGGTTAAGTAGTATTAATTTTGATGTAGATTTGTTCGACAATGTTTCTACCGTTGAACGGCGTTGTATGGCCCCAGCCAAATGTCTGTTAGGCTAAACTGCTGTTAGACATGTATATTTCTGTTAGACCCGCGGCCTATACTAGTTTACTCTCTAGTTTCCATTCATGTGTCTTAATTTAAAGTTGTAACTGATTATGGTTTTATGAAATAAAGTATTATCCGCTATATCAGACCTGATTGATTAATTCATTCACATCATATTCACGTGAGAAAGAATACGAGTAAAAATGATATTTGCATCAAATTATTCCGAAGTGAATATAAAGTGTAAACGGTGTTTGCAATAAGTTCACCTATGGGGTGAATATGATGCTAATTCAACATTCACATCATATTCACGAGAGAAAGAATACGAGTAAAAATGATATATGCATCAAATTATACTGAAGTGAATATGAAGTGAAAACAGTGTTTGCAATAAGTTCACCTATGGGGTGAATATGATGCTAATTCAATATTCACATCATCTTCACTAATATGTGAATGTAATGTGAAAAAGGTATTCAACGTCTTCACTTAATGGTGTGAATACGTAGTGAAGATCATATTCGCGTTGGTGTGAATATGATGGAATGTGGTTGAATATGATATTCACAGCACATTCACTACACATTCACACTGCTGTGAATCCAATTTTTCGTCCAGTGTAACTACTCTTTCGTTCTTCTGATCTTATGCTCAGGCTAACCTTTATCTGTTCAACTACTGACTGACTACAACATTTTGGTCAGAAGAGAAGCAGTAACTCCGTTTCTCCACATGGGTTTTGGTCGCCTTGATTATATATCTTAGTTAACTTATTGCTTTGGTGAATTATTTGGTTTTAAAATAAAAAAATATTGAAGGTCTTAAAGTTAATGAAGTATTATATTTGTTCATTTTATTCAATGCATGGGCTATCTTTGTGGCAATAAGTCATTAACCTTATGCATTCAATACTCGCAACATCACGAAATTTACAATCCTATATTCATATACTGTTTAAACTTTACATCATTTTTTATCTATGTATTTACTGACATTTATAATATCAGTTTTAAATAAAAATCAATCTTCCCCAAAAAGCCACAAATATCAACTAGCTTAACTTTCTATTAAATAAAAGCATTGACATTTTAATACTGTTGTTGTATTGGTTATATGATGTAGTAAATCTGTTCATATTCCAGTTAAGAAAAGAGCTACAGTTGAAGAGTGTTTTGTAAGGTAGGCGTAATATATAAATTTCAAGCGCATCATTAAACCTCGATTACTTCTCCAAAATTCAATATTTTTGTTAGATATTACTACATCCATTTAATATTTACGCTTAAATATATATCTCTGCCAAAAATAGAAGGAATTGGTGATAACCGTTGTAGATACATTTTTCGAATTTGCATGGTTTACAGACGGACTCGCTCTTACAATATGAAGATGAAAAGGAACTGATAGAAGTGAATGTAATACTGAATAGTAACTCATCTTTTCTTCTCAGCTGGGCAAACAACATTTTATATTCAAGCTTGGATCATTTTTTCTGACCAATTGTTTCTTACCTTAGTTTTGTAGAGCGTCTTTCCGACCTAGCTTTACAATATATCTATACTTGCTTTTTGCTCTGATGAGTCGGCCACTGAATGTGATAGTCAAAGGCGCTCGAGTGCTTTTTGAGACTAACTTTATTATCGTCACTATAAAGGAACGCCCATAATTTATGAATCGTCGGCGGTGGGGTGGTGGGTGATGGGGGGGGGGGGGGGGGGGGGTGGGGGGGGTGGTAGTAGTAGGCAACCACATCAGTTTTGCAAGCAACATTTTGGGGTGCTATTAAAAAAATATCTTAGAGGAACATGAGTGTATTGCATTTGATGCACACCCACTGATATTCTGAGGAATGATATTCATGGAAAGTGGTGAATAGGGGTGGTTGGGTAAATGTGTGTATGGATTGATGGATGGATGGATGGATTGTTGGATTACGTCACTTTAGCGTGGCTTCACGACTACCATTATGAGACAGCAGTCGCGACATGCAACACAATCTCAAAGTGCTTTACTTTACATCTATGCATGATCATCTATTACACCTTTACATGATGTCAAATAACTCATCCCCTACTGTAAGTCCAGTTCCAAAAATAGACATTTTATCGTTGATTTACGGTAAATTTTGAATGAATGTACTCAATTCAATGAATTGTATGAAGCGACATTTTGTAAAAGGGCTGCAACGGCTCGGTTGGACGTCAATGTAAACAACTCCATCCTAATGCATTATATGTAGCTTACCAACACAACAAACAATCATGTGTTTTTGCCTTAAAAGGCAACAATAAATGATAATAGGCACAATAATTTTTATGATCAAAATTCATTTAGCGGCCGAGGTTGACAAAGCAATCACGATATTTTAATGGACATCCGTCTCTACCTTCTTAAACATGTATGTGTCTAGTATGTCGCAAGGTTGGATGCACTCTGTTGAATGTTTAAGTTTTTACTTCAAATGTATACCTCTAAGTGTAAAGAAGCTGGCTTGGGGTTGGATTTTATGTTAAATGGCGAATTCAAGGGCGGCGCGAGCACATTTCAAAATAAGGGCCTAGAATATAATTTTTTTTTAAATATCTTAGTGGAATATTAGTGTATTGCATTCTATACACATGCACTGATGTTCTGAATTGTTTCTCCCTGTACCACAGTGCACATTACGTTAGTATCAAATTTTGTCAATTTTGTCAGATCTTTGGATCTATTGTCACCCACACAAACACAATATAACGCTTCCTAGTCAAAACAATTGAATCCTCAGCTTTTTAGTAGCTGCGCTAAATTTAGAAAATTAGTAGTAATTTCTAAGTATACTCAAGTGTTTTTCATTTTCATTCTTCAACTTCAGTTGCTTTTATATACAATTCTAGAAACTAGAAATATGTCAATCGAATTTACAAGTACTGTGAGTCTATATTATTGAAAAGTAGAACTATTTACAACTTGTCGCCCGCATTAAGAAGAGGAAGTTGATAGTTATGCATAAATGAGCTAACTAAAGCCCCGTGCAAACGCACGCAACATTGTTGGCCAACATCACGCAACATTGTTGAGCCCAACATGTTGCGAGCGTTTGCACACCATGTTGCGTGTTGTTGCGTGTGGCCGCAACATGTTAGATGTTGTTGGATGTTGTTGGATGAAGTTTGAAACTGGTCAAACTTCAGAGCCAACAAGTCACAACATTTCTTTTGTTTCGCGGTCATCGAAGCGTAGCCCAACAATGTTGCGTTCGTTTGCACAGCACATCCAACAATGTTGAGCTGGTGGCCCATCGTTGTAATAGGGAAATGTCAGCAAAATCAAACTAATATGGAGTTTTTCCTTAATAAAGTAAAATAAAAAATTCATAAAAATTTTAAGACAAAAAAAAATGAAAAAAAAATTCAAAAGAAAAATATGTATCGCTTAGAAAAAGCAAATATAAACAAATAAAATAAAAAACATTAAAAAACGACTTGAAATTCAACAGTGAGCAAGATAGTCACCCATTATTCAACATGGCGCCCCAACAAGCAGTGGTTTGTAGGGAGTTGTGGGTATTTGTGTCCCAGAATCCAGGGGAGGGGGGACTAGAATACTTTTATTCATACAGTACTCATATTTAGAGAGAAAAAAAATCATTTTCCTAAAATGTTAATGGGCTAAAGCGCAATCCACACTGCAAGGCAAGGCTCCGCCGTCGACCCTGTGAATGTTTAATTTAAACTTTTCTTACTGTTTACAAGTTTAAGCTCGACAAAGTCTCAGATTTTGAATATGTTTACTCGAATGATGCAACTTTCAGAGACTCATTTTTTCCCGTGGTATATATTGCATTTTAAACACATGCACTGATATTCTAAATTGTGTCTCTCTGTGTGCACTAGTGCACTCTACATTGGTGGCAACTTTTTTGTCAGATTTGTGGATCTGTTGTCAGATATTTCCGTGGGCGTCACATCAGTTTATTTACAAAGTTCTTTATAACTTCGTAGTCAAGTTTTGAATCAAAATAAAACCTTTACAACGCTTTAATTATATAATAGTTGCTGAAAATTATGTTCTTTGGAGATCGAAACAATCACTTCAAAGAAAACAAACAGCGGTTTCAGATGGTTTTAAACTGTGTTTTTTAATGTAAAAAAGTGAAAGAGAAACACCACTGATAGCTCCCCTCAATTCATTAGCCGCCAACATACATTCAAAGCTCTCATTGCCAACCCCCCAAAAACACACAACAACACTAACACAATATAACGCTTCCTTAGTCAAAACAATGGAGCCCTTTTTAGCAGCTGCACTATATTTAGAAATTTAATATACCCAAGTGTTTTTCAATTTCATTTTTAAGTTTCAGCTGTTTTAGGTATAATCTCAGAAACTAAAAACCTGTCAATCAAAAGTCAATTGAAAAGTACAAACACTGTTCAAGTCTATATTATTTAAAAGTAGAATTGTTAATTACAACTTGTCGCCAACTTTGAAAATTATAAGTTGATAGTTATGCATACATGAGTTAACAATTCCGTGATGTCTTATAGCTGATTTTTTCCGGATAAACAGGACATAATTCTCCCTAATTGAGTACACGTTTGTTTTGAGTAAAACTGAATCAACCATCTGATTGAAAAAACAATGACTTCAAAAATTTGTTTGCAAGGAAGAACTGTCATGTCTTATATTTAATGTCACGACCACATAGTATCATGTTTAACAGCGAAAACAAAAAAAGTAAGCAAAAACCAAACTAAACTGCATATATACAAAGTTTTGATGTTTCAAATTGGAAAATGCATTATTCTACTAGTTCTAGATCGTCTTGGTCATGTTACACACTGTGAATGGTCACATTTTTACGCAACGCACATATTGACTTAGAGTACGAAAGCCAAGGAGGGACTTCCGGTGTCCGACTTCTTTTTTCCGACTTCTGATTTCCGACGTCTGATTTCCGGGGGGGGGGGGGGGGGGGGGGGGGGTGTACTCCCTTCAAAAATGGATAGGGGTGCTCGCGTACGGTTTTGAAAATGACCCTAAAAGGTACGGATAACCTAACTCAGATACTGATTTTAGACCCTAAAAGGTACGACCACATTTAACATTTTTTCAATATGTATAATCTTAAGTTCGAAAACTGACACTAAAAGGTACGGTGCCAGTTCGAGACCCTAAAAGGTCCGTCGAGCACCCCTATCCCTTTTCTAAGGGAGTCCTCCCCCCGGGTTTTCGATGCCAAGCTGATTTCCGATTGCTTGCCGATTTAGTCACATGGTACGTGAAGTGCCAGGCAATGCTTGGTATTCAAATCACATGTAGTTTACAGCCAGATCAACGAATATTCCACTTACTTTTTCTGCTGTTTTATATATATAGTGCTTGTAGAAATGTAGAAATAGGCCGTATGTGTATATGTGGTTTTGAAAGACCGTTGACCTTTTGTCCAGAAGTGTGAGTGATAGCTGGTAGAGATATTCGGTATAGGGAGGTTGCAGTCTCTAATTTTCATATCTCTCATAATGATGAAAGTCAATATCTATTTGTTCGAAATTTCAAGTAAAAGTAAAGACTATTTTGCAATCTACCTGACAATTTATTTATTGCGTGACACATATAAACCACCATGAGAAGCCACAAGTGATAAGTGACATGGGTCAAATAGGCCAGATCGCTCTCTTGAAGCCGTTGTTGGTATTTGAAAAATGATTTGAAATTTACGACAGAAAGTAACTTTAAAGCAGTTTAAATCCAAAGAAGACAATGTTTAAATCCAAAGAAGACAATGTTTTATATCAATTAAATTTGACTTGCCTAAATAGTTATATAACCTTTGGCTCAGGCGTATCTTGGAGTACATGAATCGTAGTTTATGCTTATTTATTACACCAGGAATTTCAGAGTATTTTGCGTTCATGTGACCAGCCGATGCCAGGGCCATTTCCGGACCCACTCAAAAGCGAAGGGAGGGCCCTGGGAACGAGGTTGGGCTTCCACAACAGCGTACATGATGGATGAAGAGGTAAGCAAAAGTAGTAGAAATTAGAAACTAGAAGTACGCTAGAAACACGCGTACGTCTAATTAACGTAAGGATAGCTATTTAAAACATGCGCTTGATTGCAGTGTTTAATAAAAGATTGCAGTAATTCGATCATCGGTACAAAGGTCACCGATCGGAAGTCAGAAATCAGAAATCAGAAATCAGAAATCAGAAATCAGAAATCAGAAATCAGAAATCAGAAATCAGAAATCAGAAGTCGGAAATCGGAAATCGGAAATTGGAAGTCCCTCCTCGGCTTTCGTACTTACAGAGCTAAAGCTTGTCAACTTCGAGAACAAAATATTTTAGTTCTATTGAAACAAAACTACATATTTCTCAGTAGAGTAGAGTCGCACAAGGCGAGAAAATATATATAAATGGAAACTAATGAGTAAACTAGTATAGGCTGCGTCGGTGTTTGATATAAATAAAAAGAAATATAATATATATATAAGTTTAAATTCTTTCGTCACTTAATGTAAAATCAGTGCGACCCCGTTTCTGCCATTATTTGGCGTATGCAAATATTTTATGGTTTTGTCAAATTCTTTAAAGTATATTCACAAGCTTCGATCAATCCTTACTCAAGAAAACAACACCTTTATCTCGAAATGTGTCACCAAAACTGAATTATCTTAGAATGGATGACATTAATGCAGCTTGATCTGCACTGTATGAAATGTACGTCAACAGAATATATATGCGTCGGACTGAAAATGCGCCCTCGTGAAAAATCGCAAAAAATTGGAACTGTCAGACAAACTACGTTGGCAACTTTTTATTTTAAAAGGACGATCAATTTCCGTGAAAAGTGTCATAGTAACTCCAACGCAGCTGTAGCAAGGTACCTGAATGCTACATTAATGGTCAAATAAGTGTGTACTTATCGTTGTTAGTAAATATAGTTCTAGTTATCAGAAAACCTTTCTTAATAATCAATAATCAGCTGTTTTTAGCATCAGTTTGACAAGTGAATCATAAATACCATAGCTCCCCCTACCCCCTCCGACAAGCATTCTTAGTTTTCTAAATCAAAAGAATTTAATCATTTTTAGTAGCTGCGCGAAAGTATACTCAAGGTTTTATTGTCTTTGGGCAAGACAATTCATTCTCTCAGGCCCTGTCCACACGTAGCCGGGTATTTTTGAAAACGGATATTTTTTTATCCGTATTCAAAAATATCTGCGTCCACACGTAGCGTATTCGAATCGTATTTGCCCGTCCACACGTATACGCAAATACTCTTCGAAAACGCTAGCCATCCATACAGAGCACGCATGCGCTCTTTACAGTAGCACATCCGCGAAAAACACTTTGCGCCATCTTTGTTTTTTACGCTCGCTTCACAATCCAACCGCTTTTTATATAGTAAATATGTCTAAACAGGCGAGTAAATCAAAGGGAAAAGGGAAGGCTGTATTCTACATATTATTATATTATTTTAAAGGTCCAAATCGCCGTGGTTTTGCTGGCCGTCTGTTTATGCTCTTTAACGGCGCTGTTTTAACTCCAGATCAGCGAAATTATCCTTAAAATCTTTTGTCGCCTCCTTGTATAATTAGCTTGAATGTTTAAATAGGCAACTTGCGATTGTATGTAATGTTTACAACATGAGCGGCCGTGTTGTATCGGCGATACAACACGGACGCGAATGTTGTAAACGACTTAAAAAAATGTCTAGGTTAGCTCTTTCATATTATACCAAAATTTTCAAGATTAAAATAAATTTTGCCGTAAAATTACCAGTTAAAACTTATGCAAATATCTACAATACTAGTGTTGTATGAAGATTTACAACACTCGTCATGGTCATGATTTCTTTTGAAAATGTCTCATTAATTATTCATGAATCTTTTAAGTAGTGTTTACAACATGAGCGGCCGTGTTGTATCGGCAGATACAATCGCAAGCCGAAGGCGCGCGATTGTATCGCCGATACAACACGGACGCGAATGTTGTAAACTACTTAAAAAATGTCTAGGTTAGCTCTTTCATATTTTACCAAAATTTTCAAGATTAAAATAGATTTTGCCGTAAAATTACCAGTTAAAACTTATGCAAATCAGGATATACAACACTAGTGTTGTATCAGATTTACAACACTCGTCATGGTCATGATTTCTTTTGAAAATGTCTCATTAATTATTCATGAATTTTTTAAGTATCGATATGTAGGCTATAAAATTTGAAACAAGCCCAAGAAGAAGTGAAACGTGAGCAGCCTGACGTCATCGTATTCAAAAAGCTCCATTTTCGCCGTCCACACATATACGATAAACCTCCGGCTAAAGCAATCTACAGTCTAGAGAGTGTATTCGAAAACCTCCTTTTTCGGTGACCGAAAACGCCGTTTACGTGTGGACGGAAGGCGTAAACGGAGGAAAAAAGCTCCATTTTCAAAAATACCCGGCTACGTGTGGACGGGGCCTCAGTGCCTCGACTTCTCGGATAAAGACGTAATGCCAAACGTCCCGTCTGCCTTCACTCTAATTCCTATATAAGTTGGACGTAAAATATCCTGTTGTGCTCTTCGAAAAGACCATTGCATGGGTTGTCTTCCAGCACAGCAGTCAGGTCATACTACAGGGCACATTGTCAATTGTCAATTGTCTTGATTATATGCACATGCTAGAAAGCACGCAATAAGCAAATTTAAAAAAGTGTATAGTTTCAATTGTCTTATACATCTTCTTTATATTCTCGTTATACAGTGTTTTTTTTTTCTTCTAATTAATTGTATTGTGTGTACTTTTACAGTAACGAGTTAAAACATTTTCAATTCCAATAACATTGCGGCATCTCCATAGAATTTGTGTCCATACGGCTATAGCATAGCACTTTTAAGAAAGAATTCGAAAGTTATAGTTTCACGGGATACTCACACGTCATAATTGACTTGATAATCGACTGATTCTGCAATGCAAAATTGTTCTATTACAGCCGGTAAAGCGTTAACGTTGCACTGCAACTTTTTTTTATCCGATCCATCAATAAGTTCAATAGACATTTCGCGAATTCGCTAGGATTATCAAGTCTAGGCTGAATTTTATTCTTTAATTTATCAAGGCCAACCTCGACTTGAAACAATTGTTTGGTAACTAATCAAGCGAGTTCGGGAAAGGTAAATTGGAGTTATGATTTTTTATTTCTTATTAATTAATAACGGCTTTTACTAAATACTACTTCAAACGTACTTGATGATTGGCTTATTGTGATTACAGCTAATATTATACAGATCATGCTCAAACAACTCCACCCCACCCCTAGTAGGCTCTAGTTTACTTCCGTGTCACGTTTGCCCCAGACAGTGTACAATTACAGTATAGCTGCAGAATACATTACGCGAAGGCCAGTTACTGAATAGTTGTAAAGATGTACGGCGGTTTTCTTTGCGTCTGCTTCGCTTTGAGCTTAGCAAGAACCGAAGGTATGTAATTACAAAGTGTATGGAAGGACAAGTGCATAGTTAAGGCGATTTTACTTAGGGATGTATATGATTTCAACGGAAGATAACTTTTAAGATAAGGCTTAAAAGCCTTGAAAACGTACGTTACGGGGTTTCTGAATGTCCGGTTTGTTTTATTGGCTGCATTATTATAAGTTACATTTTCTAATATTGATCATTGGTGATACATTTGCAATGTGCTCTTTCAGAACATATAGAATGAAAAGTTGGCGCGTATCCGAGACGAGGGGTGTGACAATTTGCATATAGTAATTATTAAGACAGGACATTTTCCTATGCAATTCTAATAAAACTCTAAGCTTAGTGTAGTTTGTTCGCGAATTAAATAATTTGTATATATAAATTGTTTTTACCACAAATGTCTTAGTTACAATTTTTTTAGATTTAACAATCATACAACCTTACAAATGCAAGCTAACTACAATGTGTAGTTTCTTTGTTTATATCTATAAAAGAAAAGTCAATGGAATAGTAGTTAGTGTTTCCTTTAGTCTTTATGTTTTCCTTTAGTCTTTATCAACTTAAACTATTTCAAAAAAACAACTATAAGGGGTAAAGTAATGCTAGATAACGCAATGTATACCAATGTTATTTTATGTTTATTTTTCAATTTGTGGTTTAATTATAGCCATTTATTCACCTAGTGATTGTCGAGGTATTAACATTTTTTTTTTTTACTCAAATGAACAAGGAAGTGAAACGTTGATAGTGCTGATAGTGCTTCTAAGCTAGAAAAAATATTTTAAAAGCCCGCTTAAAAACGTTTTCCTTCTGAGAAATACCGACGTCTTTCCTCTAGCCAAATTAAAATCATTGTTTTCATAATTTTGCTGCTTCAATAATTAAATAGCATATTTCGTTGGCGAAGAAAGAATCCGTTTTGCAGTACTTTACTAATCAACCATAGTATGCATAATAACTATCATTCTCATATAGCAAAGTAAACATTGATGTCGAATTGATTGACAGGTTCATCATTAGGAATTATAAACTGTTTTTCTTGCAAGTACAGTACTACTTTGCAATTTGACATACAACAAACCTACTTGGTGTCACGAGTGACATCAGCCAGTTTATTATCCAAACTACTTTCAAACGAAAACAAGCCATCATCTTAAAGGTTCTATATTTTAGAAATTTTCAATCGATGATTTCAATGTTTGGCCTTTACTTTTAATACAATAAATTTATTCTCTCAGTGCCTCGGCTTCTCGGATAACGACGAAATGCCAAAGGTCCCGTCTGCCTTCAGTCTAATTCCTATATAAGTTGGACGTAAAATACCCTGTTGTGTCCATCATAATCAATAATCAGCTGTTTTTAGCATCAGTTTGACAAGTGAATCATAAATACCATAGCTCCCCCCTACCCCCTCCAACAAACATTCTTAGTTTTCTTAATCAAAAGAATTGAATCCTTTTTAGTAGCTGCGCGAAGGTATACTTAAGGTTTTATTGTCTTTGGGCAAGACAATTCATTCTCTCAGGCCCTTTCCACACGTAGCCGGGTATTTTTGAAAACAGATTTTTTTAATCCGTATTCAAAAATATCTGCTTCCACACGTAGCGTATTCGAATCGTATTTTCAACGGAAGATAACTTTTAAGATAAGGCTTAAAAGCCTTGAAAACGTACGTTACGGGGTTTCTGAATGTCCGGTTTGTTTTATTGGCTGCATTATTATAAGTTACATCTTCTAATATTGATGATTGGTGATACATTTGCAATGTGCTCTTTCAGAACATATAGAATGAAAAGTTGGCGCGTATCCGAGATGACGGGTGTGACAATTTGCATATAGTAATTATTAAGAAAGGACATTTTCCTATGCAATTCTAATAATACTCTAAGCTTAGTGTAGTTTGTTCGCGAATTAAATAAATTGTATATATAAATTGTTTTTACCACAAATGTCTTACAATTTTTTTTAGATTTAACAATCATACAATCTTACAGATGCAAGCTAACTACAATTTGTAGTTTCTTTGTTTAGAACCTCAATATAAAGTTTAAACAGTATATCTATAAAAGAAAAGTCAATGTAATATAGTTAGTGTTTCCTTTAGTCTTTATGTTTTCCTTTAGTCTTTATCAATTACTTATACTATTTCAAAAAAACAAAACTATAAGGGGTAAATGGAAAGCATCCTAGTAATGCTAGATAACGCAATGTATACCAATGTTATTTTATGTTTATTTTTCAATTTGTGGTTTAATGATAGCCATGTTGTTCACCTAGTGATTGTCGAGGTATTAACATTTTTTTTACTCAAATGAACAAGGAAGTGAAACGTTGATAGTGCTGATAGTGCTTCTAAGCTAGAAAAAATATTTTAAAAGCCCGCTTAAAAACGTTTTCCTTCTGAGAAATACCGACGTCTTTCCTCTAGCCAAATTAAAATCATTGTTTTCATAATTTTGCTGCTTCAATAATTAAATAGCATATTTCGTTGGCGAAGAAAGAATCCGTTTTGCAGTACTTTAATAATCAACCATAGCATGCATAATTACTATCATTCTCATATAGCAAAGTAAACATTGATGTCGAATTGATTGACAGGTTCATCATCAGGAATTATAGACTGTTTTTCTTGCAAGTACAGTACTACTTTGCAATTTGACATACAACAAACCTACTTGGTGTCACGAGTGACATCAGCCAGTTTATTATCCAAACTACTTTCAAACGAAAACAAGCCATCATCTTAAAGGTTCTATATTTTAGGAATTTTCAATCGATGATTTCAATGTTTGGCCTTTACTTTTAATACAATCAATTTATTTTCTCAGTGCCTCGACTTCTCGGATAACGACGAAATGCCAAAGGTCCCGTCTGCCTTTAGTCTAATTCCTATATAAGTTGGACGTAAAATACCCTGTTGTGTCCATCAAAAAGAGCTGGAGATTGTGTCCCGGCACAACTGAATAAGGTCTAATAAATACTATAGGGCCCACTGTCAATTGTCAATTGCCTCTATTATATGCACGCACATTAGAAAGCAAAGAACAAGCAATTTAAAACAATTATAGTTTTAATTATCTTAAAAAGTTTCTTTCTTCACGTTATTTCTTTTTTTTTTTTCAAATTGTATAGTGTGTAATTTTATAACAACGAATAGATTTCATTTTCAATAACATTGCGACAGGATAATACACGGTTGTAGCATACACAGTGTACATCTCCAGGATTTTCCTCCACTCTTTTAAAAGAAGCTAAGGTGTTGCAATTTATAGTGTCATGGGATACTTATACGTCATACATAACGTCTTGATAATCGACTACTGATTCTGTCATACAAAATTGTTCTATTACAGCTTATTTATAAATCGTTGCATTGCAACTTTTGAGGTTTTTTTCCGATCCGGCAATAAGTTTATTAGGCCTTTCACGAATTCGATTGGATGATCACAAGACAACGATTCTAAGTCTAGGCTGAACTTGATTCTTTGATTTATCAAGGCTAAACCCGACTTGAAACCATTGTTTCGGTTATCTTCAAAGCTAAATCGGGACGGGTCTATTCAGTGGAGTTCAAGAGGTCTATTCAGTGGAGTTGATTGACGCATAGGAAAATACCATAATCCAACCGAGAGTGGCAATGCAACAATTTTTGTTTTCAAAGTGATAAACATCAAACGGTCATTTACAAAAAGCAAAATACACATTGAGTTCGAAGTGATTAAGAGTGACTGTCAGTAAGAACCAGACATATCGTGGCAAAAGTCGATTCATCGATTTTGTTCATATTTTGCAGTTCGATACCCTATCATGTTATAAGAACTCCTGTGAACTTAGTTTTTAAAAATTTGTTTTCGTTTGGGAGAAATTTGAATTATTATGCGAGAAATATGCTAATTCGATGCTAATTCGATGACTCTGAAATAGAGACCACTCGGCGATCTCGTGCACAAAATACAAACAATATTTAACCTTTATAACCTAATAATCTTTAAATATGGTATCTCTATATGCCTCATAGCGTATTTCAGACTTGTAGCTTTAACGATGAATTTTTGGCAGAATTTTGTTCAGGACACAGTTTTCATGAGCTAAAAATAACCTCAAAACAGCCGCGAACTATGTTCGATATAACGGAATAGTTTGATATTCACTGAGTGTGAAGTTAAGATAATTTCTTAAAACACTGCCGAAAAAAATTGATAAGTTTTTATGTGTTGAAGTTGTTACAGTCGATCTAAGTTGCCTAAATTGGCTGTTTTTTTTACGATCATTTTTGCATAATTAGCAACGATAATGAGCTTCAAAACAATAATACTATTTGCAACAATCTTGTATAAACCGTATTTAACATCAGCAATGAGTCAATTTGTATTCCTTATTGTAGTTAGAGCAATATTTATTCCAACTCGATATAAATCATGCATGTATTTTCGGGGTTTTGATCGTTTTGTTTATACGTTTTGTTTATACAAAGCCAATTATATCCGCGTGCGAGTGTTACTAAAAATAGATATGGCAAGACTTTTAGATACTGCCCTTTGAAATACTAAAATGAATCTGATAGAAGTCATAAAAATTATTATATAATGAGACTCACAACACAATTCCTTCAATATAGAAAAATTATATAATAGTAGAATAGAATAGTAGAGTGCAAACAATATAACCGTGAAACATTAACAAAAACTAATTTTGCTAAATTTCACTAAATTAGTCTATTGTTAAATTAGTGTGATCACTGAACCGCAAATGCGTATTGTGTGCTAGCTAGGACACTTGGCTGATTGCACGTGCACACTAAATTTAGTCTATTCACGCTTCGACTATTTTTCACTAATTTTCGACTAATTAGTTTTTGTGTTTCACGGATATATTGTTTGCACTCTAGTAGTGTTTTTGGATAGAAGATAGATATACGTATATGTAGTTGTTCTTTGAGAGCAGATTGTCTATTATCCCATCTATAAAGTCTACAAAATGAAATTTACAAGATAATGACCGACCTTTTGTCTGATAAAAAACTCCAGTATAAATGTTTTATTTTATATCTTTTGTAAGAAACAAAACACAGGTTTGAATTTAATTTAGCAACTTGTCACATACTGCGATGCTTATATAAACAAATAATATACAGTACTTCTAATGTATTATTAAATAGTGCCCAGTATTGAATTTGATTGATAGCCAATAATGAATTAATAAATCATGTTCAGAGCCTAAGCGAGACTGAAAACCAACAAGGACAACATGGAAACTTGTTGTTCATTTAAGTCTCTATCCAATGGACAGTGTGGTGTCAATAGAAACGAATCAAACATAGTTCCTTTGCCATCACCGTTACGCAAACAAGGCGACTATAACCTTTCCGACAAAATAAAAATGATCGTTTTTGTTTGACACACGGGTGTAGGGTAAGTGTTGCTTTTTCTGCCGTGACCCGCCTTTGAAGTCATTTCTGTAACAGTGGTACCTCTATTATAGTCAAACAAGCTCACGCGTTGACCCCTAGAGTTGATTAATGATTTGAATGTTTGATTATCGATTTCATTTTTCAGTTGAATTTTGCATCGTCGAAAACGAAGAGTGCAAAGTTCAAATCAAATTTAAATTCAATATTCGAGTTTTGATTGGTTAATGATTAACACAGGAAGACCAAGAAAGCTTGGTCGCTAGGAATCTTTTCCGTGTTTACGTGCCAGGAAGGCATTTATCGAATACTATTCGACAAGATATCGTTTTACTAAGCAATAGTTGTTTTTCTAACAAAGATATTTGATTCCTTCAACCGAGAATATTTAACTGGAAGTCTAGAAGACTCTTGAAGCAGAAAATACCAGGAGTTTACTAACGATAACATTCGTCAAGTGATTGAAATTGAAGCTCGAAAACTCCAGCGTTTATGGTCATGAAATTTGAGAGAGACTTCTTCTCCAAGGTTTTTACCCACCTTTGTTTTATCTGATTTATTTTATCAAATCACAAGTCGAATTTCGAACTAATTCTTTGTTTGAATATTGCAATATTCGGTTAATCCCATTCGCACAAATAAAACGAATAATCGACTAATGATTTGATTAATCGACTCTAGGGGTCAACGCGTGAGCTTGTTTGACTGTAAGCGTCACCCTCTATTAGGCGGACACAATAAAAAGTCCCATTGTTTTTCCTCACTAAATAACTGTATATGGTTCCTCTTTTGAGAGTCAACCTCTATTAAACGTTTATTTAAAAAAAAAAAAAAAAACCTTTATTTTTTAAAAGTTTATATTCTATTGTTCTAAACCTCCACTAAGCGGTCATGAAATATTTTGTTTCAGTTTTTCTAATTACTAATTGCAATATTGGTAGACTTGCTACAAGTCGACTATACTCTCAGTATAGGGATACTCTTTATTTTGACGAGTGCGAGTAGCTAAACGAGAGATACCAATACGAAAAAAAACGGATTTTGAGAAAGTCTAAACGGCAATGCTCAAAATTAATGTATTTTCTTTTATTTAAACGACACAGATTTATTAAAATAACCGATAAGTAACGTACCCTGCCATTTCCATCCTTTATATGTAGATTTATGCCGGACCTTTATTCATCGGCCAACATCTATTAAGAGCGTTCCTCTGAGAATATCGACCATAGGTGTGCAAAATGCCCAGAAACCGAATTCCTCATACTTTGCTCAAAGATAGCCCTCGATGTCCGTATCACAGAAATAATAGTGAAAGTTTCAACAGATTGTTATTTTAGGAGAAATTCGACATTTTAGGTTTGAAGGCTTGATAAGGCGATTTCCCGGCATCACACGTACTCCGCGAGAAATGCATTTTCAAAGTGTAAACAAAATTGAATTTTGTAACTGTATAGCTCTTTTAAAAGATCGATAAACACTTGTTATTTCAGCAGTAAAATTATTGTTTTTTATTTAGAATTGAAAATTTAATGGAATTTTGAATTTGACCTAAATTTAGTCGATTTTCAATGCCTGAAAATAGCACAAATTGAGGAGTCAAAAAAACAACTTGTTACATGACTTTATGAAATAAACAAATATTCCTGTGAAAGAGCATCCTTTTAGCTTTTAGAAAATGTAAAAACATTTTTGGGCTACTAGAATTTCGACATTCTAGAGCTCCTCGAAAAGGCATTGTGGACGCTAAAAATAGCATGTGTCACGGTGACGTGCGTGACATCGTGACACACAAACGTCTGATTAATTATGCTAATAAAAACATTTCAATGGATTTCTGTCACAATTTTAATGCATTTTAACCCTTTTTATTTCTTTAGAACAATATTTTGTATATATAGACATTTCATATAATTTTTGATACTTTTATTTTAGTATTTTATTTGTTAGGCATTGCCAAGTCCTCATTTCGTTTTGAGTAACATTACTAAATTAAGAAACGAAGCAATTCCGTAGAATTGAGACTTCAAATATACACTATATCTATACTTAAATATGTCTATAGTTAAAAACATTGGTAAAGTTTTTGAATTGAAATGAAATTAAAAGCAGCGCTGTGCTGTAAAAATAATTAGCTAAATATATGTGCATAAATTTAATTCATTGTTCTGCTTCAATGATTTGAGCGTGACCTTTTATTTATAGTATCACTAAAAGTGTGCAATATTTTGTACTATTTGCCACTAAATAGTGTTGATTAAACAATAGAGAGCAAACTGAGAATAACAACAACAAAAAACATATAAAAAAAACGCAAAAAAAAAAGAGAATTGAAGATAAAAGATAAACAATGAACTGAAAAGAACAACAATGTCCAGAGAAATAACGAAAATATGAAAATATACTAACGCATAATCGATCACCAAAGCTTGGTGAATGTCCGCAGGCATAATGCCCTAAAAACAAAGCTAATTTCACCATACCGTAAGTCCTCTAAAAGCCATGTGGGGGCTTTTTATTTCAAGCTCGTTAGAGAGGGGGGCGGTTAAAGGAGAGGGGGGCAGTTAAAGGAGTGGGGGGCTTAATAGAGGGGAGGGGCTTATTAATTTGACCGGAAATTTAGATGATGATGATTTTTTAATCAAAATACAGTAGACAATCTGGAATAAAAACAAGTCATGCATCACAAAAAATTAGAAAAGTAGACCTAAGAAACTAAAACACATGAGGTTTAAGATCATACAGCTGAAAATAAGGAACAAGATTTTGTTTTTTGTTCCGTCAGTGAACTGACAAGTATTAGATAGAGCTACTACGGTAGAGTGATAACACTAAAAGTGTGCAACATAAATACTGCTAATTTATGCAAATTCTTTTGTTCTCTATTGTTTAATCAACACTATTTAGTGGTAAATTACGGTGGCCCATAAATGTCACGGCAAAACTTTATTACTCACGGCAAATCTTTTATTATTCACGACAAATCTGTTATTATTCACGGCAAATCTTTTATTATTCACGACAAATCTGTTATTATTCACGGCAAAACTTTCAGTTACTAACGGCAAAACTTACGAAAACAAAACTGAAGCTGCGGCATTCCTGTGTAAAATTCAAGATAGCGGATGAAGTAGTACCGTTAGTCTCCCTCGCAGCCGTTCGGGCTTCCTGGGGTAATGAAGTAGATGATCACGGCTTGAATCTTTGTTTTATAGAGGATACGGGTATGAAAAAGTTTTCCATATGTTCAGAACGCAACTTAAGATAAACATGGGTCGAATTAGCACACTAAAAGAAAGCTGTAGCAGTACAAACTGCAATGTAACATTGAGTTCGAATCGCAAAAACTAAGAAACGCTACAATTTCAATTTGTAAAAGCGATGAACTGATAAGCATTGACCTGGGCGTAGTGTGGGACTTAAAAATGTGAAAGAATAACCGAAACATTAAAAAGAAGGATGAAAAAGTGGAAAATATAATTAGATATATAATAAAACGAGTAATGTAAATAGATGAATGAAGTAATATGGAAAATGAAAAACAAAAAAATTGGGCATGGATGGTGGAATATAGAATAATGGGAGAAAGAAAGAACCAGTAATAAAAAATATGATAAAAAATATAAATAAAAACAAAGAAGAAATATATGGGTAAATGGGTTAAATACAATAAAAAATCAAAAAAAGGTATTTTAAAAGACACTCATGAAATAAGCGGGGATGCATGGGAGGGGAAAGAGGAATGGCGAAAATATGACCGAAAAAGGTGAACTATTATTGCTTTAAAAGCACGAAAAACAAGGATGGCAAGGAGGAATATATGAAAAGGAAATGATGTGTGGTAATGATATAAATTTGGTGTAAAAAATATAAAGTAAACAATAAAAAAATAGATATGTAAATAAATGCATGAATAGATGAATAAATAAATGATATGCCACGAGCAATAAAAGATTTGCCGTGAATAATAAAAGATTTGCCGTGAATAATAAAAGATTTGCCGTGACATTTATGGGCCACCGGTACCGTAGTAAATAGTACAAAGTATTGCACACTTTTAGTGTTTGTACTGTACCAGATACTATAAATAAAAGGTCACGCTCAAATTATTGAAGCAGAACAATTAAATTTATGCACATATATTTAGCTAATTATTTTTACAGCACAGCGCTGCTTTTAATTTCATTTCAATTCAAAAACTTTACCAATGTATTTTAACTATAGACATATTTAAGTATAGATATAGTGTATATTTGAAGTCTCAATTCTACGGAATTGCTTCGTTTCTTAATTTAGTAATGTTACTCAAAACGAAATGAGGACTTGGCAATGCCTAACAAATAAAATACTAAAATAAAAGTATCAAAAATTATATAAAATGTCTATATATACAAAATATTGTTCTAAAGAAATAAAAAGGGTTAAAATGCATTAAAATTGTGACAGAAATCCATTGAAATGTTTTTATTAGCATAATTAATCAGACGTTTGTGTGTCACGATGTCACGCACGTCACCGTGACACATGCTATTTTTAGTGTCCACAATGCCTTTTCGAGGAGCTCTAGAATGTCGAAATTCTAGTAGCCCAAAAATGTTTTTACATTTTCTAAAAGCTAAAAGGATGCTCTTTCACAGGAATATTTGTTTATTTCATAAAGTCATGTAACAAGTTGTTTTTTTGACTCCTCAATTTGTGCTATTTTCAGGCATTGAAAATCGACTAAATTTAGGTCAAATTCAAAATTCCATTAAATTTTCAATTCTAAATAAAAAACAATAACTTTACTGCTGAAATAACAAGTGTTTATCGATCTTTTAAAAGAGCTATACAGTTACAAAATTCAATTTTGTTTACACTTTGAAAATGCATTTCTCGCGGAGTACGTGTGATGCCGGGAAATCGCCTTATCAAGCCTTCAAACCTAAAATGTCGAATTTCTCCTAAAATAACAATCTGTTGAAACTTTCACTATTATTTCTGTGATACGGACATCGAGGGCTATCTTTGAGCAAAGTATGAGAAATTCGGTTTCTGGGCATTTTGCACACCTATGGTCGATATTCTCAGAGGAACGCTCTTAAGCGGCCACTTTGAAAAGTCCCTATAGGGTGACCGTTTAAAAGAGATACCACTCAATTTCTTGAATATTGTACAAATTTCAACAAAAATAATATCAAGTTTGACGTCAACGGCGCAAAACACAACACTTAGGGACTTATGAAAGGGTCTATAGGAGATTTACTGTTCTTTTGATTTATGATCACAATTTTCTAATTATTAGAGCTGCTTTTATACATACATGAAAGCTTTCTGGATGTAAGCACTTTATAATCATGGCAGCTATAGCAAATGTGTAGAATACGAAATCAAAATATTACATTACCGGTATTAGACGTATTAGCTAGAATACTGCACTGTTATTTTCAGGGAGTTGATTTAACTCCAAAAATGGAGTTAAAAAAAAAAGGTTCAGAATAATCCGTTTTTTTGGAGTTATTTTAACTCCAGAGACTTTAACTCCACTTTTGGAGTTAAAATAACTCCTTGTATGGAGTTGTTTTAATCCTGAGAGGAGTTAAATTAACCCCTTGTATGGAGTTGTTTTAATCCTGAGGGGAGTTAAATTAACTCCTTTATGGAGTTGTTTTAATCCTGAGGAGTTAAATTAACTCCTTTTAAGGAGTTGTTTTAATCCTGAGGGGAGTTAAATTAACTCCTTTTAAAGGGGTACTTGGACGAAAATGGCTCGAAATTGTAAAATGGCAAATACTGGGTTTTAAGAGCAGAAACTTTGCTTTAATAATCTTCAATATCTAAATAATCATTGTGTAAAGTTTTATTCTGATAGTCCAAAGGAAAGTATTAAATATTTACGGTTACGTTTTCGTCCGCCATTGACGCAACGAATATTAATTAGTCTCCATTTCACCGTACAATTCTTTAGAGAATTTACTAAAGTTTTCTAGTCAATACTTGTTCTCTACAGCAGAAAAATCAGCTCTAAGGGTATTTTTAAAAGCCCCTTATATATTGCTGTTCAATGGAGAGCCCTGGGAATGTTCAATTTGGGATATAATGAAGATTGGGAGCCAGTTGTATCTATTAAAGAAGAAGATGTATTATACGGCTGCCTGTACAAAATCAAACAAAGTCAAGTAGAGTGAAATAACTCGAATTTATTAAACATGGAAAATTCACAGCTCTCATAAGTATCAATACTTTCTTCGTCATTATTACTTGACCTTTTTTTTTTACCGATCACATGAAAGCATGTTTATTGTTCGTTTATATACAAGAGAAGTGTCATTCTTGGAGTCCAACTGTTAGTCAGTTTACAAATGATGGTTTAGGTTGAAATTCGTCAAAGTAATTTAAGTCACGCAAGTCTGTGCATCACGTAAACAAATGCTATAGCCTAACCGGGCCGGCTAAAGGATAAATTAGCTGCTCTAAAATTGCAGCGAACATAAGAACATATATCATTTCGAACATAGCACATAATTGTAAATAGAGTTTCTGACATAACTATCAATCCACAGTATAAATAGGTCAGCGAGAGTCAAGCTCGGATCGCATGTCAACTCAAACAAAACGATACGACCGGATACGAAACAACAGTTTCGAGCTTAGATCAGTCCTGAATCATTCTAATAGTCTTTTTAAAGCCAATCGAGCGGTAAATAATATCTAGATAAGTCTTTTATAACATCTTTTACATTATATACATCGACTATTGAAAGAAGTTATTATAAGTAATACCATGGCACTGAGGGATATTAGTGATTAAATGTCCCCGAAGCAGAGGGAACTTCCCGAGGCTGAGGGACATTTAATCACTAATATCCCGAAGAAGTCATGGTATTAGTTTGTAATACCATGATTACCGAGGAAATAAACGAGCATGGGATTTAGTTTGGGAGGGATTCTTCAAGGAGCGACATTAAACAATGTCAAATTTAATATTAATTTTCATAAATAAATCAAGAAAGATAATATTGTGGTGTATGATGTGAGGTCTATTATAAAATAAACACCTTGTTACTTTAAAGACGATGGTTTGATTTTTTTGATTCTCAATGTCAGTTTTATACACATGCGCAATGACAAAAATGCCTCCCACACGCGTAGGAGTGTGCAGCGATATCAAGTATGGCCCCATAACAAGTTAAGTAAATTCCGGAACAGCGTATCTGTTTCGACGATACTCCCGGTGATTGTAATATATGAGGGACTATATACCTCATGAATAGTAATGAGGGAAAGTTAGTTCTAATTTTCCCTCATTACTATGTATGAGGGAAAATTAGAACTAATTTTCCCTTATACATAGTAATGAGGGAAGATTAGTTCTAATTTTCCCTCATTCCTATTCATGGAGAGGGATGTTAGCGATATAACGTCCCTCTTAAAACAATGGAACCCGAGGTGATCATGGTATTACATAAATAATTAACGCGACCGGAAAAAAACTAAGCACTGTCAATGAGTGCACTCGTAAACGAGCCAAAATATTTCAATAAAACAATATTCCAATTCATAGCATATAACCAAAGTGAATTGATCTATTTTTAAAGTCTTAAATATTTTTTTGCTGCAAAACTTATTTCATATTAATTCGAAAAAGAAGAAGTGAAATCAACGATCTTGATTGAACATGGCTTGGTCAGTTCGAATAATATTTCGCTTACCTGACGCTAGCTTATTGCACTCAACACTGCTGTGTATCGGTCTGTTCAAAAACCCAAATTGTTGGGATTGCCCCCGTTACAAGCCTTTGTTGTTGTCCTCTGAAATGTATAGCCTTACAGACTTATTTTGATCCAAAATGTTTTGAACAAACCCCAAATAATCCCGAAGTACGAAGTTTGCTCGTTGGACGCGCAAAAATCTCTTCTATTTGTCTGAATCAGCCTCAGTTTTAAGGAAGAAATGTGCACAGAAATACTAGATGCTTTGTCTACAACATTCCTGAAGCCATACACTTCGCAGCACCAAGACATTTTTCGTTTAAAACACAAGTTTTTCAACTTTCCAAGCAGATTTACATGTATATTAGCCACGAGTGTTGTTATGTGTTGCGGGTATGATGTCATTTCCTGACTCGACCCAATCCTCTTGAGCCAGATTCATGATACAAGCAAAACAATGGCGGACGGAAAATAACCGTTAATTTTTAATACTTTCCTTTGGACTATCGGATAAATACTTTGCACAATAATTGTTTAGATATTGAAGATTATTTAAGCAAAATTTCAGCTCTTAAAACCCATTTTTTTCAATTTCGAGCCATTTTCGTCCAAGTACCCCTTTATAAGGAGTTGTTTTAATCCTGAGGGGAGTTAAATTAACTCCTTTATGGAGTTGTTTTAATCCTGAGGCGAGTTAAATTAACTCCTTTTAAGGAGTTGTTTTAATCCTGAGGGGAGTTAAAATAACTCCTTGTATGGAGTTGTTTTAATCCCGAGGGGAGTTAAAATAACTCCTTGTATGGAGTTGTTTTAATCCTGAGGGGAGTTAAAATAACTCCTTGTATGGAGTTGTTTTAATCCTGAGGGGAGTTAAATTAACTCCTAAAGAGTTAAAAAGTTATTCTGCAATCATCCTTGCACCCCTAGAACACACAAACAAGAAAGCATTTTCTAATGACTGAACTGTTTAATATATATTCAATTACATACAACAAATATAATTGCAATTATAAAACCTGTTTGCTATTTTACTATTCATTTTTTTAAATCTAAGTCACCAAATTAATGATTCCAAATATAAAATAGCTGTACCGACTTATTAACATTTAATCAATTTGTGTGTTATTATGATAAATGTTAAGGGTTTTGACATCAAAATACAGGAACACCAAATAAAAAAAATATGCCATAGAGAACACCTTTACTTTATAAAGTTGATAGTAATAGAGCAAAAATACTATATCCATGAAATAAGATAGAACTACTTCTGTGTAATAGTTCTTATATAGTGACTATTTGTCACTATCAAAGACAAGTAAAGTTGTAATAGGAACTATTAGTTAATAAATATTTTCTTTTTATTTCATGGTTTTTGTGTTTTAGCCCTAGTGGTACATGGTTATTAAGGTGACCCGGTAGTATTGACTTTGCAGGATAAACATAATTTTGTAACACATTATTCTGCATCTAAACTTTGTCCGATTTCTACAAAATTTACACATATAGATCTCAAAACTTTGAAGTTTGAGCTATTCATATTATAAGGGCGATTTGTGGAAACTATCTATAATTAAAATAAAGAGAAATAATGTTTTTTTAAAAAGCACACGCTTTACTTAAATTGTCAATAAATCAAAACTTAGACGATGAATGTTTTTCTTTTTTTGAGAGAGAATGTTATTTGGTTATATGGACACATATTGTAGCAGTTTTATTCAAATATTGACCTTGGAAGTTTTTTATATTTTTGCGCGCAAAATCAATAGTTATGACTCTTTAGCATGTATCTACGTTATATAATGGTAATTGAACTGAGTGGAGTGCAATTTGGTTCGAAATCAAACGCGCGATTTGAATCGCAAGTTTGATTTCGAACCAAAACTGCACGACACGAAGTTCAATTACCACTTAATTATATCCATTTTGAAATCAAACTGTAGTTTATAGCATGCTTTTATTGATTTTTTTACAATACCGGAAACGGAAATGCTCTTTTTACATTGAAAATGTCATGTGACAGGTCATTTGCAAGTTTGACAAGTGATCACTAGTTTGCTTGGCAGCTCAAGGTTCCTGCAAATTTGGCGAAATTTATAGTTTAATCTTCAACATCTGACTCAATAAGGTACGGTTTTTGTGTCTTCTGTAGCTGTGGAGATATTCAGGACTAATCTTGGTATATTTTGAGAACTAACTTGATCGTACACATGTGTGTAATGGCGTTGAGCTCAGCAAAACTGGCACACGTGAAACTGAACATACAAGCAAGATTTGTCTAAAATTAAAGCCAACAGTTCCTTAAAACTACAAATTAGAATTAAAAACAATGTTTTTAGTTCATTTGGATTTGTTTTTGGAGCTGAGAACATGCTTTGAGACGTAAAAAGTTATCCTAGACATTGTTAACACAGAAATGTCCTTGGCACTTGTGAATTCCAAGCTCATATCAGTGACTTGTACAATTAGAAAACCGTTTCTTTTCCTTCAAATAAAAGTGACATGGAACTTTATATTCTTATGGTGAATTCCAGCTTGTAATTGTCAGGGTTCTCTTTGTCTACTTTGGCGTAGAACTAACAGAGGAGGCATTTCGATGATGTAGACATTCAAAATGGCGGAATGTGCTTACTGTTTTGAAGAAGTTTGTTTACTGTTTTATTCGCCGTCAAAGTGTTTTTATGGAGAGCAGATGACTTCTGTTTGTCCTTGTCCTCGCTTTAAGTTGCTGGAAATCATTCAAACATCTTCTTCGTGGCATAGCTCTTGATATTTTGCAAGTTTTTTTTGTAGCCTACTGGTGGTTTGCTCGCTGGACGTCAGGATCGTTCAGACTATTAACATCCACAATTTGATGGAAAATTAGCCACATTTTCGTCCAAATGGACACCAAATAATGGGAAATCAGTCTCTATAGCAGTATTATAGCAGTAAATTTTTGCTCAAAAACTGTAAAAAAAAAAAAAACACCTAAAAACTGACATTTTTTTTTGCATTTTTTGTTTACTGTCATCTGATTGGTTAGTTTGTTAATTTTCTGTAATCTCATTGGTTGTTCAAATTGGTGCGATTTAGATTCAAAATGGTGCGATTTAGGCTGAAATCAAGCTGTAAAGAACCAATCAGATTGCAGGACTCACTAGTGATTTCAAAATGGATATAATTAATAGAAAAATCAAGGTCTACAATAGAAGAAATAGAGTAGATTTATTTTCGAAATGCTCACTACGCAGTGAACAACAATATGTCGACAAGCTCTTCAAGAAATCAGAGCTAGAAATTATGGCTTCAAAGTCACTATTTTGTGATTAGAAGTTACAAGAGGCATTGGTCTTTCTTTCTACAGGTAAATTTGTAATTATGTTTTAACTCTTATTGAGTTATGAGCAATAGTATTTTTCATATTGATTTTGCGCGCAAAAATATAAAAAACGTTTGTAAAAAAAACTTCCAAGGTCAATATTTGAATAAAACTGCTACAATATGTTTCCATATAACCAAATAACATTCACTCAAAAAAAGAAAAAAAATTCATCTTCTTATCTTCTTCTTTGATTTATTGACAATTTTAATAAAGCGTGTGCTTAAAAAAAAACATTATTTCTCTTAATAGTTTCCACAGATCGCACTTAAAATATGACTAGCTCAAACTTCAAAGTTTTGAGATTTATATGTGTACATTTTGTAGAAATCGGACAAAGTTTAGATGCAAAAAAATACGTTACAAAATTATGTTTATCCTGCAAAGTCAATACTACCGGGCCACCTTAAATTATGATAATCATGAAGTGATGAGGATAAGTTAAGAGAAGACAGCATGTGTACATTTTGTCTGCGCATGCGTGTATTTTTATCATTTGCATAACTTTCTATGTCGAATGGAAGAATTTTACGCTAACATGGAACATTTGGTTGAAATTTATCCACCTATATTTTATAATATGAAACATTTATTCAGGATATAATTATCTATTACGATATTATGGAATCCAAAGAGTTCATTTTTTATAAAGCCGTTATTTATACTTAGTTTTAGAGTAATAAATAGTTCAATGAAATTCGCATGTTTTCTGGAGTAGAAATATGCTTGAAATCACGTCTCAAAATTGGTTGAGATCACATCACGGGACCATCACTTTCTACCTAAAAAGTTCAGTTTTGCAAAAAGTAAACATGGAAAAAGCCATATATTTAATAAATTTGCTGGGGGGCGCTGTCAAAAGTATAACATTTCTAGAATGAAAAACGGGAATATCGGACGCAAAAGTGCTGAAGTTGAAGTAAACATGGCGAATTATTTGACGATTGATTGTGTTTTGATCCAACTTCTCACTTTGAACTGACTTTGATTCATGATATTTTTCCATCTGTAGCGCATTCGATTGAAATAATTATCCACAGCACATTAGTGGAAGGTAGACTCTTTATGCCTTAGTTTTTCGGTACAAGGACATTACTTTTAAGGATGAGATTGCAAACCAAATGTTCCATGTCAACGTCAAATCTTTACACTCAACATAGAAAGAAGTTATGCAAATGAATTTTGAGCGTAAAAATAAACGCATGCGCAGACAAAATGTACACATGCTAGAGAAGACATTGGGGGAAACTGAAGAGGGAAGGTGGTGGTATTTGGTATTGGTCAATGCTAAATAACATGATAGTCGTCATAAAAATACCAATTATTCTTCTTGAACAACAGTTCTGTATATGTAGACCTGAACAATGAGAAAGTTTTCATCAGTTATGACTGTTTTAACGAATTTTAACTATTAATCATTGCTGTTATAGTTTGAAAGATCATTCAGCTGTTTATAATCTAAACTAATGATTGTTGTTGAATATATATAAGGAACAAACAGATTTAAATTACTGATTAAGTTATATACTATAGTATTTGTAGCTATAATTTTAGTTCGATAACATACAAAGTTACTGTTCTACAGTTACGAGTGTTTCGAGTTTAAGTATTGAAAATTTCTTACCTCAATGCGAGCGGCATTCTCACCAAATAATTCTGTTTAAACTCCTCATTTAGCACAAACAATAACTTACTAGCACATAAGAACACTTTGGTTCAATTTCCAAGCGATTTTCACGGTAAGAAAGCTCATTTTGAACAAGAAATGCCAAACAAACCGTTGGCGGAACCTTTGGCGCTGAAAACTGAAATTCAAACAGAAACACCCCCAATTAGGAATGGTAACTAGTTATCAGACCCCTCTTGGTCGATAATTCTCGACAAAGAAGGCCCAATATTGTGTTGCTTGCGAATGAGGCTATATACAACCTTGGATAAGGAAAGTGAAGAGTAAAAACAAATTAATAAATTCGATCTACCATGTTGATGTAAAATATCGATGTAGTTATTTATAATAAGTAGACATGCAGCTAGCCTTAGGAACGTTTAAATAAATAGCAGAGAAGGCTAACATGCAGCCGGCTGTTTAATTATTACTTACTGAAGCGAGTCAATTTTACTCTCATAATTTTAACTTCGCTTTGAATAGTGTAATATTCTACCCTGGGTATTGTTATTCATGATATGTAAATAAGGTATGGGGAATCGTCCTGGACCTTCCCCAAGCGCGGCTCTTTGCTGCCTTAAGATAGCCGTAAGTATAAGCTACACTATTACAAGTTAACCATCATGTTAGCTTTGATTGTATTTACAAACTCATATACACCTTTCCCAATCCTTATCCGCTCTAAATGTCTATTTCATTCTTTGTCATGTACAAGTAGATATATATATGTTATTTACCGGATAGAGGTCGGTCCGTATAGTGAAAAACTGCCCGAGGTCTTGGATGTACGGATCGAGGTCCGTAACTTATTTATTTTTTTATTCTCTCTCTATATTAAATTAATGTTTTTGATATTTTACGACGCGCGTTGCTTTCAAATGGCTTCCCAGTAGTTTTACTGAAAAAGAGCGGGTTTAAACCGGTTTTCATTCAGTGTGACGGCGCCTCGACAAACTTACAGAAATTTTAATGCCAAAATATTTTGCAGCTTTCTCCATCATTCCAAATCAAATATCGTTTTAAAGAGAAAGGGTTTTGTTTATATCTCAACATCAAAGAAAGTCAAGAAACAAAAAACAAGTTTTACAAAGGATTTTAGCTGACACGAACACTGAGTGAACCAAGATGGATGTTGAAACGAGTTGAAATTCGTCGTTCTTGTGGACGTTTGCATCAAGAAAAAAGCCTACTGAAGCTTATATTTCTATAAATGATAAGAAATAAGAAATAAGAAATTTAGTCGAAGTCACCGAGAACTGTTGAAGGAATTAATCTGTCTGTGTCGTAATTTATGAAGAAGATGAAAGTTGAAAGCATAAGGATCGCTGACAGGACTTTGAATCAAGCAAATCGACCTTTTTCAAGATTGTTTATCCTTTTGTGTGCAGAAAAAGAAAGACAAGAACACTTCATTACTTCAAAAACGTTGTAGACTTTGTAGATAAAATTCTCGTGAATTTATAGCATTTTAAAAGTGACTGAAAAGCAACGACATATCTTATCAAAAGATAGCTCAATTCACCGCCGTGTTGTTTACAAGGAAATATATATTTTTCAACTATTATTGAGGTATGTGAACGAGCTTTATATTCTCTAGAAAATTAAAAAAACTTTGTGTATTCTCACAATCTTTTGTGTATTCTAGGTCTCGTGTATTCTCTCGTGAGTTTTTGCGATATTGATTTGATTTTCTCAACTTTTGCTATTGTCAAAATGTTTGCAAAAACAACCAATGCTCGCCACGTAGCTTTTAATTTTCTCTCAGTCGGTTATCGCATTCTGTCAGTGTCATTTGGTGAATTCAGAATTCTAGATCTCCTACTATTTTGATCGATAAATATTACCATAATTAACAATGACCTATTAAAGAAGATTTTTCATATTTTTCAAAAATTAATATCGCTGGGAAGAAATGGTACCAACGAACAGGATACCGCGGACCGGGCAGATCGTGAAAAACTGGCCCGCTCGCTAGCCAATCACAGAGCGCGAATCACAGGATACCGGACCGAAAAAAAATAATCTACAATAAAACATCAATGCAAACAAGAATACAGCCCTAGGTTGTAGTTTAAATTAAATAAACAAAAGGTATTATTGTTGACACAAACTACCAGCTTCGAGTACTTCCTTGCCAAGCCTTATTTATATCCTAAGTGAGAAGTCGTGATAAAACTCACGGTAAATCTATCGTACATTTTTACATCCCTTGCCTACAACGGCTATACTCCGTGTGAAAAGGAATATCCCCTGCTATCAAGGTCAAGGCTTTGAAATAAAGACTCGAAACTGAAGTATTTTATTATGTTTAAATACACTTATTCAGCCTCATCACTATATTATTATTGTAAAGTGTTAACTCGTTATTATGAGAAAGCTTGAGAAAACCCTGTTAAATTGTTAAGGCTAGTATATGTTCTACCCGTCGCTAAATCTAAATCAGACAACTTTGCAGAAAAGAAAACCAAGTTTGGGACAGCTGTTCACTGAAAGCATTCAAAACAAAACTCTACAAGCCCACAAAGTAAAAGGACATGCCATTGGTTCAAAGCCACATCTTGTTGGAGCTAGAATGACGTCTAAACTCCCTTTAGCACCAAGAACAACCCGCGATTGGGTACGAGCCATAAGTCACGACACGAAATTTCAAATTTACGCCGCCGTAAAGCTAACGTAAAGGTAACGTAAAGCCCATCTTTAAGAAACTTTACGCTCCTTTACGAAAGTGTAAAGATCAGCTTTACGTCATCTTTACTCTCGAGCGTAATGCGACTCTGGGAGAACCGACCATGGACCCACAGATGTCAAAAGTTCACCATTCAAACGGTCATCAATGTAGAAAGAACAGGGTATACCTTGAGCTCTGAAAAATCCACTAACCGCCGAGCCTATTGAATGGTATATGAAAGGGGAAATTTTCCATCCAAACGGGAGAGTAGTACAACCAACACGCACCATAACGCAGCTGTAGCAACGTTGCGTCTATACTGCTCCTCCCTGTGCTCTGGGAGAACCGACCATGGACCCACAGATGTCAAAAGTTCACCATTCAAACGGTCATCAATGTACAAAGAACAGGGTATGCCTTGAGCTCTGAAAAATCCACTAACCGCCGAGCCTATTGGATGGTATATGAAAGGGGAAATTTTCCATCCAAACGGGAGAGTAGTACAAACAAACCAGTACCCATTCCACTGAAAACCCACATACGTTTGGCAAGATGGCGAAAGAAGGACATGGTCGTAACCAGACTTATCGTCGCACTTTGAACTTCTTACAAGACCAATGGTTCGAAAACCGCATCTTAGGAGGCAAGTCTGAGTCATAATGTACTCTTTTATAACTACCAGAGAATGACTGGCTATACTGCATAATATTCACTTTGTTACGTATCCAGTCTATGATCGAAGAAGCCAAAGGATGACCGTCCAAGATAGGCTCCCAACGTTCAGTGTTTCTATGGATACCCCCCGCAACAAAATGATTTTAATGTTCTGGAGATCTGGGACTTCCAATTCCTCAGAAATTAATACACTTCTCAATCCATTTACATCTTGACTCCCTTCCTGATCGGGAACCCCCTTAATGTTAACCCAAGATTCAGACGTTCTAGCTTGAGTCGCCGTAAACTGGGTATCAAAATCCCCATAAGGAGTTTTACGATTCTCGAACTCAAGCCGTCTTTTCTTCAGAGGAGGACTCTAAAACAAATCCAAAATTCAACTTGTAACAAACAAACAAGAGAACAGAAACAAAATAAGGGGGATCCCGATCAGGAGTGATCTTACACGCCTGCAAGCAGTACGTCTACTGGACATCGAGAAGTGCGATGAGCCAATAGGAGTTACTCGCCCTAATCCAGGACTATAGAATCAATAATGCATTCAAAAAACGTACATGATGATTAACATACGGACAATACGATTACTCAAGAAGGACCAGTTCAATATTTTATCATGCCTCAGCTTGATACTCGTCAGTTCGGAGGTATCAAAAACTCATCCACCACCCATGCCTTGGTTCGTGTCGTTCACGAGTGGCTTCAAGCAGCAGAGACCCCAAAGACCATGATCAGATCGTGTCTTATTGACTTTTCGAAGGCCTTCGATCGTATTGATCACAGCATACTTATGCGCAAGCTTCAGCTTCTAAACGTGCCTCCAATCCTCATCAAATCGCAAACAACGTGTTAGAATCGGACAAGACAAATCAGAATGGCGCCCTATCACGGCTGGAGTACCTCAAGGAACAAAGCTTGGACCTTTGTTCTTCTTAGTCATGATTAACGACCTTACCACAGCTGCCCCCATCTACAAATACATCGACGATTGCACAGTATTCGAGGTAACATCCCCTTCATGTGCTTCATCTAACCTTCAGACGCATCTGGATACAACTAATCAATGGATTGTTAACAATAATATGCGAATCAACACCAAGAAGACCAAAGAGCTTGACATCTGTTTCGCTAAATCTCGACCTGTCTTACAGCCTTTAACAATCAACAATGTCCCACTGGACTGTGTCCAATCAACCAAACTCCTCGGAATCTGGATTCAATCTGATCTTAAATGGGACTTGCATGTAAGAACTATCTGCAGCAAAGCAATCAAGCGTCTCTATGCTCTACGGTGTTTGAAGCGGAGTGGTGTACTTCCTAAAGAACTCTGTTCCGTCTACTGCTGTTTTGTTCGACCTGTTATTGAATACGCGTGTCCTGTGTGGCACTCTTCACTGACCAATGCTCTATCTGACGAACTTGAACAAATCCAGAAACGTGCTACAAAGATCATGCTTCCTGAACTTTCCTATCTTGAGCGGCTTGCTCACCTGAGAATACCTACTCTTCAAGTGCGCAGAGAGGAGCTATGTCGCCGATTTTATAAAACCATAAGACGTCCTGATGACAAACTTTACGACATTTTACCTAAGATATCAGAATCAGTTTATTCTCTACGGAACCCAAGGAAAATTCCTCTTTTAAAATGTAGAACAAAACGTTTCAAAACAGTTTTATCCCATACGCCATTAAAAAATGGGATGCTTCTCCATGACAAGTGATCTTAGTTTCCAAATAATGTACATAATTTTTCACTTTTTAATAGTCACTTTTATAAATGTAAATAATTAGCCTTCTTATTGTAGTATATATTTAAATCTTATTTCTTGTAATCTTGAGTTTTTCAAATTTTATTTGCCATTCAAGAATTAATAAAGCTTTACTATTTTTATTTTATTTTTTATTAAACACATTGTCTATTTCACTTTATTTCTATAACGTTATATTGTAAATTATTATTATTATTATACTGAAGTGAATATAAAGTGTAAACGGTGTTTGCAATAAGTTCACCTATGGGGTGAATATGATGCTAATTCAATATTCACATCATATTCACTAATATTTGAATGCATTGATAAAAAGGTATTCAACGTATTCACTTAATGGTGTGAATACGTAGTGAAGATCATACTCGCTGTGGTGTGAATATGATAGAATGTGGTTGAATATGATATTCACATTACATTCACTACACATTCACATTGCTGCGAATCCAATTTTTCGTCCAGTGTCATGAAGTTATAAAACAAAGAGAAAGTACTCTATATAGTCACTATATGATAGGTGATTTAACTCCATTTCTTATTTGTAATTCCAGGTAGTAGTTATTTTAACTCCATCACATTAGAGTTAAAATAACCCTTTGAAAAAGTACTCTAGTCACTATAGTTGATTTAACTCCATTTCTTATTTGTAACTCCAGGTAGGAGTTATTTTAACTCCATGACATTGGAGTTAAAATAACCCTTTGAAAAAGTACTCTAGTCACTATAGTTGATTTAACTCCATTTTTTTATTTGTAACTCCAGGTAGGAGTTATTTTAACTCCATATCGAAGTTATTTTAACTCCGCCGTGGAGTTAAAATAACCCTTTGAAAAAGTACTCTAGTCGCTGTAGTTAATTTAACTCCATTTCTTATTTTTAACTCCAAATAGGAGTTATTTTAACTCTAGTTTTGGAGTTGTTTTAACTCCTAAATTTAACTCCACTACAAAGAGTTAATTTAACTCTACCACCAGAGTTATTTCAACTCCCTGAAAATAACAGTGTGCCAAGCACTTTGTACACGTGAGAATGATAATTATCTTACCAGTTGTCACGCAATGCTTCCTTGGTTTTGTATAAACAAAACGATCAAAACCCCGAAAATACATGCATGATTTATATCTAGTTGGAATAAATATTGCTCTAACTACAATAAGGAATACAAATTGACTCATTGCTGATGTTAAATACGGGTTATACAATATTGTTGCAAATAGTGTAATATTCTACCCTGTGTATTGTTATTCATGATATGTAAATAAGGTATGGGGAATCGGTCTGGCCTGGGACAAGCCAAACCAAAGCGTACCAGTAATTAGTAACCCGTATTCATGGCTCCAGGGCGGGTGGGCGGGTCACTACGCCTTTCTGACGGCGACTAGAGCCAAGCACATTGAGTGGGGCTTTGTGTTCCTTTTAAATGTTATTCATTAAATCCCCAGGGACCATATTACCAATTCAAATGGACTTTGATTAGTATTATTGTTTTGACGCTCATTATCGTTGCTAATTATGCAAAAATGATCGTAAAAAAAACCCAGCCAATTTAGGTAACTTAGACTGTAACAACTTCAAAACATAAAAACCTAACAATTTTTTTCGGCAGTGGTTTAAGAAATTATCTTAACTTTACACACCGTGAATATCAAACTATTCCGTTATATCGAATACAGTTTAATTCGCGGCTGTTTTGAGGTTATTTTTTAGCTCATGAAAACTGTTTCCTGAACAAAATTCTGCCAAAAATTCATCGTTAAAGCTACAAGTCTGAAATACGCTATGAGGCATATAGAGATACCATATTTAAAGATTATTAGGTTATAAAGGTTATTTCAGAGTCGTCGAATTAGCATATTTGCCTTCTCGCATAATAATTCAAATTTCTCCCAAACGAAAACAAATTTTTAAAAACTAAGTTCACAGGAGTTCTTATAACCTGATAAGGTATCGAACTGCAAAATATGAACAAAATCAATGAATCGACTTTTGCCACGATATTTCGAATTTGTCTGGTTCATACTGACAGTCACTCTTAATAGATTAAGAACATAAACATGGTGTACATGTTATAAGTGAATTTGTACGTTTTTGTTATAAATTACTTGATTGCTTTCACTAAATACTACTTCAAACGTGCTTGAGGGTTTACTAATTATAATAACAGCTAAATAAATATTATCCAGATTCTGTTCAAACACCAGATTCTCCACCTCACCCATAGTAGGCTATATTTGAGTCAAATCCCTTGTTAGTATTGTTTCATTGTTTGACGTTTTCTTCCGTGTCACGTTTGCCCCAGGCAGTGTACAGTTTCAGTCGCTGCAAAGTGTATTACGCAAAGGCTGGTTAGTGCATCGCCAACTATTCCGGCCATGTGCCCACTCACAAGATTAGCGGTGCAATATAAAAGCGGTAGATAATTTTATCAGATTTTACAAAGAAATGTATAGAGGATCAAAGTTGTTTTCGAATTATTAAACTATCGGTAAGGATTTGTCAATTCACCTAACTGGAAATATATTATATGACATTAAAGCTTTTGATTTTTACAAAACATAGCTTTATTTATTGAAAATAAACCCTTCCTTTCGATAGTTCACATACATGCTCTGTATTGAGGAATATTCAGATTGTAAAATCGAAGAAAAACACGAAAATCATCAAAATCAAAGCTTGTTACCTCATTTACCGTGGCTGTTCCATAAACAAGATACACCATAAATTGCTTGTGGGAAATTTGTCGTCGATCGAATGAGGGTTTATTGTTCGGTTTTAACTTTGAAAAAGCTCCAAATTGAATTGAATTGCGTAAGACGCCATGTACTTGCCCAATCCTTCCTTCAAGTAGAGGTACTTTGTGATGCGATAACTTTGGAAATTCTTCGCAAACGAAGACATGTTTGATACCAAAATGAAGCTAGTTTTCCCAGCTCTTATTTACAATAGAGTTTTTAAACTCTTAAATGGGATAGCTGTTAAAGAAAAGGCAAACCGTAGCAAGAAAGATGGGTTTCACCGAGTCCGGGCCTGGCTCTCTGTGGCTTTCCTCAGATCGTCGACATGTCGTTGTTATTTCGCTTTTAATTACCAATTGTATAACATTGAATTATACAAATGTTCCAGAATTACGGTTTGATTGTTGCTTCAATATCCTTTGGTGTTAAATTGACTAAAAGAATCTTATTTAACTTAGTTTTGCACAATCGATTTTGAATCTATCTTGGATTCCCGAATCGGTATTTACTTTCTATTTTACACATGGTATCCGCTGGCCTCGATGACTGGCGGAAGTCCGGAATAGTTGGCGATGGACTATTTGCCAAGATGTATGGCGGTTTTTTTTTTTCATCTGCTTCGCTTTGAGCTTAGCAAGAACCGAGGGTATATAATTTCAGACTGTATGAAAAGGCCGAGTGTATAGTTAATCAGATTTCAGTTAGGAAAGTATATGATGATAGCTTTTAAGTAAGGCTTAAAAGCCTTGAAAACGTACGTTACGGGGTTTCTGAATGACCGGTTCTTTTATTTGCTGCATTATAATAGATAACATCTTCTTATATTTATCATTGGTGATACATTTGCTATGTGCTCTTTCAGAACTTATAGAACAAGAAGTTGGCGCGTATCCGAGATAAGGGGTGTGACAATATGCATATAGTAATTATTAAGACAAGACATTTTCCCATGCAATTTACATTTAACAATAATACAACCTTACAGAAGCAAGCTACCTAAAATTTGTTATTCCTTTGTTAAGAACCTTAATATAAAGTTTAAACAGTATATCTATATATATATAAGAATATACAATGTAATAGTAGTTAGTGTAGACTCCATAAGTGCATTGTTTTCTTGTAGTCTTTATCAACAAATACTATTTCAAAACAATTTCAGTTTGTCTTTAACGGGCGAAGAGAAAGCATTCTAGAAATGCTAAATAACACAATTGATACCAATTTTATTTTATTTTTATATTAGGAGGTATTAACGTTTTATTATTGACATGTTGTTTATCTAGTGGTTGTCAAGGTATTGACATTTTTTTTACTCAAATAAACAAGGAAGTGAAACATTGATAGTGCTACTAACTAATCGATACCAAGGAAAATCAGGACATTTTTAGCGGAGCTCCCGCGCGGGCCGAAGGCCCGCGCGAGCGAAGCACCATACTTAAGAAAAAATGGTAATGCATCGAGTCTATTTTCGATGGTTTTTTCAAAGGTATCCCAATCGTACGTCCGACGTCCGACGTCCGACGTCCGACGTCCGACGATGCTGATTGGCTGTTACATTTCGGCGGGAACAAAAGTGACGCGCGCGCCAAATAGCACTAGACCAACAAAGCAAAGTTTTCTTTTATCTTAAAAAAGGCAAACAAACAACAACAAAATACTACTTGCTAATAGCAGAGCTTTCATTAATTCAAAATAACAACGGAGAAAGATGAACTTCGAAGAACATAAAGAGAGTTGTGACCGAAGAAGAACATAAACTTGAAGGACACAACAACGAAGAAATTATACTAAAGAAAAGCAAAAGACTGATTCCAAAAGATCAAGAAAACGTATTTGCAGATACCTTCGTGGAAGAATATTAAAAGACTACAGCAATTCAAAACAAATTGATAAAGAAGCGACCTTGTTTGTTATGAAAACTGTCTTCAAATTGCTTCCCTCGGCACAGTTTATTGAAGGATTTTCAAGCTTGGCAGTTGAACTATGAACAATGTTTAATCCATCAAAATTCAAGTACATAAGCTTACATATATTCGTCAAAATATGATCAATGTCATTGAAGAAAGAAAACCTCAAGAAAATAATCACCGATAAAGTAAGTTCAAGTGTTTTTTATTATCCATGGTTCAAGATTATCATTTGTTTCAAGTTTTTGAGAGACAAAACTCAAAAATTAGTTCAATCTTCAATGAATTGAAATACAAACATAATTTAAAATTGGTTGAATAACTTCTGTTTATTTAGCAATATTAACTATTTTATGCTTACTAAACGAGCTTTTTTAGTAGTTTTTACTTCAAAGTCGTTAAAGTTTTTTTTTACAGAACAAAATGATGTTTTACACAAAGTTTTTCATAATAAAATACCTTGTTTTAAAATCCTTGTCTTTTCAAATCGATCTTGTGTTGGTAGAACTTATAATTCTTGAGGCGTTTAATTCCATTTCAAAATAACTTTTTGTTTTGTTTTATGATTTGCCATGACTACTTTTTAATAAATCTAATACGATGAAAAGGTTTAACCTTTTCTATCCGGAATCCTAACTAACTTTGGAAAATAAAAGAAGGTAAAAAGCGGCCGTAAAACGACTGTTCAGCCAAAGCACTTTTTCAAGGCGTTATCAAAAGCAAAATAAGCTTAATGACTTAAAAATAAAAGGGATAATAATAAGGCTATTCACACTATCGTTTGGGAATCGTATTTTCCATCAAAAATATTTCTGTATTTTCCATCAAAAACATTTCTGAACACTTTTTTGTCTGAACAACACTATTGACTGAAGTAACAGTTGAAAATTTGAGAAAAAGATGAAAAAGTGCATAGAATGAAAACGATAACCAACCTAAGAAAAAGCAGTGGAATTTATTACAATTTTTTTACTTACATTAAATCAATTTCCATTCATGAATTGTCCATTAACATGCTTTTATCGGACTTTTTTCAATGAGAAATCTCCGTCCCTCGTGTAAATGACAAACTTTCCTTTCGTGCGTTGCGTTACATGATGGCGTCATCTACATCGATAGCCAATGAGGTTTTTGACATTATGTCAATCAAAAAGAGAGCGAGAAATATCTTACATTTTACTGGCTTTTCCAGGGCTTTGTTTTGATTCTCTCTCCGCGCGCTGAATCTCCGAAAGGTTATATTTTTCGATGAAAAATGCTATATAAATTACAATAAACAGTAAGTTGTATAATAAATCCCTTATTAGATATTTTCTTGGGTATTACGGGCTGGCATTTTACTCATTGCTTGCTGATTAAACGTACGCAACTCGTAAAATATCAGCACGTATATTATAACCAAGAAAATATATAATAAGTGGTATTGACATGCACATATTGATGTTGTAAGAAAAAATTAAACTGGGAGCTCCGCTATTAGGTATTACCTAATTTGTATATTAACCTAACTAACACCACGATCGGGACATTTTGTTAAAAAAAAAGAAGAAGAAACATCATGGTCGGGACATTTAAAAAAAGCGTATTTCTCAATTATATAAAAGAAACGCCGCAATTCTTACTTTTTAAACAGTGAACTGAGTATTTTGAAGTCGTTTATTCTATAGGTAAATTCATTGGCTGACGAGTGGAATTCCACATTGAATTCACGAGTAAAGACGATATCGCACGAATCGCGGAGTCCGCATAGCCGACTGTTGGCTACAAATCATGATTAGGTATGTTTTTTTTTCTTTTAAACGATTTCAGTTAAAACTGAAATTTGAAGAAAAGGCTAAAACATTACAAATCTTGTTTTAGTAAAGTGTTTGCTTTATTTCAATCAAAAACGCCGAAGATGTCCAGTAAAAATCTCAAACTTTTACACTGAAATTAGGACTGCAATAAATATGTTCAAAGCTTAGAGATTTTGAATCACAAACAATTAGCTATACGTTTTTTTCTGGCTTATGTTTGTATTTTAATTTAGTGTAAACTTTGTAAACTTTAGGTTGAAGTTTGCAAACTACCCGTGAAATTGAAAATAAAGCTCATTAATACCCGTTTTGAAATTGTCTGGCTGTTTAGTTTGTGTTCAACGAAAAATAATTTGATGATTAAAAATGTTGTCTTTGATTGAAAAATTCCCGTTCAAGTCGTGAAAAATTGCGACTAATAACTTAGCAAGCGAAGCGAAAGAAAATGGTCGCTTTTCATGCCGAGCTAGTCGCAGGAAAAAAAATTCTTCTTTTTTTAATGCAAAACTCGTCTATTAGTAAATTAATCATTTGCCTCTATACTCTTTGAATTTAAAATTACTTGTTTGATCGATTCATCCTTTTAATGCACGGATAATAATGAAAAAACTTACATTTATTAAAAATTATCGAGTGCAGGTGGTATTCAGCTTTCTGAGCGTTGAATTCAGCTTTCTGAGCGTTGAATATCACTCTCAATACCCTCTCATCCGGTTTGCGTTTCAGCCAATCAGTGTGCGAGTTTCTAATGTGATATGGGATTCTATGTGATATTTATTATGATAATGCGTTTGTACAATATGGCTGCGGGCCTATTGTTTATCTAATCCTACATGTTTGTTCATGTTTGTTGACATACGATCAAACATTTTGAGCAAATTTGAATTATTAATGAGTTGGTTTATTTTGTTTTGGTAAATTAGTTATACGTTTTTGTATAGCCCCGTTTTGGCATCCGCTAGGGAGGGGAGGGGTAGCCTACTCCCCCTATATAGCATCCGCTAGTGAGGGGAGGGGTGGTCTACAAATATCGTAATAGTGGGTCAGAAGATCAACTACTGATACGTCCGATGTATAAGACCAACTTTCTATAACAGATATTGAGGGTTGGTCTTGATCGAGAATAGAAGACATCATATAGTGTTTTGGGTTCCCTGTGTTACGGTTGGGTTCCCTGTGTTAAGAGACTGTCTCTGTAAGAACCTCATGACCCCCGGAGATTGAAAAATAGAATTCTTTCAAACTTTGTGTGTAGAATGCCTTTCATATGGGTACTTTGAAAAACGGGTTCATAATGAGTCTCGTTAAATTTTTGCTTAGTTTCAGGGGGGTCAAGTTGAAGGTCAAAATTAGGCTTTTGGCCACTTCTCGTTATTGAAATTTGACTGATGTTTGAACCTCTGTATCTCTATGAACATTTCGTTTAAAACTTATTCCTTTCAATGGGGCACTCTCAAAATTTTGAAAACATTTATTTAATTAGAAAAAAAATAACTTTACGACACGCAAAAAATGAGGTTTTGCAGTAAGCTAAAATATGATCAAATATAAAAAATCACAACTCAAAAGTAGACCATCGCACGGCTTTAAAATTATTATGGTAGAAAGATGAAAGATTGGTCTTTCATGAAATACAAAAACATTTTGCGGCCAGCAGGTTTTTGGCATACTATAGGTCGACGAAAATTTCATATTTTCAAGTTTTGACATATTAAGTCAAAATGCAAATGTCGACATTTCGGTATAAATTTTGCATGAAATGGTCATCATTTCATAGTTTAACTTGACTCTGGACAGTCTAAGACTTTATTTTCACTTTAAATGCTATCTAGCATGTTTTTGAGAAGAGTTTAGCAATCTCACACGCATGCTGTTAAAGATCGATTTGTTACTGGATGATCAGTAAAAATACAACAATCCGTTCGCTCACTATACATCATGATAGACTAATTTTAGCAAGTAAAACCATCATTTTATGGGTAAGTTACTCTAGATGCATTCATTTGAATGATGTTATGTTTTTCCGAACAAAATAAACTAAAGAAAACTGACCTTTGTGTTGACTCACTGAACTGTCAGCCGTCAGCAAAAAGTGCATCGTTTCGTCAACATTCTTTTGTTTCAGTCTATAGTTTTTCTCCTATTATAGGCTTTGAACGGAGTTTTATGGTAAAAGGTCACTTTTGTAAATGTATTTAGGACCAGCTCAATAAAAAGCAACATTATTTGCTCCACAAATGTCTCGTACAGTATATATTCTAACACCAAAAGCCGCTGACCAGCAAAACAAATTGAGCTGTCAAACACACGTGCAAAATATCGGCTTTGAACGCTGTTAGTTTTCATGCCGACGAGAATTGTGGAAATCATCTTTTGGGCTTAACCTACTAATATGTACAGATGAGATAAAAAGCCATCTGCTAACCTTCCATCTTTCATAGGAAGAGTTATTCGGAATATCAGCTGAACTTGGCTAGGACAGGAAGGTTTAATGTATCGGAGGATGTTTCAAGTTGGTGGGTTTGTCCTCGACATAGACACAGTCTTGGCGAATTGTGGAAACCTAGCAAAAGGCCTTGAAATTGCTGAACCACAGTGGTAGTTTTTTTTCTGTTCTAAGGTTGGGATTTCAGCGTCAACGAAATTTCGCCCGGAATCATTGTTTAGCTGGTCAGTGGCTTTTGATGTTAAAATCACGACAAGCTTAAGCCAGGAATAAAATGAATTTTGTCGCTTTGAAGGCGTCAAGCTTCTCGGGGTGAGCTGTAACCTAACACTACTTTGTGGTTGTTGTACTTCAACACTTACGTTTGCACCTCACCCTGCTCAGAATTGTTTAGTAATATTTTACGGTGTTACAAATTTCATTATATTACCTATCGTATATATCAAACACCGACTTAGACTATACTAGTTTTCTCGCTGGTTTCCATTTATAAAAAAACATCGGTCATGTTTAACGTCCGATCCTGTCAACTGCTATCATATAGTCAAAGTTTAGTATTAATATCGACGGTATCCCGCGCGTTATTCAAATGGCACTAAATAGTTCATCCTGAGCTATTAAGTACACGATGTTACGAAGAGTTCTTTCTAGTTGTCTCAGCTCTGAAAAACGTTGGTTCGCGTTAACAGTTAAGTTATGTGGCTGGCCAAAGACGAAATGCGTTAATTCGACTTTCCGAGAACGGTTTACTAGCGAAATCGTACATGTTTCCTTGTCGAGCTTACCTGATTTAGAAAATGGCGCCATTTAATGCCGGTGGAGAAATAAACAAGGCTATGGTGTACGTTTCCACGGTCTTTGGAATCGTCGGTCCAGTACTAAATAAATATACTTCAAGATAAAAGCAAAAGCGCCAGATGAAGCAGGTAAACTTTATTATACCTTTCCGACCTTGGTCGCCGGAGCGACCGGGTAAGTTAGTCAGTTAAAAATCTATTAATAAGCTTTATCAATGCAGAAAATATTGAAAGATTATTACTATTATGTGTTCAAGCGGTGTATGTTTTGCAAGATCGAAGAAATACAATCTTAATTTTTGTATATCTGCACTGACTACTACTAATAATATTACTACTAAATAACATATATCTACTTGCTTATAAATACATATATAATAAATATATTACTATTGAAGGCTTCTTTTCTTTCTATCTATTTCAAATTCTGACTGCTTTTAAGGTGACGCGCCCGAAAGCAGAGTAGTAGAAGTTACTAGGTGTCTCGCCCGTAAATCTGCTCTCAGAATTATTTCTACTTGCTTATAAATACATAATAAATAATACTATTGAAGGCTTCTTTTCTTTCTATCTATTTCAAATTCTGACTGCTTTTAAGGTGACGCGCCCGAAAGCAGAGTAGTAGAAGTTACTAGGTGTCTCGCCCGTAAATCTGCTCTCAGAATTATTTCTAATTGCTTATAAATTCATAATAAATAATACTATTGAAGGCTTCTTTTCTTTCTATCTATTTCAAATTCTGACTGCTTTTAAGGTGACGCGCCCGAAAGCAGAGTAGTAGAAGTTACTAGGTGTCTCGCCTGTAAATCTGCTCTCAGAATTATTTCTAATTGCTTATAAATACATAATAAATAATACTATTGAAGGCTTCTTTTCTTCATATCTATTTCAAATTCTGACTGCTTTTAAGGTGACGCGCTCGAAAGCAGAGTAGTAGAAGTTACTAGGTGTCTCGCCCGTAAATCTGCTCTCAGAATTATTTCTACTTGCTTATAAATACATAATAAATAATTCTATTGAAGGCTTCTTTTCTTTCTATCTATTTCAAATTCTGACTGCTTTTAAGGTGACGCGCCCGAAAGCAGAGTAGTAGAAGTTACTAGGTGTCTCGCCCGTAAATCTGCTCTCAGAATTATTTCTACTTGCTTATAGATACATAATAAATAATACTATTGAATTGGTAACGCACAAAAAGTCGCAGATTCGTTAATTACATACCGAAGAATTGTAAATAAGTATATATTTAAGTAATCAAGTTCAGTGTTGTTGAAAAATAACAACTATACATAACTAGTTAAATAACTGATTCACGAATGTATTTAAACTGATAAATCAGTCACATTGTAAAACGTTATTATACTTTGCTCAAGTTTATATATTTAGGAAAAACATATGCCGTTGACAGGAGTATTTAGTCATCACTTGCATTAATGATTTAATCTTCACACCATAGACACACGTTTTTAAAGAGTTTTAAGGACTCCTGCTTAGAATTTTTCTCTTGGCCTAAGCTTGTCGTGAACTGACCGAGACATTCTTCGAGCAAATATTGTTGCTTTGTATTGAACTTACCCTACGTGAATGAGCAAGAATGACTTTTTACCATAAAATACTGTTCAAAGCCTATAATAGGAGAAAAACTATAGACTGAAACCAAAGAATATTGACGAAATCATGCACGTTTTGCTGACGGCTATCAGTTCAGTGAGTCAACACAAAGGTCAGTTTTCTTTAGTTTATTTTGTTCGGAAAAACATAACATCATCCAATTGAATGCATCTAGAGTAACTTACCCATAAAATGATGGTTTTACTTGCTAAAATTAGTCTATCATGATATATAGTGAGCGAACGGATTGTTGTATTTTTACTGATCATCGAGTGACAATTCGATCTTTAACAGCATGCGTGTGAGATTGCTAAACTCTTCTCAAAAACATGCTAGATAGCATTTAAAGTGAAAATAAAGTCTTAGACTGTCCAGAGTCAAGTTAAACTATGAAATAATGACCATTTCATGCAAGATTTATACCGAAATGTCGACATTCGTATTTTGACTTAATATGTCAAAACTCGAAAATATGAAATTTTCGTCGACCTATAGTATGCCAAAAACCTGCTGGCCGCAAAATGTTTTTGTATTTCATGAAAGACCAATCTTTCATCTTTCTACCATAATAATTTTAAAGCCGTGCGATGGTCTACTTTTGAGTTGTGGTTTTTTATATTTGATCATATTTTAGCTAACTGCAAAACCTCATTTTTTGCGTGTCGTAAAGTTATTTTTTTTCTAATTAAATAAATGTTTTCAAAATTTTGAGAGTGCCCCATTATTGGCGAGATATACATCTATTAATATCTGAAAGGAATAAGTTTTAAACGAAATGTTCATAGAGATACAGAGGTTCAAACATCAGTCAAATTTCAATAACGAGAAGTGGCCAAAAGCCTAATTTTGGCCTTCAACTTGACCCCCCTGAAACTAAGCAAAAATTTAACGAGACTCATTATGAACCCGTTTTTCAAAGTACCCATATGAAAGGCATTCTACACACAAAGTTTGAAAGAATTCTATTTTTCAATCTCCGGGGGTCATGAGGTTCTTACAGAGACAGTCTCTTAAGTGTGAGAGAGTGGAGCATGGAGCCATCTTGGATTATGACCTAGTGTGGCCTCTTTCATTTATGCTAATACTACCTTGTAATTAGTCATCGGGCTTGAATACATTATGTAGAGAAAGTAGAGAAAGTTGATGGACCAGCCAAATGGGCAAGTCCCCTTGTAGTTGTACCAAAGTCAAATGGAGAGATACGTCTCTGCACAGATATGAGAAGAGCAAATGAAGCAATTATCAGAGAAAAATTTCCCATCCCTACAGTAGATGACATCCTACACGAGATGAATGGTACTAAAGTGTTCTCCAAGCTTGACCTTAAATGGAGGTACCATCAATTAGAGCTTGATGAGGATTCAAGGGACATAACTACGACTGTTACACACAAAGGTCACTACCGCTATACCCGTTTAATATTCGGAATGAATAACTCGGCAGAATGCTACTAGTATCACATCGGAGACGCTATTCGTGACTGCCCTGGAGCAAGAAACATATCAGATGTTATAATCGTCCATGGGAAAGACCAGGCTGAACATGATGCTCGACTAGAGAAGCTTCTTCAAACCCTTCAAGTTAAGAACCTCACACTTAATCCACAGAAGTGTCAGTTCAGGATGACAGAAATCACTTTCATGGGATACCTACTGTCAGATGAATTGGAAGGAATTGTACCTACCAGCTCTAAGGTCGAAGCTGTAAAGAATGCTAGGCGACCAGAATCTGCATCAAAAGTCAGACGTTTTCTTGGTCTAATCAATTTCAGTGCAAGGTTTATACCTGACCTATCAACAACAGCTGAACCATTTAGACAACTGACAAGAAAGGATGTGAAGTTTGAGTGGAAGGAAGCCCATGAGAAATCTTTCAACAAGTTAAAAACCCAGCTATCAAATGCACAGGCACTCTGATACTTTGAGAAGAGTGCAAAGACAAAGGTCATTGCCGATGCAAGTCCAGTAGGACTCGGTGCAGTTATCATCCAAGAACAGGACGGTGTGGAGCAAGTAGTCAGCTATGCTAGTAGGTCACTCACAGACGTACGTAGAGAGGCGGTATAGCCAGACTGAGAAAGAAGCGCTTGCTCTGGTGTGGGCATGTGAGAGGTTTCACATGTACCTTTACGGAATAACTTTTGAACTTATAACTGATCATAAACCTCTAGAAGTTATTTACCAGTTCGGTTCATCCGCAAAAAAGGGGATACGTGTCACGTGACTAATTCTATTGTTTGTGACGATAGAGTTTCGTATTTCATAACATAAACCAAAATCCAAGATGGCCGTCGTAAAGACTGAAATCACAGAAAGAAATGCCGTCTATTGCGCACTGTGGCAATTATATAAAAGAACATGATGTATATAAGCGTTGTTTACATTCATATAGTGTAGTCAGACTGTTTGATAAGTTTAGCGTTTTAAAAACCGATGAAAATGGGCAGAGAAAAGACGCGATGAACGACTCCGAACGATGAACTATGTTAGATGCGAATAGCATATTTTCTGGAGTGTTCAGAACCTACAGCAAGCCTGAGTTATGACGACAATTGCATGGTAAATTAACGAGACTAATCACTATAATGTATTACATGTAACATCCCCAATATTTTACAACATTAGGCTAGACCGAAAACACTAGAACCATGAAACAAAATCAAATTGTTAGTGTGTTATAGCTCTTATTTAGCGACTATTAGTTACTTTAAAAGACAAGTAAAGTTGTAATGAGGTATTGTTTCCTTTTGTATTTGATGTTTCTAGTTGAGTGATACTGACTAAACAGTCACTAAATAAAAACTATTAAAAAACTGGCTTTGTTATGTCCCTTCACACGCTAAAACAATTGAATGATGGTATATAGTTCGGAGACATGCATTGTGATTAATTGTTAAAAAGCTATGTCTATCCCAAGTTAATCAGTCTTAAATATTATAAACTGGAATAAATTTGGTTGGGAACACAATAATACACAATACAAAGGCTTTTTTATTGTACTTGATATAGAATCATGTATGAATATAAGTGATATAATTAAGTCTAGTAACTTTTACAAATTATTTTCTGAATACTAAGACATTAGATAAGTAACAATGAAGGCTTTTTTATTTTTATTTCCTCCTTATGGTGTTGTACCTACACTATTTGAGCATAAAAAGTTCAAAAAGGATCATGGAAGTAAAGGTACAAAACTTCATAAGGGGAACAGTATATGGGTTGTATGGAAGATCAAAATACAGGCTAAGGTAGTTATCTAATTGACATCAAATAGACCAGTTTCCAGTTCTTGTTGTGCAGGTTTAACCTCAATTGCATTTAATGTATTCTTTGTAAATTACATAAGCATGTGATAATGTAAAATGTACACATTAATAAAAAAATGAAAAGCTAAAACAATATCCATGGGATTAGTTTATTTTTAAAGAATATATGACATACAATTGATGTTAACCCTGCAGAACAAGAACTGGAAACTGGTCTATTAAACTTAAAGCACTCTATAGTTTGTATTATATTTGTCTAAATGCAGTATATCCATGGAACAGTACTATATATGAATATAACTATTTATACTCTTTTCATATTTTCAAATAAAGCATTTAAGAGAAGATTTCTGTAAATACCATGCAAACGCGGCAACACTCAAAAAATCGATTTTGCTCATATTTTAACCATAGTTAGCCCTCAACATGAAACAAGTCATGATGCCTTTAGTTAAGAAAAATACTGCATATTTTACGAGAAAATCGCAAAAAACGAAATTTCGTCATATCGCTGCTCCGACACGCTAATTTTTATGTCAACTTTGACGGCCCCGTATGGCAAAATTAATTACTTTAATGACTCCAAACTTTCATAATATTATTTAATGATATCTTAACTTTAAACTCAAGCTTTTATAGAAATATTGAGTTACTTAAAGATATTATTCTATTAGTTTTTCTATGTCATACTTTTCGCCTTAGAAAAAGTAGGGTAAAAACAAAAAAATATTTTACTATGTGCAGCACCAAATTTTTCAATAATAATCTGGGTTCTGAATGTTAAGGTATTGAATATATAACTGTGAAAAATTCAGCTTGTGTAAATGTAATTGAGCGAAGTTATTGAGCTGCGAACATTCGCAAAATCCTGCTTATTATGCATATTCTACTGTCGGCTAACACATTCAATTTGCCAAGTCGCGGACGTGATTTGCATAAATAATCACATTTTCTTTCTTTTTAGCAGCAAAATGCTATCAAATAAAATCAGTACAACCCAAGCAATGTTTACCTTTTATTTAGTTTTAAAAAATATTGCATGTTTTACGAGAAAAGTCTCGAAAAACAACATTTCGTCAAATCGCTGCTTCGATCGAGACGCTAATTTTTCTGTCAACTTTGACGGCCTCGTATGACAAAATTAACTACTTTAATGATTCCAAAACTTCTTAATATTGTTTATTGACATCTTAAGTTTAAAGTCAAGAATTTACAAAAATATTTAGTTAATTGAAGATATTATTTAATTTATTTTTCTATGTGAAATGTTTTGCATTGTTAAAAGTAGGGCAAAAACAAAAAAAATATTTTACTATGTGCTACTCACAATTTTTCAATATAAATCCGTATTCGGAATGTTGAGGTATTAAATATATAACTGTGAAAAATTCAGTTTGGGTAAATGTTATTGAGCGAAGTTATTGAGCTGGGAACTTTTGCAAAACTTTGCTTTCGCTGCATAGTCTACTGGATACCGTCTACCTGTCTACTGTCGGATAACCTACAGTCAATCAAGTCGAGAACATTTACATAAACAATCACGCTCTCCTTTTTTTTCCTGCGAAAGTTCGGAGCTTAATAACTTCGCTAATTTACATTTATCCAAACTGAATTTTTCACAGTTATATATTTAATACCTTATCTTTCCAAATACTGATTTTTATTGAGAAAGTTTGAGTAGCACATAGTAAAATATTTTTTTGTTTTTGCCCTACTTTTAACAAGGCAAAACATTTTACATAGAAAAATAAATTAAATAATATCTTCAATTAACTAAATATTTTTGTAAATTCTTGACTTTAAACTAAAGATGTCAATAAACAATATTAAGAAGTTTTGGAATCATTAAAGTAGTTAATTTTGTCATACGAGGCCGTCAAAGTTGACAGAAAAATTAGCGTCTCGATCGAAGTAGCGATTTGACGAAATGTTGTTTTTCGAGACTTTTCTCGTAAAACATGCAATATTTTTTAAAGATAAATAAAAGGTAAACATTGCTTGGGTTGTACTGATTTTATTTGATAACATTTTGCTGCTAAAAAGAAAGAAAATGTGATTATTTATGCAAATCACGTCCGCGACTTGGCAGATTGAATGTGTTAGCCGACAGTAGAATATGCATAATAAGCAAGATTTTGCGAAAGTTCGCAGCTCAATAACTTCGCTCAATTACATTTACCCAAGCTGAATTTTTTACAGTTATATATTCAATACCTTAACATTCAGAACCCAGATTATTATTGAAAAATTTTATGCTACACATAGTAAAATATTTTTTTGTTTTTACCCTACTTTTTCTAAGGCGAAAAGTATGACATAGAAAAATAAATAAAATAATATCTTTAAGTAACTCAATATTTCTATAAAAGCTTGAGTTTAAAGTTAAGATACCATTAAATAATATTATGAAAGTTTGGAGTCATTAAAGTAATTAATTTTGCCATGCGGGGCCGTCAAAGTTGACATAAAAATTAGCGTTTCGGAGCAGCGATTTGACTAAATTTCGTTTTTTGCGATTTTCTCGTAAAATATGCAATATTTTTCTTAACTAAAGGCATCATGATTTGTTTCATGTCAAGGGCCATCTATGGTTAAAATATGAGCAAAATCGATTTTTTTGAGTGTTGCCGCGTTTGCATGGTATTTACAGAAATCTTCTCTTAATAGCTAAACTGCATTACACAATAACTACAGAACAACAAATTAGGTGGTGGGCATCTCATTTATTAATTCATATCTGATAGAAGAGAGCAATTACAGGAACAAATTCATACTGGATATTATTATTATAGATGTGATATTAATGTATAAATTAACTGAGGCGAGCAAGCATACACTATTAAATCTGCATGTCTTTCCGATTAATAGGCACTTGCGCTGGGCAACAAGGCTGAATCCATATGTAATAAAAATTTCATTGATTCATACATTATGATTTGAATGAAATTTATAAAATTTATATTCAATAGCACAAGAGTGCTTCAGAGAAATGCCTTCAAGTGATGATTGCTTCATATCACTGTCCTTATATACTCCCGCATACAGAATTACCCTGGGGAACCCTGTAACCCGTTTAAGCCCACCTCCACTTCTATCGACTATGCAATACACAGTGGTATACATTCTGTAACGCTACTAAATACTAAATACATTTAGTGCAATATGAAGTGCTATAACTACCAGAGTGCTTACAATATATCTGTGAAAAACTTTGCAAACAAAATGGTGCAAATTAGTACACAATTTAAATTTATTGTTTGATTGACACTATTTTGTGCAATTCATTATTGCAAATGTTTTTACAGATATATTGTGAGCACTCTCAAATTTTTAGAATTGTTTGACGGATAAATGTGTTTGCACAAATAAATACAAATTTCAGTTATTTATGTTGATATGTATAATTAAACTATATTTAAATTCCTCAAACTGGATTATTTCATAAGAAATTATAATAATAATTTTATAAGGAATAATAATGCATTATCAAGTTTTGTTGGTTGAGATGGCTAGATTTTTATTTTTCCATACTAGGATGTGTAATTCTCAAATAATAGTGTTCTACAACTTGTTGTCAAAAATGTTACTACTGTAATCAAATGCTTAATAATGGGAATGATGACAAGTAAGAAAGAAAAAGATGTTCAAGTATTAAATAGAATTAATCTGCAATAACAGTGATTTATTGACAAAGCACTATGAGCAAATTATTTATACTCTGATGTAACCAAATATTTGGTCAATAAATCACTACTGGGAAGTAAACCTGGCTTATTGGCATAAGAACAGTTGTTTTAATACCAATCTCAATTCATATAACTTTCAGGTTTAACAAGTTTAATAACATTTATGAAGTGTACAATGCATGCTGTACATTACAGTACCAAATTTCTAGATTGCATAACAAATAAAATATGGTATTATTCAACATAAAATCTTGAATGTAAAAAATAAAATTCGCAAAAATTGCGTACTGGTTGGCTTCTTTTATCTTTTTTAATACTCCCACCACATATTCGACATTTCAGCGACAGGAGATGTCGACGAATTTCCATTTGGTTATCTAAAATAAAGCACAAAATACAAATAAGTCGACTATTCCGATGACATATCAGCTTTTGTCAGTACATAGCCATACACGAACGGCTGTGATTTCAGTAAGGAGTCTTTGAAAAGACTAGGTTGTTGCCACATTCTACAATGCGACAGAATGTAAGGCATATCATAAAGACTTCATTAAAATTGGTTTCATTGCTCTAGGAAATGGGCAGGTAACAAATTTTTATCATCAACCAACTACATACCTTTGGGAGGGTGACAATATGGCGGCCATCTTGGATTGAAATCTCGACTTCAAAGCCATTTTTTAATGACAAATCTTGTAGTTTTCTCGCTGTATCTGCTCGTCCGCCATCTTCAACATATCACCCTTTATGTGAAATGTTAAAAAGTCCCGGATGTCCTCTTTGTGACCGTGATATCGATGAATATCGAAGACTGGGTAATTTCTTCGTAATAAAATTTTCGATTTTTATCGATTTTCCCTAGAACAATGGAATTGTCACGTGACACGTATCCCCTTTTTTGCGGATGAACCGAACTGTTTACTCCAGGAGTGCAAATCCTTCAGCCAGAATCGAAAGGTGGGTTTTGAGACTTCAATCGTATGATTTCACTGTCAAGTATAAACCAGGAGCACAGAACATTGCTGATGCACTGTCGAGACTGTCAGTAACTCCAACAGGAACAACAGATAATGCAGAGGAGTATGTCCGTTTTGTTGCAACGCCATTACAATTCAAGAGGTAGACAGAGAATCAGAGATTGATCCAGAACTAACAGCTGTAAAAAGGTGTATCATTACTAACAGTGAGTGGGAGACTGTAGATGTTTCCTACAGATCAGTGCGACAAGAACTTTGCGTTCTTGGAAATCTTGTTGCCAGAGGAACAAGACTAGTTATCCCAAAATCCTTACAGAAGAATTTTCTAACACTCGCTCATCATGGTCATCAAGGGATAGTTAAGACTAAGGAAAGACTTCGATCTAAAGTATGGTGGCCAGGTATTGATAGAGAAGCAGAGAGAGTTTGTCGTACTTGCCACGGTTGCCAAGTAGTGCAACTACCATCAAACCCTGAGCCTATAGTAAGGACAAAGCTACCAAGCTCACCATGAGAAGTTATTTCATGCGACCTACTGGGCCCCATAGGCAATGACATTTACATCTTAGCCGTAATTGATTATTACAGTCGGTGGATAGAATTTGACATTCTGAACTCGAGCACTTCAGGTCGAATTATTAAGTCTCTAGAGAAGATGTTTTTCAAACATGGTCTACCATTTGAAATGATCACAGACAATGCACCAAATCTTGCATCAAGTGAAATGGAAGAATTATGCAAGCAGAATGGGATTCAGCTCAGGCACATTACGCCATTATGGCCGCAAGCAAATGCTGAGATTGAGCGACAGATGAGAAGCCTGAACAAGGTCATCAGGATTTCTTATGCAGAAGGTTCCAACCTACAAGATGACCTGAAGAGCTTTGTAACAGCACATCGTACGACGCCACACATCACTACTGGCGAGAGTCACCCTGCGAGATGTTGTTTGGAAGACGTATTCGCACCAGGATACCAGAACTAATAACATTAGAAAGGTATGGTGGTGAAGCACGTGACAGAGATACCATTGTCAAGCAGAAAGGAAAGGAGTATGCTGACCACAAGGCACACGCAAAGGTTCCAGACATAAAGGTTGATGACAAAGTTCTACTACACCAGAGAAGGACTTCCAAGATCACGACTAACTTTGAGCACAAGCCATATGAAGTTGTGGACGTGAAAGGCTCACAAGTTACTGTTAAGTCTGATGAAGGAGTCTGCTATAAACGTAATTCGTCACACCTACGAAAGTTTGAAGAATTACCTTCTACTGATGAAAAAGACGACAAGAGCGTGACCGACAATCAACCCTGTGAGTTGCAGCAGCCAACACCCGTTAGTGATTCAGAAAATGCTGAGTTGAGAAAATCATCCAGGAGTAACAAAGGAAAACCACCTGAAAGACTTGAGTATTGAATATTGAACACTCAGTTTAAACCAACGATCTGACACCTTCAACCTTGAGTGTGGAGTCCCACAGGGATCTGTGTTGGGCCCGATTCTGTTCAATCTGTATACTTCGCCATTGGGTGATATTTTGCGGCATCATGGTGTTTCGTTCCACTTCTACGCAGATGATACCCAGATTTACTATACTTTTAAATGCTCCATTGGAGGCGATATGGAATATTGTAGACGCAGGCCTAGGATTGAAGCGTGCATCAATGACATTGATAATTGGATGGTATTCAACAACTTAAAACTTAACAATGACAAGACTGAATTTCTTCTACTTCACGCACAGCATCGCCCATCACCGCCACTTGACTGTATCTTGGCTGGTAATGAACTTATTAAACCTTCTGATCACGCCAGGAACATTGGAGTAATTTTCGCATGGACTGTTAGCTTAGATAAACAAGTTACTACAATTTGCCAATCAGTATTTTACCATATTAGGAATATATCACGTGTACGCAGATACTTAAGTTATGACACATCAAAAATACTAGTTCATGCTTTTGTAACGTCAAAAATTGATCATTGTAATTCTTTGCTTTATGGCTTACCTAAATATCTTATACAGCGCTTGCAATATGCTCTTAATGCTGCAGCCAGAGTTATCAGTCTCACCCGTAAATACGATCATATAACACCGATTTTGATGGAGCTGCATTGGCTCCCAGTAGAGCAACGAATCAAGTTCAAGATTCTTCTACTTGTCTTTAAGGCCACTAATAATATTGCACCAGCTTATATTGTTGATTTAATTTGTCCTTATATTCCATCTCGATCTTTACGTTCATCTTCTAAGGGATTGCTTGTAGTGCCCAAGTTTAAACTACAGACATATGGTGCAAGAGCTTTTTCTGTCTGTGGGCCAGCTCTTTGGAACAGCCTTCCACAGGAGTTAAGATCCTGTCCAAGCTTAGAATTATTTAAGAAAAAACTGAAAACATTTTTGTTTATAGAAGCTTACGACTAACTACATTATCTATAGGTATTGATATTATATATTATAGTTTTAAATTTTTAGAATTTTATATTTTTTCAGATTATATTCTTAGTACTTAATTAATTTTAACTAAAATATTCTTAGTATCATTGTCACATATTAATTTATATATTGTATTGTATTTATTTGTTGTAAAGCGCTTTGCGCATCCAATGTAAAAGCGCTATAGAAATAAAGTTATTATTATTATTATTATTATTATTATTATTATTATTAAGAAACTTGTTTGTATTACATTTGTTATGAAACGTTTAACTGAGCAAAGAACATTTATGTTTGTTGTTTTATAGAGGAGCTCCCGCGCGGGCCGAAGGCCCGCGCGAGCGGAGCACCATACTTAAGAAAAAATGTTAATGCATCGAGTCTATTTTCGATGGTTTTTACACAGGTATCCCAAGCGTACGTCCGACGTCCGCGCCCATCGCGATGCTGATTGGCTGTTACATTTCGGCGGGAACAAAAGTGACGCGCGCGCCAAATAGCACTAGACCAACAAAGCAAAGTTTTCTTTTATCTTAAAAAAGGCAAACAAACAACAACAAAATACTACTTGCTAATAGCAGAGCTTTCATTAATTCAAAATAACAACGGAGAAAGATGAACTTCGAAGAACATAAAGAGAGTTGTGACCGAAGAAGAACATAAACTTGAAGGACACAAAAACGAAGAAATTATACTAAAGAAAAGCAAAAGACTGATTCCAAAAGATCAAGAAAACGTATTTAATTTGTAGATACCTTCGTGGAAGAATATTAAAACACTACAGCAATTCAAAACAAATTGATAAAGAAGCGACCTTGTTTGTTATGAAAACTGTCTTCAAATTGCTTCCCTCGGCACAGTTTATTGAAGGATTTTCAAGCTTGGCAGTTGAACTATGAACAATGTTTAATCCATCAAAATTCAAGTACATAAGCTTACATCTATTCGTCAAAATATGATCAATGTCATTGAAGAAAGAAAACCTCAAGAAAATAATCACCGATAAAGTAAGTTCAATTTTTTTTATTATCCATGGTTCAAGATTATCATTTGTTTCAAGTTTTTGAGAGACAAAACTCAAAAATTAGTTCAATCTTCATCTCGTTTCGTCGTAGTTTTCGTGTAAAAGTACGGACTGTTTTGCAGTCTAAATTAGTTCAATCTTCAACTCGAGTTGTCATAGTTTTTGTGTAAAAGTAGGGTCTGTTTTGCAGCCTAAATTAGTTCAATCTTCAACTCGTTTTGTCATAGTTTTACCTCATAAAGGAAAACATCAAAGATGAATTGAAATACAAACATAATTTAAAATTGGTTGAATAACTTCTGTTTATTTAGCAATATTAACTATTTTATGCTTACTAAACGAGCTTTTTTAGTAGTTTTTACTTCAAAGTCGTTAAAGTTTTTTTTACAGAACAAAATGATGTTTTACACAAAGTTTTTCATAATAAAATACCTTGTTTTTTCAAATCGATCTTGTGTTGGTAGAACTTATAATTCTTGAGGAGTTTAATTCCATTTTAAAAATAACTCTGTTTTGTTTTATGATTTGCCATGACTACTTTTTAATAAATCTAATACGATGAAAAGGTTTAACCTTTTCTATCCGGAATCCTAACTAACTTTGGAAAATAAAAGAAGGTAAAAAGTGGCCGTAAAACGAATGTTCAGCCAAAGCACTTAAAAAAAAAGGTGTTACAAAAACAAAATAAGCTTAATGACTTAAAAATAAAAGGGATAATGATAAGGCTATTCACACTATCGTTTGGGAATCGTATTTTCCATCAAAAACATTTCTGAACACTTTTTTGTCTGAACAACACTATTGACTGAAGTGACAGTTGAAAATTTGAGAAAAAGATGAAAAAGTGCATAGAATGAAAACGATAACCAACCTTAGAAAAAGCAGTGGAATTTATTACAATTTTTTTACTTACATTAAATCAATTTCCATTCATGAATTGTCCATTAACATGCTTTTATCGGACTTTTTTCAATGAGCAGATGAGAAATCTCCGTCCCTCGTGTAAATGACAAACTTTCCTTTCGTGCGTTGCGTTACATGATGGCGTCATCTACATCGATAGCCAATGAGGTTTTTTGACATTATGTCAATCAAAAAGAGAGCGAGAAATATCTTACATTTTACTGGCTTTTCCAGGGCTTTGTTTTGATTCTCTCTCCGCGCGCTGAATCTCCGAAAGGTTATATTTTTCGATGAAAAATGCTATATAAATTACAATAAACAGTAAGTTGTATAATAAATCCCTTATTAGATATTTTCTTGGGTATTACGGGCTGGCATTTTACTCATTGCTTGCTGATTAAACGTACGCAACTCGTAAAATATCAGCACGTATATTATACCCAAGAAAATATCTAATAAGTGATATTTACATGCACATATTGATGTTGTAAGAAAAAACTAAACTGGGAGCTCCGCTATTAGGTATTACCTAATTTGTATATTACATTGTTTATAAGCCTTTTTGTAACGAAAGGAGGGATATAGTGTTTTGGGTTCCCTGTGTTACGGTTGGGTTCCCTGTGTTAAGTGTGAGAGAGTAGAGCAGGGAGCCATCTTGGATTATGACCTAGTGTGACCTCTTTCATTTATGCTGTATTGTTGTAAAAAGACCGCCCTAAAAGTAGGTTCTTGTTCAAGCTCGCACGTATCAGAAACACCATATGCAATCTTGAAAACAATGCAATTACGTACAATATATGGTATTGTAAGTGAGAAGTAACAAACGACTTTGATTAGCGTACGATATTTTATTAACAGGTTGAGATTTCAACAGAACAATAGTCATATCTTTGATACGCGTAATCCGATTATTGAAAGTTAAGTAAAAACATTTCTTGTGGGCTTCATGGCCAGGAATAACGGTCATTTGAGCCTGCAGTAACGCAGCGGTTTCTACCATGAGAGTATCAAAATGGCGATATGTTGTTATAAAGAAATGGCCTGAAGTATTTAAAGAACTACAAATATAATCTGACTTACTTAAATTCTTCTTGCTAAAAAGGAAATCAACCGATCATGCATTACATGTCCCGAACCTATCTGACTATAAATTAAATTCACAATAAAAAAATCTTACCTTTCCCTTTTGATGATTTTATTACGAAAAATAGTGTCACTAACGCCATACATCTTCTTACAACGAGCGCAAATCCTAATATTCTAGGAGTTATTTTTGATCGACTATCGTTAACTAAAAAAAGGAAATTGATACTTACAGTAGGCATGGTCATATTTTCTCGAAGCAAAATTCATATCTTCTTCCTTATTATAAGCTTTTCCCTTTTGCTCGTGAAAGTGATGTTTTTCAAATTTTAGAAGCGACAATTTTAAATACGTCACGCGCGAGCGACATATTCTGCATGACTGAGAGTTTGACTACAACTGGCTGCGTAGCGGTTTTAATGCGCTTGATAAAAATGCTTTTTCCACTCGATAATAACCGTTGGTACTTCTAAATATCTGATTAGTCGTATACAGAAGTTGTTTAGCTTAAGGAGAGTCGAAAAGAAAGAACTCAATCTACATGAATCAATGACTAGCCATAGTTTTCACTAATCTGCTGCCCTTCTATTATATATTGCTGAAATATAAAATAACTGAAGTTATTCTGAAAAGAGAAATATATCTTTTGAATGGTAAGAATATAAACATATATATATATAGGTAATAAGATGTAACTTCTTGATAGAGTTTCTTTTATTTGTTACAATGTAATAAACTAAACAAATTGAAAAATTTATAGTTTTTCATATGTGTGTATTTGTTAGTTATTCAGTAATGATAAAATAGATTGATTAAGATATAAGAAATCAAAATAAACAACTGTCTTTGGTTAAAAAAGAAACAACTATAATAATCAATAAATAGAGAAACAACAATGTAAAAATAGTCTTGTTAAATGATTGCAAAGTTTTTTATTAACAATGTAAATGTCATGAATATAATTTAAACAAATCAGTTGAATTTTCCATGCATTAGTGGAATTATTGATAATTAAAAGCAATTGTATTAAGTACTAACAAAGTTGAATAGTAATATAGTTGGTATTTTTCAAAGAAAACAGTTAGACATAAGTAATTATTGAACCGAAGTCTAGTCAGTTCAATTGTGTATAAAGTTAAGCTTATGAGCTTAAGATTTGAATAAAAGTAATGAGATATTGTTTCGATCTAAGTAAGTTTGTATGTAAGCTTAGAAATAGCTTAATAAGATAAATAATTGATCACTTTTGCAAATATATCTATGGCAATGCAGATGTCTTCAGTGTAGAGCTTATAAAGAACTTCATTTTATCGTCGACTGTTACAAAAATAATATATGAACGTTAACTTAGCTTATCTTTGATTTTGTTGTAAAGAAGAGTCTAACACAAAGAAGTAGTTCTCAAAGGAATCAAATACATCAAAGCCAAAGAGGTTTTCTGGAGTTTTAGGTCAGACCACAAAAACACACGTTACTTCAAAAATTGGTCAAACTGGTTTTAGCTTGATTTGGAAGTGCTTCAACCAATCAAAGTCGATCATTCCCTTAATCTACCACGCCTCTAAGAGGTAACCAATAGGATTGAACCGTTCCCACGGTTATTGGTGCCAAAGTGTCTGTTTTTATCTGACCCAGACTGACTATAACCATATGGGTTTCTTGTGTACCCAGAATGCTCTCGCAAATTTTACAAATTACCCAGTCATCCCTTGCAACGTAAATCGAGCGCAAAACGAGATTTTTTTCTCGTATACCAATATATACCCAATATATATATACGCGGGGGCCACTCTATATATGCCTCCACGGGTTTTGGCCTCTGGGCCAAAACCCTGCGGGGGCAATATATAATATGATTCGAACAGTCTCAGAGCTGACTACATGGAGACGAAGGCAAGAGCGAACGCAACGTTGATACTGGCCGTAATGAAATGATGGATGGCTAGATCATATACCAGACAAGAACTGCTGATTAAGAAAATGTTCATGTTACTTCTTTCTAATGTTTTAAAAATGCGTACTTGATAGACTTGATTACAATTAGACCTTTGTGAGACTAGATTGACGTTGCATGTCATAATCAATTCCGCAAAAATATAGCGTTATCAGTTATATGTTCAGCAATTGTATGCCGGTTACACTAGGATTTTCTTTGTATTCTAAAGTATAACTACTATTCGACATCGACTATTCACTGAAAGTGCACCTGAAGCCCTTCATGGTATTTTTCAAATCTGTTGTACATGAGGTGTATAATAAGTGTACTTAATATTTTTTGATGTCGACCCCTCCTTTCTGAGATATGAACATTTGAAATCTGAAAATGCAAATGAGGTGACGTCATCCCAGGAATTTGTCAAAGTTTTGTTTCAAAGCTGACAGCAAGCTTGTTTTTGTAAAGAAGTAAAAATGTTAATGGTAGTGTAAATATTAGTAATACAGATATTGAGCTTTAAAAAATTGCTATAATCGTTTCCAGAGAACTTTTGTATATTTAATGAGGCCTGGGTAGACGTCACTTCATTTGCATTTTCAGATTTCAAATGCTTATATCTCAGAAAGGAGATGTCGACATCAAGAAAAATTAAGTACACTTATTATACACCTCATGTCAAACAGATTTGCAAAATATCATCAAGGGCGTCAGGTGCACTTGAAATGATATTTGAATCGTCTATTAACAATTTAAAACCGATTGATTTAGCTTGATTTAGTTTTGCTCTAATAAACCCGTCATCTGTACTTTCTAAACGGCACAAAATTTAGCTTGTTACAACAACTATTAGCTATATTTCTGCTTCATTGGAGCTCTAATATGTTTTTTTTAACATGGTTTTCTTGAGCTCCAATGAAGCAGTAATATAGCTAATAGTTGTTGTAACAAGCTAAATTTTGTGCAGTTTAGAAAGTACAGATCATGGATTTATTAGAGCAAAACTAAATCAAGCTAAATCAGTCGGTTTTCAACGTTGCGTTCGCTCTTGCCTTCGTCTCCATGTAGTCAGCTTTGAGACTGTTCGTATCATATAGATTCATGTAGATTGAGTTCTTTCTTTTCGACTCTTCTTAAGCTAAACAACTTCTGTTTACGACTAATCAGATATTTAGAAGTACCAAAGGTTATTATCGAGTGGAAAAAGCATTTTTATCAAGCGCATTAAAACCGCTACGCAGCCAGTTGTAGTCAAATTCTTAGTCACGCAGAATATGTCGCTCGTGCGTGACGTATTTAAAATTGTCGCTTCTAAAATTTGAAAAAGATCACTTTCACGAGCTAAAGGAAAAAGCTTATAATAAGGAAGAAGATATGAATTTTGCTTAGAGAAAAGATGGTCATGCCTACTGTAAAAATAGATTTCCTTTTTTTAGTTAACGATAGTCGATCAAAGATTATAACTCCTAGAATATTAGGATTTGCGTTCGTTGTAAGAAGATGTATGGCGGTATATGACACTATTTCTCGTAATAAAATCATCAAAAGGGAAAGGTAAAATGTTTTGTTCTGAATTTAATTTATAGTCAGATAGGTTCGGGACATGTAATACATGATAGGTTGCATGATTTCCTTTTTAGCAAGAATTTAAGTAAGTCAGATTATATTTGTGGTTCTTTAATTGCTTCAGGCCATTTCTTTATAACAACATATCGCCATCTTGATACTCTCATGGTGGAATCCGCTGCGTTACTGCAGGCTCAAATGACCGTTATTCCTGGCCATGTGCTTTCATATGATTCGAATGTTTACATGTCCAGCACCATAATCCGATCACAGAAAATTATCTATTTCAAGAATGCTACAGACAATTAGTTCATAGAGGAGAAAGAAAAAAGGATTTTTTTTTCTTAATTTAATAAATCTGAGTTTTAAGCAATGAACTGTTCATAGTTACGTTTTACTATCTAGTAAGGAGCTTGCTTTCAAACTATTTCTGCCCAGGGAAGTAATCCGATTACTGGATATTTTGTAAGACGTTTGAGTGCTCATGTCATCGCACAGAATTCTATTGTCTTTTTGGAAATTTACTTAAGGCTCTCAAATTATTTAAAATATGCATAATTCGAATAAAATATCAACATTGATAATTCTGATTGGCTGTTTGAACGTCTCTCATCGGAATGTCACTGCTTAAATGCTGAACGGATAAAAAAGGATAATCTGTCTAGTACCTGTTTTTGGTGCACAATCAGATACAAGTTTTTCAACGAGTTCTCTTCTTTCTTCCTTATGTCGTTCAACATCTTCATTACTAGAACTTGCCAGCACCACGACAGCTCATCGGTTTCGGTGTCAGAACCATACTCACTTTTAACACTGGAATCATCACTATCAGAATCGTTATCTTCTGTGGATTCATCGTGAGAACTTCCGACTTCGCCGAGCTCTTCATCTTCGGCACTAATGTCATAGTACATGTTATTTTTCATTTTACATGAACTATTTTCCAAATGACGCCTCAAGTTAAACGATCTTGAAAATACTTTACCACAATATTGACACTGCTTGGGGCTAGGAATGTTTACTGTTTACGAGTCAATTGCTAAATGAGAAGGGCAAGGAAAACGAAATGTTTAATATGAGCAAGCATGAGCAATTGAATATTCTCGGAACTACTCATTTCAGTTACTCAGTGGCTCATTTTGTTAATCATTCATTCATTCGTTCATTGGAGTATTCATTCATTGAAGCTACTCATTGGCAATAGAAAACACTTCTCTCCAGCCCTCTTTAAACTTCACGAGTTTCTTGTCACTACCACCCTGAGTCAGGATTGGGTAATTTGCGCGCCTGCTGCCTTCCTTGGATGTGGTTGCCGTTTCACATGCTCCCTCTCCGGAATCGAAACCCAATTCTCCGTCACCCGTTGTAACCATGGTAAACAAATACCTTACCATCGACAGTTGGTAGGGCAGAAATTTAAATGAAACTTCGCCAGCGCAAGGCCGTGCAATTCGAACAATTATTATGAATCACCAAAGAACCGGTCAGAACCCGCATTGGTTTTGAAACTAATAAATACATCCCTTCCACAAGACGGGACCCATTAATCCTGACAGGACCAACCAACCAACCAACCAACCAACCAACCAACCAACCAACCAACCAACCAACCAACCAACCATACATATTTATTAACATTTTTTGCAGTAAATATTTTATTTTATTAACAACCATTTTTCTCTATTTGCAATTCAGCCGCAATAGGCAGTCTTTCTGGCTTACATGTCGACATAATAAATATGACCACTGCGGTTGCTCGATGGGACCCAATTACAAACGATGATCTCCTTGGATACAATATACTACTATGGAATAGACACTACACGTATTCGCTATATAAACGTATCAAAACAAATGAAACCAGTATATTTTTGAAGGATCTTATCGATTGGTCGAGGTACACAATTAAAGTTAATGGTTACGCTGCAACCGAAACAGGAAGAGCCTCATACTATTACTTTTACATGTGTAAGTACTTAATTTTATTGATATTTATATAACATTTATCAAACTCAGGAATAATTTATTTGTTGCTTCTCCATCATAGCTCAGTCCCATGGTCACATGCATGCATTTTCATACCCAATCAAACACCAGTTGAATCTACGCCGTATTTTCATATAAAATGTCACTTGTTTTCTAATGGAATACATTTTTACATAACTTCTTGCACAGATATTACACTATCCTCTTCTTTACTAGTAAACATCATAATTAGGTAGCGGTTTTTTGACGTAAAACATTTTTGAGTACAAATGCCAGGATTCGAACCAAGATCATCTGCATGGCTGTATCTGCGCCTTAAGCAATTATACTATTAAGTAAACCGATGAAAATTTTGCAAAACATACACGTTTAAATGTGAAGTTCGTTAGCATTCACGTTTCGTCGTTCCGTGCTATGTTGAGTTTTACAAAACGCTTCTCAGCCAATCAGAAGGCACAATTAATATCAAAATTTTAAGACATATTGTATTATAGATGTCATTATGTTGATATGGAATATTCTCAATTTCGAATTATGTAAGATAATCAAGTTCCCTTTATTTGTAAATGTCAGCTACAATGACCAGTCCTACTGTGCTAAATATCACTTACATAAATGTAACTACTGTGGAAGCAAGTTGGACTCCAATAGCCAAAGGAAATGTTCCTGGTGTTCTCCTTGGGTATACTGTAAGACTTCTGAAGTACAGGTCATGGCAGGTTCTTCAAACTCTCAAAACCACTGAAATAATGATTTTGGTTAGTGATCTGCAGCCTACTAGATTGTTTATTCAAGAACATGGGCCTGTCTGCTCGTATATACTGTCTGTTCAAGGCTACACTGCAAATGAAACTGGCCGCCCAGTATAATCTCGAGGATTTTACATACGTAAGTATGAGTACGTAGTAAACATTGACACCCACTATATGTATCTGTCAGCGATTTCACTTAAAGGTCACAAATCAACCAATAGAGATCGTGTTTCCCTGTTTTGTTTTGGTAATTCTCTGCGGGACGTTTTTATAAATCAGATAACAAACGTTCATAAAATACTTTTTAGGGCACGAAGTGGTTAACATGTCGAACAAAAAAAAGATTAAATCAAATAGTTAAGCAAGTAAATTAAGAAACATAAAAAATTGTGAAGAATCATTAACGAACCAAGCAATAATAGGATTATAGGATTATAATGTCACTTTTCAAGTTAAATTTGTTTTCCATAAAAACGAATTTATTTTAATATCTCTGGAAGTATGTAACATTATGATTTTTTTGTTTAAATAATCAAAAGTTAATGTTATAAATGTTTTAATATTTAAATAAAAAAATATCAACCTAATTTTTGGCTTAAAGGTTCATAGTAACCTTATTTTTGCACCCCCTACCTAAATTTAATAGCGAATGTCCACTAACACCGAGCAACATCGAGAATACATGTACATGGCACATGATGGAAAAACAAAATCCTTCATATTTCATCCATCGAAACCCTATCATATACTAAGAAACGTGGTGGTGTTTGTTTTCGAAAATACTATTTTAAACGCGAGAAATTTAGAAAAACGTGACCCAAACCGGAAATGTCTAAAATCGAAAAAAAAATCGCGTGATCCAAAATTCTCAAAATCGTCTCATTTGACCAATTCAAAACGAATAAGGCTGGTACCCAGTAATTGCAACCCATTTTAATTTCATTGAAACTATACCAGTTATTTCAAACACCCAATGGACTATCTAAAAGTGAAAAAATATTGGGGGGTCATCTCGCATCGAAGCGAGATAATTATTGTTAAATACCTGATGACGTAGGTGTATTTTTGCAAATTTTAAAGAAATACTATTTCATACTGTTAAGAGTTACTCAAGAAGTAAACGTGAAATAATAATCTAAGACATATATATTTTCGATTTTAAGTCAAAAATGTTAGTTATCACGCAGACAGCTATGTTTTATAATAGCTTTTTGGCCAAAATCGCGAAAAAAACATTTTGTGTGTATACCGTATTATTGACTAAATGTCAAACAAAAACCATTTTTATTTTTAAAATATCAACTTAGGAAAAAACTTCAATATCACTATAACATTTCTAGCGAAGACAAATTAGGGGTATCCACGCGTTTTTGAAAGATATGAATTTTTAGATTTCATTTTTAGGTAAAAACTCGCGAAAATTCGTGACATTGTGTCACGTCACCGCGTGACAAAATTTCTAGCTGGCGCGTTTGCAAACGCAAATGAACCTTCAAATTCGTTTCAAACACAAGGCAAAACACTGAGAAAAATCAAGCTTTTGAGCTTCAAATGGACAAAAGATTCACTTCAACTAGAACTTAATAGTGTGGTAACTATATATTAAAAGTAAAAAAAGAAATTCTAAAACATTTTCTTTGTAAAATATAGTTTTCATCGTAAGATTTACTAAAAAGATATCACGGCAAATTTTAAAATTCAAACTAACAAAAAACAACCTGAAAGTTCTTTTGAAATGGAATTAAAAGCCTCAAGAATCAGTTCTACCAACACAAGATCGATTTGAAAAGACAAGGAAGTTAAAACAAGGTATTTTATAATGAATAAGTGTAAAACATCATTTTGTTTGTAAAAAAAACTAGTACAATTTCGAAGGAAAAACTACTAAAAAAGCTCGTTTAGTAGGCCTAAAAAGTGTAAATAAACAAGAGTATTCAACCAATTTTGAATTATATTTGTATCTTAATTCATTTTTAATGTTTTCCGTTTATGAGGATGTGAAAATTGCATAAATAAAACTCGCTTTTAATCAACCAAAGGTCCACGAAAAGTGCAATTTACGCACAAACATCGTTTTATTGACCGTTTTTTATCTCAAAACGTTAATCAAATGGAGACAGGCATTTTCTCTTTTCTTTCTATAATAAAACGAGGAAGGCAATTTTCCTTTTTGTTGCTCGATTATTGTTTTTTACGGTATTTTCCGCGAACTTATTTTCGACTGCACTCTCGAACTAGATGCGCAGTAAGAATGCGCATGAATAACACTGGGCACCAGCCTTAAGTGTGTGTTTTTAGGCCATAGGAAGCAATCAAAAATTGTATAACTTTGCGAGTTAAAATTTTCTAATTTACCACACTTTTTAAATATTACTTTTTCCTGCTCGGTATATTTCTGATTATATTGATATTTTGAATTTTAGTAAAGGATATGTTGTTCTTTAAGACGATATAAAAATCTCACTCGGGCTTTTTATATTTGTGGAGATATAGCGATTTAAATATCGTGAAAATCACAACAAAAAACTGTCAACAACTCCAGAAACTTAGACAATAGACAGTGCGAACTTTAATTAAGGTATCAGGAGGGGTTGGGGACCTATACTGTCTCTACTCACGCAAACTCAAATTATGCGCAAGCTTTGTAAAATATTCCAGTAAAAGTATATATTTTTTGAAAGCTGAATAAATGTAGTTTGTGAAAATTAATTCAAAATTTTCATTATTTAAAACGACAAAAATATATTCCAACTAAAGCGTGTTTTGACCGTACTTCGTTTGAAAAGACGAAAGCGCTCTAGTTTCCTTGCAATTCAATGGTTTGATTGCAAACTTTGCACAAATATAAATCAAACAACGGTATCAGCGATTTTTCATTTTCGTTTTCGTTGTTGAGATATTGCTTAGTTTGTACACTTATACGTGATAAATTCAAAAATCGATATTTGAGACTCAATAGCGGCTGATCTAGATCTGAAGCAGTTATGAGAAATCGCAGACACCATTTTAGAGATTGATGTATTAGAGTCTGCTTACGTGATTTTATTACTGAGACGGAAATCCTGACAGAGTTCGAGCTTTTCATGTGCTTCTAAAGTGGATTTTGCTAGCTTATATTTGTGCATTTTTACATTAAAATCGCACTCTTTAATTATCATTGACAAGGACAGAAATAGTTCTAGCTAGCTTAAGAGTGCTCACAATAAACCCATGAAACAAATAGTACTACTTAGTGCAAAATAGTGCTAATTAAACAATAGATTTAGTCAAATTTTGCACAATGTTGTTGGCTAAGTTTTTCATGGATATATTATATTGTAATCAATCTAGAACAATATCAACTTTGAATTATGACCGGAAAAAATTGGTCTCCGCATCATAATTATAATTCCACTACCACTTACATAAAAAACTGTTGTCTTAGAAGCATGCAAGCCAAACAAAACGCAAAAGCATCCATGTTTGTAGCCCTGTTGAATCTTTGCATTTAACAATTTTGCAATGTACAAATTTTTCATTAAATTACCGCTGACGAGCAGAAAATTAAGGTTAAAACTTCATGAATGTACATTAGAGTGTCTTCGATTGTAGTGAACACACATTCTACACAAAATATTCCACACATGAAGTACATACCTTGCCTCTCCGCTGGCCATTCTTGTGCAGGGTCATTGTGTTGAAAACTGATTGTTGATTGAAATGTTTTGTGCACCAAGTTACTGGGTTACTGCAGTAATTTATAGTGCGGTTTTCGGCTTTCTGCTTACTCAGACATTTCAAAGGTGGTTGTGTTTTTGGCTGCTGCTGGTTACTCGGCACCTTTTATGTCTTTGATTGAGCAGCCAAATATATATATTTCACAACTATTAACCTTGCAATGTCTGAGTTCGAAAGACGAAAACTGCAGTAATATTAAAGTACAAATGCAGTTCAGATTGCAAAATTCAAAGACCAACGAAGGTAAGCATTAATTGTGATATCTTCTTTAGTATCAATTTAGGAAATAAATTTCAAACTTCGAAAAAGCTGCAATACTTTGATCGCATATTAACTTAAGATTAATTAATTACAAAACTCACAGGATTGAGAAACTATTCTTCAATGATATTCATATGGGCCTTCAGCAAATAATTGTTAAATAAAATAGTAGAGGTATTCAACAACTGTGGTAATTTAAATACACATATCAAATACTAAAATTAATCCATTATTTTGTCAAATACATTCTAGTGATCTTAAAACAATACCTGAAACATAATAAAATGACGCATAGAGAAAGACACATATTAAAACATTAATGATTCCTTAGCTTAGATTTATTGATCGTTGATAATCGCAAGTCACTTCAAGGACTAGATTATGTAATATCAGCAGGAGCTGAAGCATTTGATGATTTGCTTGATGTGGTAGAACGACTCCGAGATGCAGGTCAAGGAATGATATGGATCAAAGAAATGCAGACACGCATACGAGCTAAATAGCGATTGAAATCGGCGAAAAAAAAAGTTAATCAAAGTACTAATGAAAGGTATGATGAGTTCAAAAGGGATGAATAATTGAACGAATGGATGAATAAATAAAATGAATAATAATAATAATAATAATAATAATTTAATAAATTTATAGAGCGCTATATAATTACATTCTATAGCGCTTAACAGCCAAATCAATTATTATGTACATATGTTTTAACAGTCATTAAAATATAGAAGTAACATAAAAATATATATATATATAGTGTCAAGTCCATTAAAGTTACTAAATCATAAATGAAAACAATCCGTGAGTAATAGGATATTTATAAGTCATATGCTTTTTTAAATAAGTACGTTTTCAAGTGTTTCTTGAAGTTATTCAGATCTTTACAAAGTTTTAGCTCTCTTTGTAAACTGTTCCATATATAATAGTATTGGTCCCGTATATGCAAATGATCTTCCACCAAAAGTGGTATTCTTAATTCTGGGAACACTTAGATCATTGGTTCCATCCGCTCTAATTCTTTTCATGGGTCACTTTGTCATTAACTCTTCCAGATAGGGTGGCGCCAGACCATTCATTGACTTGTAGGTTAATAGTATGACTTTGTAGTGTATACGATGTCGTATAGGTAACCAGTGGAGCTGCATCATGGTTGGTGTTATTGGTCGTATTTGGAACGTTGTGAAACGAAACGTGCTGACATTCTTTGTACCCTTGTAAGATGCTTTAGTGTTGAATCCGATAACCCGCATAGGATGGCATTACAATAGTCAAGATTAGATGTGATCATGGTATGCACCATTGCCTTTGCTGGGGATTCGTCCAGGCAGCGTCGGATCTTAAACATGTTCTTAAGTGTATAGAAACACTTCTTGACGACTGTGCTCACGTGCTGTTTGAATGAGATATTGATATCAAAGTCAACAACCAGTAAGCGAATGCAATTATTTATGCCAACTTCTTCATCTCCAACTTCATGACATCCACTTTTTTTATCTCAGCGAGAAGATTTGCCATTTTATATTGATCAGGGACACATTCTCCTAGGAGAAGGCGATGTAAAGCTGGCAGTCATCTGCGTAAGCATGAAAGTTGATACCGAGACCACGTGCAATATTGCCGAGTGGAGCTAGATACATTGGAAACAGCTTCGGACCAAGTACCGAGCCCTGGGGTACACCAAAATATAGATATTTGAAGTCGGAAAGAGAACCATTGATAGCAACTCTTAACTTTCTTCCCACGAGATACGAGTTTATCCATTGTAGACCCTTGCCAGTGATTCCAAAACGTTGTGTCAGTCTAGCTAGTAGTATTTGACGATCGATAGTATCAAAGGCAGCAGACAAGTCTAGTGATACTAACAGAACACACTCGTTTCGATCAAGCGATGATGTGATATCGTTGTAAAGCTTGCATATAACGCAGTCTCTGTGGAGTGGTTTGCTCGGTAGGCTGATTGCATTGCTTCTCCAATGTTGTTGGTATGAACGTACGTAGGTTGTTATCTGTTTAGCTACGACTTTCTTAATCAGTTAGGAGAGATAAGAAAGGTTGGATATAGGTCTGTAGCTTTTCAGGTCTTCAGTATCTAAGTTGGGTTTCTTCAGTATAGTGGTTAAGATGGCTTCTTTGTAAGACGATGGCATGTTAGATGTAAGAGACTGATTCACAATGCTAGTGACAATGGGTAGTAGTGATGGTAGATGGTAAATGGTAACTCTTTAGCAACCAGGTCGGGATTAGATAGAGACTACAACATTTGTTGTTGGACTTGCTGATTATAGAGTGAATCATAGGATAAGGATAAATGGAGAGATGAAAGGACAAATGAATAAATTAAAGAATGAATGGATAGATGAAAGAAGGAATGTATAGATGAAATATGGTTGAATATAGATGATTGGATAACATTACGACCCGGAGACCTCTTTTTTTTTGTAAAAACCGCAAATATGCGGCTCCGCGAGCCGAATGTTTGTGGTCAGAGAACAAAAGCAGAGGTGTTGCTACGCCATGGGGGATTAGTTCTCTCTAGCAGGGTAAACGCTATAGCATGCGGTATATCTGTCGACGGATTATAATTTCATGATGTACAAACTTCAGCGCGTATCTCAGTTTAATATTATTACATAAAGGGACACTGATTATAAGCGCTTGAATAAAACAAACTTCAGCACGTATCTCAGTTTAATATTATTACATAAAGGGCCACTGATTATAAGCGCTTGAGTAAAACAAACTTCCGCACGTATCTCAGTTTAATATTATTACATAAAGGGCCACTGATTATAAGCGCTTGAGTAAAACAAACTTCAGCACGTATCTCAGTTTAATAATATTACATAAAGGGCCACTGATTATAAGCGCTTGAATAAAACAAACTTTAGCGCGTATCGTCAATCATAAATATTTTGTTCGTTCGATGCGTAACAAAGACTGCGTTGTTAACACTATTCATTCGAACTAAAGCTCTAAAATATCTCAAGATATCCTATAAATAAAACCGTTCTTTACTGATAAAATCAAACAAATAGAGTAATTTTCAAAAACACGTAAAATAATTATCAAAGTGATACATATTCTATAACTCCATTGTCTTTCTTAAATGATGAAGCACAAATATATCAAATCAAAATATACTCTATTTACCAAATTGTTACGATTGTTCAAATATATATGCATAGTGATGGTAAATTCTGATGTAAAATTATAGAAAAACAAACTATAGACAAAAAAATTACCGACAATGGAATTACAAACTCGCGAGCGAATACGGACAGCAATTCATGATCAACATAAACAAATTACTGTGGCGATGGTGTGCGTTTTAAGAGTTTATTGTCCACGCGCAGTAACGTTATAGAGTCATAGGAATCAATTGTGAGTCAGTAAATAGATTTTGTAGTCACTCTTCCATCCTATTATAGGCTCATATAATCACAAAGGGGAATTTTATTTCACAATAATTTTAAAATCAGTATTACTTATATATCTACAATTCAATAATCACTGCAATATATATCACAATGACAATAATAATTAATTACAAGTTCCGATTTGTGCATTAAAAAAAAGAAATGATATAGAGTGTTTCTTTACTGAATAATAATATAGAAACTATTAAAAAGATGATACTATATATTAATATAAAAAGTTTACAATATTTACAAAATGATAATGAAAACATAAACTCCGCTGGTTTCGGGCGACTACACAGGCTAGAAACCACTAAGGAAAGATTTCATTTTGAAGTTTTTTTATGAAGTTAATTATTTCTTGATTTCATAGTAAAATTACAAGTATAAAAAAAAAAAAACTACAACACGTAGTCTCTCACAGAATTACGGGCGAAACACCTGGTAACTCCGCTGGTTTCGGGCGACTACACCTAGAAACCACTAAGGAAAGATTTAATGTTGAAGTTATAATTTTTATGCAAGTTATTTCTTGATTTCATAGTAAAATTACAAGTATAAAAAAAAAAAACTACAACACTTAGTCTCTCACAGAATTACGGGCGAAACACCTAGTAACTCCGCTGGTTTCGGGCAACTACACCTAGAAACCACAGGAAATATTTGATTTTGAAGTTTACTTTTTTTATGAAGTTATTTCTTGATTTGATAGTAAAATTACAAGTATATGTGGTAAATTAGAAAACTTTAATGCACAAAATTATACAATGTTTGATTGCTTACTTTAGCTCAAAAACACACATTTAAAGTTTAAAATTTAGATCCAGCCCTTTGTTATTATCTGCTCATGGGCAGCAGAGTATCATTCGCGTTTGTATTCGCTTGTAATCTCCGTGTATTTATAGTTACCAACGGTCGCTTATTTGCTTGCTTTGTTATTCCCTTGACCTTCGTCTTTATTTGTCTAGCTCCTATTTCAATCTCGTGATATTGGTCTATCTAGTATTAAAAGCGATCGTGTGTCACCCGGTCACTAATCGGTAACTTCTTTAACTGCCCCCGAAGGTATATAAGATACCAGGGTACGCAGCTAGCCCTAATCCTATTGTTCTCTATCTGCTCAAATCCGTACTAGGTAAACGTCACTGCTATGGACAGTGATGATAGATTGGCAAGTTCGGACTCTGTTCGCTTGCTTCCGAAACCGTTTGACTAGGAATAAAGATTGCGTTACCGTATTAGTTTTTTAATAGTCCGGCCGTTATTTTGACACACATGGAGAACGCATTCACAAGAATATTTTATTATAAACCTTGTGCTTTAATAGAAACGGAGCAAAGCATAATAATTGTATTGTCATGTGAATGCAAGGTGGCAACCACTGCTGTCGAAAGACCGGTTTGGGGAAGTTTATAAAGAAGGTTTTCACCAATGTACCAAAATACAGATTGAGACAAGTTGATGGTTCCCGAGGATGGGCAATTCATTACGGTTTGAACGCTAATAGCGACTTATTTGTTTACTTGAAACTTTTCTTCAGCTTGAAAGTAGCGACTTATGATGAAATAGTAAATCACCGTACGTTAGTTTTTTAAACGTTGCGTTAGTTTTTATTCTAAATACGTTTTCTAAATCTCTTTTACTTAAAATCATGAAACCGTACTCAAATGAATGATTAATTTAATAACGCAGGTTTAATGTTATGAATACCGGTACTTCACTTCGGGTAGTGCTGATTATCGACCGAACGAATAGTTGTGTTTTCGGATAGCAAGCGAACAGAGTCCGAACTAGCCAATCTATCACCACTGTCCATAGCAGTGACGTTTACCTAGTACGGATTTGAGCAGATAGAGAACAATAGGATTAGGGCTAGCTGCGTACCCTGGTATCTTATATACCTTCGGGGGCAGTTAAAGAAGTTACCGATTAGTAACCGAGTGACATACGATCGCTTTTAATACTAGATAGACCAATATCACGAGATTGAAATAGGAGCTAGACAAACAAAGACGAAGGTCAAGCGAATAACAATTAAAGCAAGCAAATAAGCGACCGTTGGTAACTATAAATACACGGGGATTACAAGCGAATACAAACGCGAATGATACTCTGCTGCCCATGATCTGCTTTATATGATTATGAAGTCGATTTTTGTTTTTATTTGTTTTGAATTGATCAAATGAGACGTTTTTGAGAAGTCATGATCACGCGATTTTTTTGTCGATTTTAGACATTTCCGGTTTCGGTCATTTTTTTTATCAAAAAAAAACGGTAACGGTCTGCGCGGGACTAGGTTCTAGTACTTTTAACATCTGCTTGAAAGTTGTCAAATTATCTTTGTCATCTCCAGAAACCCTAAAACCTATTTTGTATTAGTTTTACGAATAAAGACGTCAAAATTATTTTTTATCTGTCCATTTTTAAAAAGTTGTAAATTTGTTGTTTTGAGACAGAACAGCGACCATGTCAGGTAGTGAAAATCTGAGCATGTTTCGAAAAATGTCCCATTTTACCTCCAAAGTTGCATGAAATGACATAATACTGTCTGAAGTTATAGATAAGAATTCAAATTAAGATATTATTTATTAGATAAACTTTCAAAAAAACGCAAATAAATGATGAAAAACGAGATGTGCGAAATACATGCGCAGTAGCCTTAATGTTTGCCCTTGTGGTAGGTATAGCTCAAAAAATATATATCAGGGATGATATCCCATGATTGCTTATATACTTTTGATATACTTGTAATATGAATCAAAAGCGACAGAATTTCTGCATGTTGATGTATATATATAAATATAAAATATATATGTATAAAAAATACTATAATAATACAAAATAATAATAAAATGATAATAATAATAATAATAATAATAATATAAAATAATATTAAAATGCTTTAAATTCTATATCCACAAAAAAAAAAACATCTACTAAATCCATATTAGAAGCTGTGGAATTATGCCTTAAACATAATAATTCACAGTTTATTAATAACTAGACGCATAACTGCGTGAACTCGGGATTCTCTTTGATGCTCTAGCTAGCGTTTAATTATAAGTACAATTCATGAAAATAGACGCCTGCATAAACGCGCACTTTCATGAGAAATTTGTTTATCTACCTATATCTGATGAATAATTTGCAGTTTCTCTTTGTAGATTACCTGTAAAACTGTCACTAAATTGAAGCTCATAATCAGTATTAAACACATTTAAACTTGTGGGTAGTTTTGATTTCATGAGAAATGACTGTCATGCAGATTGTGACAATCAGAACTGATCCTCAATAGTCATGATCATTACAAGCTCATCTGAAGAATTAATTTTATTTTTGTTATTATAAATTAAAGAACATAAACTCATTGCAGCACATTGTTGTAATTTTAAAGGTAAAAGCATTACCTTTGCTATATGGTGCTGTTATTGTCTTGCTTGGATCAACATATAGTGTGTTTTTAGGACCGGTATTCTTCTCTATATCATAATATAGTTTACACTTACATGTACAGTAATTCATTACATGTGACTGAGTCTTATAGAGAGACATCGGTCTATTACAAGAAAGGGACGATATATACCGACTGGCTTTACATTTGAACCTTTTTTGAGAAATACATGCTTGTGTCCCAATCCCCTTGAACTTTGAAGAAGAAGAATAATGCTCGATTTTGACCTTTGCACAGTTAATATAATTATGTAACTTAGAAGACATGGGTATATTTGAGCGTATTCTATGATAAACAAACCGTCTAAGCTTCCTACTTTTGGTGTTTAAACGCCTGTATTAATCGTTTTGATATTCTACATTTTGTACTTGTCTCACAACTGATGATGACAGTTAAAATATCTATAATTATAATAAACAAACCTTGGATAAGGAGATCTGGTATTATTTGTAATCTTTATTGCGACATCTGCACCATTATATACATTCATACCTGTACAGTCAAACAACTAGTAATATATCACTATCACTGAACGATGAAATGACAATAGTTTGAGTGTAGCGGTCGAAGAACTTGACTGTTTTGTACCCTAATAAAGACTAATTTCAAATAGGAAAAACAGAAAATACTTCCTTGAATTAAAAATAATAAAAGAAGCAAGGTACTTAGCATTATTAATATTAAAGAAGTCATCATTTTTGAGAAGCTAGGAGGCCTTACTTTGAGTCTGGTTGACTGTAAACACAAGTCGCTAGTCTTGAATCTTCTTCGCTTAAAATGCCGCTTGCAATCCTCGTTTTTTCTTCAGTAGACCTTTGTTCACATTCTGTAGTTGAGCTTTGTTGTTTTAGAGTTTATATAAGTTTGATTATAATTCGCTTTTGAATACATAGTTTAAGTTTCACGATAGGCATTTTCATAATAATAATAATAATAATAATAATAATAATAATAATAATAATAATAATAATAATAATAATAATAATAATAATAATAATAATAATAATAATAATAATAATTTCATAGTCAGTTTGACGATAGATTCGCGGCTTGTCTCTAAATCTCCTTTCCGAAAACGCTCGACATCTTTTAGTGTGGCTATACCGCCAATGGTGTGTGGATTTGCAAGCTATTTGAGTGTATTTAAAGACATTAATTACTAAAACACTGTACTTTCAAACTTAGAAACAAAATGGCTGCCGAAATTGAAGTAACTCAGAACTTCGACGATACTGCGCGTGCGCGTCTTTTTGGCGACGACGAAGAAAGAAAAAAAATAAAAAAAATAATGCCGAATCCTAAACTCGGTGATTCCACAGGAATCCCGAGTAATAATTATGTACAAGTTCATGGTACAGCTATGGGTCCTAAAAATGCATGTAGTTATGCACATATAACAATGGGTGAAATAGATAGATTAGCTAAATTAGAAGACATTAAGCCTTTATGTTGGTTTAGGTATAGAGATGATATTTTAGATTTTTGGGCTGTAGGTCAAGAAAAATTAATAGAATTTACAGCCTATATTAACTCACTTTATCCTAGAATTAAATTTACCATTAATTATTCTAATGAAAAAATGTAAACTTTTTAGATTTAACATTACATTTAGTTAATGGCCGTATAGAAACGGGCATGTATTCTAAGCCTACCGATAGTCATCTTTACCTTCCACCATCTAGTGCTTACCCATTTAATTAATTGTAAGAAATATATACCTTATAGTGTAGGCCTTAGAATTAAGCGAAATTGTTCAAATGATGTGTTTTTAGAAAAAAGGAGTAATGAATATAAAACATATCTTATCGAACAAGGGTATAATGAAAAGCTAGTTAATACTCAATTTGGAAAAGTGCTTTCATTAAATAGAAATGACCTCTTAAAGGTTAAAAATAAAAAAAATAAGTAATAGAATATCATTCTATAAATAGGATCAATTACAAATGATTATTTATAGTATTATAGTTATATTTAGCTTTTTATACATTAATTAATTTTCGGTTTCATGTAATTTTTCAGTCAAATTTGGTGATTTGCTTTAGCTCAATCTATGAAACACAATACTTAAGCGGCGTTTACACGAGCAATTTTTCCTTGACAAGTTTTCCTTGACAAGGAACAATTGCTCGTGTAGATGGAGTAAAATTAACAATTTTTCCATGACAAGGAAAAATTGTCAAGGATGAAATTTGCTCATGTAGACGGACAACAAGGAAAATGTGGCAAGGAATATTAATGAGATTAGTTCCCAGTCTTTTCGCACGATCAGTCAAAGGAAACGCCACTTTTTTTACTCGACAAGGGACTGGAACCAATATTTTGTTAGTACTCCGCTGATTGCAAGGCATTGCGGGCACAACCTAAACTTGTCAAGGAAAACTTGTTCATCATCTACACGAGCAAGGAAACCTTGTCAATTTAAAATTGTCAAGGAAAACTTGCTGATCGTCTACACGAAATTGTCAAGGATACTTGTCAAGGAAAAATTGCTCGTGTAAACGACGCTTTATAGGTTTATTTGCGCGTGCATTTCTCATACGCACGCTCTATAGGCTCTCCGTTAGATGTTTCGTAAATTTGTTTGTTAATTTCGTCAGTTATTTTCAGTTGTGTTTTATAGATTGTAGCGTGCGCAAATCATTCATAGCTTATATAATATAAGCTAATGACTTAAATTAATATCAAACTATGCACTACAGGTCTGTTTCGAGAGCTAAGTGCTTTGCTGGACTGATAAAAGAAGAATCAAAGAGTGTTTTTTTTTTTAACCAAAAAATATAACAATGAAATTTACATAAACTTAAATAAACAAGACTACATTCCACTTAACTTAACAAAGGCTAACTTATGAATATTGATAATTAAATGAAAGGCATTTCATCACACTTAGAACAAATTACAGTCACTCGAATGAAACTTGAAAAATATACATCGTAAAACCACAGAATATGAAAATAATTTTAGAAAATGAATAAATTATAAATAAGGAACAACAATGAGTTCAATTTTTGGTTGTACATGTTAGGATGTTCAATATTCAAATATATTTTAAAACTCTATCGTAGAAAGTGTATCTTCTACCCTAGGTGGAAACTGAAATGGCCGCAATGCATCGTGGTTGAGACGGCTCCTTTAAAAGACACACGGTCATATAATAAGAAATCAAAAATTTAAATTACAGGATTTACATTTTTTATTATTGTTATTATTCACTATAGCACCAGTGCCAATCATTTCTGGTTTGAACGTTACAATAAAGAGAACGACAGTGTTTGTTAGGTGGAACCCACTCCCGAAACAGCATGTCTTTGGAAATCTACTTGGATACGTTGTACGACTACAAACATACATGAATGGCGGCGGCTATTTCATAACAAACACAACTAGTATTGTGATTCAAGATCTTCATCCTGGGACACATTACACATTGCATGTCAGAGGCTATACTGCTAACGATACAGGGTGGTATTCATACAATTACTTTGTTACACGTAAGTATATGTGCTACATCAATTACTATTCGAACAAACGAACAAACGATCAAACGAACAAACGAACAAACCAACAAATTTAAACCAACAAATCAACAAACCAACAAGCCAACAAGCCAACAAACCCACAAATCAACAAACCCACAAACCAACAAACCAACAAACCCACAAACCCACAACTAAGTAAACTTTCAAAAATTTGAATGTATGAACATATGTCATAAAAATGTAAAGCATAGTCCCAATGGGTCGCGATAAAAAGGTGAAACTGAAACGACTGAAACGGCTGAGAGCTGAAACAGCTGAACAAGATGAAACTGCTGAAATACCCCAAATTGTTTACATTTAATAATTAGTATAATTATAAAACAAGCAGTATATCAATTTGCATATAAATCATTTGTATATAATAAGCAGTATATAAATAGTATTTCTGTGTATCGCGATTCACTAGATAGCTTCCTTTATTTTTGAGACGACAATATTTTGTGGTATTGCCGTTTCTGATTGGCTAAGCGCGCGTGTTTTGAAAGCCCATTGTTTTATAATCCAATAGGAATTAAGCTGATTTTGTGCGAATAAATATTTTATTCACACTTTGAAATCCGAGGGATTAGTTTACATTTTCATTCTAAAATTATGTAAAATGCAAGCTTTTATTTCTCATTAGAAAAAGAGATGTAAAAAAGACAAAAGGTAAGCATGCCATATTTTTTAAGTAATTAGAAAGTGTTCGTTGCAAAATGTTTATCTATCTAAAAATGACAATGATGTTGTGCTTTCAAACGAAGCGAGCGAATTTCAAAAACCGTTTACAAATATTTGACAACAAATGAGTTTCAAATACTCACTGAAAATACACAACTTACATAGATAAAATGTCTTGGTTTTACAGTTGTTTGCAAAGTCAATTTTTGCTTACATTTATCTGAATTCGACATTTGTTTAATGTTGAATTGCTCAACAGGTTGGCAGGGAGCACGTGCTCGCTGGAATGACTGTAAGTGTTAACTACAGAAGAAGTGCTGCTTTGAATGGCGCCAGAATGGCGGTAAGCCAATTTCTCAAACATCATCCTTTGGGTTTCCAAGGAGTTATGGCTGTATGACTGAATGCTTGTGGGGTTTGCATGGCCTGTTAACTCAGAAATGGTCAGAGGATCGAAGTGACCACTGAGACTCTGAATAGCCGTCTTTCTTTCAGAAGAGTTTGTGAAGTTTCCCTCGTTCTGTATCCCAGCTATTTCGGACATTCTCTTCATGATGTTTCCAAGACCATCTGTCTTCAAGGACAGCGTTTTGTACCATATATTGCCTTTGGGATTGTCGATAGGCTGAAGGTCAAATGTAGTGGTTTCTTTTGGTCTGTGGCTTAGATACAATTTGAGCGCAAGGAAAGGATCCCTTTCATCGCCATTTCCTCTGAATATTTTGTTGTTGTTCTTCCGTCTGCACTTCGGATTCTCATTTTCTCCATTTCTGGTTTTAGTAGACCGCTTAGTGCATTCATAGAAGGTCCATATCGGTGAAGTCTTGAATTTGACAATTCAACTGCTCTTGGCGTCCTCTCATCCCCAGCATGCGAGTGTTATTCCACCAAACTAAATGCAAAATCTGTCTTGGAGTTTTTAGACCAATCGCTCCGGTCTCCCACAACTTTTCAATCTGTATGTCATCCAAGGGATGAGCTTCATTCGGCCTGTTTCCTTTGAGTTTAGATTTGAGCTGCTTTTTCTTCGATGCCAGCTTTTTTTTGAAATCTTCGTCCTCGCCGATGTTAAACTTTTCTCCGGTGTTTCTTTCTAAAAAATATCGCCTCAAACCATTTCTGTATGTTTGTAGGGTAGATGGTTCGTACTCCTCTCCAACTCTGTCTTTTCTAAAAAGAAATGCTTCAGGAGGTAGCTGGCGTTTGTTTTGTTTACACTTGGCAAGTTTATTTCCTCGCCGTATCGCTCATGATACCATGCTTCAAAGGGACGAATGGCCACTTCAGTCCCTTTTTGGTATTTCAAGCAGTTTGTTTTCCTTGAAACTCTTCAATGTCTTCATCCTCAAGAATGACAATACTAGCTTTTCGCTTCTTATCGCTCCCAGTTTCACCGGACACGGCTGTTGTCGCTGTTGAATTGTAAATGTTACAGGCCATCGATGTAGCATTTTCATTGGCAAAAAACGTGCTTTGATATGATATTTAAAAACTGGGAAGTTCCATGTAGTCGTCAGTCCGAGTTTGTTTCGGAAACATATACATTTCATAGCATTTTTTTCATTTTCTATCTAAATTAAGATCAGTTTTTTGAAAAAAAAAAAAAAAAATGGAATTGTTTTTCAAAACGTCCGCGATGAAAAAAGTGCTTGCGTGATCGATTGTCATGGGAACAGAAAATTATTATGTTGAGAGAATGAAGTGTTTTATCATGAGAAAAAGGCACATTTTGATGCAAAAAAATAACCAAAACTGCAGCAATCGCGATACAAAACTAATTACGATTTTGAAACGACAATACCACAAAATATTGACGGCGTTGGTCGATAATATATTCAGGTATTGGCTCCGTCGCTTCGCGACTCCGCCAATACCGAATATATTTTCTCCCAACTAGCCGTCAATATTTTGTGGTATTGCCGTCTCAAAATCGTAATTAGTTTATATACAATATAGTATCATGTATTTCATATCTCTATATCCACATGCAAATTGTCCTTCCGTAAATACTATGATTGCTTTTAAAAGCTGCCGAATCGCTGTTTATAATTATAACTTATGAGCGAGTTTGACATGAAAAGTCAACGTCACGCTCATTTCGGATCTTTAGTGAAACTAGGGTTACCCTATAGGTTTAGGGCTAACACTTATTGTTTTATTTTCCCTGGGGATTCTCAAAGAAAAGAGTTAGCCCTGCTAGGAGGGTCACCTAAAAACGGAAATAACATTACAGAACAAGATAACACTGCCACTATTTCTCGTGTACTTTTACACACAAGTAGCGCGCTTTCGATCGATCGACTTTGCCTCCCAAACATGACTAAATTATACAGCTATAATAATGTATTTCTCAATAAATAGATTGATGTCATATGGTTGATTTTAGAATTCCAGAAATAAGTTTGAAATACAATAATTATACAAATAAAAGCAATGAATGTCAGTGTATGTTTGTGTGCCCACGTAAGAAAATACACGCAGCGATTGAATTCCGCGCTCGCCGCGCGTGTAATCGTTCCCACGATGCACCCGATATATGTATATATGTATATTCTATATATGTATATTTCCGAAACTATAACCTTTATGCAATGGGCTGTATATATATATATATATATATATATATATATATATATATATATATATATATATATATATATATATATATATATATATAGCTGGTTGCAATAACGTTGTCCACCAAAGAAATACATATATACACATATAACTGTCACGTGACTGGGTATAAGTAAGCTATTTTCTTCAATTTTAAGCTCTTATACAGATTGATATGGTAGTACTTTATTAAATTATATATATAGCTGGTTGCAATATCGTTGTCCACCTCAGAAATACATATATACACATATAACTGACACGTGACTAGTAGTACTTAGGCTATTTCTCATCGGAAAACTGACCAATTGATTCGTGGCATAATCCTACACGGTAATTTAATAGAGTACTACCATATCAATCTGTATAAGAGCTTAAAATTGAAGAAAATTGCTTACTTATACCCAGTCACGTGACAGTTATATGTGTATATATGTATTTCTTTTGTGGACAACGTTATTGCAACTAGCTATATATATATATATATATATATACAGTCGTTTGCAAAAATTCTGACCGTACAAGTATATAAGTATATAAGTATATAGGTATATACATATGTAGGTAATTCTGCCTTAAAACGTTCCAATTTTTTTCAAAATTCATTCAATGACATGTAGTAAGCATCATTGAAGTATTATGGGTGGTTCTGATAGTACCAAGAGCGCATAAAATCACTCAAAGGCATAAATAAACATTACCCACAATGCACCCGATATACTTTGATGCGGTAATAAATTTTGCAAACGACTGTATATATATGTATATATATATATAACAAACAACAACACAGTTTTATTTGCTTTGACATCGAAGAATTCTACCCTTCCATCAGCAAAGACCTTTTAAACAGAGCACTCGACTTCGCCTCAGCCTACGACAACATCACCAACGACGAAAGGAACATTATAACACATGCTAAAAACTCGATCCTAATACACAAACAGCAACCTTGGCAAAAGAAGGGTGACACAGCATTTGACGTTACAATGGGCAGCTACGATGGCGCTGAAACATGCGAATTAGTAGGAAGCTTCCTTCTTTCCCAACTGCAAAACCTTCACATCAACATAGGACTTTACCGAGACGACGGACTAGCAACTTCTAACGCCACACCAAGAGACATAGAGAACATTAAAAAGGAAATATGCCGCATCTTCAAACACAATGGACTGAGGATCATTATCGACGCCAACAAACAGATCATCAACTTCTTAGACGTCACCTTTAACTTAAACAAATGCACCTACCAACCCTTTACAAAGCCTAACACCACGCTACAGTATGTCCATCGAGAGAGCAATCATCCACCAACCACCACAAAGAACATACCCGCCGGCATCAACAAACGACTGTCATCTCTTTCATCCGACAAAGCATCCTTCGACCAAGCCGCCCCTACATACCAAAAAGCACTCGACGAAAACGGATACCAATACACCCTACACTACGAGCCAACTACGACCTCTAAAAGGAAAAACAGACAACGGAACAACATACTTTGGTACAACCCACCATTCAGCAAAAACGTCAGCAACGACATCGGACACAGATTCCTTGCCCTAGTAGACAAACACTTCCCCAGAGACCACAAGCTTAGAAAGATTCTCAATCGTAATACCATCAAGATCAGCTACAGCTGCATGAATAGCACTAAACAGATTATCGACAACCACAACAAACGCATCTTAAAACCAACCGAACACATCGATGACACCGCAAATAACACAAAAGACAACAAGACATGCAACTGCCGACAAAAGAACTCATGCCCACTCAACGGAAACTGCCTCCAATCATCAATTATCTACCAAGCCAAAGTCACACGTAAGGACAATAACACTACAGAAGCGTACATCGGACTCACAGAAAACGACTTCAAGACAAGATACAGAAACCATACCGCATCATTTCGACACCCAAAGCACAAAAACTCTACCGAACTTAGCAAACATATCTGGACTCTTAAAAACAACAACATTGACCACCTCATTTCATGGTGTATCCTTTCATCAAGCTCACCCTACAACAGCTCAAGTAAAAGATGCAACCTCTGCCTTAAAGAAAAACTTCTAATCATATGCCGCCCCGAATTATCATCTCTCAATAAACGCAATGAACTTGTCTCTTCATGCCGCCATAGAAGCAAAGCGTTGCTACGCAACAGCTGAACATTACCTTTAAATTTACCGCTACATTAATTATGCAAATTTACAGTATATAATAGATGGTTATGAATATTCTTGTCATTAAAATCCCCTGAAGAGTGAGTAATCACGAAACAGGCTTGTCGGGATGAAAGTTTAGTCTATTTGTTTTTTCTATCGTTAATATATATATATATATATATATATATATATATATATATATATATATATATATATATATATATATATATATATATATATATATATATATATATATATATATATATATATATATAGCGATTTGCAAAAACTTTGACCATTTTGCCATATATACATATATATCAAAACAATATAAGAAATTATGGGATATGATCCCTGATATTTTTTTAAGATAGCCCAAGTCATAGGCAACTGGAAAAAAATATCAGTTAACATATCCCATAATTCCTTATATTGTTTTGATATATTTGTATATATGGCCAAATGGTCAAAGTTTTTGCAAATCGCTGTATATATATATATATATATATATATATATATATATATATATATATATATATATATATATATATATATATATATATATATATATATATATATATATATATATATATATATATATATATATATATATATATATATATATATATATATATATATATATATATATATATTTATAAAATTTTTGGTATCTAACGCGCGCTCTGATTGGTTGATAGCCATGTCTATATGAGAGAACAGAGAATGAAAATGACGAATGCTGTCGCAATACTGTCCGTAAAAAGCCTGAAAATGGACGAAAACATTTTCAATATCCCTGACGACTTTTTTCACGATTATCCTATTTTTTCTTTTGACTTTGACTGTTTTGGAAGTCAAGAAGTTGTACAAGAGCCCTCTGAGCAAGCCTCGGTTGCAAAAAAAAGCCCGTTTTGTTACATTGAACGACGAGCAGCTTGATAGAGTGGTGGAAACATCGACATCGTCGTCTACAAAATATCAAACAAAATGGGCCATCTCGATTTTCGAAGGTAAAAACATTTGAGAATTGAGATTTTTAATCAATTTATTCAATTAAAAGTCATATTTTTACTGCAAAATAGTAAAATGTAGATGAAAATCTCACTTTGTTTGGAAATCGTGTAATGTAACTTAATCATTGAAAAAGATGCCGGCACGGTAAAAATAAGTACATAATTACTATCAAAATCTGATTTTATAGATTGGCAAAAGCAGAAAAACATTGCTGCAGAATTACACACTTTGACAAATGAAGAACTGGACCAAACTTTACGAAGGTTTTACTGTGAGGCTCGCAACAAAAACGGAGAGGAATACGGCCGCTCTTCCCTACTTCAACTACGAAATGCCATTGAGAGACATCTCAACTCACCACCACATAACCGAGGCATCAAAATATCAGCCAACCCAACATTTATGCTATCAAATCAAATGTTAAACGCTACTTTGAAGAATCTAAAGAAGGGCGGAAAGGAAAACATACAACACAAAAATCCAATAGAGATAGCTGACCTTAAAAAGTTGAAGGAAAGCGGTGTCCTGTGTATTGACAATCCACTTGGCTTAGTCAGAAACGTCTGGTTCCACATAACCCTATTTTGGTGCCGTAGAGGTCGAGAAGGCCAAAGAGAATTACGCCCCGACAGTTTCAGGTTCGTAGAAGATGCCGAGGGAAGGAAATACGTAGAAATGACACATGATGAAGCTACGAAAAACCACCCCGGCGGGTTGAACGACAGCGGTACCAACGAAAAACAAGCAAGGATGTACGAAAGCGATGATGTTCAGGATGGCTATCATTCTCTACAAAAGTATCTTGGATTACTGAACCCCAAATGCACTGCCTTTTTCCAAAAGCCCAAGTCTAAATGTCCTCTTGAAGAAGGCTGTCCTTGGTATGAAAACAAACCACTCGGAGTTAACACTCTATCAAAGATGATGAGAAATATCAGCGAAGCGGCACAACTAAGTAAGATATATACCAACCATTGTGTACGGGCCAGTGCTATCACTCTATGGTCAGAAGCAGGGCTCTCTTCCAGGCATATAATGAAGATATCTGGACATAGAAATGAGCAGAGTCTTAAGCACTACAATAGCCGACCATCTTCAGCTCAATTGAAAACATGCAGTGAAGTGCTGTCAAACGCCCTCAACCAAAGACCAGTCCAGACTGAATTATCAACGTCCACACGGTCCAATACATTGTCTAGCATTCTACCAGCAGATTTATCTACAACTGGAGGATTCTCAAGTCTATTCCATTCCTGTTCTATCGGCCAAATCCAGTTTATCACTCAAAGCAACACACAGCAAGCAGTCCGAATGGAAGTGGGTGAAAATCAAGATAATTCACTCTAAAAACTCTATTTTTGTACTTAAATTTCCTCCATCTTTTGAAAATAAGTTGACTTTAGCAACGAACAATGATTATTTCCTTATTATTTGTCAATAAACAGTTTGAATTTTGCACTTTTGTCTAATAAAACTGATTTCAAAAAAGTAAATCTACAAGCTTGTAAATTTCTTGTCATGCGTGTTTGTTCAACTGATTGTTCAGTTGACATATATCGTGCGCTCTGATTGGCTGATTCTAACGTGTTTACGAACATTCGGTAGAAAAGTTCTATCTTCATTTTTTTTGCGAAAAAATTTTCAAGAAGCAAGAGCTTCTCGCTGCGCTCGTGTTTCTAAGCTTGCTTCTCTCGTGCTCTACATCTCCCAGCGTGTTTATATCACAGTACATAGACACGCGCGCCGTTTTATATTTCTTAAATATATATATATATATATATATACAGCGATTTGCAAAAACTTTGACCATTTTGCTATATATACAAATATATCAAAACAATATAAGAAATTATGGGATATGATCCCTGATATTTTTTTCAGATAGCCCAAGTCATAGGCAACTGGAAAAAAATATCAGTTATCATATCCCATAATGTCTTATATTATTTTGATATATATTTATATATGTACAAATGAGTCAAAGTTTTTGCAAATCGCTGTATATGATACTATTCGTATACTGCTTATTATATACAAATTCTTTAAATGCAAATTAATTGATATACTGCTTGTTTTATAATTATACTAATTATTAAATGAAACATATTAAAAAATGTAAACAAATTTGGGTATTTCACCCGTTTCAGTCGTTTCAGTTTCAGCTTTTTATCGCAACCGTTGCCCCAATCCTCTTGCAGTTCACGTTTAATAAATTTCTTTGTTTTACACAGCATGTGGTGGTATTATAGAGAACAAGCTACAGGGAAAAATAATTAGAACAGGGTATAGTTCTTGGATTCGTATAATTTGTGAATGGCAGATACGAGGAACAAGTTCCAATTCCATGATCCTGATTACCATGAAATCATTACGTATTCAAGCATCATACAATTGCAGGTATTATGACAATGAATCCTATTCAGTTGGTCCTAATTGACAAAAAATTAGCACAAATCTCTACTTCACAATAACGATATCTGAATCATGGTATTTAACACAGGCTTATTGAAACAAACTAGTTTTTCCTTAATCACTTCTATTTTTAGAATTGGGTTTTAAACCTAAAAAGAAATTAAGGTGTCTTTAATTATAATAATTTGTTTTATATTAGTTTGGTAAATATGGATTATTTTCATAAGCAATTCACGCGTTTTTCGATACAAAAAAGATACAGTAAAGGGGATAATGACCACTAGTAACAGTAAAAACTCTCAATGCTTTTTACATAATAAAACATGTATATAAAATAGAAAAAAACCCTAAAAAATCACTATACAATTATGAACAAGAACGGTGAGAAATGTTTAAAGCTTTGTATGTAGATATCAGCAAAAAGTATTTGTAAATTAATCTATATTTAGGAGTAAAATATTTAGGATTTAAATACAAATGTTTTTGTTCACTTCTTAATCACTTCCATTGAGCAAGACTCCTTAAAAGTTGCAAAGCTTCGGGGATCACAGACAGAAGAAAACTCTTTCACCAGAAGTTGATGTTTTTGATAGTGAAACGGTTAACTATCAGAATTTGAGTATATTTAGTCCAAAAATCGATGCATTATTATATCGGGTAGAAAATATACATACATTTGAATTTTTTTTAATTCGTTTGTGGACCCAAAAATTATAACAATATCGAATAATGCAGAAAATTGAGATCGCTAACACAGGAACCACAATAATGAAGTCATATTTCCTCCAAAACAACTATCGTATATCGATGGCAGAGCAAGATATATGAACAATTTTCTACTTCCAGTTGGTGGATGAACAAAAAAAATCGGTTTGGATCAAATTGGACCAAGGCTTCGCGTTGATTGGTGACAAGATCGCTCAAACTACGTTTCTTGCAAGCTTTTTGACATCTTCGCCTTCGCCTTTAATTCGCTTTTGACGCTATTTCGTTTACCAACCGCCGTTGAAAATGTTTAACCAATCAGGTTCGAGTTATGAGACATTATTATTTATAACATATGCAAGTAGAATCGCGCGCTCTGATTGGCTTATTTTTTATTGACAAGAAATAGATATCCCATAGAGATATCCCATAGAAATGTGAGGCTTTCAAGTTCAACATGTTTACTTTTTTTGCGACAAAAACAAATTGAAATGGCCGCATTGGACGACAGCAACGACTTTCCTGTTTTGCTTTCGACATATTTGAAGAAAACTTTGAGACAGTGGAGGAAAAAGGCGAAAAACTTGAGAGAACGGTGGACCAAAACCCACAAAAATTTGCAAATTTGCAAATAGGTGGCGAGCATTGGTTGTTTTTCCATACATTTTAATAAGCAAAAGTTGAGAAAATCAAATCAAATTGCAAAAACTCCAGAGAGTAATACACAAAAGGGTTTTATTTTAATTCTCTAAAGAATATAAAGCTCGTTGACATACCTCGATAATAGATGAAAACAATAGTTTTAGTTTTTATCTTTCCTTGTAAACAACACGGCGGTGAGTTGAGCTATCTTTTGCTAAGAGATAACGTTGTATTTCAGGGCCGCTTTTCAGTTACTTTTAAAAAGCTGTAAAATTCACGATAAGTTTTTTCTACAAAATTAACAACGTTTTTGAAGTCAGGAAGTGTTCTTTCCTTTCTTTTTCTGCATATATACAAAAGGTTCAAAAATCTTGAAAAATGCCATTTTTTCTCGATTCAAAGTTCTGTCAGCGATGATCATGTCTTTATTAAGTACGACACAGATAGATTAATTCCTTCAACAGTTGACGGTGATTTCGTTTAAATTTCTTATTATTGTTTATCGAAAATTAAGCGCTTTCAAAGGCTCTTTTGCTGGATGCAAACGTCCACAAGACGAATTTCAACTCGTTCAACATCCGTTGTGGCTCACTTCAGTTCGTGTCTGCTAAAATCCTTTGTAAAACTTGTTTTTTTGTTTCTTGACTTTCTTGAAGTAGAGGTATAAACAAAAGCCTTTTTCTTTAAACGATCTTTGATTTGGAATGATGAAGAAAGCTGCCATAATTTCAATATTTTGGCATTAAAATCACTGTAGGTTTGTCGAAGCAGCCGTCACAGGCATGTTGAATGAAAACCGGTTTCTGACAATCCGCTCTTTTTCAGTAAAACTACTGGGAAGCCATTTGAAAGCAACGTACGCGCGTCGTTAATTAAATTGATTAAATTAAAAAATGATTACTTTTTTATCGAAAATAGTTGTGGTCATATAATAAAAATCTTATTAACTCAGCTTGGTCGGTCTGTACAGGAGAATCTTGACCTTGGTCGGGTCCTCATTGCGTTCGGTCTGTTCTTTCCGACTTCACCCAAGATTCTCCCGTACAGACCTCCCGCTCGGTTAATAGCGGAGCTTCGCGCGGGCCAAGGGCCCGCGCAAGCGGAGCACCATACTTAAGAAAAAATGGTAACCCATCGAGTTGATTTTTCATGGACCCCACATAGGATCGCGGGCGCGCACGTCCGTACAACCTGGCCATCGCGATACTGATTGGCTGTTACATTTCGGCGGGAACGAAAGTGACGCGTGCGCTAAATAGCACTAGATCAACAAAGCAAAGTTGTTCTTTTATCGACAAAAATGTCAAACAAACAACAACAAAATAGTACTTGCTAATAGCAGAGCTTTCATTAATACAAAATATGAACGGAGAAAGATGAACTTCGAAGAACATAAAGAGAGTTTTGATCGAAGAAGAACATAAACTTGAAGGACACAAAAACGAAGAAATTATACTAAAGAAAAGCAAAAGACTGATTACAAAAGATCAAGAAAACGTATTTTCCTTCGCGGAAGAATAGATCTGACAGCAATTAAAAATTGATAAAGAAGCGACCCTGTTTGTTATGAAAACTGTCTTCAAATCGCTTCCCTCGGCACAGTTTATTGAAGGATTTCCAAGCTTGGCAGTTGAACTATGAACAATGTTTAATCCATCAAAATCAAGTACATACATCTATTCGTCAAAATATGATGAATGTCATTGAAGAAAGAAAACCTCAAGAAAATAATCACTGATAAAGTAAGTTCAAGTGTTTTTATTATCCATGGTTCAAGATTATCATTTGTTTCAAGTTTTTGAGAGACAAAACTCAAAAATTAGTTCAATCTTCAACTCGTTTCGTCGTAGATTTCGTGTAAAAGTAGGGACTGTTTTGTAGTCTAAATTAGTTCAATTTTCAACTCGATTTGTCATAGTTTTTGTGTAAAAGTAGGGTCGGTTTTGCAGCCTAAATTAGTTCAATTTTCAACTCGTTTTGTCATAGTTTTTGTGTAAAAGTAGTGACTGTTTTACAGTCTAAATTAATTAGTTCAATCTTCAACTCGTTTTGTCATAGTTTTTCCTCATAAACGGAAAACATCAAAGATGAATTGAAATACAAATGTAATTTAAAATTGGTTGAATAACTTCTGTTTATTTAGCAATATTGACTATTTTATGGCTACTAAACGAGCTTTTTTAGTAGTTTTTACTTCAAAGTCGTTAAATTTTTATTTACAGAACAAAATGATGTTTTACACGAAGTTTTTCATAATAAAATACCTTGTTTTAAAATCCTTGTCTTTTGAAATCGATCTTGTGTTGGTAAAACTTATTCTTACAACATATTTACAACATTTATATTTACATATTTATATAATTTTTTTTTTATAAATATCAGTCAACAAGCTTTACATATTTACAACATTTATATTTACATATTTATAGTATTTATATTGAACCATATCATAAACATCAACAGAGTAGATTGTTGTTTTGTTTACTGCTATAATAATTTGTATATAGATATCAATCAAGAAGCTTTACATATTCACAACATTTATATTTACATATTTATAGTATTTATATTGAACCGTAAACATCAACACAGTGGATTGTTGTTTTGTTTACTGCTATAATAATTAGTATATAGATATCAGTCAACAAGCTTTACATATTTACAACATTTATATTGAACCGTAAACATCAACAGATTAGATTGTTGTTTTGTTTACTGCTATAATAATTTGTATATAGATATCAGTCAACAAGCTTTACATATTTACAACATTTATATTTACATATTTATAGTATTTATATTGAACCGTAAACATCAACCGAGTAGATTGTTGTTTTGTTTACTGCTATAATAATTTGTATATAGATATCAGTCAACAAGCTTAACATATTTACAACATTTATATTGAACCGTAAACATCAACATAGTAGATTGTTGTTTTGTTTACTGCTATAAAAGTTTTTATATAGATATCAGTCAACAAGTTTTACATATTTACAACATTTATATTGAACTGTAAACATCAAGAGAGTAAATTGTTGTTTTGTTTACTGCTATAAAAGTTTGTATATAGATATCAGTCAACAAGCTTTACATATTTACAACATTTATATTGAACCGTAAACATCAACAGAGTAGTATAAATTGTTGTTTTGTTTACTGCTATAAAAGTTTGTATATAGATATCAGTCAACAAGCTTTACACATATTTACAACATTAATATATTGAACTGTAAACATCAACAGAGTAGATTGTTGTTTTGTTTACTGCTATAATAATTTGTTTATAGATATCAGTCAACAAGCTTTACATATTTACAACATTTATATTTGCATATTTATAGTATTTATATTGAACCGTAAACATCAACAGAATAGATTGTTGTTTTGTTTACTGCTATAATAATTTGTATATAGATATCAGTCAACAAACTTTACATATTTACAACATTTATATTAAACCGTAAACATCTACAGAGTAGATTGTTGTCTTGTTTACTGCTATAACAGTTTGTATATAGATATCAGTCAACAAGCTTTACATATTTACAACATTTATATTGAACCGTAAACATCAACAGAGTAGATTGTTGTTTTGTTTACTGCTATAAAAGATTGTATATAGATATCAGTCAACAAGCTTTACATGTTGACAACATTTATATTGAACCGTATTTCATAATCTTTAGCAAAAATCTTGATAAATATAGTTGACTTATAGTCGAATATATATGTATATATCCCAGATGAATATTTCTCGTTTTTTTCTTGAGTAACCTTGAACAGTAAGTAATAGTATTTCTTTCACATACTATCAAATACGCCTACGTCATCATGTACAGTTTTTATAACCCGTGCACAAAAGCTATATACTTGCACATATTGATGTTGTAAGAAAAAATTAAACTGTGAGCTCCGGTATTAGGTATTACCTAATTTGTATATTAAGTTAATAAGATCGTATTATTTTACTGAAAAAGGGCCTATGTTATAAAAGAAATGGTCGATAATTAGCGTGCGTATATCCAGTCCTGGAAGCACTCTGGTAGCTAGAGTCGCACTCGGCTAAAGCCTCGTGCGACTCTTACGCTTCCATCGTGCTTCCAGAACTGGATATACGCACGCTAATTATCGACAATTCCTATAATACACAGTTCACAAACTCATAAGAAAGCGCGCTCTCATTGGTTCGCTTTCTCGGGATATTGAGACCATATCTAACGCTGAAGTTCGGGATATTGCTTCTCGGGAAAATGGCATCTCCCTTTGCAACAATAACAGATAAAGAAATTGAGAAAATTTAGCAAAAAGCGAAAAGTAATGCGAACGATTAAATCATTAATTATATCCATTTTGAAATCACTAGTGAATCCTGCAATCTGATTGGTTCCTTACAGCTTGATTTCAGCCTAAATCGCACCATTTTGAATCTAAATCGCACTATTTTGAATCTAAATCGCACCAATTTGAACAACCAATGAGATAAAAGAAAATTAACAAACTAACCAATCAGATGACAGTAAATAAAATGCAGAAATAAAGGTCAGTTTTTAGTTTTTTTTTTTTTTGTTAACAGTTTTGGAGCAAAAATTTATGAATTATGTCCAAAAACATGGATGAATTCAATAACTTACAGTACTTGAATAATCCCAAAGTATCCTAGACGTCGAAATACTGCTATAGAAACTGATTTCCCATTATTTGGTGTCCATTTGGACGAAAATGTGGCTAATTTTCCATCAAATTGTGGATGTTAATAGTCCGAACGATCCTGACGTCCAGCAAGCAAACCACCAGTAGGCTACACAAAAACTTGCAAAATATCAAGAGCTATGCCACGAAGAAGATGTTTGAATGATTTCCAGAAACTTTAAGCGAGGACAAAGACAAACAGAAGCCATCTGCTCTCCATAAAAACACTTTGACTGCGAATAAAACAGTAAACAAACTTCTTCAAAACTGTAAGCACATTCGTCAATTTGAAGTTCTAAACCATCGAAATGCCTCCTCAGTTAGTTCTACGCCAAAGTTATTATTCGTCCTTCGACAGCGAAGGAAGTTCTTAAAATATACCGTACCTTACGCCACAGTAGACATAGAGAATCCTGACCATTACAAGCTGGAATTCACCAGAAGAATGCAAAGTTGCATGTCAGTTTTTTTTTTGAAGGAAAAGAAACGGTTTTCTACTTGTACAAGTCACTGATATGAGCTTGGAATTCCCAAGTGCCAAGGACATTATATTTCTGTGTTAACGATGTCTAGGACAACTTTTATACGTCCCAAAGCATGTTCTCAGCTCCAAAAATAAATCCAATTGAACTAAAAACATTGTTTTTGATTCTAATTTGTAGTTTTAATATATAAGGAACTGCTGGCTTTAGATTTAACCAAATATTGCTGCTTGTATGTTCAGTTTCACGTGTGCCAGTTTTGCTGAGCTCAACGCCATTTATATACACATGTGTACGATCAAGTTAGTTCTCAAAATATACCAAGATTAGTCCTGAATATCTCCTCAGCTACCGAAGACACAAAAACCGTACCTTATTGAGTCAGACGTTGAAGATTTTTAATTCATTCATTTCATTTTATTTTCAAAAAGCTAAGTGAAGGTCTAACGCATTAAAAGAACGACAAAAACGACCATAAAACATTTTTCAATCTAGCTTTCAAAAACATGGACATGAAAAATACCTTCAAAGCATTATCAAATTAAGAACACACAACTTTGTTTTCGCTTTAAAATAAAAATGGCAAATAAAGTCATTCACACAAGCACTATAGGAATGGTTTTCATCGAAAATATTTCTGGACATGTTTTTTTTTTTTAAATCTTTCGACGGCTAGCGACAGTTGAAAGTTTGACAAAAAGTTGAAAAATTCCATAAAATACAAATGACCAAACAATCGATGCAAACATAGTGACATTTATTGCAACTTTCTACTTACATTAAGTCAATTGCCATTCATAATCTCTCCATAAACATGTTTTTATCGGACTTTTTTGGATCGAGGAAAAACCTTCGTGTATATCGCAAACTTTCATTTGACTTTGCACAAGTGTCGCGTGACAAGTGTTGATGACGTAATTTATTGTTAATAGCCAAAAATGACGCCATTCCATGTGTCTCTCCTCTTATTGAACATAGCTCTCAGCCAATCAGCTTGCGCGATTTCACACTACTGTTGTAAAAAATATATTTGAAGACAAAACAATTATACAATTAAACTCAGAGCTAAGAAATAAACTTAGTTATAATTTACAGTGCGACTACTCTAAGCAAGGCCACCCAAACAAAATTTTGACAAATCATCCAATCACGTCCAAGTATCTAAACAATAGAATTACGGGAAATGTATTATCGCACAGAATGCCCGGACACATCCGGGTCGTTTTTGCTGTTTGAGCGAAGCGTATTTAATGAGGTAATTTAAAAGAAAACAGGCAAAAATTGCTCAACTTCGTGAAATAAAATATATTTTAAATTTTTTTAAAAGGTAATCTCAGTTAGGTAGGGTGTGCTAATCAAAGATGAAATGTTGACTAAACGTTTGGCTATCACATTTGTAATGTCAATAACTAAGCTTCTCTTTTTTGAGTTCAAATTTGTCAAAAATCGGCATTTTTTGTGGGGAGCCAATATTCCAACTGTAATTTGTAGGTTTTAATAACAGGTTAAACTTAGGTAGGGGGTGCAAAATTAACATCGTAATCCAAGCAACATTTTGCACCCTTTACTTCTAGAAAAAACTTTTTAAAAAGACTCTCTTTTTTGTGCTGAATATTTGAGCTCATTATCTAAGGCCCTTGCAGCTGACTTTAAGTTATGCGGTGTAATTAAGTTAAGCTGCGATTTGTAAAGAACTCTAATCAAATAATCCTACTCCCTTTGTTCTCTTTAATAACTCGGCTTAAGTCGGACAAGTGAAATTATCCTTTTGTCAACCGTTCCAAACTTTAGCAGTGACATTCCCATGAGAGACGTTCAGACAACCAATCAGAACTATCAATGTCGATAATTTATTCGAATTATGCCTATTTTGAATAATTTCCTAGCCTTGAGTAAATGTCCAAAAAGACAATGGAATTCTGTGCGATGGATTCAGAAAATTTTACTGTCGAAATACAATATCAAAGTGTCAACAAGATGTCAACATGGAGGCTAACTCGAAAACTCCCCAGTTTATTTAGCCTTCATGCTCATTTACTATATTTTTTTAAAGAATATAATTCATTTGCATAACGTAACTATTAAGAGCCGTTCCATGTAAGCTTCGAGTAATTTCAGAAATGGTCCGATATAACCCCACCTGAAACTTTGCATGGTGAAAGGTAGCCATAAGCAAGTAAACATATGGGCATTATTTGGTCGTTTCATTTTAAAGCGATCACGTGACATCTGTCCAAAGTTTGACCTATTTTCGGCCTAATTTTGCCGTCTGAATTATCGAAAATGTGTAGGGTTTGTAAATCTCGTGCGGCGTTTTCTCTGCATATTTTGTAATCAAATGTACACAGTGTATAGAACATCATTACAGCTTTGGAACAGTATGTTTTATTTTGATATAGCTTATTATGTTAATTTTATATGGATATTTGAAGTAAGAGCATTTTCGGGTGGTCGTGAAAACCGCAATGTTGTTACTTTTCATAAATAAATTCTGATTTCCTAATAACTATTTATACTGAAATGAAGAGGAATAGTTGTACTTCAACTCCAATGAAAACAATTTCTGGGCACTTTGCGTTTTAGGACATTAGTACAGAAAGCTCCCTATCTCGGTTAGGCTTTAACGCACTAATATTTTACCCTCGGGGTTACGCTAACAAGTTGTACATGTTCACTTCGCGCTGATTGGCTATTTACCTCTGAAGGATTTACCTAGATATATATACAAGATATAATTTACCTGCTCTATACAAAATCAATTCAACCTCTGTTTTTACTTTAGAACGACACAGTTGCAATTCAAATGCTTCATATTACCCTGGGCGTTTTTTTGTGCAAGGTAAAATAGTAACAATTTTGTCCACAAGTATCTGATCATGCTCAGGTGTGAAACACTGGCCGCAGTCAGGATATCCCCTATTTTACTAAAACTGCAGGTCGTGCACTTCTTCACATTTATTGCTATTTTGTACTTATTTATCTTTTTAACTGGACATAAAATGCACGACCAGTGGACGAATTCTATGATTTGTTTCAGTTTTAAAGATTGACAATTCCATGATATTTCTTGCATTTTATGATGATATTTTGTAGTCAAAACGCAAAGTGCACGGAAATGTTTTTCATTGGAGTTGAAGTACAACTATGACTCTTCATTTCGGTATAAGTTATTAGGAAATCAGAACTCTTGTATGAAAAAAATAATTATGAAAAGTACCAAACATAATAAGCTATATCAATATAAAATATACTGTTCCAAAGTTGTAATGATGTTCTATAAACCGTGTAAATTTGATTACAAAATATGTAGAGAAAACGCCGCACGAGATTTACAAACATTACACATTTTCAAAAATTTAGACGGCAAAATTAGGCCGAAAATAGGTCAAACTTTGAACGTATGTCACGTGACCGCTTTTAAATGAAACGACTAAATAATGCCAATATGATTACTTGCTCATGACTACCTTTCACCATGCAAAGTTTCAGGTGGGGTTGTATCGGACCATTTCTGAAATTACTCGAAGCTTATGTGGAATGCTCTTAACTTTCATAAAATATAGTAAACATATCTAAATAACAACTATTTCATTCATACTATATATCCATATTTATTGTAATAATTATTATTCTTAAACATATTCTAGTATATTGTAAATAGTTGTCACTTAATTAATGTTCATTTATTTTCTTCAAAGAGCGAAATAAACAAATTTCCAAACAAAAAAAAAACACCAGAATTATATTGTATAGGGATTGAATAATTTGTGAAACATTTGTTTGGGTAGTCTTGGTTCGAGTAGTCGCACGGTAAAAAATGTTTACTTACCAACATAACTTCACGGTCAGAAGTATCAAAACAAAATTCTGCCATTATAACTCATTCAATGAAAATACGCAAACTACGTACAATCATGTACAAAATTGTTGTGACATTTTTATGAGCGTTGTCGTTTGAAAAAAAATACTAAATCTATCAATTTTATTTGCAAACCCCAATTCCCCCTAAGCAATGTTGAAGAAATTATCCTTAAACTGCTGTGTCAGTGTTATTTAGCAGTATGTATGGGATATACTTACCAATATCAAAGATAACATTGACTTTTCTTCTCATGATAGGGATGGCTATTTAGGAATTAGTGATGGTCAAGGACAACTACTAAGCAGGTGGTGTGGATCAAGGAATTCCATGACGTTTGTGTCATTTGATTCTGCAAAAATAGAACTCAATATTGCACAACGTAGGTGGACATATTATGGAATATCTATCTCGTATTTAATATTTCACGATGGTATTGAGAAAGGTAAGGAACAATCAAGGGACAAATACATTCATTATAAGTAGTTTGGCTATACAATAATTGAGTCAATACGCGTTCTGCTATTGTCTGCCTCCGGATCCCGTTAAATACTCAGAGGACAGAGAGAGTTTGCGGATGGGTTGTTTTCAAGGGACCTTATTAACGAATATCATTTTTTAGGGCAGATCCCGCTCCAGTCTGTCAAATGTTTTGTCCGGTTTTACATTATAATAAACACTATAAAGCGTTTGCTTTTGTTTAAAAGGGGTGAAGAGAGTGATGAATCCGAAAGCAAGACTCGGTTGGTTTTAAAAATCCGAGATCCACAACTTTGTTTCTAAAAATGGAATAAATAGTCGATACTCTGAGAAGCAAGAAAGCGAATGAAAGTTGAGACTTTTTTTCGTGGACCTTTTGCCATCCCTTTTATATATATATATATATATCACTGCACTTAGACACGCGCGCAATTTGATATTCTTAAATAATATATGTTTCGCGTGGAGAACTAGAACCTCCTTTTTGAATTGGGACCGATAAACTTTATTTGTTAAGTCTTTGACTCCCGAGATTGCGATATGACTCACAAAAACTGCATCATGATTTGAAATTTAGACTTAATAATATTCCCGGTGAGATCGTTTTAAATCAATCATAACATGTACACACCATAACATATGAGTTGTAGTTCACCACCCCTAAAAGTTATGAAATTAGACTTTTCTCTTTTTTAATATACGCTGAAGCTTAAGGCACTAACGTGTATCCTTTATTAACTTTCTCAAAGGAAGGTGCAATGCAAGCTTTATTGTAGTGGTATAGTTTATGTGAAAAACAAAATATTTACTCTTGATCGCTCGCGACTTTTTTTTTAATTTGTTATTCTTTTATTTCAGTACCTGTCAAAGAAACATGGAATATTTCTACTTCCGGCAATAGCTCAACGTCAATCAATGTTCAGTGGGACAGATATCCTGGTCAAGAAAGTGTAATATACTATATCGCTATTTGTGTTGCTCAAAGCTATCATGGCAACATTTCTGCGGCAAAAACTAGTGGAAAAAACCTATCTGTGGTTGTTACTAACCTGCTTAAGAACACAGAGTATAAAGTTATAGCACTGGCATTTATGAAAAATTATTTACATAATACAAACTGGAATGATACAAACTGGAATGAAACAAACTGGAATGGAACAAGCTGGAAGAGTCAGGCTGTGGTTACACGAACACTGGAAGATGGTAAGATGAGTCAGTCAGTCAGTCAGTCAGTCAGTCAGTTAGTCAGTCAGTTAGTCAGTCAGTCAGTCAGTCAGTCAGTCAGTCAGTCAGTCAAAAATAAATCATTGGATATATATCCCTCATTTGATGAGAAGTTTTAATATTGAATAGTTATTATCATTTGATATAGTTCCCAGTAAACCTCCAAGTGATGTCATAGCAACAGGTATCGGACCAACAACTATTGTTGTCACGTGGAAATCTCTTGAGGACATCAATGGAGTAGTAGTGGGTTACGCTGTCCATTATCAAGAATCTCAAGGCAGCGGTTCCAACGTAGTATCTTTTAAGGCAAACACAACGAAAATCAAACTGAAGAACCTGAAACATGTTACAGAGTACAGAATTACGGTTGCAGCTCTAACGAAAGTTGGACAGGGACCTAGGTGCCGTAGTATTTACGTAAAAACAGGCAAGTGTTTTTTTTTCTAATTTTGAAAATATGATGGAATATACCAAGCAACCCCAGAAATCCAGATATTTAAAGATAATTTGATGAATGTTTGGCGAAAAAGAGCCATGCAGAAGGAAATCTTTCATGTCCCATTCCATTATAAATATCCTGTGCATTTTAAAGCATCTGCATCTAACTGCCATTTTACAATATCACCTTCCTACAATTGAACACATCTTACTAATCGTCAGATACAAATACCAGCTATTGATTATTTAGCTACTTCATAGATTGCAATTGTTAGGAAAATATAGGAATTTTTGAGACAAAAGCGAATAGAAAAAAACAACAGTACTTTCAGTACTTGCAATTGGCCATTACTATTTTCACTTTCAGTACTTTCAATTGGCTATTACTATTTTCCCAAAGCTTTTTGCATTTAAAAAAAAAAACGTGTTTGAAAAATAAGATTAAAACCTTGCAAACAGGTTTATTTATCCTATATATCAGGTTTTAAGCTTTAATGCAAATATATGCACTTATTATAACACAACTTTCAGTTAGTTGGGTGAACTAAATTATTTAACTTTCTTCACAAACAAGCTTAACACTCTTTTATTTCACTCACATTGTTTTCATGAACGATTTGTACTGTACAGCGCACTGATATTTAATGAGCTTTTTAGGCCAGCAACAGCTTTCACGCGGAATAATATCTGAACGGTTAAAGCAAAATCCGCCAAACCTGGTGACTCTTCCTACAATTTGTTATTCCTAAATTAAAGGTAATTATTTACTAATTTGATAAATTCATTAAATCCAAATTCAAGATGGCAAACAAAAGTTTAGCACATCTCATTATCTCTCGGATCTCAGTTCAACCTAGTATTATTGAGTTCTAACACAATCTATCACAGATAATTAAACTTGTTCAGTCTATTTGTTTCCTGTCTTTAGGTTAATTACTAAAATAATGAAATCTATACAAATCCAAGATGGGGAATCCACGATGGCGAATATGCCAAAACATTTTTTATTCCTAGCCAACTAATTTTCCGTTTATTTTCGTCTATTCTAAACGGAAACATTAAAAATATATCCAAAATCGCCTACTTACCTAAGAAAGCTAAAAGACCCGAAGTCAAAAAATGACAGTATCAAGATTCCAGAAATATATCGAACTCTCGTCAATGATCAGAGCGCGAGCACCGGCGCGCGCACAATCATTCAAATGCGCGTGCCACAACAACAACCGCCTTTACTGATGAAGGTCCGTGGTAATGGACCGAAACATCTATTCTTCTAAAGTTTTTTAAGTCAGAGACAAACGTAAACTGTGATAATAATATCAATTACTTTAAATCTAAAAAGAAAGAGGGAATTATTTAAAAGTTTATATTAAAAAGGTCGTAGCTTAGTGTCATTACACGATGGTCAGCAATGGTATAATTTCCTCCCACTGGGTCCTGAGAAATTTCTTGTCACGTGTTGCATTACGTCATGAGGTACATAAATGACGTAATACACCACGTGACAAAAAAATTCCCAAGTCAAACAAACTACAAATTTGTTTTAATGCATTACTCACCGTGACTACCATACCACCGCTAAAGATCATGGGCTATTATATATTAATTTATTCGAGTTTGACAAGAGTTCGGTAGGTTTTTTGTTACTGTAACCATTTGGTTATTTTCTTTTAATTTTTCATATATATTTGTCTGATTATTATCTTATTTAATTAATCATAGAAAACCACACAATTGTAGATCAAGTTAAAGTCGAATAATCAAGGAATTAAAGAGGAGATTTAACTAAGTGCGTTTCACATGTCAATCCGACTAGACTGAATCACATTACAAGACGTGCGGATAGCTGTTTATCCGAAGGACGTTACACTCACTTTGTTTCATCTGACTATGTTTACAGGATTAGCTGTTTAAACTCGCTTAATGTTGACCATATATGGTCATTTTGTTACATTTTTCACATTTGGCGGGAAATTTGAGTATCTTTAATTAGTGATAAAGTTTGAGCCATTCATCGGATTTAGGTGGGATTTTCATTAAAATGCATCGTTTGAAGCATATAACATCTTCTGTTACTTTGTTAAATCAATTTCAAAATTCTAGACTTTGGCGCCAAATTCGTACGTCAGTTATGACGTCATCCTGTCAATCACAAGTAAGACACCAATACCATTGAATGCAGATTTCCTCAAACTATTTTCATGCGTAATTTTGTTACATTTAGATAATTTTACACAAAGCTACACCAAGCTGTTGACCCAGTGGAAGGAAATTATACCATTTCTGACCATCGTGATTAGTAACAGGATACACTTTTTCGTAAATTTCTGGCAACTCAATGTCTGGGTTATTTAATTAATCAGCTATATGAGCGGTCTGAATAGGGTTAATGTCATCATTTCTTGGAAGAAAAAAAACACAAACTCGCCAAATAAAAACAGAGATCACAATTTTAAAACAAGTCTGCACAAACCCAGGTGGCTTCTCGGCGCTGTCACTTTAGAGGATATATCGCCGTTTCTTGTGTTGCGACTCCAGGCGAAGTTCATAACTACTAGTTTCCACCGTATTTTTAGCTAACGTTGAAAACACCTCCGGTAATGTAGTTTCCAAAAAAGAGTGACTGCAGTCTATTTCCGTTGAAATCCACTGAAGTTGCAGTGGATGAGCTTGACTGGGAGAGTTGACATCGAACTAGAAATTAAAACTTCGTTGTAAACGTGTACAGGGTCAAATTCAACAGAAACGGCAGCTTTATTGGCGTACATTCTCGTTTTGACCTGGCAATGATTTTGAGGATTTTCTCCAGTTCCAGTTTTTGTTTGCCGTTCAAAGAACTCAAGATATTATATGTGTCTGTCTTTAAAATGACATCTCCCAGCATAATCAATTTTGCTCTGTGCATCCACGTAAACCAAAGTGAATGATGTTGTTTAGCCAAACTGAATTTGGCAAAGCTTGCGGTGAGATTATTCCGAGCAACTGTTTTCTCAAATAAAATCTCAATTTCTCCATCAGAAGGAGCTGTTGTTGCTCGGCCACGGCTGTTGTTTTATTTGTTGTTTTAATGGATTTACCGTAATTGAGGTGGCTTAAAAGGTGTTCAACACTCGATAAATTACCACGAACTAAGGACGGCTCGTAGTCTTTCCCCGTCTTATAAATTAGTTCTCGCGGCGACTATAAACTTGCTCAGAAATTAAGAATAGAAATTAAGTTAGGTGGAATGTTTTGTATATCTCTTTCTTCCTTTTGTTGTCCCTCAAGAAATTGCTTGAACAATTTTAAGTCATAATACCTTTTTACTCTTGGTGTTCTTCTTTTCTTCTTTTTCAATTAATTTATCAACGTCACTATCAATGACTGTCGCAAATCTTCCTGCTTCTTGCTTACTATCGGTACTCTCTTTTCCTACTTTTTGTGTTGTGAAGAGATAATAAAAGATAACAAAGTTAGGAAACAGGTCAAAGTTATCGTTCGAAGTTGAAGCTGCCATTTTTTTTTACTACTGAGGAATAAAGACAAACCGCGTGCTCGAAGTCCTTATGTGTGATTGGTTGATAATGAAGTAGTCATGGTAACTGTGTATACATCTTCACTTTGTAGATTGTACGAAGTTACGTTGTAGATAAATCCTGTTATTTCATTGATACTATATAATAAGTGCATATACACCACTGTTGTTTCGATATATGCATTCAATGTATCAGCTTGCTTTAGTTATTTACACATTATTTGATTCCAGGCTGCCGACAAAGTTTGAGAGGTTCTTCTGGGAGGTTCACTTCACCGAATTACCCAAGTAGCTATCCAAGTAATGTAAACTGTACGTGGACGATTGAAAAACACAGAGTATGTGACCAACTGTTTATCATGTTCTGGACATTTGATTTAGAAGAAGGCATTAATGGACGTTGTAGGTAAGTGGTCATTGTAGGTAGGACGTTGTATGTTTGAAATTTTTGTTTTAAAACAATGATGCGAATCTGATTGACTAAAATCAGGATAGCTCGTTAATTTTCAGTTTGCCTATTGGTTTTCCTTTGAATGGTTGGTTGATGGGTTGTTAGCTTTGTTTGTTAATTGGTTGGTAGGTACGTTAATATGCTGTATTGCAAAAAAAATCCAGGCAATCACCAGGTCCTTTTTGTTGATGTATCTATTTAAGTCAAACAATGTTGATTGTTTAATTGACTGGCTAGCTGATTGGCAGGTTGGTGGATTGTTTCGTACGTTGTATCGCTGGATGATCCTTACTAGTTGTTAAGTTTGTTGAGTTGCACATAATCTAGGCCGATTTCCGTGACTACATCTAGGGACTTTTTTTATTCATTTGTAAGCCTGACGACTATACTAATCTGTAGAATTGCAGAAATTTATAATCACGTTCTATAAATTAAATCTAAAAAACATTCTTTTTTAAGCGACTTTGTAAATGTTCTCAACGAGAAAGGGAATATGCTATCTATGGTCTGTGATCAAATGAACCGTTTTGCTATGATAACGCCGAGCTCTGCAACCATATTACTTCATTCTGACAATGGTATTGAGAAAAGTGGCTTCAGTGCAACATACTTTACTACCAAAAAAAATAACAAAGGTAAAAAATTAAGAGAAAATAAACAAATAAAAAAGGGAACAAACGAACAAGCAAATGAACGAACGAACAAATAAATAATCAGACAAATACAAAAACATTGAACTCATCAAACGAGCAAGTGAACAAACCAACCAACAAACCAACTTACAAACCAACAAACTGAAAACCCAACAAAGAAACCAACTAATTATTACAAACAAATTTCAAAATAATGCCTGCCTGCATTCGATCCTTCCTTGCACCAATCCTTCAATCTTTCCTTACTTCCTTCTTTCCTTCCTTCCTTCCTTCCTTCCTTCCTTCCTTCCTTCCTTCCTTCCTTCCTTCCTTCCTTCCTTCCTCCTCCCTACCTATGTAGCTTCCTTAACTATATGCTTACATATTTGTTGCTTCTTGTCTTAATCTAAATGTACATGCTTACTTGCACAACTATTTATTTGACTAATTACTTACAATATTGTAAGATATTTCACTCAAAATATATATTTTCATCAATAAATTAATACAGTGATAACAGTTAAAGAAAATGAAGCGACAAATACAGAGGTATCCCTACACTGGAATAGTTCCTTGTCTTCTGCACAAAGAGACTTTACGATTTTTTACAAAGAATACAACAGCAGTGATAACTGGAGATTCGTCATTACTGATAATACTCACGTTACAATCAGTGGCCTTAGTCCCTCAACGCATTACGAAGCAATGGTTACAGAAAACAGCAGTTCTACTATATATCACAGTGATCCTATAACGTTTATTACAAATGGCTGTAAGTGAAACGATGTTGGTATTATAGCTTTTCAATTCCTTTTCAATTTCAATTTCAATTTGTATTTGTCTGTTTGTCCGTTTGTCTGTTTGTCTGTTTGTCTGTTTGTCTGTTTGTCTGTTTGTCTGTTTGTCTGTTTGTCAGTTTGTCTGTTTGTCTGTTTGTCTGTTTGTCTGTTTGTCTGTTTGTCTGTTTGTCTGTTTGTCTGTTTGTCTGTTTGTCTGTTTGTCTGTTTGTCTGTTTGTCTGTTTGTCTGTTTGTCTGTTTGTCTGTTTGTCTGTTTGTCTGTTTGTCTGTTTGTCTGTTTGTCTGTTTGTCTGTTTGTCTGTTTGTCTGTTTGTCTGTTTGTCTGTTTGTCTGTTTGTCTGTTTGTCTGTTTGTCTGTTTGTCTGTTTGTCTGTTTGTCTGTTTGTCTGTTTGTCTGTTTGTCTGTTTGTCTGTTTGTCTGTTTGTTTGCTCATTTGACCATGTGTTTGTGCAAATTTACATTTTTAGCGCAAACAAAAGCTCCAACAAACGAAACGCCTACTGGTAATATTTATTTCTTTAATATATTATAATATATTGTTGCATTGTTTAGTGATAAAACAGACTACCATTTGTATTACTAAGATATATATTCCACTCTCTGACCGGTTGTTTTGTTTTGCAAAATCACTGCATGACTACCAACATCGCCCTCTCTTGGTCAGACTATGCCAGAATCAGACCCTGGACCAACAATTATATAACCAATTAAAACTGAGCAACAGCTGTATCTTTTACTCTTTTAATAAAATGCATTAATTAATGAACCCTTTTATTTTTTACATGTTTTTTTCAATAGGATATGTAAAGCTAATGTACGACTATGGCCTTAATGAAGGAGATCTAAGTATTCCAAACACATGGATGTATTGGTATGGCCGCTGTATGAAGCTTACTTTGAATGAAGATGGATTTCTTTTCTTGACAAAGCGCCATCATGAAGTATATGTGAGTTTAAATACATTTAATATATTTTAAACAGACAATGGCGTCAAAACGATTCCTGTAAAATGCATTACTCAATCTATTTCATAAGCGTTTAACAATAGCCTCTTTTCTACCCGCATATCTCGCCAATATCTTGTTTGTCCATTGGACCACTTTCGCATTGTTTGGAAGCGCGCAAATGGTATCGAATTTGGAACATCAGAACGAGGCATGGTTTCCAGATGGCCGACGCGCGTCAAAACAAATTATAAAAACATAAACATCAAAATGTTCGACATTTCGTGTTGTGTGTTACCCTGTGTAAATAATTCAAATTCTAGTCCTGAGTTACGTATCATTGTCTTTCGAAATCGAAAGGACCTAATAGAAAGTGGGATGCAATATAACCCAAGCTTTTCAGTTTAGCCTAAAGTTGTCCTTGCAAAGTTCTAATATAATTCCCATTGATTATGTTTTAAAGTTAGAAAATATTTTGGGCCTATTTCCAGATAACTCCAAATAATTATAAAATACAGATCAATTAAATATTTTTACATGCTCGTCACTATATATGGATTTGTAAGAACAAGGAGACTACACCATCACTATATGGTTTCCTGGTTTTGCTTAAATCTACATATTCTACCGAAGAAAATGAAGAAGATAAAAATATTGTAAAAAAGGAAGCCTATAATAAAATGGCTTTACCCTGACCTAGAAAAATAACTAAACCTATTTGAAAATAAAAAAATAACCATTTTTTTTTAGTGCTGCTTCTTCCTTTTTTATCCAAATATTCTATTGTATATTTTTGTTAGTTATTGTTGTTATAAGGGAGTGGAAAGAGCTAAAATGAGAAAATCAATAACTTACTGAAAAACCTAACAATAAACAAAAGTTTAAACGAGATCTTTTTACAAAATACGTTTTAAAAGACCATGAATCAGTTAAATTTTATACAGGATTACCTTCATTGACATGTCTACTTACAATATATTCAACCTATTCAAGGCTGGCTATCAGAAAAAAAAAAACCACACGTAAACAAGGCAAAAAAAAAGAACGTTGTTTTACAACGATGACTGATGATAGTGTCCACGATTCTGATTAAAAAAATTCAGACTAACTTGTTTCTCTGATATCAGAGTACTCGAAGAAGTTAGAAAGCAATGTTAGACGACGTTACATTGAGAAAATATCCGTGATTGGGATTTACCCGGCTACGTTGTGTTCGAAACTCGGCAATAAACTCGGCGAGAAAATACATTTGTCAAACTTATTATAAAACTAATACATTAGTTAATGGTTTATTGTCATTATTGGATTGTTTAGGTTAGGGACTGTGCAATAATTACCAGGAAGGGGGTGGAAGGGGGAGGGAGGGGGCTAAAAAACATATGTAAGTAGCAAATTTTAGGTAGTACCCCCTCCCAAACAAAACAAATTAGCTCTTACTATCCCTCCCCCTGTTATGTTAGAAAGAACGTCGGACCCCTGCCACACAAGTACCATCCTTAAAGTCATCTGAATCCAAATCAGAGTTGTTTTTGGAAGTACTGGAAATGAATTATGTGTTACTATCACTGGAACCAATTATTGCGTTGCTTTGTGTTTGAGTATGTGTGAAATCAAGAGCTACCAGCGCAGCTTTACGTACTTCCATCTACATGTACATTGTTCTGATTAAGTTAGATCTTTATTGGTTTTGCTGTGAGGGATTGGACTTTTGTCTGGGAAGGCATTTTGTTCAGCTTCCCTTTTTTGAGCTTTCAATGCAAGAAACTCCCGATGTTGCACAAAACATTTGAGAGTGATTTCACCAACTTTTAGGGAAAAAAATTAACCCTCACCCCCTCTGTCAAATGAGTGATTTTACACTGAGCTCCCTATCTTGGCATCAATTTTATTTAACGCCCCCTCCCCCTCTGGTTACATATACATATATATAAACAATACTCCTGTACTTCTTCGGGTTTAAAATTGCATTTATTGACAAAACAATGAATTCTGGATGATCTCGGTACATTTCTGGCAATTTACGAACCATTGTCCATATATTTTTATTTTTGTGCAAAAGACGCTTCAGTTGTTTAACTGGGACTCTTCTTGGTTCTCGATCACCTGGATCACGAGAATTATATCGAACATACTGATGAGTAAGAATCTCTTTGTTTTGATTAATAGTTAAAGATAAATGTACAGCTTTTTCAAATATAGTCATTTTGTAGAGAAAATATTATTGTCTTTGTTGATATAATTATAAACTGATATACAATCAGAATCACACACAAAACAATAGTAATGAAGACGGTCATGACTATACTTGAACGAACGCCAGACCATATATAAGAAACTATACAAAATTATCAAGCAACAAATAACAATGCATAATAGACTTATCCTCGTGGTCATTGATATATATCAAAGTTCGAAGCTCAGTTCTTTGCCGTGTAAATGCACTTATCTTGAATAATTTCAATATGGCGACCATGTCTCATCTCTGTCTCATCTTCAAAGTAGTTGTCACCTAAGTCCCTGTTTACCGCTGAGTTAGTATATGACATTTCAGTACGTTTGAGTTGATTGGAGTTCATATGAGTATCATTTGAGCTATCGAGCTCGCGAAAGGACCCTTTCCGAAACTGACGCTCGAAATCTTTTAGTAAAGGTCTATCGCGAACGGCGTGAGCGTTTGTATGTATTCTGAGCGTCCCAGTAGCAAAGCAATTCACCATAATAAATTTAATAGTCAATGAAAAAAAAGAGCCAATAGTTACATATAGAAGCCGACACAATGCTTTCTGTTTATATATGCATTCCTCGTTATCTTGGCTAATTCTCGACAAATAAGCATGCCTCGTTATTATATCTCAAATTGCGACCAAATGATAGACTTATAGGCAACATAAAGGTAATCCGAGTAATCATAATTATTTAATTTCCTGATATCAGTAATTATACTTTACAATGTCTTTATGTGTTTATATTATATTGTGTTGTATTATATCCTTATGTATATTTTATGCATAAATCGTATGTATATTTATAAAGCTCGAACTTACTGTACGATAGCTCGAAACGACTTATCACGCTAAGCTAGATCCAGAATGTTTGCCTCCAATCAAAGCTACAGATCTACTATCGTATTTGGTTTTATATACAAGCTATTATACCTCACAATAGTTTAAGGCTTTAAAAAGCTCAGAGGCGTACAACCAGATGGTTTCTGGTTTTATTACCAGCGTACAAGGGGAAGTCATCGCCGGACAGTATGTTGTTCGTGCTAATGCCGCGACATTCGCAGCGTTTGAATGATCCGCCAATTCCCATTTAGGTGATCACGAGCCAAGAAGTTATAATCATTTCTACGCAGGGCATGGGTTGTAAGGCTGGTTTAGCAGAAACATGTTCACATGTTGCAAGCTTTAGTCACGTGAGTGAAAACCGAGAAATGATGATCATGTTCTAAATGTTGTTTCCGCTATGTGCAATTTATATATCATATATCATATATATTTATATATCATTACAATATCAAAATTATTATATAATCATAATTTAAGTAATAAATAAAATATTTTAATATTATTTTTATAGTTTATTCTATAAGGGGCGATCCATTTTATATTTGAGGGGGGGGGGGGTGGAAGATGTAGTTGGTGCAATAATTATTTTTTTTCGGCAGCAGACTTGTGCAGGAAAGTTTTTTTGTATAAATGCAAAAACTTGTGTGGCGATTTTGGCTTGCACGATATTTTCTCAAATTTATATTCCAACCCCCCCTTAAAAGTCAAATGGGTCGCCTTTAAATGTCTTTTGTTATTAATTCCTTGAACATATATGAGCAATATAAAATGACACGTTCACCTGTGTTTCTGTAGGTCCGTAAATCGAAGCACTATATTCTCGGGAAAAAAAATATTTGCACATTCCCTAACGGAATATATATACACACAATCAGCGATATCTTCGATTTTGACAGTTACATCTTTTGACATGTAACTAATTAATTCTTCTTTTGTAATCAGACTTTCATTTAATACCGGTAAATAGGGCATTACTACAGAATCTTTACAGAAAGAAAAAAGCTCTCTCTTGAACTGCATTTACGTAAATCGTAAATATCGTAACTCACAGACTGTGGTTGAAAATGTGAAATCTGAATGGTTCAGTCAATTTCCTTCCATTTTCAGCCCAATTATCTTTGAGTTCGCTAATAGCCAAAGGTCCCTCATTACGTTTGCCTCTTTTTACCCAATAGCAATCTCTGCTCGTACATGTCTGCGTATGTCACTCGCTACAGCAGTAGCAAGTAAATCGAACAGTGCGGCAGCCAATTATCTACATTCACCGTCGGCACTGTAAATCTCCCAAAAACTCACTGTAATATTATAGGTTTTTAGTCCATGAAAAATAAGTATAAACTGTTCAGATTGTGTATAGAGTACAAACACTAAAAGTGTGCAATACTTTGTACTATTTACCACTAAATAGTGTTGATTAAACACTAGAGAACAAAATAATTTGCATAACTTTTAGTGTTTGTACTCTATAGAATAAAGAATAAATAAACTAGAACTACAATAGATGTACCTACCCTCCTTTGCAATGGCAATAACCACTTAGAACGCTGCCATCAGTCTGGAGTATTAAGAATCATCTATATTTATCCGCTTTCTAATTTGGACATTTTTGTTGTTTATCCGAAAATTTGAAGTAGTGCACTGCAAAAACGGCTGAGTAGATACACCTCACTATATTGAGTTAATCGTGCATTCAGGGTGATACTTTATAGTGAGTTAACCCAACTCATTATAAAGAGTAAACATAAATGTAGATGGTCATTGAGTACAATGTACTCAATATATTGAGTTTAACCTCACTTTAAATCACTACAAAGTTGGGTTAACTCACTATAAAGTGTCACCCTGAATGCATGATTAACTCAATCAAGGGCACCAGGACAAACAACACACTTCGATATTGTAGATATTTTTTAAGTTTTATAGATCAAATATACGTTATTGCTCTTCACTTATCTGGTATCCTGCGTATATCTTGAGTTTCCTTGGCGATTTATACGGTGTTTTCCTCCAATTGCAAAGGTCAAAAGCGATGTATTTATGTATCTTGTACGTTTAAAAACAAGTATTAAACGGTCGTACCTGGCGCTTTGAGTACGGATAGAGACTGGATACAGCTAATGCGACCGCGCGATATCAGTTACGTCATTAATTACAAACCAGCTTGTCAATCACAAGAGTTTTACCTTCGGTTCACTAAAATAACCCGGGGTAAGCAACTCTGCTGCTTTCTATTGTCCTCTCGTCTGCTGGTTTAATCCAATTATTATGACAAGTGGGGTGGCCATTTGTTTACACAGCGATGACAGATGCGACTATATGTACGAACCAATGGCCAGCGAGGGTCAGCCTGGGCGCGGGGGTAATAAGACCTTCATCGGTCCCCGCTCGGAACCGAACGTTAGCGAAATACGATCGAGTTAATTTGAAACAGCTTATCTGGACACGCGTACGTGACCTTGACACAGCCCGTTTATAAACATGTGTTTTAATAACTGCCACAAGTCAATATCCTGAAGTATGAGAATCTATTACGACCAAAATCACCCAAAACAAACACCCAATACTTGTACTGTAAATCAAAATTGCAACAAAACAATAAAATAAAACCTGGTTCTGTTGTTCCAAATTCGATACCAGTCGCGCGCTTCCAAACATAATGTCGTTATTGAGTTGACTAAAACATTACAAAGACCTAGCTAATATATTTTAACTACTTTTGACTATTTCAAAATATTTCTTAGAGGTCAGTTCATGGTTTTGATATTGCCAAGCTGAATTTTTCTTTCATATCATATAACAATTTCAAGTCACAAACACGAGTTTATCTCTTTTAGATCTGTAGCAATGGTGTTCTGCGTTTTGAAAGCCCTTTCTATCTCCACTGGCCCGTCTACTTTGGGAGTACAAAAGAATCCTGCAATTTGAAAATTCTAGCTCCATATTGGTCGTTGTCTGATAGATACCATTCAACTGTGTTCTACCATGTTTATGACGCATCAAAAACCTCACCAAAGACCAACAAGGTGATAAAAACATGTTGAACGATAAAAAAATGAAATGGCACCGTTCATTGTTTTGTACTGTTTATCTTTAAATAAGCACATAACATAGCCTACAATAATGTGCAAAATAAGTTGGGACATTATCTGGTTTTAACATGAAAAATATTTCAACATCATTTTCCGTTTCCCTCTATCCCCCGTATCCATGTTGAATTGTGGGAATGTGAAACGGTTGTCATTTGAAAGACCAATCAACATTGCTTAAGGGGAAGGGGGTTTGCAAATCAAATTGATAGATTTAGTATATGTTTTGAAACGAAAACGAAAACAAGTGACAATGTCCCAACAATTTTGCACATGATTGTAATTCCTTTCGTTGGTGCAATCGCTTTTCATGTTGTGTTCAATCATATCATCATTAATTAGGAATTAATAAAAAAACATTCAATTTTAACATCTCAAATATTGTACACTTAATTGTACATGTTATTATAATCTGGACGGCTGTACTATTGCTACCCCTACATTGAATAGTCCAGCACATTACTCTACCATCATGTTGATTTTTGTGAAGTGAGGGAAACTAGACAACCTAGAGAAAAATACTTGTGTTATAAAAGAGAGAAACATATATATCGAATAGCCGGGACTTCAACCTAGACCGCAGCGGTGAGAGGTGCTATGTAAATCCCTAAGCCACCCATACCACACATTGAAGGTTGCCTTTACAAGATATTGAATCATGCAATCATGTTGTAATTTGTATTGTCTTTTTATCAAAAGGTACTAACTAAAGCTACATATGACGTTCAAAAACTTCACAATGGGTCATTGCCAATTTCTTTCAAAGCAACATGGGTACTGGTAGTTACTTGGCATGAACTACGTCATTCAACACAGAATTCGGAGACAAAGAACTTGGTAAATATATATAGTGATGAAGGAAGCATGTGAATGTATGTGAATATCTTGGATACGTTTGTTCTATATTTTGTATACATTTCTTTTTGTCTTGATATAAATGTACATATATAGAACACTGTGGTCAAACGTCTAAGTATACGTGTCAAAATTTTGAAGGTGGTAAATTTGCATTTGTAAACATTGAGAATTTCGGAAATCCACTACGGTTTAAAGACGATTTATAAGAAATCTCTTAAAAAAGACGCTTGATTCTCGTGATATTGACAAGCTAACATTAACTTAAACTACTATTTTTGTGTATGTTTTGAAAGCAAAATCGTACGAATATCAATAACTTGAATTTTGTGCTGGATCTTTTTACTTACAGTGCTGCGCGCCGAACCGTTGCCAGGACACAAAGTTTTTGATTAGTTTTTGACAAGTTTTCGATTACTTTGAAGTAATGTGTAGACCGATTCGATATTACACACAGAACCTGAATGGCTTTCAATGCTTGCTGAACCATGGCTTTCAATATCTCATGTAAGTTATAATTTGCATTATTTTGACTTGTATCTTTTCAGTCTTTGACCGATTTTAATTATACATTTTATTTTTAGCCGACGTTCAGTTATGGCAAAACGCTAATGGCGGGATTTATTATAACGGCCGCCCACTGCCTGAAATGTTTAGAGAAATAAATTTAGACCTTTATCACGAAAGAAATAGTCACCGTCAAATTGCTCGAGATGTTCGCGTCAGCCACACGTATGTCGAGAATGTCCTAAAGCGTTTATACAATGAAGCGAATAAGTCTTTGAGAGCGCCAAAGAATTTTCAAACAAAACCCAAAATTGATCCCAATATATAGTAGTTTCCCAATATATCGAGGTCGAAAGACTTGTCAAACCAAGCATTTATGCCAGTGAAATTATAGAAAGGTTGCTGTTCGAAGAATTTCAGTGAAAGCGAAGTTGTCACCTTTGGAAATATTTACAAGATCCCTATCATCGTCTTTGAAACGTAAACGGATCATATTTCGTCATCCAAGTGTGCGAGCGAGGAGCAATTTCGCCTTTTGCTAGATAATAGGCCTTCGTAGCATACATTTTCCAAGAGGAAAGTGGAACATTTCTACTCTCCGTATTGAACTTTAATTTGATACTTCGCCATTACTGAACTCTCTGGCAATGCCGCCTATCATTCGGAGTAATTGATTTGACCTCGCCTCAATAAATCGCGCGATATGATTGGACAAAGATTGCCACAACTTGTCAAAGACTTGTCAAAAACTTTCTCTAGTGCAAACGGTTCGGCGCGCAGCACTGTAATTGTATTCGCGCATACGTGGTTGTTTAACCGCTGTCTTGTATAAAAACGTACATTTTATAAATTATATATAAATACTTACAAGGAAACCTTAAGGAATTGTAAGGTGTTATTTCAATTTTTAAAAATAGCGAATGTTTGCTATTGTAAACAACCCCATTTTTATCTACTACTAAAACTATCTTCTACAACTAATGCCAACATTTCTTGTGAGAGCTTGATATCTTTAGTTAATGAGTTTAAAACATTTTCATTAAAAACATGGAGACTGACGAACTGTTATTGCATCGCCAACTATTCTGGACTTCCACCATGCATCGAGGCCAGAGGATACCATGTGTAAAATAGAAAGTAAACACCGATTCGGGAATCCAAGATAGAATCAAAATCGATTGTACAAAACTAAGTTAAGAGCGACGGTCCACTAATACCGAGCGAGGTCCGGCAACAGCAAAAAATTGATTTTCTTTATATTTAACCCAGAGATAGGTATTAGTGAGCAAGTAAGCGTGGTGGGTTTGATTTTTCGAAAAATTAAATTTTCGCTGAGAAATATTCAAAAACAGGTTCGGCCGAATTCGAACCCGAAAAGGCGCATAATCAAAGCACGTTTTGGGGTCTGTTTAATCTTGTCCTGCAAAGGCGCATCATATTTTTCGAAACTTCTGAGTTGGAATATTGGTTTTTGGACTTTTTTTTTTTTTTTAACATATTCAAGGGGTTTTTAGGCTCAGAGGTTTATTTTCTGTTTTTTTTAGAGATCCTTCAAATTTGCTTAAATTTTAGTCCTTGAAAACTTTGTTTTGGCGCACTAATTCAAAAAATAAATTATATATGTGGTATAACTCGGAATCGTTTGAAACTCCGTATTCTAAACAAGTTAATATGGATCTTAATTAATCCGTCAAATTTATCTTGGGGAAATGTCTACAGCGTTACACATAAGCGAGTGAAAATGCTAATTTTTGGTGAACATTCCGAAGGCGCCGATAAAAAGCGTGTTTTGGGCCTTTCGAAATACGACAAAATTCGTTTAATAATTGTGTTCAAATTTACAAATTTAAGTTTCATACAACTTTAAGAGTGGTTGTTTAAGGTATTTTCAAAATATCGAAGATAAGAAATTTTTATTTTCTTTTGTTTACTGCAGTAAGAAGGATTACGTTTCTAATTAACATAATGTTGTTAACGAATAAATTTCCAAACATTTGTGGATGTGAAATAACTCTCACTATTTTGACTAATATTAAAAAGAAATTCAATAGAAAGACAGTTTTACTTGATGTACATGTTTTCTTGGTGATTCTTTACATTTTCATATCCATTTTCATGACTTGTTATGCATGTTATCAAATCTTGGAATCAGATTGCGCGCGTGACGTACCTCACTCTACAGTCACGTTATCTCCCTATCTCCCTGCACTATTTATTTGTCAGTTTTTTGTTTGTGTCCTTTGATATGCCATATTAAGTTTTTGAATCCAGCTTCACTTGTGATATCTCTGAGCTCAACTGTGTTAAATGGAGCAATTATTTTCTGAAACTGATTCTAAAGATTTTCACCAAACAACTTAACGGTAAATGCAAAAATGTAAACTTATTCGTTGGCCACCTGAGGCAACTCTAATATGAAATAAATAATTTCATACTCTTAATTGTAAAAGTTTAAAACAATTTCAATTGCTAGGCTCAGTTTGTATGATAACTTTGTTGGTGAACTATTCACCGGCACTTCATCTATTCTCATGTTCGCGAGCTTGTTCACCAAAACATATTGCCGTCTAGACGTGATTTTCGTGCACGTCAATCAAGGATATTTAAAAAAGGCTCAGCCAAAATTATTCGTTGCCGAACAACGACAAATTAGCTATACGAAGATTTTTTTATGATATCAACACACTTTACGTTCGTGAAGATGTTTTTTTATAAAACGTTTTCTTCCTGGCATAGTCGGAAATCAATATCGAGTTCATCGTTTAGACGTGAAGTTTTTTTTGGTGAACAGGTGCCTGTGTCTGAGAACAGTTGTAATGTCCACTCCTACAAAGATCTACCCATATCCAAAGATAGTGTCTAATCTTCGCAAGTAGCGGGTAAAGTAAAAGTAGCGGGTAAAACTAGTCGCGGGGAAAAGTGGCGGGTAAAAGTGGCGGGTAATTTATTGGTAATATTATTTTGTTTTGTTAATATTATTACAACTAGTATAACCACAACTACTACTTAAACTATTTCTAGTCACCTATTTAATTATGACTATCCCTAGTCACCTCTCAAAACCCGTGGATTCTCCCCTGGCAATTGAATGCGGACAACATGAGATGAGTCGGCAAAACTGAATAATAGTTCAATCATGTATTAGTGAATCCGAGGCAAGTAAATTATGCAATGATGTTTTACCAATAACTTTTATCTAATTTCATCATTCATTTGCACTTTTATCTAATATATGTAAATATTTCTACATCTTTTTTGTAATTTACCTTATACGCGGTTATAGTTATAATGTATAGTTAAAATTTAAGTTATAGGATTTTTATATCATATGACCCGTTTTTTACTTTAAAAAACCTTTGGAAATAGTCACGTGATGGGGTCCGTATGGCTTTTTTAACCTGGTCCGTACAAACAAAATTACCCGCGACTTTTACGCGCGACTTTTACCCGCGACTTTTACACACTCATTTTACCCGCGACCCGCGACCCGCGACCCGCGAAGATTAGACATTCTCATATACAAATCACTGAAAGAAAATGTATTGGGTAGAAGTCACATGATCATTGACGAGGCATGATATTCATTCAGAACAAGTTCCGTGGTCAGAATGTTAATACAAGTGTTTTGTCGTTAAACCTGACATTCGCAGCTCTCACAGAGGGCCATAATCTTGTCTACAAATGGCTTCTTACGCTTGATTTTAACATCTGAAGAATTGAGAGCAAAATGGTGGCATATTTGCTTTAGCATGGGGATGGCAAAAGTCTTCAGTTTTGACTTCGATGCCAGATCACAAATGTTATACGTGTCGAAGACTAATGGGTGCTTCACAGACTGCTCACTTCTTGCTCTTTCTGAGAATTCTTGTATCTCACACTGATGTATAACGTCTTCTAGTTCTTCAGCGGTATAATCCTCCATGTCTTTGGGGTCTGTATCTGGAAGTTTCTTCTTTTTAGCTACGCGTGAAAAAAAACCTGGTGATTTGCTGGCAGGTCAAGAATTCATCACTGTTGAACAGTGGAATACCGTCCACGTCCTTTCTCGTCATCATAGCTCGAGCAACTGACTGGGGATTAGCTTTTTGACCAGTTGTCTCTCCCTTCTGGAACTTATTCAAAAGGTAATCTTTTTGCTTTTGTGAAAACCTTTTTTTACCTCCTGCTGACGATCGCAGGGCCCATACCATTGGTAGGGTTTCTTTTCTGTTTTGCATCGGGCTGCTTTTACTCGCATCTAGTTGAGGTATACCAATGGCCTGTTCTTCCAGTTTCTCTGCGTAACAAAGTGTGCTTTGTCGAAGATGGTTTCATGCTCCAAAGCAAACTGATGCTTCCAACAATCCAAATGCTGCTCAAGAGAACTATGTCTCAAGAGCGACATCGTACATCCTTCTTCGGGACAGGTGAAAAGTTGATTCGACTCAACAGCTTCTGATTGTGAACCGGCTGTTTCCTCTGTCGCTACAGATGTTTGAGCGGTTTTGGGAGTCTTGGATTTGATCGGTGTAAACTGACTTTCATTTCTTTCAATCACTGTCAGAGATGGCATCTGTGATTCTGTAGGGAGTTTTAGATCTTTGGAAGACATTAGTTTACCTGATCCAATTTTATATGCTTTCCAGAAACTAATCCCATCTTCACTATACTCTACATTAGATATCTGGCTAACACCGTCCAATTTCAATCCTGGCACATTTGGGACGAGGGGAGGTCCAGAGAGAATAACGCTCACAGCGGGAACTCCTCCAGATGATAAGATTGCTGTCTTCCTATGCTCAGGAGAAGTGATGTCATTACCTTCATTGAGATATATTCTCATATGAGATTTGATGGTGGCCGCCTTTCTATCACAGGCTCCCTTTCCTCCCTATGGATCCGAGAAGTCCATTCGCTTGATTGCAACACCATGGCAATGGCCTAACAATTTTGCGCAAAACATATTAGGGCCATTGCGATAACACCCAGCGTTATCCTGACGGTAAAAAAACTGTGCGTAGTTGGGGTATAATGACCTTAAGCCTTTCGATGACGTCTGACATTATGGCAAGAACGACAGGGTATTCCTGACTGCATGACTCAAATATGTGAACGAAAGTTAGCATTTGTAATTGATCATCTTCTCCTCTCCTAGTTGCCACTGTGATGTGCCAGGATAGTCCACGTTTGGCAAACCAGTCCTTCGGGCTTTCCCTATACTTCTTTGGAAGGAATTTCATTGCCCAGTCCTGGGTTAGAAAAACGGACGTTTCATCAAGGAGTTCCAAGATCTCTACTCTAGCCTTATCTTGGTTTACATATCGCAGAAGATGTGATTTCCACGCATCAATGTTCTTTTTGGCCTGTCGCACACGAAACGTTAGCTCTTCTTTCATGTCGTCTGTGAGATTTTCCGATTGCTTTTCTAGAGCTTCCTCTATACAACTGATCGTATTGGTTAGCATAGTACATCGATCACATAAGCTGTCGTGGTGGTGGTCACATGCTGATTGATAATCTGAATCACCGGGATCGCTCAGGGCATAACTTCTACAATGATCAGCCACTGTCGAATTCGCAGATACGTGGACCTGTAATTTATGCAATTGTAAAACAAATTAGTACAGTGGAAATATATTGAAATGTTTGACTCTCTAGTTTTTAATTATCGGGTTATGGCCTCCACTTTGTAAATTATCATATCTAGAGCGTATAGAGAAATGCTGAATGGCTAATCACGTATAGACCACTAGAACACAGGCCATAAATTGTTTGGTAGTTATACACCTATAGTAAATGCTTGCATGATGATGATTAAAAAAAACAATTAGAATGGCAAGTGTTACAAAACCTAGCAACAACAACAAATACTGATGAATGTCAAGGTAAAATTAAAGGTTTATAATTTTCCGCTCGAGCGCCTGAGCGCACGCTTGCAGCTGCCGAAATCAACACGCTTATTATTTATAATGATTATTATTCTAATAGGATTTCTCGCATACTTTTATTACAGTGTACAGCGAAAATCTATCTATCTATTAAACTATCGGAATATATATAAAACGTTGTCTGTGCAAGTGTCTATACACTGTGATATATAAACAAGCTTGGAGCTGTAAAACAAGTGAGAACACGAGGCGTAGCCTCTCTAAAAGCGCGCGAAACGGTGTGATATTGTGAATTTCTTGACCAATCACTGCGCACGATTTTCAATAATCGCTTATATATTCACGTAAATTTATACTAAAATAGTATATAGAGAAACAGTCTGGAGCTCCTCCCTATATTTTATGTGACCCCTCCTATACCCCACGCGTTCTTAATAAGACATGCTAATTAGTATATAATCGTTACCTTGTAGTCAGATTTGAGGTAACGTTTTCCTGCTTTAAGACCATCTTGTTGTTGTTTTGCCCATGTCATTCCTTGTCCGATGTCTCCTAGTTTTTCTGTGACGCTTTCTAGTTCATCAAATGCCTCTGCACCAGTTGAGCTTATGTAGTCCAAGCCTTGGAGCGATGTTCTCAAAGAAGCAGGGCAGACCTTTAGGATACGAAGTAGTGTAGTGCGACTCAAGTACGTAAAGGCTGACTCGTGACAGAATTATTGGTACTGTTGGATAATCCGTTCGGGAATGATTGTTCGAATTACGTTTGGGACTTTGACTAATTGATCGGATGATAGTTTTATGGTTTTCTCTCCAAAAGGTAAGTCCTGTATGATATGTGGACTGGTAATAAAGGTTATGAAATGGTCAATCTTGCTTGTTGCCACGGAAATTCTTAACTGAAGTGACAGCGATGGGACGGGTTCTCCTCTTCCATTAAGCAGACAGTGACGTTTGGCCTCGGTATATCGATACTTTGTAAGATCAGGAATCCATTTCCTAAGATCACTAAGAGTGACCCTGTCCGCCATGATAGAGAGAATTTGTCTTCGTGCTGCCCAACTACCTGCAGAATTGTAACATTCGGCAAGCGCATCCAAAAGAATGGTATCGGTGTCTTCAATATTCGTTACACCAGAAGAGAACCGTTGGCAAATGGTTGTCGAAGACGATATAGACAGCCATAGAAGACCAGCATCGCGGGGGGCAATTACTTCATGAACGGCCGTCACTCCCTGGCTGGCTTTGCTTGTATAAAATCGTTTCGTCCTATGACTAGCATTAGACCAAGGCGTAGTGAGGGTAAATCTGACCGGGCTGACATCTCTGGAAAGCAAAAAAGTATTCAACTCTAGTAAAGAATTTCCTGACGAGTCTTCCAAGGTGGAATCATCAGATGGCAAATAAAGGCTTCTACCAGGTGTGACTGGGTTGGGAATTGGTTGAGCAGTGCCTTTTACTGTTAACGGGGTGATCTGGGCGGTTGGCCATGCGCCTGTTGGGCTATTAACTGTGATTTCTCTGTCACTGTCCTGCGAGACACAAGTAAATACGCATTTTAAGAGTACCATAATTGATCGGATGATAGTTTTATGGTTTTCTCTCCAAAAGGTAAGTCCTGTATGATATGTGGACTGGTAATAAAGGTTATGAAATGGTCAATCTTGCTTGTTGCCACGGAAATTCTTAACTGAAGTGACAGCGATGGGACGGGTTCTCCTCTTCCATTAAGCAGACAGTGACGTTTGGCCTCGGTATATCGATACTTTGTAAGATCAGGAATCCATTTCCTAAGATCACTAAGAGTGACCCTGTCCGCCATGATAGAGAGAATTTGTCTTCGTGCTGCCCAACTACCTGCAGAATTGTAACATTCGGCAAGCGCATCCAAAAGAATGGTATCGGTGTCTTCAATATTCGTTACACCAGAAGAGAACCGTTGGCAAATGGTTGTCGAAGACGATATAGACAGCCATAGAAGACCAGCATCGCGGGGGGCAATTACTTCATGAACGGCCGTCACTCCCTGGCTGGCTTTGCTTGTATAAAATCGTTTCGTCCTATGACTAGCATTAGACCAAGGCGTAGTGAGGGTAAATCTGACCGGGCTGACATCTCTGGAAAGCAAAAAAGTATTCAACTCTAGTAAAGAATTTCCTGACGAGTCTTCCAAGGTGGAATCATCAGATGGCAAATAAAGGCTTCTACCAGGTGTGACTGGGTTGGGAATTGGTTGAGCAGTGCCTTTTACTGTTAACGGGGTGATCTGGGCGGTTGGCCATGCGACTGTTGGGCTATTAACTGTGATTTCTCTGTCACTGTCCTGCGAGACACAAGTAAATACGCATTTTAAGAGTACCATATTTACTAATTTTTCGCGCTTCGAATGCGGCGCTTAGTCAAGGGCTGCGTTTACTTGAGGAATGCACTTATTTAACATTTGGACGCGCCAATGAAAACGTTTCTTTTAATTTAATGGTATATTTTCTATCTGTGCGAACATTTTACAAAAACTAACAGAACTTCCCATATTTTGTCACCAATTGTTTCTTCAATTACTTTGAACTAAAGAATATAGAATATAGATTTTGATAAAATTGTATTTCCAATGGTGTTCTGAAATCGTATTATAGAATGTTTTAGTTAAACAGATTTCCTCCATACAGCATAATCCCCCCCCCCCCCCCCACACACACACACATACACTCCCTAAAACGCTTGATTATAAAAACGCGTATATTCTGCAATGAATACCACGTCTTGATGTTACAAGTATTAAGTTTTTACCAAAGACATTGACTGCAACTTCGCTTGGACAATGTAACCGTCAAGTAGATCCCTGCATTCGCGGCATATACCTGTGTAAAAATGAAATGTTTGTATTATATTTTACCAGACTTTATGGCGTCAAGTTAACTCCCTAGATTGACGTTTGAAAATTTAAGCAAATTTGAAGGATCTCTCAAAAAAACAGAAAATAAACCTCTGAGCCTAAAAACCCCTTGAATATGTTTAAAAAAAAAACAGTCCAAAAACCAATATTCCAACTCAGAAGTTTCGAAAAATATGATGCGCCTTTGCAGGACAAGATTAAACAGACCCCAAAACGTGCTTTGGGTTCGAATTCGGCCGAACCTGTTTTGGGATATTTCTCGGCGAAAATTTAATTTTTCGAAAAATCAAACCCACCAGGCTTACTTGCTCACTAATACATATCTCTGGGTTAAATATAAAGAAAATCGATTTTTTGCTGTTGCCGCCGATTCGCATTTTGGCTCGGTATTAGTGGACCGTCGCTCTTAAGGTAGTACCGGATACTTGCTACTGCGCATCCATTTCGCGCATCTCGTTTTCCATCATTTATTTGCGTTTTTTTGAAAATTTATCTAAATAATATTTTAATTTGAATCCTTATCTATAACTTAAGAAAGTATTATGTCATTTCATGCAACTTTGGAGTTAAAATGGGACATTTTTCGAAACATGCTCAGATTTTCACTACCTGACAAGGTCGCTGTTTTGTCTCAAAACAACAAATTTATAACTTTGTAAAAATGAATAGATAAAATATGATTTTGACGTCTTTAGTCGTAAAACTAATACAAAATAGGTTTTAGGGTTTCTGGAGATGACAAGGATAATTTGACAAGTTTCAAGCAGATGTTTAAGAGTCTGTCCGTGATAGGACCAGGCAGTAGGTGCTACATGGGGGTTCACCGATTTTGCTCAAACTTGGTACAGTTGTAGGTCCTAGTAAGTTATTTGTTATCCCAGAAACTCAGCTGGATCTGTCACTTTGGTGGGAAGTTAGACCACCCCCCCTTAAAATACCCATTTTGCCTCGAAAATCAGCCAAATTATAGCTTATTTTTAATGAAACAGAAAACCTTTACTATTGATGACAATGATGTAAAACATGTTTCCCTATAAAGTACAGATATCAGTAAGTGTCACCAAGCAAGGAGGTACATTTTTCTTTTAAGCCGTTTCCATGGCAACAATTTGTTTCGGAGCAAAAATTGCCAATTTTGAAATTACTGTAATATCTCTAGGTTTAAAAATTAATATCTCAAAAGTCCACCATGAAATTGTCAAAAATGGCCAATAGTCAACTCAATCTATGTCTTAAATTACCAAAACAAGAAGAAAATCTGCGGGCACTTGTTAACCTTAACTTATATGACGGGTTTGCTTAACCCTACTATGTCAATATCACAAAATTCGAGAAGATTCATGCCCGCAAAAAAACTGGTTGACATCCTCCCAATAGCATTAAATTGGCTTCTAATAACCAGGTTGAGTCTTTATTATGCTTAATGTATCTTAATTTCAAGGATATTAAAATTTATTCAAAGCAGATATTTCCGTGACGACATATGGAATGTAGTCGTACCTATTATCGCGCACATCCTATTATCGTACTTTTCGTAGAAAATAATATATATCTTCTGTTCTGCGTAAAACTCGATTGAAAATATGGAACAAAAGAGTTTGTTGCAACAGAATATTATTGTTTTAATTAATTTTGAAACAGTTTTTAGAAGATATATATTATTTTTTTACGAATAGCATGATAATATAATGTGCGCGATAATAGGTACGACTTGTTTATAAGCACTTAATTCGTCATGCTTTGACCGCTTTATTTACCTTTCATTTTAATACTTTTAAATCGTGTTGTAAGCTGGGTTGTTCGACGGGATAACTTCAGAAGGTAAGTAAAATCCAGTTAGCTGAAGCAAATTGCTTGTGTTTTGGGTTTATATCGTGAAGAATTCCTTTGTCTGCATGACATGATGATATTCAGTCGTAGTCATATAAGACTTCGTTTTGATATGATAACTTGTTGAAAACTTTTGTACCATTGTAATCAGGAATATGATAAAGTCGATAAAAAACTTTCTTGTAGCTGGTCTGAATATCTTAAATGTATTATTTCAGTGTGTTCATGTAACGGGACTCAATGGTTTCGAAATCGAAGGGGGAGGGGTGATGACACAATCCATTTAAACCTGCTCAATGTTTTTTCAGTATGGATTGCGGTAAAAAAAAATACGAACTTAACTTTGTTTTAATTCCCTGATAGAATATCTCACGGCTGCTGGTGCTAGTGAAATGTAGAAAAATATTCATGTTAATTGTCGGTTAACAGATAACGTCTCCTATGCTCACATAATATCAGCACTTGTCGCGCCTTGTAGATTTCATTTTACATCAAAGTCACATATTATTCAGTGATATGTTTACTTTGTTTTCTGATTATTTTAAATAATTTCAAAATATAAGGGTATAACTATCGTCTTGAAACATTTTTTACTAAAACATGCTACTGGTCTTTGATCTCTCTAGTTATCTGTGAACTCCTCTATCCCATTTATCAGGCTCGCACAATTTGTGCAAAGGATATTGACAATGATAGACTGGTCGCCAGTAGACGCAGAGTTCTGTGCTTTGGACAAACAGTCATTCTATTCGAACCATTTCCAAAAACCCCAACTCTTAACAGAACAAGACCACTCTCTGATATACTTGTTCTCTCAAAACGTTCAAATTCTGAAAGTGCATCAGTTGTATTTCTTGTGCATTCTGTAAACGGTATTTCCTATCTCTACTAGGATATCTTGACGAAAGACCATACGATGTCTATGACCATTTGTAGTATATGATATATTCGGCGTTAATTCGAATAGAATGACATATCCCGAGCTCCAAAAATACAGTGAAGTGTATACAAAATTAACCTGTCAGAATTATCCAGTTTCTAAGACGCTTTTCTAGCTGAAACATTGTTACTTGCTTGCAGTCTAGATCAGTCGACAAGAGATCATTGTAAGATTTAATGGTCTCACTGCGGTTTATTGTCGATAACAAAGCAAGATACAAGCACGCCAATGATTTGATTTTCTTGATATATTATAATCATGGTACAATAGCAGGCAATGGGCTCCTGACAAAAGCTATTAATATAACAAGCTATGATATTAGAATGAAATCTTATGATCTACGACTGAATATTAATTTATCCTATCATGTGCTCTTTAATACAAAGAACTTCTGAACGATATCAATTCAAAATACAAGCTATTTGCTTCAGCTAACTGGATTGTATTTACCTTTCTGGTTTTTGTAAGTTATACCGTCGAACAATTCAGTGTAGAACCACACGATTTACACTAATCATATCATTAAAATGAAAGGCAATCAAGTTTGCATAATTTACAAATAATTTGCATCAATTTCAAAACAGTACATCTACTTCACCAAAGTTGTCTTCAGCTGGGTTTTATTTAGTTTTGAGAGGTTATTTGAAATCAAAACCAAGATTGTATTTAGTTTAGTGAGATAATACAATAAAGTTGAAGGAAATAATAATGTTTTAATAGTTAAATTTTTGCACAGCCTAATTTGCATATATGTCATGCATCTAATTAGTAAAAATCACAAAAATTTTGAGGTTGATGTAAAGAAAGTAGATAAGAAGCGCAAAATGTTTGTAAGACCCTAACTTAAACAACCTTAGCTTAGTAGATTGCAATAAAGATTGTTTATAGCGCCCGACTTGCGAGATATAAGCTACTTAGTGAGGAGTGTTTTTTTTCATGACGAAAACGTATCACTTAGTATATTTCCCCTTTGACTTGACATTTACAATTTTTATTATCCTTGAAATTAAGATACATTAAGCATAATATAGACTCAACCTGGTTATTAGAAGCCAATTTAATGCTATTGGGAGGATGTCAACCAGTTTTTTTGCGGGCATGAATCTTCTCGAATTTTGTGATATTGACATAGTAGGGTTAAGCAAACCCGTCATATAAGTTAAGGTTAACAAGTGCCCGCAGATTTTCTTCTTGTTTTGGTAATTTAAGACATAGATTGAGTTGACTATTTGCCATTTTTGACAATTTCATGGTGGACTTTTGAGATATTAATTTTTAAACCTAGAGATATTACAGTAATTTCAAAATTGGCAATTTTTGCTCCGAAACAAATTGTTGCCATGGAAACGGCTTAAAAGAAAAATGTACCTCCTTGCTTGGTGACACTTACTGATATCTGTACTTTATAGGGAAACATGTTTTACATCATTGTCATCAATAGTAAAGGTTTTCTGTTTCATTAAAAATAAGCTATAATTTGGCTGATTTTTGAGGCAAAATGGGTATTTTAAGGGGGGGTGGTCTAACTTCCCACCAAAGTGACAGATCCAACTGAGTATCTGGGTTAATAAATAACTTACTAGGACCTACAACTGTACCAAGTTTGAGCAAAATCGGTGAACCCCCATGTAGCACCCACTGCCTGGTTTTGCCTGGTTCTACCGTGGACACGCTCTTAAAGTACTAGAACCCAGTCCCGCGCGGACCGTTGCCGTGTTTTTTTTTAACAAAAAAATGGATTCGGTCGCTTATAACTCGCCTATTAGTACGGGGACCCCCATTTTTTTTCTTTTTATTCAAGACTGCATTTACTACTCTTACGATTTAGAATAAAAAATAAAATATTCATTGATTGGATTTTCTGAAATTTTACAAATGGTACAACTGTATACACAGGTAGTGTGCGTAATTGGCGTATAATTGTGATTCTATGGCTCACTTATACCCATATTTGGAAATGATTCAATGATTTTTATGACAGGAAATGTTAGATAACCCTTAGATCCATCGTTTGATATAATATTATGCTTTTCCTAGCAGAATACGTTCGCATTCTCTTGACTGCTTTGAATAGGTACTTTTGAGCAAATCACCGCAAATTATTGCAAAAACCTACTTTTACTATATCTTATAACTCTATAACCAATACGGTGACCCCAATTTTTTTTCACGTTTTTTGACTTGCCTAACAATGATCTATAAATGACAGGATTTATAAAAAAATTCATTGAAGAAATCCAAGTATCCGGTACTACCTTAAATACGATTCTTTTAGTCAATTTAACACCATGGCCAAAGGATATTGAGACAACTATCAAACCATAACTCTTGAACATTTGTAGAGTTCAATGTTATAAAATTGGTAATTTACAAGCGAAATAACAACGACATGCCGACGATCTGAGGAAAGCCACAGGGATCCCAAGCTCGCTCAGGCCCGCACTCGGTGAAACCCAACTTTCTTGCTACGGTTTGCCTTTTCTTTAACAACTATCCCATTAAACTCTATTGTATATATTAGTTGGGTATATTAGCTTCATTTTGGTATCAAACAAGCCTTTGTTTGGGAAGAATTTCCAAAGTAGTTATCGCATCACAAAGTACATCTACTTGAAGGAAGGATTGCAAGTATATGGCGTCTTACGAACGTCAATTCAATTTGGAGCTTTTTCAAAGTTAAAAAGGAAGGGTAAAACCTCGTTCGATCGACAAAAATTTCACACAAGCAATTTATGATGTATTTAGTTTATGGAACAGCCACGGTAAATGATGCAACAAGCTTTGATTTTGAAAAATGATGCTCTGAATATCACACTTTCCGTGTAAATGATGCGACAAGCTTTGATTTTGAAAAATGATGCTCTGAATATCACACTTTCCGTGTTTTTCTTGCAATTTTACAATCTCAATATTTCTGAATACAGAGCATGTAGGGAAAAAAAACTGAACTATCGAAAGGAAAGATTTCTATTCAATAAATAAAGCTATGTTTGGTAAAAATCAAATGCTTTAATGTGATATAATATATTTCCAGGTAAATTGACAACTCCTTACCAAGAATTTTTTAATTCGAAAATAACTTTGATCCTCTATACATTTCTTTGTAAAATCTGATAAAATTATCTACTGCTTTTATGTTGCACCGCTGACCTTGTGAGTGGGCGCATGGCCGAAATAGTTGGCGATGGAATCTACACCGATTGAAAAGTCTTTAATGCATGCCCTCACAATATATTCCTGCTCAAGCTCATTAGTTGAGTCGTTGTCTGAGAAAACCGGGCAGGTGCGAAATATGGGTTCGGCTGATTTCATTCAAATTTGTACCATTTAATAGGCATCTGATATAAATAAGAATGGCCAAATATGAGCATTAACGGACTTTTACTTTTCGAGTTTCCCACCCCCCTCGATTTTGGCTCCAAAAAGACCAAAAATGACCTAAATTTTAGGTCAACTTTGAGTGGTTCTAAAATTAAAACTATGATGCTGATCGACTTCTTTAAATTTGTATCCCATTCTTTGACGTCTAAATAGTACATCTATGGTAATAACTACTTATTTCAAAAAATATTTTTTGTCAGGCGCTTTGTTATTTATCGTCTTCACGTCTCACTTTGAGCAACGACGCGATTTTAGCCAAATTTAAAAAATGTTCTCTCAAAAGGCCGGCAGTTTTTTTTCCAATTTTTTGTATCTTGTAATAAAAGAAGGGTTGGTTGTTGTATTTCAACAAACAAAAACGTGGGAACTTTTTTACTTTGAAAATAAAACAAGCTCAAAGTCAATGAATTTGCATAAATTAACTAACCAATTTTCCGCTAATTAGCATACAAGAAAACACATAAACTATTTCTAGATGAACGAATTAAGCACCTAATAATCTCAAATACATCGGAAACTAAGTTTTGTTGTTTATAGGACCTGTTCTATATCTTTCGAGTTCACTAATCCACACTTGATGACAACCAAAACACTAAGACCTTCCCGCGAAAGTCAATCTTCAGTACCATTATTCGTTACATTGTGTTATTACTAAATCTGGTTTAATATTATGGGAAATCCTCATTTATTGAAGGTTTAGTTATTCTATTGGTCCTCTTTTGGATTTAATATAGTTTTGGTTTCTTACAGGACAATTTTTAAGGGTAATTATGTAAATTAGTTTGACATATGACAACAATGTTTTGATTCTTCGAGTTCACTATTTAAAAATCGAGACTTGCTGACAAGCTCGAAAAGGAGTACTTTTAATCAAAATCAACCTTCAGCTCCTTGTAATTTCACGAAAACATATTTTCCATAAATATTTATAGCGGTCATAGATAATATGTATTATGTAGAACTATGTACAATATTAAGAGGTTATTAACCGAGCGCGAGGTCTGTATGTAAAATATCAGACCGAGGTCTTGACAGTACGGAACGAGCTCAGCGAGGTCGGTACAAAAAAGACCGAGGTCTGATATTTTACATACAGACCGAGCAAGCGCGGTTAATAATTCGTTTATTATATGATTATTTTAAATAGAGAAAGTAATATTTTTTTTATATATATATATATTACGACGCGCGTTGCTTTCGAATGGCTTCCCAGTAGTTTTACTAAAAAAGAGCGGGTTGAAACCTGTTGAACCCGGTTTTCATTCATGTGACGGCTGCCTAGCTCAACGAACTTACATAAATTTTAATGACAAAATATTAAAATTACAGCAGCTTTCTTCATCATTCCAAATCAAAGATCGTTTAAAGACAAAGGGTTTTTTTTATATCTCAACATCAAAGAAAGTCAAGAAACAAAAAACAAGTTTTATAAAGAATGTTAGCTAACATAAACAAGTGAACTTCGATGGATGTTGAAACGAGTTGAAATTCGTCGGTCTTGTGGACGTTTCCATCGAGAAATAGAGCCTACGGAAGCTTATTTTTCGATAAATAATAATAAGAACTTTAATCAAAATCATCGTCAACTGCAGTTGACGGAATTCATTTGTCTGTGTCATAATTTATAAAGAAGATGAATTGAAAACATGAGGATCGCTGACAGGACTTTGAATTACGTAAACCGACCTTTTTTAAGATGTTTGAACCTTTTCTATGCAGAAAAAGAAAGACAATAACACTTATTGACTTCAAAAACGTTGTTAACTTTAGTAGACAAACTTATTGTGAATTTTAAGTAGTATATAAAAAACGAGCAGCGGTGTTTTATCAAGGATAAAAACCCGAGCGCAGCGAGGGTTTTTGATCCTTGATAAAACACGTGCTGCGAGTTTTTGATATAGCTTAAAAAACTCCAACAATTATTCAAAACTAAATTATAAAAGTTTCTTGAAGAAAAGTCCAATTTGGAGACAAACTTTATTTGCAAGGTACACTGCGCATTCTCATTTCACACCATGCACCTTTAAGGCACCACATTTGGCATCCCACATTTCAGAAAGGTCATTTATAATATAGTAGGAGCTTGATAGCATTGTTTCGGGTGATGCCTCTAGTAAAGGTCGATGATGAGAGATTAAAACTGAGACCTTTACAAGTGTCATAGGTACATAAAGACACACGTACCTTTATCATAAAGACACATGTGTTTTTATATAATGTGCCTATGGCAGTGTTTTATGGGGTATAAAGGTCATGCATGTGACCAAATTGGAATGCCCCGATTGGACTAATAGCTCATGAATTATTAATGAGTTTTTTAAAGCTTTTTAAAAGTGAATGAAAAGCAACGACATATAGGCAACAAAAGATAGCTCAACTCACCGCCGTCGGGTGTTGTTTACAAGGATAGATGAAAACTAAAAGTATACTTTTCAACTATTATTGAGGTATGTAAGCGAATGTTATGTTCTTTAGAGCATTAAAAACAACTTTTGTGTATTCTTACAACCTCTTGTGTATTCTCTCGTGAATTTTTTGCAATATTTCTTATTTGATTTTCTCAACTTTTGCTTGTCAAAATGTTTGCAAAAACTAGGAATACTCGCCACTTAGCCTTTAATTTGCTCTCAGTCGGTTTTTGTTTATTTTATTGCATTCTGTAAAGACAGGAAGACAACAAAGTTTGAATTGCGCGAAAAATAAAAACGAAGCTTACTACATCCGGGACACAGGTCCGGCAGATAAATAATATAGCCCATGGTCCGTGATACGCAAAATACAGCCCGCGCGCGATCGAGCCAATCAGATTGCACGAAATTAACCAGTCATATAATAAACATTCTTTATTTGCCATAACGCAACCATGTTGTGTTACTAATACTGATAATACATTTAGAAAATCAATCAAACAGCGTCTGAAATACATGGAAATGGAGTACGTTGCTGTTGTTGTCAGTATCATTGTCGGTGTCGTCGTTACTGTTAGTATCCTTGTAAATGGTGTTGTTGTTGTAAAGTATCATTGTTGTCCTTGATTAGTGTTTATTGTTAGTTTCATCGTTATAGTTGTTAGTATACTTTTTGTTGTTGTGGTGGTGATGGTAAGTATTATTGTGTTGTTGTTAGTATTATTATCGTGTTGTCGTTGATGTTAGCATCATTGTTAATGGTGGTGTTGTTGTAAGTATCCTTGTTGCTTTTGTTGTTGTAAGTATTATTGTTCTCGATGTTGTTGCTGTTGTTAGTACCCTCGTTGTTGTTGTTGTTGGTATCATTGTTGGCAGCGTCGTTGTTTTGATTATCATTCTTGATTGCATTGTTGCTGCTGTTGTTAGTATCATTAGTTGTTGTCGGTGGCGTCGGTGTTGTTGCTAGTTGTTGTTGTTAGTATCCTTATTGTTATTGTTAGCTGATCCTTGTTGCTGTTGGTATCATTTTCGGTGGCGTTGTTGCTGTAGTTATTAATATCATTGTTGGTGGCGTAGTTTTGTGTTGCTGTTACTTTCATTGTTGATGACACCGTTGTTGTTGTTGTTGTTGTTGTTGTTGTAAGTATCATTGTTGGTGGCGCCGTTGTTGTTGTTGTCGTTAATATCATTCTTGGTGGCGCCGTTGTTGTTGTTGTTGTTGTTAATATCATTCTTGGTGTCGTTGTTGTTGTTGTTGTTAATATCATTCTTTGTGGCGCCGTCGTTGTTGTTGTTGTTGTTAATATCATTCTTGGTGGCGTCGTTGTTGTTGTTGTTAATATCATTCTTGGTGGCGTCGTTGTTGTTGTTGTCAATATCATTCTTCATGGCGCCGTCGTTGTTGTTGTCAATATCATTCGTGGTGGCGCAGTTGATGTTGTTGTTAATATCATTCTAGATCTTGGTGGGGAGGTTGTTGTTAATTGTTGTTAATATCATTCTTGGTGGCGTCGTTGTTGTTGTTGTTGTTAATAACATTCTTGGTGGCGCCGTCGTCGTTGTTGTTGTTAATATCATTCTGAAAATATGTTTTCGTGAAATTACAAGAGGCTTAAAGTTGATTTTGCTTAAAAGTACTCCTTTGCGTGCTTGTCAGCAAGTCTCGATTGGTGAACTCGAAGAATCAAAACATTGTTGTCATATGTCAAACTAATTTACATAATTACCCTTGAAAATTGTCCTGTAAGAAATCAAAACTATATCAAATCCAAAAGAGGACCAATAGAATAACTAAACCTCCTATTAATGAGGTTTTCCCATAATATTAAGCCAGATTTAGTAATAACACAATGTAACGAATAATGGTACTGAAGATTGACTTTCGCGGGAAGGTCTTCAAGTGTTTTGGTTGTCATTAAGTGTGGATTAGTGAACTCGAAAGATATAGAACAGGTCCTAATGTTATCAAATATCCAACAAAACTTAGTTTCCGATGTATTTGAGATTATAAGGTGCATAATTCGTTCATCTAGAAATAGTTTATGTGTTATCTTGTATGCTAATTAGCGGAAAATTGGTTAGTTAATTTATGCAAATTCATTGACTTTGAGCTTGTTTTATTTCCAAACTAATAAAGGTCCCACGCGTTTATTTGTTGAAATACAACAACCAACCCTACTTTTATTACAAGATGCAAACAAATTGGGAAAAAACTGCCGGCCTTTTGAGAAAACATTTTTATAAATTTGGCTAAAATCGCGTCGTTGCTCAAAGTGAGACGTGAAGACGATAAATAACAAAGCGCCTGACAAAAATATTTTTTTGAAATAAGTAGTTATAACCATAGATGTGCTATTTAGACGTCAAAGAATGGGATACAAATGAAAAGAAGTCGATCAGCGTCATACTTTGGATTTTAGAACCACTCAAGTTTGAGCTAAAATTTAGGTCATATTTGGTCATTTTGGAGTCAAAATCGAGGGGAGTGGTAAACTCGAAAAGTAAAAGTGCGTTAATGCTCATATTTGGCCATTCTTATTTATATCAGATGCCTATTAATTAGTATAATTTTGAATGAAATCGGCCGACCCCCATCTTTCGCACCTGCTCGGTTTTCTCAGACAACGACTCTTAACCTGTTTCACCAAAGGATATTGCTCGAATCATTATGGATTTACCAATAAGCACTTGTCCACTAAATCCGATCCATCTGAGAATTAGGTGATGTTTATTTTATTATGAGCTTCCTTTAATTTGTTGACAGACAGATATTCAAACTAATTGACGTCAGATAAAAAGCATGCATAACATGAATTGCGTGATATCTATCGGTGTTTTCCTATTTCTTTCAGAGAAACACTTTCCAAGCAGTTCTTATTACTGACGGGTTGCTGACCTTTGCCATGTACAACTATCCTTTGCTCGGAATTCAATGGTCGGCACCAACCACAAAGTACGTAATTATATGATTACTACACTGCAGAAACGGCTGAGTAGATACAACACAGTATATTGCGTTAATCATGCATTGACACTTTATAGTGAGTAAAGACAACTGAGTATACCCAACTCATTATTGAGTAAAAGTGAGGTTAAACTCAATATATTGAGTACATTGTACTCAATGGTGCGTCTTCATCTATGTTTACTCTCAATAATGAGTTGGGTTTACTCACAATAAAGTGTTATCCTGAATGCATGATTAACGCAATATACTGTGTTGCATCTATTCAGCCGTTTTTGCAGTGTATTGAATTGGGAAGAAGTGCTAAGTAACAAATATTGAATATATTGTGGGCATGGAGTTGATAAATTATCAGATGTTTCTTTTATGGCAGATTAATAAACAATTAATCTAATATTTTGCAGCATTCGTCTGCAATATTTGTTCTTCAAATTTAGTCAGCTAGCGGTGTTGTAAGATTAGTCAATTTATTTATTATCTTGTGTATTTTGAAAAATATCTAGCTAAAATGTTTCTGAAAATGTTTGAAGAATGTTCATCTTATTAAAAGGAAACAACCTTCCTGATTTGTGGTTTTTCAAATTATATAATAAATAGATTCCTGTTTTTTCATTCTTAATTACTTTCTGTAGATCAAACTGGAATCATTTCACTGGTGCCCGAGGACTTCCAGTTGTTGGCTGGAGTGCTGGCTGTGAGAAATTGGAATTCTTTAGCGTTGGAAGGTGAACTATTATATCAAACAATAGCTGTTATTCACGTTATATTTCAAACAATTGATTCATGTCACGGTTATCAGGGTTATCAGGGTTATCACAGTCAAGGTTATTAAACTATGTTTAAAACCATATCCATCTAACTTAACAGCTGTTTTAATAACCAATATAGCAGTTATTTACATTGCCTCCAAAGCTCGATCTTAACTTGAGTCCGTTATTCATTTTTTTGCAACTAACTCTTACGTTAATTAAATATCTATTGATATGAAACTACTATAATTAAAAGTTCCAGTATTACAGGTGTATATGAAATATTATGTTCAATGAAATACATCACTTAACATGGTATAATATTAATTAAATAAATAAAAACAAAAATTAAAAAAAACACCTGTGTGATTGATAATAGGATCCGATAATGGGACAAATGTATTGTCTGAAATCATTAACGGCATTTAAAATAATAATAATAATAATAATAATAATAATAATAATAATAATAATAATAATAATAATAATAATAATAATAATAATAATAATAATAATAATAATAATAATAATAATAATAATAATTGTTTAATAAACACCAATATTGCAGTTAAAATATACTTTTTTTATTAACATAGATCTGGAACTGTGAATATTGGTGACATAGACCAAACAGAAGGACATAGTGTATCTTTATTTCCCAAAAGAATTGTAAAAAAACCGCATGGTTATGTAAACAAGTGGTTGTTTCAATTGTATAAGCCCTGGAAAAGTTCGAGTGCGTTTATAGAATGTAAAGCATGGCTCAAACAGCAACCTGACCCACGTCCATTCTTGGAATATCTTGAACCATGTCCTTGCACTTCCAGACAAGCCTGGTTTGACGAGAGATTCACACCTGAGAAGCATTCTAGTCGTTATAGCTGGTTGTCCGACCCAAGTCCTTGTGCTATTTCTACATTGCAGTCTATCGATGGATGGGAGCAGAAGTGCTGTTATACTCATGAATATCCACAGTGGGGAGCAATAGTAGTAGGTCATCCTGGAGGAGGCTTTGCACATAGATATAGTAAAATACACGCAAGTGGCAATCACATGATGAGCGATAAAATAGGTCACGAAGTTTGCTGTGTTCAATCAAAGCTATGTTATCTGTTTTATCAGAGACGACCATCTGATGATTGCAGTAGATATGAACCACCGGAATGGAGTAAGTATATATACTTTAAATTCGATTGATCAAATTCACATATTGAATAATGCACACAAAATGTAAAGGAAATCTTTGGACATACTAAATAATTAGAATATTTTCTATTAAAACAAAAAAATCAACAGGATATGAGATATTTACTAGAACACAAGAAAAATATCAACTAAGCATTCCTAATAAATAAGTTATATTTCATAAAACTGCAAAATAATGGGACGTGTTACGTGATGACGTTTGAAAAGCCAAAAGGAATATGACCCAGACATAAGCTAAGTTCTACTTTATCACATTAGGTTGGATGTGGGGAGATCCACACTTTGTTACTCTTGATGGGACAAACTACACATTCAACGGTCTTGGGGAATACACCATGCTTGATGCAAGAAATGGCTTCTTCCAGCTTCAATCAAGGACAAGACTTGCTAAGGGTGATGGGACAGCGACAATTTTCTGTGCAGCCGTGATGAAGGAGGGTAACAGTAGCAGTGTCCAGCTTAATTTGGAAAGAAACGGTATGTTTACCATTAACTTTATAAATCGCTACTCTAGGAATTATTTATGAAATATAATATATATGAGCAATTTTTAAATTTCAAGAGATATTTACATTAAAAAGTATTACAAAATTTGCATTTCTCGCTACTTGCCTAAAAAACTTGTTTTTCTTTTAGATATCAAACATTTCAATTTTTTCTTAATGCTTTCTCAATGAATTTGCAAAAATTAGTTTATCACAATTATTTACTTAATTATTTACTTGTTAGAAAAGTTTTTAAGAAAATTGCTTATTTTTCTTCTATTATTTTATTTCTTTTAGGAATTCTTTCTCTTGTGGTAGATGGGACAGAACTAGATTTCTACAGTCTTTCCAACGCAACAAAAAGACTGAATGGTTCCGTCGTTGTAGCTCGGCCAAAAGACAACGAATTCAGAGCTACGTATCCATCAGGAATTTCCGTAACATTAACAGAATCCAAAGGAGCACTTTCCGTTCTTGTTGCTTTGCCCAAAACGTTTAGAAATCAAACAAAGGGGTTACTTGGAACATGGAATGGTAACAAACTCGATGACTTGACAACACCCAGTGGGTATGTGATACCCGTCAATGCATCCAGCAGGACAATTCACTTTGAGTTTGGACAAAAGTGTAAGCATATAAATATAAGCAATATACGCGGCATTTCATTGTAGAAGAGGATAAGGAAGGCAAAAAAGGAAATGGTATGAGTAGCTGAAGGAGGTGAAGAAGGCTCAAAACCGTGAAAATTATGAGAATACTTTTACATAATTCCCTAAAATTATAAATTTTACACTGGTCAATTGTACGCTCGATCATATCGTAACATTATCTTTGAGATATGTTTAATTGTTATCAATTAAATCATCAAAGGAAAACATTTATTGTGTTAGTTGATATATGTTAATTTGATTTTCAAAGGGCAAGTTAACGAGAACAACACACTGTTTACGTACGATCTCCAAGAAAGTGTCTCTTCATTTTCAAACACATCATTTATCCCAATGTTTGTGGATGAGCTGAAGTTTGCCAACAGAACACTTGAAAAGCAGGCACGTGAGGAATGCGGTGATGATATCAATTGTCTTTTTGATGTTGCTTCTACAAATGATATATCTGTTGGATTGGATACTAAAATAGTTGGATCACAGATGGTTAACGACTCTATAATACTTAGTAAGTAGTACATTTTATTTTTTAGTATTTTCAATATGTACAAGATCCATATTTATAGGAGGATATTAAAATACAACGTGAATGGTTTCCTCAAATTAAAAGAAAAACGAACAAAAGAAAAGCAACAACAACACACACACACACACACCAAGGTTTTTTTCTACTTGTACTGAATATGTAAAAAGTTTCCAGGTAATATTGCTGTAATTCAGTTTGGTATTCCTGTTGATGATCCAAATAATACATAATCATTCCTCTGATATTAATACTCTTTATGCGCAGTTTTAAACTGAAATTGTACCAATACAATATGGTGAGACGTACCCAGTCTTTTATGTAATTTTATTTCTTGTAACATCAGTGGATATATAAACCAATTTGTGGAGAATGCATTAATTAAAAAAAAATATCAAACTAATTCCGAAGCTTGGAATAACGTTGAGCCGTATATTTTTTTCCTCAGAAAATTCTCCTCCAAAGTTTTCTCCAAACCGTACAGATGTTTCTGTAATACTTCTGATGGTCAACACTACAAAGTATCTGAACATAACAGCTGAAGACACTGATGGAGATTCTATCAGATTTGATGTCTCTGGATTACCTAAAGGAGCATCAGTGTGGACAAACGGTTCAACTGTTTCAGTTTCTTGGGACGTAACAATGGAAAAAGTAAGTACTAACATACAAAGCTATAAATAACATTGCTCTAGACAACATCGTAGATCTTCTACAGAAATAAAATCAAGCACCTCAAGAGCAAGCTACAAAGCACTAAATGCAACCGTCCCAAGGTTTATTCGTATCTTTGCTTGTTTGCTTGATTGCTTGTTTGCATGTTTGCTTGTTTGCTTGTTTGCTTGTTTGCTTGTTTGCTTGTTTGCTTGTGTTTGCTTGTTTGCTTGTTTGCTTGTTTGCTTGCTTGCTTGCTTGTTTGCTTGTTTGCTTGTTTGCTTGTTTGCTTGTTTGCTTGTTTGCATGTTTGCTTGTTTGCTTGTTTGCTTGTTTGCTTGTTTGCTTGTGTTTGCTTGTTTGCTTGTTTGCTTGTGTTTGCTCGTTTGCTTGTTTGCTTGTTTGCTTGTTTGCTTGTTTGCTTGTTTGCTTGTTTGCTTGTTTGCTTGTTTGCTTGTTTGCTTGTTTGCTTGTTTGCTTGTTTGCTTGTTTGCTTGTTTGCTTGTTTGCTTGTTTGCTTGTTTGCTTGTTTGCTTGTTTGCTTGTTTGCGTGTTTGCGTGTTTGCTTGTTTGCTTGCTTGCTTGCTTGTTTGCTTGTTTGCTCGTTTGCTCGTTTGCTTGTGTTTGCTTGTTTGCTTGTTTGCTTGTTTGCTTGTTTGCTTGTTTGCTTGTTTGCTTGTTTGCTTGTTTGCTTGTTTGCTTGTTTGCTTGTTTGCTTGTTTGCTGGTTTGCTTGTTTGCTTGTTTGCTTGTTTGCTTGTTTGCTTGTTTGCTTGTTTGCTTGTTTGCTTGTTTGCTTGTTTGCTTGTTTGCTTGTTTGCTTGTTTGCTTGTTTGCTTGTTTGCTTGTTTGCTTGTTTGCTTGTTTGCTTGTTTGCTTGTTTGCTTGTTTGCTTGTTTGCTTGTTTGCTTGTTTGCTTGTTTGCTTGTTTGCTTGTTTGCTTGTTTGCTTGTTTGCTTGTTTGCTTGTTTGCTTGTTTGCTTGCTTGCTTGCTTCCTTGCTTGTTTGCTTGTTTGCTAGCTAGTTTGCTTGTTTGCTTGCTTAAAAAGCACCTTTTATACACAGATTGATCTCCAGTTTATTGCTACGGACAGCAAAGGTGCTACAGCAATGTTTAAACCATTCCTCAAACTATATGCATGTCAAAATGGCGGTAGCTGCATCGACGCGACGAGCAGCTTACAGAACCAAGATGGTGATCGGTTCATTATCCTTATCTGCAAGTGTCGTAGTGGATATACCGGGAAATATTGCGAGGTTGACATAGATGCTTGTAAAGTCAATTTAAACCCGTGTTATCCGGGAGTTGCGTGCAAGGATTTCCCTGCACCTGCAAACGAGACTGGGTACGAATGTGGACCTTGTCCAAGTGGATTTACAGGAAAGGGTGACTCATGCCAAGGTAGTACCAATGTTAAGCAATAGTTTCACATCAATAACATATATTTCTGGTCAGACTATTGCTTACAGAGTTATTTACAATGATCAATATATATGTGAATTAATTATATGTTAAAGAAAAAAAATTGTTGTTGCTGAAATTTTAAATGACTACCTCATGTGAATGGCGATCTTTCACAAGAAACAAAATACGACTATCATTTAAAGTATTTGAATTTATGTTTTTAATTCATTTTCTATTAAAACTAATTCCATACAAAAAAAAACTGCGTAAAAACCTCTTCCATAAGAACTATTGTAGGACATCGGTTTGATTCTTGCCAATTAGGGCCTTATTTGTTATATTAACAAGGTAGTATGGGCAGTCTTGGAAGATATAAAATTACATTTTAGCATTTACAGTATTCAAACTAATTATTTTTTCAAGATATTGATGAATGCTTTGGATCAAATGGTTGTTCACAAACGTGCTCCAACAGTCCTGGATCGTACGTCTGTGGCTGTAGAAAGGGATTCTCGTTGAGCATGGATGGTCGTACATGTAAAGGCAAGTATGGAAATATTTCATTAAATTTTATTTGGTTTACATATTACTAATTAGATACTGAAATACCTAGTGCGATTGTTTTTCATTTTATTTATTTCCAATCAATTTTTGCTATTTTTATATTCACTCACTTTAAGGTAAGTTTTCTTTCTGTAATAATATAGCCTAAAAAAAAAACAATTGGACGGTTTGAAGTCGGTTTTGACATCATTATTGCCAATAATCTTTATTATAACAAATTAACAAAAAATTGAAATGTTTTGTGTTCAGATATCGACGAATGCAATCCTACAAGTGATTGTATGCATAAATGTGAAAATACAGTTGGAAGCTATCGATGTAGCTGTAACAAATACTTTAAAGTTGATCCAACAGACTCCAAAAAATGCATACGTAAGTAAATGTACTCTTTGTTTTGAATTCTGATTTGATTATACTTCTTGTTAAATGAATGTGTTTTTAGTCTTAAGGTAGTTCCGGACTCTTGCTACTGCGCATCCATTTCGCGCATCTCGTTTTCCATCATTTATTTGCGTTTTTTTTTTGAAAATTTATCTAAATAATATTTTAATTTGAATCCTTATCTATAACTTAAGAAAGTTTTTTGTCATTTCATGTAACTTTGGAGGTAAAATGGGACATTTTTTCGAAACATGCTCAGATTTTCACTACCTTGACAAGGTCGCTGTTTTGTCTCAAAACAACAAATTTACAACTTTGTAAAAATGAATAGATAAAATATAATTTTGACGTCTTTAGTCGTAAAACTAATACAAAATAGGTTTTAGGGTTCCTGGAGATGAGAAGGATAATTTGACAAGTTTTAAAAAGATGTTTAAAGTACTAGAACCCAGTCCCGCGCGGACCGTTGCCGTGTATTTTGACAAAAAAATGGATTCGGTCTCTCATAACTCGCCTATTAGTACGGGGACCCCCAATTTTTTTCTTTTTATTCAAGACTGCATTTACTACTCTTACGATTTAGAATAAAAAATAAAATATAAATTGATTTAATTTTCTGAAATTTTGCAAATGCTACAACTCTATACACATATAGGGTGCGTAATTGGCGTAGAATTGTGCTTCTATGGTTCACATATACCCGTATTTTGAAATGATTCAATGATTTTTAAGACAGCAAATGCTAGATAGCCCTTAGATCTATCGTTTGATATAATCTTACTTACTAATAATCCTACTTTTACTATATCTTATAACTCTATAACCAATACGGTGACCCCAATGTTTTTTCGCGTTTTTTGACTTGCCTAACAAAGATCTATAAATGACAGGATTTATAAAAAAAATCATTGAAGAAATCCAAGTATCCGGAACTACCTTAACTGTAGCAGTAGTGGTATAATTGTATATTTGTATAGCAGTATAGGTGTATAGTTGTATAGTGGAATAGAGATTGTGTGGTATAGGAATATAGGGGTATAGTAATATATTGGTATAGTGGTATGGTATGTATTTTGCGTTAATAAGGTTCGATACCTTATAAGTGACAGAGAAACATTGTCTGCTTTTTTATTTGTTTCAGCTGAATCACCTTGCAAAAATAATAACCAACAATGTCAGGATATTTGCTTTGAGTCAAATGGTGTTGCTAAATGTGCTTGTACTATGGGATACGAACTGCATTCGGACCGCAAGACATGCTCAGGTATTTTCCAAAGTTATTGGATGGCAAAAAAGAAAGAGTGAATATGTAGCTTAAAAACATTTCACTCAAATTATTAAATCAACTTAAAGTTTGTTTTCAAACTCCATGTATTTCAAGGCAAACCGCTATATATTAGCACTGTGAAGGTGTTTAGTTTAACTTTCTTTCGTCGCTAAAGTAACGCATTTGTAAACAAAAGACACACCCTGACCAACTCCACTCGTTATGTAACAAGTGTGTAAAGTGTTAAAGCTGTGGGTATTTGCATATCAGATTTACGACCGTTTAAAGTTGACCGGTCGAGCACTAGAAAAACTGTAGGAAGCCTTATTAAGTTTGCTTTTATAAATTCAGTCGCTGTTACATCAGCAAATAATATGATATATATGTTGTTTTGACAGATGTTGACGAGTGCAAGATACTAAAAAACCGATGTAACCAGCTCTGCCAAAATACACAAGGAGGTTATGTTTGTTCCTGTATCAATGGTTTTCGTCTCAGTGATAACAATGTTACTTGTGTTGGTGAGTACGGAATATTTCAATATGTAAATTATTCTCTTGCACCAATTTACAGTTGTCGATATTTTTATATTTTTATCATAATTTCATGGGGAAAAATGTATTGTCTTAAGTATTTTGTAAAAATTAATAATAACCATAACGACAGTGAACATTATTATCTAAGTTTATATAAATAGTTTAAAGTATGATATGGTTCTTGTTAATTAATGTGCATAGTTATTATTTACATATTCAATGAAATTTATTTCACACCTGCTAATTATATATGTTCTTTTAAAAAAGGCATGTAGCATAGCTATTATGCAAGATAATTGTGTGTGTTATAATGTTCCCGTGCTTTACAACAGGCTTTCGGTTGCTCTGAAACTGGTTGACCCTCGATAAAATTAATTATGAGAGCAGTGTGCTAAAGTATTGAGTTTCTGTTTGCTTGTCTCACATTAGTAGGACATTGGAGTAAAGCTATAATATTGAGATGTTGATGTCACAGCACCACCGAGGATCGGGCAACAACCTGCTAAAAGTATTTTAACTGCCGTCAATTAAATATTAAATGTATTTACTGATTACGTTGACGACAGCGTAACATGCCTTTTGCATCTTGGCCGGTGGTCATATAATTGTGTAAGGCTCTATGATATCATAAGGTATAAAATATTTGTAAATTAACTCACATTATTTGGATTATTCAAGATAACAACGAATGCGTCGAATGGACGTTTAACTGTTTAGCCTCACAACGATGTGTAAATACCTTGGGTTCTTATAACTGTAGATGTGATGATGGTTTATATTGGATCAACAACAGATGTCAAGGTAAGGAAATACTTTATGTTTTTTCCTTGTTCAGACTGAGTCTTCTCAAACTTATTAATAATTCATGAGGTAATCAGCCAACCAGGTGTCTCGAATTAAATCACATGATGAACTTTGAAACCCCGGAAAATCCGCTCCAAAGTACTTTGAAATCATTTCAAAGTCCGCTCCAAAGTACTTTGACATCATTTTAAAGTCATCCATACTTGGAAATGATTAAGTATAGTTTAATAAACGAGCAGGAGTGTATTATCAGGTTTAAAATCCCGAGGGCGAAGCCCAAGGGATTTTAAACCTGATAAAACACGTTCTGCAAGTTTATTGAACGGCTTAAAAAACTCATTAGTAACTCATGACCATTTTATCCAATATCGATGAAACAAAAGAAAACGGAAGGTTGTTTGCATTTGGGAATTGATCTACACTAATAATAGAGGAATGCTAACCAACTTGAATGCTAATAAACTTGATGACTTTTCGTTGCAAACTTTTCATCGATTGCCTCAGTGGTATAATAGCTTAAAGCTCGGATACAACCAAGCAGAAGATCTCGGTTCGAATCCTGGCATTGGCACTCATGATCAAAGTATTTTTTTCGCCAAAAATCTAAAAGTAAATTATTTAAGTCTGATGTTCACTCGTCAGTAGAGATTGAGGGGAAGGGTATTATCTGAAATATGGACATGAAGCATTATATAATGACACATGTGCAATTATATAATGCTTCATGTTCATTTGCATTCCATTGTTCTTCTATTGTACATCATCATTCCCCTGGGCCGCATTCAAATCCCTCCGCGTTTCAGCCGTAGGTTATGCGATATACAATGCTTTCCTCGTGCCAGAGAAAAGCATCGGATTGGACAAAATGGTCATGAATTATTAATGAGTTTTTTAAATATACTTTGCTAACGCTTTATATAGAGAAACTTAGAAATATTAACCCAGAAAAACATAGTTCCTTATTTATCTTTATTTTTTAAAGGATTAAAAGACTCGAACTTCTAACCACTAATAACTTACTAATTCCTATTGCTTACCATTAAGCCACAAGCTAATTCGTTGACCAGAACGGAATGTTTTAAACTGTTATAGAAATTACTCATGCATGCATAACTATCAGATAATAGTTTCATTATAATAATATGGCTAAATATCTATAGACGAAGATTCCTCCCAAATAATTATTGAGTTTGAGAAGTCGTTCAAAGTTCGACAATGAGGACCGGACGGGATTTCAAGTCCTTGCAATTAGTTCCAGTCCTCAGCTGCACCTTAGACTGGAACTAATTGCGCGGACTTGAAATCCCGTCCAGTCCTCATTGTCGGACTTTAAACATTACTTAAAATATAAGCGATCAATAAATGAGAAAAAGAAAATGATATACTCTTTTAAACCTACACAACTTCCCAATTACATTATTTTTAATGAACGAAATGCTTCCACTTTCACTCAATTCCCTCAGAACTAGATAGAACACTACATTGCCGACTAAAACTGCATTGCCTACTAAATCAAAAAGCCAATCAATTGTATATGCGCGCAATGTTTAGTAGTCTCAAAGAGAAAATATAACATCCAATTATCTATATTCCAAAACAAGTTGTCATTTCATTATTTAAAATTGTTTTTTTTTTTCCATTGTGGATACAATCTAGAACTACCAAAGGGACAGATAATACCGACCCAGCCGCCACCTCCAACACCACCAGTACCATCAAAACACGATCTATATAACTCAGTGAATGTGACAATAAAACAATTGACCATAAAAGAGGTAAACCATTTTCATCGGTATTATATCAATATTACCCCCCTCAAATATTATCTGATTCAAATATTCCTTAGAATCGTTATCTATCTAATATCAAGCATTGACATCAATATCATTGTTATCGCCATGATCATTATCAGCAGCAATATCATCGTCATCATTCTATATGATCATCATCGTCATCACCAGCAGCAGCGTGACAATAGTCATCATTATTGTTGGCAACATAATCGCCATGCATCAACATGAACGTTCCTCATAATCTTAATAGTAATCATGAATATATCACCATTATTAACAACATCGGCATCAACCTTATCAGATATAATTTTAATCTACCCGCCAACTTCACCATATATAACTTTAATCAAATCATTTGCATATGGGGGAAATTTAATTGAAGTGCTTATTTTAGACCTTTCGCATGTCTTTTATGCTTTACATATTTTAATCAATATTGGTCAAAACCTCGGTAAGTATTTTTTTTTTGTGTGTGAAATGTGAACTGCATTGTTTTACTAAAATCATAGGCTTCCCACCATCCCAATTCGTTCTGGGCTTCCTGTGGTGGAACGGCTAAAAGCCATTGGTAAATTCGTTCAAAGTTGGTCATATTTAACTTCGATATTCATGTTCTTTTTTTCTTTTAGATTTTGCTTTACTGTTCCAAAATACAGTTAAATGTTTGTTGTTTACGAATTTGTGGTATATTTTGCCCTGCGATGTATTTTAAAGAGATTTATTCGGCAGCGAACACACGCTCCCCAATGAAGGGAAAAAAACACAAGGCAGGCAACTCTGGCGGCTACGGCCACCAATCACGCTCATATTATCTTCAAAATCTACTCGAATTAATCCTATTCTCCCCAAACTCTGGCGCAAACATTAACGATAACCACACAGACCTCAGCCAGAGTTGGAAATACAAAGCTCAAATAAAAAGCATTGAAAACCAGCTTCTAACATCGAAATGATGCTTTCGTACTGGGATCTGCAAGTCTAATCTTGTGTCCCTTTGGAATCCCAAGAATGCAAAACGTCAATGAATACGCTACCCAACCCAACCCCCACCAGCTAATTTTGACACTTCTTCCCGCTAGCCGGAACTGTTTTTGTGACAAGTTTAGCTGGCAGGGGTAGGGTCGGGTAGCGTATTCATTGACGTTTTGCATTCTTGGGATTCCAAAGGGACACAAGATCAGACTTGCAGATCCCAGTACGAAAGCATAATTTCGATGTTAGAAGCTGGTTTTCGATGCTTTTTATTTCAGCTTTGTATTACGGTGCCCGTTCTTTCAGTTTTGCTGCCCCTTCACTTTGGAACTCATTACCTGATGACATTAAAAACGCTAAATCATTATCTTCATTTAAGTGTAAACTCAAGTCCTTCCTCTTTTCACAATATTTTGTATAATTAATCACTTTTAATTAATTTATACATGTAAGGCGCATTGAGACTAGAAATGCACCATATAAACACATTAAATTATTATTATTATTATTATTATTTCAAACTCTGGCTGAGGTCTGTGTTATTATCGTTAATGTGTGTGCCAGGGGAGAATAGGATTAATTTTTCGGGTAGATTTTGAAGATAATATGAGCGTGATTGGTGGCAGTAGCCACCAGAGTTGCCTGCCTTGTGTTTTTTTTCCCTTCATTGGGGAGCGTGTGTTCGCTGCCGAATAAATCACTTTAAAATGCATCGCAGGGCAAAATAAACTACACATTCGTAAACAACAAACATTTAACTTTATTTTGGAACAGTAAAGTAAAATCTAAAAGAAAAAAAAAAGAACATGAATTGAATATCGAAATCGAAGTTAATTAAATATGACCAACTTTGAGCGAATTTACCAACAGCTTTTAGCCGTTCCACCACAGGAAGCCCAGAACGAATTGGGATGATAGGGAGCCTGTGCTAAAATATAAATTTTCCACCCTCTGTTGATAGTGGGATCTACAAATGGACCTAGCGTTTAAGGAGGGCGTTGCTCGTGAAGTGACTACTTTTTGTGCTAAGGGAAACACGTGCCAATCATCACTGCATAGAAGACGGTAAAAAGTCATTCAATAAGTTAATATTATGATAATAAGTAGTAAATATATAAAATCCTTAAAACTTGGAAGATAGAAGTTAATGTTCTATATGTCACCCAGATAGTACAGTGTTTAAACCTGAAGAAAGTTAAAAATATGATTTATCACAACGAACATTTTAAAGGATTTTGATAGATGACAAAAATGTGCTGAAGAAAGAGGCTTTGATTAACTGAAACATCTATTTGCATTTACTATTTATAGATGTTGTATTTATATTACTTCGTTTTGATGCAAAATCCTTCTCTTTATTTCTTTAGGCGTTCAAACACCTACACAGTATTCACTTCAGACCAGGTCCACCTTCTTCCAGGGTTTCCAGTTCAGATATACAACTCAATCCCAGGCGACTACAATGCTATTGTAGCATGTTATGTTAAATTTCCATCAGATAGTAATACAGTTGATGGTGATTTACTTGCAAAAATCATCAACAGTTCTCTAAGGCGTATTGGTAACGATATTGGCAAGTTGGCATTGTCAGTATCTATGTACCAGCATAGAAAAGAATCTACAGCAGAATCACCACAAACAACATCGTCGACAATGGCTCCTGATGATAGCAAAAAGCTTTATATTATTATTGGAAGCTTAATAGCTGCAGTAATTGCTATAATTGCTATAGTGGTTATCGCTGCAGTTGTTGGAAGGTAGGTTAATTGAAATGTTTGAGCTGATTATGTTTATTTATTTATTTGTTTATTATACATGTCATTTTTGAGTTTACTATATTTTAATTGTTGATTAGTATTGTACAGGAGCCAAAGTGATCCCAGGACCCGAACTGATCCCAGAACCCGAAATGAACCCGGGAATCAGTTCGGTTCGGGTCCTGGGATCACTTCGGGTACAACTGATAACAACAGCTTTTGGAATCACTTTGGGCCGGGTCCCAGGATCACTTCAGGTCCTGGGATCACTTCGGGTCCTTAGCAATATACGTTACTGGTGAATATTAATTCCAACTAGAAAAAGGCCACCGACTTTCATAGAGTGAAGACATTAAACCCGTGAAACAAAATTAAATAGTCAAGGTGTAATAGTCATTTTCAATGTAATCGCATTTACAGGTTATGTACATACTATTTATATAGGTATTTACAATTTATTTGCATAGTATTAAACAATTAATTAAATGGTAAATCCGCATTTACAGTCTATCTAAAAGCTTTTTTCATACTGCAGAAGTTTGTAACTTTTTCTCAGTGGCTATCCAATTGATTATAAAATCATTATCATCATAAACGTTTTTATGACCACCATGCATCATTAAATACACCATCTTAATTTTTACCACTATCAGAAATTATGATCAACTTCATTATATTAGGGTACACTTAATCTGGAGCCTCGCTCTGTTGTGTAATTCCTCACCACTAATTCATGTTTTTTTTTAGCAATTCCCATTTTAGTATTGTTCTGTATTATATTGTATTTCTAAGATGGAAGTGATTAAAAAAATAAATAAATAATCATCATTTTTAATTTGTCATTAGTTTTTCTTTATAAATATCATACATGCCATCTCAAGTAAAATTTTACACACTCCCAATAAGTTTCCATATAAGGCCTGGTTCAGTTTAAAAATGCTTTATATATAACACGATGTAATTTGGTTTAGTTACCTTATTATAGGAATTTAACGCCCGGACATATTAACATAAAAATGCTTTCAAATGAAGAACATTAACACAAAAATGGGCGAAATATATTTAGAGGAAGAAAATTAACGCGATCAGGCCAAATAAGAAATCAAATCAAAACTTTTTTTTTACAGCTAGTTCGATTCTTTGACGTGGCATAACAAACGGCAAACGTGTAATAATAATAAATAATAATTTGATAAATTTAGAGAGCGCTATATAATTACATTGTATAGCGCTTAACGTGTAGTGACCAACGAGTAGTGACGATGAGATAGACCCGGGGGATGCACTGTAATTTGCGGTTGTTTGACATTTAATTAGATTATAGATATTGGATAGAAATTAAAAATTTTGTTGTTTTTAAAGAACCAGATTCTGATTTAAAAATCATCTTCCAACTTTATCACTTACGTTTTAATATACGTCAAAGGAAATTCTAGCGAACTAAATTAAAGCGGGTTTTTAAAATTCGCGTTAATTAGCTGAAGCGTTAATGATAAGGTATAGTAAGTCGCGTAGTTAAGGAGCTTATATTGATATTTGTGGCATTTGGACAGTCACGAGATCCGACTATTTATTGAAAAATGACTAATTTTCAATAGTAATAGTATATTCTAGTTTTTAGAACGATAATTTGTTTAGGATCGTATTACTTAATAAATTAATATTTTAATTATTGTGCAAACTAATTGACATTTTATTGATATTTTTTGATATTTCGTTGTTGTGACACACGTGCCACGTAATTAATACATAATCCAAACAAATATATTTTAATGGTATCAAGACTAACCAATTAAAAAACGATTTTTTGTATGAACTGATATATTATGAAGTTGGAATATAGAATTGAAACAATGAGCCCAAGATACGAAAATGTCAAAACCAGGCATTTTAAAATATACCTGATTTTGCTATTATGGTAAGCCATAATTCTCCTGTGATGCTATTAAATTAAAATATATATTATAATTGTTGGTCTGTTGTTCACGTAGATGCTGCAAGAAACGAGCCAAGATAAACCCGTTGGTCCAAAATGTGACGATGGAAATGCGCCAACATGATAATGCCATTTTCCACAGTAATCCAGCATCAGATCCAAAACTGAAATAGACCTGATCGGAATAAGAAACTAACGGTTGGCATTCTAAAGTGTGTTATATTGCCTGGAAGAGATTCATTGCTAGGAATACCGGGAATAGCTGTATCAAACTATACCCATTTTATAGTATTTTCTACCATTTTTATTAAATAGTTTGTAGTGAAGGCAAGCAAGCTTTAAAAAAGACTGTAGATATTTTTATATTGTTTTTTTATTTCTTTTTTTTCGTTTTGATACGTTTCTACATGCATAGTCCTTTTTTACATTTTTATATTTCTGTTTTGTTTTGTTTGGTGTGTTATATAAACAAAAAAGTATATTAAATGCGCTGTTTAGTGAAGCTATTGAAGTATATTGCCAAGCTACCGCTATTGTAGAGCTATATAAATATGCAAACTTTGTAAACATCTTGGTTTCCAAAGTATCTTGGTAATAAAAAAAAACTTTAAAAAGTTAGTATGCAGTTAACGATCTATTATTTGGAAGGGAATCATATCATCAGGGCCCGGTTGTTCAAAAGCCCGATTAAGCTAACCTAGGATTAGCCTTAAACCTAGGTTAAATATCTTAATCGTGGTTTAGTTAATCGGTGGTTTAAAAACCGTTGTTCAAAGCTGGATTAGCGGAGCGATTAGCTAAACTAGGATTACGTGACTTTAAACCACGATTAGCATCCCATAATATGCGCTCGCTTGTTTACAATGTTGCAAAATGGCGGCTTTGCAAGCTGACGGCGACGGTGGAAGTTCCGCCAAAAAAGTCAGAAAATCCAACTTTTCTAGTGCCGAAATCACCACTTTGATGGACAAAGTCGAAGAAAATCTTACAGTTTTAAACTCGAAGTTCACGAATACAATTACAAACCAAAGAAAGAACAAGTTATGGCAAGATATCGCTGATGCAGTGAACTCGGTCGGCAACGAAAAACGAACCGTGAAAGAGGTTAAAGACAAGTGGAAAAATGTGCAAAGCATTGCGAAAAAAGAGTTTTCCCAGTTTAAACGGGACAGTGATAGGACTGGTGGCGGTACAGCACCAAAAGCTCCTTCAGTGGCGAGCTCAAAAGTTATTGAGCTCTTTGGAGAGACGCCACAATTTACGGGCCTTGATGGTTTTGAGTCAGGTGAGGCTTTGATATTTTTTCTAGTTATATATAGAAACGGATTTTTCTCGTTTACTAATTACTAAATATTGAAAATATCTTGTGTCTTTATTAGTTTAGTGAAACCGGGTATTTTACTGATAAATTGCGTGACAATAACAAATTGTTTCGAAGAATCAATTAAGCGCGAGCTTTGCAATTTTGTAGTTGTTTTGATTGTTTTGTACTGTTTTTACTGTTTTATTTAATAACCGATAATGCTTATTACTTATTTATGTTATTCACACATAATTTAATTTTTTTTATCTGTTTATAATTTGTTATTTAATAAATAATTTATTGTATTCACTCTACTGTCATCACTCGACGAAACATACTTGACAATTAATTTAATAATTTATTGTTTTACTTAAAATATAGAGTGGAAACATTATACCTGTGAAACAACAGTAGTATTACAGCAGTTCTCAGTCACACGTGCACCGCTCACATAAAAAGCACCGCTATAAAACGTGAAGTTGGTGGACGTCAATCAAACTGTGTTTACAAGACGCATGGTGTTTTTACTTCAGTCAGTTTGCAAAACATGTCTGAATTCCTACAACCTCTTGGTCGGAAAACACCATGCGTCTTGTAAACACAGTTTGATTGACGTCCACCAACTTCAGGTTTTATAGCGGTGCTTTTATGTGTGCAGTGCACGTGTGACTGAGAACCGCTCTAATTAGTACTAAATCGTGCTAATTAAACAATTGAAAACAATAGAATTAGCATAAAATATCACTATTTAGTACTATTTATGTTTCACGCTTTTAATGTTTGTACTCTATAATCAAAACATTTAATTAGCCTGTGATGTAATTTATCAAAAATTAACATATTGATATTTCAATATTAGTTGCTGCTTCTACAGAAGTTGTATCACTGCCATCTACATTTAGAAAAGAAGGCAATCTGCAAGATGTCCAAGTTCCAGATGCTGATCAGCAGCCAGCCATCATTGTGCATGTTGAAGATGAAATACTGACAGCACTTCAAAGTGAAAACAAAGAAAATGTGGAAATAAAATGTACCAAAAAAAGAAAACCCACTACTATTACTCAGGCTGATGTCCTTCGAGAGCAGTTCGAGGCTCTTAAAGCTCAACAAATCAACCAGAAATTAAAAAAAAGAAAGCTTGAACTTGAAATATTATATTTCGAGAAAAAGCTACAAAAATTAGAAGAATAAATAAATTAAGATGAAAAGACTGCATATATAATAACTAACTGACAGTGTGAATTAAATGGAATCAACATCAACAGTATAGTAATATACTTATGGCGTTGAATTATATATACACCTATTTCAAAATTTGTTGTCGCAAACAAAGCCACAGTCCACACTCTGAAGCCTGCAAAGGATGTTAGTAATTCTTCTCTTGTTATCGATTTATTCATAGCATATTTTGGTTGTATGTGTTTGTGTTATGTGACCATAACAAGTTGTTGTTGTGGTAGATAAACATATAAATATTTCTTTAAAAACAAGCAATAAATCACAAATTAAGTCCATGTAACTGACATCCTTTGCAGGCTTTAGAGTGTGGACTGTAGATTTTTGAAATGGGTAATATACTATACAATGTGGTGATGTCTACACATGCAGCCAGTTGCAGTATATACAGTCTATTCATCTTAATTAATTTATATCTTTTTATTCAAGGTAAAGTTCTATATATGTCTTTGTTTTTCCAGCAATATTTACATCAGAAACAATGTATTAGAAAATATATTTTCTTTGAACTTCTTGTATTTTAAAACATATACCTGATGTATTGTTATTGTATAATATATAGCAATTGGAATATTTGTATATGAATTATTTAATGTCTGAAAATTGTAGACATGCAAATATGCAATCATATCAAGTTCCTTTAAACATGACTTTTATTAACTTTTATTAACAGTTATGCATGCATGTACACAACTTAATTTGAGACATATTGGAGATCATTTCCAACAATTATATTAGTATAGAATATACTAAGAAATGGTCATGCAATAATGATTTTATTATTTATTCTTATTTATATATGCATATTTATTGTATAATTATGCTACATTAATTGCAGAAAGGTGTATGTATTATAATTAATACATATTTATACAAATAAAACAATATACCAAATGAATTGTAAATCTTTTCATGCATTAATGCATGATTGCCAAAATACTTTTTCAATATACAATATTTACAATTAATTGTTCAATTCTAAAAATGCGGATCATGAGACACATTGATTTTATAAAATACTTGAGATGCTATATGCTCACTCGATTGGCTACTAGTTTATATCAGAAGACAGATCAAGACAGGATCAGAAAAATAATTCAAAAATATTTTATAAAAGCAAAAAAGTCAAATGCAAATTTTCCTAATCATTACTGAAGTGCAAAGTGACTTCCTATATATACAGTCAATGTCTTATTTTGAAGTTGTCCAAATTGAAAAAAACATTTCTTATAATCAACACTAAAATGACTATATATATATATAGTCTTGCAATTTTCACTGTTATATATGATCAATGTCAATCAATGTCATATTGCACTATAACATCTTGTCCACATATTTAACCATAAAGTAGAGATTGACACTATATATGTGTGTATTAGTATACAATTTATGCAAAAAATGTGTTACAGATGTGTGTTCTAAGAGTTAAACCACGCTCAGGTCCATTGTATTGTTCCACTGGAGGGCTATCAATGTTGTCATCTCCGTCTTCCATAGGCTCATTTAGCATGATAGCAATGTTGTGCAACACTGCACATGCCCCTACTACTTCACAGACTTTTTGTGGATGTAGTCTTATCTCAGAGTGGAGTACATGGAACCGTCGCTTCCATCTGCCAAATGTCTGTTCAATGGCCACTCTAGTTTTTGTGAGGGCTTTATTGTATTTTTCTTGTGGGCCATTGGCTGGATTTGCAAAAGGAGTCATCAAAAAGGTACTACATCCATAACCACTGTTGCCTATGGAATACAAATAAATAATGGATTTTACAATTTCATTTAATAAAACTCATGCTGTATTTTATAAGAATATACATCAACATTGATGGCTTATTTTTTGGAACCAAACTTGAATTTCTATTTCTATTATTTTATTTATTATATATCATAATCTTCTGCTATAATATAGTATTGTTATATACTATAGCAAAAAATATAATGAAATAAGAAGTACAATTAGTAATAAACATTTCAACTCAATGGAATGAATCTATTACAATGATAATGAAATGTATATTTATATCCGGGGGGGGGGGGGGGCTTCCTTAGAAAATGGATAGGGGTGCTTGACGGACCTTTTAGGGTCGAAAATAAGACCCTTGCATACCTTTTAGGGCCTGAAATCAGTACCTGAGGTAATTTATGCGTACCTTTTAGGGTCATTTCAAAACAGTCCGTCGAGCACCCCTATCCATTTTTGAAGGGAGTACACCCCCCCTGGGATATATATACATTTCCAAAATGTATTTAATTGTGCAAAATCACAAATGTTGTGTTAAATTACTATATATTTATATACACCTACTTGCAGTAAGGTTGTCATACAAAAATATACATTTGTTATAAAGCAAATAGAACATTTGTGATTTAGTACGACAGGAATTGATTAAAAGACAAAAGAAGATCACTTGAGCTGAACTCTCTCTTTTGTCTTTTAATTAATTCCTTTCGCACTAAATCACAAATGTTCTATTTTGACCTATTTTCTTTGTGACAAATATGTTCTATTTTGTATGACAACCTTACTGCAAGTAGGTGTAGTAATTAATGTATGCAATTTTCCTTATCTTGATATATACAGGTTTATTTAAATTTCATCAATATATATATATAATAGATATTTACCTAACAGGATGCCATCCTCTAAGGAATTGTGTGTTGCTTCCAAGTGCTCACAAATATTTGATGTACGAAAGATGTGGCTGTCATGTGTACTTCCAGGCCAACGTGCCACCAAATTTGTAAACATTCCTGCATATTTCAAATTAATATGTTAATTTTATAATAATTATTAATCAACTATATACACCTAATTGCAAGAATGTGGCCTAACTTTTGTAATTTAGTGGGAAAGGAATTAATTAAAAGACAAAAGAAGATCACTCAAGCAGACATCTTTCTTCAAGATAGAGTTCAGCTTGAGTGATCTTCTTTTGTCTTTTAATTAATTCCTTTCCCACTAAATTACAAAAGTTAGGACAAAGTTCTTGCAATTAGGTGTATATCTAAAACATAGAATTATAATCCTAATTAGATTGAGCATGATTCAAACAATTTTATGATAGATGCAAAATAATTCACAAAATATAAAATTAGAATTAATCAGTGGATATGGCATTTTGAGGTGATAATTTATAATATTGTTATTTACAATTGTTATGATCACTCTGTAAAACTATTAACTCATCAAAACAAACAATATGCATGCATGCAGATAGAAAACTATATATATACCTTTATATATCATCAAAATATAATTAACAATCATATTTAAAGAGTATCATGATATTAATGTTAATTAAATGATGATAATAATATCACAGGGAGCCCAAGCTCATCACTTGTGATCTTTTACAGTAAATGTATGGAGTCGAGAGGTATCCTTTCACTGTGCCTCAAATATACAATAATAAAAACTTTTTTTTACTTCGTCTTCTTCTTTGTCTTTCTGGGGTATTTTCGTCAAAATCACTCTAATTGAGCTAAAACTCTGTCACAAACTAGAAAACAATTATACACAACTATCTACGTAAAAAAAAGTTTTTATTATTGTATATTTGAGGCACAGCGAAAGGATATCTCTCGACTCCATACATTTACTGTAAAAGATCACAAGTGATGAGCTTGGGCTCCCTGTGATAATATATATTAATGATAATATTAAAAAGAATGATAGTAATAGTATATTATTAGTATTCATTATTGTTATATGGACTCTTTCTTGAAAGCGTGCTCTTTGTTTTGTTTTTGCAACTTATTTTACAAATTTCTAAGCTAGGTTATGTATTAATTGATTATTTCTTAACAGTCCTTATTCCTCATGCAGTCATATTTCTATTTAATCCTCATTGTTAATTATACTGATAAAATGTTTTCAAATTTTGAACATAATTATATTTATAAACATAGTTATAATTATCATGCATCATCACTAGTAATTATATAAAGTTCAATAGTAGATATATATACTTGATAGATATAGCAAATCATGTAAACAAAACAAGACTACAATTAAAACGTGATTGACATATAAATGTACGGAGCCCCTGAAGGGCCATGTCTTTTAAAGAACTTTTTTTACTCCATATCTGGCATTTTTTGCCAGTTATGAACGTATCTGGCATTTTTTGCCACTTATAAACGTATCTGGCATTTTTTGCCACTTATAAACGTATCTGGCATTTTTTGCCAGTTATGAACGTATCTGGCATTTTTTGCCAGTTATGAACGTATCTGGCATTTTTTGCCACTTATGAACGTTTCTGGCATTTTTTGCCAGTTATGAACGTATCTGGCATTTTTTGCCACTTATGAATGTATCTGGCATTTTTTGCCAGTTATGAGCGTATCTGGCATTTTTTGCCAGGTTTGAGTGTGACGCATGCAGCCACGTGACTTTGTGCAAAGTTCGAATTCGAAGTGAACATGGACGTGAACATGGACGTAGGCGCCAGTTTAGACGAGGTAAGTACTTGTATAAGATAAGATAGAGTAAGATTAAGAAAATATATAATAATTCATATTGTGCTTTATGTTGTTTCTTTCTTTAATGCCATGCCTCATTCCCGTAAGACTTTCATTCAAAAAAAAGCATAGAAGCATGTCAAAACATGTCTATTGTAATTAAAAAGTAAACTTAATCTACTAATTGAAGCTTAAGTTGTTGGTATTATTTTGACAGTTTTGAATGTCATCCGACTAACTGAAATCATTACATATGTTTTTAGTTGAAGTAAAATACAAGTTAGGAAAATTAAGAACGGTTCGGTATTAATGAAAATATCGGGTAAGATCGGTCAGGCTCATAATATTTATGTGCTTTCGCAAAAGCATGCCGATGGGCATGATTTCAAAGTCAAGTCTATATTTTTGTTATTTCCCGGGGTATCATGGCATTAAAGAAAGAAACAACATAAAGCACAATATGAATTATTATATATTTTCTTAATCTTACTCTATCTTATCTTATACAAGTACTTACCTCGTCTAAACTGGCGCCTACGTCCATGTTCACGTCCATGTTCACTTCGAATTCGAACTTTGCACAAAGTCACGTGGCTGCATGCGTCACACTCAAACCTGGCAAAAAATGCCAGATACGCTCATAACTGGCAAAAAATGCCAGATACATTCATAAGTGGCAAAAAATGCCAGATACGTTCATAACTGGCAAAAAATGCCAGATACGTTCATAAGTGGCAAAAAATGCCAGATACGTTCATAACTGGCAAAAAATGCCAGATACGTTTATAAGTGGCAAAAAATGCCAGATACGTTTATAAGTGGCAAAAAATGCCAGATACGTTCATAACTGGCAAAAAATGCCAGATATGGAGTAAAAAAAGTTCTTTAAAAGACATGGCTCTTCAGGGGCTCCGTAGGCTTTATCGACTCCAAAAGTGTCACCGATTACTTGCAAAAAACTCCCAGACGCATAAAAACGTAAGGCAATCAAAACTTGATCGATCGGGCGAAGGGCATGATTTCGCTTCGTCTTTCGCTTGAGGTCGTCGTCAATGAGACTTGTTATGTAAATAATTGATTCTCTCCCGAACCTATATCTGACACGAAGTTCACTGTCGGTGAAATCATCGATTGGATAGTTATTGAAACGATATTTTCGAGGCCTTCTTGGTCGTACGACAAAATCAAACAACAACGCCGCCATTTTGTTTCAATTAGTTAAACCTGGATTAGCGAGTTAAACTACCTCGATAGGTGGATTAAATTTAACCCACGATTTAAACCTCGATTAGCACTAATCCAGCTTTGAACAACGGGATTTAATCCTGGTTTAAAATTTAAACCTGGATTAGGCTATTTAAACCTGGATTAGCGCTAATCGGGCTTTTGAACAACCGGGCCCAGAGTTGTTCTTAATTAATTATCGTTTCTTGTTTTGTAAGTGTTCTTTTTTTGCTTATTTTAACCATAACTTCTAGAATATACCGTTAGCTTACAAAATGCCGAATTTTAAACTCCATCTCAACCGTCAAAATGTTAAATTTTAAGCCATGTCAACCGTGAAAGTAACCCTACGTTGGAGATTCCCTGTCACGGCATCAAACCTTGATGTCCTGCATAGTGTGGATATAATTGGTAAGGTATGGTAAAATGCCTCTATCAACATCCATATCATGTAAATGTATTATAACCTACAGCCAATATTCGGAGAACAGCAATGATTGTGTCTCATAGACTAATTTACTTAATATATAGCCGATCTTAATTAGATTGGTAGTTTTTGAAAAAAAAAACATGATTTAAATATATTGGTGAGTATTATGTGGTTCTTGAAATATGCAGTATACGTAGCTGCAAATTGAGTACAGTGGCTATAAAAAGGTGTATATGTATAAGTATACACGATTTGAACCGTTTAAGTGACATAAAAGAAACCATAACAATTGATATTAAGCCTAAATCAAAAGAAAACAAAACACAAAGGGTAATATATTGAGATTAAATGCTTTTTTTAAAAAAAACCTGTTATATTAATTATAAACAGCAAACCGTCAAAAGGCCTAGGTAGTATACATATTGATGTCGAATTGATTGACGGATTCATAATAAACTAATTTTAATGAATTTGTACGTTTAACATTTTTTTATTTCTTATTGACTCCTTTTTATGTTTTTCTTTCTAATTATATATAACTATTTCTCGTCAAACCTTCTCGAGCCCTAAAAGCTAAACATATCCAGACTTTTCCAATCGTTATCACCGCCTCCCCTATTAATGCAAGGAACATTCTTTGGATGTTTTCATTGCTTAGTCTTTACTTCCGTGTCACATTTGCCCCAGACAGTGTACAATTTCAGTCGCTGCAGATTACATTACGCGAAGGCTTGTTAATGAATATTCTCAACGATGTACTGTGTTTTTCTTTGCATCTACTTCGCTTTGAGCTTAACAAAAACAAAAGGTACGTAACTTCAAAGTCTATGCAAAGGCTGAGTGTATATCAGTTAGGGATGTATATGATTTCAACCGATAATAACTTAAGCTATGGCGTAACCGAATGTCTAAGGGGTTTCTGGATGGCTTGTTTTGGTGTTAACATCTTTGAGGATGTATTGGCTGCATTCTTGTATATCATATCTTTACATAATGATCGTTTTATTGTATTAACTCTTGTAAAACCATGATTGCCATATTAGAAGGTTTACATAAATAATGTTATATATAAGCAAAATTACAATGCAATCAGTATAGATAAATAAATATTAAATGGTGTAATATGGCAAGGAGGCCTCTGGTATGCATAACCAGCTATGCGTAACCAGCGATAAATTATGTCAATTTTCATAGAGTCCATTAAAATAACAAATACTTTGTATAATAATATTTCCAAAAGTTACAGTCAGCCATCCAAGACTACCCTATTATGTTTTGTTTTGGAAATTTCTAGAATACTTTCACTGTGCATGCTTGGCTTATATTTCCGGGTCTATTTGCCAAAAATGTTTGCTCAATAGCTCCAAAATGCAATCGCTATAGAGCATATTTCTTTAGACTTGTACAAGCTAGTGACTATTTGCAAAGATGTACGGCAGTTTTCTTTGCATCTGCTTTGCTTTGAGTTTAACAAGAACAGAAGGTATGTATTTACCTAAGATATTCCCTGGGGAGCAATTTCAAAGATCTACAGCTATTCTTTTAGTTTATAAACTGTCATAACTTCTTGAATTGTAAACTATAGCCTTGATGGTAAGCAATGCTGATCTCATGGTCTAATCATAAAAAAAATGGCATTTTGTTGGTAGTCGTATGTTCTCTTGTCTAAACGGCGAGATTAATAGAGCGTAGTCGAAATTTATATTCATTGATATAGGCTTTTCTTTTTCATAACTAAAACGTTTGGCTTGAGTTTTGCATTGAATTGTTTCAATGATTTTTAGTGTTTTTCTTAAATTATATATAAATCAAAAAAATTAAATAAATTGGAAACCAAGGGTAACCTTGAATGGAAAAAATTCATATTTTTATTCAAATCAAATCAGATCTCATTTAGGTGAATTCAATTTAATATTTTAAAGTTAATTCAATTACATACATGGTACCCAAAATATTTGAAAAAAGATATTATCTTGATTATCTACCCGCATGTGTAGGACTTACACTCTCCGTACTTGACTTACTTGAAGTGAAATAACATTTAATCAAATTGTATATTGAAGGTTACATGCAATCGAAATTGTATTTATTTTGATATCTAATTCAGTGCTTTATTTTTTTGTACGTAGTTTTAAAACGTCAACAAGTTCTAGCATTCGTCTTGTTTACATCCTCTCATGCAAACACACTTCTTGGCCAAATAAGGGAGTACGTACTATATCAATTATTTTATAAACTACTGTATTGACTGATTAGGATTGTAGATTCCTTTTTGTGTTCATTGTCATTAAATGTGTGCTTGTGTGGCTAATTATTGAGTTTATTTGCTCTTCATAGTCGAGTAGCTCCTTGCATCCGGCCACCACTTTTTTATAAGTAATTTTAAAACGGAAACAAGTTATATTATTCATCTTACTGCTGTTAAATCACATGTTTACATTATACCATGCGAACATAACTCTTGACCCATAAGATCGTGCGTACTAGGTTAATTATTTTATAAAATACTGGATCAAAAATTTTCATTTATGTATTCATTTATCCATTCATCCCTTTGTTATTTCCTCCGTTCACTCATTTATTTTTTCATCAGCCCAGAAATCCAAGGTTTTATTAGCTCATTTACTGATTATATATGTGTTCATTTATAAATAAATAATTTTCCTTTTTGTGCTGATTATCTCAGTGAATGTGTTCTTCGATGACAAATTCATGTTTTTTTGTTCTCCTTAATCGAGTTGATCTTTGCATTAAGCTACGATTTGCTTTGTTTTTGTAACAGCAGTATAATAAAAATTGGAACGAGCATGACAAGCAGGCACTTCGTGAGACTAAATATTAATTAAATTAGTTCAATACGAACTAGATGTACTGCCTCTTAAAGTTCTTGATTGTTTCTCTAGTATGCGCAACCAGCTATAAATTATGTCACCATGTTAAATTTTCATAGAGTCCAATAAAATAACAATTACTTTGTATAAGAATGTTTCCAAAAATCAAAAGCTACAATCAGCCATCCAAGACATACTCTATTATATTTTTGTTTTGGAAATGTCTAGAATACTGAGCATGCTTTGCTTATATTTCCGGGTCTATTTGCCAAAAACGTTTGCTCAATAGCTCCAAAATGCAATCGCTACAGAACACATTTTTTTAAGACTTGTTAGTGACTATTTGCAAAGATGTACGGCAGTTTTCTTTGCATGTGCTTTGCTTTGAGTTTAGCAAGAACGGAAGGTATGTTTTTACAAAAATAATGAATGCTGGATGCATAGTTTAAGCAACTTTTTATCATTGCATGATTAACTAACAACGTAACTATAAATTTCTTTCCTGATGAGTAATTTCGATCGAAAAACTATTCCTTATAACCAATTTGGATGGTCTATTTACTTCAAGTTTGAAAACTGTCAAATTACCTAAGATATTCACTTGGGAGCAATTTCAAAGATCTACAGCTATTCTTTTAGTTTATAAACTGCCATAGCTTCTTGTTAACGATAAGCAATAGCCTTGATGGTTAGCAATGCTGATCTCACGGTCTAATTATAAAAAAAATAATATTATTTTGTTGGTAGTCGTATATTATCTTGTTTAAACGGCGAGATCAATAGAGTGTGGTCGAAATTTACACTCATTGATATAGGCTTTTCTTTTTCATAATTATGTAATTTAGCTCGAGTTTTGTATTGAATTGTTTAAATGATTTTTAATGTTTTTCTTAAAGTATATATATATATATATATATATATATATATATATATATATATATATATATATATATATATATATATATATATGTATATATATAAATAATAATGATAATAATAATAATAATAATAATAATGATAATAATAATAATAATAATAATAATAATAATAATAATAATAATAATAATAATAATAATAATAATAATAATAGATAAGAAGATATCTGCTTTTAATATATATGCAGTTCCAGTAATACGATACACGGCTGGAATAATAAATTGGACAAAAGAAGAACTCCATTCACTAGACACAAAGACACGAAAGTTAGTCACAATACATCGAGGCTTGCATCCACGTGCTGATGTAGACCGTATCTACCTTTCAAGATCTATAGGGAGAAGAGGGCTTAAAGCTATTGAAGACACTGTAAGAGAGGAAGAGCTTTCCTTGAAAGAATATGTCAGAAAAAATGAAACTCTACGGACTATCGTAAGAGAAGTTATAGTAGAATCAGAAGAGACCAAAAAGCAATACCATCAACGCAGGAGTAAGGAAAGACTTGAAAGATACAAAGAGAAGCCTTTACACGGACGCTACATTAAGACATGCGGAGATAAGATGGACCAGGAGAGCACTTGGCTTTGGTTGAACAAAGGAGACCTCAAAATTGAGACGGAAGGACTACACATCGCTGCGCAAGACCAATCACTACCAACAAACTACATGAAAAGTAAATACAATAACAATGAATCATCGCTATGCCGATTGTGTAAAAAACAAACGGAAACAGTGGACCACTTGGTAGCTGGATGCGAAGTCTTAGCTGGAAAAGATTACAAAGACAGACACGACAAAGTTGCAAGTACCAAACATTGGCATCTATGTAGAAAACACAACATACAATGCACAGCAGAGAATTGGTGGGATCACAACCCCGAGATCGAAAGTAGTAGAAAACGAAAACACCAATATTCTATGGGACTTCAATATATACACTGACAAGAAAATTGAAGCAAGAAGACCGTACATTTTTGTCATTGATAAGAACAAGAAGGTGGAGCTGATTGACATCTCAGTACCTAAAGACTGTAGGATTGATGTGAAGGAGAGGGAAAAGATAGAAAAATACCAAGACCTAAGAATAGAACTTGAAAGGCTATGGGAGATGAAGACCATAGTAGTACCAATAGTAATAGGATCGCTAGGAACCATATCGAAAAACTTTAAAGACCATATTCAAAGACTTGAACTTAATAACATAAGCGTTTTAGATTTACAAAAATCTGTTCTTTTAGGCACGGCACATATATTAGGAAAGGTGTTTCAGCTCTCAGGAGCCGGGTAGGATCCCGAGCTGAAGCTAGATCTATACCAGTAAAACATTGTAAAAAAGGATTATTTTACTGTGAAATAAAGAAATAATAATAATAATAATTCTATAAGGCTAACATGACGAGCTTAGGACGACTTCGGATTTCTCAGCAGGGACTATGTGATATCACTTTAATCTCATTTAGATATTTACATTTGAAGTGTATTTGTTGACAGGAGGTTGTCATTAAAGTCAAAAGTTCTATAAGATTAAACTGAAATATTAGCTCAGTTATAAGCATGACAAAATTCCCGCCAAAACCCTCTATGTATTCGTCGATCGTACAGGCAAGATGATGGTCGACTAGAGACGTGTTTGGCTGTCTTCTTAGGGTTATTGGATCAAAACTAGAACTTGAAAGATGATGGTATCCACTTGTTATTGATATATATGTAGTTATAAACTTAGTCGATTCATAAAATCATGATGATTAGAGCATTTTAGTAGTGAGATCTCAAGAGTTATGGCGGGAAGACGGACAATTCGTGCCACCAACGTTTCAGCGCAAAAATCACGGCCATGACGGCCAATTTTGTTTATTATGGTAGCTTATGGGCAATTGTATAATGGCAAACAATTGGATTCTGCCCTATTTGATATTTTAAAGAGATATTGGTTCTAAATCAAAGTGATGTAGATTCATAAATATAATAATTATTTAGTCATGCATCTGCCGGTCTGACTTAGTTGCTTTCTTGGGTATTTGTTCACCTGTAAGCACTGGTATTAGGCTGGGGCAGGCTCAATATATTCATATATAATAATTTCATATAGTTATCTGCCTGTCTTATTCAGTTGCTTTCTTGGGCATTTATTTACCCGAATGCACTGGTATTAGGCTGGGGCAGGCTCAATATATATATTCATATATAATAATTTCATATAGTTATCTGCCTGTCTTATTCAGTTGTTTGCTTGGGTATTTATTTACCTGTAAGCACTGGTATTAGGCTGGGGCAAGCTTAGAATAACTAAAATATATTTGATATACTATAATTTCGTATAATAGTTATCTGCCTGTCTTATTCAGTTGTTTGCTTGGGTATTTATTTACCTGTAAGCACTGGTATTAGGCTGGGGCAGGCTTAGAATAACTAACGTTAACATATCTTCGATATGCTATAATTTCATATAATATAGATATCTGTCTGTCTGATTCAGCTGTTTGCTTGGGTATTTATTTACCTGTAAGCACTGGTATTAGGCTGGGGCAAGCTTAGAATAACTAAAATATCTTCGATATACTATAATTCATATAATAGTTATCTGCCTGTCTTATTCAGTTGTTTGCTTGGGTATTTATTTACCTGTAAGCACTGGTATTAGGCTGGGGCAGGCTCATTATATTGATACATAATAATTTCATATAATAGTCTATAATAGTAATCTGCCTGTCTAGTTTAGTTTTACAAAATGATTTTTGTCGGTCAATTAATTTACTTTCGCAATAATTCTAAAAACACTGCACGCCAAACTGAGTCAATGGAGCAGTGAGTATTAAAAAACAGTTACAATATAATAAAGAAAAATAGTTCTAGAAAATAATCATTTTTTTCACATCCTATGTAACTATTTTTCAGGGAATTATTCACCATTTATCATTGTATCAAATGGTTGTATTCTGACCAAGTTCAAAAGCTACGTAAATAGATTTAGTTTTCTTGCTGAATGATATGATGATACTTATGACGCCCCGCCTCGAAGTTGTGGTCATTATCCGAATGGAGAACGAGAGTTATGTTACACGATCTATTGTTTTTATGAGCTTGGCACCCCACAGATTAGGGCATATTTTCTGCCCTAATCTGTAGGATACCAAAATCCAAAGTCGTCCTAAGCTCGTCATGATAGATATAATACAGTCATTAATTAATTAATGTTTAAATATTGCCACATACCTAGAACTTAGAAAACTGACTATTCCTATGTAATTTTGGATGCTGAGTTCAAATTTGCGCGTTATTACTCCTCAAAATGAATTTCAGGGGGGTTAATTTCAATTTCTAATTTTCTTCGAGCTTTGCTCGGGGCGACATTTTGACCAAAACATGTAGACCCAATAGATTTGTTGACTAACTATACTTTGGCAAAGAAACTATCTCCCTGTGACTCTTGTAAGATGCTTTTAAAAAAAAACGTCCTTTTTAGGAGGGGGAATGGGGACGAATTACCTTAAAATACCCCTTAACACCATCCATCGAAAACATTTTCACTACCCGCGACTCATATTTGTGACCGAATCATGCTAAGGAATCAGGAAATCAAGCAAAAATTCAGATATCTTCAATATGTTGTCTGTTATTAAATTAAATGCTCCTTTATTCTATAAGGCTAATATAGATATAATACAGTCATTAAATAATTAATGTTTAAATATTGCCACATACCTAGAACTTAGAAAACTGACTATTCCTATGTAATTTTGGATGCTGAGTTCAAATTTGCGCGTTATTACTCCTCAAAATGAATTTCAGGGGGGTTAATTTCAATTTCTAATTTTCTTCGAGCTTTGCTCGCATCATGCCGAAGCGACATTTTGACCAAAACATGTAGACCCAATAGATTTGTTGACTAACTATACTTTGGCAAAGAAACTATCTCCCTGTGACTCCTGTAAGATGCTTTTAAAAAAACCCGTCCTTTTTAGGAGGGGGAATGGAGACGAATTACCTTAAAATACCCCTTAACACCATCCATCGAAAACATTTTCACTACCCGCGACTCATATTTGTGACCGAATCATGCTAAGGAATCAGGAAATCAAGCAAAAATTCAGATATCTTCAATATGTTGTCTGTTATTAAATTAAATGCTCCTTTATTCTATAAGGCTAATATAGATATAATACAGTCATTAATTAATTAATGTTTAAATATTGCCACATACCTAGAACTTAGAAAACTGACTATTCCTATGTAATTTTGGATGCTGAGTTCAAATTTGCGCGTTATTACTCCTCAAAATGAATTTCAGGGGGGTTAATTTCAATTTCTAATTTTCTTCGAGCTTTGCTCGCATCATGCCGAAGCGACATTTTGACCAAAACATGTAGACCCAATAGATTTGTTGACTAACTATACTTTGGCAAAGAAACTATCTCCCTGTGACTCCTGTAAGATGCTTTTAAAAAAACCCGTCCTTTTTAGGAGGGGGAATGGAGACGAATTACCTTAAAATACCCCTTAACACCATCCATCGAAAACATTTTCACTACCCGCGACTCATATTTGTGACCGAATCATGCTAAGGAATCAGGAAATCAAGCAAAAATTCAGATATCTTCAATATGTTGTCTGTTATTAAATTAAATGCTCCTTTATTCTATAAGGCTAATATAGATATAATACAGTCATTAATTAATTAATGTTTAAATATTGCCACATACCTAGAACTTAGAAAACTGACTATTCCTATGTAATTTTGGATGCTGAGTTCAAATTTGCGCGTTATTACTCCTCAAAATGAATTTCAGGGGGGTTAATTTCAATTTCTAATTTTCTTCGAGCTTTGCTCGCATCATGCCGAAGCGACATTTTGACCAAAACATGTAGACCCAATAGATTTGTTGACTAACTATACTTTGGCAAAGAAACTATCTCCCTGTGACTCCTGTAAGATGCTTTTAAAAAAACCCGTCCTTTTTAGGAGGGGGAATGGAGACGAATTACCTTAAAATACCCCTTAACACCATCCATCGAAAACATTTTCACTACCCGCGACTCATATTTGTGACCGAATCATGCTAAGGAATCAGGAAATCAAGCAAAAATTCAGATATCTTCAATATGTTGTCTGTTATTAAATTAAATGCTCCTTTATTCTATAAGGCTAATATAGATATAATACAGTCATTAATTAATTAATGTTTAAATATTGCCACATACCTAGAACTTAGAAAACTGACTATTCCTATGTAATTTTGGATGCTGAGTTCAAATTTGCGCGTTATTACTCCTCAAAATGAATTTCAGGGGGGTTAATTTCAATTTCTAATTTTCTTCGAGCTTTGCTCGCATCATGCCGAAGCGACATTTTGACCAAAACATGTAGACCCAATAGATTTGTTGACTAACTATACTTTGGCAAAGAAACTATCTCCCTGTGACTCCTGTAAGATGCTTTTAAAAAAAAACGTCCTTTTTAGGAGGGGGAATGGGGACGAATTACCTTAAAATACCCCTTAACACCATCCATCGAAAACATTTTCACTACCCGCGACTCATATTTGTGACCGAATCATGCTAAGGAATCAGGAAATCAAGCAAAAATTCAGATATCTTCAATATGTTGTCTGTTATTAAATTAAATGCTCATTCCTGCATTGCATGCTGGGAAATTCTGTAAAAAATGGAAAGGGGATAGCCCTATTTTTCATATTTTATCTTTTTATTAAGTGTCAAGCCACTCTCTCCTACTAAGACAATTTTGCGTTTGTCATGTTTTTGTTAAGTCATAACTTCCAAATATGGCTTAGTAGGAGAGATATTTTATTAAATTGCTGATTCCCAAAGATCTCTCACGCTAGCTTTATTCACATGTGAGATCACCCGGCTAATTTCTTTTAGAAAGTGGAATCCCTGCATTCAGGCTTAATGATGCCCATCATGCAGTTGCAATTGATGTAAGATGGCTGTTAAAAGAGTAAATCATACATATGATGTACGGCTTCAACATTTAGTTGAATTGTGATAGATTTAATATTAACGTCTCAAACTCGAGCTTAGAATTGCAATCGGTATACAACAATTCGGCAAGGTTGCTACAATAAAATACAAAATACAATCATTAATTGTATGACTTCCAAAAATACGAAAGTGAATATACTTACAAAAAGTCGTAGCTCTGTGATGGTTTTAAACGGTGCACGATTAAACTATACAAAAATACACTCTTTATACTACTTGAGCAGAAACAACGAAATTAGAACAAAAGACCGGATAACTAATTTCTTACTTGAATGAAACAACTGACATATACAAAACAAAAGTTCGTTTTGGTGCAATTGTGCACCAGCAGTACAGTTTAATATGAAATGTTTATCAATGCGAACAGGCTGTACATGAATCGACTTTACAGTTTTAGTAGTTCGTAGACATATTTTGAACATTTCAATGCATATGTAATGACTAACCTCCTTTATCAATATGTAAACACATTCCCATAGGCATCTATTAGCTCTGTATGTCGTTTGTTAGTGTAACTCCAGCTCTTTTGACCCATATTTCCGAAGGAAACCGTTGATCGCCATATGTTTATTTACAAATATACCCATTTGGGACCCCATGTTTGGGGGGCGTTTTTAATCGACCTCGTTCTTATGCTAACTTTTTAATGTCACGCAATATTTGTACGTTTGCTCGGGATTTTTTTTTTCAAAATCGCTTTTAATCTTCCAACTGATTTAATAGAACTTGAAAAGGCCATATTAAGAATATTTTTGTTTAGAGACCGCATGCTCACGATAAATTAGTAAACAAAAGCAATCAATAAAAAAATAAGCATTTTAGTAATGTATTTACTAATTTAATAATGCTTTATTCTATTTTTTCCTCATGGTGTAAAGTTGATAATTCTTCAAGCTTTAATTATAAAGAAGTTTCGGAACATTCTTTTGAAAATCTCCTTATCCAAAGCAAATTAACACAAAACAAATCAACACAAACTGTGTAAAATGTCTTTTTTAAAAGGACCAGCTCTATTTGCATTGATCTCAGAGTGGTCGTTAACGAGAGTTTTGAGTGTAAAGAGTTTTGATGATGAAGCAAACCTCTATATTAGCCTTTGCGGTATAAGCTTGTAATAATAATAATAATAATAATAATAATAATAATAATAATAATAATAATAATAATAATAATAATAATAATAATAATAATAATAATAATAATAATAATAATAATAACAAATTGGAAACCAAGGGTAACCTTGAAAGGAAAACATTCATATTTTTATTAAAATCAAATTTAATCTCATTTTTAAAAGTGAATTCAATTTAATATTTTAAAGTTAATTCAATGACATTCATGGTACCCAAAACTGATCTGAAAAATATTCAAAAAAACTGATCTTATTGTCTATCATCATGTGTAGGACTTACACTCCCCGTACTTGAATTACATTAAATGAAATAACATTCAATTATGTTGTTTATTGAATGTTAATCATAATTATTATTATTTTTTTTCATCTCTAATTTAGTGCTTTATTTTTTTTGTACGAAGTTTTAAAACGTAAACAAGTTTTAGCATTCATCACAGTCCATGCGAAAAGCAAATAGTTGTATACGACTATTTGCAAAATTGAAAGTAATGTTCAATCAACCATCCAAATCTCTTTTATTGGTAATCATTTTTTACTGTTCATAATTATGAAGCTTTGTTCGGTACGTTGTTCCTTTTTTTCTAAATAGTGATTCGGTGTTTTTTTTTCTTATATATTAATACTCAATACAATAGAAAACCAAAGGAAAGCTTGATTGGAAAACATTGATATTTTGATTCAAATCAAATCAACTTTTATTTAAAAAAAAATTGATTTAATATATTTATTTAATAATCAATGACTTTTTTAATTTGCTCTTCTTAATCGAGTTGATTATTGCATTAAGATACGATTGGCTTTGTTTTTGTAATATAAGTATAACAAAAAATAAAAACAAGCATGACAAGGTGAGCAGGCACTGCGTGAGATTAAACATTAATTAAATTGGTTCATTACGAACTAGATGTACCAAACATTAAAGTTCTTGATTTTGTTTCCAGTATGCGAAACCAGCTATAAATTATGTCACCATGTATAATTTTCATGTTCATTAAAATAACAAATACTTTGTATAAGAATATTTCCAAATGCTACAGTCAGCCATCCAAGACTACACTATTATGTTTTGTTTTAGAAAGTTCTAGAATACTTTCACTGTGCATGCTTGGCTTATTTTTCCGGGTCTATTTACCAAAAACTTTTGCTCAATAGCTCCAATAATGCAATCGCTACAGAACACATTTCTTTAAGGCTTTTTAGCAAAGATGTACTGCAGTTTTCTTTGCATCTGCTTTGCATTGAATTTAGCAAGAACAGAAGGTATGTTTTTACAAAAATAATGAAAACTCTGGATAAATCGTTTAAGTAAATGTTTTTTTTTTTATTGATAAACTATCGTAACGATAATTGCATTTATTGATTAGTAATTTTCATAGAAAAACTATTCCTTATGACCAACTTGGATGGTCTATTTACTTCAGGTTTGTAAACTGTCAGTGTCAAGTTACCTAAGATATTCACTTGGGAGCAATTTCAATAGCCTGCATAGCTGGCCCTGTTCAAAGCTCTACAGCACTTCGTTTAGTTTATAAACTGCCATACTTTATTGTAAACGATACGCAATAGCCTTAATGGTTAGCAATGCTGATCTCATGGTCTAATCATAAAAAAATAATGGTATTTTGTTGGTAGTCGTATATTCCCTTGTCTTACACGGCGAAATCAATAGAGCGTAATCGAAATTTATATTCCTTGCTATTAATTAGGCTTTTCTTTTTTTATAATTATAAAATTTGGCTCGAGTTTTGCATTGAATTGTTTCAATGATTTTTAGTTTTTTTTTTTTTTTCAAAAAAAATACATATTAAACCACGGGTAACCTTGAATGGAAAACATTCATATTTTTATTCAAATCAAATCAGATCTCATTTAAGTGAATTCAATTTAATATTTTAAAGTTAATTCAATTACATACATGGTACCCAAAATATATAAAAAAAGATATTTTCTTGATTGTCTATCCTCAGGTGTAGGACTTACACTCTCAGTAATTGACTTACTTGAAGTGAAATTACATTCAATCAAATTGTATATTGAAAGTTACATGTAAGCATAATTATATTTTCTTTCATCTCTAATTCAGTGCTTTATTTTTTGTACGAAGTTTTAAAACGCAACAAGTTCTAGCAATCATCTTGTTTACATCCTCTCATGCAAACACACTTCTTGGCCAAATAAGGGAGTACGTACTATATCAATTATTTTATAAACTACTGTATTGACTGATTAGGGTTGTAGATTCCTTTTTGTGTTCATTGTCATTAAATGTGTGCTTGTGTGGCTAATTATTGAGTTTATTTGCTCTTCATAGTCGAGTAGCTCCTTGCATCCGGACACCACTTTTTTATAAGAAATTTTAAAACGGAAACAAGTTATATTATTCATCTTACTGCTGTTAAATCACATGTTTACATTATACCATGCGAACATAACTCTTGACCCATAAGATCGTGCGTACCAGGTTAATTATTTTATAAAATACTGGATTAAAAATTTTCTATTCATTTATGTATTCATTTATCCATTCATCCCTTTGTTATTTCCTCCGTTCACTCATTTATTTTTTCATCAGCCCAGAAATCCAAGGTTTTATTAGCTCATTTACTGATTATATATGTGTTCATTTATAAATAAATAATTTTCCTTTTTGTGCTGATTATCTCAGTGAATGTGTTCTTCGATGACAAATTCATGTTTTTTTGTTCTCCTTAATCGAGTTGATCTTTGCATTAAGCTATATCTACGATTTGCTTTGTTTTTTGTAACAGCAGTATAATAAAAATAGGAACGAGAATGACAAGCAGGCACTGCGTGAGACTAAATATTAATTAAATTAGTTCAATACGAACTAGATGTACGAAACATTAAAGCTTTTGAATGTTTCTCTAGTATATATGCGCAACCAGCTATAAATTATGTCACCATGTCAATTTTCCTAGAGTCCATTAAAATAACAAATACTTTGTATAACAATATTTTCAAAAATCAAAAGCTACAATCAGCCATCCAAGACTACATTATCATATTTTTGTTTTGGAAATGTCTAGAATACTTTCACTGCGCATGCTTGGCTTATATTTCCGGGGCTATTTGCCAAAAAAGGCTGCTCAATAGCTCCAAAATGCAATCGCTACAGAACACATTTCTTTAAGACTTGTTAGTGACTATTTGCAAAGATGTACGACAGTTTTCTTTGCATCTGCTTTGCTTTGAGTCTAGCAAGAACGGAAGGTATGTAATTACAAAAATAATGAATGCTGGATGCATAGTTTAAGCAACTTTTTATCATTGCATGGTAAACTATCGCAACTATAAATTTCTTTCTTGATTAGTAATTTCGATAGAAAAAATATTCCTAATAACCAATTTGGATGGTCTATTTACTTCAAGTTTGAAAACTGTCAAAATACCTAAGATATTCACTTGGGAGCAATTTCAAAGATCTACAGCTATTCTTTTAGTTTACAACCTGCCATAACCTTTTGTAAACGATAAGCAATAGCCTTGATGGTTAGCAATGCTGATCTCATGGTCTAATCATAAAAAAATAATGGTATTTTGTTTGTAGTCGTATATTCTGTTGTTTAAACGGCGAGATCAGTAGAACGTAACGTAATCCAAATTTACACTCATTGATATAGGCTTTTCTTTTTCATAATTATATAATTTGGCTCGAGTTTTGTATTGAAATGTTTAAAAGTTTTTTTTAAATGTTTTTCTTAATATATATATATATATATATATATATATATATATATATATATATATAAATAATAATAATAATAATAATAATAATAATAATAACAAATTGGAAACCGAGGGTAACCTTAAATGGAAAACATTCATATTTTTATTAAAATCAAATTATTCTCATTTTTAAAAGTGAATTCAATTTAATATTTTAAAGTTAATTCAATGACATTCATGGTACCCAAAACTGATTTGAAAAATATTAAATATTAAATATTATTGTCTATCATTAGGCGTAGGACTTACACTCCCCTTACTTAAATTACTGGAAATAAAATAACATTCAATTATGTTGTTTATTGAAAGTAATTAATCATAATTATTATTATTATTATTTTTTCATTTCTAATTTAGTGCTTTATTTTTTTTGTAGGAAGTTTTAAAACGTAAACAAGTTTTAGCATTCATGCATGCAAATAGCAAATAGTTGTATACGACTATATTTAAAAAATTGAAAGTAATGTTCAGTCAACCATCGAAGTCTTTTTTATTGGTAATCGTTTTTTACTGTTCATAATTATGAAGCTTTGTTCGGTACGTTCTTCATTTTTTTCTAAATAGTGATTCGGTGTTTTTTTTTTCTTCTTATATATTAATACTCAATACAATAGAAAACCAAAGGAAAGCTTGATTGGAATTCGAAAACATTGATATTTTGATTAAAATCGAATCAACTTTTATTTAAAAAAAATTGATTTAATATCTTTATTTAATAATCAATGACTTTTTTTGCTCTTGTTAATCGAGTTGATTATTGAATTAAGATACGATTGGCTTTGTTTTTGTAATATAAGTATAACAAAAAATAAAAACAAGCATGACAAGGTGAGCAGGCACTGCGTGAGATTAAACATTAATTAAATTGGTTCATTACGAACTATAGATGTACCAAACATTAAAGCTCTTGATTGTTTCTCCAGTATGCGAAACCAGCTATAAATTATGTCACCATGTTCAATTTTCATAGAGTTCATTAAAATAACAATACTTTCTATAAGAATATTTCCAAAAATCAAAAGCTACAGTCAGCCATCCGAGACTACACTATTATGTTTTGTTTTAGAAATTTCTAGAATACTTTCACTGTGCATGCTTGGCTTATATGTCCGGGTCTATTTGCCAAAAACGTTTGCTCATTAGCTTCAAAATGCAATCGCTACAGAACAAATTTCTTGTAAATGACTATTTGCTATTTGGTTTAAGCAACTTTTTTTTATTGATAAACTATTGTAAAGATAAATTTATTTCTTGATTAGTAATGTTGATAGAACAAATCTTCCTAATACTGACCCAATCAATTTGGATGGTCTATTTACTTCAAGTTTGTAAACTGTCAAATTACCTAAGATATTCACTTTGGGAGCAACTTCAAAGGTCTACAGGACTTCCTTTAGTTTAGAACCTGCCATAACTTCTTGTAAACGATACGAAATTTAAGCCTTGAAGATTAGCAATGCTGATCTCATGATCTAATCATAAACAATAATGGTATTGTGTTGGTAGTCGTATATATTCTTTTGTCTAAACGGCGAAGTCAATAGAGCGTAATCGAAATTTATATTCCTTGATATTAGGCTTTTCTTTTTTTTATAATTATAAAAGTTGGCTCGAGTTTTGCATTGAATTGTTTGAAGTATTTTTAGTGTTTTTTTTTTTCTTAAATTGTAAATAAAAAAATTAAAAATTAATTGGAAACCAAGGGTAACCTTAAATGGAAAACATTCATATTTTATTCAAATCGAATCAGATCTCATTTAAGTGAAATCAAAAACGAATAAAAAACTGCATTATTCCAAGTAGTCAAATTATAACAACTTTACCTTATTCCTAGCAAATGTAGACAGTTTCTTTCAATGTCACTTCTAGTTAGATTAATTCTTAGTACAATTTCACTTAATACTAGTAAGTTTGATAAATGTAAATAACTATAAAAAAAAATACAGACTGGCCGATAGTCTGGCCGCCATGTTTTTTTTTCAACACAGGGATCCCATTCATTTTCCGTGTGTTACAACACAGGAAGCCCATTTTTTTTGGAAAAACGAAAACGAAAAATTGAAGATTTTTGTTTTTTGTCCTGAAAAGCGGGGATTGTTTTAATGTTCCGAAATTCTACATTACGATAAATAGGAAATTTCCAATACTTTTTTGATGCGGCCAGGAGAGTCTACCTCAACGAGGAACTTTCTCATGACACATGTGGATCTACGCATGCTCGTTTTTTGTCAGCGGTTCATCTTGGACGTCCGTGTCTTGTATGTAAGTATTGCATGAATTCATTCTGCTTTAATGGTATTCCCTAATGGTTAAGCATTCAACTAATTACTGTTTTAATTTCAAATCAATTTTGAGGTAAGTGCTGTTTTAAAACTTAATGAGAAAACTATTTTTATTTCGTGCTTAAATTTCGTATTTCGTCTGCAATTTATTTTAAACATTACGTTTTCTTGACACAAAAAACAGGCACAATATTCTCTGTAAATTAGCTCAGTTGTCCCTTGATGCCGGTCTATTCTATCTTATATGTTATTCTGAATAGTGATTAAAAGGGAAAAGAAGAAGTTATGAAACAAACTGTTATTCTGACGATAATATAGCCTGTAAAACAGGCGTTCTTTCGGGTTTTTGGGAAAATCGGGTTTTGGGCTTCCTGTGTTGAACGTTCAACACACGAAGCCCAAAACCCGATTTGTCCCAAAAACCCAAAAGAACGCCTGTTTTAAAAGGAAAAATTAATCATAGTGACACACAAAGCAATACAAAATTAAAATGGATTGACTTTCATGAAACAGGAATTAAAATTCTAGGTATCCACTTCTCGCATAATGCGGAATATAGTAATAAAAATAATTATGAACGAATTTTACAAAACCTTAAAACAACACTTGCTATCTGGAAAGCTCGCCCTCTAACACCAATAGGAAGATTTCAAATAGTTAAATCGTTAGGTCTATCAAAAATTAAATATGTATGCTCATGCTTGGGAGCCAGTGAAGCCTTTATAAAAATTGTGAAATCCGAGATTGTTAATTTTGTCTGGAATGGAAAGAAGCCAAAAATTAAGTATAAAACTCTGATTGGAAACTATGAAGACGGAGGGTTAAAATTCCCAGACTTTGATTGTATAGTAAAGGCTAATCTCTTTAAATGGGCAATTAGGTTAATGGATGATACATATATGTATTGGAAAGCCTTGCCTTGGTCTAAATTACAATCTTTAGGTGGAATCGCTTGTATCAGAGAAAATTTCAAATTCTTAAAACTACCCAAAAGCATGCCAAGTTTTTATTATAATGCGTTAAAGGTCTGGTCGGAGTTAAGTTTCACAAAAGAAATAAATGAACCTTGTCAAATCTTAAGACAATCTTTGTGGAATAATATTCATATTGAGTTTGTAGCAGATAGATTTCATTTAGAACGTTTTATTTCAAAGAATAGTTTTCAGATTTGGGACCTATGGGACCCTAAAAATGGATTCAGTTGGGAGTATGCAATAAAAAAAGGATTAAGCAATGTGGATTGGTTAACTTGGATGGGCTTGATAAAATCTATCCCAGCAAATTGGAAGAGTATACTGACAGTAAATAGGGAGAACAATTATAAGGAATCTATCCTGAAAAGGCAAATAGAGATATTTAATAGATCTCTCTCTATTGATAAAATTAGCACGAAACATATATATAGCAAATTAATAGAAAAGAGCACCTCTCCTCCTACATCGGTAAAACGGTGGGAAAAGGTTCTACAAATTAGTATTAATTGGAATGAAATATTCACTCACATTCACAGGATAACAATTGATGTTAAATTAAGGTGGTTTCACTACCGATTCTTAATGAACATTTTGTATGTAAATAAGCATCTGTTTAAGTTTAAAATTATAGACTCTCCACTATGTTCATATTGTAACATAGAAATAGAATTGATAGAACATTTATTTGTATATTGTAATATCTCCTCTAGATTGTATGAGGATATAACTATCTGGATAAAAGAATATGGGATTGATTTCCCAAAATTAGAACTTCCATTACTATTATTAGGCTCAAATCAGAACGAAAATGAAATATTGGTTGACTTCCTCCTTTTGTTGTATAAAGTATATGTATACAATAACAGGGGTAAACTTAATAATTTAACAATTCACGGCTTCAAAGCTTATGTCAAGCTAAATGAACGTATAGAATACGAAATAGCAAAGATATGTAATCGCCTTCCTACACATTTTGATAAATTTAAAGTCTTTGTAAACAGTTGAAATAGTTTATATTAGTTATTAGTGTATATTTATTCTGTAATTTTAAGGAACGTTTATTACCAAATAAAGGCATTAAAAAAATAAAAAATAAAAAAAATTAAAATAAAATAAAAAATTAAAAAAATTAAAAAAAAAAATGGAACCAAAAAATATTAATTATTACGAAGAAACTGAGCAAATAAGTATTTGAAAATATAAAAGAAAGAAAAAAAAAAGACCAAAAAAAAAGAAGAAGAAAAAAGGATGTCATTGGGATTCGAACTCCCGACCTCCGGGCTTATCGGTAGCTTGTCGAATCTCGTAATGCCTTTGCCGAAAGGTATGATTGGTTTAAAACGCGACATGGACAGCCTATTACTAATAATAATCAAGAACACGAAAATGTCTGCATTTTATATCTCGCTTTGCACCGTGTGCTTGCAGCAAGTAATTATTTGCCACATCGAGGGTTACTTGTAACAACTAACTAAAATATGTGCTTTTTACTCGGTGCAAGCACACGGTGCGCAGAGAGTTGTAAAATGCAAACAGTTTCATGCTCTTTGTTCTTGGTTACACTTTCAATAATATTTGAAGTTAGTAATAGAAGACAAACTAACAAAAAGGATAGAGGAATTTGGAATTGAGCGGTCATGTACGATCCACATCAAGATGACACGAGAGGCGTTGAGGCGAAGTCCGACTAACAGTGAGATAAAGCTCCTGCAGATTATCGATGTATAGTATTTATAAAACGTTGTACAACGATCGCCGCTGCTTTTACAATGTCAGTTGTTTCAATTGTATCAAATATTTAATAAAAGTTGCACTAATATTTGATTATTTGACTTTATTATATTGTACAATTAATAAATTTTAGCATGATCCTAGTTCGTTTCGGTGGTGTTTCGTCTCGGTGTTTCGCTTCGGTGTACCCTGCGAGCAGAGATTCCTTTCTCTTACCTGGAACGACGAGGAAAGAAACCTCTGCCGGTACCCGATAATTACATGCACTTTTCTGGATGTAAACTAAACTGGTTTAAAACCGGTTTTCTTGTCTACGTCACTGTCACGTCACGAGTTTCCGCTGACTTTGATTGCTGGCTCGTTCTCTCTTCGATAATGGCGGGTGTTCGCATCACTCGTCGAGAACTCGAACATTCAGTGACTTTTTGTCTGAACAAAATCGTTAATTCAAGCATCAAAAAATTAACAGAACATCAGTTTGATGCTCTTTTTTCTCTTATGTGTCGACATGATACAATTGTCAATCTTCCTACTGGTCACGGCAAGTCATTAATCTACCAACTCGCTCTCTTGACTGCTTCGCATTTGGCGACTAAAGAAAAGTCAAGCTACCCTTCCCCGCCAGTTATTCTTGTGGTATCTCCTCTTAACTCATTAATAGATGATCAGATCGCCTCATGCAGTCGCCTTGGTTTAAAGGCATGCAAGCTTGACTCAGCTTCTTTTGGTCAGGCGAAAGATTGTTCAATTTGCTACACAAGCCCTGAAGTCCTTGTAACATCAGAATGTTTAAATCTTGTTCAAGAACTCGGAGATCGCTTGCTTGCAGTTGTAGTAGATGAGTCGCATTGTACCGTGAATTGGTAAGTTTACCATTTGATTGACTTTGCTTTATGTGTATTTTGATGTAACAATGGTGATTTCAAACTAAAGATGTGTGTTTACATTTCAATCATTATTATGGTCTTCGTGAGCACTTAAAAGCTTTAATGTTTTCAGTTATTTTTATTCAAACCATTGCCAAAATCGCCAGTAAATACATTGGGTTCGATGCATTTACTTTATCTATTTATTTTTTATCATGATGCAATTCACTCATTCTATGGACATACACTGTATTTTAATATCAAATTGTAAAATAATATTGGTGTTTTCTCTTAAAATAGGGGACTTGGTAGTGAAAATGTTGGACCATTTCGAGAGGCATATAGCAGGGTAGGAAATGTCAGGTGTGTATCCAAAGCTCCTATAATCTGCTTAACAGCTACAGCAAGTAGAAAACTATGAAACAAGATAATTAATATACTGAACATGAAGAATGTTAAAGTACGACTTTCTCCAAACAAGGACAAAATTAAGATTACTATCCAAAAAGCTTCAAAGGAACTAGAAAATACTTTGTCATGGGTTATGAAAGAATTAAAAGAAAAAGGCAGAGACATGGATAAGACACTCATTTACTGGAAATCTTTAAAGAATTGTGGAGATGTTTATTCTTTGTTGAATGAGAATTTGGTCACAAGGGATCACTACGCCATGTTTCACAGCAAAACACCAAACAGAATACAAGAAAGGGTTTTATCATCACTACTGGATCCCGATGGTGAAATAAGAATGTGTATATGCACAAGTGCAATACTTCTTTGGACAGACCGCACGCCAACCAATCAAAATTCAGGAAATTATCAAGCCATAATATACAAATTAGGTAATACCTAATAGCGGAGCTCCCAGTTTAATTTTTTCGTACAACATCAATATGTGCAAGTATATAGTTTTTGTGCACGGGTCATAAAAACTGTACGTGATGACGTAGGCGTATTTGATAATATGTGAAAGAAATACTATTTCTTACTGTTCATTAGGTTACTCAAGAAAAAAAACGAGAAATATTAATCTGGGATATATACATATATATTCGACTATAAGTCAACTATATTTATCAAGATTTTTGCTAAAGATTATGAAATACGGTTCAATATAAATGTTGTAAATATGTAAAGCTTGTTGACTGATATCTATATACAAATTATTATAGCAGTAAACAAAACAACAATCTACTCTGTTGATGTTTATGGTTCAATATATTAATGTTGTAAATATATGTAAAGCTTGTTGACTGATATCTATATACAAACTTTTATAGCAGTAAACAAAACAACAATCTACTCTGTTGATGTTTACGGTTTAATATAAATGTTGTAAATATGTAAAGTTTGTTGACTGATATCTATATACAAACTGTTATAGCAGTAAACAAGACAACAATCTACTCTGTTGATGTTTACGGTTCAATATAAATGTTGTAAATATGTAAAGCTTGTTGACTGATATCTATATACAAACTTTTATAGCAGTAAACAAAACAACAATCTACTCTGTTGATGTTTACGGTTCAATATAAATACTATAAATATGTCAATATAAATGTTATAAATATGTAAAGCTTAATTGTTGACTGATATCTATATACAAATTATTATAGCAGTAAACAAAACAACAATCTACTCTGTTGATGTTTATGGTTCAATATATTAATGTTGTAAATATATGTAAAGCTTGTTGACTGATATCTATATACAAACTTTTATAGCAGTAAACAAAACAACAATCTACTCTGTAGATGTTTACGGTTCAATATAAATGTTGTAAATATGTAAAGCTTGTTGACTGATATCTATATACAAATTATTATAGCAGTAAACAAAACAACAATCTACTCTGTTGATGTTTATGGTTCAATATATTAATGTTGTAAATATATGTAAAGCTTGTTGACTGATATCTATATACAAACTTTTATAGCAGTAAACAAAACAACAATCTACTCTGTTGATGTTTACGGTTCAATATAAATACTATAAATATGTCAATATAAATGTTGTAAATATGTAAAGCTTAATTGTTGACTGATACCTATATACAAATTATTATAGCAGTAAACAAAACAACAATCTACTCTGTTGATGTTTACAGTTCAATATAAATGTTGTAAATATGTAAAGCTTGTTGACTGATATCTATATACAAATTATTATAGCAGTAAACAAAACAACAATCTACTCTGTTGATGTTTACAGTTCAATATAAATGTTGTAGATATGTAAAGCTTGTTGACTGATATCTATATACAAATTATTATAGCAGTAAACAAAACAACAATCTACTCTGTTGATGTTTACGGTTCAATATAAATGTTGTAGATATGTAAAGCTTGTTGACTGATATCTATATACAAATTATTATAGCAGTAAACAAAACAACAATCTACTCTGTTGATGTTTACAGTTCAATATAAATGTTGTAGATATGTAAAGCTTGTTGACTGATATCTATATACAAATTATTATAGCAGTAAACAAAAAAACAATCTACTCTGTTGATGTTTACGGTTCAATATAAATGTTGTAAATATGTAAAGCTTGTTGACTGATATATATATACAAATTATTATAGCAGTAAACAAAACAACAATCTACTCTGTTGATGTTTACGGTTCAATATAAATGTTGTAGATATGTAAAGCTTGTTGACTGATATCTATATACAAATTATTATAGCAGTAAACAAAACAACAATCTACTCTGTTGATGTTTACGGTTCAATATAAATACTATAAATATGTCAATATAAATGTTGTAAATATGTAAAGCTTGTTGACTGATATCTATATACAAATTATTATAGCAGTAAACAAAACAACAATCTAATCTGTAGATGTTTACGGTTCAATATAAATGTTGTAGATATGTAAAGCTTGTTGACTGATATCTATATACAAATTATTATAGCAGTAAACAAAACAACAATCTACTCTGTTGATGTTTACGGTTCAATATAAATACTATAAATATGTCAATATAAATGTTGTAAATATGTAAAGCTTGTTGACTGATATCTATATACAAATTATTATAGCAGTAAACAAAACAACAATCTACTCTGTTGATGTTTACGGTTCAATATAAATACTATAAATATGTCAATATAAATGTTGTAAATATGTAAAGCTTGTTGACTGATATCTATATACAAATTATTATAGCAGTAAACAAAACAACAATCTACTCTGTAGATGTTTACGGTTCAATATAAATGTTGTAAATATGTAAAGCTTGTTGACTGATATCTATATACAAATTATTATAGCAGTAAACAAAACAACAATCTACTCTGTTGATGTTTACGGTTCAATATATTAATGTTGTAAATATATGTAAAGCTTGTTGACTGATATCTATATACAAACTTTTATAGCAGTAAACAAAACAACAATCTATGCCTTAATCATCGACACAAAGTTTTTCATCAAAAAAATGATTTTAAAAACAAGTTTATAGATAAACTATCAATGGATATTACTTTTCTGTAAGTAGAAAATTGTAGTAAATGTAACTATGCTGTAATGGCCATTGAGTTGTTGTCGTTTTAATTTTATGCGTTTTTTCAGTCTTTTCAAATCAACGTGACAAGTTCTATTTTTGGCGCGTTTCAGCAATGCCAAGGCACCTTTTTGCTTCAAAAGCAAGACAAAACGCTGAGAAAAATCAAAATTTTGAGCTTCAAATTGACAAAAACATTATTTGAACTAGACCTTAATAGAATGGTAACTATGTATTAAAAGGAAAAAAGGAAATTTTAAAGCATTAATCTTTGTAAAAAAAAAAAACATTTTTATCGTATTGGATTTACTAAAAAGTAGTCATGGCAAATCTTCAAAACAAAACAAAAAATTATTTTCAAGTGGAATTAAAAGCCTCAAGAATAAGTTCTACCAACACAAAATCGATTTGACAAGACAAGGATTTTAAAACAAGGTATTTTATTATAAAAAACTTTGTGTAAAACATCATTTTCGACTTTGAAGTAAAAACTACTAAAAAAAGCTCGTTTAGTAAGCATAAAATAGTCAATATTTTAAAGTTATTCAACCAATTTAAATTTTGTTTGTATTTCAACTTATCTTTGATGTTTTCTGTTTATGAGGTTTAAAAAGTACATAAATAAACACCTTTCAACGACCAAAGTACAATTTACACATGCACAAACATCGTTTCATATACGGTTTTTATCTCAAAAAGTAAATAAAATGGAGATAAACCTTTTCTTTTTTCTTTCTATAATAAAACAGAGAACGGATTTTTCCTTTTTGAGGCTTAATTATTGCAAGTTTTGAGGGTTTTTTTTTTTTTTTCACGCTCGGTATATCAAATTAAGACTTAAGCAGTTTTTTTTTTCTCTCAAAAACTTGAAACAAATAATAATCTTGAACTTACTTTATCGGTGATTATTTTCCTGAGGTTTTCTTCTCTTCAATGACATTGATCATATTTTGATGAATAAATGTATGTACTTGAATTTTGATGGTTTAAACATTGTTCATAGTTCAACTGCCAAGCTTGAAAATACTTCAATAAACTGTGCCGAGGGAAGATTTGAAGACAGTTTTCATAACAAACAAGGTCGCTTCTTTATCAATTTTTGTTTTGAATTTTTTCTTAAGTATGGTGCTCCGCTCGCGCGGGCCTTCGCTATAATAAATACTGCATATTGAATAGTGTGTTCAAAGATCGAAATGTATTGTGGGCCATAGTTACATTGTCTAAGTAAGATAAAACAATGAATAATTTGTATTCAATTTTTTTCATTCCATCTTAATATTTGCTTTTTCGAAATAGCTGTGAACTGTTGATGTGATTACAAATACTAATAATCTGTTCTAATCTCTATTGGCTGAACATTTACACACACATAGGCTTATCTTAAACAGGAAACAAGAAGCGTGAAGTACCTGGTATGCTATTCTAATGGCGTGCCAGTCTTCATTCTTTGGCCAGACTTCATCTAATCTCTCTGAGGTGGTTTCACCATCTGAGCGAGCCTTTTGAATATTGCGTGCTCTTTCTTCAGTAAGCTCATCACCACCAAAGAAGACATGGTCGGCAGGTTCTCCATTTACCTTTGGGACATATTGGTTTTGTAGGATTTCAAGAATGTCCACCATATCATCATTGACATTTTCATTCTTTTGAATTGTGCCAAGTGGGACCTAAGAAAGTTTAATATGATTGATTCATTGAGATTTCATATGTAAATTTGGGTTATGTATTTATTTAATATTATAGCTGTGTACTAAATTAAATTGAACAAGAACCTACTGTACTCTCTTTATTGGATATTCAAGAGGGATTGTAGTAGCTGCATCGATTGCCGCTGCACAGCCGAATTCGAATATACCACAGAACAACAGACATGTACCTTCAAAGGTATAGTATTTCAGTAAAAGTAGATAACCACCAGTTACTTCTCATCGGATTGATTCTTTTACTGAATATGTGTGAAATATAAATGTAGAATTACAAAAAAATATTTCTAAACTGATGCAATTAAAAACATTCAATGTGAAGTATGACTGAATATCAGTGTGTTTATGTATATGTTATAGTGTTTTGTTTCTTATTATTTTGCGCATTTGATCATCGAGTCATGTTAAAATGCGCGTTATAAGCATTAAACATTATTATTATTATTATAGGATAGGTGAGTGAAAAAATAAGTGGGTCGGTCCACTGGTGTATTTGCACTCATATAGTTAATGCATAAATCTATTTTGCCGACCAATGAGTATTTCCAGGATATATTGTTTAATACTGTTTTGCTTCTAGATTGAGAGTAGAGGTGAGCTGATCAAACAGCTCAAAGATTTAAAGGAACTACTAGATAACGGAGTGCTGGACAGAGGGGAATACGAAGAGCAAAAACGAATCACAATGGACAACCTGAATTCTTTGTAAACAAGAAATAATGTACTCAGTAGTAACTATTGTGCGATATAGCAATTACACGATCATTACTGAAATAAGATAAAAATACACAATTGACTACAGACATCAGTTGCAAGAAAATACACATAGATATCATAAAAAACTATATCAACTGTTAAGTCACTGAATAGATAACCTTTGTTAGTATCTAGTTTATCTCAACGGTTTAGAGTGGTTTTCATTAACCCGTGAAACACACTTTAGCGTGATATGCTTTATTTCACCTTATTAAACTTTCACTTTGTGTTTTATAATCATTTTTTTTTTCAATATATAGCTAGCACTGTTACACAGTAATACACTTTATTACTCTTTCCCTATTACACTTTGATTCACGGGTATATGAAAACCACTCTAATTGCAATCGCTCTAATGAAAGAAAAATAGTGTCTTTATGTATCACTAAATTGTTAATCAAAATATCTTTATATTCTACATTGTCTAAAACAGCCTTTGTATTAATAAACACAGAAAAGCAAGGGCGGACCCTCCTTCAGCAGTAAACATACTTTTTTATTGTATTTCAATCATTTTGACGGACGGAGCTCAATTAACCCCCCTCAAATCAATTACCCCTCCCCCTAAAATTTTGGCTGGATCCGCCCTTAGGTACTATCATGAACAACCGTTTCGTAGGGCCTTTTTATGAAGTACTAGCACTAAATCATTGTTATACTTTGAAAAAAAATTGTTAATGTTACAATGTGAAAAAGTACCAGAGGTTTCATTTGCCCTCAGATTAGTGTTTTACTTTATACACATGAGGTTCCATCCAAACTCTGGGACAAAGACACGTTCATGTATATATTGAGTATAAACGAATAAATGCTGAAACTAACGTCAGACACGTGCATGTTATCTCTATGTGTTATATTTATTTCGCTTTGTTGTTTTCTTTCTACTTCTCTTTCTCTCTTCCATGTTTCTCTTTTAGAAGTCTATCTTACATATTCACTGTGATAAAAGTATCCATAGCAATCAGAACTACTTAATGTATAGAACGCTTCTCTAATCAAGGGTTCTGGATCATCAATTGCTTCCTTCACAACATCGTTCATTCTGATGAAATGCTTAACTTTGCTGAATGCTTCCTCGATCGGGTTCGTGTCTGGAGAGTAAGGTGGTAAGTATATCAAAAGTGCACCAGCTCCTTCAATGAGTTCCCTCACTTGATCGACTCGATGAATCGCAGCATTGTCTGTTAGGAAAATCAAGAGAAAACAGTGAAAAACGGTGAATGTACAAAATAGAAATAAGTCAGCAAGTGACTAAATTAAACTACATTTATTTCTTACCCATAATAACCACGGAATGGGAATTGATTCCATTGAACGGATTTATGACTGGTAAAAGGTGCCTTCGGATAAATGATACGAACTCTTGTCCGTTGACTGTTCCTTGTAAAGTGTGCAAGCTGCGCAAGCCGGACATTCCAATAGCTGCGATACTTGACCATCTTTCGGCTCTTACAGCATTCCTAGTAATCTCTGCTCTTTGTCCCCTGAAGCTGTATCCATATTCTCTAACTAGGCGTCTGTCCTGGTTGATATAATAGATAATTCAGCGAACGCTAATTCAGGGCTAACAATCTCACAATTGATTACATTAGATACACCTAATTGCAAGAATGTTGTCATATGACAAAAAGAACAATAGTAATTTAGTAACAAGGGAATATCAAGAATAACAAAAGAAAGAGTTCAGCTTGAGTGATCTTATTTAATTTGTTCTTTAATTAATTACTTTCCTACTAAATTACAAAAGTCAGCACAATGTTCTTGCAATTAGGTGTAAATTATCGAATAATAATAATAATAATAATAATAATAATAATAATAATAATAATAATAATAATAATAATAATAATAATAATAATAATAATAATAATAATAAAAGCATTTATTTATACACGATGATTTACATACGCAGCTTAGCTGATGTGGTCGTGTGATTTAAATTACAATATAATAATTCTATCTAGCTTATAATAATTCTATCTAGCTTATAATACAAATGAACACTTTAAATTGATAATTAAAAAAGTACCCCAAAATACTATATTATTATCTATAGAAGCCCATTCAGTCAATTAAATAGTTTGTATTATGTTTACCGCATTCGAACGAACACTAGTTCCCTGCAACGTTGTAATAAGAAAAGCATGCGGACAGCGCAGCTAATTTAACAATCTTGAATACACCACTTACAAATCCAGTTTCGTCTACAAAGACAAACATCTCAGGTTTAAAGCCGCTGCAAATCATTGCCCTATATTCAATCCTGGAAAGTTCGCTTCTCTGCCTTGCCACTTTTTGAACCTGTAGATTTTGAAAATATAACTCTGATAAACTAGAACTATTTCGCGTTACATGATATACAAACAAAGAATATAATTGACACAGAAATACGCACCTTCTTACGTGTAATTTCAAGACGTCGAATGTTTCTGGACAGTGTTGATAAGTCATAGCAATTGCCAGTTGCATTTTGAATTTTAAGATTAAGCTCTTTTAGCGTTGTTACAGGATTATCTAGGAATGTTTCGATAATTAACAATTGCTCATGCGGATGCAAAGTTGTTCGTCTTGGTCTTCCATTTTTCTTGTGATTTACATTACCATTTCGCAGAAATCGACTTAAAGTTCGAGTAACTGTAGACGAGGATATGTTTAAGATTTGTGAAATACTCCGGTCAGCCAGGATATATCTAAATCTGAGGTGTACAACACGCCAGCAGAGGTCTTTGCTGTACATATTGCCTATGACTTGGGCTATCTGAAAAAAATATCAGTTAACATATCCCATAATTTCTTATATTGTTTTGATATATATTTATATATGTACAAATGAGTCAAATTTTTTGCAAATCGCTGTATATATATATATATATATATATATATATATATATGAGGGTGTATATATATGTGTGAGGGTAGGAGTAAATTAACACAACTACAAATTCATCTCGACAAGCCTGTTTAGTGAGATGTGAGTCTCACTCGTCAGGAGATTTTAATGAGAGAAATATTCATAATCATCACTTATAAGTATTGTTGTTTACAAATTAGTATTCATGATCAGGCGGGAAATTTGAATGGGTGTTAGCTGTTGCGTAATAGTGTTTTGTTCCTGTGTCGGCACGAAGACACTAGTTCGTTGCGCTTGTTGAGTGTAGAAAGTTCAGTTCGGCGGATAATAAAAAAAATTTCCTTTAGGCAAAGATTGCATATCTAGCTTGCGCTTTTGTACGCTCTGGTGGTGGATAACACGCGCAATGAGATGGAATGTTCGATGTTGTTATCCTTTAATGTCCAAATGTGTTTACTTAGTTCGGTGGAGTTTCTGTAGCGTGAATGACGGAATGAAGCGTTGTGGTTTCTGTAGCGTGTTTTACAGTCGTTTTCTGTTAGTCCTACGTATGTTTGTGAGATTGGATTGTCCTTTTGTGTAACTGTTGCTTGGTATATGACTGATGATTGAAGGCAGTTTTCGTTGAGTGGGCACGCGTCTTTTTGTCGGCAGTTGCATGTCTTGTTGTCTTTTGGGTCGTTAGTGTGGTTACGCTCGGGTGGATTCAGTATTCTTTTGTTGTGATTGTCGATGATCTGTTTAGTATTGTTCATGCAGCTGTAACTGATCTTGATAGTATTTCGGTTGAAGATTTTTCTAAGCTTGTGGTCCTTCGGGAAGTGATATATATGTATATCTCTGACTGACTTTTTATTTATTTTTTAATTAAACCGTGTCGACCGTTCAACAGATACCCCAGCAATAGAGCTGATAAATGTTAAAAAATATACAATTTCAATTCAATTTCAATTTCAGTTTATTTACACTGTTTGCATCAATACATATTATATGAATACAATTACAACATTATAATGGTTACAAATTAAGTAGTTTACAATATATACATATTTTATATAAGTGCACGGCAACCAAAGGAGCTTGAATAGCTTTCGAGTTGGTTGCCGTAATGTTCACATATGGGTCAGAAAAAAAAGAGGACAAAAGAAAGAAAATTGTAACAAGCAGAATATAAAAAAGAGAAAAAAAAACAACAACAACACTACATGAACAATGGATTCATGTTATACAATTATTGATTGTTCATAATTAGATGCTCTTTATACATCCGTTTTAGAGATGCATAAGGAAGGCATTTCAGTGAGTTTGGTACTGTTTCCCAGACCTTAGAACTAGTAAATTTGTAGGTAAATTTACCATAGTTTGTGCGTACTCGTTGCCTATATAGATTATTTTTGGATGAATATCTTGTATTATATTGGTGAATAGCTGAGACTGGTACTACAAAATCATCGAATATATCACATGATTTTATGGACCTGCTTAGTATCTGATGAGTAAATAGAACCACTCTAAGTTTAAATATATTTTCGATCTGTAGGATGCCCAGTAGTTTGAAATACAGACACGGATCATTGCGTCTATTAAGGAAAAAAATACATCTGACACATTTCCTTAGTTGCGAAGATAGCTTATCAATGGTGGTTTTATAGGTACATCCCCAACTCATAATTCCATAGTTAATATAGGGATAGATTAAGGAGTAATAAAAGCTAGTTAGCATTTTTAAGCTTAAATATCTTCTCAGTCTATATAGAATCCCAATATTTTTTGCAATTTTATTACTAATATATGATAAATGATTTTTCCAATTTAAGTGTTTATCAATATATACACCAAGGTATTTAATACAACATTTTTGTGTAATATTAGGAATGTTGATTTGTGCATTTTTCCTTTGCGTAGTTGTTATTATCATATAGTTAGTTTTAGCAAAGTTAATTGACAATTTGTTTACATTGCAATATTGATATACCTTAGGGAGTTCATTATTCATTATATTTTGAAGTTCATTCAGATTTTTGGAAGAATAAAAGATATTTGTATCATCTGCGAAGATTCTGAATTTAAGGATATTTGAAGAGTCGGCAAGATCATTTATGTAGATAAGAAATAATAGGGGACCAAGTGTAGACCCTTGTGGAACACCGGAATTCATGATTAGTTTTTTTGACTTTATGTTGCCAACTTGTACGAACTGAGCTCTATTAGATAAATAGCTATAAAACCATTGCAATGGGAGTCCTCGTATACCATATTTTTCTAATTTTTTTAAGAGTATGTTATGATTAACTGTGTCGAACGCTTTTGAAAAGTCGAGGAAAATTCCGCAAGTGTACTGTTTGTTATCAATGGCAGTTCTTAGGTAATCAGTTAGTTCCAAAATAGCATGTTCAGTTGAGAAACCTTTTCTAAACCCAAATTGATATTTATATAAAATATCATTCTTATTAATGAAGGACATTAATTCATCATAAACTAACCGTTCCAGAATTTTACTGAAATGTGATAGGGTAGAAATATGCCTATAATTATTTGCGTCAGTCATCACTCCACTTTTGTAGATCGGAGTGATCTTTGAGACTTTCAAAATATCAGGTACTATACCATGATAAATTGATTGATTAAAAATAGGCGTGAATATTTTTGACAAAGGTTCACAGGCTATTTTAATCATTTTATTCGGTATGTCCAACGATGATTTGCGAACATCCAGTAAAGAGAATTTTTCACAAACTTCCTTTTCAGTTACAGGAGTAAAAACAAAACTAGATGAAGGAGAATTTTTAATGTAAGATACAGGATCTATGTTAGACGCGTTAATATTATTACTAAGGGAGGGACCTACATCAACGAAGTGTTGGTTAAGTTGGTCAGCTATGTCTTTTTCACTTTTATATGTTATATTGTCACGGATGATCGCAGTTGGTACTATCTCCCCTTTTGATTTTCTTTTGATTAGTGTTCCAACAAGTTTCCACGTTTTTTTAAGATTATTTTTGTATTTTTGAAAATATTTATTATAGTACTCATTTTTAGCCTTAGTTTTAAGACCGTTCAAAAGTTTAACGTAGTTCCGGTAGTGCATGACACGATCAGGCAATTTTGATAAGAAATGTGTGCGATACATTTTTTTTTTTATAGATTTCAGTAAGCCATCTGTTAACCAAGGTTTAGATAGTATTTTTGCCTTAGCTCTAGATGCAGCTTTTAGAGGAGCATGTTTATCAATTATAGATTGCAGACAATGAATAGTATCATTTACCTGTTCATCAAATGATAAATCAGATGTAATAAGCTGTTTCCAGTTTGTATTATTGATATCATTTACATATAAGTTTTCATTGAAATTTTTAAAGTCGCGGTAATATATTTTGTTTTCAGCTCTGGTTATCTGTGCAGTTGATAAGCAGAAAATCGGTAAATGATCTGATATATCTGCAGTAATTATTTTACTAATTATATTAGCTGGCGTAGTATTTGTATATATATGATCAATTAAAGTGGCTGTATGATAAGTTATTCTTGTTGGTTTTGTTATAAGTGGAAAAATATTGTTACTATATAGCATATTGAGATATTCTTCAGTGGCAGTATCTTCATTATAATTTAAGAAATTAATATTTACGTCTCCAAGAATGTAAATCTGAAAGCCCTTAAGATCATCTATTATTCTTTCAAATTCTTTTGCGAATTCGTTGATAATAGCCTTTGGATGTTTGTAAACACAGCCAATGATTATATTAGGTTTATTTTTAATTGTTTCTATTTCTATCCAGCATGACTCAACCGATTCTATATTGAATTTAATATCAGGTCTAAATATGGATCTAAATTTAGAATTCACATATATAGCAGCTCCACCAGCATTCGTTAGCGAATCGCAGTGGAAAAAATTGTAGTTTTCAAGATTAATATTATCCACAGAGTTGGAGTTGAGTTTTGTCTCAGTGATAGCAATAATATCAACAGGTTTCGATATTGAAAAAAGTATATCATTTAATCGAGAGAAGTTTTTCTGCAAGCTTCTAATATTCATGTGAATAAGAGAAAAGTTTTCAATCCTAGAATACTGGTCAAATAACCTATTTAGATGTTCAATTGAACAGTAATCAGAGCTTGAGTTGATAAGCATATGGTCCGAATCCGCATCATCAAACCGGTCTGGGTTAGGTAGGACATCATACAAATCATTTAAATTAGATAATAATGAATCAACAGTTATATTTATAGGATCAATTGTGGGATCCATTTCTTAATTCATAAGAGGTACATTATTTACTAACTAAGAATACTACTTATTACTTATCTGTTGAATAACATGTCTTCAAATTCACCAAATCTTTCAAAAGTAGTAAATATATGGCTATTTGCGTGTTCATGTTCTCTTAGAAAGATCTTCCCTCCGTTGGTCCATAGGTACTTGAATTTCTGTGTCTTCTTGAATTCATTCACTTTAGAAAACAAACGTTTTCTGTACACATGTACAAATAAACAAAATGTTAACAAATATGTTTGGAAATGATTGAAGTATTAGTCATTTTCCATATTTCGATTATATTTTATGACAAATATGTTTTTGCTGACACATTTTTGCGCCAAATATATTCTTATTTAACATCTAGTTTTCACCATATTTAATTTAGCCGCAATTCCTCGTCCTTCTGGCTTACACGTCGTCATAGTAAATCTAACCACTGCAGTTGCTCGTTGGGACCCGATTCCTAAAGAACATGTAGTCGGTGATCTCCTTGGATACATTGTAAGACTAAGAAGTGACTACAATTGGAAGGTATTGCAAACTATCAAAACAAATGAAACTATTATTGTGGTGAAGGATCTTAAGGATTGGTTGCGGTACCAAATAAATGTTCGTGGTTATTCTGCTAACGAAACCGGAAGCTATTCATACTACTACTTTTATACGCGTAAGTACTTATTACTTTCTTCTAAATTTTATTTATTTTTAATAACTTTGCTAATGCTTATAATGTTGGTTTATCAACTGCCAAATATACTCAGAGGAATGACATCAATTTTGTATTTCCCGCCTAAAACGTATTGTTTATCAAGGATAACGTCATCGTTTTCGGCGTACTTTCACATCATGCGTCATTTTTACGTACAATAATAAAAGACAGAGTATATATCATTATTTATAAAATAATTTAGATATAACGCGCGCTTTGATTGGCCAAAACATCGTGTTGGATGAGAGTATATTACACGCTCACGTCATTCATTTTCGTCGACGATTTAGTTTCTCTAGCTTTTTGACGAACCCTTTACACAAAGATGGAAGAGAAGTTTCGGACATTTGTAACTGAATGGGATACAATAACAAAGATATAGACCGAATCGAAATATGGCGGCCTGCTATTGTTGCTACTGACTAGCCTCGTGTTCATGATGGAATACAATGGAGGTTTCACATGAATGAGAGGCTAGTGAGTCAAGAACAATTGTTATTCAAATTGGTCGCCATATTTCGACTCGATGTATATTACCACGTTTAAATCATACCCATTGTGTAATCTTTTTGAGTAAACATAATCTGGAGTATTCTGTTGAAAAGTCAAATATCAGTCAACATGCCATGAGTGATGAAGCGATCGATTCACACATTCACAGAAGAGCTAAAAAATACGAATAAAATCACAGAATAATTTATTTTATTTTATGAAAGTCTGATAATGTTATTTATACAAGAATATTTAGTTTTAAGATTTCAACAAACTTAAAACAAGTTACGCTGGCAAATTGAAGGCACAAATTCAATCTGAGTTTTTGTTTTCATTTTGAGTTGGCAATTTTCTAAAATACTGCACAAAAGTTGAGATTAATTAATAGTTTTCATTTACATTTACTATCAAATTGTGGTGTCCAAAAAGGCTTGCTAAATGCTTTTGCTAATTTTCTTCTCTGCTTTTTATCATATTAGTCATCATATTCGTTCGTATCTTCATTTCAATCATAACCCGGGATCAAAAACGTCCAAAATAAAAAAAAATATGCTTTGATAAATCCTGTGGTTGTCTTGAAACAGAGTAAAACAGTTGACCCAATCTTCTGACAATTCAAAAACGTTCTTGATAATAATAATTCCTTCATTTTACAGTAAAACAAGAGCAAAAAGTGTCCATGAACTGTCTCTAGCACCGTGAACTAATCAGTATACGATTTGTGTCATTTATCCACTGTTTGTCGGTGAAATAATGTTGGTTTGCGAAGCACGTCCTTCAAACAGATAACTCTGAACAATTCCACATAAGTAGAAAGTCCTGTTAATTGTTTTTGACAACTTTTCCTCTCCAAAAGTTCTTCAAAATTAATTATCCCGGCAAATGTTTTCATCATACAGTAATGACTTGAACTTCAAATTCATTTTGCTTGATTTTATCCATTTTTCATTTTATCAAGACAAGTTGTGATGATTTTCTTACATACAGCTAGTAGTCTTAGTTTCCATTGAGAGTTAATCCAACTATTTTCCATTGAGCTTAATTGCTATTTTTTTAATACAAAAACAGATTTTGTGCGAAAACTTCGCATTGAAAATCACAAACATTCCGTTTCAAGTCTTCGCACACGGCTATTCTTATCAGGTTTGTGATTGGTCCGTTTTGTATTTTGACAATGTAGGGAGAATTTGTCATCACATTTCGAAAATAAAGCGATGTTTTGGAAGCAAAGCCGTCATGTTTATGGAGTTATTATTATATAAAAGTAATATAAGACAGTTTTCCGTGTAATATACTCTGATCTAAACACTTGGGAAGTTGGGAGAACACTCGAGAAGCTTGGAAACCACTCCGCTACGCGTCGTTGGGCCTAGTCTAGGTTTACCTTTTCTACCTATCTATCTATAACGTCGCGTTTTGGAAGGCACAGGCAGCCAAAAAAGCAAAAATGTGTGGATAACCGCTGAAAAGTTGGTAGCTCGTATTGTTTTGATCGCTCGCTCTGAATCCGAAATCGACGAAAGTTAATTATTTTGTGAACATTTAGGCTTTTTAGCCATCACATTGAATCATTATTTCAACAATGAAAGCTAATGGAAGTTTTATAGTATTTTTTTTTTTTGGACTGCATACACTGGCATCTGCTCCAGTCTGGTCAAATTAGCCGCTTTGATTGTGTTCGCATCGTTGCCAACTTTATCATATTTTCAGAAAAAAACGTGCTTAAAACGACTTTATGATGATCGAAAATCATAACCAGTGGAAAGACAAAAGAATAATCTGTCACATGAACAGGAGTTGCATTCATTTTCTGTAACTTAAGAAACAAGAAAGAAATCCATGTCGACACACCATTCTTTGTGACAAGTAAGAACTAGCAACGGAGACAAATGTTCAAACTGGTCATAACAAAATTAGATCGGATCTTTGCTGGACATTGAGTTATACATTGACATAATTAGTACATCTCAAAGTACATGTTTAGTATAAATAGAATATTGTGTTTATCTTACTCTGTTGTTAGAATTTTGCATCCGAATTTAACATGCATGATATTACTCATTGAACTTCTCCTAGATGTATTTTTATGTCATACTCTGCTATATTTTATGACGCGGACTCTTTCTACACAAGTTTTCATTTGTTTCTAGCGTTTAAGGTGGCCCAGGGGTATTTATTTACGTAAAAAATTTTTTTTTGAACTTCAAATTGTGGCGCAAAAACTACTTCCGTTGCTTTAAAAATCGGAATTATAACTAATCATTCTCTCTAGTTTACAGATATTTAAACGGTATTGTAAAAAATACAGATGTCGTAAGAGCAATACGCTTGCAAACGCGAAGTGAACTTTGAGATTGTATGGCTATTTCTCAAAATCTGAAAGACGAAACCACTCGATTTTGCTTATATGGACTCAAGTACTTCACTACTTTTACGCGGTAAACGGCCAAATTAATCGAGACCTTGCAAGCTTAGGAAATATGAGCACTCAAAATAGAACACACAATTGTATAGCTGATAAAGAATCGAACAGAGACGCACAATAAAATCATTGCTTTCGAAATCGTTACTCACCACTATGTTGTACAACGCTTTCCCAGTCTGAAGGCCAAATTTTAGTGAAATTGACGTACAGTGTGCAGCACTATCACGACTGATAAATAAACAAATTTATCGATGCATTATTCAAAATTGCTAGATAATCTATTTTTTTGCTCAGTTTTAACTTAAATGTTAACTCTAGCGATTCTCAAAAACACAAGATGTAAACAGATCATTGTAAAAGTACCTTACAAAGTTTGCATTGAGCGTGTTCCATTCATACGGTTTGGAGAAATGGAGAAGTAAAGTTGACCGTATATAAATCTTGGCGACACCGCCGAGTTGCAGTTGCAGTGAAAAGCCATTATTATCTGCTTTTGTTAGGATTTAAAACACTCGTCACGTACAGTTACGATTTATTTTGTCAATTTCTCATGAATAAATAATGAATAAATAAATAGATTTCGCCGCGTGGTTTAAATCCTGTTAAAAATGTCATCAAGTTTGTTAGCATTCAAGTTCAATAGCACTCTTCTGAACAGAATTGAGAAGTGATTGTTTAATATTTTCCTATTGGAATTCATTGACAATGAACATTATGTATAAACAGATTATTGATATATTTTGGGATTGTTTTTTTTTTTAATACGATTCCTATAAATTATATATTGTTTTCTTTTCAGAAAACCTTAATTAACACTGAAAAGTGTCAAGTCAGATCTCAGCCAAATGTTATAAATTTTCCCAGTATTATATTTTATGAAAACGTTCAATAAACTTACATTAAATTACAATAAACTTACATTAAATTACTGTAGTGTTCCAAAGAGAAAAATAATTAACAGCATTCCACTTTATTCATTAGTTCCAATGGTTTGAGTATTTTAGTCTTTTAATTAAGGAATGAAAACTAAGATAGCATAACCTCCTTCAATTGTATTCTATGAATAAGCTTTTGATTTAAAAATGCACCGAGCCGGTTCACTGCACATTTTCTATTCATATCATTGATTTTATTAAATACGACTCCCAGTAGACAAGTATAATGACTGAGATTTCAAAAGTTTTTTTTTTTTAAACTCAAACCATGTTTTTTTTTGTTAGAATAGGATTAAAATCATGAAAAAAAAACCCTTCCCAAGTGTGAAATAAAATAGTTACATACCTCTATTGTTCGCCTATAAACCTATATATCCTTTGGGCAGCAGCGGGATATACATGGCTTATTGCCGAACATTCCAGGTATGTAACTCTTACTTTTAAAGCTTATATAACAGAGAATAAGACTGCGCACGTTTTGATATGAGCAAAAACGTTCTGTAACCAATCCTCTACGAAATACCGGTTTCAATTTGAGTTGTTAAAAAAGCATAAGTCAAAAAGGGAATACTGCTTTGCCGTCATTTCGGCGCTATGCCAAATCATACATATTGGTCTTCGAAACATTGTATTTTTGATAAAATGCTTAATTTTTATATAACTTGACATTTGAACAGTGATTCAACCTAAAACCACATTTTTTCAAGGACGAAGCATTTTATGAAAAAAGCAAAGCATGGTTTTGAAGACATATATGTGCTGATTGACATAATGCAGAAACGACGGCGAAGTAGTTAGCTGTAGTAAGAATTGGTTACATTTACATATATTTTTTCGTATAAACACTAAAAGGTGTAAAATGATGTATACTTTGTCTATCTTTTTTGTAAAGTGACGAAAAGTTAACTGAAAACAATCCGCTAACGTAAACCGTATTCCAATAAGAACCAATAAAAGAGCTTTTTATGAAAACATACAATAAAATTGTGTGGTAAAGTCTGGATTTCGTTGAAAAATTAGTTGGCTATTTTAAGTGTCCAATTTTATTTTAATTTTAAATGTCAGCTGCAATGACAAGTCCTACCGTTCTAAAATTCACCACGATAAATTTAACTACTGTGGCAGCACGTTGGACTCCAATACCAAAAGAACATGTTCCTGGTGTTCTCCTTGGGTACACTGTAAGACTTCTGAATCACACCACATGGCTGGCTCTTCAAACTTTCAAAACAAATGGAACAAAGATTTTGGTTTATGATCTTCAGCCTAAATTTTGGTATAGACTATCTGTGCAAGGCTATACTGCAAATGAAACTGGCCGCCCTTTATCTAATATTTTTTACATACGTAAGTATATTTTTTATAATGTTTAACTGCAGTGGAAAAGTGATATTGATCATGAAGTTTTTACATTGCAGTGGATTTATATCCTATTAAACGTCAAGTCGTAATTGAACTTTAAATGTTTATGTGATGCAAAAAGGACAAAAGCAATACAAGGCAAATATGCATTGTAACTTTCTAAACAAATGACAAATTTGCCACGCGCCGTTTGGTTGCTAGTAACCACATGGATGTTCTTTACATTGTCATAGCATATCAGTCACAAAATATCATAGCAGAGTCATAAATGAATGTTTTCGCCTTATTTTTATTTGGCAAAAATCACACTTTTTTGGCCTTGGATCTTTTTGATCGTGGTGTAGGCAAAACAGTGGTTTGAACAACAAAATTCATGATCAGTCCTTGTACTAAAATTCTGGTAAGTTTTAGCATGCAGGCAGTTTCCTTTCCTTTTCTGTATACATAATGTCCTTCCTGCTGTCGGATTTCACGTTCCGCTTGGTTAACAAAATCATTAATTCAGTATGCATTTGATTCAATGGAATTAATACCATATAAGATCAAATAAAACTAATGAAATTGCAAAATTTACGAATGGTTAGATTTAAAAGGCGCACAATTATATAATAATCTTTCAAATCATTTACATTCAGGGACTAACATTATTATTGTTGCTATTATTCACTTTAGCTCCAATTCCGAGAACTTCTGGCTTGTACGTTACAACAAATAGAACTACAGTGTTTGCTAGGTGGGACCCAATCCCCAAAGAGCAAGTCCTTGGGAATCTACTTGGATACTATGTACGACATGGAAAACGACTAAATGGCTGGTATGATCAACAATTTCAAACAAATACAACTAACATTGTGATAAAAGAAATTATTCAACCTGGGACGTGCTACGATTTGTCTGTCAGAGGCTATACTGCTAACGATACAGTGCAGTATTCAATCTACGAATATTTTACACGTAAGTATGCGCTACATTAATCAATGAGTTTTTCGTCCTACTTTTGAACAAAGTTGTTGCTGCTGTTATCTATTCAGTATATATAAGCTTCTATATGTTTTTGATTGACGGCAGCCGAAAATGTTAACCCCAACTATCCATTAATTTAAATGTTCTTGATTAACTTATTCCGTATAAAGTCGAAAACAACAATAAGTACAGTTAACATAGGTTTGAATTATCGAAAATAGAAAAGTTAAAAAGTAATTGTATTTTATAAGGATAAATTGCATTTTTAAGAAGATGATATTTCGGCTGCTCCAATTAACCGAGCAGTACACATGAAGGTAATTTACTGCTTTCACTCTCTTAGTATCATGAATATTTTCCTTGTTTTCTTCAGCTAACATGCGAAGATATCCCAGGCTCAGTGTAAACTGTAGCAAATCTGAACAATTCAATTAAGACAATCGAGCTATGCTATAGATAGATAGATAGATAGATAGATAGATAGATAGATAGATAGATAGATAGATCGTTTATTTAAATAACTACACCTAGCAGCCAAAAGCTGAATTACGTGGTAAAATACAATATCATATATATATATATATATATACACTAACTATAATAAATATAATTTATAAAAATTCGATAAATATATTGCATCTATATTGTATCTAGTATTGAATATACTATTTACAATAAATTTTGAAAATTATGGGCTACTAAAACGTTCCACTGAATGACTGAGTATAAAAGAATTTTTAAATCGATTCGTTCTACAATGGGGAATGTCAAATTGTCTCATCCTCCGTAGTTTTCTGTTGTTGGAGGCCTTCGGCGGGAGAAGTGAAGCCAGCTTGTGGTCTGAATCATTGGCTATCATCTCGAATAAGTCGTTGGACAATATATCACGCCTGGCAGACAGGGTTGTTGATTCAGCTGCCTGAAGTGCCTCTGAGTAGTTGAGCTCTGGGTAAATCGTTCTCATTGCGCGCCTCTGTATTGCCTCAATCTGGATAGATAGGTAATCAGGGAGGCTGCGATGGAATACCTGGCACGCATATTCTAGTACTGATCTTATCACAGCACAGTAAAACTGCACTAGGTCAGAAGAGTTTATCCCAGCACGCTTGAGCTGTCGTAGAAGGTATAAACGCCTTGCAGCCTTGGATATTATTTCATCAACGTGAGTATTCCATTTCAAATTGTTTTGGATCGTCAGACCGAGCACTTTCACAGATGAAACTTGGTCGAATTGTATCCCGTCAATCTCCATGGGCATGTGATTGACGGGGTTTCTCTTGAAGGTAGTGAAGATCTCCTTACACTTGGTTGGATTAATTTCAAGTAAATTCTCGTTGGACCAGCTACTGATGTGGTTAACGGCTTGCTGCAGTATGCTGTGGCTAGATGGCGGGATTGCTTCGGAAACGGTAGTATCATCAGCAAACTTCCATTAAAATGCATTGTCGAGGATTACTAAGAGCTTATATCTAGGAAAACCAGTGAACAGTGTGAATATCTATTAATGATTTGAATCTTTAAACTAAAGATACACCTGTTTTCAAAAACGTTGTCCTATTTGAAATTAGTAATCAATAATTAGTAAGTTGTTAATAGTATAATAAGAATTAAGAAGTGAACCAAAAACAGACGCCGTCTTCTGATAATGCCTTCGGCATGACTGCAACAAGTGTAGCATGCCGAGTGAATATTTTTACGCTTGAATGCAATGCAAATTGTGACATTTTTTTTTTTTTAATGCCTTTATTTGGTAATAAACGTTCCTTAAAATTAAAGAATAAATGTGAACTAATAACTATTAATAAACTATTTCAACTGTTTACAAAGACTTTAAATATATCAAAATGTGTAGGGAGGCGATTACATTTCTTTGCTATTTCGTATTCTATACGTTCATTTAGCTTGACATAAGCTCTGAAGCTCTAAATTATTAAGTTTACCCCTGTTATTGTATACATATACTTTATACAACAAAAGGAGGAAGTCAACCAATATTTCATTTTCGTTCTGATTTGAGCCTAATAATAGTAATGGAAGTTCTAATTTTGGGAAATCAATCCCATATTCTTTTATCCAGATAGTTATATCCTCATACAATCTAGAGGAGATATTACAATATACAAATAAATGTTCTATCAATTCTATTTCTATGTTACAATATGAACATAGTGGAGAGTCTATAATTTTAAACTTAAACAGATGCTTATTTACATACAAAATGTTCATTAAGAATCGGTAGTGAAACCACCTTAATTTAACATCAATTGTTATCCTGTGAATGTGAGTGAATATTTCATTCCAATTAATACTAATTTGTAGAACCTTTTCCCACCGTTTTACCGATGTAGGAGGAGAGGTGCTCTTTTCTATTAATTTGCTATATATATGTTTCGTGCTAATTTTATCTATAGAGAGAGATCTATTAAATATCTCTATTTGCCTTTTCAGGATAGATTCCTTATAATTGTTCTCCCTATTTACTGTCAGTATACTCTTCCAATTTGCTGGGATAGATTTTATCAAGCCCATCCAAGTTAACCAATCCACATTGCTTAATCCTTTTTTTATTGCATACTCCCAACTGAATCCATTTTTAGGGTCCCATAGGTCCCAAATCTGAAAACTATTCTTTGAAATAAAACGTTCTAAATGAAATCTATCTGCTACAAACTCAATATGAATATTATTCCACAAAGATTGTCTTAAGATTTGACAAGGTTCATTTATTTCTTTTGTGAAACTTAACTCCGACCAGACCTTTAACGCATTATAATAAAAACTTGGCATGCTTTTGGGTAGTTTTAAGAATTTGAAATTTTCTCTGATACAAGCGATTCCACCTAAAGATTGTAATTTAGACCAAGGCAAGGCTTTCAAATACTTATATTTATCATCCATTAACCTAATTGCCCATTTAAAGAGATTAGCTTTTACTATACAATCAAAGTCTGGGAATTTTAACCCTCCGTCTTCATAGTTTCCAATCAGAGTTTTATACTTAATTTTTGGCTTCTTTCCATTCCAGACAAAATTAACAATCTCGGATTTCACAATTTTTATAAAGGCTTCACTGGCTCCCAAGCATGAGCATACATATTTAATTTTTGATAGACCTAACGATTTAACTATTTGAATTCTTCCTATTGGTGCTAGAGGGCGAGCTTTCCAGATAGCAAGTGTTGTTTTAAGGTTTTGTAAAATGCGTTCATAATTATTTTTATTACTATATTCCGCATTATGCGAGAAGTGGATACCTAGAATTTTAATTCCTGTTTCATGAAAGTCAATTCATTTTAATTTTGTATTGCTTTGTGTGTCACTATGATTAATTTTTCCTTTTGGACCTAACCAACCTATTTCTGATTTTTCAAGATTAATATTGAGCGATGTAAAGAGGCGAAATGTGTTTAAGGTTTCTAAAATATGCGAAAGACTTTCAATATCTTTGAGAAAAAAGGTTGTGTCGTCAGCAAAGAGCAAAAGTTTAACCTTCTCATCTTTTCCATCTAAATTTATACCGTTGATATTAGTATTACTTCTAATCATTTCAGCCATAATCTCTATTATAAGTATGAAAATATATGGGGAGATGGGGTCTCCTTGTTTCGTACCTCTTTTTATACTAAAAAAATCCGTTACAAATCCGTTATTTATTACGTAACTTTGAGTATTTTCCAAAAGAAGACGCATCCATTTTATAAATTGATTACCGAAACCAAACCGACTTAAAGTTGCCCATATAAAATTATGCTCAATACTGTCGAAAGCTTTTTCAAAATCTGCTGCAGACAAGAGTGATGTTCTTTCCTCTGACATAGAAAACTTCATCATGTCATCAATAAACCTTAAAGGTTCATCGCTATACCTATCTTTAACATAAGCAGCCTGATTTGGATTTATTATCTTTGGAAGAATTTTAACTAGTCTCATAGCCAAAGATTTGCTACAAATTTTTGCATCAACATTAATTAAGCTAATTGGTCGCCAATTTCTTAAAAACCTAACATCTTTTCCCTTTCTTCGATAACTGTTATAACTACTTGACGTTGAGTGACCTTTTTCTAGACTATAATTTAAAGATCTTACCAACAATGGTCCTAATTTCCCCCAAAATGAAGTATGAAACTCCTTAGTCAATCCATCATTACCTGGACTTTTTGAATTGCCTAATTTTTGAAGTGCCTCGAAACATTCTTGTAATGTTAGTGCCTTATCACACATTTGCGATTCTTCTGGTAATATTTTTGGAACACTTACTTTTGTGAGAAAATCCGTGCATTCTATTTCCGATTTTTCATTTTTTGAGGAGTACAAATTGCGATAGAAAAAATTGGGAGATTCCGAATTTTTTACGGGATTCGTTATACTTTTACCATGTTCTATTATTTTACGAGCATGTGTTTTTTCTTTATTCCGTTTTTCTAAGTTCAAAAAATATTTGGTGCACTTTTCACCTTCTTCATACCATCTACATCTCGATCTAAGCATAATACCTTCCATTACATTCTTGCTGTATTCGTTCAATTAACTTTTTAACTCATCATGCTTGGCAAGAGCCTCTCAATCATTCTCCCAATTATTTTTCCCCTCTATCTCCTTAATCTTTTGCTCTATTTCTACGTATTTCGATCGCTTTCTTTTCGCTTTTCCTTTTGAAAAACTAATTGTTACTTTTCGTATTCTATATTTAATAATTTCCCATAATGTATTCGGATTTGCTATATTCCCTGCACAATTTTCTTTTACCGAGCTATCTATCAAGTCATTCACCAGCTTTATATAATCTTCATCTTGTAGAAGCGAATTATTGAACTTCCAAAAAGATGGATCTCTTTGGCTTTCATCGAGAGATGTGAATTTTAACGTTATAGCGGAGTGGTCAGTAGCAGGTGCTACAATAATTTCCGATTTTTCAATAACAGGTTGTGAAGTGTCCGAAACTAAAAAGTAGTCGAGTCTTCTAAATAGTCTATTTTGAATATTTGAAACTTTACCTTGAGCTGTACCGCTCCAAGTGTAGCGCTTTGTTGAAGAGTTTCGGACTCGCCATATATCGCATAAGTCTAAATCAGTCATAATAGTGTCTAATACTTCTAGTGTTTTAACTTTTAAAGATGGATTACCCCCTGATGCATCCAAATTGGTGTCAAAAATGGCATTGAAGTCTCCCCCCCCCCAGATAATTGGTGTGTCGGCTTGTAGATCTAACTTGTTTACTTCTGAGATGATTTCATGTAAAGTTTCTACCTGTCCCTTCTCGTCATTTGGTTGATAGATATTGATCAATAGAATTTCCGTGCCTTGAATGTTAACATTAAGAATTATATATCTTCCTTTCTCATCTACTATCTTCAAGTGTGTATTGATGTCAAGTTTTTCACCTAGTAATATTGCCACCCCTTTACTAAGATTTGTGCTATGTGACATAATTATGTCCCCTTTGAAAATAAGCTTCCAGTTTTCATAACTATCTATGGTTGAGTGCGTTTCCTGAATAAAAACCACTACTTTTTGTGCACCATGCCTGGAAAACCAGTGAAACAATTTACGTCTCTTTTGACTATTACGCAATCCCCTGACATTTAATGATAATATCTCAAAATTGAATCGTCATTGTCTTATACCGCGTGTTTTCTTTGACTTACTTTTCAACTTAGCTAGTGAATATTTAATGCATTTATTTAATGAATGAACTAAAGGCTTTTTGTTATTAAAGAAAACATGTACAGTACACAAAAAAACTACAACACAAAACAACAAAGAACACGATTCTATTTTGGCGAGCTTTTGTTAGGTTTGGATTCAGTCAGGAATCATGAATAATTATGATAAGCAGAAGTACTTGACTAAAAACTATTCCAGCACCACTTCTAATCGGCATCCTGTAAACCACGGACTGGACTGGACCCAGAAAACACGGACTGGACTGAGTCCGTGTTTTACAAATCGTTGTAAAACACGGACTGAGTCCGTGTTTTACAACGATTTGTAAAACACGGACTGACACATAAATAACATTATCAGATTAGTAACATGATAGTGTCACGTACACATAACGCAACGTAACGCAAGGATTACAGGTTAAAACTACCGCTCACGGTAACAAAATTAATTAATAATATTTGACAAAAATATTTATAAAAATATAATCGTTCGGCTTGTCACACATTGACCTCAAGTGATGCGAGAGTGTCACACAAAGGCAAATATATGATTTTCGAGGAAATTCAAATGATAAAATTCGTGCAATAAGCGTTTTTTAAATAGAGTTGACTTCTTGATCAACACAGTAAGACATTCCCACCTAATAAATACAATACTGAACAACTACAACAAGCGGTTTTTTTTTGGATTAGAAATAGATCACAATAAAGTATAATATTCGTTATACACATTGCTCTACATTTTAGATTCATCTTGAAGCTTCTAGATAACAATCAATCGTTATTAAAGATTAGAACCCATACTTTGGCATTCTTAATTGAAAATAATCAAACATCATATGGAATCATGGATAGAAAAGGTAGGTTGATATAAAATGTGTGTATTTCAACTGTCTCCCTGTGTATTCAGTTTTCGGGATACCTGTGGTGTTTTTGAAGATCTTGTTGCATCATGGAATTATCGAGTGTGCAGTCAAATATTGATATTCTGTAGCGAATAATTGACGCCGTTAAAAATAAGCCCTCAAAGAGACATGCGACTACTGCTAGTTTTGAGAATGTGAATTAAAAAGAAAGAAAGAAAGAAAGAAAGAAAGAAAGAAAGAAAGAAAGAAAGAAAGAAAGAAAGAAAGAAAGAAAGAAAGAAAGAGAGAAAGAAAGAGAGAAAGAAAGAAGTTTGTAAAAGCGATGGTATTTTCTACATTTACCATTACCAGTTAAATAAGTTAATCAGCTGAATCATATTTAGTCTACACCTCAAGTGACAAGTGTCAGACCGACTGTCTAGGGTAGACTTTATACAAACAATAGCGATGTTTGTTAAAACAACATATTCAATGATCAATCAATTTAATCTTTCATAATTTACATTACACACAGGAAACACGATAATAACGAATACAGCCAGCCGTCTATTTAGTAATGTTTCCCAGGGGGGGGGGGGGGGGGGTTGAGTTTTTTGAGTTTTCCCCATTTTCCGATTCCTTAGTGTTTTTTTGTTGTTGTCATAATCAGGTATCAATATTCAAGCAATCAATAAGTATTCTTATTTAAAGGCTAATACGTTATTTGGTGTTTTTGAAATTCTTTTATTCTTGTCAAGTGATGACTAACAGTATACACATTAGACATCACGAAAAAAAACAATTGATAGATTTGCGAACTTTTTTTTACTAGTATATTATATTATGCTATAAGTACGTGTAAAAAGTTTGCAATTTGTTAAAGTTGATACATTCGTGTATCAGACCACATATGAGCTCATATCACAAATCACCTACAAACACACAGAATATATCCCTCTACCCTAACAATAGAGTCCGATTACCCTCTATTATTTAAACAAACGATTGATTGTTACTAGAAGCTTCAAGATGAATCTTAAATGTAAAGCAATGTGTATAACGAATATTATACTTTATTGTGATCTATTTCTAATCCAAAAAAAACCGCTTGTTGTAGTTGTTCAGTATTGTATTTATTAGGTGGGAATGTCTTACTGTGTTGATCAAGAAGTCAACTCTATTTAAAAAACGCTTATTGCACGAATTTTATCATTTGAATTTCCTCGAAAATCATATATTTGCCTTTGTGTGACACTCTGGCATCACTTGAGGTCAATGTGTGACAAGCCGAACGATAAATATTTTTATTAAATATTTTTTTAAATATTTTTATAAATATTTTTGTCAAATATTATTAATTAATTTTGTTACCGTGAGCGGTAGTTTTAACCTGTAATCCTTGCGTTACGTTGCGTTATGTGTACGTGGCTCTATCATGTTACTAATCTGATAATGTTATTTATGTGTCAGTCCTTGTTTTACAAATCGTTGTAAAACACGGACTGAGTCCGTGTTTTACAACGATTTGTAAAACACGGACTCAGTAGTTCATATTACTATACTGATAATCTGATAATCAGTCCGTGTTTTACAAATCGTTGTAAAACACGGACTCAGTCCGTGTTTTACAACGATTTGTAAAACACGGACTCAGTCCAGTCCGTGTTTTCTGGGTCCAGTCCAGTCCGTGGTTTACAGGATGCCCTTCTAATCGAAGATAAAGAACCCTTATTGCTGAAAATCGAGTATTCTGAGCAGTAACTAGTAAATATATGGAAGAGAATTTGAAAGATTATAAATAAATGTATCCTGACAGTTAGTCCAATAATTAATTGTTACAGTATATAGTAACTAGGATAATTTATAAAGTATAGAAGAGCTATTAAATAAATTTATTACAAAAGTTCTTCAAGTTCGGCGTGTGTACTTATCTTTATTGGTCTGTCCCCCTTTACTTTGCACACGAAAAGCTTCCAATCTAGTGACCAACAGCTATTCCATTTGTACTGCTTCGCTCGTTTACGTAACTCTGCAAATAGCCTTCTCTTCGTCGTTGTGAGGTTTTCATTTATATAAATTGCTTTAGCGCCATTTAACTTGTCGTTAAATCTTGTTTCCCCTCTCAGCTTTTTCTTGGCTTTATACATCTTTGACTTAATCTTGTGTGACATGAAGCGCACTATTATTGGCCTTGGCCCGCTCTTGAATCTTACTTTCATTCGATGTACAATGTCGATGTCGTCTTCTTCTATTTCGACACCAACACTCTCTCCTAATTTAATTACGATATCTTCAAGGTCTTCTTCGTCATCCTCCGGGATTCCATGGAGCTCAAGATTGTATTTTCGTGTATACATTTCAAGGTTATCGTTCCTATCCTCCAGGTCTTCAGCTCTTTTCATAATTAGCTCTTGGGTCATGTTTAACTCCTTAACTTGAGATTTCAGTTCTGCATTTTCTTTCTGTATCTCTTCTATCGTAGTACTTTGGAACTGAAGGGACTTTTTTAGGACTTCGACTTCATTTCTTAGTACAGCATTATCACTCAAGAGTTTACTTGTGTTTCTTTGTACTTCTAGTAGAATGGCATGAAGAGATTTTAACGTTGGCTCGCTTGTATTAGCCGAAGTCTCGTCAGCCATTTTTAGTGATTTTGCTTTTGGAGATCTTGATTCACTTTCAACGGAAGATACCGAGGATAACTCTTCCCTTGTTCTACGGGTTCCTGTATTATTATTTTCGTTCATCAAACTGACTGGAAATTATACTTTAAGTTGAGATTCCTGACTGAAACTCTACGGAGCTCTAAAAGCACGTGGCACTCGCCATGACAGTATAAATGTTCTTTAAAAAATTGTGCCATTGATTAATTCCTATTTCACTATTTACAAGTTACTAATTGATATTTGCTTTTTTCAATAGGACAACGTTTTTGAAAACCGGTGTACGTAATTTTAGCTAATTAAGAGGCAGTCTCCGTTAAAGCGGTCCACTGCTTTGCGGTTTAGAAAAATGTTTGCCCTCAAAATCATTAAATGGCACATACCAGTCAGTAACCACAATCACTTTGGTTTTTCGAAATTCCAAATGATTTTTTTTACAGCACATTTCTACTAGACCACTGTCTTCGCTAAATTTGCATCTATCGTCATTCCAAAATTACACATTTATGTTTGCTCATGGATATAGAATTGATAAATCTCAAAGAATGCTGCTTTACCAGAAGCTCGTTTACTTGGGCTTATTCATAACAAAATAATCACCATACTCAGAATTGGAGTAAATTGGCTATGGACAATCCACCCATAGCCTTTTATTATAAAGATTAAAATATGTCATAAACATGAACATTGTACAAATAACAGCTTTGTACAATATAAACACTTTCCCCAAGTAAAGGTGAGGGCCAAAAAACGCCTACCTAACAGCAACACCTCGTGAGAAGACATGAGAAGGAGGAGATAGGGGTGGAGGAAGGATTGAAACTGACTTGTTGGTTGTAGGATTTCACAAGAGACTGACCACGCTGTCACGCCTGGCTGGATATATAAACACCCTAAATAGGGTGTATCAATTCCACGCAATGGTATGACTCCCCATCAAATCCCCGGATGTTGCTGTTACGTATTACAATTGCGTTACTTAAACTATATCCAAGACAACCATAAAAATTATATTTGTTTCAAATATTTTGTTTTCGGCACCTCACAACTCACAAATAATTAAAAGTTTAACCATTTTTTTTAATCCAATACTTGTACATTTTTTGAACTAAACAATTCAAAAACAATTTTGAATATCATGCAAAAGGAAAAGAAGGCACAATATATTAAAGCTACGGTAATACGAGCAACAAATTCGTTCAACTTGTGTCGCAACATCTCTGCAAAACAAGTTGGATAGTGATGTTGCTCGTTTTTCCACCCGCGTACCAACTTGTCTCGCGTCAAAATGGCCTGTTGCAAGTTGAAAAAGTTTGTTGCAGAAAGTAGAACATCGTTCTACTTTTTGCAACAAAACTTGTAGATGTTGCTCGTATTACCACACCAACCCAACTTGTCTCGCAGCAAGATGACGTCAAGCACGCGCGAGTAGTTTCTCTGGCGTTTGTGATTGGCTGGACGTAAGTCACGCCATAGCGTCACGCATCAAACATGGCGTCTGAACAACAACAGACGGCCATCATGTTTGTTTACTCGCTGTATTAACCAATCAGAAATCAGAATTCAACTCAACTTGCAACAAGCCATTTTGACGCGAGACAAGTTGGTACGCTGATGGAAAAACGAGCAACATCGCTTTCCAACTTGTTTTGCAGCGATGTTACGAGACAAGTTGGACGATTTTGCTGCTCGTATTACCGTACCTTAAGTGATACGCGTTTTCGGCTTTTCTAAATTATGAAAAAATAACCCTCACTAAGTAGCTTATATCTCACAGTCCAGCATGGTAAACTTTCATTTTTTATTGCAATCCAATAACCTAAGATTGTTTAAGATAGGATGTCACGAAGAATCAAACAAAATCTCGATTCACCGGCAACATTCAAAAATTCGAATCGGCTCATATTTTGGTATTAGGTAGGCCCTAAGGTAAAACAAATCAGGATCTATTTAGTTTTCTGAAAAATTATTTTGTTTTCGAGAAAATCGATAACATGTATTTTACGCATAATTAACGCTGTTCGAGGGTCGAATTATAGCCCATGTTTGGAGGTCTCGCTTGACCTGGCAAAATATTCTAACAACCATCTAATCTCATAAACTTTTAAAGCATTCTTTTAAGGATGTTATGGACAAAATTCAGATTCTTTCTTTGAATTTGAGATGAAGTATTTTTTTTTTCCGTTGAGCACCTCGACGCCATGTTATAAACTAAGGTCACTTCAACAAATTATTTTCCTATGTGCAAATTGAAATAAACGCTCGAAATTTAAAATTTAGTAAGCAGAAGGAAGATACTTGTAGCTGATATAGTTCTTTTTCTGGGGTTTTTGTGCTGCTCTCCGTACGAGAGCTCTTAGATTACTGAAATTTCATTCTACGGCGATGTCGGCAACTTTAAAGATAATGAGGAATATGCGATATCCTAACGAATTTATTTACTTAAATTGAAAGAAAAAGAATAAAATGCTATAAGAAAAGTACTAAAAGAGGTCACGATATAATTAATGCCTATATTGTATTTGCAGCCATTTATATATTGTCGAAATTGTCGATCATTACGCTTAGTCTTTCTCACTGTCCGGACGCAGACTAGTCACGCGACGGAATTCTTATATTGTCGCATTAATACTGAATTACAATCAGTCGGGACAGATCATTTTTTATTAGATTTGTTTATTCCTGGGTGTCTATTATTTGTTTAAGGCCGTTAAAAAGTCGAGGTTTTTATTTGAGTACATTAGTAGAATGTTATGATTGGCCGGTAATAGACAGTCAGTTTGGGTATAGTTAACACTAGTAAATCGATCACTTGTTTGATGTATTCTTATCTGTTTTTGTTTTTTTTTTGTCTTGATATTGGGTTTCACTTCCAGCGAAACAAGAATGGTATTTGATAGATATGGATGCATCGATAGTACAACTTTTATTATGTAATTCAGAATAAAGACAATATCTTATTACTAGTGATTATTAAGCCCATATTGGTCACGCAACGAACTATCATCATATCCTCATAAACACCTAGTTAAAAACTCGGGTTAAAACGCGTTTCTATTAAAAAGAAAACAAAAGTTTCGCCTGGTGCTTAATGATGAGTGAAATGAATGGGTTGACGGACGATGAAAGCGAACACAGACAATTATGAATTACACCTGTCAATTCATATCAATGCAATTAGTTAATAAACAACATCCTGAGTGGTCCGGCGTTTGGCGCCGGTAAAAAAAATTCGTTTAAAACAGATAGAAAATTGAATTGTACACGGTTAAAAGATTTACCTGAACCTACTGGAATATGATATCCCGTTTTGAAAAAACTCAGCTGCGAGTCCAGTTTACCTATTCCTCAGACAGTCTCAAACCGAGTCAGTAATTTTGATGTCGACAGGCCATGGCTACAGATGATCGCTGGTACCTAAACCAAGTTTTGAGCGATGACGTGAACATATTGCCCAAGTTTCAACATCTTTAGGCAGCTCAAACACGTTTGCTCGATCGTGTAAGAATCACCGTGGAGAATCAGCTCATATTCCGTTTGAACGTCAGTGAAACCAAGGTGAAAGAAAAAGAATTCAAGTGCATGTCCCGTCACGTCTTTAATACAAGAAAGCAAAGGTACTATTAACCTATCTTGTCTTCTATCTTTGGTATCAATCCCACAACCATGTGTACAGATCTTCATTCTTTTAATCGGATATTTAAAGCTCAGCGTTGTTTATTTGTCGCGAACAACTTTGCATGTCTAGTCTAACTTTAATCAGATATAATCTATTAACGCGTGCAATTAGGTTCATAATGTCTGACTCGATCATGAACTTTTATGCAATCAGTATTGTTTCCAAGGCGTACAAAGCATATGAAAAAATGTTTGTCACAAATTATTACTGTAGTTTTTGCTCTATCAGCTTGGGTAAGTGCGACAATGAATGTCGTTGCGTGACTACTCTGCGGTAGGATTTTGTCACGTAACGACAACTAAGCGTCATGATGGACCATTTCGACAATATATCAATGATTACGAATACAAAATAGGCATTAATTATATCTTGACTTCTTTAAGTACTTTTCTTATAGCATTTTATTCTTTTTCTTTCAATTTAAATAAATAAATACGTTAAGATATCGCATATTCCTCATTATCTTTTAAGTTGCCGACATCGCTGTAGAACGAAATTTCAGTAAACTAAGAGCTCTCGTACGGAGAGCAGCACAAAACCCCCAGAAAAAGAACCATACCAGCTACAAGTATTTTCCTTCTGCTTACTAAATGTTAAATTTCGAGCGTTTATTTCACTTTGCACATAGGAAAATAATTTTTTGAAGTGACCTTAGTTTATAACATGGCGTCGAGGTGCTCAACGAAAAAAAAAAAATACTTCATCTCAAATTCAAAGAAAGAATCTGAATTTTGTCCATATATAACATCCTTAAAAAGAATGCTTTAAAAATTTATGAGATAAGATGGTTGTTAGAATATTTTGCCAGGTCAAGCGAGACCTCCAAACATGGGCTATAATTCGACCCTCGAACAGCGTTAATTATGCGTGAAATACATTTTATCGATTTTCTCGAAAACAAAATAATTTTTCAGCAAACTAAATATATCCTGATTTGTTTTACCTCAGGGCCTACCTAATACCAAAATATGAGCCGATTCGAATTTCTGAATGTTGCCGGCGTATGTTTGATTCTTCGTGACATCCTCTCTTAAGGTAGATTTATAAAAGCATTTTGCGTTGATCTGTATTTTGTACAGCAACCTCGAACGTTTTGTGATTTTAATAATTTGATGAATGAAATATGGAAGTGAGGCTGTGAAATTTTTTTTAGCTAGACGTTGTTATTTTCTTACTACACTAAATACAATCTTGTTTTTGATTTCAAAGCTATCAAACTAAAAACAAAACAGTTGACGACAGCTTCGGTGAAGTAGTTGTACTGTTTTGAAGTTTATGCAAATAAACTTCAAATCATTGATATTTATTTCAAGCTGTTCGTGAAGTTTATAAATGGCATATATTTTTGATTTCACACAATTTAACCGAGTTTCTCCAGTCTTAACTTTCAAACGTTCGCTTGCAATTGGAGAATATAAATGATGACAGATTATCAGTGTTGAACCACGGCAGATTCTCCTTTGCGTATGTATTCGCTTTAACCTTGTTTATCTTGTTTTATTTATAGTTTCAACGGTTTGCTTCGGTAAGATTGACCTTTAATAAATATCTAGCTCCTATTTCAATTTTGTGATAATAGTTTTGGGAAGCGATTGTATTTTACTCGAAATTGATCGGTAAGTTTATATTACAGAGTCTACAGAAAGTATCTAGCTATAGCTATACCCAGTGTAGATTTCATATATATGTTACGTCATTGTTTTGTGACGTGATCAGGCATGTGCCGCGGGCGCGCTGCAAGACTACGCACTCTTTGGACCTGGCAACAAGTCAAAATATTGTAAGCAAACTTATATTTTTCTCAGTAAAAGTCTACTGCTAGATGTTCAAAATGCGTGTCCCAGTTCATTATTCGCCTAGAACGGATCGACGTTTGAAGAAAAAACCACACCCAGATATGTTACCGAAACTTTACTTATTTAGTAGGGTTTTTTTTCACGAGAGATATTTTAGGCGACAAACTCATGTTGAAGTTGTTTTCCAGGCGCCCGCTCCACATGAAACAAAAAAAAACAGGTTTGCCGAGAATTTGATGCCTCATTGATGATTTTTGGCCTGGCCCATCTTGATGTTTCGAAGGATATATGCATGCAGTACTGCTCAAACATACCAGCTCGAGTTAAAATAAGATATCGCTCTTTCAGTAGACTTCTTGACAAATGAAGCGAGGCGAGCTGATTCTGAACGTTCTCTTTACACTCAGAGAGGCAAACGAGTCCCAGATATATGTACCCCTTTCAGTCCTTTGAATTGCTACATTCACCAAAAAGCTGTGAAAACTTCAAAAAACACGTCATGAATGTAATCTTAAATTTAGAACTTCTAAGTGATTTTACTTGTTATAACGTTAACTAAATTGCAATGAAATCGACAATGTTCTATTATCGACATTTTATTGTATAAAGTAATTGACATGCATGTACGTCTATCTTCACTATTTACCACTTTAGTGATCGATCCAAAAGGATCAAATATATTTGTATACATTTCTTACAAGTATAAGTGCTAGCTCTAAACAGCAAAAGAAACGGCCGGAAAGAAGTTAAGAGTATTTTTATTTCGTTAAAATAAGCTCGCGTAATTAACAAGTAATTTGCATAAACTTCAAAACAGTACATCTACCTCACTCGCCAAGTGGGTTTTATTTTGTTTTGAGAGATTGGAAAATGTATTTAGTGTGGTTAGACTAATTATAATAAAATATGTATTTAGTGTGGTAAGACTAATTATAATATAATTAAAGGAAACAATAACATTTAGTTAGATTTTTTCATAGCCTAATTTGCATATTTCATGCATCAAATTAGTAAAAATCACAGGACGTTCTAGGTTGCTGTACAGAATATAGATCAAAAGCGCAAAATGTTTGTATAAATCTATCTTTACCAAACTTAGGTTAGTAGTTTGCAATAAAACTTGAAAGTTATCGTGCTGGACTTGCAAGATATAAGCTACTAAGTGAGGGGTATTTTTTCATAATTTAAAAAAGCCGAAAAAACGTATCACTTAATATATTGTGCGTTCTTTCCCTTTTGCTTGATATTCAATTTTGTACTCCGATAAATGTACAAGCTTTGAATTTAAAAAAAATTGGTTAAGCAATAAATATTTTGTGAGTTATGAGATGCCGAAAATGTGTAAAGAATCCAATGTTTTTATTATGTCCAATCAACAATCGAACTTTCAAATTATTCTTGTTTTGAATAATGAGATCTTCGTTTTCAATATATTCCAATTTAAAATCGATTAATGGAAACAGATTTTGAAAACTAGTACTGAACTCAATAAGGAGTTCTACGTGTTCACGATTCTGGTGTTTTTACTGTAAGATCATTTTTCATGTTTTCATGTTTGTTAACAAATATATACAGCGATTTTATTAAATAAACTATATTATATGTTTTAGTGTAAATTTCTGTCGAGGCATTGCATAGTGACAAATGAAGTGAAATCATCACGACTGAATCTTACTAAGTACAAGTTTTATACTGTTTTTTGTCAAAGTTAGAATCAAAATCAAAGTAGATATTTCAGTTCCCGTGAGCTTAATACTAAAATGAAGTTATCAGTTTGTTCAGGTTTAAGAAAACTGCCTTGATATATCAAAACAAGGTTTTAGAGTCACTTTACATCGTACTAAATGAAGATAGAGAATAACACTTCGAGGGAGTAGCGAAATATTATAAAATGTGCGTCTCGGGTGAAGGATAATAGAAACAATTGCTGTCGGCGATTCAGATGTCATCGATCGACAGAAGAGTTTACGCCAACTCGTGGATCATTATTAGAACATTTTGAAAGGGCTTACAGTTTAGAACACTTTTAATGTTGACTATGTAGGTTATATTTAAACTAGACGCATATATATGCGTGAGCTCGGGCTCCATTACGATTATGTAATTATTTTCTCGGATTATCTTGAGATGATTTGAAGCGAAAAATTAGTATTCAATGTTGTTGTTTTATTTGTATTTTTTTGGTTGTCCTCCATTTCCCTTACGGGCCGACGTTCCGTCAGTCCGTGATCCTCAGACAAGTCATCTTTTACCTGGTTCGATCTTCGGTTCGTGCAGAGATACATGCGTGTTCAAAGAGTGTCTAAGAAACAGTGTTATTAAGTTGTTCTTGTAAGATAAACGCCAGAAAAAGCAAAATAGATAGTCATTGAAGCAATTGGTGTTATATTTGAGGCAATTTGGGCTGTTGGGTGTAGTTTTCAGAGAGGCCAATTCAGATGTTTTTTGTTGTTGTCGAGCTAGACCTGGAGCTTTAAAATTTAACGTTATCTGACATATTGTAAAGAAAGAAATATTACTTTCATCTACATATACATAGATCGTTAAGTTGAACTGCTAAATAATAGGATGAAGCGATTTATATAAGTTTTGCGAAAAGGTTTGTTGTTCTGTGCAAGAAGCTAAGAGCTCGGCAATCGCCTGCAGTTTCAATCGCCGATCTGAAGCTTGTACGAATTAATCTATAAAATTAAACTATGTAAGAGATAAATACCGAGAACGGAGGCAATAAGCCGTATAAAGCCCGAGGGGCCGTAGGCCCCGAGGGCTTTATAGGCTTATTGCCGACGTTCGAGGTATTTATCTGACTTATTACATGATTTACAGAGGTTTTCCAAAAAGGCCTTGTATTTTTAAATTTTGTATGCAACATTTGGGTTTTTACGCCATATACTTTTATCGATGCAAGTCGTTTTCAAGACGACAAATATATTCTTCAGAAGATTCTTGAATTGTTTTATTTTTATTTTTAGTGCATGACTTATTACATGATTGAATAGGTTTTCACACAACTTCATGTCCCAAAGGGCATCATCAAGCTGATTATTTTTTTGGTTTCCCATGAGAATACAATCCAAACAATGGGCTTTTAGTTTTGTTGTACACTACAATACTAATGAACTGTAACGAACAAATGAATACGTTTTCTTCTCACTAACTGACATCGATCGGACAGTTAGCATAAAGTGTTAGGGTCAGGATTTGTAAGCAAAGGGTTCGAGGTTCGATCCTCGAAAGGGTCACTCTATCAGATTTTTTATCCGTTAAATGTTCGCAACTAGAAAATTTCTAAGTTTAACGTTACATATAAAGTAGGGATTAGGTCATTGGTATTCAAGGGCAATATACATTAGTATTCACGGGCAATATATAGATATTGCCCTCAAATGGGGGCAATATCTGTATAAAGCCCTTGAATTGATAATGAACAGGGTAATACGCGATATAAAGCCCTAAAAGTAACAATGAAAACCGATGTAATCATGTAATAATGACAGATAAACCCGTCACTTTAATCCAAAATATAACAGAAATAATTACAATAAGCAATATATTTACCCTAAAACATCACTAAAGTAATATATTGTTGTTGTCTTCACTTCTAGTGCGCTGTATCGTACTCTCTCAGAATGCTTATAATACTGTTAAATATCCAGTAGTAACAGCTTCGTCCTTTGTAACTGGTTGCGAATACTTTCCATAGCATTATAAAAAGGATGGATAAAAAGTAGCTTCTGTTTATAGCAGGGAAGAATTCTCGATAAATTTCATAATAAGTTGGTTCGCTTAGTTCGCTCGTAAATTGCACGATCTTTAGTAAAATTCACAGTGACCATTTCCAAAAACATTTGACATAAATTTATGTGTAATTCTACTGCGAATCATGTGGTGTGAGCACATAAAATATGAGAGTATTCGCGATTACTTCGACAGAGAAATTATTCTTTCGACGAATCAAATATCCATGTGCTCGAAGTACGCTGACCGAGATATTGGGGCTCAAAAGTTTACACATCGAGTGAGTGAGTGAGTGAGTGAGTGAGTGAGTGAGTGAGTGAGTGAGTGAGTGACACTTCCAGTTCAAAAGCCCCATCCCAATAACTCGAGGATCTTCGATCCACGAGTTAAAAAGATAGCTCGATTGTCTTGTACGATTGTCTTTGCTATAATATGCATTGATTCCGGAATATCGTCGCTTGTTATCTCAAGAGAGAGAACAGTCATTGTATTTAGAGACTGAAAGCTGTCAAATTACCTTCACATGTACAGCTCCCGCTAAACATCCATCTCTTTGAAGCCGATTTATAAAAATATGCATTACATTTTGGAACTTACAGAATTTCAAGTTAAAAGTCTAATCTAAAGAATTTCTTCAAAATATTATTTAAATATCGTATATACACCTACTTGCAAGAACGTTGTCATACAAAAAAGGACATTTGTATTTAGTGGGTTAGGAATAAATTAAAAGTACAAAAGATGATCACTGAAGCTGAACTCTTTCTTTTGTACTTATAATTTATTCCTAACACACTAACTACAAATGTTCTTTTTTATATGACAACGTTCTTGCAAGTAGGTGTATACACCTGCATGCAGGACCTGAAGCGCTGAGTGAAAAGTCCACCCTTGACGTCACAAGTAATTAGTAGCTGATTTTCGAGGCACAACTGGTATTTTAAGGGGGTAGTCTAATTTCCAACTAAAGTGACAGATCCAACTGAGTTTATGGGATAATAAATAACTTACTAGGACCTACAACTTTACCAGGTTTGAGGAACATCGGTGAGCCTCCATGTAGCACCCACTGCCTGGTTTTGCCTGATTCTACCATGGACACACTCTTAACATCATTCTTTGTTTTACACAGCATGTGGTTGTATTATAGAGGACCAGCTACAGGGGAATATAACTGTTAGAGGGTATGGTCCTCTGTTTCGTGCAAATTGTACATGGCAGATACAAGGAAAACGATCCGACTCGATGATCCTGATTATCATAGAATCATTACGTATTCAAGCATCATTAAATTGCAGGTACTATATGTAATATATAAAGGACAATAATGAGAACTGGACGTATTGTTTAAAGGCTGAATGGGGGTTTCAATCCCTCGTCTAGTCAAATTAAATTGAGGGCCTTTGAACTATTTCTAAATCGAATTAAGTAATGATGTGTGTAAGAAGTAGACATAGTTTATGCGCGGCATAAAAAATCGCTGTTCTGGTTGGTCCAAAGAAGAATTTCGTTAAAAAACAGCACTAAAAATAGTTTTTACCGCCATTTTTTGGTGTATTTTCGGTCCTAGTCTTATTCGTGCTGTTTCTGCCCAGTAAGGACTACTTTGTATTTGGGGAACTGGTACTTTAGAAGCGAGGGTTATTATGTTGGGCGCCATCTTGGATGATTGGATGACTCATGATTACACTGACGTTCAAAAACGATACTTCGTATTTAAGAAAACATGGAAGTGTTCGATTTGGTCATTGATCACCGAAGCGCTAAAAACCGGCTTGATTAAATCTGGATATTTCTAAAACAGCATGGAGCTCAACACACTAGAATCCCGTTCAAGTTCTTTTAAAGGGCTGCTGTATTTGAATACTAGCAAATGTATTCAGCAAATAGCAAAGGAATCAAAATGCCTGTTATATATGAATGTTGCACATTACACACAGTTACAAGATGAGCTTTTGTTTCTTTTCAAAGACAGTTTAGGGGAATAAGTACAGCTGAATATATCCATCAATCCACGGTTTTTGGGTTTTTGGGTCTACCATGCGTATGTTTGTATTCAGAAATAAGGTTTATTCAAGTCCATGGCAACTGACTTTGACACATGTTGACAACACGTGAATGTCGCGAAAACGTTTCACTCAAAACAAAGAGATGAATACAATACAATATACTTTATTACTCGGGGTTCCTGTGGAATCCGAGTATAGGTTTCGCATTTATTATTATTTTTCATCTTCATCGCCAAAATGCCACGCAAGCGCAGTGTGGTTAATGTCATTTATACACACAAATATACGAAATAAACTGATTTATTACGGTAATTCGGTGTTTGCTTAAATCAAACACACTCCAATAATGATAATAAACCTTTAACTAATGTATTAGTGTTATAATACGTTGGACAAATCTCAGTTTTTGCCGAGTTTATTTGCGAGTTACGAAAGCCTGGTTTATGACGAAAGGAAAAGTGCTTAGCAACGAAACACATACACAACAGTATTTCGATTCCAATCACGTAATAAAACACATATTACTCTGTGTATGACTTAACCTAAACACTCCAATAATGATAATAAACCTTTAACTAACGTATTAGTTTGTCAAATGTAAGTTTTCGTGTTTAATGTATTCCAAAAGTACAAATGTTCTATTTGTATGGCAACGTTTTTGAAATTAGGTGTATACATTAAACTTGTTTTGCACATCAAAGAGAATCCCGAGATTACGCAGTTATGCGTCTTGTTTTACTTCCAAAAAGAACTGACTGTATTTAAAAAGTGAACTTATTCTAGACTGCAAAACAATCGCTACTTCTACGTGAAAACTCAGAGGAAGCGAGTAGAAGTTCGATCGAACGAAATTCGCGGCCAGAATTACGTTCAATCGAACTCCAATTAACACGCTTCCTCGGAGTTTTCACGTAAAAGTAAGGAATATTTTGCAGTCTAAACTTATTCTGTTTTGCGAAGAAGTTGTGAGTTGATCAATACTGTTGTTCTTTATATGTTTTGTTTTGTTTACGCTAAATCCGTAATACTATAGCTGGTGACTGGCTGAAGAACAGATACATGTTATCACATTGCGAAAAGTTTATGTAATTGAGATAACTTATGAAATAAACGTGTTTTTATCGTGGTTCCCCAAATGAAAAACGCCTTATGATTTTCAGAATGGTCAGATTTACTTTATCAGATACAGTACTAAAAATATATTTCGTGTAGAACTTTTATAGACGCTGTAGTTCAATTATCAAAATTGGCGATTTGGCGTTATCAACCAATCAATGGTCTAGAAAATTAATCCAATAAAATGTTTACAAACGGTTGTTTTTGTAAGAATGTGGCTTAATCTGCCTACTTCTTACACAGATCATTACATAATTATTCAGGAAGAATCTTTGAATAAAAATAGACATTTTTATATGGTAAAAAAGAACTTTAAAGCCGAGGAGGGTTAGAACGTAGCAAATAAAAACAATCCTAAAATATATCAATGATCATATGTTCATAATGCAATGTTTATTGTCAGTGAGTTCCAAAATAATATTAAAACAATTGATTTTTCAATTCTATTTAGAGGTATGCTAATTAACTTGAATGCTAATGACTTGATGACATTAAACGTGCTTTTTGTTTCAAAATTTCGGTCGGTTGACTGACTATTATAATGACTGAAAACGCGCATACAACATTGCAGAATATCTTGGTACGAATCATTGCATTAGTACTCAAAGACATTTTTTCGACAACAATCGCCAAATAAATTATTTCAAAGTCTGATGTTTACTAGTAAAGACGAAGGGGGGGGGGGGGGGGGTAATATCGATCTGTGCAAGGAATTATAAAAACAAGGGTTGTATTGGAATTGGAATTGGTATTCAAATAAAATATTAAGTCTTATTTTTACTAGTATGGACGAGTGAGAGGGTAAGTAATACAAATAAACATAATGCTATATGATGATTATATGTATTTGTGATTCAGGACTTGAACTGAAATGATCAAGCATTCGGACTTGAAAATTGTAGTTCAATTCGGCTTGGACGTATTTTTGCTGACTCAAGTATCTGGTTACCAAAATCGCACCCTTTGATTGGCTAATTACCTCATGAACAATAATGATGTTTTGAACTGGTGAATGAATCACTATCAGTCGGTCCAAGAAAGCGCTTATTAAAAAAATTGTATAATCAACAATTTGACAACAAATTAACTTCTGTACTCACATTAGCCATATTGCTCAAGCATATTATGGTATGGTATTTCACCGGATTATTGAAAAAGAAATGTTTCTTTTAAATAACTTCAACCTGAAAATGTGAGTTATTAACTTCTAGGATAGATATTTAGGTTTCTCTAAATGTAAATCATGTTCATGTTGACAACAAGTGATTTGTGTTATAGTTTGGTGATTATCCAAAAGTGATATGTTATACACTGATCAATAGCAAAACTAAAAAAATACTTTCTTCTTATGATAGGAATGGCTATTTAGGAATTAGTGATGGTCAAGGACAACTACTAAGCAGATTTTGTGGATCAAGGAATTCCATCACCTTTGTAGCATTTGGTTCTGCAAAAATTGAACTCGATATTTCACGATATCGGTCTTATGAAATGAATATCTCGTATTCAATAATCAACGATGGAATTGAGAAAGGTAAGTACAAATGCATTCGTTGCAACTTGCGCTGTGATTTATCTACCTACCGTGGGAGGACAGTCGCAGTTAAGGGACAGAGTTATAATTATCAGTAAGGGTGTTGTGGGATGGGGTATTTCAAGCAATAAATTAGGAAAAATCACTACTCAAAAATCATAGCCTGATTTTCAGAGCGGGCCTGGGTCCTACACTATCGCTTTCTCCCCAAACTCCGTCATGCCGGATACCGTGTTCTTCATTGTTTGATTTTCGTACAATTAGGGTGAACTTTATGTTTTTCGCGTGAGCTATGTCAGGAATGCACAACAACAGGAAGGACTTAGGAGGCACTTAATTACAAACGATGTATGAATGCTCAATAATTCGGTGATTTTAATATTTCGTTGAAGGATTTCATGACAACATATACTTTATACATTTAATTTTTTATTTGTAAAACATATTCACGAAAAGTTGCATGTTTAGGAGTTATTTTGAGGCTTTAAGTTAGTAATCTAACGATTACACAATTCAACTAATTTGTAAATGGAGCTCATTGTATTCTTGTAGTTGGCACAAGTTTGATGGCAGCTTACAGCCGATGCTAACTCTAGATCTCGGTATGCATTTCTTCATGCAAACATAGGTGCAAACACATGTGCAAACATAATACTCTTGGTCGCAGGACTCGCTTTCATTTCAGTGAACAGCTCGTAAAAGTTGTGAAATAACGCCATTTAAATCTGACTGTGATCGAACCTCCAAACATTGATAATCGTTAATGAGATAAAACTTCAATGCCATAGTTTATAGAATGGTATTCATGATTTTCACCTGATGATAAAATTACAGCTTTTTAGGGGTGTAAATGCCATTAAAAACACTGATTCCAAAATCGCAGATCCACAATCACGCTCACAGTTATTATGACTTTGATGGGTCATTGCACTTAGTTCTTACAAGCTTTCTCATTGGCCCTCGGTAAGACAAGGGGCAGTGACATTGAGAATACGTTATCCGGCAAAGTCCATCAGACAGAGTTTGGGGAGAAAGTGATAGCGTAAGACCAAGGCCCGCTCTGAAAATCAGGCTACCAAAATCAAAATATCAGTTCGGATTGATCCCGTCCCAGTTTTTCTAAAAATGCCCCAACATTTTTATAAAACGTATTTTTGTATCTATTTACTGTAATATAAACATATCCTGGGAGTTGCATGTCAGTTTCTATTCGACGTCTCTCATGCTATACGTATTGGTGCATATTACAGCACAGGCAGCCCAAACTCATTATCTGACAACATTGAAAAATAAAATTACAAAATGAAAAAGATACGTTTCACGAAACATTGAAAAATAAAAATACAAAATGAAAAGATACGTTTCATGTGTTTATTTAATTCATTTTAATCATTATTAAACGCTTAAATGACGTTTTTTTGCGTTTTTTTAATATCTGCTCTATCCCTTACAATAAAGTAGTAAGGGAGAGAGCAGATATTAAAATAACGCAAAAAAAACCCGTCATTTAAGAGCGTTCCTCTGAGAATATCGACTATAGGTGTGCAAAATGCCCAGAAACCGAATTTCTCATACTTTGCTCAAAGATAGCCCATTATGTCCGTATCACAGAAATAGTAGTGAAAGTTTCAACAGATTTTTATTTTAGGAGAAATTCGACATTGTAGGTTTGAATGCTTCATAAGGCGATTTCCCGGCATCACACGTACGCCGCGAGAAATGCATTTTCGAAGTGTAAACAAAATTGAATTTCGTAACTGTATAACTCTTTTAAAAGATCGATAAACACTTGTTATTTCAGCAGTAAAATAATTGTCTTTCATTTAGAATTGAAAATTTAATGGAATTTTGAATTTGACCTAAATTTAGTCGATTTTCAATGCCTGAAAATAGCACAAATTGAGGAGTCAAAAAACCAACTTGTTACATGACTTTATGAAATAATCAAATGTTCCTGTGAAAGACCATTCTTTTAGCTTATAGAAAATGTAAAAACATGTTTGGGCTACTAAAACCTCGACATTCTAGGGCTCCTCGAAAAGGCATTGTGGACGCTAAAAATAGCATGTGTCACGGTGACGTGCGTGACATCGTGACACACAAACGTCTGATTAATTATGCTAATAAAAACATTTCAATGGATTTCTGTCACAATTTTAATGCATTTGAACCCTTTTTATTTCTTTAGAACAATATTTTGTATATATAGACATTTTACATAATTTTTGATACTTTTATTTTAGTATTTTATTTGTTAGGCATTGCCAAGTCCTCATTTCGTTTTGAGTAACATTACTTAATATACAAATTAGGTAATACCTAATAGCGGAGCTCCCAGTTTCATTTTTTCTTAAAACATCAATATGTGCAAGTATATAGTTTTTGTGCACGGGTCATAAAAACTGTACGTGATGACGTAGGCGTATTTGATAGTATGTGAAAGAAATACTATTTCTTACTGTTCATTAGGTTACTCAAGAAAAAAACGAGAATTATTAATCTGGGATATATACATATATATTCGACTATAAGTCAACTATATTTATCAAGATTTTTGCTAAAGATTATGAAATACGGTTCAATATAAATGTTGTAAATATGTAAAGCTAATGTTGACTGATATCTATATACAAACTTTTATAGCAGTAAACAAAACAACAATCTACTCTGTTGATGTTTACAGTTCAATATTAATGTTGTAAATATGTAAAGCTTGTTGACTGATATCTATATACAAATTATTATAGCAGTAAACAAAACAACAATCTACTCTGTTGATGTTTACAGTTCAATATAAATGTTGTAAATATGTAAAGCTTGTTGACTGATATCTATATACAAATTATTATAGCAGTAAACAAAACAACAATCTATATATATATATATATACATATACATATACATATATACATACATATACAAATTATTATAGCAGTAAACAAAACAACAATCTACTCTGTTGATGTTTACAGTTCAATATAAATGTTGTAAATATGTAAAGCTTGTTGACTCAGATATCTATATACAAATTATTATAGCAGTAAACAAAACAACAATCTACTCTGTTGATGTTTACAGTTCAATATTAATGTTGTAAATATGTAAAGCTTGTTGACTGATATCTATATACAAACTGTTATAGCAGTAAACAAAACAACAATCTACTCTGTTGATGTTTACAGTTCAATATAAATGTTGTAAATATGTAAAGCTTGTTGACTGATATCTATATACAAATTATTATAGCAGTAAACAAGACAACAATCTACTCTGTTGATGTTTACGGTTCAATATAAATGTTGTAAATATGTAAAGCTTGTTGACTGATATCTATATACAAATTATTATAGCAGTAAACAAAACAACAATCTACTCTGTTGATGTTTACGGTTCAATATAAATACTATAAATATGTCAATATAAATGTTGTAAATATGTAAAGCTTAATTGTTGACTGATATCTATATACAAATTATTATAGCAGTAAACAAAACAACAATCTAGCTACTCTGTTGATGTTTACAGTTCAATATAAATGTTGTAAATATGTAAAGCTTGTTGACTGATATCTATATACAAATTATTATAGCAGTAAACAAAATAACAATCTACTCTGTATGATGTTTACGGTTCAATATAAATGTTGTAAATATGTAAAGCTTGTTGACTGATATCTATATACAAATTATTATAGCAGTAAACAAAACAACAATCTACTCTGTTGATGTTTACGGTTCAATATAAATACTATAAATATGTCAATATAAATGTTGTAAATATGTAAAGCTTAATTGTTGACTGATATCTATATACAAATTATTATAGCAGTAAACAAAACAACAATCTACTCTGTTGATGTTTACAGTTCAATATAAATGTTGTAAATATGTAAAGCTTGACTTGACTGATATCTATATACAAATTATTATAGCAGTAAACAAAATAACAATCTACTCTGTATGATGTTTACGGTTCAATATAAATGTTGTAAATATGTAAAGCTTGTTGACTGATTATCTATATACAAATTATTATAGCAGTAAACAAAACAACAATCTACTCTGTTGATGTTTACAGTTCAATATAAATGTTGTAAATATGTAAAGCTTGTTGACTGATATCTATATACAAACTTTTATAGCAGTAAACAAAACAACAATCTATGCCTTCATCATCGTCTTTTTTTCATCAAAAAAGGATTTTAAAAACAAGTGTACAGATAAACTATCAATGGATATTATTTTTCTGTAAGTAGAAAATTGTAGTAAATGTAACTATGCTGTAATGGCCATTGAGTTGTTGTCGTTTTAATTTTATGCCTTTTTTCAGTCTTTTCAAATCAACGTGACAAGTTCTATTTTTGGCGCGTTTCAGCAATGCCAAGGCATCTTTTTGCTTCAAAAGCAAGACAAAACGCTGAGAAAAATCAAGATTTTGAGCTTCAAATTGACAAAAACATTATTTGAACTAGACCTTAATAGAATGGTAACTATGTATTAAAAGGAAAAAAGGAAATTTTAAAGCATTAATCTTTGTAAAAAAAAAAAACATTTTTATCGTATTGGATTTACTAAAAAGTAGTCATGGCAAATCTTCAAAACAAAACAAAAAATTATATTCAAGTGGAATTAAAAGCCTCAAGAATAAGTTCTACCAACACAAGATCGATTTGAAAAGACAAGGATTTTAAAACAAGGTATTTTATTATAAAAAACTTTGTGTAAAACATCATTTTCGACTTTGAAGTAAAAACTACTAAAAAAAGCTCGTTTAGTAAGCATAAAATAGTCAATATTGCTAAATAAACAGAAGTTATTCAACCAATTTAAATTGTGTTTGTATTTCAATTTATCTTTGATGTTTTCTGTTTATGAGGTTTAAAAAGTACATAAATAAACACCTTTCAATCGACCAAAGTACAATTTACACATGCACAAACATCGTTTCATGTACGGTTTTTATCTCAAAAAAATAAAATAAAATGGAGATAAACCTTTTCTCTTTTCTTTCTATAATAAAACAGAGAACGGATTTTTTCCTTTTTGAGGCTTAATTATTGCAAGTTTTGAGGTGTTTTTTTTTTTTTTTCACGCTCGGTATATCAAATTAAGACTTCAGCAGTTTTTTTTTTCTCTCAAAAACTTGAAACAAATAAATATCTTGAACTTACTTTATCGGTGATTATTTTCCTGAGGTTTTCTTCTCTTCAATGACATTGATCATATTTTGACGAATAAATGTATGTACTTGAATTTTGATGGTTTAAACATTGTTCATAGTTCAACTGCCAAGCTTGAAAATCCTTTAATAAACTGTGCCGAGGGAAGATTTGAAGACAGTTTTCATAACAAAAAAGGTCGCTTCTTTATCAATTTTTTTTTGAATTGCTGTAGTCTTTTAATATTCTTCCACGAAGGTATCTACAAATAGGTTTTCTTGAAATTTTGGAATCGGTCGTTTCTGCTTTTCTTTAGTATAATTTCTTCGTTTTTGTGTCCTTCGAGTTTATGTTCTTCTTCGGTCAAAACTCTCTTTGTTCTTCGAAGTTCATCTTTCTCCGTTGTTATTTTGTATTAATGTAAGCTCTGCTATTTTGTTGTTGTTTGTTTGACTTTTTTGTCGATAAATTAAAAGAACAACGTTGCTTTGTTGATCTAGCGCTATTTGGCGCGCGCGTCACTTTCGTTCCCGCCGAAATATAACAACCAATCAGCATCGCGATGGGCGCGGACGTCGGACGTCGGACGACGGACGTACGCTTGGGATTCCTGTGTGAAAACCATCGAAAATCGACTCGATGCATTACCATTTTTTCTTAAGTATGGTGCTCCGCTCGCGCGGGCCTTCAGCCCGCGAGGGAGCTCCGCTAAAAATTTATACGAAGCAATTCCGTAGAATTGAGGCTTCAAATATATACATTGGTAAAGTTTTTAAATTAAAATGAAATTAAAAGCAGCGCTGTGCTGTAAAATAATTTGCTAAATATATGTGCATAAATTGTTCTGCTTCAATGATTTGAGCGTGACCTTTTATTTATATAAAATAGCACAATTGATTTGGTAGAGTGCAAACACTAAAAGTGTGCAATACTTTGTACTATTTACTACGGTGGCCCATAAATGTCACGGCAAACCTTTTATTTTTCACGGAAATTCTTTTATTATTCACGGCAAATCTTTTATTATTCACGGCAAATCTTTTATTCTTCACGGCAAATCTTTTATTGCTCGTGGCATTTCATTTATTTATTCATCTATTCATGCATTTATTTACATATCTATTTTTTTTATTGTTTACTTTATATTTTTTACACCAAATTTATATCATTACCACAGATCATTTCCTTTTCATATATTCCTCCTTGCCAACCTTGTTTTTCGTGCTTTTAAAGCAATAATAGTTCACCTTTTTCGGTCATATTTTCGCCATTCCTCTTCCCCCTCCCATGCATCCCCGAGTGTCTTTTAAAATATTTTTTTTTGATTTTTTATTCTATTTAACCCATTTACCCATATATTTCTTCTTCGTTTTTATTTATATTTTTTATCATATTTTTTTATTACTGGTTCTTTCTTTCTCCCATTATTCTATATTCCACCATCCATGACCAATTTTTTTGTTTTTCATTTTCCATTACTTCATTCATCTATTTACGTTTTACATTACTCGTTTTATTATATATCTAATTATATTTTCCACTTTTTCATCCTTCTTCTTAATGTTTCAGTTATTCTTTCACATTTTTAAGTCCCACACTACGCCCAGGTCAATGCTTATCAGTTCATCGCTTTTACAAATTGACATTGTAGCGTTTCTTAGTTTTTGCGATTCGAACTCAATATTACATTGAAGTTTGTACTGCTTCAGCTTTCTTTTAGTGTGCTAATTAGGCCCATGTTTATCTTGAGTTGCGTTCTGAACATATGGAAAACCTTTTCATACCCGTATCCTCTATAAAACAAAGATTCGAGCCGTGATCATCTACTTCATTACCCTGGGTGCCAGAGGAATTATTTTCCGGTCGGTGTACCACGGGAAAATAATTCCTCTGGCACCCAGGGTACTATGACATTAAGAACGGCTGCGAGGGAGACTAAGGGTACTACTTCATCCGCCATCTTGAATTTTACACAGGAATGCCGCAGCTTCAGTTTTGTTTTCGTAAGTTTTGCCGTTAGTAACTGAAAGTTTTGCCGTGAATAATAACAGATTTGTCGTGAATAATAAACGATTTGCCGTGAGTAATAAAGTTTTGCCGTGACATTTATGGGCCACCGTAATTTACCACTGAATAGTGTTGATTAAACAATAGAGAACAAAAGAATTTGCATAATTTAGCAGTATTTAGTAGTATTTATGTTGCACACTGACGGAACAAAAAAAACAAAATCTTGTTCCTTATTTTCAGCTGTATAATCTTAAACCCCATGTGTTTTAGTTTCTTAGGTCTACTCTACAATTTTTTGTGATGTATGACTTGTTTTTATTCCAGATTGTTTACTGTATTTTGCTTAAAAAATCATCATCATCTACTTTCCGGTCAAATTAATAAGCCCCTACCCTTTATTAAGCCCCCCTCTCCTTTAACTGCCCCCCTCTCCTTTAACCGCCCCCCTCTCTAACGTGCTTGAAATAAAAAGCCCCCAGGTGGCTTTTAGAGGACTTAGTCCCTTAGTTATAGTTGATTTTTGTTGTTCTTTTCAGTTCATTGTTTATCTTTTATCTTCAATTCTCTTTTTTTTGCGTTTTTTGTTTTGTTATGTTTTTATTTTGTTATACTTTTGCTCTCTATTGTTTAATCAACACTATTTAGTGGTAAATAGTACAAAATATTGCACACTTTTAGACCCCGGCTACACGGATCCGGATACTTTTGAAACCGCATACTTTTTGATGCGAATCGGCATATCGTCCACACGAATCCAGTGAATCCGGTCACTGAAACCGCATACTTTTGAATAGGAAACGATCAACAGGATTCGTGTGGACGCAAATATTTCTATGCGGTTTCAGACGGATCGGATTCTGTAGAAGAGGCCATAGTGATACTATAAATAAAAGGTCACGCTCATGCAAATCATTGAAGCAGAACAATTGAATTTATGCACATAAATTTAGCTAATTATTTTCAGTATTTTTACAGCACAGCGCTGCTTTTAATTTAATTTCAATTCAAAAACTTTAACAATGTATTTTAACTATAGACATATTTAAGTATAGATATAGTGTATATTTGAAGCCTCAATTCTACGGAATTGCTTCACCGTTTCTTAATTTAGTAATGTTACTCGAAACGAAATTTGGACTTGGCAATGCCTAACCTAACAAATAAAATACTAAAACTAGCCGTTTCTATCAAAAGTGAAATGCTGCGAGCTGTTTACATAATATTCCATAGGCGCAGCAGCCCAATCTTGGCTATTCAGTAAGCGATTATGTAAGCATTATGTTCAATTACTTGTCGAAATTGTACGTTTTTTAATAGTAATATTACATGCATGTGATTAGCGCTCGTGAAGTAGCGTGATCGAATCTCGAATGCGATCGAATACGGTTACTTTAGAATTTGCAAGCATTGCTGTGTGTAACTGGCCATAACTCGTTCGAGAAGTCGACTTTCAACAAAGGAGAAGGGTCTTTATTTACGTTCACTAATAGTCAATACCACTGTTTACCTGATTATTTTGTGCAAAATTTAATAAACAAATGTAAGAATTATAACTCAAGTTTCCTATTCACTAACTCAGACTGCGACAGATAGTATAAGGACAACGTCTCTGTATCAGGGATGATTCTACTTGCAAGAGCATCCTGATAAAGTCAATCTCCTTCGGTAATAAAGATCTGAGCTACGGTGGCCAAAGTTTCATTGACAAACTCTGAGCACATAACAGCGCTGTAAAACTCGTAAAAGAACATTGTCTTTTCCCGCGATAAATGTCACTAAAAGTCGTTCGTGAACTTGATCAATGCTTCCAGCAATAAATAAGTTTGATTTTGAGATTATTACAGTGCGAAAAACTCGGATAATTTAGGCTATTAGGTGGATATGTAGGCATTATGTTCATTAACTTGTCGAAAAGCTGACTTTTATCTTCCTATTTTCAAGAATGTACGAAATTAGATGTTTTTAGTTTATTACATGTGGTTTAATAGCGCTCGTGGATCTCGAATGTGATATGTTTATGTAATCAGTTTAAAATCACACTGATAAGTGGCAATAACTCACTCGAGAAGCCAACTTATTAATTATATTATCTTCCTAGCTATATTCAAGAATGTACAAAATTGTATGTTTTTAGTAATATTAACTTACATGTGATTAGCGCTCGTGGATTAGCGTGATCAAATCTCGAATGCGATCGAATATGTTAACGTAATCTGACAGTTTGGAATCACACCGAAATTCCATATTGCAAGCGTTGCTGTGTGACTGGCCATAACTCGTTCGAGAAGTTGACTTATTTATATCTTCTTTGGCTTAGGAATTTCCCACAGAATAGTCTCTGGTCTCTAGTATATAAATTAGGTACTTTAATGGCGAAAGTTGCTGACCTAACGTATTACATGTTCGGAAATCATCGCCACAAAGTCCGAAAATCGAGATGTTTCTCAGTATATATAGCCCAGGAACGCTCGTCCACAAGTACAAAGGGATACCGTCGAAATTAGTGTCGCTACTCGCTTCGCTCGCAGCAATAAAAGTATCAAAAATTATATAAAATGTCTATATATACAAAATATTGTTCTAAAGAAATGAAAAGGGTTAAAATGCATTAAAATTGTGACAGAAATCCATTGAAATATTTTTATTAGCATAATCAGATCAGACGTTTGTGTGTCACAATGTCACGCACGTCACCGTGACACACGCTATTTTTAGCGTCCACAATGCCTTTTCGAGGAGCCCTAGAATGTCGAGGTTTTAGTAGCCCAAAAATGTTTTTACATTTTCTAAAAGTTAAAAGAATGCTCTTTCACAGGAATATTTGTTTATTTCATAAAGTTATGTAACAAGTTGGTTTTTTGACTCCTCAATTTGTGCTATTTTCAGGCATTGAAAATCGACTAAATTCAGGTCAAATTCAAAATTCCATTAAATTTTCAATTCTAAATAAAAAACAATTATTTTACTGCTGAAATAACAAGTGTTTATCGATCTTTTAAAAGAGCTATACAGTTCCGAAATTCAATTTTGTTTACACTTCGAAAATGCATTTCTCGCGGAGTACGTGTGATGCCGGGAAATCGCCTTATCAAGCCTTCAAGCCTAAAATGTCGAATTTCTCCTAAAATAAAAATCTGTTGAAACTTTCACTACTATTTCTGTGATACGGACATCGAGGGCTATCTTTGAGCAAAGTATGAGAAATTCGGTTTCTGGGCATTTTGCACACCTATAGTCGATATTCTCAGAGGAACGCTCTTAAGAGGCTGTCTCCGTAATAACCTCCAGGTCGATATGCAACTTCAAAATAGATTTCTTTCATACTCTACTATGTTGAAGTTCTGTCCTTGGGAACAACTAATATCGAAGTGATTTGGCTCAAATTTATTTTAATATTTTTTTGGGGGTCCGTTTAATGTTCGACTAGTCGAAGGCCAATTTGAACTCCGAAATAGTATGGAATAACGACATAATCTCATCTCATTTTATACACCAAAAACATACTCAAATGATATAATATTTGCACAAATGTATAGACATTTTCTTCTAGTTTCTACGGCCATATGACTTAAATAATAATTATTTTTTATTTTGACGTCAGCAGCTTAGAAAGTGACCCTCCTGCACTCGCATCGGACATCGGCTCAAAACAAGTCAACTTTAAGAGCTTATTTCAAAATCGTGGCACCTGATTGAAACTTCTCCTTTACTTCACTATAAACTACTAACATTAATCAATACAAAACGCCAATAAAATCTTTCTGATCTACAATTTCGAAAGAATGACAAGGACTTAAACTTTGTTAAATTTCCAAATGTGTCAAAATCGAGCATTCTTTATCGGTAAAATACTCATTGGTATTAACAGCTAAAATTACCTTAAACTGCATTCAATAATGCTTGGCTGTGCAATTAAGTTGTTTACCATCCTCTTTTAACTTGACCTTCAAGGTTAGGGATTCAAGTGTCTTCTGCAGGCGTGAGTTCCATGCGTTCAAGTCCAGAATCTAGCAGTTGATTTTCGCTGTTTCGATTGCTTTAAATGTCCATGTGACCTTCGTTTAAGGTACCGTTTCCATCAATATAAATGTCTCGGGGTTTACTAACAGTTATCAATGAAATTAAAACTCAAAATAAGTCATAACTTGGAGTTTAAGATGTCGTCTATCTGTTATAAATGTTTGTTTATATTCGGCACTCGTTCCCAGTCTATCACCACTATTGTACCTAGGGAGGGAGGGAGTGGAGCCGTAGCAAAATTAAAAGAATGAAGGAAATTAATAAACTAACAAGTAAAAGAAAAAATAAACCAAACTGATGCCCTTTATAAGGGGTGGACCATTTAACTTTTGAGGGGGGGGGGGGGGGGGGGGGGGGTGGATGATTTTGAAAAAAAAAATCCTGCAAGCCAAAATTGCCACTGAAATCTTTGCTTTTCTATAAAATAAATTCCGTGCGCGTGCCAGTGGGCTAAAAAAAGATTTCCTGCACGGACAAAATCATCCACCCCCCCCCCCCCCCCCCTTCAAAAGTCAAATGGTCACCCCTAAACAAAAAGAAAAGCACTAGGGAGAGACAAAATTGTAACAAAATTGTAACAAAATTGAAAGAGTCATTATTTATGAAAGGAGGAGGGAGAAATCATGGGGGGGGGGGGGGGGGGGGGGTTGGTCAGGTGTATTTTTCTTGATCGCTGGGGGTGAGTCATGGTTTAATAAAATAATTGTTTATTCCCCCCTAATTAGGAAATAACATATTTGTGTGCGATATATACTTTTTCAACGCTTAGATTATTTCTTACGTGAAGTTTTCAAAAGCCAATGGCAAAAATGATGATAACAAACAGGCGAAAAGTATTTCGATTAAAAAAACTAATGCAGGCGTTTCTGTATCAAACTTGACAATAATATTTAGCAGAGCGCATTATATGGGTCTTCCACCCTTGAATTGCGCTAACACCTTTGTCGACTAGATCATCGTTCTGCTCATTACTGTAGAAGCTGATACTTTGGCTGTTTAGAGTCTCCTCTATTTCACGAAGACAAGTCTTCATATCCTCACACTGGTGACATGCGAAATAATAAAATAATGCGCTCTGCTAACCAAGAACGCGCCATTCCGATTAAAATCCGTAAATATCATTGTCAAGTTTGATACAGAAACGCCTGCATTAGTATTTTTTAATCGAAATACTTTTCGCCTATTTGTTATTATTAACATTCTTGCCATTGTCTTTTGAAAACTTCACGTAAGAAATAATCTGATCGTTTAAAAAGTATATATCACATACAAATATTTTATTTCCTAATTAGGGGGAAAACAATTGGCAAAACAAATAATGATCCACCCCTTCAAGTGCTAAATTTAACGTCTTGGGTATGATAACTATTATATTAAACCATGACTCACCCCGAGTCATCAAGAAAAATACACCTGACCACCCTCCCACCCCCCCCCCCCCCCCCATGATTTCTCCCTTCCCCTTCATAAATAATGACTCTTTCAATTTTGTTACAATTTTGACTCTCCCTAGTGCTTTTCTTTTTATAAAGAGTATCAGTTTGGTTTATTTTTTCTTTTACTTGTTAGTTTATTCATTTCCTTCCTTCATTAATTCGGTTAGTTAATTATTTTATTATTTCGCATGTCACCAGTGTGAAGATATGACGACTGTCTTCGTGAAATAGAGGAGACCCTAAATAGCCAAAGTATCAGCTTCTACAGTAATGAGCAGAACGATGATCTATTCTACAATTTCTACAAAGGTGTTAGCGCAATACAAGGGTGGAAGGCCCTAATAATGCGTTCTGCTAACCAAGATCGCGCCATTCCGATTAAAATCCGTAAATATTATTGTCAAGTTTGATCAGTACAGAAACGCCTTTATTTTTTTTTAATCGAAATACTTTTCGCCTGTTTGTTATCATCATTTTTGCCATTGGCTTTTGAAAACTTCACGTAAGAAATAATCTAAGCGTTGAAAAAGTATATATCGCACACAAAGATTTTATTTCCTAATTAGGGGGAAATAAACAATTATTTTATTAAACCATGACTCACCCCCAGTCATCAAGAAAAATACACCTGACCAGCCCCCCCCCCCCCCATGATTTCTCCCTCCCCCCTTCATAAATAATGACTCTTTCAATTTTGTTACAATTTTGTCTCTCCCAAGTGCTTTTCTTTTTGTTGATAAAGGGCATCAGTTTGGTTTATTTTTTCTTTTACTTGTTAGTTTATTAATTTCCTTCATTCTTTTAATTTTGCTACGGCTCCACTCCCTCCCTCCCTAGGTACAATAGTGGTGATAGACTGGGAACGAGTGCCGAATATAAACAAACATTTATAACAGATAGAAGACATCTTAAACTCCAAGTTATGACTTATTTTGAGTTTTAATTTCATTGATAACTGTTAGTAATCCCCGAGACATTTATATTGATGGAAACGGTACCTTAAACGAAGGTCACATGGACATTTAAAGCAATCGAAACAGCGAAAATCAACTGCTAGATTCTGGACTTGAACGCATGGAACTCACGCCTGCAGAAGACACTTGAATCCCTAACCTTGAAGGTCAAGTTAAAAGAGGATGGTAAACAACTTAATTGCACAGCCAAGCATTATTGAATGCAGTTTAAGGTAAGTTTAGCTGTTAATACCAATGAGTATTTTACCGATAAAGAATGCTCGATTTTGACACATTTGGAAATTTAACAAAGTTTAAGTCCTTGTCATTCTTTCGAAATTGTAGATCAGAAAGATTGTATTGGCGTTTTGTATTGATTAATGTTAGGAGTTTATAGTGAAGTAAAGGAGAAGTTTCAATCAGGTGCCACGATTTTGAAATAAGCTCTTAAAGTTGACTTGTTTTGAGCCGATGTCCGATGCGAGTGCAGGAGGGTCACTTTCTAAGCTGCTGACGTTAAAATAAAAAAATAATTATTATTTAAGTCATATAGCCATCGAAACTAGAAGGAAATGTCTATACATTTGTGCAAAAATTATATCATTTGAGTATGTTTTTGGTGTATAAAATGAGATGAGAATATGTCGTTATTCCATACTATTTCGGAGTTCAAATTGGCCTTCGACTAGTCGAACATTAAACGGACCCCCAAAAAAATATTAAAATAAATTTGAGCCAAATCACTTCGATATTAGTTGTTCCCAAGGACAGAACTTCAAAATAGTAGAGTATGAAAGAAATCTATTTTGAAGCTGCATATCGACCTGGAGGTTATTACGGAGACAGCCTCTTAAGCGTTTAATAATGATTAAAATGAATTAAATAAACACATGAAACGTATCTTTTTCATTTTGTAATTTTATTTTTCATTTTGTAATTTATTTTTCAATGATGTTTTTCTGTTTTTCAATGTTGTCAGATAATGAGTTTGGGCTGCCTGTGATTACAGCACATGCACATGTGCCCAATTTTATCTTCCTCAAGAGTCTTTGCCTGAGAAAACCGGGCAGGGCAAAAAGATGGGGCTCGGCTAATTCACTTGAGATCAACTTGCACTATTTAATAGCCATCAGATACAAATACGAATTAAAAATATGAGGGTCAAGGGATATTTGGTACGTTTCGAAGTTGACCAACTCCTCACCAAAATAGCTGCTTAACCGTTTAAAATTGCGTACAGCCGACTTTAGATGTTTATATTGCCATTTAAGCGTTTAATAAGAGTTTTATAAGCGATCAATAATCTACCTTGCGTGACACATCAATTACCCGCCAAAATTCTTCATTATGTTCATATATTTGTTCATGTTACCAACATGTTCCAGTACAATGCTATACTATGATTTTGATCTGCGGTGAACGATAATAAAAATGCCATGACAAGATTTGCATCATTTATTTTATTGATTTAACATTCCTCGAAGTTTACAAAATTATTTAGATACATCTTATTTATAAATGACGTTTGTAGATAAAGTGTACAAAATTTTATAGATAAATCTAATTTATAGATGACATAAAGACTAAAAGAAGTAAAGAAGGAGAAAGGGCGAACTATATATAGTTACATAATTAAGTGCCCTTTTCAAGTTTAAATATAAATGAACATACGTAAAACAGAGAACAGAAAAATAATTGTAAACATATATGAGTAATTACTATAGGTATTTGTAAAGTAATTTATAAACATATTGTGTAACGCAAGTAAGTTTGATTTTGATTTTGATTTTATCAAAACGTTTTGACGCCATCCAGCGTCATTTTCAAGAGTGCATCAATATTCAAAATTATTAATATAGTAATAGAAAGTCCCATGATGATAATAGTGTTCACATAATTCACAAAATATCTTCCGCACTGTTGATCACTTTCTTCATCGTACTACTGGAAATAAATGACCGTCTTGCGTTACTTCTGAACTCCTTGGTAACAAATTTGTCAACTTCTTCAAAAATAAATTTATAAACATTATTATCTTGTCGGCCACCTGACCGTACTTCATTTCTTGATTTGGACTCACCTCCACTTTTATGCAATCATGATTCATTCTCAGAAATTTCTAAATAATAATTATCTTACATTGCAAGGAAACTGTCTTCAAAGTCCTGTAGCCTTGATCTTCTTCCTGCAAGTCTTCTTTTCAATCAATCAAATTTGTAAAATTGGTAATGTATCTCTTGACTCTGGTACTGTTACCTCTCATTAAAAATTACAGTATTAAAACCTCTATTGAAAAAGCCATCTTTGGATCATGAAATCTTGGTTAATTATCGGCGTGATCCTATATTAAATTTAAAAACTGTTTCAAATTTGCTAGAGAAAGTTGTTGCTGTTGAGGTAAATACTTACTTAAATATTAACCACCTCAACGAACCTGTGCAGTCTGCATACAAACAATTTCACAGTTGTAAAACGGCTTTTCTTCGTTTTCAAAATTATGTTCTTTAAGCCATTGACAATCGTTCTTGTGTTGCAATGCTTCTCCTTGATTTATCTGCAGCCTTTGATACTGTTGATCACCAAATTTCGTCTCAATCGTCTTCGTACTATAAATTTGGGAATCGTGGTAATGCTCTTCCATGGTTCTAGTCTTACCTACTTGAACGTACCCAATTTGTTTACCTGAATAACTCCACTTCTGAAACTCTTCAATTTGATTGTAAAGTGCCCAAGGTTCTGTTCTTGGCCCTATTTCATATCTTCTTTATACTTCTCATGTTGCTGATATTCTTCGAATGCACAAAATGTATTTTCACCTGTATGCTGATAAAACACAATTGTATATTCCTTTTTCATGTAATGATGATTTATCTCTTGATGCTGCGATGAAATCAATTGAGAACTGTTTAATTGACATCGAAAGTTGGATGAATTTAAATAAACTGATATTAAATAAAGACAAGACTGATTTTCCAATCCTCTCTTCTAAGCATAATCCTCGAAAGCCTCTTCCTGTTCTACATTTTAGCTCTGACGTCATCACTCCATCATCCAAAGCACGTAGCATTGGTGTTATTTTTGATTCATTTGTATCCATGTTTCCACATATCAACAACATGTATAAATCTTGTTTTTAATCATCTCCGAAACATTGCAAAAATTGGAAAATGAATCTCTTTCAAAACAACAGAAAGACTATGCTTTCATATCTTCAAAACTAGACCACTGCAATTCTGTTCTCTTTGGTCTTCCCCAAAATCTTATTGACAAGCTTCAAGCTGTTCTGAATGCTTCTGCTTGTCCCATCGCCTTTAAACGGAAATATGACCACATCACTTCTGTCTTCATTGATTTGCATTGGCTTCCTGTTGCTGATGGAATAAAATTTAAAATTATGTTATTAACTTTCAAATCACTTTATAAATTCACACCTGCCTATATTCATGAACTCATCACTCTTCATCTACGAACCAGAAATCTCCGATCATCCTCACATTAGCTTTTAACCTATAAGTCCTACAATCTCAAGTCCCATGTTCAGCGTTCCTTCACAGTTGCAGCTCCTTCGCTCTGGAACTCCTCACCTACTTCTATTACAGACGTTTCAAATTTATCGATTTTTAAAATCAAAACTGGAAAAGTATTTGTTCAACAAAGCTTTTAAATTAAAATGTTGTATTTTTATGCTATTTTCCGGCTTTTAGAACAGACTTGAATTAGCGCTTGATGAGCAAATTATTATTATTATTATCGGTTCGCCATCTTAATTTATCAAATTAGCAAAACCTACCTGTCACCAAATGGTTACCATGGAAATGTCAAATTTCATGAACATGACTTACTATGTTATAACTGTTCCCTGATAAATTGTGGTGAAAGTCATCAAGTTTGGTGGGTTTTGCTTTTACTGTTCAGAAGTTATTTCGAGGGAAAGCTTATGCGGGCCTTGGAACTCTTGAACTTTGCTATACAGCATCATTGGAGACTCGCGAAGAATATTAACTACGGAAAATACACAAAGACTACAGATGTAAAGAAAAGAATGAAAACCTCACAAACTAGCTACATTTGTACTATACCTTTGAATAGTTAATTATAGTTGTAATGAAACTTTGTCTTGGTCTTTTCAATCGTGAACTTATAATAATCTATTTCTTCCCGCCTGGAAACTTTACTCTCCTGTTTTATTTGGCACCTCTTAGCTTTATATGTTAAGTTATTTTGTTTTTCTTGATCGAGCCGTAGACTTTCTTCTCAGCTCGCTTGTTTTATTTGTTTGCAGTACCTATTAAAAACACATGGAGTATTACTGCTTCCGGCAAAAGTTCAACCTCCGTCGCTGTTCAGTGGGACAGATATCCTGGCCAAGAAAGTGTAAAAAACTATATCGCTATTTGTACAGCTCAAAACAAACATGGCAACACTTCAGCAGCGCAAACAGGTGGACAAAATGTTTCTGTGGATGTTACCAACTTGCTTAAAAACACGGAGTATAAAGTTATGGCGTTGTCGTTTATGAACACATTTTCAAATTATACAGACTGGAATAATACAAACTGGAATGGAACAATCTGGAAAAGTCATGCTGTGGTTACAAGAACAATGGAAGATGGTATGATTAAATAACTTTTATACTAAAAGAAATGCTTACATTCCACGAAATTTCGGACAGTACGAAGTTACGTTACGTTGGTTAATATTTTAGTAAAGTTAGTTGTTTGTGTCACTAGTTATATATTGCAATTGGTTACCAACTTTAAGCATTAAAATCGCCTGCTGTATAGTTTGAATATGATATATGTGTATATGGCTTGTTTGTTATGTATTCTTATCTGAACTAGTAGCCTCGCAATAGTTGTCATTTTCGTTTTCTTTTTTATCCTTAGTTCCCAGTAAACCTCCCAGTGATGTCAGAGCTGCAAGTTTCGGAACAACCAGTATTGTTGTCACTTGGAAATTTCTCAACGACACTAATGGTGTAATTGTTGGTTACAATGTCCATTTTCAAGAGATTAGAGGAAACTGTTCCAATATAACTTTTGTCAATTCTTACACAACGAAAAAAAACCTTAAGAACCTGAAGCACATTACAGAGTACAAAATTAAGGTAGCGGCCCTAACGAAAGTCGGAGAGGGACCAAGAAGTCGCAGTGTATATGTAACAACAGGTAAATAAAACCATGGTAACTGTAATTAATGTAATCCATTCCAGTAAAACAATGTGTCAGATTGGGATATGAATCAATTCTTGTTATCGCATGCCATCGATTTAAAAATGATCGTGTTAACAAGCTATCAGTGAATCCGTTAGGTGAAATATCCCTCGGCGTCCAGTCTTTGAGTATATTCCATGACATTTATTTAAGAGAAGGGAGAGAGCGAGTGCCCCTTAAGGTGACTGGCTACTTTTGGAAATAACTTTTTTTTAAACTACGATGTTTTAATGTGAAATTTAATACTGATTCCAAAAATGAATAGAAAAATAGTGTGTCCCGTGCTCATTTCCGAGATAATCAACATTTAATGAACGCCTACGCGCGAGATTTTCAAGAAAAACCTGCGAAAACTGAAGCGATATGAAAAAAATCACAACGCATATGAATTTTTTTTTTTCATACTATATCAAGCACAAATGCCGGGTAATAAATCATTCTACAATACAACATGGATAGTTTTGAATAAAAGAGAAATAAATACCTTCATCTGGCATATTTCGTACTTTCAGTGCTTTCTTAATTCGCATGAAGTCGGACAAAAAATACTACGAAAATCGATTTTTTATTGTATGTTAGAAAAATTAACTTTTTAAAAAATGTGATATAACGTAGATTTTATTAGGTTCTTTCAACTAAGCATAACAAAACTATAGAGTCCCGCGCAAAATTTGTGGGTTTTGCCCTGTTGAAGCTCAAAACGTGTATGGTTCCTAAGTAAAAATGTGTATTTTATTCAGCGGTTTATGTGCGTGCGCACATCGTGGGCTCGAATCGAACGTTCAAAAGCATTCAAAAGTAGCCAGTCATCTTAATTAAATAGAATCAAAAGTGAGCGAGCGAGTGACAGAGCCAGCGAGTGAGCAAAATTTGCCGTTTGAAAGATCTGTCACAATAAGGGCTTTCAATCCATAAGTTAAAATGAAAAACATCGGAAAATGTATACCTTGACAACATGATTGACAGACTAAGAGGTCTTCATGATTAGGATTGAATGCCATTTAAAAATTACAGAATATTAATATAATTTTCTTGCACGATTTTTATTTCAAAACACAGTAGTGGTGTGTGAGGTCTCGTTTATTACACTAATAGCCTATTTAATAGCCAAACACAAAATTTGTTCGAGCTATTAAAGAATAGCTGTACCTAATAGATTACCAAAATTTGTTGATATCTAGCTCCGGATTGCCAAAAAACTTTAAGAGGGTCTTCTGGAAGGTTCACCTCACCAAATTACCCAGGTAGCTACCCAAGTAACGCAAACTGCAAGTGGACGATTGCTAAAAAAATAGTATTTGACAAACTTTTTGTCATGTTCTCGACATTTGATATGGAGGAAGGCGTTAACGGACGTTGTAGGTAGGTAACTTAATACTTGTAAGACTATATCAGTTTTATGAATTAACTGATTTGTAGGCACTCAGTCGGATTGTTATAGAGTAGAATAGAATAGCATGGGATGTAATTATTAGATACAAAATCTAAAATAACAGTGCTCTTGATTAGTTTTTCGGGGGTTTGTCGGTCGTCGCTATTTTTGCTGATTGGCTGATTTGTTAAGTAAAGCAACTAGCAACACGTCCAACTTTAAGATGAAGCCGGTTAGTTGTTCAATTCACCTGTTGGCTGAAAGGTCGGTTGTTTAGTTAATCGTTGGTTGATCGATTGAATGTTTGTCGGTTGGTCGCATTGCACAGCTGATTCAAGTGACATGTGTTCAGAACTGTTTTTTGTTTTATTATTTGAATGATATTTATTTGTTCTTAGAATATTTGCAGGATAAATAATGTATAATTTATCTAAAATAATCGTAAAATCCTTTTGTTTTTCTTTAAAAGCGATTTTGTAAGGGTTTTGGACAAGAAAGGCAACATTTTATCTAAAGGCTCCTGTGGCCGTAAAAGCAGTTTTGCTGTGATAACGCCAATATATGCAGTTGTAGTACTTCAATCTGACAACGGCATCGAGAAAAGTGGCTTTAGTGCGGCATTCTTTACTACTAACAAAACATACAGAGGTAAGACGATTGAAATTATTATAATTTTTATTAAGAAAAACGTCACAAACAAACAAACTTAGAAGGCCCAGTGTAAGATTAGCTATGCTAAACTGGTGTATTTTGTAAATGTTTTATAACGAGCCAGAACCCTAGTTACGCCCTGGAATGCAGAACATTGTTCTGCATTCCTGCGGTTTCTTGAACTTAATCCTATTTGTGAGGTGCCGGGAATAGGACGTTTATGTAGAGTTAGGGAGGGGCAGTAACTATGATATTCGTGTTTAATACCTTCTATAAAATAAAATTTCGAATGAACTGTTAGAAGCCTAAATACGTGAAGTAACACATATGTAAAATTCAGATTCATTGGGGGGGGGGGGGGGGGGGGGTTGACACGATACGAGCGAGTTAAAAAATGTATCAAATACGCTTCCAATTATGTTGGAGTCACCTTAATTCTTTAGATATTAATTAAAGCTAGGAATAAGTGCTTGTCTAAAAAATCAGCATTAACTTTATTCTTGATATATAAATCGTTGTTGAAGCTGGGAATCATCGCTTGTTTGATAAATCAGCATTAACATTATTCTTGATATATTAATTGAAGCTGGGAATCAGTGCTTGTCTGATAAATCAGCAACTTTATAATATTCCAAATTGTGAACATTTGAAGTATATATAATCAAGCGTTTTTCTGATCAATCAGCAACAAGTCTTATTAAATCAACGAAATTAACTATAGTTTTTAAAACCAAATGTTCAGCTTTTTGTTTGAATCTAAATAAATTGGTAGCCACTGATAGCAAGATCATTCAGGGAAGGGGGTAAGTAAGGTTTTTAAGACTAAGTGTTGACATGTTTTTTAATTGGATTAATCCGAAGAAACGGCTTAATGAGTTTAGGTTGGTTCTGGCTCGTTATGTCTATCTATCTAACTATAAACTAATTACTTACGGACCTCCCTACTTGTTCACCTATTTAATTACTAAATTACTTATTTATCTAATTATTATTTTCATCTATAAATACAGTGATATCATTGAAACTAAATGGAACGACATCTACAGACGCATCGATATACTGGAAAAATGCCTTGTCTTCTGCACAAAGTTATTTTACGATTTTTTACAAAAAATACGAGGGCAATGATGACTGGAACTTCATTACTACTAAGAATATACACGTTACAATGATTGGCCTCCGTCCCTCTACGAAATATGTAGCAATGGTTACAGATAACAGTACCAACTCAGTTATATATCAAAGCGATTATGTCACGTTTGTTACAAATAGCTGCTGTAAGTTTAATGATGTTACATTGTATTATATTTTTTCCTAAATAACATACACTTGTTGATCGACATGCTGTAAATATATTCATTCAAAGTATTTTTAATTGCCATTATACATTTTTTTATTTCGATAATATATTTGTTCAAAAAATTGTTATCAGGTGTTTGATAAACATTTAATCAGCTGATTCCAAGCTTTTGTGTTTTTTTTTGGTTGTCTGATTTTGTGGTTATTCTAAAAATCTTTAAATCTAACTTTTTCTAGTGCCCACAGAAAGTCCAACAGAAGGTCATACAGGTATTATTACATTTTCATTAAGACAAAAAGCTACATCGATTGTGAGTGCTATATTACGACGCTTTTGTTATGACCAACCTCAGTAACCGTGCTTGGTTGCAAAATTCATAGGTCGTTTGACATGGAACCGCCCCGGGGGGGGGGGGGGGGGGGGGGGGGTACTCCCATATATTTACTATACGGGGATGATCCGCTGAACAGGGTATGGTTTTTCGAGCTTTCTGTCATAAACAGGATATGGGTTTTTGAGTTTTCTGTCATGAACAGGGTATATTTTTTCTCCAATTTCCTTAGTTTGTTTTTTGTCATATTCAGGTATATTAATTAGGTAATACGATGAGCAGCGCGGTCTTTCGTGAAATTCAGCACGTTTTCGCGGCATAAACAGGGTCCTAAACTGTCATAAACAGGGTCCCATTTTTATCCCTTGTCATAAACAGGGTATACGAATTTTTTTTTTCTGTCATAAACAGGGTCACCGTTTTAGGATCCCAGCGGAACACCCCTACCCAAATCCTAGCGGAGTACCCACCCCCCACCCCCCACCCCCGGGGTAACCGCTTACCCAACATTTTGAAAATTCAACACAATGCTATTCGATACATTCCCGCTATACTGTTACAGACCATGCATAGCTAACAAACAACCCATAAATGTATTGACATATTTTTTTGTTCAATAGAGTATGTGCAGGTAATGTACGACTATGGTCAAAATGAGGGAGATCTAACTATTCCTAATATTTGGATGCATGTGCATGGCCGCTGCATGAAGCTTAATTTGAATGAAGATGGATTTATTTTCTTAACAAAGCGACATCATGAGATCTACGTGAGTTAATACATTTATTCTCTACACTCCCGTATTGAGCCAAATTATTTGTTTTCTTAGTTTACGCCGCTACATGTTGATGGCATTTAGCAGCTAATAAACTAAGTTTATAAATACAAAAATGTTTTAATTTTAACTTTTATTGATATAAGAAATGCTATTTTCTGAATTTTGTCTAAATATTTTAGATTTGTCGCAATGGTGTTCTGCGTTTTGAAAGCCCCTCCTATCTTCACTGGCCCGTGTACTTTGGGAGTACAAAAGAATCTTGCAATATTCAAATGTTGGCTCCATTTTGGTCGTTATCTGATAGATACCATGCAACTGTGTTCTACCATGTTTATGAAACCACAGACACCTCACCAAAGGCCAAAAAGGTACGTTTGTCTTAGAGGAGGCGAATTGAAGTAAGGCAATTGCATGACGTTACGGAATACAGTAACGCACAGCATTTTGGATTCGAATGCAAAAATAACATATAACGAATATATTTTTTCCAATAGGTTCTTGATCGAGCTACATCTGAAGTCCGTAAACTCCACAAAGAAAGTTTACCGGCCTCTTTCAAAGCAACATGGGTACTAGTAGTTACTTGGCATGAACTACGCCATTTAACACTTAATTTAGAGACCAAAAATTTGGTAAATTTATTGACGATAAAACCATATCTTATAGGCAATTAATAATTAATGTTTCTATTCTGGTTCAATAAAATAGGTGTAGATAAGATTTAGATTTTTAAAGAAATATTTGAGCAAACAAGCCAACAAACAGATAGACGGCTATTTTTAAAACATGTAAACAACAATCCAGAGGCTCACGATGACGTGTTTTTTCACATTTTTCTTATTTTTTATTGTTTGTTGTTGTTGTTGTTTTCAGAGAAACACTTTCCAAGCAGTTCTTATTACTGATGGGATGTTGACTTTTGCCATGTACAACTATCCTGAGAATGGAATACAATGGTCAGCACCAACCACAAAGTACGTTTTATTATTTAATAATAATAAAATGTTCTTAGAACGCATATACAAATAGCTATGCGTTTACAAAACTATAAATAAAATTATTAAATATCAAATATGAAAAGGTATATACAAAATTATATTAAGCCAGGAAACTCTTATAATCAGTCAAACTCTCAAAAAAAAAATTAGTAATGTTATTCATATTTTCCTATCATTTTTTACAATTATACTTTTTGTATTTTATAGATCAAACTGGGATCATTTTACTGGTGCACATGGTCTTCCAGTGGTTGGGTGGAGTTCTGGATGCGGGGAAAAAATTGAATTCTACAACACTCCAAGGTGAAAAACTTATTTTAGTATATTTAAAGTATGAGGAATAACTTTGAAAAAAAACACCCACCTTTTTATTTGTATTATCTTCGTTAGGTTAAGTGTTCACTAAAAAAACTATAAAAAAGCAACCAACTTACTAACCCTCAAACCAACCAACCAACAAATGAATACAACGAAATCCACCAACCATCCAGCCAGTCTATCAACCGAGCAAATATCTAAGCAACCAAACCACCAATGAACAAACAAACCAAAAAAAGAGCAATCCTAACATCCAACCAAAAAATTAACCATCCAACCGATGAAACAACGAAATATTAACAAACAAACAAACAAACACACAGAGAAACAAACAAACAAGCAAGCAAGCATGCAAGCAAACAGGTAAGCAAGCAAACAAGCAGTCAAGTAAATAAAACAAAAACAATGACAAACACAGAAAAACTAGCCTCCTCCGCGGGCAACTTTCTTTTACTTTTGGGCTTCCTTTTTTGAGAAGCGAGCCGAAGAGAGACTGGGACTGGGAGCGAAAAAAATGAGGGGGGAGGGGGTGAGGAGGGAAGAGGGGAGAAAAGGAGTTGCCAGCCAAAAATTGACAACGAATCGACGCATGTTGACTGCGCATACCAAAATGCACTATCTGGGAGGGGATCGGGAGGATTTCGTGAAACAAAAACAATATAGAAGAGTTACTGGGTAGCGAATTGTATTTGTTTGGAACATCGTCTGAGACTCTACTAAATCTGTTGATAAAAAAATACTTCTTTATGTATAGTTAATAAACGAGCAGGAGTGTTTTATCAGGTTTAAAATCCCCAGGGCGAAGCCCAAAGGATTTTAAACCTGATAAAACACGTTCTGCGAGTTTATTGAACGGCTTAAAAAACTCATTAGTAATTCATGACCATTTTGTCCAATATCGATGAAACAAAAGAAAACGGAAGGTTGTTTGCATTTGGGAATTGATCTACACTAATAATAGAGAAATGCTGACCAACTTGAATGCTAATGAATTTGCATGATGACTTTTCGTTGCAAACTTGCATCGATTGCCTCAGTGGCATAATGGCTTAAAGCTCGGATAAAACCAAGCAGAAGATCTCGGTTCGAATCCTGGCATTGGCACTCATGATCAAACTATTTTTTTCGCCAAAAATCTAAAAGTAAATTATTTCTAAGTCTGATGTTCACTCGTCAGTAGAGATGGGGGGAAGGGTAATATCTGAAATATGGACATGAGCATTATATAATGACACATGTGCCATTATATAATGCTTCATGTTCATTTGCATTCCATTGTTCTTCTGTTGTACATCATCATTCCCCTGGGCCGCATTCAAATCCCTCCGCGTTTCAGCCGTAGATTATGCGATATACAATGCTTTCCTCGTGACCAGAGAGGGGCATCGGATTGGACAAGATGGTCATGAATTATTAATGAGTTTTTTAATAACTCATATAACCAAAAATATCAATAAAAATACTGTGAAGACTGATGGAGTTTTTGAAACACAAATCGAAGGGAGCTGTTGTTGTGAAGAGGACTTTTGAATGCCTCGTTTGTTCGGCTAAACTCGGTCTGACGAGTCACGAGGCGACATTTGTAATAAAAGACACAACTAATTTCTGACGATATGAATGTTCAACATTTTCTCATTTCCCTTTTGCTTTTCCCATTGTCTTTTCTTTCGCCATTCCTCTTCCCCCTCCAATCCCCTTGTTTCATGTGTGTCTGTTATTATATTCTTTTCATTTTTCATTCTATTTTACCCATATTTTTCTTCTTCGTCAGTTTATTTATATTTTTTATCATCGTTTTTTTTTATTTCTGCTTCCTTTTATTATTTTTTTACATACAATGCTTTCTTATCTTTACATTTATCTTTATATCTCACGTATACCTTTTATTCCATTATCATTTTTTCTACTTACAATTTTTTCTTTTCGCCTGGCATTCTTTTATTATTTTTATTTTATTATTCATATCATTTTTTTTTAATTTTCCCACCTTCTTTTTTTCTTCTGTTATTCTATATACCACCATCCATGCCTAATTTCTTTCTTTTTCATTTTCCATTACCTCATTTATCTTTTACCCTGTCGTTTAAATTATATTTTTCTATACATTTGTTCGATTTATTACTAATGTACATTTATTATTTAAACATTTCTTATAATCAAAATGTTTCTCTCCCTTTCTATTTACATTACTCTTTTTATTATATATTTAATTCCACATTTATATTCTCCATTTTTTCATCCTTGTTCTTAATGTTTCAGTTATTCTTTCACATTTTAACGTCCCACACTCTCTACGCCCAGGTCAATGCTTATCAGTTCATCGCTTTTACAAATAATTGACATTATAGTGTTTCTTAGTTCTTACGAATCGAACTCCACAATGTTTCATTGAAGTTTGTACTGCTTTAGCTTTGTTTTAGTGTGCTAGTTATCCTCTACTGATAAAAACAAAGATTCGAGCAGTGATCTACTTCATCCGCCATCTTAAATCAGGGTCGGAATGGGGTTTAATAACTGTTAACTGAGAAACGGCTAAAAAATTAACTGTTTACTGAGAAATCAGTGTCTTTTTAAGATAACTGTTAGCTGATATTTCTTTGTTTTTAATTCAGTAATAAATTTGAAAATAGATATTTCTTTGTTTTTGATTTAACCGATAACTGGAAAACTGCTAAAATTTAGCTGTTTGTTAAACTGATATTGCCCGGGATATTGAGACCCTGTTAAATTTTTAATAAGTTTTGACGTGATTAATAACAGTTTTGCCGTCAGAAATAAAATATTTGCCGTGAATAATAAAATATTTGAAGTGAATAATAAAAGATTTGCCGTGAGTAATACATTTTTGCCGTGACACTTGTGGGCCACCGTACTAATCAGACCCGTGAAAAAAACTCATATTACGACCTTTGTTATTTTTGATAGATTGTCGTATCTCTAGGTACTAAAATCTTAGGTTATTTTGCAGTTTATATTTCATTACTTTTGGATGAATCGGAGAAATAAAAAAAAGGGTAGACACCATTTTGAAATCCATTTTTACAGGTCTGACTAGGTTTTGAGTTGATTGGTTAAATATTAAACTACTTGATAATGACATCTAGATGATGTCGAAACGTTGTATCCTCGCGTTTGTCTTCATTCTCAATTGGTTAAATATTGCCCTTTAATAGTTAGTTAATATTATAAAATGTTAACACGAGCTTATAAACCCGGATTTGTTTTACGTTTACGTTAATTATGTTTAATAATCCGGATTAACTCTATCGCCTCTCGGTCAATAATGAAACGTTAATATTTGAGAATAGTAAATTGCTTTTTTCTTCCCTTTTTTTAAATAAGTGAACCAGTTTTTCTTTTAACAGGCATGCATAAATATAAAAGTAGAGAATAGTGTTTTGCGTCGGAAGTCCCTTCAGCCGAAGCTGATCTTCCAGAGAGCCAACGGTGCACTCATTTGACTTCCCTCTCTCCATCAGTGCTCCGTTTTACGGGTATTTAAAGCTACTTAGAAAACTCATTAATAATCCATGAGCTATTAGTCCAATCGGGGCATTCCAATTTGGTCACATGCATGACCTTTATACCCCATAAAACATTGCCAAACACATGTGTCTTTATGATAAAGGTACGTGTGTCTTTATGTACCTATGACACTTGTAAAGGTTTCAGTTTTAATCTTTCATCATTGACCTTTACTAGAGGCATCATCCGAAACAAAGCTATCAAGCTCCTACTATATTATACACGACCTTTCTCAAATGTGTATGCCAAATGTGGTGCTTAGTGGTGCGTGGTGTGATATGAGAATGCGCAGTGTACCTTGCAAATAAAGTTTGTCTCCAAATTGGACTTTTCTTCAAGAAACTTTTATAATTTAGTTCTGAAGTGTTGGAGTTTTTTAGGCTATATAAAAAACTCGCAGCACGTGTTTTATCAAGTTTTATCCTTGATAAACCACTGCTGCTCGTTTTTTTATATACTACTTAATTGCTACACGGAAAGAAGAAAAGTTGAAATAAGGATGCGAGGTCACTGGGAATCGAACTCGGGACCTCTTGCACAGAACACTGCGCACTAACCAACTGTGCCATCCTTTCTTCTTCAAAATATATATATATATAATTGTTTAAAATATACATTTCAAAGGTCGATGAACGACTTATCAATGTTTTACCTCTCCATGGGTAGGTTTGATAGGTCTTGTCAACGCGCTTCGCTATAATTAGCGAATCACGCAAAATATATGCAAAAAAGAAAAGCAAAGGCGATTTTATTTCTAGTAAACACTTGATGCTTTTTTCGTGAAATGCATATTTTCTTTTAACATTTTGACCCATGATACCCTAACAACCAACAAAATTAACGAACAAAAAACGAAATTATAAAAAAGCAATTTCTGATATTAGATATTGCCATAGCGACACCGTAATCTATAACCTTGTATGTCTATTATCAACATAGATCTGGAACTGTAAATATTGGTGATATAGACCAAACAAAAGGACATAGTGTATCTTTAACTCCACAAAGAATTGTGAAAAATCCGCATGGTTATGTAAACAAGTGGTTGTTTCAATTGTATAAGCCCTGGAAAAGTTCTAGTGCTTTTATGCTATGTAAAGCATGGTTCAAAAAGCAACCAGACCCTCGTCCTTTCTTGGAATATCTTGAACCATGTCCTTGCACGTCCAGACAAGCTTGGTTTGACGAGAGATTCAAAAAAAAGAAGCATCCGAGTCGATATAGCTGGTGGTTTGACCCTAGGCCTTGTGCTATTTCTAAATTCCTGTCTATCGATGGATGGGAACAGAAGTGCTGTTATACTCATGAGTATCCCCAATGGGGAGCAATAGTTGTAGGTTATCCTGGAGGAGGCTTTGCACATAGATATCCTAAAGATGACGCACATGGTAAACACTTGGAACACGATTTAAAAGCCTACATGTATTGTTGTGTTGATTCAAAGCTTTGTCATCTGTTTTATCAGAGAAGACCATCTGATGACTGCAGAAGATATGAACCACCAGAGTGGAGTAAGTGTGCCTATTTCAAAAACAATTGGATTTTAATATAATTTGCTAACCTGAGCTGAACATTACAAATTAATATAGCCCTGGTTTGTGCTTTAATGCATTGCAATGAAAACCATTACCAAAAACAATTTACAATAACTTACGGTAACACGTTTCATATGTTATTGAACTTTCAAATAATTTAACATGATAGGTTGGATGTGGGGGGACCCACACTTTGTGACTCTTGACGGAAAAAACTACACATTCAACGGTCTTGGGGAATACATCATGCTTGATGCAAGAAATGGCTTCTTCAAGCTTCAATCAAGAACACGGCTTGCTAAGGGTTCTGGGACAGCAACGGTTTTCTGTGCAGCTGTGATGAAGGAGGGTAACAGTAGCAGTGTGCAGCTCAATCTGGAAAGAAACGGTATCTTTACAATTTACTTCTATCCATGGCTTTAAAATATTTTTTGCTGCATTTATATTGATGTAAACGTTTTTCTGTGTATGGAACAAAAAAAACGATTTCCTCTTCTCTTATTTTAATAAGTAACGTTTAAAAAAGTAAAATCTTAAAATAAAGAAGAGATAAATATTTATTATCAATATATTTCCACATTGTTTTTTAGCACAAGTTAATAACACACAATAATTAATGGTATATTTTCGACATATCTTTTCTTGCAGGTAATATTACTCTATTAATCGACGGAATAAAGGTAGATTTCTACAGCCTTACCAATGAAACTAAAAGGCTGAATGGTTCAGTCGTAGTATCTCGGCCAAATGAGAACGAATTCAGAACAACATATCCATCAGGAATTTCCTCAACGTTAACAGAATCTAAAGGAGCGCTTTCAATTCTGGTAGCTTTGCCCAAATCGTTTAGCAATCAGACAAAGGGTTTACTTGGAACATGGAATGGTAACAAGCTTGATGACTTGACAACACCCAGCGGGTATGTGCTACCCGCCAATGCATCCAGCAGAACAATTCACTTTGAGTTTGGTCAGAAGTGTAAGTATTTAAACATATATATAACTACATTTCCATCGATATGGCAAAAAGCTATAGTACAGTATGTTGTCCAGTTTCGTGACACTTCAGTTTGTAAATACAATAACTTCTCTACGGAGAAAAAAAAAGTATATGAAATTTTGTCATACACAGGCAAATTTATCAACTTAAATATTGATGTAAATATTTTCTTCGAATCTTTTAATTTGATAAAATAAAAGGAATATTTCGAAGGTAACTTAGGTGCCCAGTTTCGTGACAGCTGGCCCAGTTTCGTGACACGTTGTAAAAATGCTATGTTTTCAAAGTAATTCATAACAAAATTCAATAATACAAATCAAAAACACATTTTCTTACCTTTAACTATATTTTGCACTAACATTTAGATTGTTCCATTTAAATGGTTCAAAGTCCTGCTACTTATCACCTTAATTTGCATAGAAACGATTTGCAAAGGCGACTTTATCTGCCGTAGTGTTCCATTGCAAAAGCAATACTTGATTCACGAAACGAACACAATTCATAACATGTGTATTTTCAAACAATTTCCAACCATGATTTTGTTTAAAGCCATTAACTGTCAGTTTATTCGGGCTTTTTGTAATCACTGGTATTTGCGTGTCATGAAACTGGGCACCTAATCTTAAAACGGAATAAATATTGTGCATCTAATATTTTTGAAAATATCAAAATTACTGAACATCCAAATGTTGTAGAATGAAGCTACACTTTCTAGCTATCGTGAGTTTAAATCGTGACTTTGTTCTTTGAGAATTTGCGATGTAAATCGCTCTTTTTCGAACCCAGGTCAGTTTACTGCGCAGTAAAAGCCATCCATTTTAGGCAGTAAATCTCCACTACTCTGTAAACAATTGCTTCTCTTCGAAGAATCCGTGCATGTAAAAGCCCATCAAAACATGCATATTGAAGCTTTAAAAATGTTCAGTGTTTTCTCTGTAGTTCTTTTTTTTGTTTTTGAAAACGAGTTTAATTTGTTTGTGTCAAGATACTGGTACTGTCACGAAACTGGGCAACATACTGTAGGTATAGGTTAAATCAAGTGCGAACTGGACATTTTAAATAAAAAAAAAAAATAGAGGATATGAAATAAACCAGGACGGAAAGCAAGCGAAAGAAGACCAAAGTTAAAGGGAAAATATTGCAAAACTTTTTTTTCTTATAAGGAGACAGAGTCGATTTCCACAATATGCTTACTCAACAAATGACTGAGGAATTTATTAATCATTATTTAAATTCACAATTTGGTCCTCTCAATAAAAAAATATTCTGTTGTTTAAAAATTATAATTTATTTTGTATACTTTATAATGTGTAAGCAATATCCATGAGTAAATTTGCTGCATATGGAATTATCTGCTTGTTTATCTTGTATAATATTTTAATTTGATTTTCTAAGGGCAAGTCGACGAGAACAACACATTGTTTACGTATGGTATCCAAGAAAATGTTTCCACATTTTCCAACACATCTTTTATACCAATGTTTGTGGATGAGCTGAAATTTGCCAACAAAACACTCGAGAAGCAGGCACGTGAGGAATGTGGTGATGATATCAATTGTCTTTTTGATGCTGCTTCGACAAATGATATATCTGTTGGACTGGATACTAAAATAGTTGGATCACAGATGGTTAACGACTCTATAATACTCAGTAAGTAGTAATTTCCAGTAATATCGAATTTTAGTGGTAATATCATGTTGAGTGTATATTTTTAAATATAAAAAGGCTGGGGATCAATAGAAAACGTCATGTTAATTTGACCTCCAGGCTCAAACAAAAAACTAATAGCTATTCCTAATCACCTAGCACTCAGGATTGCACATTATGAATAGAAATTAGTAAAATACTATAATTTTCCCTTCACTTAAATTATTAATCCTTATTTATGTAATCATATTTACATATATATTTATCTTTATATATTTATTATTTAAATTTTGCTTCAATCTTGTAAAAAATCTTGTAAACATTTATGAATGAGCAATAAAAGTAGTATTGTATTGTATTGTATTGTATATAACCAAGGGCGCCAAAACGAAAAGTTCAGTGCATTGTGAAATGTTTGGACCTAGCCTAATATAAATTATGTTTTACTTATCTCAGAATGTGTAATTGTCCGCTTTAAGCACGATAATGTTCTGTATTCCACCACACCGACAATAATACCAACGGTCGTCTGAACGCTAAGATTGTGTGCCGCTGTACTAGCCGTTCAACGTAGTGCTGTCGCGAATATTCGTTATTCATTAGCCAAACACTAATTGGATTAAAATCGAATTCGCCTCTCCATTCACTTAAAGAGACAGGGGTAGGAAACAACCCGCGGCCCCTTTGTGGACTCGTCTGCTCAACTAATCGGATTATTTTGGCAGTACATAGGGTAATTTGTTTACACAGCGATGACAGATCCTTCTCCGTCGGTTGGGAAATCGGACGCCGAAGCGGGCTTCGTAATACATCGGGTGCTTGAAGACTGATCGCGTCGCGATATGGTACGATATGGACGTCGAGAAGTCTGATTCTATATCAAAGAAATAAGGACATAATTGCGTATAAAAATCTGTGTTTTAGACGTTTATATTTTGAATTCAACAATAGCCGTTAAACTCAATATTTAAAAACAATTACGATGACTATATTAAACACGGCAAATTACCTTTAATTTTGTGAATGTTGCTTGATGTTTCTTGTGCCGATCGCTTTATTAACGGGTCATTCAAAAACACTCCATCACTGTCTATCGTCGGTTTAAGTACGTACAAATTGTACTATAAACTTGTTCTTTTTCAAAAATACTACCCATCGTTACTATGATTGGTGCTCGAATAAAGCAACCGGCACAAGAGAACATATACGAGTATGCCTGTGCTGAGTACTAGTGCAAGACCGCTATTTTAAAACTTTGCCGATAGTCTTCAAGCACCCGATGTATTACGAAGCCCGCTTCGGCGTCCGATTTCCCAACCGACGGAGAAGGATCTGTCATCGCTGTGTAAACAAATTACCCTATGTACTGCCAAAATAATCCGATTAGTTGAGCAGACGAGTCCACAAAGGGGCTGCAGGTTGTTTCCTACCCCTGTCTCTTTAAGTGAATGGAGAGGCGAATTCGATTTTAATCCAATTAGTGTTTGGCTAATGAATAACGAATATTCGCGACAGCACTACGTTGAACGGCTAGTTCAACAGCGGCACACAATCTTAGCGTTCAGACGACCGTTGGTATTATTGTCGGTGTGGTGGAATACAGAACATTATCGTGCTTAAAGCGGACAATTACACATTCTCTGGACAACATTTGAGATAAACATAATTTATATTAGGCTAGGTCCAAACATTTCACAATGCACTGAACTTTTAGTTTTGGCGCCCTTGATATAACTAATACTGTAATATACTAATCATTATTGGTACATTTTACACTGTCTTAGAATTTCTAATGCCATTGACTCCTTCTTAAGAAATATTCTACGGAATATGGTCCAAAATAATTTATAAAACAACCATTATGTAACGCGCGCTCTCATTGGCTGAAACGTGCAAAAAAACGTGTTTCTATAAGAGCATAGAAACACGGTTTTCAAGCGGAGTGTCGCTTGATTTTTCCGTAAAAATACAAAATCGTGTCGTCTAATGAAGAAAACAATTTTTTGTGTCAATTTTGACTTCGACTGCCTTCACCACCTCAGAAGTCAGGAACTAAAAAGTCTTTAACACTTTTAAGCTTGTAAAAATATTAAATCTGAGTTCACAGCACTACTCAAAGTAATTCAAATCGCGACAAGAAGATCACAACACTACTTTGTCTACCGTAAAAGAACTTTTAAATCCTAAATATGATATGTACAAAGTAAATACAAAAAATCATTTTGATGTCATTGAATTTGCACAATAGTAGAAAAATATACTTCAGCAAAAGCTACAAGCTTTATAACTTACATGTACATCAAAACAGAGAAAGTTTTCCTTCGTCTTGCTTCAGTTTTCGGTAAAGTCGTTCGTCAAGCATTCTGTTACTTTATATAAACTCTCCTTTTATTCTTCTTGAAACCTTACATGCAGCTCAAACGGTAACAGAGTTCCAGAGTTCCAGAGTTCCACAAATTCAAGTTAGAGTTTCCACTTCAGAAGCGAAATAGGCAGAATTTTATCGACTTGCAAGATAGACAAAGTGAAGCGTGAACACACGGCTTTGAGCAAAGCACATTTCAGCGAAATTGAAGTGTTTTTGCTCACGATTTCAGCTAGATTTTAGACTTTTCTAATGTAGTTGAACTCTGAAATCCACTTTTAAATCCATGTTAACTTGATCATCGTTTGTTGTGGTCTTTATATTGACATTTTGTGAAGAATAAAGTCGATTTTTTCATCGCACTGAAAATTATTTTTGACAAGTTTTGAACCTGGTACGTTTTTTGCTTGGTACGTCGTCATTTGACGACGTTAGGAGAATTTGTTGTGTGATCAAGGGCATTAAATGCAATTTAGCTTTATATCTTCATTATTATCTGTTGTTGTTATTTTATAAAAGCATTAGAAGATATTTTCCGTGTTTCTATTCTCTGTTAGAAACACTTGGGATTGTTGGGAGAACACTCGAAAAGATTTTGAATCACTCGCTTTCAGCTCGTGATTCAAAATCTTTCTCGTGTTCTCCTAACAATCCCGCGTGTTTCTAACAGAGAATAGAAACACGGAAAATATCTTCTAATGCTTAATGAGAAAATACACTAAACGTTTAATGTATAAATTTAATTGTTTGTTTTCAGAAAATTCTCCACCAAAGTTTTCAAACATAACAGATGTTTCTGTTATACTGCTGATGGTCAACATTACAAAGTATCTGAACATAACAGCTGAAGACGCTGATGGTGATTTTATCAAATTAGATGTCTCAGGATTACCTAAAGGAGCAGTAATGTGGACAAATGGTTCTACTATTTCAGTTTCTTGGGATGTAACAATGGAACAAGTAAGTACTGTCTATAGACCGATCCAAGGTTATTGCCGCCATATTGTAGGGGGTGCAGAATTACTGGGGCGAGCAGTAAATGTATGTGATTTTGGACTACTTTGAAAGTACATATTTTTCTTCCAATTCATTGGATTTTCAAAGTTAAAATTGCATATCAAAGGTTTTGCATTTGTTAATAACATATCCAAAAAATAGCGCTGGGAAACGAGCTACAGGCTCTGTAATCAATATTTTAGATTTACATACAAACACTGTGTTTCAGCGATATAGAATTACACAGTAAATATAGGGAGATTTGAAATCGCCGTTTACATACGCTTCACATAATTTAAAAACCTTAGTTTGATTTCAGGTATAGCCATGCATAGTATCTTTGATATGAAATGTTTATATAGAACATTCGGCAATTTCCAGTGGAGTTATATAAGTTCAAAGTTACATACATTTACTGCTCGCCCCAGTAGTTCTGCACCCCCTACATGGCGGCAATAACCTTGGATCGGTCTATTGGCCATGTTCTAAACGAGGATGGGCCAGGAGGGGACTGGGTACTAGTTTCTAGAATTAATGCAATTAATAAATAAACTACATAACATGAAAATGCTCATCAACATATACCATATCACAAATTTTGATGCTATTTGGTGGTATATTTCCATTGCAATAGTCTCTCAAACATCCATAAGATTAGAAAGGAATGTATAGTTTAGAGGGACAGCTGTCCCTCAAACTATACATTTCTTTATAATTTTTCACATATTTGAAAGGCTGCTACTTGGTCATTATTCAACAGAATATAATGTAATTCTGTAATATTGTATATTTTGATGTGCTCTTTTATGCTATGGGCTATATTTCTTAATTGCATTAAATCTAGAAACTAGTACCCAGTCCCCTCCTTGCCCCTCGTCATTTAGAACATTGCCAATTATATCATGTGTTTGTTTCACGCTGTCGCCAACCACCCCCTAAATGTACTACCAGATCGTGGGAAAAATGTATATGTTACCATATCTCTTCATTCAAAAATGATTTTCGGATCAAACTTGGGTCATATGTTTTACTTAAAAAAAAATTGTAATTATGACGTCATAAGATAAATTGCAACAATTCTACGATGGTTGTGACTGAGGAATAAATTTAATTTATCTTTTAAAAATGAAAGATCAGATAGAGAGAAGATTAAAACAGAAAACAGAATTTCGTTAGCATTAATTGATGAGGAGTAAGAATTTTTTTAAATTTAAATTAAGATTTATGACGTCATTATTCTTTGTCAATTCTAAATACCAGGAGCCCATTACCCGGGGCCTTCATCTTACCTATCTCCTCTTGGAGTGAACGTTTTTACAGACCTGTCTATATTTAGAACAGACTTCCCGCCAAGTAATTTCGCCTTAGCCAATCAAATTGCGATATCTCTGCTTACGTCATATATGCATAAATTTACTTTGACATAAACAAAACAGATGGCGGACAGAAGCGAGGAAGGCAAGAGCGAGTCGGAGAGTGAAAACCCTTCTGAAAGTTCAGAAGAATTGTACCATACAGAGTCAGAAAGCGAAGACAGTGATTTAGATAACGAGGAAGAAGAAATTGTTTGCGCTAAGGCAGTTTCTAAAAAAATTATCGAATAAATATTGCTCAAACTATCGAATAAATATTGCTCGAATTGTCGAATGAATATTGCTAGAATTATCGAATAAACATTGCTCGAATTATCGAATGAATGTTGCTCGAATAATCGAGTGAATATTGCTTGAATCATCGAATGAATTTTGATTCAAAGATCGAATGAATAAACCGCGAATTGTCTCAAAAATATGGGGAGAAATCGAATGCAAATCATGGTGATTTTATCGAATTTTGCTACATTTTTATCAAACAAATTGAGCAAAATCAAATATATCTATCAAGTTTTATTGTCAATATGTGGAATTATCAAACACATACACACAAAATTGAGACATAATTAATGCAAAAGGAGGAACATCCTGGTCTTTACACGAGGGGAACGGGGACGAAGCATCACTATAAACTGCTAAAACTTCGCTTCGATAAACCTCCTTCGTTGCGAGGTTGTGCAGCTTAGCTTTTCCCACATCTCTTGTATACGCGAAACCTCGATAGCCTTACTTTCCGCCAATGTGTTCTTCTCTTCTATCGATCTTTTTAATTGTCTCTCATTTTGTCTCTGGCAACGTTTCTGTCGTAAAGCTACAACAGCCTAGCGTTGATCTTTGACCGTTGAATTTTCATCACTCGGCCGCTCGAAAAGCAAAGCGATTTCTCAGGGAAACAGTCCTGATCCTCAGCGCTCTGATCCACAGCAATACACTTCATTTACTTCATTATTTCAAACGGTATATATATTCCTCTTCATTATCATCGCATTTGAATTCTTGTTCGATCCCTCAAGTTATATTCCGTAACTTCACAGTTGCTCAGTTCAGTGACCTCGCTAGCTACGTAAATCGGCTTTCCTGTTGTAGGACTGCAATGTTTCACGGGAAATAAGGCTTAATAATTATTGGATAGGAACAAGAAGGACACTGCAAAGGGGGATCGAGAGAGATGTGCGAGTAAAATTGAGTTACAACGATCGCGTCTTCAGCCGCCTTCAGCCGCGTAACCGCCATATTGGATTTTAATTGCGGACCTCATCGAGAGCACTAATTTTTTCGCGGCAAATATGAATCTAAAAATAGACCGGTCTGTAAAAACGTTCACTCAAGATAGGGGTGGTAGTTGAAGGCTCCGGGTAATGGGCTCCTGTAAATACATTTTTTATGTCTTTCAAAAGTTTGATTAGGAACGAATACCGATTCCCAACACAGTACTAGTCCAGTGCAAAAGTTTGAGTCATATTTAAAGGGAAATGGTTCTTTCATTCTCTTTATTTAAAAAAAAAAAACAATCCAGTGACGTCATTTCATGACGTCATATTATGAACTTGCTTAATTTCTCTCCATAGAGAGGGACATTCAAAAATCTAAAATCATACGATTTTAGAAGGCATTTAATTTGGTAATGTAGTTTAAACGATGAATGGGTATATTTAATGCCTTACAGAAAAATTTTCACCAAGGAGTTTGTTTTACTATATGTTTCTATAAATACATTATTGAAGGGGAGGGGTGGGTACCCAATCGTTTGATCTCTTATAACTTGTACTAATCTTTCAAAATAAGTAAATGAAATGAACAGAATCGTGATTTCCAATTATGTAATAAAATGGTAACATTGATTATGACGTCATACTATCAAATTTGTGTCATCAAAATTTATCAAAACATATTGCCAGGATAGTTCCTGTGTATTGACAAAGTTTCAGTGATTTATGTCTAAAGCTTAGGAAGTTAATAACATTTGAATTTTAAGTAGTACATTTAGGGGGTGGTTGGCGACAGCGTGTTAGTGGATATTAATATTTTTAATAATGATCATTATACAATGAAACACAAGTAGTTTGAAATGAGACAAAACTGATTATAACAAAATTATTATTTCCTACAGATTGATCTTCAGTTTATTGCTACCGACAGCAAGGGTGCCACCGCAATTTTAAGACCATTATTTAAACTTTGTGCATGTCAAAATGATGGCCGTTGCTTTGAAACAGCGAGTGACGTACATGAAGAAGATGATAATCGATTCAGTATCCTTTCTTGCCAATGTAGCAGTGGATATACAGGAAGACATTGTGAAATTGAGATAGATGCTTGCAAAGTTAATTTAAATCCGTGTTATCCTGGAGTAAAATGTAAGGATTTTCCTGCCCCTGCTAATGAGACTGGGTACGAATGTGGACCTTGTCCATCTGGGTTTACAGGAAAGGGTGACTCATGCACAGGTATATTTAATAGCAATAATGAGAAAATAGATGAAACACCGTGTTAATTGCAAGGGATTTGATTTTGATCTCGAACTGTAATTTGCATCGATGTTACTTTTCAGTTTTCATTGTCAGTCTCGGCCTAGCCAACCGGCTGTCGTCAGACATATCCAACCTGCTTGGGGTAATCATTTGAAATTACTTTTTTACGGAAAGTGGCAGACATAAGTGTTATTAGATCATCCGTATACTACGAAACACAATCAAACAATCCTTTAAGCATATCAATACACATATATCGAATTACACAAAACTAAGTGAATTTAAACTGATTGTTTTTTAGATATTGATGAATGTTTTGGATCAAATGGCTGTTCACAAACATGCTCCAATACTCCAGGGTCGTATGTTTGTGGCTGTAGAAAGGGTTACTCGTTGAACAGAGATGGTCGTACATGTGAAGGTATCTCCCATTCGATCTATTGTACAATCCACTGCAATTCACAAACATGCTAATCCAGTTCCTTCCAACCTTAATTCACTTCATTATAATCTTTTTGCCACTTTTAAAACCATTGAAAAACAATATATACACTCGTTTATTTCGTACAAAATTACCAAATACTACGAATTTCTTTTTGCTTTTTGCAATTGGACTTCAGCTCGATCAGATTGTAAAAACCTCGAATACCATCAATTTCTTTCTCAAGACTACACAACCTCAGATCACAAAAAGTCAACACCCATTCTTTTTATTCAGATGTCAACGAATGCGAGCCTACAAGTGATTGTATGCATAACTGCGAAAATACAGTAGGAAGCTATCGATGCAGCTGTAAGAAATACTTTAAAGTTGATCCAACGGACTCCAAAAAATGTGTTGGTAAGTTATTTAATTAATTTAGTTGTTGGTGCGAAGGTTTATTTGAATTCCTGTCGACCTTGTTACTAGTATAATTTAAGTAACGCTTGGTACTTGTGAAAGATATAATCTAAGCTACAATGATAGCTATATTTTTAAATTTAGAGGTTGTATTTGTAGCTCTAGTTATTTTGTTAGCCCATTCAATTTAGATAGTACAATTTAGTTAATGAGATGGTGTGATGATATGGTTTCATTTTAAGTATACCACAAAGAAAAAGCATATGTGTATCGTATATAATTTTCAGCTAAAACACCCTGTAAAAGTGGTAACCATCAATGCCAAGATATTTGCTATGAGTCAAATGGTGTTGCTACTTGTTCTTGTAATATGGGATACGAACTACAAGCGGACCGCAAGACTTGTTCAGGTAATATACGTACCATCCACATATCTTGATTTTGCTTAGCTTACAGAACACAGCCTACGTCCTTGTGAAGTTTTGGGAACATCAAGATGTTTGGTTCCTGCTTATATACCAAAAACATGACCTAGACAAAAAAGAAAGGTGTCACACTCTTTACAAAACAGGAACCCCAACACCCGATTTTTTTCCAAAACTCGAAAACAATTCCTCTATAGCAGGCAACATTTTGCTACCTATTACACTCATTAGGTGGTGCAATTGTACAGGTATATATATATTCCACAACATTTACACAAATCAAGTGCGATTAATGGATTTGTATATATAGAGTGGTTTTCATTTGTGTACCCTTAGTGATAACAAAGTATAATCACAGCATGACTCAAAATATACAGGTTTTTCTTTGGCACATAAAATTTAGTACACAATACATACAATATAACTAAATGTAATCCAATTTATTTGTTAGATATTGATGAGTGTAAGATAAATAAAAACAGATGTAACCAGCTCTGCCAAAATACACAAGGAGGTTATGACTGCACCTGTATCAATGGTTTTCGTCTCAGTGGTGATAATGTTACTTGTATTGGTGAGTAACGATACTATCAATTTCTACTAATCTAGTCAATCTTTTAGAAATAAGGTAAACCATATTTGTCACTATTTGTAAAACATTCCATGTTTATTTATTCAAGATATCAACGAATGCATTGAATGGACGTTCAACTGCTTTACCTCACAACGATGTGAAAATACCATGGGTTCTTATGGATGTAAATGCGATGATGGTTTGTATTGGATCGATAACAGATGTCAAGGTAAGGAATAATGTTTTAATATTTTAAGAAAATCCAGATTCCTGTGTTGAAATAAAATCTAGACAAATGGGCAAATGTTAAAACAAATAGCTTGGTAACAAATCAAGTTAACTTTGAATTGAGCACTTTCCTTCTTTACATTATCTAGAGCTACCAACAGGAGAAAAAGTACCAACACAACCGCCACCACCACAACCTCCAACTCCTTCAGAACAAGATATTTATAACTCCGTGAATGTGACAGTAAGACAATTAAACATATCGGAGGTAAATATATAGAATAAATAACAAAGGCGCTGAGAATGTATCTTATATACAACATACCGTTTCACTGTTTCGTTCAGTGACCATGCATGATATAGTTCCAAGTCGAGGCTCGATTTGCTGAGTATAGCAAAACTATATATAATTTATCACGTGCAGCAACTCGAACCTCGAATTTGAACTATTTTTTTGTGGACATTAAACGGAAACGTGAAAAGGTCTATATATTAAAGATATTTTACGAGCTAATGGGCAGCAGCGAGCGATGAAGACATTTTCAAGACGAGCAGACAGAATCCGTCTCTCCAAGCGCCCATGTATTATTCTGGATATTACATTATTACCACTAGTGATAACGAGAAGATAACGTTTTAAGCCATAAGCGGCTAAAAAAATGCTGTGTAGCCATATTTTTAAGTGACAAATATTATATCGTTGAAAAATCTAATTCATTTTAATAATATTTATATAACTAGCTTTAAAGGCTGTATCACCATATCACTCATCTTATAATATGATAACGTAAATATCTGTCGCTATCTGCATGCAGCATGCAGCATCTTATTTGATAGCTTACGCATATCTTTTTAATATCCGCAAATACAACTATGTTTCAATTGTCAAATTTCTACCTCTGTTTATAGTGGGATTTACAAATGGACACCGCGTTTAAGAAGGGCGTTGCTCGAGAAGTGACTACCTTTTGTGCAAAGGGGAACAACTGTAAACCTCTAAATCATAGAGAAAGGTAACATATTCCTTAAAAGTAAAACAAAAATACTAAATGATAATATTAATATTAATATCTTATTTTTAGTGCATTCCGATATTTCTCGATATCCTTGGATTTAACATTTTTCTCTTCAGATTTATTGAGATATTTTTTTTGTCTCAAATTCTTTGTAGGCGATCAAACAGCTATGTCGTCTTCACTTTACAACAAGTCCTCCTTCTTCCAGGGTTTCCAGTTCAGATTTACGACTCAATGCAAGGCGACTACAATGCTATTGTAGCATGTTATGTTAATTTCCCATCAGATAATAATACGATTGATGGTGATTTACTTGCCAAAATCATCAACGGTTCCCTTGGCCGTATTGGTAAAGATATTGGCAAGTTGGTATTGTCAGTATCTATGAACCAGCATAGAGAAGAAGTTACAACAGAATCATCACACACAACATCGTCGACAATTCCTGATGATAGTAACTGGCTTTATATCATTATTGGAAGCTCAGTAGCTGGAGTTGTTCTGATTGCTATTGTGGTTATATCTATAGTGGTTTTAAGGTAGGTTAATTGAATATTATAAATTATCCAATTATTTAATCTTATATTTTTCGATGTTTGTCAGCTATCTAATATCTATCTATCGATTGGTTGACTGATTGATAGATTGATTTATTGACTGATTGATTGATTTGTAAATGTATTTTTTACGAGTTTACGGTCGACTAATATGGGATTTTCATACATTATTTTGTCTCCTTTAGAATGCCCGTTTTAGAAATTTTAATGTTTACCAATTGTTAACTATAATCAATTTTCTTTTCTATACTAAATTAAGCTAAATGACGTGATAGTTGACTTTAAAAATGATGGTAATTACTCTGCCATTCCTTCGTCATGTTACCACATCTTATTTTAATCACCAGCATATCATTCCCATAATGATTATAGTTATAGTTATCACCGGTATTAACATAGAGCTAATGTAAGTTATATAGAGCGGTTTTCGTACGAGTGGGAAACTGACCGTACCGTACCGTAGCCGTAACCGTACCGTAAGTTCTATAAAAACACTTGAAAATTCTACAGTAACAGTACCGTAACTGTGAGGTAAATATTACGGCCAGTTTCCCACTCATACGAAAACCGCTCTATATAACTTACATTAGACTTTACGTTATCATTAGCATAATTAGCATAATTATCATAACTAGCTATATATCTACACTGCTGCCATTTTGAGTTCAAAAACAATATTAATTGCATAAATTTACATTGCTGTCAACATAGATATTACAAGACACAGACCAAGAAAAAGGAAATGGTCCATAATGTGACACTAGTGGCAATGCACCGATATGGCGAACCTGTGTTCTACAATAATCCAGCCTTAGGACAAGAACATGAGTAAACTTGCTCCCTCAGAAAGCTTATGAGTGACATTCCAAGTAAATTGTCTGTTCTAATGTGTGAAATACTTCATCACTAGAAATAGCCGTTTATAACTATCCATTTCTTAAATTTTATTAAGGAATTTTAAATAACGAAGGCACTCAACCTGTTAGATACATTTTACATTTTACATTTTACATTTTGATACACCTCACTATATTGAGTTAATCATGCATTCAGGATGACAGTTTATAGCGAGTTAACCCAAATCTATAGTGCATGTAAATTGAAACTAGCGAGTAAACTAGTATAGGCTGCGTAGGTGTTTGATATAAATCATAGGTAATATAATGAAATTTGTACACCGTATGTTGATTTAACTTTACTCACGTTTCGAGCTTTAGCCCTTCGTCGGAGTAAAAGATTTAGACTAAGACAGACACTGAGTTTAAATAAGAAGCGAGAAAAGTGATGAACCAATCAAAAGGCGATAGAAAATGTAGCAGGAGTTTGAAGAACAATGGAAAAATTAATTGAAAGCGAATCGTGCATTCATGCCGAAAGGTTGCTGTGTACATAAGGAATAAATTTGTTGCATTTCTTTAGATTTACGGTTATTGTTAGTTCCAGTAATACGACATAAACCAAAAGCTGTCATGTGATTAATGTTATAGTGAGTAAGAGTGAAGTTAAACTCAATATACTAAGTACACTAAATGTTGCACTAAATGTCCGTCTACATTTATGTTTACTCTTAACAACGAGTTGGGTTAACTCACTATAAAGTTTCATCATGAATGGAAGATTAACTCAATATAGTGAGGTTTATCTACTCAACCGTTTTTGCAGTGTTTCTATTTTAGTTAGTTTCGTTTTTATTGTTTTGATTTTGATCAGCTGATTAGTTTTTGCTATCAAGTTTTTAATTTGTTCTACTGGTTCAATGCCTTCATCGAATACAAGATTGATAATCCAAACAATTTTATGCATGCATTACTTTAAGGAAAAGATTTAGGATTAATCCTATTAGCGTGATTGTTTTCTTGATTTTAATTGTATTTAAATGTCGATTTTATGATTTATGCACCGTCATGAATTGGTTCAGCTTTCGGAATTTCTATGGTTAATGAAGTTTCATTTCTTCATTTATCAATACCATACGGTGCTATTATTTCTAAATAACTTAATAGTACTAAATTTCAGTTGATATTAAACAGTTTGCCCTATTACGCATTTCACCGCCATAAGTATCATCATCCACTACAATGTAAAAAAGCAGCCTGAATAAACATTTTGGAAATATGTTGATTTTATTTTTTATTTTTTAGTAATAAATAACAAAATACTTTAACTGCTTCATTAGCTCATTCCCCCTTTTTGTGTCAAATGTCAGTGCCTTTTCATTTTGGAACGTAAAATGGTGGGCGCAATTTTTTTAGTTTGTTATTTAAAAAAAAAGATTGGTTTAAATATGTACGGTACCTACCTGTACGTAGGTGTTGATTAATAAATTATAATAATTTTATTTCATTGTCATCCAGCCTTTTATGGCGAGAAACGTATGCGTATTGCCTCTTTCAATGTTTCCTATATACATTTATGCTCGCTTTTTTAAGATAAAACAGTTGTTATATGTTTCATTTTTAATATAAAACTAGACAAAGATTCTTAGGATGCAAAATATGCAACGTAGAGTTAGTGAGTGTGTGTTGGAATATATCCAATTAGTAGGACAGACGTGTCCAGCTAGAAAGATTGAGACGTTAAAAAAGTGATTTAATTATTTACTTTTATATTTGCTAAGTTAGCTTTTAAATGTGTTTAAATTGAGCGAAACTACAGTAAAAATATATTGATTTTGAAGTAAATGAATCTTAATAATAATTGTTTTATTCTCAAGAGATTTTTCTTTTATAACCACAATTTTAACTACTTCAGATCTCAAAAGGATAATACCACCCCCCCCCCCCCCCCCCCCTTTCCCGGTCTGAATAGGGTTAAAATAAATATATTTAAGGAATAAATAACTTAATAGACTGTAACAATGGTTTTCGTCATGAAAACCAACCATTCACGTCCAGTTTTCGTTTTTGTTTTTAAGAGACAACTTGTATACTACAAGAACATGGCCGTATAGATTATCAGTAGGGAAAAGCATGCAGGACTGAACTATAAAAACGGGATAGGCCTAAAATTCAAAAATCAGTTCTGCTATCCTCTGTCGATAATCAATGCTGTTTCAATAATAACATGATTTGTGATAGACTACGGAGACACGGGAGAAAAAACGCACGGCGCATGCGTAAGCAAAACAAAAGACTAACTGAAGATTTTAAGAAGGGTTTCGTGTTTTCGTGTCGTTATGTATTATGCGAATTTCTCTTGCATTATTGGACAAGGGAAAGAAAACAACTAATGTAATGTGTTAGGGAAATACAAGCACTAACTTTCCACGAACTTTCTTAACTTTTAAGATTTACCAAACGCCGGTAAATCTCCAATGGTTTTATTGTAAACACGACCGTCTTCCGAGCGTGCTCAGTGCGTTTTTCACCCGTGTCGACTACGGATTGATGGATGCGATGCAAGAGACATATTTGACACATCTTCTCTTATGAAAATATCGATGATATGACGTCATCAGTTTTCGCTCGTTTGTACATACGGGAAACAATTACACATATCATTGAATTGACGTGTTATATTTTGTTAATTTTTTTTTTTTGAGTAGATTATGAATATATGGAATTAAATTGAGTTTGACAAACCATTTCAAAAACGTGTGCTTCGTGTTTCATCGTGGGATACAAATATATCGAACTGTTCATGATTGGAGGAATATAATAAGACTGAAATCGTTTGAGGATTAATGGATAACCTGAAGACTTTATTGCTGATGAAGCGATAAACTAAACTAGGAATTTTGGAATAAAATTGAGAAGGTGAAATTGAACACATCAAATGCATGCACATCAGATCTATAGCAATTTTTTTTTTCTTGTTAGATCTGACTGGTAATAACTAAGCAAATGCTTAATATATAGTTTAGCAGTTCTATGTGTTACAATTGAAGTTTACAGTTAGCGAGTAATTGTATCAATATAAATACATACATCATATGTATATATATATATATATATATATAGCAAGTCTTTGTTTCGATTTATCCGTAGTACAGTGCTCGATACATAAATGTAGAGCGGAATATATTAACGGTAGAAAAAACAAATAGACTAAACTTTCATCCCGACAAGCCTGTTTCGTGATTACTCACTTTTCAGGGGATTTTAACGTTAAAATTAAAAACGTTAAAATTAAAAACGTTAAAATTAAAAACGTTAAAATTAAAAACGTTAAAATTAAAAACGTTAAAATTAAAAACGTTAAAATTAAAAACGTTAAAATCCCCTGAAGAGTGAGTAATCACGAAACAGGCTTGTCGGGATGAAAGTTTAGTCTATTTATATATATATATATATATATATATATATATATATATATATATATATATATATATATATATATATATATATATATATATATATATATATATATATATATATATATATATATATATATATATATATATATATATATATATATATATATATACAGTCTTTTGCAAAAATTCTGACCGCATCAAAGTATATCGGGTGCATTGTGGGTAATGTTTATTTATACCTTTGAGTGCTTTTATGCGCTCAGTATGCACTATTCAGTATGCACTTTTCAGTATGCACTATACAGTATGCACTATTCAGTATGCACTATTCAGTATTTATATATTATATATATACAGTCATTTGCAAAAATTCTGACCGTACAAGTATATAAGTATATAGGTATATAGATATGTAGGTAATTCTGCCTTAAAACGCTCCAATTTTTTTCAGAATTCATTCAATGACATGTTGTAAGCATCATTGAAGTATTATGGGTGGTTCTGATAGTACCAAAAGCGCATAAAAGCACTCAAAGGTATAAATAAACATTACCCACAATGCACCCGATATACTTTGATGCGGTCAGAATTTTTGCAAACGACTGTATATATATATATATATATATATCAAGTCTTTGTTTCGATTTATCCGTAGTACAGTGCTCGATTCATAAATGTAGAGCGGAATATATTAACGATAGAAAAAACAAATAGACTAAACATTCATCCCGACAAGCCTGTTTCGTGATTACTCACTCTTCAGGGGATGAAGAGTGAGTAATCACGAAACAGGCTTGTCGGGATGAATGTTTAGTCTATTTGTTTTTTCTATCGTTAATATATATATATATATATATATATATATATATATATATATATATATATATATATATATATATATATATATATATATATATATACAGTCGTTTGCAAAAATTCTGACCGCATCAAAGTATATCGGGTGCATTGTGGGTAATGTTTATTTATGCCTTTGAGTGCTTTTATGCGCTCTTGGTACTATCAGAACCATCCATAATACTTCAATGATGCTTACTTCATGTCATTGAATGAATTCTGAAAAATATTGGAGCGTTTTAAGGCAGAATTAGCTACATATCTATATACCTATATACTTATATACTTATATACTTGTACGGTCAGAATTTTTGCAAATATCTGTATATATATATATATATATATATATATATATATATATATATATATATATATATATATATATATATATACAGCGATTTGCAAAAACTTTGACTCATTTGTACATATATAAATATATATCAAAATAATATAAGAAATTATGGGATATGATAACTGATATTTTTTTCGAGTTGCCTATGACTTGGGCTATCTGAAAAAAATATCAGTTATCATATCCCATAATTCCTTATATTATTTTGATATACATGTATATATGTACAAATGAGTCAAAGTTTTTGCAAATCGCTGTATATATATATATATATATATATATATATATATATATATATATATATATATATATATATATATATATATATATATATATATATACAGCGAATTGCATAAACTTTGACACTGCTGAAAAGGTATATAACTATATCGGGTGCATTATGGGAACGTTTACTCGCGAGCTTAGGCGCCAAGTTACAACCTTGAGTGTGTCTTTGTAAGGCTGCAAGAACATTCAAGTAAATGTAAACTGTTGTTTACTCTTTATGTTTTTAGGATAATACAAACGAGTTGAAAATTGTTCTTTGTTAACGACTTTAGAAAGATTTAGCTTCGATAGAAATGATAGACAGTCGACAATTAAAGTGAAATATTTCCCTTAAAAACTAAACTATTATTCTAGTTAAGTTCAACTAGGCTCTAGGTAATGTTAGTAATATTTATTTGCTGTATTTATAGGATGTTTGAGTCGATGATTATTTAGCTAGCATGCAAATCATAGTTCTAGCTATTTAGTATTTGCTAATGTTTTACGGATATAATTTTAATTTTCACTCTAAAGTTATGCTTCGCTAAAGTGAACTATTTGTACAAACTATGTAGCACAAATTGCTTGTTCTATTAAAACAGTGAAAACAACAGCACCGTACTCGAAGTTTGTAAACTCTTAGAGCTTATTAATTCAACAATTCCTTTATACCAAGTATTATTCCTCATGTGGTTCTTAAATACAGCGAATGTAAACAAATCACAAATATCGCGTGTTTATATGCGTTGATGCGAAAACACGGCTGTGCTAGCCGGATCGGCAATTTATTATTCTAACACTCAATTTCATTGAAGATCCGTAAGAAAAAACATTGATATTAATTACCAAGTATAAGAATAAGAAGATACAAACAGTCAATAGCTGGAAAGACGAAAATTACTCAAAAAACTACAGTTTACACACAAATTGGCTTTGATATAGGACTGATTTGCATGCTAGCCGAAATAGCTCGAATTGCAAATAATCATCAACTCCAACTCACAATAAAATTAAATACAGCAAATAAATATATTATCTGCATTACCGTAGAGTCTAGTTGAGTTTAACTAGTATAATAATTTATAGTTTTGTAATCATCATAACGAAAAGGTAAGGTAATTATCACTTTTATTGCCGACTAAGTAGCATTTCTATTGGAGCTAAATCACTCTTAACTCGTCAATAAAGAACAACTTTAAACTTGTTTTGATTATTATTTCATGATTTTGTCAAAACGAAGTAACAGCTCAATAATATTTATTGGAAACTATAATGTATATACATATTTTGTGAGTATTGTAAATGTCAACCCAAAGCTAAATATGTCTTAAAAGCGGGAAAGAAGACACTACTTTCACTTTCAATATTCAGCAGCCGTACGAAGACACACGCAAGGTTTGAACTTCGCGCCTGATCACGCGCGTAGATCGCTCCCACAATGCACTTGATATAGTTATACACTTTTTCAGCATTGTCAAAGTTTATGCAATTCGCTGTATATATATATGTCCGCATCGTATTCCAATAAACCCGCCCACTGTGCCACCAAACGAACTCCATCAATGCTAAGAACAGATAATTATGGTTGCAATAGGGGGTAAATTTGAACGAGAAATTAAATGCTTACAAAACAAAAAAAATAATCACCAATCTCACCTTGGCCGCCATCTTGGATTATCTTTACACACGGAACCCAATCTTTACGAAGAGCAGTCCAAGCGTTAGCCTGCTATGTAGACTCGAATTTTTGCGCTCCAAATATTCGCCAGTACAACTCTACCCAAGCGTACTTCATTAAGTTTGGGGTAAATAAAAATGTAGTTTTGAGCACGTTTTTGTTGAATAGACTACCGAATTGATTGTATAAGTAAATATTTGTCCAAAAGACTGTAAAAAACGCATTAAAGTAAAACGACATCAACTCCGTGACAGCACACTTACATTTATTATTATTTTCTACTTACAGAAAAGCAAAAATCATTGATAGTTTGTTTTAAAATCCTTTTTTGATGAAAAAACTTTGTGTCGATTAGAAACGTTCCCTCAATTCTGCACGAGCGTTGTGTGACATGATGGCGTAAGCACAGTGTTTCTGTACATGACATTTTGCACGACTTTAGTATTGTTGTCACGTACGCCCGTACAGGGTATGACGTCACTCAATGGAAAGGATTATTTTGTTTTCATGATGAAAATTAGTGAATTTTTTCACGGTTACCCCGACTAGTAAATATAAATACAATACACTGTCTTTGATATAAATATGTATTAACAATCGAGCCATTTAGTGATGATGTGAAGATACACATCATATAATAAAAGCATTTGTCAAGCGAAGATGTCCTTGGATTATAATCCCAGCTTACTCAATCAAAAATTCAAGTACATAGGTTTATTTTATTTAAACTAAAAATTTACGCAAGTATATTTCGACGATTTGCGAAAAATGATGGATGTTATCGAAAAGAAAATAATTGCAGCTGATTCATGGCCCACGGCATGCACCGTTGCAGAGACACTGAATGGAATTTTCTCAAGCCGATTATTAAATCGATTATCAATGAGACAATATAGATGCATGCTTAGAGAGCTTTATTGAAAAAATGAGTGCATTAAATAATACAATACAATACAAATATAGTGCTTTATGACTTGAACTTGGACTTCAACTGACTTTTCAATTCAGTTCGGCTTTGACGTACTTTAGCTGGTCTGAATTATCTGCGCTCGTGATTCCACTTGTGTTTCGAACATTCTATGACGTCAATAGTGTGTCAATAAGAGGACAGAAAACGTTTTTTTTCTCGGTCTAATGGCCAGAAAACGTTTACGCAATAGCTTCAAAATATATCGCTACAGAGTGTGTAAGACTTGTCATTTACTAGTTGCAAAGATGTACGGCAGTTTTCTTTGCATCTGCATCGCTTTGAGTTTTACAATAAGCGAAGGTATGTATTTACAAACAATAATGAAAACACTGGGTACATTGTTCAAGCAAATTGAATTTTGTTTTATCATCAAGAGAATATCGCAATGCTCACTTTTTTTTGCTGGATGACAAATTTCGATAGTAAAAAGTTTTATGTTTCAAGAACTTCACTAAATAACCAAATTGTATTGTCTAGTTACTTTCAGTTTGTCGACTATCAAAATACATAAGATATTTACTTGGATGGAATTTCAAAACTGTACAATTATTATATGGTTTACAAACTGCCATATGTTTTTGTTAATGATATGAAATAGCTTTGATGGTTATTGTAGTGTACCAAGGGTGAATAAGTAGACAAGACGAACCGTGTTTAAACTCTTGTATTTCTTAAACAACTGCATGATTAATAAAATCGAGCACAAATGTAATACACGAGGGACGTAAATACTTAGTTAACAATTACGTCACAAAAGGAACTAGCACGAAACTATTACAAGTATTGCTAATCCGATGCTAACTAATCAGTACAAATATCTTACTTTATCAGTTCTAATATGATGGTTGAATCATATAATTAATTATTGGTATTTTGTTGATAGTCGTATATTCTCTCGTTCAAACGGCGAGATCATTAGAGCGTAATATAAATATATATATATATATATATATATATATATATATATATATATATATATATATATATATATATATATATATATATATATATATATATATATATATATATATATATATATATATATATATATATATATATATATATATATATATATATATATATATATATATATATATATATATATATATTTTATATTAAGTTTCACTTGTTCTTAAAAATAAAGGTTTTTTTCTAATTATCGTTTCTCAATGTTGGTTACCAGACAAATAAGAACCGAAGCTCTGTCGTAATGAAACGTATTGAAACCTTATATACTTATTTTGTTTTCATTAATAAAATATCGCAACGCTCAATGTGTTTTTATTGTTGTTGATGAGCAATTTCGATAGAAAAACGGTTTATGTTTTTTTCGTATTGGATATATTAAATATTCAAGAACGTCATTCATCAACCATTTGGAATGTCTATTTCTTTCCAGTTTGTAAACTCTTAAAATTCCAAAGATATTTACTTAAAAACAATTTCAAAACTCTACAACAACGTACATATCATACATTCTTGTAAACGATAGAAAAAAAATAATAGCCACGAAGGTTAGCAAAGCAAATCTGATGGTTCTATCATAACAATAATAGTATTTGGTTGACAGTCGTATCTCGAAGTCAATAGAGCGTAATCGACATGCTTTTTATTGACATTACGTTTTACTTGTTCATAATTATGCAGATTTTTCGAATTTTCCACCTTTTTCAATACGTTTTCGGTGTTTTTCTTCAACTGTAAATCGTAACATAAATTTTTGAGGACCGATAGTAAACAAGACTGATGTTTTTATTAAAACCAAATTTTAATTGATTTTAGGTGATATAATTTAGCATTTAATTCAATTATATACATGGTACCCATGAAAAATATTATCTAATTTTCGATTAATCTCAACTTAAGAACTTATACAAATAGTTTATCATAGTATTCTTATAGATTCCTTTGAGTTCGCGAAACGACCCTTTCCGAAATATACGCTTGAAACCACCCCCCCCCCCCCCCCCCCCAAGTCTTTGACTATCGCGAACCTCGTACGGCGTGTGCATTTGTGTGAAAATTGAGCGTTATTCTCTATAGCCATCTTTCAGTGTTTTTAAGAGCAACTTCTTGCAGCTGAATTTCCCATGAGGTCCGATCCTGCGTTGCGTACAGCGTCAAAGCATTTTAATACATTACCTAAAGCTACTATAAAAACTTGACAAAATAAAAAATTCAGCTGCTCAGCATATAATCTTCGCAATCTTGATTTAAATTAATTTTCACCAATTAGGTGGAATTTATGCAAATCATAGATTGTATTACTCACTATCCAATTGACTTGCCTCTCCTCCTTATTTCTATATTTTTCTACTTAGTTTTTCTGATTTTGTTTAAATTCTTGTAGCTTGCGTAAACAGACCCTTATTTGCGCTCGAAACGTCTCCCGCCAACAAGCGTCTGCTCGCCGAGAGCAAAAATTCCATGCTGATGACGTTGGAAAGTGACACCTCATTTGCAGTCACGCAATACACGAGTTAGCAGCAGAAACGCTGAAAAACATGAGAAACTAGGTATGGCGATGCTGTTTGTGAAGTTTCTTCTATATTCACGATTAATTCACTCACTGAAAGCCAGTTAAATGCTTTATTTAGCTTTTCTAATGGAAAAAATGCATTCGTTAGCCAGCCAACTGGTACAGACAAGTCACTTATTTTTGCATCTTCAGTTGCTCCTCTCATCGAAATGTAGATGGCTTCGAACGTCTCGAGCGATTTGTGGAAGGAAGATGCAATTATTATCGTAGCCGTTTCTCCGCTGCTAGCTATCATGAAAGACCAAGTGAATTAATTATCTTCAGAGTGTATATCGGAGACGAATGAAAGCAAAACTATGACAACATTGACTTATCGAACCGCCGGCGAAAGTAATTAATTCTCACTAATTCACAACGATGTACGAGTCCTTCTCAAATCTCGATATTAGATTGCAATAATTCACTTTAATGTGCTCTATGGAACCATTATTTTTGAATAAATATAACTACAGAAGTGTTGTTTGAGTTTATTGAAGATTTTAGTACAAAGACCGAAAGCACTCTTGTGATCTCTCTTGTGTAGTTTTAATAAGTCGGCAAAAGTTCACGGCGTTTGAATCCTTCTCAAATCTCATCATGAGATTGTGATAATTCGCTTCAATGTCTCATTCTTGTCTTTAATATGCTCTATGAAACCATCATCTTTCAATAAATATAACTATAGAAGTGTTGTTTGAGTTTTAAGATTTCAGTCAAAGTAGCGAAACCACTCTTGTTAAGCAAATGAGGTGTCAATTTAACAAAATTGTCCAATCAGGGCTTTTGACCCGATCTGGGTCAAAGAACGTCATCAGTATGGAATTTTTGCTCTCGGCGCGCAGACCACGAGCGTTTCATTTCCCAATAGCCTTATCTTTTTAATGCCTGCGATAGATTTGGCGCGCGGTAGTTCCCTTTACGAACTTAGTAACCACGCCGGGTCTCTGCAATGCCTGTTGTTGTTTTTGAAAGCGAGTATACAACGGCTGAGACTGACAAGTTTACAGGGCAATTATTATGACAAGGAAGGCAAGGATTTACACTAAAATAACACATACGTTTTCTAAGGACTATTATCAAATAGTTCGGCTGAAATTTGTGTCATTTTAAAGCTCTTAAGTCGGATGTTTCATCGACTCTCTGCAAACGAGGAAAGCAACCAAGACAACAATGGCGGCCGACTTTCTTCTCTATTATTGGAAAGCGAAATTTTCACACTTCCAAGGTTTGCTTCATCTGGAAACTTCCTGTTTCCATGAGAATGGTAATCCATACGTCCAAGGAACAAAAAAGAATCTTCGAAGCTGATGTTCCAAGGGTTGAGATTTTGCATCGAATTTGTCTATTCGAAAGATTCAGCCAAATGTTCAAAAGCGAAATGATCACTTCTTTATCGATCGAAACGACACTGAAGACGGCAAATTGTCCTTAGGAAACTCAAAAATGGTCAGCTTACATAGACTTGATAGCCGTTAGTGCAAAGGAAGGCTGTTATTTGGTGATCTACGGCGACATTTTGAACAATTCAGTTGATGACTAGGGAAGCAACCGATACAACAATGGCGGCCGACTTTCTTCTCTATTATTGGAAAGCGAAATTTTCACACTTCCAAGGTTTGCTTCATCTGGAAACTTCCTGTTTCCACGAGAATGGCATTCCATCCGTCCAAGGAACAAAAAAGAATCTTCGAAGCTGATGTTCCAAGGGTTGAGATTTTGCATCGAATTTGTCTATTCGACAGATTAAGCCAAATGTACAAAAGCGAAATGATCGCTTCTTTATCGATCGAAACGACACTAAAGACGGCAAATTGTCCTTAGGAAACTCAAAAATGGTCAGCTTACATAGACTTGATAGCCGTTAGTGCAAAGGAAGGCTGTTATTTGGTGATCTACGGCGACATTTTGAACAGTTCAGTTGATGACCATGGTTTGTAAATTCTTGTCAAATTGCAAGATAATTATAAGGGCAGTTCAAGGCGCAGTTATGGACGATCAAGGAGTTGCTTCAAAAAGGTAGTCATTTAAATACTTTATTTAAGCCTTAAGTTTTACCGTGAAAGTGTTATTTCGATTATAGCTGATGTTCCATGCACGATTTTTCACTACTGGACTCCTGCGGTTGTTATTACATTGAAACCATGAACATTTGCTCTTACAGGAAATTAAGAGCAATAGGAATTCAAACCTCATAAACATTTTCATACATGTACATGTATTTACATTTATTAAATGTCCCTCCATTGCTTTTGGGGGTTTGACTGATCCCAGGCAACAACTACTTTTTGACATGAATTTTTTTTTCTAATTATCTATGACTGTTTTGACATGGAAATGTTTACAAAAGAATTCCTTACTTGTCATTGTTGCTATGTGGGGGATAGCAATCCATATTGCCTCCATACATCATAAATTTCATTTACATGCAAACAAGACCATATTAAAACTCAAGTCATACCCCATATCATGTCACTCCCAGGATCATGTCACCTAGCAACCTTTATTTTTAAAATCCTTCTAGTATTATTGTATGTTGACATTTTCAATGCCCGCCAGACATGGTGCTACTTCAAAACCCTTGGTGCAAAAAAATTGGTGTTGTAATTCTGTTTTCCCCTTGTTTTCATTGTAGGAAAAAGAGCCTTTGAGCTTGTTGAAGTAGAAAGCATTTAAGTTACTTGCATTAAAATTGTAACTACTCAACAAACTTATTAAGTGGCATACTGGATATATGTAAGTAGAACAATTATACATATAACATGTGTTATAGCTTGTTATGCATCATAATTGCTATCATGACAATCAATATGATTTTGACTAGTTCGGATAATAATTACTGCCCTTTATAGCAAGTTAAAATGTTGTGAATTGTAAAACATTAGTCAAAGAACTTTAATTAATGTAGGCTGGAATGTTCCTTTTGTATATACAACAGGTTCCCATTTAAATATGTACTTTTCCATTTAAATCTGTACTTATGCAAATTGTGTTGATGTGTGCTAAACATACAGATCAACCAATAAAGTGAACTTCTCTGATTGGTTGATCTGTGTGTTTAGCACATATCAACTAGAAATAAAGAATAGAAATAATAATATAGAAATAAAGATGATGATGAACTAAATTTGCATAAGTACAGATTTAAATGGGAAAATACAGACTTAAATGGGAACCTGTTATTATATATATCAACCTACTTCCATTCAAAGTGTCATATATGCCCACCAAAGCAACAATGTCATAACTACAATCTAGTGTGTTAAATTAAGGATTCCCTTTCTCCTTTCCTTTCCTTGATCTTTTTCTTGCCTTAGGCTTTCTATAATCAGTCAGGGTGGCATTGCTTTGAAGCCACTGAGCTTTGGTGATCAAGGCCAATCTGTCACATACATGTTTTGTTGTTGCGTACCTCCTGTGCAGACTGTTGACAACAGGGTGGATGGACTCTGAACAGTGTTCTGCTTCCATGCCGACATAAGAGAAAAGCTTTGCCTTCTTCTCCCATTTGGACCAGTAAGCCCCAACAATGCAGCAAGAAAGTTCCAATCCCCACCATACCTTACTTTGCATGTTTTATATTGATGTTGTTGTTCCATTGCAGGGGTGTACTCGTCATATCCAAAGCTGAAGACACACTTTTGAAAGAAGAAACTAGAAATGTTACACAAAAATGTCATCAATAAATTGATCTAAAAATACATTGATAGAACAAATGCTACATGTATATTGTCTTTTTTGCTATATCTAGAGATAATTAATTAATTAATTTATTGTTTGTAGAATCATCTTTGTGTTGTTAGTTTTATGTAGACATAAGCTAGATATTTCAGATACGTTTACTTACTTTCTGCACAATTTGCAGTCAGTACTATGAGCGGTGTTGGTGCTATCGAGCTGTGTTAGTTGAGCAGGCCAGTTTGTAGATCCATTGACCTCTATCACATCTACGTTAACGTTACTAGCCTGAGTATAAGCCTTTCTGGGAGTAAGTCCAACGTTGGGGAAAAACACAGCAGCCATATCTCCCAGTTTTAATACGGTGCCCGAGCGTGCAGAAGACGAAAGGTAGTCAAAAAAGTCTGCCTTAGATGCCGACATCCAACGCGCAATACGCAAGTACTGGATGGTAAATAAGCCTTTCCTGTCTGAAGTGATAAAAACTGTGCAATGTGGTACACTTTGCCATTGTACTCAACGTACTGTTGCAGCGACTTGGTTTTATCATGACAGTACCTGTCGCGCTTTCAAACATTTTACGTCAGAAAAATCACCGTTCGATTATGTTCGATTGCCTTACAGACCCATAGAAAACTGACTTCGATTTGTTAAATTGTTCGATTTCCGAACGTTCGATTGTGTTCGATTGCCTTATTGTTCGATTTCCGAACGATCGATTGTTTCGATTGCTAAAATTTTACTTTGAGTTCGATTGAGTCCGATTGCCGAACCAATCGACAATCAATCGAATGATTGATGTTCGATTGCCGAACGTTCGATTGAATACGCCGGATGGACAGGTTTCGACGGTCTTCTCTGTTTTTTTTTAGGGGGAAAGATATTTTCTTGGCACATGTATAAGTCCACGGCTTTGTACGTCGTTTTACTTTTCCACGTTCAAACGATCTGTTGAATTGCCTATAGCAAGCAGCGCATATTGTTGTGGTGTTACCGCTAAAAACCTTGTTAAAACAGGTCTTTAAGAGTCATACTCTGTAAGAGTCAGACCTAGGCCGGCCAGATAGGATCACCGATTTGCCCCAAATTCAGCATGTAGACTTGTTTTGGTGCCCTATAAACGAATCCAGTGGTTTGGGACGAAAAAAAATTTTTGTTCAAAAGTTAGGGGGGAGGGGTACTTTTGGGTCCTAAAACGATCGTCAAATAGCGCAAATCATCGGTATGTTTGGCGATTCATATTACTACAAGCATAAAAGTTTTCGAAACATTTTAATATACCAAACAAAGTATATTGTTTCTTCTATCGAAAACAGCTTTCAAATTTAAAAAAGAATTGTTTTCAAGTATCTCACAGACTCCGAAAAGAAAGGAATATGGCGGCGTTGCTGACTAACCGAAAATTTAGGGTTTTTTGATGGTCCAAAAATGGCCTTGGTATTTTAATTCAGAAGCTGTCCGTTATTTTGGGATAACTTCAATAATAGTTCTAAAGATTGCACAAATAAAAAATCTGGGCAAATTTAATGCGCGGCCTCACGATCACTCTAAATGTCAGATATTTCATCGATTTTCAATTAAAAATGCAAATTAGCCGTTGTTGGTTACTTGTGGTTTATATAATATGAATCGACTTTTTGAACAGTTTGTTCTTCCATACAGTATACTTTTAGATTATACAAATCTCTTTACAATGAATACAATCTATTTGAGAACATTTTTTGACCGAAAAGCTAGTATTCAGACGTTTTGTTGGATATCGAAAATTAGCATAATTAATGCTAAAATGTCGTGATCAACGGTGCGTATTAAACATTATTATTTCGGCCGAGCATTTTTATACATACTCTATTAACTATGATACAGATTGCAAAGCATTTATAATTAAATTTTTTCATACCTTAAATATCTCAACTATGTAGTTTTCAAGCAAAAGCAGTGTTTCACAAATTCAAGAATTGTATAGAAATTCAGGCGCATTTGATCATATACCCATGTTAATTTGGGCCTAATAAGTAATAAATTATTATTATAATGAAATGAACACAAACACTTTTTAAACTTTCAAAGAAAGCTGTAATAAGGACGGAACAGATATAATATAATATATTACACAATCTCGAGGGGAAAAATATCCTGCACCAAAAAATTCCCCAACCCACCCCCATCAAATTTCTAATGGTCCGTGTCTAATTAAAGTTTTTTTTGGACAAAAAATATGAAGTTACCATATTTGATAATTAATTATTATTTGATAATTGGTTACTGATATAAAATTAAAGCCGATGTGAAAATACATTTTCACAGACTAACCTGCGGGCTGTTATTTAGTTGGTGAGAAATCCTCCGCTTTACTTGAAAATGTTTTTGTATTACATTAATATGAATTGAGCTGATTGCTATAGTTTATTATGAAATAGTCAAATCTCTTTAAAATACTATACTTCATGAACTTTAATTTGTCTATATATGGCAAATTGCGTATTCGGAAAGCTAGTGACAGATCCTTGCAGTAAAAGTGGAAAGAACGAAGAATGCACATTACTGCATGCATAGTTATAATAAAGATGTAAGAAGACACCTGCGAAACTGCAATATTGCTGACACCCATATAAATACTGAAGTAGTTTTAATCTTTGCCAAGATCAGGCAAATAGTAAGACTTTCATGTCTTCTTGGATAAGTATGTTAACCCGGAGGTATAGGTCCCTTCTCTCCACACACCAAACACATTGTACAGGAGGGGTGTATATAAAAGAACCCAACTATTTGACTAAGAGAAGGGCACTGAGCTCATGGCGGTGTGGGCTTACAATTCTAGCATTTAGATCCGCTTTGCGGTAGCAATGTCAACTGAAAGGTTGCTATAGTAAAAAGAGACCAAGTACTTAAATACAGCCACTAACAACCCCATGCATGGGCTTTGCCGAGTGCTTGGACTACATAGACAAAGAGTCCTTTTATAACCAACAGCACTATATTCAAGAGGAACAAACTTCTTTTGTTTATATACAGTTAATATATGTGTGTGTATATAATTGGAGGTATGTTTTAGGTTTAAGAATACAGCTGATATATAATTATAATGACTGATGACATTTCCCTTTTTTTGGTAAAAAAAATTCCAGTGTATTTCTTCATCAATTCGTAATCGTCAAAATTGTATGTAGCCTGATTTTCAGAGCGGGCATGGGTAGTTTGGGGAAAAAGTGATAGCGTAGGATCCAGGCCCGCTCTGAAAATAAGGCTAAATTGTATGTTGTGTACTGTATATCTCATTTTTGTAATGTATTTTAGTTATAGTTGATATTTGAATAAACAATTATCCGGGGTAGTGTAGACGGGTCTGTGGTTTCTAATTACACTCATCAGAAGAAAAAAGAACGGAAAATTCAACAAATATCTAGAATAGCGCAAAAGAATGATCACGCAGTATTAATTCACAGGTGGAAAAAGTGACCAGCAACCGTAGCCACTCAGGAAACATGGAAACCACTTAGTTCAGCAGTCGCAGTTAGTGCAACAGCAAACCACTCATACTCTAGACGTGCAAATGATGGAAGTTATTCTACAGGTTAAATAATCAGAAGTTTATCGATCCTTTCTATAGGGCGAGTCTTCACCGACTCGGAACATCGTTTAGGATTGCATGGTTTGAAAAACAATAGAGTCTTTCCAAACAATTGTCCTAAACCTAACCAAACAATAGCGGTGCTGTCTAATGGGGCCAATAACAATGCAGCTTTCTACTTGTGAAGTCCACGAATCGTGGCTTTGTTTGAAATGCCTGCTACTATGCCAGGGACACCTTATATGCTCTTGTACCATATTTCAATTTTGAGATGCAGGATCCCTGTGGTGAGACATATTCTATATATTGATTTCCATCTTGTTACTTCAACGTATTTGATTGGAAAATGAAAATATCCGTACAGAAACACTATTCTATCATAATATAATTGAAATACTTCTATTATTTCATATTTGACAAAATTAAACAGCTTGGACATATTTTTCCAATTGCGGGGTCCCTGTGGTGAGATGATGAAATCAAAGGATGTTCCACTAAAGGGATTTTTTGGGATTTTTAGCATATTGTTTAGGACACTTATCCTAACATAATTATAGAGAGAAAAGTTATATTGCAATTTGTTTGGACTCAAACCACAGATTCACTGGACTATAAGGCGTATTAATTATTAAAGTACGTAGTACTTAAAATACGTATTAAAGCTTCACTCTTTGATTTAATTCATGATATTGTGGAACACTGCTCTTGCTACATAGTTTAGAAATGTTAGATCTGAAAACATTTAAAGGCATTGCTATCTGTATGTATAAAAATATCAATGTTTAATACGCACCGTTGATCACGACATTTTAGCATTAATTATGCTAATTTTCGATATCCAACAAAACGTCTGAATACTAACTTTTCGGTCAAACAAATGTTCTCAAATAGATTGTATTCATTGTAAAGAGCTTTGTATAATCTAAAAGTACTGTATGGAAGAACAAACTGTTCAAAAAGTCGATTCATATTATATAAACCACAAGTAACCAACAACGGCTAATTTGCATTTTTATTGAAAATCGATGAAATATCTGACAATCAGAGTGATCGTGAGGCCGCGCTTTAAATTTGCCCAGATTTTTTATTTGTGCAATCTTTAGAACTATTATTGAAGTTATCCCAAAATAACGGACAGCTTCTGAATTAAAATACCAAGGCCATTTTTGGACCATCAAAAAACCCTAAATTTTCGGTTAGTCAGCAACGCCGCCATATTCCTTTCTTTTCGGAGTCTGTGAGATACTTGAAAACAATTATTTTTTAAATTTGAAAGCTTTTTTAGATAGTAGAAATAATATACTTTGTTTGGTATATTAAAATGTTTTGAAAACTTTTATGCTTGTAGTAATATGAATCGCCAAACATACCGATAATTTGCGCTATTTGACGATCGTTTTAGGACCCAAAAGTACCCCTCCCCCCTAACTTTTGAACAAAAAATTTTTTTCGTCCCAAACCACTGGATTCGTTTATAGGGCACCAAAACACGTCTACATGCTGAATTTGGGGCAAATCGGCGATCCTACCTGGCCACGACTTCTTGATTTGGTCTGATTCTTACAGACTACCACTCTTAAGTCTTCAACCTTCTCATGTTTAATAGTGAAAAGCCTGCTAGTTGTTTTAGTTGCGTAAATAGCACACTTTTCTCGCACGCACGGCATTACACGGCGGATAGTATTTTGTTTTATCAGCGCATTATTCATTCACTAAAACTGTTAATTGTAGAGGAATTTAAATTTCGCGACTGAGTGATTGGCAGCAATGGGAAATACCGCTGGACATTCAAAATTTATCGCGGGCATTAAGTTGCCAAGCGAAACGCTCGTGAGACGCTTGTTGGCGGGAGACGTTTCGAGCGCTTATAAGGGTCTGTTTACGTAGGCTAAAATTAGTGTTGCCTTTAAATGATAACTACGCTATAAATATGACTTTGCTGTTTGTAAAAAAATGTTATGCCATTTTTTGTCAGTAAAAAAAAAAACATGAAAAGCGGTTCCGTTTGTCCGTGCGCTTTAATTTCTATTGTCGCCAAAATGTTAAAACCCAATGAGCATCACAATGGGCACGGGTGTAAGACAAACTATTGTTCAAGTGTGACCAAAAAAATTGAAATTAACATGTCGTAATAGTTTGCAAAATTTTAAACAACGGCGAGGTTTTGGTCGCTTTTGCGAGAGCAGCTGTATAGTTGATGTTGAAGCTAGTGTTGAGCAATACAGTAAACTAAAGTAAACAAATTAAGGATACACCGGAGAAAATTGTTCTCAAAATTCTCCAAATTTTTAAATCACCCTGAAAGAAATGTAAGACAATTATCTCCAATTCTATGAAAAAAAAATAGTCGAAAAGTTTTTTTGCAAGGGAGATATTGCAGAAAAACTAGTTCGAACGCTCTTCGAAAGGTGTTGGACTGTCGACAGGAGATGTCAGAGGATATCTTAGGTGGGTCACGCAAAATACTTTAGTGTGACTGTCATACTACATTACAAACACATCAAGGACTATTAATTTAAAGTACCTATGAAACAAAGATATACCACCTCTTTTTATTCCATCAATACAAACTACAATCTATGTGTGTTCATTTAAAAAAAAAAAAATTAAAAAGATTATGTTATTTTGCTTTCGCGCAAGAGCTATATGACGATAAATATGGGACAGGAGCCTGGTGCCGAGTGACGTCATCAGTTGTGTTTGGCCTCTTGACTACCAAGGCGGACAAAGCGTGTGTTTCACTTCGATCTTCGTCAATCTATTATTAGTCCAATACTTTGATCTTTTAAGTCTTTAATATGTCTTCAAGTGAACCTCAGACATCCTCATCTTCATCTGAGGAAGACAGAGAGTCTACAATTCCAGAAAATTACGAAGTAGAAAGCGTTTTTCTACCGTATGTAGACGATCCGCTTGCAGTGTTTGTGTTTCGGCCCGGCGGGGCTATTAAAGCGCTTTCAAAACTGATAACAACTCGGCAATAAACTCGGCGAAAACTTACATTTTTCAAACTTATTATAAAATTAATACATTAGTTATTATTTGGTTTACTATCATTATTGGAGTGTTTTAAAACGTGATTTGATTGGAAGTGTTATGTTTGTGTTTCGGCCCGACCGGGCGCTTTCAAAACTGATCGCTTGTCGGTAATAAATTCGGCTAAAAGTTACATTTGTCAAACTTATTATCACACTAATACATTAGTTAAAGGTTTATTATCATTATTGGAGTGTTTAGGTTTAATCATACACAGAATAACATATGTTTTATTACGTGATTTGAATCGAAGTGTTGCGTTTGTTTTTCGGCACGGCCGGGCGCTTTCAAAACTGATCGCTTGTCAGCAATAAATTCGGCTAAAAGTTACATTTGTCAAACTTATTATCACACTAATACACTAGTCAAAAGTTTATTATCATTATTGGAGTGTTTAGGTTTAAAGTGCAAGTATCACCAAAAATAAGTGGTTTGATTTTATCATCATAAGATCGAAAAGTACTACTGCTTTGTACCTAATATCATTTTAAAAACTTAAAAAACATCGAAATCCATGTTATTTTGCGCAAAAAAGCGAGCGTATTTGCCAAGGTCAATTTCAAGGTCATATGACGATCCGTATCTGTGACGTATGAGGAGGAACGATTGCCACACAACACTCGTGCGGATTTGAGGGAAAGTTTGTCATCGACACAGTTTTTTCAACAAAAAAAGATTTTAAAAACAATTTTATGGATAAACTATCAATGGATATTACTTTTCTGTAAGTAGACAATTGTAATAAATGTAACTATGCTCCATGGAGTTGTTATCGTTTTAATTTTATGCGTTTTTCAGTCTTTTCGACAAACTTCACTTACAATTTTAAATTTAAATACGTTTTCTAAATCTCTTTTACTTAAAATCATGAAACCGTACTCAAATGAATGATTAATTTTATAACGCAGGTTTAATGTTATGAATACCGGTACTTCACTTCGGGTAGTGCTGATTATCGACCGAACGAATAGTTGTGTTTTCGGAAGCAAGCGAACAGAGGCCGAACTAGCCAATCTATCATCACTGTCCATAGCAGTGACGTTTACCTAGTACGGATTTGAGCAGATAGAGAACAATAGGATTAGGGCTAGCTGCGTACCCTGGTATCTTATATACCTTCGGGGGCAGTTAAAGAAGTTACCGATTAGTAACCGAGTGACATACGATCGCTTTTAATACCAGATAGACTAACATCACGAGATTGAAATAGGAGCTAGAAATATGACGAAGGGTCAATGGAATAACAAAGCAAACAAATAAACGACCGTTGGTAGCTATAAATAAACGGAGATTACAAGCGAATACAAATGCGAACGATACTCTGCTGCCCATGATCACACTGATACATTAGTTAATGGTTTATTACCATTATTGGAGTGTGTTTGATTTAAGTAAACACCGTAATACCGTAATAAATCAGTTTATTTCGTATATTTGTGTGTATAAGTGACACTCGTCGACTGCGTTACACTAAAGACGATTTTTTTTCTAAGTATATATGTGTATTATACTATATCCTTATGTATATTGTATACATAAATCTTATCTATCATTTATAAAGCTCGAACTGACTGTACGCTAGCTCGAAACGACTTATAATAAAGAGCTCGAAAAGGAGAAAGCTCGAAACGACCGGTTACCCTTGGAAAGCCTACAATCTGGTCGATGTCTTTGGACGAATTTCGTCCATTTCTTTCGAGTAGTCTCATCTGAAGGAAACGCGTGCGTAGATATGTTTGGCACTAAACTATTATTGGTGCAACTGACGTTTTCTGGCTCTCCAGCTACACAAAATTTGCCACTTACTCTTCTTTTACTTTCGCTTCCAGTCGTCATGTTGAGATCACTCGAGCATTGAACACAACTGATGACGTCACAAGGTCTGTTTTGACCGAGCGGAAAATGTCTCAAATTTTTAGATCGGAATGCCATTATTCAACCCATTTAAAAGTATTCTTTCCATGGACCAATTTCGATATAAGTTTCGCAATCAATCCGAAAACTCAAAAGATTTTTAAATATGTGTTTTTTATGATCTGAAATTTCTATTTCATAGGCACTTTAAGCTATAAACTCACAAGAAATACATATCCAAGTATATTTTATATAGTTATTTAGTTAGATGTTTAATGTTCGTTTTTATATCGTTGTATTTTTGTATCTGTGGTTTGGATGTCTTGTCGAAGACAGAAAGGAAAGTGCCCTTTCTGTGGCTATCGAAGAAATTAAAGAGGCGTTGAAGCTGTGAGGAAGTTTGCACTCAAAAGGCAGAGTCACTCGCTTTGAGCGACCGAGGCTAGGGTCGTACTATGCCCAAAAATTATAACTATCGGAGGAGCGGCACGGGGATCTATAAACCGTGATCTAGTGACATGCATAGCACGAGACAACCGCCACAACATGCTTTGATCACTGATGGTGGTCACAAATTTAAAAAGAATGATCAGCTAACGGTCGTGCGCCATCTGATATTAGAAGAAGAACTAACTAAGCAACGTAAAATACTAAGTTATAAAGACAGTGATGATGATTAACTGGAAAATTACGAAGTTTTGTGATAATATGCTAAAAAACTACAAAGTTTTCATTATAAATTACGGCCAGTGATTGTATAAATTGTGATTGTATAATTTGTCAATTGTATCGAAACGACTCTACTTATAATCATCGTCTTAATTGCTTGATTTTTTCGCAATAAACCTATAAAACACTATTATATTCTTAGAATAACTACATTTAAGTCCAAAATGTTTACTTTCAAAATGAAAACTGGTTTATTATAATATACATGGTAGACTTTCACTTCGTCGTTCACTCGGTTAAAGTTTGACACGCATAACTATTGGGTATCGAAACGACTCTACTTGTAATTATATAATATACAACTTAGGTAATACCTAATAGCGGAGCTCCCAGTTTAAATTGTTCTTTCAACATCAATATGTGCATGTAAATAGTTTTTGTGCATGGGCCATGTCCAATCTTAACTGTAATTTTTTTAGTTATGTAACCGCAAAAGACAACTACCAAATCATAGACATAGGTGGAACGGACTTTTAATTTTATTTACTTGATGAGCAAATAATAATCTGCGATATATATATTTTCGATAAAAATTCAAAAATCTTATTTATGACGCATACAACGTACTATATTTTTCAATAATGTTATGCTCAAATTATGAAAAAGGTATTTTATGTGCATGATGAATTATTGACTAAAAATCCAAACCAAACCATTTTTGTTTTTAAAATATGAGCCAATAGCTAGAAAAAATTAAAACTTCGATATCACGATATTAACTTTTCTAGAGAAACAAAAATTAAGGGTATTCACGCGTTTTTGAAGATATGAATTTTTAGATTTTACTTTTTGAGTTCAAATCACAGAAAACTTCGTGACAGCGTGACTTTGGGTCAGGACGCGCGTACATTGGCGTGTTTGCAAACGCCAAGGCACCTTCAAATTCGATTCAAACACAAGACAAAACGCTGAGAAAAATCAAGATTTTGAGCTTCATATTGACAAAAAGGGGGGTCTTGAAATAACTGATGAGAAAATTGAAAATTGGTAACTATGTATTAAAATGAAAAAAAAGGATTTCTAGAACATTTCAATATAAAAAAAACCTTTTCATCGCATTAGATTTACTATTTAAAAAAGTAGTTATGGCAAATCTTCAAAATTCAAGCAAAACACAAACGACCTGAAAGTGCTTTTGAAGTGGAATTAAAGACCTCAAGTATCAACCAACTCCGGATCGATTTGAAAAGAAAATGATCTTAAAACAAGGTACCTATTTTATTATGAAAAAGTTTGTGTAAAACATCATTTTGTTCTGTAAAAAAAAAAAAACAGGCTCGTTTAGTAACCATAAAATAGTCAATATTGCTAAATAAACAAAAATATTCAACCAATTTTGAATTATGTTTGTATTTTAATTAATCTTTATTGTTTACCGTTTATGAGTTTGTAAAAAGTACGTAATGAATAAATCTCTTTTTGAATGGACCAAAGGCAACGAAATAAAAGTAAATCTAAAGCTAGGAGATAAAACTTTTTTTTTTAATAAATAATATATATATATATATAATATATACAATAAAAAAGAGAAAGGATTTTTCCTTTTTTGAAGCTTAATTATTTCAATTTCAAGGTTTTTAAGTTTTTCCTCACTCGTTATCACATAATTTTTCTCTCAAAAAACTGACTTGAAAAAATAATTCGATGACTTACTTTATCGGTGATTATTTTCCTGAGGTTTTTTACTTCTCAATGACATCGATAATATTTTGACAAATACATGTATGTACTTGAATCAGTTTTGATGAATTAAACATGGGTAATAGTTAAACTGCCAAGCTTGAAAATCCATAAGTAAACTGTGCTGAAGGAAGCATTTTGAAGATAGTTTTCATAACGAATAAAGTCGCTTCTTTTTCAAATCTTTTACGTTGCTGTAGTCTTTATTATTCTACGAAGTTGTATCCACAGACACGTGTTCTTGGCCTTTCATTATTTTCCTTTTCTTTAGTTAAATTTCCTCATTTTTGTCTCCTTCAAGTTAATTTTCTTCTTTGGTACTAAGTCTTTATTCATCCAAGAAGCTATAGACACGTTGTCTTGGCCTTTCAGTCGTTTTCTTTTCTACCGTTAAATTTCTTCATTTTTGTATCCGGCGCGGCCCAAGTTTATTTTCTTCTTCGGCCAAAACTATATTTGTTTTCCTCGATGTTCATCTTTCTCAGTTGATATTTTAAATATTGTATTTTGTTGTTGTTTGTTTGACTTTTTTTGTCGATAAAAGAACAACCTGCTTTCGATCGGACTCTGCTATTCGCATCACTTTCCCGCCGAAATGTATCAGCCAATCAGTATCGCGATGGTCACGGACGTACGCCGTTGTACGGACGTGCGCGCCCGCGATCCTATGTGGTGTCCATGAAAAATCTACTCGATGGGTTACCATTTTTTCTTAAGGATGGTGCTCCGCTTGCGCGGGCCTTTGGCCCGCGCGGAGCTCCGCTATTATTATACACAACTATATTCTTAAAATAACTACATTTAAATCCAAAACCTTTACTTTCAAAATAAAAACTGTTTTTTATGCGGCGTTATAGCGGAGCTCCGCGCGGGCCGTAGGCCCGCGCAAGCGGAGCACCATACTTAAGAAAAAATGGTAACCCATCGAGTTGATTTTTCATGGACACCACATAGGATCGCGGGCGCGCACGTCCGTACAACGTCCGTGCCCATCGCGATACTGATTGGCTGTTACATTTCGGCGGGAATGTGATGCGCGCGCGAGCGCCGAATAGCAGAGCCCGAAGGTTGTTCTTTTATCGACAAAAAAAGTCAAACAAACAACAACAAAATACAATACTTAAAATATCAACTGAGAAATATGAACATCGAAGAATCAAATTAAGATAGTTTTGGCCGAAGAAGAAAATAAACTTGGGCCGGATACAAAAATGAAGAAATTGAACAGTAGAACTGAAAGGCCAAGAAAACGTGTCTGTAGATAAAACTTCTTTGAAGAATAAAGACTACCAAAGAAGAAAATAAACTTGAAGGAGACAAAAATAAAGAAATGTATCTCAAGAAAAGGAAAAGATTGAAAGGCCAAGAACACTTGTCTGTAGATAAAACTTCGTAGAATAATAAAGACTACAGCAACGTAAAAGAATTGAAAAAGAAGCGACTTTATTCGTTATGAAAACTATCTTCAAAATGCTTCCTTCAGTATAGTTTATTTATGGATTTTCAAGCTTGGCAGTTTAACTATGACCATGTTTAATTCATCAAAACTGATTCAAGTATATTCATGTATTCGTCAAAATATTATCGATGTCATTGAGAAGAAGAAAACCTTTGGAAAATAATCACCGATAAAGTAAGTTCAACGGATTATTTATTTCAAGTTTTTTGAGAAAAAACTGTTTGATAACGAGCGTGAAAAAACACGGCCTAAAAACTTGAAATAATTATTAAGCTTCAAAAAGGAAGAATCTGTTCTCTGATTTATTATAGAAAGAAAAAAGAAAACGTTTATCTCCATTTGATTTACTTTTTGAGATACAAACCGTACATAACACGATGTTTACAAGTGTGTAAATTGTACTTTTTGTGGTATTTGGTCGATTCAAAAAGGGATTCATTTATGTCCTTTTCACAAACTCATCAACGGAAAACATTAAAGATGAATTAGAATACAAACATAATTCAAAACTGGTTGAATAACATCTGTTTATTTAGCAATATTGACTATTTAATGTTTACTAAACGAACATTTTTATTATAGTTTCTATTTCAAAGTTGTTAAAGTTTTTTTACAGAACAAAATGATGTTTTACACAAATTTTTTCATAATAAAATACCTTGTTTTAACATCCTTGTCTTTTCAAATCGTTCCTGTGTTGGTAGAACTGATACTTGAGGTCTTTAATTCCACTTCAAAAGAACCGTTTCAGGTCGTTTTTGTTTTGTTTGAATTTTGAAGATTTGCCATGACTACTTTTTTTAATTGTAAATTTGATTCAATGAAAAGGTGTTTTTTTATAAAGAAATGTTATAGAATTCCCTTTTTTCCTTTAAATACATAGTTACCATCCTATTAAGTACTTGTTCAAGTAACGTTTTTGTCAATTTGAAGCTCAAAATCTTGATTTTTCTCAGCGTTTTGTCTATGGGGCTTTATCATGCACGGTGTGTCGTGCGTGACACAATTCACGCTGTCACGAATTTTTGTACGATTTGATCTCAAAAAGTAAAATCTCAAAATACATATCTTTTTCAAAAACGCGTGGATACCCCTAATTTTGTTTCTCTAGAAACGTTATAGTGATATCGAAGTTTTTTTCTAGGTTCATATTTTAAAAATAAAAATGGGTTGGGTTGGATTTTTTAGTCAATAATTCATTATGCACACAAAATACCTTTTTCATAATTTGAGCATAAAATTATTGAAAAATATAGTACGCTGTATGCGTGAAAAATAAGATTTTTGAATTTTTATCGAAAATATATATATCGCAGATTATTATTTGCTCATAAAGTAAATAAAATTAAAAGTCCGTTCCACCTATATCTATGATTTTGTAGTTGTCTTTTGCGGTTACATAACTAAAATAATTACAGTTTAGATTAGGCATAGCCCATGCACAAAAACTATTTACATACACATATTGATGTTGTAAGAACAATATAAACTGGAGCTCCGCTATTAGGTATTACCTAATTTGTATATTATAACATACTCAATATATTCTCTACTTTTTTTGTGCTTGTAGCCGGCCTTGTATCTGGAGTTGCTGTATTTCCGTGTCTTCTGAATATCCTGCCTCTTCCTCTAGCTCTCCCTCTGCCGTTCCCTTATCCTCCTCTCTTGTTTAATTCTTCTGTTTTTACTGTCGATTTTTTTTGCGAGAAAACACAACAAACGGACAAACTTAACGCAAGGTCACACTATGAACTCACTCCACAACGTTGCTGTCCAGGATCGTATTTCGTTCCTATTGATTATTGGTTCACAGCTCTTGGGCTTGGTTTGAGCTTGTGAGCACCGAGTAAATAATCCTTTAATCCTATTTAACTTTAACTCGCTCTTTTTCGAAAGCAAGATTTGACAAAATACTCAAAATCAAATGGTTAACATGCAAAAAATGTTTGATGAATTTCAACGAAAATTTGTATGGTGACTCCGACACTGTTCAGGTTTCAAGGTGTGTTGGCATTTGTATTTATTCACATTTTTCGACAGATATCAACCATTCTCTGGATGATGCGCTTAAAAAAGCATAGGTCTGACTTTGAAGTGAAATAAAAAAATAACGACGCGTTAAAAAACAAAATGCCAACACACTTTGAAACTACAATGTGTCTGAAGGATAATGCCGAAAAAAAAAATTATCTTTACGTTAAAACTACTGCAGGTTAACCTTCCGTGCTAGGACACTTAGCTTTAAAAAATGTATACTTTGTCGGGGTTTGCGTATAAATTGAGCACGCTATTAACTTTTTTTTAAAACGTCTCTGTTTTGTCTGGTGTATCCTTAACGCCTTTCGAATTCCTATACCATTAATTACTCTCACATTGGCAAGTATGTTAGTTTTAAGAGTTACATTCCTGTAAAATATTAATATTATGAAGGATTTTATATGCATGCCATTTTGAGAACAACATTGGCGAAATATTTTTAACCTTTTGGACATTTTTACTATACCTCTTCTTATAACTACGTCCACAATAAAACAACTTAATCTCTTAATTTTGAGTCCATATGTGATTATTCCTGACTGTATGGATGTAGAATAGAAAAAGAGCTCCCCTTGTTCTCTCCTCCAAACATGCATTGAGAGATAAGCCTAGCATAGAAGCTTCATGGGTGTCGCCGTACTCATTTAGAAGTGAGTTGTCTCAAATTTAAGCCTTTTTCTTTAAGTAGAAAATCAAAATATGGATTGAAAAATAATTGTTGAGACAGTCAACTAATATTCTACAAGTCATCCTTTTACTCTGACGAAGGGCAATAGCTCGAGACGTCAGTAAAGTTAAGTCAACAATTTTTACGGTGTTACAAATTTCATTATATTACCTATCATTTATATCAAACACGGACGAATAAGAATAGAAAACAAAACGCAAAAGCCAAAAAGTAACCAAAATCGTTGCTCTCTCGAGGCGCCATTTTGCAAATGCTCGTTTTGACAAACAATCCTTTGCGCTCTTCGAAGCGAGATCACCTGGTTTCAATGTAGTGGAAGTATTCCAATTTATTTGCCTACGTACTAATCTGTTGTGCTTTTCTTTTTAAATGTCAGCTTCAATTACCAGTCCTACTGGCTTCAATGTTACCAACAAAAATATAACTTCTGTGGTGGCACGTTGGAACCCAATCCCCAAAGAACATGTTCAGGGCGATCTCCTTGGATACATTTTACAACTGTATAAACGAAATTCACCGTATCCTCTTCAAACGCCAGGAACAAACGAAACCAGTATCGTGATTACAGATCTTCAGCATTATGTGTATTACAGATTAACTGTTCAAGGCTATACTGCCAATGAGACAGGGATGTCCTCATACTCTAGCTTTTCCATACGTAAGTATATGTTATACTTTTTCATATTACAACAAGCTACACATTCCAAATGAATCAACAGCAATGTGAAAACTATGTTGTGGTCTACGTGAACAAGAGGCTAGCCAGTCAAGAACAAAATGAGCCATATTCTGATTCGGTTTACAAATAACCATTTGTTGAGGCCATGCACACCCAAACGAAGATTTGCCACAAGTCGTCCTCTCTTGAATTTACAGTTTTTTCAAATGAACATGAAGAGTAATATAAATGAACGAGCGCTGAGTACACAGGAAGCCCAACCAAAGCGCGCGCGTATATTCTAATCCATGATGATATGAGTCGAACCCGGAGAGGACGACTTGTACAGCTTGCAGGATTTTGATTTGCGTTTCCCGCCAAATGAGCTAGAGCGCGCTTCGATGGCGAGTAAGCGTCACATGATGGCGCATGTTATTAGTATGGCGCGTACTCATCCTCCCTCGTCCGACTCGTTTTAGAACTTATTTTTATAGCATGGATAATGCAACTCCGACAAAAATAATTAAACAGGAAGTTCTGGTACAAAAGGGAAATGGCCAGGCCAAATTCATCTCAATCAGATGCCGAGAAGAGAGGAAGCGAAGCCGTGAGCTCAGATCTCGGCGTTTTGACTTTGTGATTTTTAACAATTGGATACTTTTTCGCTTTTATTATAAATATTTTTCATTAATATATATTTGAAAAAAATCACTTTTTATCAAGTTAGTGTTAATGTCAATATATATTGTAAATATAGCAAAAAACGTGAAACAATTCGTAAATTCAAGAAAATTAAATCTTGTCCTAATGACTTCTTCTTTCAAAAAAGCACGACAGTGTGCACAAAAAATCGTCTGTTTATAAATTATCCTTATATATAAAAATCAAATCTTAAATTATTTTTAAAGCAATATAAAAAACAACATTTCAGTGTTTGTTTTCCTGTAGTATTTTGCATCTAAAAACTGATCTAACAAGCTAATACAATTTTAAAAACACAACCAATTAAACAAGATGCTAATTTACGTAATTTCGTACCTTTGTACCTCTTTTGAACAGCTGATGAAAATGCCTGTGTAATGCTCTTTATAATTGTTTGTATTGATGTATTGGTAATAGAAATCAAAAGTAGACGTCCAGTACATGCAAAACTTGAAATTTTACAACACAGATACCGATCGTTCAAAATCATTGTTCTTGACATGTAAAAAAGTACAACCTTTCTCGATCTTCTTCAACAGCCAAATAGATTTCAAACATTTGCGATAAATAAACTTCAATTTCCTTCAAAATGAAGAGTATTTCTTTCTCTTTGCGAAGCAAGGTCTCCCGGTTATCCAAACGCGTCCGCTTACAAAATTGGCGGGAATTTCCCCGCGTGTTTTGATTTGGACGAATGACTATTGAAGAGATGTTACAATTTTTTTCAAGTTTTTCACCCTAAATTTTTCAATAAATTCTGGCATAATCTAAATTATTTTCGTATTTTATGATAAAGTGTTTAATAGGCAATTTATTTAATTCATTGATTTTACGATTTGAAGCTAAGTTGTTTTTTTTATCGCAAATTAATTCTGAGATGTCAAGATAGGAGCTGTGCCCTCAGCAGTAACTATAAGCGCAGACTTTTCTCTTCAGGCGAGAAAAGCAAGGTTTGTCGCAATCTTGAATTACTCATGGGCAATGTTTTCGGGCCAGGAGATCTACTTACAAATATTTTGTGTAGAAATTGTACTGAAAAAAATGAGTCGCTTGTGAGAAAAATCCATGTTGCGAGGTCAAAACTTAGCTCTCGCTAGAAACACATAGCACTTCAGCTCGTCAGCTAGCGTGACAGATAGTCCTTTATTGACAGGTTTTATGAGCACGCTGATTGGCTCATTTTACTTCTCTATAAAATTGTTCGCCGACCCGTTTTTGGGTCGGTAAATTTGGCGGGAAACTGAATGGACAAGTCCTTCGTCCTGCGTGCAAATCCGGTTGGGATTCCTGTGGGTTTTTTTTTTATCGGCGTGCGCGAAGAGGAAGGAATTGTAGCAAGTCTAACCCCAACGTTATTTTGATTATATATTGTTATTTAAGCTTATTAGATATTTTTAGATTTAAAACCACATCCCAGGTGGTCTAATCGGCGGAAAATCGATATTTATGCATCAGATCGAAGTTCAGGCTTAGGTCGAACCAACATCCAGAGTATTTTCCCAAGACTTCAAGTTGCATTGAGACTTGGGAAATTACTATGAGCGACCACGAGTGAACACAAATGACCTTGAGGGAATTGAATAAAAAATAGATAAATAAACGTATATGAAGCTCGGAAGGATCATCACCTTATCGTAGTAGGGCAGTTTGCGTGTTTCAAGGACCTTTACAGCTATGTCGGCGGGAGTATTTATCTCATTGCAGGACCACCCATGCCAAACAGATCGAAGTGTACAAACCAGCAAAAAGAGTGATCTCTGGTCCACCAGGTTGGGGGTTGAATACAAAAGAATTTGTCACCTATGTGATTATCGCGATTCAAATACAAGTAATTAATTAGCTTATAATTAAGCTCTATTGTGATGGCTGAAACAAAGAAGGCACGTCAACAAAACATTGGCAATGTCTTGAATCCTGAATAATACCGAAACAAATTGTCTAAAACAGACATGAGTTTGTTGCCGATTCATTTGAAAATAGGGAGACCATATTAACATATGACCAATGAATAAAACCAGATGGGGAAAACAGAAAATAAACATATTGGCCCTTAGCTTTAGACCGTAATAATAGAGTAATTTTGAGCAAAGCCGTCATTTGACAAAGGAATGAGGGCTGGAAAACATACAAAGTTATAAGTTGTAAAACCGACAAACATTTTAACGTTTTGGCGTTGTTTCTGTGTTTTTATTATAGCATGAAATTAGATTAATCAACCTAGAGGGGGAAAAGTTGTTTTAATGACGCGGTTGCCGAGTTATCAAGGATAGGAAATTATGGTTCCCTACATTCTCTGTTAACTTGAGAGCATAAGAATGTCGATTTTTTTCCTAAGTGGCGCGTTACTAATGCGCATAACCGTTCAGTTTTTCTGGCTATGAGGAGATACGGACGATTTCCGTTTTGAGGCCCGACGGACCGGTTTCACACGCTCCATACAGTGGGTCAATTGGAGCTCGATTGCAACTTTGAATCAAACGTGCTAAAAATCTAAACTAAAGCCTTAAACGACAATATATATATATATTTGTTGAATGGTAGTCAATTTGTGTGAGTTTATTAAAATGTCAACTCGCAAAAGACTTCATTGTTTAAAAACACATCGCAGCTCCAGCTGTGCTCAAGGTAATCGACACATGTGCATGTCAGTTTGGCGTATACCTCTGCAACCCAAGCTCTAATCTGCATGTTGCACAACTGGGCCAATGCAACGTATGGAACAGGAAACGCTGTCAGAATTGTCCTATTTGATTACCGAAAGGCTTTCGACATCATCAACCACCATATCCTAACCGAGAGGACCATCCACCTAAACATGTCAACCTTTGTCAAGCACTGTGTTTTCGTCTTCCTTGTGAACAGACAGCAGCAAGTAAAGTTTACTAGAGTTTTTTTTATTGAAGCAGATGATAAATTATTTACAGTTTGTAAAGTTGAGTTGTAGCTTGTTTGTGGATGACCAGTGTTTGGACATGGTTGAAGGCGTTTTGGATATAAGAGATCTGATCTCGTTGGATCTCATTGGTTGACTTCTGATACTCTGGTTTCGTCGATGTATTTCCAAGTTTGAACATGGGGTGGGCAGATATCTTTGATCATTAGCAGGGGCAACCAAGGGCCCAGCTTGGTTCCTTGTGGAACACCTGACGGTACATCGGCTTAAACAGAAACACATGTTATGTTTTTGCTACAACTCTACTTTACAAACTGTAAATAATTTACCATCTGCTTCGATAAAAACTAATAGCAACTTTTTAAGCTCACACATCGACTCTGGCCAGCTTGATACGTTTAAACACGCGATAATCTTAGGTATTACTATAAGCAAACTGAATTTGAACGATCATGTGACCAACATAATAAAGGAAGCTAACAAACGTCTATATTTCATATCATCATCAAACTAAGATGCGCTAAAGTCCCATCAGAGGACATCACTTTCTACGTCTCCTGCGTAAAACCAGGCGCTGAGGAGCATGAGCTAAACTAATCGAGGATATTGTTACAACTCCTGATCATAACCTCACCATGTACCACATAATAATCTGCGAAGGACTCTGGCAAATTCAATCGTGTCATCGGTAGAAGCGTGTTTTGACCTCAATGTCACTTGTCGTTTTACCAATGTTTCTTTTAAGTAGCCCAATCAGTTCACACAAAAAAAAATAGCTGAGGTGGTCTAGTTGTATGAGGACTCAGACCTCTAAAACTAGAAAGTCAATGTTGATCATGCCACCCCAAGCAACCATGACCATGGGATATTCCATAACTGGCCAAATTTGTATTCATTGAAGTCAATTAGGCGGTAGCACTTCTTATTTTGTGAATGACCGCTTAATAGGGGTCCTTCTTTAACTTCCTCCAGTTAAAATAATATGAATTTGTTAACAGATACAGTCCTGAAAGGACGGGAAAATCTTTTATTAGAAGTGAAGGAAATTCCACTGTGAAACAAAGGGTGACGATTTATGGTGGTACAATTAAGAATTTGTTCATTATAAGATATAGTTAATTTGCTACGGGAATACATATGCATGTGGTTTTAAACCAAACAAATCCATCTAATTAGTATTATATAACTACACACATATGTTTTTATGTCCTTTGTACTTTTTTATAGCTGCAATCCGAAGTCCCACTGGCTTAAGTGTAACCATAGTAAATGTTACCACCGTGACTGCTCATTGGGACCCAATCCCCAAACAACATGTCTTGGGTATTCTCCTTGGATACCGTGTAGAGTTATGGGATGAATATTCATATCAGTCTCTTCACACAATCAAAACAAACAAAACCAGTATAGTGTTTAAACATCTGAACGATTGGAGGCGATACAAACTAAGTGTTCGCGGCTATACTTCAACCAGATTTGGAAGCCCATCATACTGGTACTTTTACACGCGTAAGTACATGCTCACATGTTCTAATGTGTGTTTTTTTAACAGACTAACAAATGCAATCTGATCACCAAACTAACAATAATCTATAATCAAAAACCCGGTAAAAATGTTTCTGATTTTTTTTAGCAGAATAGAATAAATCAAGCATAATACATAATGTATAGGTTATAACATTATAAAATAGGTTAACATAAAATCATGCAACATATATATATTTTAAACACTATATATAAATGTGCATTAGTCACAATAAGATTTAAATATATTGTAATTAGTTCCTAAATGCAAACCGCTATTGAGAAATGTTCATGAAAAAAATAAAAAATACCAAATCCCACCCACGAACATACGGATCCAACACAACAGCCTAATAAAATAACGTGTCAATTAAATAAAAAAACACGTAGTTAAACAAACCGATTAAAGACTAACTAATAAACAGAAAAAAAAATCAAATTACACAGACACGAAGACAAGTAAATATACAAAAAAAAAATACATTTACACTCATATACAATCCAACCAGCAAACGAACAATCAATATATCACTAAATCCATTAATGGGTCGATCAATCATTTGGTTTGCTTGGCTGCTTGATTAACAATTTAATTAAGGATATACCGGATCCAATTTTACTCAAAATACAAGTTGAAAATCAACAACCTTATAGGTATTGTTTCAAAGTATATATTCACGATAAAAGCAATTAGTTTTGATACTTTAATTTTTAGATATGTTGAAATATTGTCAGGAGCTGTTTTTTTTTAGATCAACACTGCAAAGTATATTTTTGCAACAGTAAAAACAAACTGATCTACAATATCAAAATTAGCAAAAGGATACACTTCTTACAAAACGTTTATTGGGTTACGGCACTCTAGCTTGTCATTAACATTGAGTAAATTAAATAGTATTTTAAACCTAACTTCTTTAATTTTTACCAGTAGTAGTGTTTTTATTTGATATATCAAATGGAATTTATAAAACAAAAACAAAAGATGTAATCGTCGTTAGTTTTAAATATGTAATATTTGTAAATTTATTTGTAAATACATTTGAAACTCTAGGCCTAGTCTGGGACATAAACTCGCCTTAACTAGTAGCGAGTTTGGGCGAGTTAAGGCGAGTTAAGGCGAGTTAAGGCGAGTTAAGGCGAGTTAAGGCGAGTTAAGGGAAAATCAAAATTTCAATGCTGCGAGTTAAGGCGAGTTAAGGGAAAATCAAAATTTCAATGCTGCGAGTTAAGGCGAGTTAAGGCGAGTTAAGGCGAGTTAAGGCGAGTTAAGGAAAAATCCCATAATTTGGAGTGACACTAAAAGAACATGACTTATATGTGTATATTTCAGCTTTGTGAGATGAGGTTAAGGCAATAATTAATAATTAATTGATGAATGGATGGATGGATGGATGTTTTACTGGTATCGATTTTCTATTATATCAGCTACAATGGTCAGTCCTACTGGATTAACTGTCGCCAACATAAATGTAAATACCGTGGCAGCACGTTGGAACCTAATCCCTAAAGAACACGTCAGGGGTGTTTTGCTTGGATACAATGTAAGCCTTTACATCGATCAGCACCCATGGCAGCTTCTTCAAACCTTCAAAACAAAGGAAACCAGTGTTGTGCTTAAACATCTTCACCCTGATCAGAAGCAGTATTACCAACTGATTGTTCAAGGTTATACAGTCAATGAAACAGGACGGTCATCACACATAAGCTTTTCCATACGTAAGTAGATTTTGGTAATATTTTAGAATGTTAGATGATGTTGATTTAAGGGCGTTAAGACTAATCAACTTCATCAAACAGGGTGATCAAATGGGTACAACATGTTTGACCGTTACAGAAGAATTCCAAAAACCGTGCTTTGTGTTTCATAGTGTTTCCAAACACTAGAAAACAATAAAACAATATCAAAAAACCTCCTTAAATGAAAGCGATTCTAAGTTATCTCTATCACAACCAAAAAACTGAAAGTCTTAGCTGCAAAGGGGTTAATATGTGAAATTCACTGGTTTAATGCACGTTTTTTCGGTAAAGGTGAATTTGGGCTTCACTATTTTGATACAGTAATGTGTTTCTTGTATATGCTGTTCTATTCGGGATAATTGTATTTATTTGCAAGAGTCTCCTAAAAGGGAGCTCAAAATTAATTTTAATGTAATAAAGACTAGAATAGAAAATAAGTAACAGCTTATTGAACCATAACGTATCCAAAGACCCAAATACCCTGGGGCCGGTTGTTCAAAGCTAGATTAACGCTTATCCTGGGTTAAGTATATAAAAACCCTATAGAGTTAACCCAGGATAAACAATTTTAAGGATTTAATTTAAAACTTTCTTTGAACCATTGGACCCAGAATATTTGCCATACTGCCCCACGTGATATATAGTGGTTTTTTTTAAATATTTGTTTTATCACTTTATATTGCGACTTTAATAACTTTTTTGGTTTGCATTTTCCATGTCTCTCTTTTTTATTATTTTTTATAGCTTCATTCCCGAGTACTACACCTGGTTTAACCATCACAAAAATCAATGCAACTACTGTTCTTGCTCGTTGGAACGCAATCTCAAAAGAAAAGGTCTTAGGTGTTTTCCGTGGATACAATGTACAATTAAGGAAAGCCTTCGGAGGACAGCATCTTCAAACTATCATAACACATGAAACTAGTATCGTGTATACGAATCTTAACGATTGGATGCGGTACCATATAACTGTGTACGGCTATAGTTCAAACGAGAGAGGAAGCGAATCATCCTATTACTTTTACACGTGTAAGTTGTACATGTTAACGCGTTCTCATTTCCGTCTACAAGCGAGTAACACATAAAATTGTGCATCGTATATACCACTAAGTCATACCTTTTATGCAAATTATATCTCTTGTCACATTATTATTTCTAGTATGACGTCGGCACAAAGCAACGCATCCACTCGTTTTGAGTCGCTTGACCTTGCTTACTTAATCATTCCCTATCATGATCGATTGATAAGCTTGTACACTATTTATACCATCCCCTTTCAAGATTGCAATCGACAAATATTGTCATGTACATTGGACCGGAAACAGGGCAAATAGTTCACAATTTTAAGGTTTCAAATTTCGAAGCAACGATCAATTATTATAAAAAGGTTCTCCATCGGTTTTCAAAATGTCAGCAGGTAAATTACGGAGTATCACGCACAATTTCGAGTCACTTCTTGCGATTTTGTAACATGGAAAAATAAAAGTAATACAATAACCGTTTGCTTTTGTTCCCCTCTTCACTCCCCCCCCCCCCCCCCCCCCCCCACACACACAGAGACACACCCCATGTTTACGTCGTATATTTACATGTATTATCAATTTATCAATTTGAATATCGTATAATTAATCTCATGGTTAAAATGTTATCTTAATTTTTGCTGTATCCTTTTTAAATGTCAGCTAAAATGATCAGTCCTACTGGGCTAAACGTCACCAACATAAATGTAACTACTGTGGTAGCACGTTGGAACCCAATACCCCAAGAAGATGTTCAGGGTGTTCTGCTTGGATACATTCTACGACTCCAACAAGGGTTCCACCCATTTCAGATTCTTGAAACGCTAAAAACAAATGGGACCAGTATTGTGTTTAAGAACCTTCAGCCTAAGTTGAGATACATACTAAATGTTCAAGGTTATACTGCCAATGAAACAGGACGGTCATCATACTCTTACTTTTTAATGCGTAAGTAGATTTTGTAACATTTTATTACATAAATTTACTCCTAGTTAGGTTTAACAATGTTCACCGAACATCGTAGAATTTTGACATAATAAGTAGAGCTCGAGAAACATTTTAATTTTAACATTTTAAAAATTGCAATCATGTATCATGTATCATGTGGTAGACCTGGATAAAATGCATGTTGTTTTTGAAAAATTATGTCTTAATCTACATAAATCACAGAACTTTAAGACCAGCACACTTATGTTCTTCATTACTCATAGTTTGAAAAAAAAAAATGGAATTCGAAGTGTGAAATTTTAATATAATTATCAATAATACTTTAAGCTACAATTTGTTGTGGATTTAGTGTAGACTTAAAGGCAAATTCTCAGGGGTGCCCAATGTTTTAAATATTTTCTACGAGATTTTAAAGACCGTTTGTTTGAACAGCGCTAAAAAATTAAGTCAAGTTTTTGACATGTTCAAAAAAAAATCATCAATTTCATCTTCAATATGAAGTAGTCCTTTACTTCTGTACTGTCTGTCCTCTGTTGCTCCTAGGCAGTACAGAAGTAAAGGACTACTTCATATTGAAGATGAAGCTGTTGAATTTGTTTTGAAAATGTCAAAAACTTGACTTAATTAGGGGACCCGGGAGCTGTTTGGTGTCCAAGGTACTAGTCGAATGGATGTTTTCGGTGGTTTTCGATCGAACTTTTCGTGTTTGTCGAATCCTTACTCCGGCTAACCATAACCGATTTTGACTCAACCTACATATATATTCAGGAAATTTATCAGTCTTTCTCATTATGTGCACGGTTGGAAATTTTCGCTCTATTTTGGGCAAACTTTCAAAATGCTGCGCAGGGCCTGGGACTAAGTTTATTAAAAACAAGATGGCCGCCAATAGTGAGGAGGTTGTCCTTCAATCAATAATATCTTCATTGAAGAGGGAAAAATACGAACGTTTCAGACTAACTAACAATACCCATACTCTGAGTGATATTTCAAAGACATAGGGAGGCTTCAGTCTGTTTCTGAATCAGTAGTAAAGTCAAATTACGGCTCGATACGGTACCGCCACAGACACGAACTAATTCCAGTTTATACTTTACTGCAAAGACAAATGATCTCGATAAAGAAGCCTTTCTACATAATAATATTGCAATAGAATAAAGGATTACAAAAATATTATTTTATATAACATTTTGAAATTGAATAACAGTACCATGACAACAGTGTAGTGAAATACTTCATTAAGTTTGTACGAATTAGGCTTGTGTTTTGCATTAAATTTGCCTATATTAGTACCTTTCTTTTTATCCTAACCACTCTTTTCCTCAGCGTTGAATGTTCTTTGGAGTTAGGTAGAAATCTTGACGAAGATTTGCTGTTTTTCGAGCTAGATCTCCAATCGGTAATCTTTGCTTCTGTGAAGTCGCCAGCGACTTTCGAGCAGCTCTTCTCTTCTTGCTCCCCATCAAAGAAGTTATCAGGTCCGATCTTGATCATGGCAAACTTTGTGACAAATGTTCACTCATAAAAGCGATAAATTGACTAGTTTTGACTTATCTTGTATACCTATAATGCCTCTATTGTGGTTCTATGGTTTCCCTTTGATCAAAACATAGCTATTTTATCCGTAAATACTTTCCGAATTTGAAGGGAAAACGATCTTAAAAACCCTGTTGGCCATTAAAATCGGCTCTGATGTTCAATCAAAGTGTTTTTGGTGAAAAAAAAAGCAAATATAAGCAGTATTATATACCAAAATAAACCTTGAAAACCGGCGAAAATGAATCTTTGGCGTATATAAACATTCTAGGCACCAGTCTCCCGTAATCGTCCATGAAGCACAAAGGACACCCGGTCAGAATTCAAAAAATCCCGCTGGCCGAGAAAACTATTAAAATAGGGGACTGGAAACTAGGGACAATAGTCTTGCCCAAAACAGAGCGCTAATTTCCAACCGTGGTGGTTTGAAGTTAGTGTAGAGTTTCATTTAGCACTTGAATTTAGGTTAGAAGTAAGATCGATCGTCTCGGCTCGGCTCGATTCGTTTCCACCCTTGTCTTCTTCTTTGTCTTTCTGGGGTATTTTCGTCAAAATCGCTCTAGTAATGAGCTTGGGCTCCCTTTGCATGAGTTTGACCTTTTGGTTTTGTTTGCCGGTAAGGGGGGGGGGGGGGGGGGGGGGGGATTGACGAACTTTTACGAAATGGACAACTTACCATTGGTAATTTTGTTCAACGCTAAAAAATTAATATGTCTCCATCTACTTAGCTAGTAAAAAAGGTCGAGGGGGGGGGGCGGGGTGTTGACAAACTTTGTTGACAAACAAATTAAATAGGCGTTCTTTCGGGTTTTTTTGGGAAAGTCGGGTTTTGGGCTTCCTGTGTTGAACGGGCGAGCAAAAAGGAAGCGAAGGGGGTGGGGGAGGGGAAGAGGAGAAGGGAACGCCTGCCTGCAACCCCATGTGACTTTGAAATACGCCTCCTAATTAGTATCGCATTCCAGCTGTCAAAGAGTAACCACAATCACAGTAGAAGAAATGCAAGAACACTTCCGATATAAACAAACATGTTTAAACTGTAGTCTGACTATAAATAAAAAAAAATTGTTTTTAAAGTGCGCATTTCCAAGTTATCGAGGAATACAATGATATCTGCTATTATCTGCAGATATTTTGGGATTAGAATCAAACCTATTTTAAAAAGATGTGATTATTACAGAGATCGGTTTAAAATAAATCCTCATATTACAAGCGCTTGAGTCTTCCTTCATGCAAGAATTCGTGACAAGACGTTCTTTATACATAGCATTGTTATAATGGCAAATATGTTCATGAAATGCTGCCTATTTAGGGGTTATTTCGAGGCTCAAAGAACGACCTTTCAAGCAGACCAGGTCATATAATAGCGATGATGTAATGCACTCCAACCGCCAAGTGTCGCTAGTTCTCTTTCTCCGTGAAATGCCACAAAACTTTGAAGATCACTGCATGCCAAACGGATAGATAAACTAGAATATTTCATACGATAACACAGCAACTATTGACACAACGTATTTCATGCCGACATGAAGACTCCATTAACTCGATTATATTTCTCTTGAAACCCGGCCGTACGAATATTAAATGGCCCTCAAATCGCCACAATAACACATTGACATTGTTTGCAACCATGTAAAACTAGTATGCCATTCAAATAAATCTTAATCTAAAATCACATTCCCAAAAGCACAAGAAAACTCTTCAGTGTAGTCTCTGTTCGCAGAGTACCGATACATGAACACCACAAGCTGAACTGATGTATGAATGATAGGTGCCCATGAAAAATAATTATCCAAGCCGAGCCAATCAGCGACTTTCGTTCGTCCACGAACGAGTGCCACAAAAAGACAATGGCTGCGGGCAGGCGTTCCCTTCTTTCCCTTCCCCCTCCCCCTACACTCCATTTTTGGCTAAGCTCCATACTTCGCGCGGTCAAAAAAGTAACACAGGGAGACCAAGATCCTAAATTAATTCTCCAAAAAGCCAAAATAACGCCTGCACTGCAGGCTAGACAACAACTCTTCGTTACATCTCAACACTGGATGATGAGCTTTCTAATTTAAATATATCAGAAAAATTATCGTTTATAGCGCGCTCTTCAAGCGATGCTTGTAATCTCGTTAACTTGCCTACGGGAAATGTTGCAAGCAGTTTCTCTTTCCTCCCCTATTAAGGATGTAATAGACACGAATATTATAGTTACTACCCCTCCCTATCTCTACATAAACGTCCTATACCAGGCACCTCACAAATAGGATTAAGTTCAAGAAACCGCAGGAATGCAGAACAATGTGTTGCATTCCTGAGACGTAACTAAGGGTTCTGGGTCGTTATGACGTCCCGAGAGAGAAAATGAAGACATTCATAGTTAAAGTTGTTTAACTTGTATATTCGAATTGATTTAAACAATAAAAATGAAGTACATGTTATCCAGGTCAACCACGTTAACGTCGAAATAGCTTACCAAACATCTCATCTACAGCTGCTGGGATTTTTTGAGAATTATCTGCGGATTTCGGTATTACACTATGAATGTGTTGTTATTATACACTAAATGTATCTTTCTACCTAACCAAAAGAAACTGCTAAGTTTTGGAAAATACATGCAATGATATTATTCTTATCTACAAATTTGATTTGCTTAGTAATTTATAGATAATTTTGATATATGCTTTATGCTCCGATTTTTTGGAAAATTTGTATTGTAACAGTATTCGTTCTTTTGTTGAAGTTGGGTCTTATTAAAGGAAGAGTTCAAACAGCAGTATAATAAAATTGAAATGTAAATCGTTTTCATATATTTAGAACATCAGCAAGCCATTGGAACTCTTCACTCTTACTGCTGAGTTTATTCCGTCAACAAAGCCTAAAATGGAGGGAAATTCTGCAAACAACTCATAAAAACGGAATAAACTGCAACATTGCACCGAAAAAAATCGAAATCGCATAATGGAAAACCCTTACGCCCCTTTACGTCGAAAAAAACCCCGGCCATTTTGAGAGTGCGTGTGGCCTGCGTATTTGTTTCTACAAGACATTAATATATTCTTTGATCCATTTGTATTGAATAACAAATATGGTTTTTAGTACTATATTAGGAGAGGTATTTCCATTCTTTGAATTATTTCATTTATTTATTATTATTCATTTATATTACTTTCATTATTGCAGGTCCAATCATCCGAACTTCTGGCTTAATCGTTACCACAATAAATGCAACAACAGTGGCTGCAAGTTGGGATCCAATCCCAAGTGAGAAAATATTTGGGAATTTCATTGGATACAGTTTAAGTCTGTACGCGTACGGATTCACTAAATATTTTAAAACTAATGAAACTAGTATCGTGGTTAAAGATCTCCAGCCTGGGCATAGTTACAGATTATATGTGTATGGCTATACTGCAAAAGATAAAGGAGAGCAATCATACTATAGCTTTGTCACACGTAAGTATGTGATCCATTCACAACAACACCAATACTTGGGCATGTTGGCCAAAGCAAGCATAAAGTTTAGTAATCATATCATAATACACAGCAAAGGCCTACCTCGTACAATGAGAAGATATGATCATGATAGTTCTTCAGTCGCCGCGCACTTACAATTAATATAATATAGACAGTACATATATACGGTTATATGTAGATAAATCAACCGTAAACTTGAACATCTAAAAAAAACAAATTGCGTAAAAAATGAGAAACCGGTTACCCTTCTTCGCATTGCTGCAGCCTTAAGGGTGAATGATTTCTAGAAATGGCAATCAAAAACCATGATATTTAATTGAATATATATTATTTGCACTATAGAATTTAATCAAACGTCGATTGTGACACCGATTCATCCCCGTAACGTACTCATATTTATCGAAACATCGAAACATAACAAAAAATGCCATTTAAATTAAAAAGAGTGAGTCATATGATATAACAAACTTATTGACCAATGTGGGAAAATATTTGGCTCGTGGTCACTTGATAAGGTCACGGTTACATGTAAATGTATATTGTATATGTATATTGTATATGTATATGCAAATATATAAAAATATCGAATTCCACCGACACAGAAACTGTAGAGACCAATCTAATCAACTTATAATTGTTATGGTAAAAAAATTAAACTGGTTTTCTGGTTGGTTGGTTGGTTGGTTGGTTGGTTGGTTGGTTGGTTGGTTGGTTGGTTGGTTGCATGGTTGGTTGGTTGGTTGGTTGGTTGGTTGGTTGGTTGGTTGGTAGGTTGGTTGGCAGGCTGGTTGGTTGGTTGGTTGGTTGGTTGGTTGGTTGGTTGGTTGGTTGGTTGGTTGGTTGGTTGGTTGGTTGGTTGGTTGGTTGGTTGGTTGGTTGGTTGGTTGGTTGGTTGGTTGGTTGGTTGGTTGGTTGGTTGGTTGGTTGGTTGGTTGGTTGGTTGGTTGGTTGGTTGGTTGGTTGGTTGGTTGGTTGGTTGGTTGGTTGCTGGGTTGGTTGGTTGGTTGGTTGGTGGGTTGGTTGGTTGGTTATTATGATAGAAATGTGAATGGCTCATTACAAGAGCGAATTGACGCCGCCGTCGTATTATCATCAGGATCAATTTTGGTTAACCGATCTTAGATAACCGAGTCTGTATAGTTGGTGTGTAGCAGAGAATAAAGACCGTCCTTGGGTACTGACCTCGCTGCGTTGGGTCGTATATTAGGTCATCATTTTCTTGTACACTGCAACATCAATGCCATTAGCCATTTAATGATGTATCATTTGCCAAAATTTCTTCGTAAATAAATACTGGAGATATATTTGAATGAATAATAAGACAATTTCTGAATACGACTTTCTTCTGATTTTAAGATCTATGAAATATCTCGTAGACTGTGAAGCCTACTTCAAACTTAACGTTGCATCTCACTTGCGCAAAATCTAATACAAATTAGCAAACATTTGAGTAGTATTGCTTGACTGAAAAAAATACTCAGCCTCATCCAATTATCCTAATTGCCTCCTTTTGTTGATTTTCCAGAATGTGGTGGTATTCTAAAGAATCGTTTACAGGGACACATAACTCTTAAATGGAATTATTACTCATATAATACCTATCATCATCGGTCGTCACCATTCAATTGTGCATGGAAAATACATGGACATAGCTCAAACTCTATTTTCCTGATTATATTGGAACCGTTAAATATTATACCATCATACCAATGCAGGTAATACTGTCATGACATGAAAAAATCCAAAAAATAGCCGTGAACTATTGAGTATTTAACGTTTGCAACTGACATCAGCTGTGTAGGAATTATAGAAGTTAATTATAACGTCTAACTAGTCTCTACTACCGCTTTACATTTTGTTATGCAACGGTTCCTTCTCCGTGACAACACTTACAATGCTGCGGAGGAGACCATCTTATAATTAGCTTCATAATCACTTCATCTCGTTATCGTTTTACAATTAGCCAAGAAAACGCATCTTTGCACAGCATGAATTTTTCTTACGATTTTTTTTTTTAGGAATGGTTATTTAGAAATAAGTGATGGCCACGGACAATGTTTAAGCAGATTGTGTGGATCAAGAAATACCTTCATGAACTTTGTATCAATTGGTTCTGCGAAAATACACTTCCATTTCAGTCAGGCAATAATGACGTGGTCGAGCAAGAAGTATATTCACAAAATATCATTCTCCTATTTGATGTTTAAGAACGGAATTGATAACGGTAAGGATAAACGCACTCAATTTATAAATAAAAATAAAAATATATGATGCTGAAAATATTTCCATTTAATACCCCAACATCACTAACACTAAAATAACAACAAAAATAACAAAACTAGAAACAGAAGCAATAACGCAATGTCCAACAGAATACATCAGCATTGATAATAAGCTTCAGGAAATAACATTATAACTTATAACGATAAAGAAAATCATCAGCATAACCCTAATCATCAACACCAACATAGCATCAATACCAACTTGCATGTAATAGATATTCCGATACCAAATCAAGTGCGTATCCTTTATGTACTCGGTGCTGACAATCGTAAAGAGTCAACAAATATGATATGCTTCTGCAAGTGAATATATTTAAAATGATTTTCAAGTTTTGCAGGCAATCTGCTCAAATATGCTATCACCTGAACTACTGACAAAACCTTGTGCAAAAGCATTGCTCATATAAAAAATTGGTCAAATATCACTTTTAATTTTCTTTCTAGCTTTGATCTCTCTACTAATAGACTAACAGCTTGACATGACTATGATTGATTTCAGTACTGGTTAAGAAATCATGGAATATTAGTGCCTCCAGCAAAAGTCCGTCGTCAATTGTTGTACAGTGGACCAAATATCCTGGCCAAGAAAGTGTTAACAGCTATATCGCTGTTTGTATTCCTCACAACAAGCATGGTAACACGTCTTCAGCCCAAACCGATGGACAACAATTATCTGTGGTTGTTACAAACTTGCTGAAAAACACTCAGTATAACGTTGTAGTGATGGTGTTTATGAAAAAAACTTTTAATGCCACAATCTGGAACGCCACAATTTTGAATGAAACAATCTGGAAAAGTCAGACTGTTGCTACAAGTACAATGAAAGAAGGTAGTAAAAATGAACCAACCAACCAACCAACCAACCAACCAACCAACCAACCAACCAACCAACCAACCAACCAACCAACCAACCAACGAACCAACCAACCAACGAACCAACCAACCAACCAACCAACCAACCTATGCAAGTGGCCTATTATTGAATGCAAATAAAAATGAGCCGACAAACATTTTAAATAAAGCATTAATAAGCATGAATTAAATATTATAATTATGACAATATTAATAATTGTTATTATAAATAACATGTTGATCTAACAACAGGAGAGAAAATATCAACACAACCAACAGCACCATCAACTCATCCACCAACTCCTCCATCTCCTTTAAAACAGGATATGTATAACTCGGTGAATGTTACAATACGTCAATTAAACATAACAGAGGTAAATATTGTTCCTATCATCATCATCATCATCCTTGCTATGAAAGGCATCATCATCATCATTGTTTTGTTTTTGTTCTTGTTTTTTTTGTTGTTATCATTTGAAATGATAAAATGATGCTCAATATCATAGCTAGCATTATGCAAAGCAATATAAATATTTATCTCCCAAGGCTAAACGGGAGGCGTATTTCTTACCATATAGCGTATAAATATCCCGCGAATACAACATTTCTAATATGTCGAATATCTACATATGTTTATAGTGGGATCTACAAATGGACCTCACCTTTAAGAAGGGCGTTGCTCGTGAAGTAACTACCTCTTGTGCTAAGGGGAACAAATGTCAATCTCAACAGCGGAGAGAAAGGTAAACTATTTCATACACGTTAAATAATATGCAAATAAGAAACTCAAATGTTGAAGTACGTACTATAACAAAAGTATGTCAAGATCTTTTGACTTTAACATTTTACAAAGTGAAGTATCTCTTGCGTGTAGACTTCATTCATAGCTTACTCAAATGGCACTAAAAAAAATAACAAAACTATGTAAATTGAGTTTAAGGTATGTAAAGCATGTGCATTTATAAGTTGTTAATTACTGTGAGCTGTTTCTCCAATATGTCGGCTTTTAATAGTTTCAAACGTTTCTTTAATTTCAACTTATATTTATATACTTTATATAGATGGCCGTTTATTTTGTATTTAGTTAATATTAAACGTGTCTCAAACTGTTTTAGGCGTTCAAACAGCAACATCGTTTTCACTTCCGACCAAGTCCACCTTCTACCAGGGTTTCCAGTTCAGATATACAACTCATTCCCAGGCGACTACAATGCTATTGTGGCACTTTACGTAAAATTCCCATTAGATAGTAATACAGTTGATGGTGACATACTTGCCAAAATCATCAACGGTTCCCTTGGGCGAATTGGTAAAGATATTGGCAAGTTGGCATTGTCAATATCTATGTATCAGCTTAGAACAGAAGCTACAACAGAATCGCCACACACAACATCGTCGACAACTGCTCTTAATAATAGTAACATCCTGTATATTAGCATTGTAAGCTCAGTAGCTGCAGTCCTTTTGCTTGCTGTATTGTGGTTATAGCTATAGTGGTTATACGGTAGGAAAATTGAGATATAATTTTAAATATTTAATTTGACTAAAATGATAGAGTACAAATACTAAAAGTGTGCAACATAAATACAACTAAATACTGCTAAATTATATGCTAATTCTATTGTTCTCTATTGTTTAATCAACACTATTTAGTGGTAAATAGTGCAAAGTATTGCACACTTTTAGTGTTTGTACTCTACTGTGTGCAATTTTTGTTTTAGAACGTTATAGGTTATTCATTTCATTATAATTGATCGATTATTTGAATGATATGTTCATTAACCATTCTAAATCATAATTCATCATCTGCCGTATATTGCCCAAACAATCATGTATACGTACATTTGCTAATTAACCTACTTGTTTAGTTATTAATATCCATTTAGTTGTTTATATATACTTGATAGTTCATCAATTGATTTATTCATGTATTTATTAACTCAGTAATGCAATTTCCATATAATAAAATTACCAAAATGTACAAAAACTGTAGCGATATGAAAAAATCCAAAACTCATACGAAAATAGTTTGTTTTCATACCATATCAAGCCGGCTAACGAATTATTGTAAAATATAGTTCAAGAAATACCTCGATCTGTCATATTTCGTCCTTTCAGTGCTTTCAAAACTCGCATGATGTCGGACGAAACATCCTACCCAATTCTATGTTTTGTATTTAGAAAAAATAACGTTTTAAAAATATTTGCTATAGCGTAGATTTTTTAGGCTCTTTCAGTTAAGCCTAACGAAAATGAAGAGTCCCGTGCAAATTTCAAGGTTTATGTCGCGCTGAAGCACAAATAGAAGTTTGTACTTTATTCAGCGTTTTTGTACTTTATTGTGCGTGCGCACATCGTATACTCGAATCGAACGTCCAAAATGCGTCACATTAACTCTATCATTACGATTATGATAATATGATTGCGACTTTATTATGATTATCATGATCAGGGTCATAATCAGTATCATTATTGCAAATGCCGTCATAATTGTTATCAAGCTTACCACTAGTTTGATCATTATATAATTATAATTATAACTTTCAATAACTCCACCTATCGTTCATGTTACTATTTAATTTTTTGTTATCATTATCATAATTACCATATTTTTATCTCTAACTATATGTTCATACTGAAAGTATTTCAAATTAAATAAATGACAAAGTTCCCATTTCTTCCTACATAGATGCTGCAAAACAAAGGCAAAGAAAAGCAAATGGTCCAGAATGTGAATCTTTTGTCAATGCGCCGATACAAATGAAACTATTCTTTACAGTAACCCAGCTTCACGCCCTGAGCTGAATTAGAATGAGACAATAGCGTTTTCAAAAGCGTGAAATTCATCGCTTATAAAAGTTAATTGTAAACACATCCATGTGATTTCGCTGGTATCTATCTTTTTAGTTGGTATCTCGTTTCTCTATAAATGTTGCCAGTTCGGTGCAAATTTCAAATCCACTCCCGTTCAGTCCACGAGTCTATATTGATGTTCCAGAAACCATTTGACCAGTTTTCACCTAACGGCAACTGTTGTATGAAGCTTTAAAAAGCAAGTAGTAAAAGAAACGTTGGCGTTTTCCCTGTACATATTGATTCAAACGTGTATTTCAGTGTTTTTCTTCGACAGTTGAGACGTTTTTGATTTCTTTTTTTTAACCAATTATTAATAAAAACAAATAAAAACAAAGCTTTGGAGTCCGCCAACTTTGTTGACCTTTGGCAAGACATATTTCATCTGTGGGGGGTAGGATATTGTTTTGTAACCTGAAAACGAGGTAGTTAATTGTAAACTTTGTTTATTTGGTGTGAACGCAAAATGTATTTAACTTACAATCATGTGCAAAATTGTTGGGTCATTGTCACATTTTTATGAGCGTTTTTGTTTGAGTTTCAAAAAAAATACAAGAAGTATCGATTTGAATCCCCCTTTCCCCCCTGAGCAATGTTGATTTCTCTTCCAAATGACAAACGTTTCAAATTCCAAAAATTCAACATTTATACGGGGGAGAGGAGTCAACAGAAAAAATATGTTGAAATATTTTCCATGTAAAAACAAGATAATGTCCCAAGGTATTTTGCACATGACTATAAGTTAGTTAATCGAAGTTAGTGAAAACTGTAAATAAATAAACATGTTTAGTTGGCGTAAATGGGGTATCAGTGTGTTTTTTTTTCTATCTCTAATTTAGTGCTTTATAGTTTATGTAGAAAAATAAAAAGCTAAAAGGACTAGCATTGATATTTCTATTTTGCTATCTATTACGTCACAGTCGTGTTTACATATTCTCATACAAACAAACCTCTTGACCAATAAGAGCGTACGTACTATATAAATTACTTTATAAACTACTTTATTATACAACTGTGACGTAAATTTAAGATATAAGGTATCATTTGCGGGCAAATATGAGACGCTATTACCCCGAGCTCGAGGGCCAAATAACCCGTCTTTTGCCCTCCAAAAAACCAAAACTTTAACCAAAATGGCCCAAATAACCGTTTTTTGTCGTCTGAAACTCAGCCAGAAAATAAGAATGACGTATATTGTTATGAAAAATCTCAGTTAAACTTTTCTATCCGGAAACCTAACTAACTTTGGAAAATAAAAGAACATAAAAAGCGGTCGTAAAACGACTGTTCAGTCACAGCCTTTTTCAAGGCGTTATCAAAAGCAAAATAAGCTTATAAAATGACTTTAAAATAAAAGGGGTAAATATAAGGCTTTTTTCAATGAGAAATTTTCGCCCCTCGTGTAAATGACAAACTTTCCTTTCGTGCGTTGCGTGACATGGTGGCGTCATCTTAATCGATAGCCAATGAGGTTTTTGACATTATGGCGCGATTTACACGGTACCGGATGAATTTTTGACCGGTCAAAAGATTGTCCTGGACATGCTGTACACACGGAACCGATCAACATTTTCGCTCTGTTCAGACGACTATTTGAACAGTTAGGCGTCCAAATTATTGCTCGTTTAGCGTGGTCCAGTGTGAACGGAACCCCTAAGCGGATGTTTTTTTTTTTGAACGGTCAAAAATTCGTCCGGTACCGTGTAAACGTTGCCTATGTCAATCAAAACTAGAGCAAGAAATATCTTACATTTTCCAAGGCTTTGTTTTGATTCTATCTCCGCGCGCTGAATCTCCGAAAGGTTATAATTTTGAGTAAAAATGCTATAGAAATTACAATAAACAGTAAGTTGTATAATACATCCCTTACTAGATATTTTCTTGGGTATTACGGGCTGACATTGTACCCAAAGGCTCGGCAAAATACGTACGCAACTCGTAAAATATCAGCCCGTAATATCCAAGAAAATATCTAATAAGTGGTATGTATCAACTGATTAAAGCTGTAGATTCCTTTTTTTGATTATTATGTAATTGAATGTGATCTTGGCTGGCGAATCATTAGTTTTATTTGATTTTGATAGTCGAGTGGCTCCTTACATCCAGTTACCGCTGACGTTTTGTTTGTAACAGCAGTATAGCAAAAATAGGATCGAATATGACAAGCAGGCACTGCGTGAGACTCAATATTAATTAAATTAGTGCATTAGGAAATATATGTACGAAACATTGAAGCACTTGAATGTTCCCTAGTAAGCACAACCAGCATAATTATGTCACAATGTTCAATTTCGATCCATAGAGTCCATTAAAAAAAAAGACTTTGTTTAAGAATATTTCCAAAAAAAACAAAAGCTATATAGATATAGATATATAGTCAACCATCCAAGACTACTTTATTATGTTTTGTTTTGGAATTTTCTAGAATACTTTCACTGCGCATGCTTAGCTTATATTTCCGGGTCTATTTGCCAAAAACGTTTGCTCAATAGCTTCAAAATGCAATCGCTACAGATGGCAATTCTTTAAGGCTTGCTAGTGACTATTTGCAAAGATGTACGGCAGTTGTATTTGCATCTGCTTTGCTTTGAGTCTAGCAAGAACCGAAGGTATGTAATTACAAAAATAATGAAAACTCTGGATGTATTGTTTAAGCAATTGTTTGTTATTAATTAACTATCGCAACGATAAATTTATTTCTTGATGAGTAATTTCGATAGAAAAAAGTTACATGTTTATTTCATATCGGATAACCTAGAGTTTCAAAAGCTTCCCTAGCTAGCTAATTATCAATTTGGATGCTCTTTTTACTTTAAGTTTGCAAACTTTCAAATTACCTAAGATATTCTCTTGAGAGCAATAACAAAGCTCTGCAGCTCTTCCTTTAGTTTACAACTTGGCATAACTTCTTGTAAACGATATATACGCATTAGCCATAATGGTTATCAGGGCTGATCTCATAGTCTTATCATATAAGAAAATAATGGTATTTTGCTGGCAGCCGTATATTTTCTTGTCTATACGGCAAACTCAATAGAGCGTAATCATAACTTATATTCATTAATATAGGCTTTTCTTTTTCATAATTATATAGTTTGGCTCGAATTTTGCATCGGATTGTTTCAATGATTTTTAGTGGTTTTCTTAGTATTTTGTTTTTCCTCTCTAAATTAGTGCTTTATTTTTTGGTACGAAGTTTTAAAACGCAAACAAAGTCGAGAATTTATCTTGCTATATATTGCTATTGTGTCACAGCCGTGTTTACATCCTCTTATGCAAACACAATTCTTGACCAATAAGAGCTCTAGCGTACACACTTTATCAATTACTTTATAAACTACTGTATCGATTGATTAAAGATGTAGAATAATTTGCTGTTCATAGTCGAGTAGCTCCTTGCATCCAGCTACGACTGACTTTGTTTTGTAACCAGAGAAAGCAAATTAAAAACGAATACAACCTGGCACTGCGTGATACTAAGTAGAGCGAGAAATATCTTACATTTTACTGGCTTTTCCAAGGCTTTGTTTTGATTCTATCTCCGCGCGCTGAATCTCCGAAAGGTTATAATTTTGAGTAAAAATGCTATAGAAATTACAATAAACAGTAAGTTGTATAATACATCCCTTACTAGATATTTTCTTGGGTATTACGGGCTGACATTGTACCCAGAGGCTCGGCAAAATACGTACGCAACTCGTAAAATATCAGCCCGTAATATCCAATAAAATATCTAATAAGTGGTATGTATCAACTGATTAAAGCTGTAGATTCCTTTTTTTGATTATTATGTAATTGAATGTGATCTTGGCTGGCGAATCATTAGTTTTATTTGATTTTGATAGTCGAGTGGCTCCTTACATCCAGTTACCGCTGACGTTTTGTTTGTAACAGCAGTATAGCAAAAATAGGATCGAACATGACAAGCAGGCACTGCGTGAGACTCAATATTAATTAAATTAGTGCATTAGGAAATATATGTACGAAACATTGAAGCACTTGAATGTTCCCTAGTAAGCACAACCAGCATAATTATGTCACAATGTTCAATTTCGATCCATAGAGTCCATTAAAAAAAAAGACTTTGTTTAAGAATATTTCCAAAAAAAACAAAAGCTATATAGATATAGATATATAGTCAACCATCCAAGACTACTTTATTATGTTTTGTTTTGGAATTTTCTAGAATACTTTCACTGCGCATGCTTAGCTTATATTTCCGGGTCTATTTGCCAAAAACGTTTGCTCAATAGCTTCAAAATGCAATCGCTACAGATGGCAATTCTTTAAGGCTTGCTAGTGACTATTTGCAAAGATGTACGGCAGTTGTATTTGCATCTGCTTTGCTTTGAGTCTAGCAAGAACCGAAGGTATGTAATTACAAAAATAATGAAAACTCTGGATGTATTGTTTAAGCAATTGTTTGTTATTAATTAACTATCGCAACGATAAATTTATTTCTTGATGAGTAATTTCGATAGAAAAAAGTTACATGTTTATTTCATATCGGATAACCTAGAGTTTCAAAAGCTTCCCTAGCTAGCTAATTATCAATTTGGATGCTCTTTTTACTTTAAGTTTGCAAACTTTCAAATTACCTAAGATATTCTCTTGAGAGCAATAACAAAGCTCTGCAGCTCTTCCTTTAGTTTACAACTTGGCATAACTTCTTGTAAACGATATATACGCATTAGCCATAATGGTTATCAGGGCTGATCTCATAGTCTTATCATATAAGAAAATAATGGTATTTTGCTGGCAGCCGTATATTTTCTTGTCTATACGGCAAACTCAATAGAGCGTAATCATAACTTATATTCATTAATATAGGCTTTTCTTTTTCATAATTATATAGTTTGGCTCGAATTTTGCATCGGATTGTTTCAATGATTTTTAGTGGTTTTCTTAGTATTTTGTTTTTCCTCTCTAAATTAGTGCTTTATTTTTTGGTACGAAGTTTTAAAACGCAAACAAAGTCGAGAATTTATCTTGCTATATATTGCTATTGTGTCACAGCCGTGTTTACATCCTCTTATGCAAACACAATTCTTGACCAATAAGAGCTCTAGCGTACACACTTTATCAATTACTTTATAAACTACTGTATCGATTGATTAAAGATGTAGAATAATTTGCTGTTCATAGTCGAGTAGCTCCTTGCATCCAGCTACGACTGACTTTGTTTTGTAACCAGAGAAAGCAAATTAAAAACGAATACAACCTGGCACTGCGTGATACTAAGTAGAGCGAGAAATATCTTACATTTTACTGGCTTTTCCAAGGCTTTGTTTTGATTCTATCTCCGCGCGCTGAATCTCCGAAAGGTTATAATTTTGAGTAAAAATGCTATAGAAATTACAATAAACAGTAAGTTGTATAATACATCCCTTACTAGATATTTTCTTGGGTATTACGGGCTGACATTGTACCCAGAGGCTCGGCAAAATACGTACGCAACTCGTAAAATATCAGCCCGTAATATCCAATAAAATATCTAATAAGTGGTATGTATCAACTGATTAAAGCTGTAGATTCCTTTTTTTGATTATTATGTAATTGAATGTGATCTTGGCTGGCGAATCATTAGTTTTATTTGATTTTGATAGTCGAGTGGCTCCTTACATCCAGTTACCGCTGACGTTTTGTTTGTAACAGCAGTATAGCAAAAATAGGATCGAACATGACAAGCAGGCACTGCGTGAGACTCAATATTAATTAAATTAGTGCATTAGGAAATATATGTACGAAACATTGAAGCACTTGAATGTTCCCTAGTAAGCACAACCAGCATAATTATGTCACAATGTTCAATTTCGATCCATAGAGTCCATTAAAAAAAAAGACTTTGTTTAAGAATATTTCCAAAAAAAACAAAAGCTATATAGATATAGATATATAGTCAACCATCCAAGACTACTTTATTATGTTTTGTTTTGGAATTTTCTAGAATACTTTCACTGCGCATGCTTAGCTTATATTTCCGGGTCTATTTGCCAAAAACGTTTGCTCAATAGCTTCAAAATGCAATCGCTACAGATGGCAATTCTTTAAGGCTTGCTAGTGACTATTTGCAAAGATGTACGGCAGTTGTATTTGCATCTGCTTTGCTTTGAGTCTAGCAAGAACCGAAGGTATGTAATTACAAAAATAATGAAAACTCTGGATGTATTGTTTAAGCAATTGTTTGTTATTAATTAACTATCGCAACGATAAATTTATTTCTTGATGAGTAATTTCGATAGAAAAAAGTTACATGTTTATTTCATATCGGATAACCTAGAGTTTCAAAAGCTTCCCTAGCTAGCTAATTATCAATTTGGATGCTCTTTTTACTTTAAGTTTGCAAACTTTCAAATTACCTAAGATATTCTCTTGAGAGCAATAACAAAGCTCTGCAGCTCTTCCTTTAGTTTACAACTTGGCATAACTTCTTGTAAACGATATATACGCATTAGCCATAATGGTTATCAGGGCTGATCTCATAGTCTTATCATATAAGAAAATAATGGTATTTTGCTGGCAGCCGTATATTTTCTTGTCTATACGGCAAACTCAATAGAGCGTAATCATAACTTATATTCATTAATATAGGCTTTTCTTTTTCATAATTATATAGTTTGGCTCGAATTTTGCATCGGATTGTTTCAATGATTTTTAGTGGTTTTCTTAGTATTTTGTTTTTCCTCTCTAAATTAGTGCTTTATTTTTTGGTACGAAGTTTTAAAACGCAAACAAAGTCGAGAATTTATCTTGCTATATATTGCTATTGTGTCACAGCCGTGTTTACATCCTCTTATGCAAACACAATTCTTGACCAATAAGAGCTCTAGCGTACACACTTTATCAATTACTTTATAAACTACTGTATCGATTGATTAAAGATGTAGAATAATTTGCTGTTCATAGTCGAGTAGCTCCTTGCATCCAGCTACGACTGACTTTGTTTTGTAACCAGAGAAAGCAAATTAAAAACGAATACAACCTGGCACTGCGTGATACTAAGTAGAGCGAGAAATATCTTACATTTTACTGGCTTTTCCAAGGCTTTGTTTTGATTCTATCTCCGCGCGCTGAATCTCCGAAAGGTTATAATTTTGAGTAAAAATGCTATAGAAATTACAATAAACAGTAAGTTGTATAATACATCCCTTACTAGATATTTTCTTGGGTATTACGGGCTGACATTGTACCCAGAGGCTCGGCAAAATACGTACGCAACTCGTAAAATATCAGCCCGTAATATCCAATAAAATATCTAATAAGTGGTATGTATCAACTGATTAAAGCTGTAGATTCCTTTTTTTGATTATTATGTAATTGAATGTGATCTTGGCTGGCGAATCATTAGTTTTATTTGATTTTGATAGTCGAGTGGCTCCTTACATCCAGTTACCGCTGACGTTTTGTTTGTAACAGCAGTATAGCAAAAATAGGATCGAACATGACAAGCAGGCACTGCGTGAGACTCAATATTAATTAAATTAGTGCATTAGGAAATATATGTACGAAACATTGAAGCACTTGAATGTTCCCTAGTAAGCACAACCAGCATAATTATGTCACAATGTTCAATTTCGATCCATAGAGTCCATTAAAAAAAAAGACTTTGTTTAAGAATATTTCCAAAAAAAACAAAAGCTATATAGATATAGATATATAGTCAACCATCCAAGACTACTTTATTATGTTTTGTTTTGGAATTTTCTAGAATACTTTCACTGCGCATGCTTAGCTTATATTTCCGGGTCTATTTGCCAAAAACGTTTGCTCAATAGCTTCAAAATGCAATCGCTACAGATGGCAATTCTTTAAGGCTTGCTAGTGACTATTTGCAAAGATGTACGGCAGTTGTATTTGCATCTGCTTTGCTTTGAGTCTAGCAAGAACCGAAGGTATGTAATTACAAAAATAATGACAACTCTGGATGTATTGTTTAAGCAATTGTTTGTTATTAATTAACTATCGCAACGATAAATTTATTTCTTGATGAGTAATTTCGATAGAAAAAAGTTACATGTTTATTTCATATCGGATAACCTAGAGTTTCAAAAGCTTCCCTAGCTAGCTAATTATCAATTTGGATGCTCTTTTTACTTTAAGTTTGCAAACTTTCAAATTACCTAAGATATTCTCTTGAGAGCAATAACAAAGCTCTGCAGCTCTTCCTTTAGTTTACAACTTGGCATAACTTCTTGTAAACGATATATACGCATTAGCCATAATGGTTATCAGGGCTGATCTCATAGTCTTATCATATAAGAAAATAATGGTATTTTGCTGGCAGCCGTATATTTTCTTGTCTATACGGCAAACTCAATAGAGCGTAATCATAACTTATATTCATTAATATAGGCTTTTCTTTTTCATAATTATATAGTTTGGCTCGAATTTTGCATCGGATTGTTTCAATGATTTTTAGTGGTTTTCTTAGTATTTTGTTTTTCCTCTCTAAATTAGTGCTTTATTTTTTGGTACGAAGTTTTAAAACGCAAACAAAGTCGAGAATTTATCTTGCTATATATTGCTATTGTGTCACAGCCGTGTTTACATCCTCTTATGCAAACACAATTCTTGACCAATAAGAGCTCTAGCGTACACACTTTATCAATTACTTTATAAACTACTGTATCGATTGATTAAAGATGTAGAATAATTTGCTGTTCATAGTCGAGTAGCTCCTTGCATCCAGCTACGACTGACTTTGTTTTGTAACCAGAGAAAGCAAATTAAAAACGAATACAACCTGGCACTGCGTGATACTAAGTAGAGCGAGAAATATCTTACATTTTACTGGCTTTTCCAAGGCTTTGTTTTGATTCTATCTCCGCGCGCTGAATCTCCGAAAGGTTATAATTTTGAGTAAAAATGCTATAGAAATTACAATAAACAGTAAGTTGTATAATACATCCCTTACTAGATATTTTCTTGGGTATTACGGGCTGACATTGTACCCAGAGGCTCGGCAAAATACGTACGCAACTCGTAAAATATCAGCCCGTAATATCCAATAAAATATCTAATAAGTGGTATGTATCAACTGATTAAAGCTGTAGATTCCTTTTTTTGATTATTATGTAATTGAATGTGATCTTGGCTGGCGAATCATTAGTTTTATTTGATTTTGATAGTCGAGTGGCTCCTTACATCCAGTTACCGCTGACGTTTTGTTTGTAACAGCAGTATAGCAAAAATAGGATCGAACATGACAAGCAGGCACTGCGTGAGACTCAATATTAATTAAATTAGTGCATTAGGAAATATATGTACGAAACATTGAAGCACTTGAATGTTCCCTAGTAAGCACAACCAGCATAATTATGTCACAATGTTCAATTTCGATCCATAGAGTCCATTAAAAAAAAAGACTTTGTTTAAGAATATTTCCGAAAAAAAACAAAAGCTATATATATATATATAGTCAACCATCCAAGACTACTTTATTATGTTTTGTTTTGGAATTTTCTAGAATACTTTCACTGCGCATGCTTAGCTTATATTTCCGGGTCTATTTGCCAAAAACGTTTGCTCAATAGCTTCAAAATGCAATCGCTACAGATGGCAATTCTTTAAGGCTTGCTAGTGACTATTTGCAAAGATGTACGGCAGTTGTATTTGCATCTGCTTTGCTTTGAGTCTAGCAAGAACCGAAGGTATGTAATTACAAAAATAATGAAAACTCTGGATGTATAGTTTAAGCAATTGTTTGTTATTAATTAACTATCGCAACGATAAATTTCTTTGTCGATGAGTAATTTCGATAGAAAAAAGTTACATGTTTATTTCATATCGGATAACCTAGACTTTCTAAAGCTTCCCTAGCTAATTAAGATATTCACTTGGGAGCAATAACAAAGCTCTGCAGCTCTTCCTTTAGTTTACAACTTGACATAACTTCTTGTAAAAGATATATACGCATTAGCCATAATAGTTAGCAGGGCTGATCTCATAGTCTAATCATATAAGAAAATAATGGTATGTTGTTGGCAGCCGTATATTTTCTTGTCTAAACGGCAAACTCAATAGAGCGTAATCATAACTTATATTCATTGATATATATAGGCTTTTCTTTTTCATAATTAAATAGTTTGTCTCGAGTTTTGCATTGGATTGTTTCATTGATTTTTAGTGGTTTTCCTAGTGTTTTTTTTTTCCTCTCTAAATTAGTGGTTTTTTTTTGGTGCGAAGTTTTAAAACGCAAACAAAGTCTAAAATTGATCTTGCTATATATTGCTATTGCGTCACAGCAGTGTTTACATCCTCTCATGCAAACACAATTCTTGACCAATAAGAGCGCTACGTACACACTTTATCAATTACTTTATAAACTACTGTATCGATTGATTAAAGATTTAGATTTATTTGCTGTTCATAGTCGAGTAGCTCCTTGCATCCAGCTACGACTGACTTTGTTTTGTAACCAGAAAAAGCAAATTAGAAACGAACACAACCTGGCACTGCGTGATACTAAAAGGCAATAATAAACAGTTTATTACGAACTAGATGTACCTATTTTTGAAGTACTTTTATAGTGATCCTCTTTTTTCCAAAATACTTTCACTGCGGATGCTTGGTTTTATTTCTGGGTCTATTATTTACCAAAAACGTTTGCTTAACAACTTCAAAATGCAATCGCTACAAAGTAGATTATTCTAAGGCTTGTTAGTGATCATTTGCAAAGATGTACATCAGTTTTCTTTGCATCTGTTTTTCTTTGAGTTTAAAAAGAACTGAAGGTGTGTATTTACAAACGATTATAAAAACGTGCAGAAACGAGCAGAAACTCTGAGAGTGCGCTACATAATTTCCAATTATATACCCCTTTGAATGTAGTGGAATTATATATATTCAAATATTATTGCCTACTAATTAAATCTACTTTTCTTTTTAAATGTCAGCAAGAATTACCAGTCCCACTGGCTTAAGTGTTACCAACATAAATGCAACTACTGTGGTAGCACGTTGGAACCCAATAACCAGAGAACATGTTCAGGGTGTTCTCGTTGGATACATTTTACAACTGCATAAACATAATTCACCACAGTTCTTTCGAACGCCCGAAACAAAAGAAACCAGTATTGTGATTAAGGATCTTCAGCCTAGTGTGGACTACTTACTAAGTGTTCAAGGCTATACTGCCAATGAGACAGGGATGCCATCATACCGTTTCTTTTCCATACGTAAGTACATGTTGTACTTTTTTCATATTACAACAAGCTGCACATACCTCTTCGGTCACACACACAAATTCCAAACGAATCAACAGCAATGTAAAAAAATATGTTGTGGTCTACGTGAACACGAGGCTAGCCAGCCAAGAACAATATGAGATTACCATATTCTGATTCGGTCTACGAATAACCATTTCTTGAGGCCATGCACACCACGGGCTGTAGGAGACTCTTTGTTTGTAGACGTGGAAAATGTTTCTCAGTAAAAGAAATAAACCATTAATACCCACATGTATTTATATGTCCATATTCATTTTATAGTTACACGATCCTACGATGAATAAACCCGAATTAATGGTCTTTTAACTCTTCACTTATTTTATTTCTAAAATATGAACCGTCTACCGAGCTTTAGCTAGCGGCCATGTTTGTTGTCGAGCCCGCAATTTTATATTAAAAATACCGCAAATACACAGGAAGCTCATTTACAACCCAGTTTTCCCTTATTAAATATTGAGAGAATAGGACCAAATAAAATTTTCATCGTACTAAGCTTGATGCAAGCTTATGACGCACCACATCCATATAAGGAAATCACTCTGTCCCCTTCAACCATATAATCTAAATAAAGAAACCATTGTTCGTTTGTTTTCAAATTTATTTTCGAAGGTTTTATAAAGATCGAGCTTTGTTATTATTATAAAGCCTCTTAATATTATACTTTTTCAATAGATATTTCTTACAGGGATGGAGAGGTCATCAGTGAATGTTGCACTTGTCAGCCAAATGCAAAAGCATTGTCCGTTGACATAGTTTAACAGTGCACTTCTGGCCTACACAAAATGTGCCTTAATTTGTGCTGTTATTCATGCAGAAAACCGGTGAACATCCGTTCTTCTGAAAACTTTTAAGAGAGTTATTTATATAAAAGGAGATCAAGCGATAAAATAAAAGTAGTGTTATAAGTGAAACTAGTAAGCATAGTGCATTTCAGTATTTACTTATTACATATAAATTCACGATTTTTTCAATGGTGTGAAGAGAGGAATAGAACGACGTCAATACATATTTTTTTAGCCGCAAACTTATTTTATTTACCGTAACGAGTACAATTGTTAAAAGAGAAGGACTTCAACTAGTGAAGAAAGTACATAAAAATATATTAATTACAATGATTTGTTTACAGAAGTTGAAATAAAAGTATAATAAATAAATACTGTATATTGTTTTACATTAAAAATGTGGCTTCCCAGCATCTAGAAAAGTAACAACTCTAATGCCGAGTAACAACTCTATGCCGAGTCAAGGTCCATCTTTATCAATGAATCCAACGATGATGAAATCACAAGAACAAAGTTTCCTAAACACGTTCAACAACTGCCAAGTTTCCTTCAACTTTAACAACTCGAAGTCTGCAGTAAATCCAAACGTCCAGCCAAGCAGTCGTCGAAAGCGTCGATATTTCATTGACAGTGATTCAGATTCAGATTAACTTTCACAGCAAAAAACAGTAAACATTTTGCCACATTTCGGCTTAGAAAATTACAAATAAGCTCTTTGAAGTTGGATCCAAAATCACTTTGAATATGGTTGTAAACGAACGAATTTCATATTATGGGTTCAATAAAATGCGCACGCATTTTGTCAAATTAACATATGTCGTCACTTTCTGTCCGTAATGTTTTTAATTTGTTCATGTATATTTTTAATAAGTAATCATATGATAACCATATCATTACCTATACTAACAAACATGGCCGCTAAGTAGGTAGACAGTTGTTAGTTACGAAAGAAAATGACATAAAAAGACCGTTAATTCGGGTTTATTCATCGTAGGATTATGTAACTATCAAATAATTATGGACAGATAAAAATGTGTGAGTGTTAGTGGTTTATTTCTTTTACTGACAAACATTTTACACGGCTACGAACAAAGAGTCTCCTACAGCTCGTGTGCACACCAAAAAGTTAGTTTGATTATATATATATATTTTAAGATTTTAGCTATTTGTAGATTTTAAACCACACCCCAGTTGGTTTAATTGCAATAACGTCGATATTCATTCATAGGATCAGAACGGAGTTCGCACATTGCAATCGGCGGAACTAATATTCAGAGTAAAATAATATACAAAAACTAATAATTAGCCAATTAATATTAATATCCAAACTTTTTGCACAGTATAAAATCCTTGAATCTGATTAGCTCGTCAGCGCCCTGTAGTGAGCTTTAAAAATGATTTTCAGGTTTCATTGACATAACCTCCTCGATCCATATCAATGTTTCTCCTAAAAAAGTTGTCCTAAAAAAGTTAGTGCCCTGTTCCATATAAAGTATAAGCATCCTTATTATATGACTTGAGAATTTCTGATTTGTTGACGCGCGGCCCATATAAATATGTATTTAGCGTATTTGAACCGTTGCTATGACAACATTACATCAAATTTTTGTATTTTGTTCAGACCGACAATTTCAAAACAGTCCTTAAGGCTAAATGTTTTAAGATAAATTGTCCATAACTATGTAGCAACTGTGATTTGGCCTTCATGATGACCATGGACAACCCTTTAGTCGATGGGTACTTCTTTGGCAATGTTTTTAACTCTTCATACTAGTGAAGATATTGAAAAAGAAAGAATTACCTAGCTTTGAACTTACAATACAATACAATACATTACTTTTATTGCTCATTCGTATATTTGTACAAGATTTTTACAAGATTGAAGCAAAACTTAAATAACAAATATATAAAGATAAATAGATATGTAAGTATGATTACATAAATAAGGATTAATAATTTAAGTGAAGGGAAAAATATGGTATTTTACTAATTTATATTCATAATGTGCAATATCCATTAACTTCAACGGTTAACAGTCAAAAAGAGATATTGACACATTTATTACTAAGCAAAATAAGAACTAACTGTACTATCTATAAATTGCGACAGCTGCTGACCTAACATACTAAATCTTCGACAATCATCTCCAGACACCCTAATCTATCCATATAATTAGTATGTTATAACGCACATATATTTATATCCCACTTTAATGTTTTATAGCTGTTATCCCAAGTCTCACTGGTTTAAGTGTTACAAACGTAAATATTTCTACCGTGACAGCTCGTTGGGATCCAATCCCCAAAGAACAAATCTGGGGTGTTTTCCTTGGATATAATGTACACTTACGGGATTACTACTCAGGGCAGCTTCTTCAAACTAACAAAACAAATGAAACCAGTATAGTGATTAAAGATCTTAAGGATTGGTCGCAATACAGACTGGATGTTTACGGCTATACTTCAACCAGAACTGGAGGATCCTCATCCTATTCCTTTTACACGTGTAAGTACATGTTTACATGTTCTTCAGTACCTTTAACAGGATTACAAATGCAATTTGATCACCAAACTAAAAAAAATATATATACACCATTTGTCAGTAAAAACGTTTCGGAAGTTGGTCTTTCGCAGAATAGAAGACATAAAGCATAATACTTTATTATAAAATAACTTGGGATTATTGGGAGAACACTCGAAAAGATTTTGAGTCACTCGCTTTCAGCTGGTGATTCAAAATATTTCTCGTGTTCTCCCAAAAATCCCGCGTGTTTCTAACAGAGAATAGAAACACGGAAAATATCTTATAATGCTTAAATAGATAGGTTATAACATTATAACATAGGTTAACATAATGTAAAACTTAACCCAAACACTATATAATATATAAATGTTCATTATATTTTTGTCCTTTTTGATAACGAATATAAAAAAACTAAATTCACTTTATAAAGTCACTGCATGAAATACAAGGTAGTATTCCAGAGTAAGTATGAACTGAAATAAAAACCCGTGATTAAAAAAATAATAAAAACTAATAATACCAAAATACTAACTAACAAACAGAAAAAAAGGTAAACAATAAATCAAATTGCGCAAAGATATACAAACGACGAACAAACAAACAAGAGATCAATTACATATTACAAGAAGCATGCATATATATATATACCCATATATAAACCAACCAGTTAACCAACAATCATCCAATCACTTAATCGCTCAAACGATCGATCAATTTGATTGCTTTGTTGATTGATTAACAATTTTATTATGGATAAACGGGAGCAAAGTTTAATCAAAATACAGAGTCAAAACTTGAATCAAACAACATATTGAAATTTACAACCTTAAGAGGCTGTCTCCATAGCAGATTAGTGGACTTAAAAATTAGATTTCCTTTATTTTCTGCCTGTGAGAAGTACTTTATAAGTGATATCTATTAAAATGATTTTATACGCTTTTGAAGTTTAATTTTGTTTTTATTTTAGTTTTTTTCCGCATAATTTACGAGGGAAGTTTGGGCAACTTCACAAATTCGTCACTCACCAACGTGCACATATTTTGCTTATTTTTTTAGCTAGAAAGAACATCATTAGAACATGTAATTGACACAATATCATAGCTATTGCTTTTTTCTTCGCGAAACAAAATTATTCCAAACACACCACAGTTGAATGGTTTACGAAAAAGGTGCGAAATGGCTCCTGTTTAAAGGAAAAAAACTCAAACTTCCGGGAAAGAACCACTCAAACAAGTAGATATTTGCAAATTCCATACCTTAGCGAGTAATATAATGCAAAAACATCGTGCGGTTATGATCTTCTTCATTTAGCATGTGCTAGCAAACATTAACGTTTTCACGGGTTCGTCAAATTTCGTCGACTTCAAAAGTGGCATTGAATAAACATTGAATTATAGAATCCATACTTCTAAATACAAATATAAATAATTTAAACACTTTATATGAGTTAAGAAAGTGTTTTAGCTTCGAGGAAGTCTTTAAGATGTCGATATTTGATTGTTCTAGTAACTTGGTATAGCGTGACCTTGATCTTTACTTGTACATTGTCAATATAATAGCATCAATCACTTGAAATTGATGGCGATGCTGTCAATTTAGTTTTTCCATGTAAAGTGACTGATTGAATAATGTGATAACAACTAATAAGCTTATTTTTAAATAAGCTTATTAGTTGTTATCACATTATTCAATCAGTCACTTTACATGGAAAAACTAAATTGACAGCATCGCCATCAATTTCAAGTGATTGATGCTATTATAAAAATTTAATTTAATTTAATTTAATTTAATTTAAAAATGCCTGTATATGTATTTTTTATAAAGTAACTTTGTTGTAGACAATTCGGTTGAGAGTTTGCATAAAATGGGATCATTAAAACAACGAAATTTTTAGAGTAACCATCACCTCAACGGAGTTCCACGGCTGTTTTGTAATTTTAGAAAAGTGTCTTTATTTTGGTTTAGAAATCAGTGTCAAGCGACTCGAACAATACGGATGTAATTTCAGTTAGTAAAGTTCGCGGTTACGGTCAGAGATATATTGCCTGCACTCAAACCCTTATTTAGGTAAAATGAAAACAAAAGATATTTAAATATATAAATAGATGTATATATTACGACTTCGTACACCTTGCCTATAATGTATCCTTCTAACAAAGAAAGTTAATTCACGCTTTCAGTGGAAAGAATTGTTTGATTGAAAGATTGGCACTTCCTGCCTTGTTCCCATATATATATATATATATATCGCTGTGCTACTGCAATCAGTGCCGATCGTTGCTATCAAGTCTATCACGGCGACACATTCAAGTTTCAGGTATGCCATGCATGCATTGCGAATACCACGGTCCCTAAAATGCCTTTAAAAAGGGCGTGACAGGCCGATTTCAAAGCCCCCAAAACACACGAAGATTTAAACTGAGAAAAAAAATTGTTTATCTGATTTTATTTATATATTTATTATATATTTATATTTATCTGAAAAAGAGGGTGGCGGCAACATACCTCCCCCCCCCCCCCCCCTCCCCCTCCCCCGATCTTGGAAGTGGTGTTCTGGCATTCCCCCAACCGCCTTTCCCTATCCTGCGTCACATCCGGACCGAGAAATGTCCGGATGGACGCAGGTTCCTTATACCCAACTCCCTGATATTAAAACTGATAATTGTAGTGGTGTATATATAACTGTGTATATATATAAAGTAAACTTTTAGTTCCAAAATTACATCGAGATAGATCGAATTGAGTGTAGCCAACAAGAGTGAAGCCTGATCGATCTTTGTGGTCGGCCAACAATTTATAAAATACAATTGCATCTTACATTAATATATATTTAAGTGTGAGGAAAGTTGTAATTCATGATCTTCTTGTTGTACGCCCGGCTTCATGCAAAAACTATTATAAAATGGCGCCAAAAACTTTGAACATGACCAAAAGGTCAATTGCAATATTTTATGATTTCCTTCATAATGTCGCTATAGGGTAAATTTACCATGTATTTTGTTGCCCATTGGCATCGTAGTCAATAGCTAGGGCCAGACTAACACATTCCTGACTTTGTCCCGTCTATATTCACTTTAATTCATCCTTCATAATGACCTCGAAAATTCGGACACAGTTTAAATTATATTTGACTGTAATTCACATTATATCCAATATTTCAATATATCAGACACACTCTCAGATTTCCTTAAAGGGCATATGATTCTAAAAGGTATTATAGAACTCAGTGGTTATTTTTTTCTGATTAGGAAAGGACCATTTCATATTTCATAGGGAGACTGGGCCAGTTTGCTCGATCATATTTTTTCCGCCCCTTTGCCGTATTTTTTTATGGATCGAAACCTTACTAGAATCAATAAATTTGGGGATTTAACATACCCCATCAAATATCCTTCCCTTACTAGTTGTATTTAAACTACTATAAACATCGAGCTAATTAGCTAATTAGTTGTTATCGCATTATTCAATCAGTCACTTTTCATAGAAAAACTAAACTTTACGAAGTATATTTTTAGTTTGACAGCATCAATTTTAATAGATTGATTCTATTAAGAATCTGAATTCCTGTAATTAAGCAAAGCTAAGCGGACAAAAGGATCGTAAAATTCACTAGAAAATGCTGACCGAGTGACACAGACATGACGTTGTGAAATGTACATGTAAAGATCAAGGTCACGCTATACCAAGTTACTAGAAAAATCAAATATCGACATCTCAAAGACTTCTTCGAAGCTAAAACACTTTCCTAACGTATATAAAGTGTTTAAATTATTTATATTTGTATTTAGAAGTATGGATTCTATAATTCAATGTTTATTCAATGCCGCCTTTGATCAAGTCGACGAAATTTGATGAACCCGTGAAAACGTCAATGTTTGCTAGCACATAGCTAAATGAAGAAGATCATAACTGTCATGTATTGGGCTACGATCTGGCCGAGATGGGAGTGGAGCACAAGCTGACAACGCCGCTATGGCCCAGAGCGAATGGGGAAGTCGAGCGACAAAACAAGACACTTTTGAAAGCGATGAGAGCTGCTCACGCAGAAAACCAAAACTGGCGAACTGAGTTGAACAAGTTCTTACTGGTATATCGATCGACCCCTCACACAACAACTGGAAAGAGCCCATCAGAACTGCTATTTGGCAGAAATCTAAGCACGAAGTTACTCGATATTGGAGAAAGAGGTGAAGAAATCGACTACAGAGAACAACAAGTAAGAGATCATGATGCGGAAAAGAAGCAATCTTCCGCTGATTATGCGGACAAGAAAAGTCATGCAGTGGAGAAAAATCTGAAGACAGGAGACCTAGTGCTGCTTGAGAAGAGAAGAGAAAACAAGCTGTCCCCTGCCTATGAAAGTGAGCCTTATAAGGTTGAAGCACGTTACGGAGACCAGATTCTTATTGAGTCCCCTCAAGGGGTGAGATACAAACGGAACATCAAACATGTGAAACAATTTGTCCAACCTAGCTTTGACGAAATCCCAGAGAGACCAGTTGAGCTAAGCCAGCCCAACCCTGAGGTAACAGTACCACCTCTCGCAGAGACAAGTGCGGGAGCAGATTCTACAGTGATGCCTGAAAGTGCAGAGATGCCTGAAAGCGCAGAGATGCCTACTCTTAGAAGATCTACAAGGACTTCAAAGCCACCAGAAAGATATAAGGATTAGACATTTGATTGAACACTCACAGATATAAGGATTAGACATTTGATTGAACACTCATAGATATAAGGATTAGACATTTGACATTTGATTGAACACTCATAGATAGACGGATTAGACATTTGATTGAACACTCGTAGATATAAGAATTGGACAATGATCGTTTAATTGAACACTCAAGGACTACTTGTTAATGTTTTTGTTAATGTGGTTTTTGTAATTACCAAAGTTCCATTTGTAAAGAAGGGGAGGAATGTCATGTATTGGGCTACCTGTGTAGTCACATGGAATGTTATGTATTGGGCTACCTGTGTAGTCACGTGGTCCAACTTGGGGAGTAAAAGAAGTGAAGCGAGAGCGTGTAGTAGGTTGTGTTTTTACTCGTATATTTCGACGGCCTTAGTGGCCCAAAACTCTACAATAACCGCACGATATTTTTGCATTTTATTATTCGCTAAGGTATGGAATTTACAAATATCTACTTTTTTTGAGTGGTTCTTTCCCGGAAGTTTGTGTTTTTGACCTTTAAACAGGAGCCATTTCGCACCTTTTTCGTAAACCATTTAACTGTGGTGTGTTTGGAATAATTTTGACTCACAAACTTCAAGAGCGTCTAAAAAAATCATTTTAATAGATATCTATCAATAACGATTTTCGAAATGTACTTAAAATAAAGAGTATAACACTAAAACTTGACGTTTCGCAGTTAACATGACTGAATATTCAAAAGTTATTTGTTCAGAAATGTCAAGGCTTTTATACATGATGTTTATTTGAATATTGAACAAAAGCTAAAGATCTAAACACAGACCTTGGCACGCAGTGATTCTGATTGTACATTTAAGTTTGGTCTCCTTTTACGGATGAGTAGCATTTCATAAAGAAGACAGTCAAACTTCCCACTACACTTCTTTAGTACTGTCAAGTTGTTTCTTAAGTCTGGGTTCTTGGGTTCTTAATAGATATCGCTTAAAAATTGCCGATTTTGTGAATCACCTATAAAGTACTTCTCACAGTCAGAAAATCAAGGAATTCTATTTTTTAAACCAGTCCACCTGTCCGCTCTTATGGAGATAGCCTCTTAAAGGCTTATAAGTATTTTATTGCAATGTATATATTTGAAGAAAAAGAGGAGAGGAGGAGAAGTAGGGAAGGGAAGCCCTGAAACAAACCCTGTTTTTTTGCCGTGTCACACATCCAGATACCGAATGTTTTTTTTTTCTGATTGGCTAATTAAACAACATAAGTTCATCTATACAAACTTAAGGTACACGAATTGTAATCCTCTTTTGCTTAATCAAATTCCTTTTACAACGTTGAAATGGATAATCAATGAATCACGGAGAGTCGAACAGTAGCCGGCTAAATCTTCTTCAGATCGTTTGTTCGATTTTAAAGCGAAATATTTTACTTTTTCGCGAGCGTGGTGAACGTCCTATGACCTTCGTCTGAAAGGAAAAATCAACTGATTGATAGCTTTATTGATGTTGTGTATTTTTCATGAGGTTATCTATATTTTTCCTGTGTTGCACGATAAATTATCTTGGTTTGTGACAAGTTTCTAGATGATAGAGTTTTTGCTTAACCAGTAGAGTTTTTTCAAAGTTTGATGAACGGAGGTCATACTTGACGGCATGTCAATTAGTAAAGAAAGGACTTCAGTAAAATTGGCATTTAACCTTTTGCTCGCTGTACATGTCCTGTCTTTGTTCTTTTCAAGTTTAGAGGAAAACAACGGCTTTACATAAGCTTACATTTAATGGCACAATTAATCTTTTCTTTGTTATCCACTGGCTCGAAAGTCGATTGCTATTTTATAAGATAAGCTTACTCCCCATTGGCATTGGGAGCAAAATAGTACAACTTTAAGAACATTTTGTGTATCGAAATACAAAGACTATGTTTACACTCAGCTTCAGTTCTTGGTTTTCGTTTGACAATTAGTAATAGCTACTTCAATTACATGTAAGTTTTATGTTAAACTTTGCCTTGTATATTTGTTTGTAGATTCAAGGACAAACATTTAGAGATTCACAAGCAGTTATGTCGACTCTGTGGCAATCAAATCAAAGATTCAGGCCGAGCTCATGTTTACATACCTTGATAGCTTTTTAATGTTTTGATTCTGTTCGGACTGGTGACGTATTCGTTACGTATTGCGAAATCCAAGTACGTGATTCGTCCAATCACTCATTAGAAGTATCGCCAAATGGGGCCATAATCCGGACTGGTCAATGATCGCACTTCTTACATAACGTTTATTGGCTTACGGCGTTCAAGTTTGACATTAACATTGAGTAATGAAGTTTATAAAACAAAAACAAAATATGATCAAATCTTATGTAATATTTCTTATCTTTAAATAATAAATCTTTGTTATTTTTAAAGGCTTTTAAATCTGTATACCTTTTCTGGCATTTGATAATATAAACTAAACGCGTTATTAGCTTTCAAACAAAACATCATGATAGTATCCTGTCTATTTTAAATAATTTTAATTATTAATTTTAATTAAAATTCATGAGTGTAATGATGAATGGATATATGGATGGATGGCATATTAAGCACTGCTTGGAAGAGGTGGTGTACATATAATAGTGAGCATTGTAATATTACTATTATCGTTTTTATTTTATTTTTAAATATCAGCTACAATGACCAGTCCTACTGGAGTAACTGTTACCAACATAAATGTAACCACTGTGGCAGCAGGTTGGAACCCAATCCTCAAAGAACACGTCCGGGGTGTTTTGCTTGGATACAATGTAAGACTTTGCAATCAGTACCCAGGGCAGCCTCTTCAAACCCTCAAAACAAAAGAAACCAGTATTGTAGTTAAGCATCTTCAGCCTAATGTGTATTACAGACTATTTGTTCAAGGCTATACTGTCAATGAAACAGGGCGGTCATCATACTCTAGCTTTTCCATACGTAAGTAGATTTTGTAATATTTTCTTTTGCAAACCTATAATTGAAAATGAGCTATTTATTCATGTCCACGTGAGCATGAACAGTCAAGAACAATATTAGGTCGTTGCATTCTGATTCGGTATATACATAATCATTATTGATTTAGTAAGCCCCGTTTAAACGGAACCAACAAATTGGACAATCATTGTTCGACAATGTTCGATGATGTTGGATGAGGGGCGTTCAGAAGAATCAATATCATCAAACAGGGTGTTCAAATAGGCGCAGCATGTTGGGCCCGTTTAAACTGGGCTTTATAGAGAAGGAATTCCAAAAGTTCGTGTTTCGTGTTTCAAATAATTGAGAACAATAACAAAAAATGTAGGAAGCCTCCTTAAGAGAAAAAGATTACTAATTATCTCTACCACAACCAAAAAAAAATGAGTTGATAATTTTAGCTGCAAGGGAATAAGATATGGAAATCCCTGGTTTAATGAATGTCCTGTTGTTGTCATCTTTGTACTTTGTTCAATAACTGCATGTGCAATTTTTATTTATAAATTGTGCGCTTTTCTTAGCTTTCAATTCCCAAGGCTCTCCTTTGTATTCTTTTTATTAGCTGTAGTCCCAAAAGCTTCTGGTTTAACTATCAAAAAAATAAATGCAACTACTGTTCTTGCTCGTTGGAACCCAATCTCAAAAGGACAAGTCTGGGGTGTTCTGGTTGGATACCATGTACACTTACAGGATTATTACTCAGGGCAGCTACTTCAAACTAACAAAACAAACGAAACCAGTATATTGTTAAAAGATCTTAAGGAATGGTTGCGATACAGGATGCAAGTTTACGGCTATACTTCCACCAACACAGGAAGCAGCTCATACTACTACTTTTACACGAGTAAGTACATGTTTACATGTAAGCAGAGTAACAAATGCAATCTGATTACAAAAAAAATATCCACTAGTATAATATAATATATCATGCAGAAACGTTCCGGATATTGGTCTTTCGCAGAAAAGAAGGCATCAAGCATAATACATAAATAGAAAGGTTATATACTACTTATAAACCGAGACTAAGGTCATTACAGGGAAATCTCAGCCCGATGTCTTGTCAGTACGGACCGAGCGACAGCGAGGTCCATACAAAAAAGGCTGAGGTCTGAGATTTCCCTGTAATGATCATGTTTTTGTAATATATTTTTTTCGACCAACGCGCGTTGCTTTCAAATAGCTTCCCAGCAGTTTTACTGAAAAAGAGCCAATTTTTATTCAGGATGTGACGGCTGCCTTCACAAACTTATTTTTTTGACCAAAATATTAAAATTACTGTATCGTTCTTCAACAATCCAAATCAAAGATCGTTTAAAGACAAAGGTTTTTGTTTATATCTCTACATCAAAGAAAGTCAACAAACAAACAAAAACAGTTTTACAAAGGATTGTTAGCTGACACGAACAAGTGAACAAAGAAATATGTTGCTATAAAATAACATGATGAATACATATATGTTATTTACCGGCAGGGAGGTCCGTATAGAGAAAAACTGCCCGAGGTCTTGGATGTACTGACCGAGGTCCGCCGAGGTCCGTTTTCCAAGACCGAGGGCAGTTTTTCACTATACGGACCGACCTCTAGCCGGTAAATAACTTATTTTTTTTGTTATTCTCTCTAATTATTAATGTTTTTGATATTTTACGACGCGCGTTGCTTTCAGGGTTGTCAGCAACCGGTTTTCATTCAGCGTGACGCCAGGCTGCCTCGACAAACTTACAGAAATTTTAATGCCAAACTATTTCAAAATACTACAGCTTTTTTCATCATTCCAAATCAAAGATCGTTTAAAGACAAAGGGTTTTGTTTATATTTCAACATCAAAGAAAGTCAAGAAGCAAAAACCAAGTTTTACAAAGGATTTTAGCTGACACGAACAAGTGAACAATGCACGATGGATGTTGAAACGAGTTGTAATTCGTCGGACGTTTGCATCAAGAAAAAAGCCTACTGAAGCTTATTTTTCGATAAATAATAAGAAATAAGAAATTTACTCGAACGCACCGTCAACTGGTGAAGGAATTAGTTTGTCTGTTTTGTACTTTATGAAGAAGATGAAAGTTGAAATCACTATATTCGCTGACAGGACTTTGAATCAAGCAAATCGACCTTTTTCAAGATTGTTTAACATTTTGTATGCAGAAAAAGAAAGACAAGAACACTTCCTTACTTCAAAAATGTTGTAAACTTTGTAGATAAACTTCTCGCGAATTTATAGCTTTTTAAAAGTGACTGAAAAGCAAAGATATATCTCATGAAGAAAGATAGCTCAATTAATTCACCGCTGTGTGGTTTACAAGGAAAGATAAAAACTACAAGTAATTATATTTTTCAACTATTATTGAGGTATGTCAACGAGCTTTATATTCTTTAGAAAATTTAAAAAAACTTGGTGTTTTCTCACAACCTTTTGTGTATTCTCGTGTATTCTCTCGTGAGTTTTTGCAATATTGAATTGATTTGAACTTTTGCTTATGTTTGCCAAAACAACCAATGCTCGCCATGTAGCTTTTAATTTTCTCTCAGTCGGTTATCACATTCTGTCAGTGTTTCCCTACTATTTTGTTCGATAAATTACCATAATTACCAATTACCTATTAAAGAAGATTTTTCAAAAATTAATATCGCTGTGAAGAAATGCTACCAACAGGATATCGTGGACCGGGCAGATCGTGAAAAACTAGACCGCGCGCTAGCCAATCACAGCGCGTGAATTACTAGGATGCCGGACCGAAAAAATATAAACCATGGTTACGCGAAAACACAGAAGCATACCGGCATTTAATATCAAAAATATTCCTTAGTTTACAAGAAAATATTTCTTAGTTTACAAGAAGTTTGCATCGTTTTCTTGGACATACATCTCAAAAATATTGCAATTCGAGGCCATTTGTAAGCATAATTCTGCAACATTGTACCAATTTAGATCCAACAACTTCTTCTTATCTTCAGCCTCGCTTTTGTCTACGACAAGACCATTTTGCAGGAATTAATAGTACTTGAATATTCTAATGGGCAGCAAACAGGGACAATAGGACCATGGTTTCAAAGCTGATTGTTAAACGATAGAGATTGAACACTTAGCGAACGAAAAGCTCACCAATATCTTCACACTCCATCTGATTATTAGCGAATATTTTGAATTTCCATTTGTAATTACGGAAAATAATTACTGAAAGCAAATAACAAAAACTGAATTAGTGAAACCAGTTTGTGACTTTTCCTTTTTTAAACTTGATCAGATAAACTAAAGCAAATCAGGTGAAATAATAATATGCAAATGTATGGATATAATAATGATAATACTAATACTAATGATAATGATTGATATTAACTAATTATGTTGATGATAAACATATAGACAAATAACAATGAATATAACGGATAACAATGATTATAATGATGATGACGACCATAACGGATAATAATGATTATAATGATGATGATGACAATAACGGATAATAATGATTGTAATGATGATGATGACAATAACGGACAATAATGATTATAATGATGATGATGGCAATTACGAATAATAATGATTATAATGATGATGATGGCAATAACGGATAATAATGATTGTAATGATGATGCTGACAATAACGGACAATAATGATTATAATGATGATGATGACAATAACGGATAATAATGATTGTAATGATGATGATGTAAATAACTGATAATGATATTAATTAATGATATTGATGATAAAAAGAGACAAATAACAATGGCTATGACGGATAATAATGATTATCATTTTTTTTCCATCGTTTTGATTGGTCGTTGGAACTGCAAATAACTACCTACAAATAATATTCTGCTCATGCGCGTTACGATGTAAAGCCATTTGACTGCAATTAATAGTCTGCTCATGCGCAGTATGCTTTAGTAAACATGGCGGCTTGCTTCCTGATCTGACAGAAAATGACTTATCATGTTTGCTAGAAAGTAAAAACAGTGAAAACACAAAAAAGCAACTAAAAATTCAACGAATGTAAAAATTCAATTTTATCGAGCGAACTGAGCGACAAGAAACGGACGGCCATTTTGCCGATCACAGACGGAAATTCCTCCTCATTGACACCACTCCAGCATGAAATTGTGGAGAAAGCTGTTGAATTTCAACTCAACTTGATTTTATCATAAGCGCGCGAGTACGGCATCGGCAAATAACCGATATAACCTCGTCCAATAATTGCTTATTGTAATGATGATGATGACAATAACTGATTTGAAAATTGCATTTATTTATGACGAGCGATGAAAGCATGACGCATGAGTGAGGTTAAGCGCGCGCTTATGATAAAATCAAGTTGAGTTATAAATAAAGTTAAAAGTTATAATAAATTACTTATTATATATTTTATTGGGTATTGCGTGCTGACATTTTACTCATTGCTCGTATTTTACCTCGCCAGATGCTCGGCAAAATACGTACGCAACTCGTAAAATATCAGCCCGTAATACCCAAGAAAATATATAATAAGTGGTATTTATAATATAGCTAAGTACGTAAGCTCTGATTGGTTGATCCACTCAAAAAAGCTATGCTCTATTTTACCGGTAGAGTCATGGTTTTTGATTGACAGCTCACAAATTTAATCTAATTCAGTCTACAGATCAATACTTTTGTTTCTGTAGACTACTACATTTGCTAAAAAAAAACTCTATTAAAACGTTAAGACTATCAATCTTGTGACCGTTCTGTTAACTTATACCCTGAAGCCTACGGTGCAATGACATGCAAAGACGACAATAATCAGATTTACAATTATTATCTTTCAATTGTCTCGGCAAAAGCAAAACAGAAACTGATAAACCTTAAACCTGCAAACGTTTGATAAAAATTAAATAAAAAAGTTATTTTGTAGATGTGGTCTTTGGTCTTTTAATTTCAGCTTCAAAACGTTGTACACAGTAAGCTTGTATTGTTCAAACTGTTTTTTTCTCAGTGAATAAATTGCTGTCAGTCGGCTCGGCTCTCACTACTCAAATAAAATTCAAAATTCGCTTGAATTGCTGTATATATGTCACTCTCATGCAATAGGTCAGCTAAATGTTTTTTTTTTTTTAGGCATATAAGTCAACCAAAGCTACGTTTTAACGGTTTTTTAAGTTAAATCCCTTCTTTTTAGCAAAACGACCCGGGGAAAATAGTAAACAACACCTTGGTCACTTTTTGGTCAAGATTGCGCCCAAGTATTTTGATTGTGATTGCTTCATTATTGTTCACGGTGTTAGTTTTGAGAATTGCGATTTTAATCAATTAATAATACTACGTTTTATTTACGGAAAAACCTGCATTGCTATATATATAATAAAAGCAATAGAAGCCAGTTCTTATGACTCTACCAGTGAAATAGAGCACTTGGGAAGTTGTTTAATAATAATAATAATAATATTCCTCGATCTTCGTTGAAGATCATTTAGGCGCCCCTCTACTAGAGTCCTCCTCGGGAACCCAGGGGTATTCTTCTGTCGCTCGTTTCTCGCTTCCACAACATATACCCCTGGGAACGTAGTCTGTTGGAGCTTGTTCCGGAAGTCAAAATTCAAACTTATTTAACGACTTTCTTTGAATGGCTATCTTGATTTTCATTGGTCGACCTAATAAGGTCGACCAATCAGGAAAGAACTGCATTTTGACTTCCGGAACAAGCTCCAACAGACTACGTTCCCAGGGGTATATGTTGTGGAAGCGAGAAACGAGCGACAGAAGAATACCCCTGGGTTCCCGAGGATGCTACTAGAGTAGGCAAGACTCAACAAGGGTCTGTAGGTTTCTATCAAAACAGGCCTTTCTGATTTCTATTTTGTCGTTCATATATCTTCTATATACAGCACGTTCCAAAGTAAGGAGTGGTTGACCATGTCTCGAGTTCTTTTCATCTGTAAAAGTTAGTTTCTTTATATATCTTGAATTCGGTGATCGGATAATATGTGAGAACCATTTTAGTTGATGTCTATAAACAAAGTCTAATAGTGAGGTTACACCACTGTAGATATAATAGAAACAAAAAAATAAAGTTGAAACACGAGAAAAGTTATAAAATCATTAGCTGATTTCATAACTTTTCTCGTGTTTCTCCCAACATCCTGCGTACTCTATTTCACAGGTAGTGTTATAGGAAGAGGCTTCTATTGCTTAAATATCAGCATTGTGATTGTCCGAAAATAATCATATGTTTTCCTGTATCCTTTTTAATGTCAGCCACACTGACCAGTCCCACTGGGCTAAGCGTCGCCAACATAAATGTAACTACTGTGGTAGCACGTTGGAACCCAATCCCTAAAGAACATGTCCAGGGTGTTCTGCTTGGATACATTCTACGACTCCACAATGAGTACAACCCATGGCAGCTTCTACAAAAGCTCAAAACAAATGAAACCAGTATTGTGTTTAAAGACCTTCAGCCTAAGTTGAATTACAGACTATTTGTTCAAGGGTATACAGTAAATGAAAAAGGACGGTCATCATACTCTAGCTTTTACATGCGTAAGTAGATTTTGTAACATTTTATTACGTAAAGTTACTCCTAGTTAATTTGGTTTAACAATTTTCAACGAACTTTGTAGAATTTTGATATTATAAGTAGAAATACGGTAGATTGAAATCATGTATTTAACGTCGAAAAAGGTTGCCAAACCCGGGGGGGTGGGGGGGGGGGGGGGGTACTCCAAGTGGTAGGGGTGATCGGCGGAGATTTTGAAAATGACCCCTAAAAGGTACGCACAGATACAAATAAAGCAGAGTCAAAACGACCCTTAAAACTGATTTTTGAGCCAAAACTCTAAATGGACCCTAAAAGGTACGCACAGGAAATATTTTAACCCTAAACAGTCCGGATTATAGCCCCATTTGGCGATATATGTGACGTCACATTCTATTGTCTTTGAATAAACACCGAAACATATGCAAAAATATTCGTATCTTTTTTTCAAGTCAATGCCGCAGTATCTCACGGACTGTTTATCCGTGACATTTACCATCAGTTAGAAGCACATAATATTCAAGCTAATATGTGAATTCGAAGATAGTGATTTAGTTGATTTTAAAGTGAAATATTCGACTTTTTCCCGAGCGTGGTGAACGTCTTATGACCGTCGTCTGAAAGGTAAGATCTACTGATTGATAATTTTATTGATGTTGTGTAATTTTCATGAGGTTGTGTATAATTTTCCTGTGTTGTACGATAAATTATCTTGGTCTGTGACAAGTTTCTATATGGTAGAGTCCCTAGTTCGCCGGTAGAGTTTTTTCAAAGTTTGATAAACTGAGGTCATACTTGACGGCATGTCACGGACTTCAGTAATATTGGCATTTAACCTTTTGCTCGAGGTCTTGTCTTTGTTCTTTTCAAGTTAAGAGGAAAACAACGGCTTTATACAAGCTTACTTTTAATGGCACAATTCATGACTCGTTTGTGATCTGTTAAAAGGTACGCCGATCACCCCTACCACTTGTATAAAGGGAGAACTCCCCCCCCCCCCCCCCCCCCCCCCCCCCCCCCCCGGGCTGCCAAACTTCTTATCTACAACTGATGGGAATTTTGTGGAATTATCTAAGGATTATGGTATTACAAATTTAAACTTTCTGTCGCTCGTTGGAACCGCAAACTTAAAAGCTGCACATATGAGAGGAATAAACCGCAACTCTTCAGCAAAATAATTGAAACTGCATAACCCAAAACACTTATGCCCCCTTTCCTTCGAATGTGGCAAAATATCCGGCCATTTTGAGAGCGCGTGTGGCCTATGTTTCTTTCCTTTTTTTATACGAAATACACATATACTTTAATTCATTTCTATATTAATAACACTTATGGACTGTGATACTATATTAGGAGAAGTAGTTCCATTGATTGATTGATTGATAATTCATTTATATTCCTTTGTTTATTGTAGGTCCAATCATCAGACTTTCTGGCTTGAACGTTACCATAATAAATACAACAACAGTGGCTGCTAGGTGGGATCCAATCCCAAGAGAGCACGTATTTGGAAATCTCATTGGATACAGTTTAAGTCTGTACGCGTACGGCTTCTCTAAAGGTTTTAAAACAAATGAAACTAGTATTGTGGTAAAAGATCTCCAACCTAGGCATAGTTACAGGTTATATGTTCATGGTTATACTGCAAAAGATACAGGAGAGCAATTATACTATAACTTTGTCACACGTAAGTATGTGATACAAAAAAATGGACCTACATTACACAATAACACTCACAACAACTGATCAAAATGGACTTTAATATATTTTTTCCGCAAAATATATATATATATATATAATTTATAATTTTTATTCATTAAGTTTGTTTGTTTCTCGCTTGTTTGCTCGTTTGTTTATCTATTTTAATATTCTAGTCTTAGATATATATATATTTAACAATCTAAAAAAATTATACGATTATATGTAGATAAATCAACCGAAAACTTGAACTGACGGACATGAAACATCCAAAAGGCAAATTGTGTAAAAAATAAGAAGCCTGTTCCCCACACATTGCTGCAGCTTCTGGGGTTAAATACTCGGAGAAAAAGCAATCAAAATCATGGTTATTAATTTCTTACGTTTTGTCTCTGACTTGAAAACTTGAAAGTATCAGACGTTTCGGTCCATCATAACGGACCTTCATTAGTGATGGCGGTTGTGGTTGTGGTACGCGCATTTGAATGTTGTGCGCGCGCGGATTATTAACGAGAGTTTGATATATTTAATTTCTGGTATCTTGATACTGTCATTTTTTTACTTGGGGTCTTTCAATGAGTACCAAGCTTCCAGAAATAATCGATGGTGGTTATTTTTCGCGTTGTCGATGATTTTAACATCCTTGAAATGGCATGTTGGAGTGTTCAGGTAGCATTACAGACGGCTCTCTTATGTTCCTTTATTCTTGTTGTTAAATTTCTTTCTGTCTGGCCGTAATATAAAATCGACTGCCACAATTGCGATTTTGTATACTACGGCCAGACAGAAAGATATTTAACAACAAGAATAAAAAAAAATAAGATAGCCGTCTGTAATGCTACCTCTGTATCCAAAGTGGCTGAACACCCCAACAGGCCATGGGCATGAGATTAATTTCAAGGATGTTAAAATCATCGACAACGAGAAAAATAACCACCAACAATTATTTCTGGAAGCTTGCAATTGGTACTCATTGAAAGACTATGAGTAAAAAAATGACAGTATCAAGATACAAGAAATGTATCGATATATCGTTAATAATCCGAGCGCGAGCACCGGCGCGCGCGCACAACATTCAAATGCGCGTGCCACAACGACAACCGCCATCACTGATGAAGGTCCGTGATGATGGAAAAAACCCCGATACTTTCTAGTTTTCAAGTCAGAGACAAAACGTAAAAAAATAATAATAATGAATCCTGACTGTAATTTCAGAATTTTCAAAAATCATGGTATTTAATTTAATGTAAAATATTTGCACTATATAATTTAATCAAACGTCGATGACGGTGATTGGCCATAGTATATAGAGCGATTCAACTCCCTAACGTAATCATATATATGTAACAACCGATAATGCACCGTGACTATAACTTATATTCTATGATAAACAATAATTACAATTAATAGCTCTATATATTGCTAAAATCGAGTGCCTTTAGCTTCCGACGAAATTCACTTAATTTAGAAGATTGCTATATAAAAGAAGAAAAAAAATGATTCCATAAATGCGATAACTTATATATAAAGTTATTATGACAAAGAGGATTATTATTAAGAGTGATAGTCAGCAAAAACCAGACATTTTCGCAAATTCGTGGCAAGAATTGAAAATTAGATTTCGCTCATATTTTAACCATAGGTAGGCCCTGATGTAAGAAGAACTGCTATGTATTTAGTTTTGTAAAATACCGCTTAGTTTTCGAGATATTCGAAAAAATAGGTTTTCGGCTAAATTCGCTAATTTTCGACCGATAATTTATACCAGTTTTAAAAGCTTGTCGCAAGCAAACTAAATAATGTATCGTTGTTTAAAGACCACAGAATTATTAAATAGTATTTAAAGTAACATTTTGAAGGCTTTTATGAACTTTCATAAAATCCTTCTATTTTAAATAAATTTATTTTTAGGGGACACTTTTAACCCTGTCTAAAAGTAGGGTGAATATAATCAAAGTTTTTTCCATGTGCTACGCAAAAATTTTACCAAAAAAAACACCTCAAGGGTAAGTTTAAATAATTGCCTTTACGAAACAAGTAAAATTGGTTTGGGGAAATGTACTTTTCGTGTTGTATTACACTCTCGAAGTTGTAGAAAAGTTGTAAATTTCATGTATCGGCATGATTAATGTAATTTGCATATATTAAACTTATTTCGAATTTAAAGCGGCTTCGTGTTAACTTCCAAGAAAGAAAACGATTTTGAAGACTAACAAGAAGTTTATACTGTCATTTTAAAAGAAATGATACGTATTATTAATAAAACAGGAACCAAGAAGTGATTTTATTCAAATCATATCCGTCCGTCAATTATCTGCTCTCGAATCACATATTGTTATTTAAAAAAAAAAACAGCAGGAAACATGCTATAAACATTAGGTTTCACTTGTAATTCTAACCTAGATGAAGTTTAGAAGCTGTTGTATTATTTATTATTAATACAATCATCGATGCTGTCATTATGTATTTTAACAATTGTACGTTTTAATAGCGCTTGACGCCGTATGAAATTGACAAGTAATTGTTTGCTATTAGCCGCTTTGATTGTGTTCGCATCGTTGCCAACTTTATCGATCATATTTTTATAAAAAACGTGCTTAAAACAACATCATGATGGTCAAAAATCATAACCAGTGGAAAGACAAAAGAATAATCTTTCACATGAAGCAGATGAAGAGGAGTTGAAGTCATTTTCTGCAACTGAACAAGATATGTCGACACACCATCTTCGTCACAAGTAAGAACTAGCAACGGAGAAAAATTTTCAAACTGATCATAACAAAATGACATCGGATCTTTGCTGGACATTGAGTTACATGGACATAATTAGTACAAATAAAACTACATGTTTTAATAGTACAAATAAATATTGTATTATTCTTACTCTGTTGTTTTAAGGCCTTTTAATTTTGTATCGGAATCAAACATGCACGGTATTACTCATTGAACTTCTCCTAGATGTATTCCTAATTATATTCTGCTATACTTTATGATTCAAACGCTTTCTACACATGTTTTCAGTTGTTTCTAGCGTTTAATTCGTACGAAATACGACTATGTTGAAATCTAATTACGCATGCAAATTTAAAGGTCACGCAACATCTTGCGTTACTCGTATTTAAAAGATACACCACAAACGATAGTGTATAAGCTTAGTTTATTTATTTGTCAGAAATATTGCTAGTAAAAACGTTTAAAAACTATATATAGATGTGACAGGAGAAAGAAACAGCTAGAACTTACGTCCCAATTGAATATCCTACTCCTGGTTATATGTAAATATATAATGTATAAAAATACTATCAAATGCAGCAAAATATTTAGCTATTAAATCAAGAAATACTGTAAAAAAAAAAACTATTGGAAAAGTTTATTTTGGGTTTATTTTTGTGCACTTCGTCTAGATCTTTGAAAGCATTAGCGCGAGTTAATTAAACATTACTTGTCAATTTCATACGGCGTCAAGCGCTATTAAAATGTACAATTGTTAAAATACATAATGACAGCATCGATGATTGTATTAATAATAAATAATACAACAGCTTCTAAACTTCATCTAGGTTAGAATTACAAGTGAAACCTAATGTTTATAGCATGTTTCCTGCTGTTTTTTTTTTAAATAACAATATGTGATTCGAGAGCAGATAATTGACGGACGGATATGATTTGAATAAAATCACTTCTTGGTTCCTGTTTTATTAATAATACGTATCATTTCTTTTAAAATGACAGTATAAACTTCTTGTTAGTCTTCAAAATCGTTTTCTTTCTTGGAAGTTAACACGAAGCCGCTTTAAATTCGAAATAAGTTTAATATATGCAAATTACATTAATCATGCCGATACATGAAATTTACAACTTTTCTGCAACTTCGAGAGTGTAATACAACACGAAAAGTACATTTCCCCAAACCAATTTTACTTGTTTCGTAAAGGCCGTTATTTAAACTTAGCCTTGAAGTGTTTTTTTGGTAAAATTTTTGCGTAGCACATGGAAAAAACTTTGATTATATTCACCCTACTTTTAGAGAGGTTAAAAGTGTCCCCTAAAAATAAATTTATTTAAAATAGAAGGATTTTATGAAAGTTCATAAAAGCCTTCAAAATGTTACTTTAAATACTATTTAATAATTCTGTGGTCTTTAAACAACGATACATTATTTAGTTTGCTTGCGACAAGCTTTTAAAACTGGTATAAATTATCGGTCGTAAATTAGCGAATTTAGCCGAAAACCTATTTTTTCGAATATCTCGAAAACTAAGCGGTATTTTACAAAACTAAATACATAGCAGTTCTTCTTACATCAGGGCTTACCTATGGTTAAAATATGAGCGAAATCTAATTTTCAAGTCTTGCCGCGTTATGTTTGATTTTTGCTGACTATCACTCTTAAGAAGGCTACAATAGATTGCTTCCCTAATTTCTTGAAGTATTCGAAATAGTTCTTTCGATGCTCAGAGTATTTAAAAAATATCGATTTAAAATGTCCTTAGATATGAAAAAAAAATTAATTTCGTTGCAAATCTCAAAAATTCGATCTCGCTCAAATTATTATATTCCAAAGGTAGCATGTTGAGAGTTCGTAGACGGTCAGCATAGGACCAATCTTTAGGTTAATTAAAAGTATATGAACTTTGTACGTTTTCGAGCAGTCTTTTATGTTTTGCAGTGTGTGGGGACCACAGGCTTGAACAGTACTCCAGTTGCGGACGTACCATGCATGGACCAGTCAAGTTGTTTTCTAGTCGAATGGTCAGAAATTAAGGTCACGTCAAAATTCATACATCGGGCATACATCGCCTGAGAGAGTAATTAGCAGAGAAGCAGCACACGAGTATACGCGTACTTTTTGTACTGATATTTCTCGTTGCTTTCAAGCTAGTCGGACAGATATCACCACCGACACGAGATTGTTGTGGCCTTCCTAGGTTGTTAATTTTTTGGCGTTTTTATCTTGTTAGATCTTTGCTGTACATTAACCCAATGGTATTCTAAGAAAATCCAAAGGGAAATTCCCTCAAGTATAACTAGATTTAGGACTTTTGATAAATAAGGGAAGGTATCATTACAAGAGCGAATTGACGCCGTCATCTTATCATCATAACTATCAATGTTGGTTAACCAAGATTGGTTAACCGAGTCTGTTTTTTCTGTAGAGGAGAATAGTGACTTTGTTCGGGTACTGACCACATTGCCTTGTGTCTTTACCTTATATTACGACCTCGGTCAAGATTTTCCTGTACATACCTCACACTTGTTTAATAAGATATTAATATGAATGATCGCTCAAATGACAATTTTGATGTCATTGCCCATTTAATTATGTACTCTTTGCAAACTATTTCTTCGTAAATAAATATGTATTGGAGTTATATTTGAATGAATAATAAAACAATTATTGAATTCGACTTTAATATGATTTGAAGAACTATGTAGATCTCGGAGCTTAAAGCCTAGTTTAAACTTAACGTTGCATCTCACATGTACCGAATCTAATGCAAATTAGCAAAACCTAATGCTTGACTGAAAGTCAAACTTAGCCCCATCAATTATCCCAATTGTTATCCTTTGTTGTCTTTTTACAGCATGTGGTGGTATTCTAAAGAATCAGTTACAAGGAAATATAACTATTAAATGGAATAATTTCTTCCATTATTATTATGATCATTGGTCAACATTCAATTGTATATGGAAAATACAAGGACAGAGTTCAAATTCTATAATCCTGATTGTTTTGGAGTCGTTATATACTATTCCATCATACCAATGCAGGTAATAATTTTTCTACTTTTTTTTATCATGATCACATGACAATGACATGACACATCCAAAAAAGCAACCGTGAACTATTGTATCGAATACATTGCATCTGAAGTCAGCTGAGTGAAATAATATGGCTATTTCACTGCCTACTAAAATACAGATGTTAATTATAACTTACAACTAGTCTCTTTACTGCCGCTTCTAGTTTTGTTATGCAACGCTTCCTTATCTTCTTGACGAAAACTGCCGCGGAGGAGGCTATTTTATAATTAGTTTCATAATCACCTCATTTCGCTATTGTGCTACAATAAGCTAAAAAAATAGACTTTGCAAAAATTACATGAGGTTTTCTTACAAATTTTTGTAGGAATGAATATTTAGAAATAAGTGATGGTCAAGGACAACTTTTAAGCAGATTGTGTGGATCAAGAAAAAAAACCAAGAACTTCGTGTCAATTGGTTCTGCGAAAATACATTTACAATTCCATCATACGCTATGGAGGTGGTTGTGGTGGTGGGGGCGGCATGATTCGTTAATTCGGGAAATATCTTTCTCTTATTTGATGTTTAACAACGGAATTAAGAATGGTAAGGATATCAGTAAATATTGTCAAAATAGTAACAGTAAATATATATTATCAATACATATAACACCAAAGTAACATCAATACCGGCTTACACGTAATAGCAGATATTTGGATATCAACTTAAATGCGTATAAGTCATGCGCTCGGTACTGACAATCGTAAAGAGACAACAAGTATGATATGCTTCTACAAGTCAATATACTTAAAATTATTTTTGAATTTAGCAGGAAATACAATAAACTCATGTTAGCTGCTCACATATGCTATCACCTGAGTTACGGGATAAACTGACGAAACCTTGAGCAGTGAAAAGCATTGCTTACATTAAAAAAACTCAAATTTATTGGTCAAATATCACTTTTAGATTTATTTTTAGCTTTAATCTATTTACTAATAGACTAACACACTGATATAATTATGGTTGATTTTAGCACTGGTTAAGAATTCATGGAATATTTCTGCCTCCAGCAACAGTTCATCGTCAATTGCTGTACAGTGGACCAAATATCCTGGTCCAGAAAGTGTTAACAACTACATCGCTGTTTGTTTTGCTCAAAACAGCCATGGCAACATTTCTTCCGCACAAACTGATGGACAAAACTTTAATGTGGTTGTCACAGACTTGCTTAAATACACTGAGTATAACGTTGTAGTGCTGGCGTTTATGAAAAAATCGTTTAATACCACAATCTGGAATGCCACAATTTTGAATGAAGCAATCTGGAAAAGTCGGGCTGTGATTACAAGAACAATGGAAGATGGTAATACAAATAAAACAACCAACCAACAAACCAACCAACCAACCAACCAACCAACCAACCAACTATATAAAACTTGCAAACGAAAGAACGAACATATGAACGAACGAACGAAAGCACGAACAAACAAACCAAAAAAACCACTATCATTGAATGAATAAAAGTTTGAATAAATATAATATACAAATTAGGTAATACCTAATAGCGGAGCTCCCAGTTTAATTTTTTCTTACAACATCAATATGTGCATGTAAATACCACTTATTAGATATTTTCTTGGGTATAATATACGTGCTGATATTTTACGAGTTGCGTACGTTTAATCAGCAAGCAATGAGTAAAATGCCAGCCCGTAATACCCAAGAAAATATCTAATAAGGGATTTATTATACAACTTACTGTTTATTGTAATTTATATAGCATTTTTTATCGAAAAATATAACCTTTCGGAGATTCAGCGCGCGGAGAGAGAATCAAAACAAAGCCCTGGAAAAGCCAGTAAAATGTAAGATATTTCTCGCTCTCTTTTTGATTGACATAATGTCAAAAACCTCATTGGCTATCGATGTAGATGACGCCATCATGTAACGCAACGCACGAAAGGGACGGAGATTTCTCATTGAAAAAAGTCCGATAAAAGCATGTTAATGGACAATTCATGAATGGAAATTGATTTAATGTAAGTAAAAAAATTGTAATAAATTCCACTGCTTTTTCTTAGGTTGGTTATCGTTTTCATTCTATGCACTTTTTCATATTTTTCTCAAATTTTCAACTGTCACTTCAGTCAATAGTGTTGTTCAGACAAAAAAGTGTTCAGAAATGTTTTTGATGGAAAATACGATTCCCAAACGATAGTGTGAATAGCCTTATTATTATCCCTTTTATTTTTAAGTCATTAATAAGCTTATTTTGCTTTTGATAACGCCTTGAAAAAGGTTAAACCTTTTCATCGTATTAGATTTATTAAAAAGTAGTATTAAACGCCTCAAGAATTATAAGTTTTACCAATACAAGATCGATTTGAAAAGACAAGGATTTTAAAACAAGGTATTTTATATTATGAAAAACTTTGTGTAAAACATGATTTTGTTTTGATTTTCACCAAACCTTATCGTATTGGATTTACTAAAAAGTAGTCATGGCAAATCTTCAAAACAAAACAAAAAGTTATTTTCAAGTGGAATTAAAAGCCTCAAGAATAAGTTCTACCAACACAAGATCGATTTGAAAAGACAAGGATTTTAAAACAAGGTATTTTATTATGAAAAACTTTGTGTAAAACATCATTTTCGACTTTGAAGTAAAAACTACTAAAAAAGCTCGTTTAGTAAGCATAAAATAGTCAATACTGCTAAATATACAGAAGTTATTCAACCAATTTTAAATTGTGTTTGTATTTCAATTTATCTTTGATGTTTTCCGTTTATGAGGTTTAAAAAGTACATAAATAAACACCTTTCAATCGACCAAAGTACAATTTACACATGCACAAACATCGTTTCATGTACGGTTTTTATCTCAAAAAATAAATAAAATGGAGATAAACCTTTTCTCTTTTCTTTCTATAATAAAACAGAGAACGGATTTTTCCTTTTTGAGGCTTAATTATTGCAAGTTTTGAGGTGTTTTTTTTTTTCACGCTCGGTATATCAAATGAGCAGTTTTTTTTTTTCTCTCAAAAACGTGAAACAAATAATAATCTTGAACTTACTTTATCGGTGATTATTCTCCTGAAATTTTCTTCTCTTCAATGACATTGATCATATTTTGACGAATAAATGTATGAACTTGAATTTTGATGGTTTAAACATTGTTCATAGTTCAACTGCCAAGCTTGAAAATCCTCCAATAAACTGTGCCGAGGGAAGATTTGAAGACAGTTTTCATAACAAACAAGGTCGCTTCTTTATCAATTTTTTTTTTTTTGAATTGCTGTAGTCTTTTAATATTCTTCCACGAAGGTATCTACAAATAGGTTTTCTTTATCTTTTGGAGTCAGTCTTTTCTGCTTTTCTTTAGTATAATTTCTTAGTTTTTGTGTCCTTCGAGTTTATGTTCTTCTTCGGTCAAAACTCTCTTTGTTCTTCGAAGTTCATCTTTCTCCGTTGTTATTTTGCATTAATATAAGCTCTGCTATTTTGTTGTTGTTTGTTTGACTTTTTTGTCGATAAATTAAAAGAACAACTTTGCTTTGTTGATCTAGCGCTATTTGGCGCGCGCGTCACTTTCGTTCCCGCCGAAATATAACAACCAATCAGCATCGCGATGGGCGCGGACGTCGGACGTCGGACGTACGCTTGGGATTCCTGTGTGAAAACCATCGAAAATCGACTCGATGCATTACCATTTTTTCTTAAGTATGGTGCTCCGCTCGCGCGGGCCTTCGGCCCGCGCGGGAGCTCCGCTATTAATAAATAAATGTAAATGTAAATAAAATTTTCATTTGTATGTTTGTCAAATTATTTACTTGCATAAACTTGTATATTTGTAGCACCAACAATAATTCCAACAGAAGAAATTCCAACAGGTATTTGATATAGAATATGTCATGTAACGCGCTCTGATTGACTTGAAATATATTTACCCTTTTTTACGAGTAAATGCATATTTCAATAGCGCCATCTTACTCCAAATCTTAAGTTGATATAAGTTTTTCTTAAATCAAGCTGTGTGGTCCGTATAGCAGATTAATTATAGTCCCCTTCACGATTCCCTGCGCCATCATCTTGAAAGGTAGCCAGGCTTTTGCATAGAAGAGAGACGAACGTTGAACTTGCAATATTAGAGACCTTGCCGGACAATTATTCACGTGTATCTATCAATGCTAGCTCAACGTTCGTCTCGCTACAATGCAAAGGTACGGCTACCTTTCAAGATGGCACAGGGAACTGTGAAGGTGAGTATTCCTCGAGTACAAGTTCAACTGCACGCTGATAAAATAAAGAGATAAACTTTCAGCGTTAAATAATTTTAATACATGTAATACAATGTTAATACATTTTCTTGTGTCTATATTTATTTCATGTTTATGTTACTCATTTCGGAATAATGGCTCAAACTTTGTTTGTTTGCTCTCCTTTTGCTTGTCTCAAAGCTCAATTCAATGGAGTTTACGTCTCTTACCCCATAACCAATCTATACCTATGTTCTGATCGACGTTTTTGGGGCTTTGAAGTCTTTATTGCTGTATCATATATGCAATAAGAGACTTTGCCAAAGCTCAAGTACAAGCCTAAGGCTACTGTATTGATAGCCTGAATGCGTTAACATTGTTAACTATTTATGCTTCAATACATATAGCTCAAGGCATAGGGTAGGCTATTGACAGACTGAAAACTATAGCCTTATAGTTAGGCTGTTAAGAGCCTTATAGCTAGGTTATTGACAGGCTGAAAACTTGGCTTTCGATAGTCTTATAACTAGGCTTTTATGCTACCACACAAAGCTAAGGCTAGACTATTAACGTTCAGCCTAAAAACATGGCTTTTGATAGCCTAGTAGCAAGGCTGTCTGTAGCTTTAAAGTTAAGTCATTTATAACCGTACCTGGTATATAGCTACAATCATGTGCAAAATACCTTGGGACATTATCTGATTTTTAAGTGAAATATATTTCAACATCATTTTTCCGTTTCCCCCTCTCCCCCTCTCCCCCGAATCAATGTTGAATTGTGGGAATGTGAAACGGTTCTCATTTAAAAGACCAATCAACATTGCTTAGGGGGGAAGGGGGTTTGCAAATGAAATTGATAGATTTTGTATATTTTTTGAAACGAAAACGAAAACGCTCATAAAAAAGTGACAGTGTCCCAACAATGTTGCACATGATTGTAAACTATATATTGATAGCCCTATAGCTAGGCTATTGAAAAGCGTGTTATATATGCTATATATTGCCAAATATATATGCTATAAAATCACGCAAAATTGAAAACTGAGCGTTCAGGTTTTCGTTCAGTGTACTTTGAAGCATTTATTCTGAAGTTGATTGAGATAGGAAGAGAAGAATACCACCGATAAGAAGGACAACAAGAAAGGTAAATACAACTTAAACTCCGATGCAGCCTATACTAGCGTACGTGCTAGCTTGCATTTATGATTGTAATACTATGAGGCGCTTGGAGCTACGAAGGTTTTCATGCAATATCTCATCAAATGTGTCAAATACAAGTCTCAGGCTATATGGACACTCGTATGTATCACGATCATTGTGCGACTGGCTACATCAACCGTGATTGTGATTGTGATTGTGATTGTCTTTTGTATTAATTTATATTTGCAGTAATAGTGATGTGCATTTTGGAATCCTATACTTTCTATCTCTACTGGATTTCAGTGGGGGAAAAAATGAATCGTGTGTTCCTATGTTACCAAAACACATATACCCTTGCTATGTTAACAGCAACGTTGTCATTGTTATGCTTAGATATATAACACGTAGATCAGAAAAAAAAACCACGATCAAACATAGCACACTAGCTTGTTTAGCACACTATATTTAAGCTCTAGAACATTTCTTAATTCGTTTTTTTTTTTCATCCTTTTAAATTGTTATTTAATTTATTCCTTTCCTTTTTTTACTTTCTTTTTCCATCCCTTCCCCCCAGCCTTATCCGTCTTTCCCTTTTTTATTTCATTCCTTTCTTTAAAGGTGTTTATTTTTGCAGTGATTAATTGTTGTACAATTTGAAAGGGTGTATCCAATTTTAGGCAGCTTCTGGTAGTTCTGATGAAAGCAGTTCCTGTCAAGGGCCATATATTGCTTGCACAAAGCTTTTTCTTATCACATATATCAAAGGCTTGTGAAGTAAACATCAACTCATATAAAAAAGGTGAGCGATTAAGGTGCAGATGTCATAGTTGAAGTGTGATTGTATTTATTTTTTCAATTGATTATATTTAAAAAGTAGTTAATAATTCACTAAAGGCAAGATTAATATCGAAGAATAACAAGGAGATGTTGTCATATTTAACCAATAGAGTGCATTCAGTAAAAGCATGAAACATGAATAATACTATTTTGTATTATTTTATGCTACTTCTATTGTTTTCTATTGTTAAACTACCACTATTTTACACAATTTAGTAATTAGTGTTTCACGCTTTTACTGAATGCACTCTAATCATCGTGCAAGCGAGAACATAAATTTAATATAGATAAAGAAGCAATTATTTCTAATATACAAATTAGGCAATACCTAATATCGGAGCTCCCAGTTTAATTTTTTCTTGCAACATCAATATGTGCATGTAAATCCCACTTATTAGATCAGTATTTTCTTGGGTATAATATACGTGCTGATATTTTACGAGTTGCGTACGTTTAATCAGCAAGCAATGAGTAAAATGCCAGCCCGTAATACCCAAGAAAATATCTAATAAGGGATTTATTATACAACTTACTGTTTATTGTAATTTATATAGCATTTTTCATATGCATCGAAAAATATAACCTTTCGGAGATTCAGCGCGCGGAGAGAGAATCAAAACAAAGCCCTGGAAAAGCCAGTAAAATGTAAGATATTTCTCGCTCTCTTTTTGATTGACATAATGTCAAAAACCTCATTGGCTATCGATGTAGATGACGCCATCATGTAACGCAACGCACAAAAGGAAAGTTTGTCATTTACACGAGGGACGGAGATTTCTCATTGAAAAAAGTCCGATAAAAGCATGTTAATGGACAATTCATGAATGGAAATTGATTTAATGTAAGTAAAAAAATTGTAATAAATTCCACTGCTTTTTCTTAGGTTGGTTATCGTTTTCATTCTATGCACTTTTTTTATCTTTTTCTCAAATTTTCAACTGTCACTTCAGTCAATAGTGTTGTTCAGACAAAAAAGTGCTCAGAAATGTTTTTGATGGAAAATACGATTCCCAAACGATAGTGTGAATAGCCTTATTATTATCCCTTTTATTTTTAAGTCATTAATAAGCTTATTTTGCTTTTGATAACGCCTTGAAAAAGTGCTTTGGCTGAATAGTCGTTTTACGGCCGCTTTTTACCTTCTTTTATTTTCCAAAGTTAGTTAGGATTCCGGATAGAAAAGGTTAAACCTTTTCATCGTATTAGATTTGTTTATTAAAAAGTAGTCATGGCAAATCATAAAACAAAACAAAAAGTTATTTTGAAATGGAATTAAACGCCTCAAGAATTATAAGTTCTACCAACACAAGATCGATTTGAAAAGACAAGGATTTTAAAACAAGGTATTTTATTATGAAAAACTTTGTGTAAAACATCATTTTGTTCTGTAAAAAAAACTTTAACGACTTTGAAGTAAAAACTACTAAAAAAACTCGTTTAGTAAGCATAAAATATTTAATATTGCTAAATAAACAGAAGTTATTCAACCAATTTTAAATTATGTTTGTATTTCAATTCATCTTTGATGTTTTCCGTTTATGAGGTAAAACTATGACAAAAGGAGTTGAAGATTGAACTAATTTTTGAGTTTGTCTCTCAAAAACTTGAAACAAATGATAATCTTGAACCATGGATAATAAAAACACTTGAACTTACTTTATCGGTGATTATTTTCTTGAGGTTTTCTTTCTTCAATGACATTGATCATATTTTGGTGCTCCGCTATAAATAACAATAACGATCTCCAACTTTTCAAGAACATCTATTTTGTTGGTTGTAGGTTGTAGGTTGTAGGTTGTAGGTTGTAGGTTGTAGGTTGTAGGTGGCTATCGAAACGTAGTCGGAACACTAATAAAAACAAGTCAGTGAATGCAATACAAATGCTGATTGATATCAGTTGGTTATTGGTTTATTTACAGCTAAAGAAATCTTGACGTTAATGAAGTCACTCAAGAATTGCCAAACATTGGTGACTAGAAAGACTATTGTAACAGAATATTGAATTGTTTCATAGAATTTCCCTTGTATTAAATAAAAAGCTTTTCAGTAATGTTCTCCTCTATCTGTTTCAAGATGTTGCGTTTTAAACTAGAATTGAAAGCTCGAGCTTGGTCACATTACTAGATTGATAAGACAACCAGCTGCATATGCAGGTTGTCTTATCGATCTAGTAATGTGACCATAACAACACCACATCCCTGTGACACGGGTGAAAACCCACGGCGCATGCGTAAGCAGAAGACAAGACTAAGTGAATATTTTATGAAGGGTTTTGTCTAATCTAGGTAATGTATTTGCGTCCAGCTCTGCATACGAATTCACCAAAGTTGTTAGCCTTGAGCCCGTGCATTTTTGTAATGCGTTATTGTATCAAATATAAATATAACGAAGAGAAAACCCCAACTTGCCGTTCATTCACCCATAAAAAAACAGTACGTGTCGAAGGTATTTGAATATATTGAAAAAAAAAAACAAAAAAACAACGGATTAAGAGTGTAATGTGAAATTACTTTTTGAAAGGGAATTTAGTCGAGCTCCTTTCACTGATTGTCGCGCATCCAAAATACTTGTCAGAGCTGCACAGCTGGCATCACTTGCACTTCTAGAAGAAACGAGAACTAAGGAAAACGATTTAAAATGTCACTCTTCAGATATTTTGGACTTGAACGACGATTCAATGAACGTTTGAAGTCTGGAAGTTGACCGTCGTCCCTAATGTCTTTTAACCTATTTCGAAGGAGGGGAGCCTCGACGTATTTAAAAAGTTTATTTGATGCTTTACATTTTCAAGAATGATTTGATTTTATTGACGATAATTGTTATATCATGTTGTAATTTATTGTTGTATATTGATTTTTAAACGTATTTTTTGAGTTTTAGTTTCGATTTTTCTGACCGAAAATCATTCGTACCCTACTCTACTTGAGGCAGGTTTTGATGCACAATATCTTCCTGTCATGGGTTATGCTAACAACTTGATCTTGTAAGCATCGCGCTGATTGGTTATTTACATTTTCTTGTATCATCTAGATGTCATTTGTAAGGACTAAATATTCACTAACGGCCTAAACTTTTAAGATTTACCAAACGCCTTGTAAATCTCCAGTGGTTTTATTATCACACGACGCGTCTACGATACTCCCGCCTAATTCAAGTTTGTTTTTCACCCGTGTCTGTCCCTAGTACCTAGTAAGCACGGTTCGCTTTTTTTTCATGAGACCCTATACAATCTCGCGTCTTCTGAATAACATTTCTCTCATTTCATTCTAACATGTCATTAATTGATTCATTCACACTCAACTTTACAACTATTCACGTGTTCTTCGATCGAAATCATGTACCAACTCCTCCATCCTTTCATGTCATTCTTCAAGCTATCCATTCCCTATACAATCCATCACTCATTCAAAAATAATATTCACAAATACAAGTTCTAATTGATTTTCTTGTGTGTTTTTTTTATTAGTAACTTTAAAAGCTTACTAAGTGTAAGATTTGTGTTTTTGCCATTCTCAAGTGGGTTAAGGCCTGGGTCAGGCAGCCATTTTTAATAAAATGTTAGTAATTCTGATTTCGATCTTCGTTTCAAAAGTTAAATCATTTAACTTAGGTACATGTTAGTTTTTAATGAAAGTGTAAATTTTTTGGTGCAAGCATGGCATTCCTTTGATCACGTGACCAGCATCATAGTCGAGAAAACCTCAAAATTTCATAGCAAAATGGGGTAGATAGAGTCACCAGCCAGATTGTTCCATTATATGTTGTTGGGTTACTTTTATAGATGTCTTTCGAACCTGGCCTAGAATGGTTGTCCATCATTGATTTTTTAGGAGATATTTGCCAAAAAGGGTCACGTGACCAATCGAAGTATCCACAAATATGCATTTTTCTCTTTACTGTTTCAATGAAGTCATCCATTCTGGGCCAGAACATATTCAACAATATGACTTTAACATTTTAAGACACAAAAAGGATTGAAATTAATGCAATAGATTAACCCCATTTTCAAATTTCCGTTTTACCGCCTTGCTGGTCACGTGACCACCAAATTATAATTATTTCCAGCGCAAAATGTTAAGGAGCCTAATTGTCACTTGGGTTCCAAAATATATTTTAGTACATTGAATACAAGTGAAATTATTGCAATTTTAAAATTTTTCGGTCTGCCATAAAATCCCAGGCCTTAAAGCACTTGAGTTTACAAAGGCTGTGTTACGCGAGTTTAATATATTGTGCAAACAGTGTTTATTTGTATTTATTATTTTTCTTTTAATCAGCGCTCTGAATTAAGACTATTTCAAAGTTGTATATATATATAAAGCTCTTAAGTGCTGGGCAATATGTTTACCTCATGAACTGACGATCAATTCGGTTGCGGTGTGAAAAAATACAAATGTAGCAATAAATGAATTGCATCAACAATAAATTTTGAAATACAACTATGAAAATGAATCCTTTAAGGTTTGCTTCTCGGTTCTGGGGTAAAAGCTAACTTAAATCTCAATCCTTGCGATAAAATGCCTAATAAGACAATGCAAAACGCTCCAAATCAAGTTTGGTATTTCTAGGATTTGCATTGAGTATTATAAAGAACTATATTGCTTTCTTACCAATTAAACTCGAAAAAAATATTTAGGGATCATTTATTTTTAATATAAGGGAAGGGCCGAAGGAATTTAGTGGTGGACTATCAAGTATTTTATACATAGTGAAATAGGAAGGTCCATTTAGATTTATCCATATTAGTCTAGAGGGATATGAAAGGCTATTTCAAAATAGCAAAACTTTGCTGTGGGGCCAACAAAATTAACAAATATGACAACAGCGACCCCCCTTCCCTATCCCGTAAAAAAATAGATGCTCCCCTTATGCGAACAATATGTATTGTCATATGTATATACATAATCAAATGCATGCAAAAAAATGCTTAGTACTAGATTTAAGTGCACCATTAGTAAAGTCTCGTTTTGTGGATTTCATTAACCATGTAATGTAAATAGCTAACTAAGGCACTTTTTTCAAGTTTTTTTTATACGTGCACTGAGTTGTGGTCATGAATATGATTCATGAATAAATTATGCTAATTAGATGACGTCTACCAAGGATTTTGCTATATTCAATTTTTTTGTTTTAAAAGATTTGCTGCAAACATGTACAGAGATCCAAGAAAGTCTTAATAATATTTTCACACAAAATAAAGAATTGTTGCTTTGAAATAGTGATATGCGTGCTTTTTCAAAATACTAGTTTGCATATTTAGTTATTCCTTGGTCTACATCATTCTATCAGCATATTGGAACTCTAAGTTGTCAACTGAGTCCTTCTCATATTAAAAGACTGTTAGCCACTGTTAACATGTATCAATCTACAATCTATTTTTACAAGTTTAGTGCCTTGATTCTAAAATTTACTTAGCGATATAAAGATTAAAATGAGGATATGTGCATACAACTTTTACAAGCGATGAATCTATTTTACGCCTTTGAAAACGCAATTGTCTCAACTTATTTCAGTTCGGGAGCTGATGTTGGATTACTGTAAATTATAGGTTCATCGTATCGGCGCATTGATACAAGCTTCACATTCTGGACCATTGGTTTTTTCTTGGCCTTTGTTTTGCAGCATCTATGTAGGAAGAAATGGGAACTTTGTAATTAATTTAATTTGATTTAAAAATGCTATGAATATGAACAGATACTTAATTTAGAGATAACAAATATGTAATTATGATAATAACGACAAAAAGTAAATTAACGTGAACGATTAAGAGCCGTTCCACGTAAACTTCGAGTAATTTCAGAAATGGTCCGATACAACCCCACCTGAAACTTTGCATGGTGAAAGGTAGTCATGAGCAAGTAATCATATGGGCATTATTTAGTCGTTTCATTTTAAAGCGGTCACGTGACATCCGTTCAAAGTTTGACCTATTTTTAGCCTAATTTTGCCGTCTGAATTTTCGAAAATTTGTAATGTTTGTAAATCTCGTGTGGCGTTTTCGCTGAATATTTTGTAATCAAATTTATACGGTTTATAGACCATTATTACAGCTTTTGAACAGTATGTTTTATTTTGATATAGCTTATTATGTTACATTTTTATGGATATTTGAAGTAAGAGCATTTTCGGGTGGTCGTGAAAATCGTAATTTTGGTACTTTTCATAATTAATTTTTTTATACAAGAGTTCTTATTTCCTAATAACTATTTATACCGAAATGAAGAGGAATAGTTGTACTTCAACTCCAATGAAAAACATTTCTGGGCACTTTGCGTTTTGGCTACAAAATATCATCGTAAAATGCAAGAAATATCAAAATCAACAAAATCGATGGACATTATATACATCCACATTACATTGGTTTTAAATCATAAAACATACATTAACTGGTTCAAAAGTAATATGAGAATGTAATAAAACGCAAATGCATCGATGAAAAGATCATTTTTCCAGAAAATTTGAATGTAAACACACTTTATCATATATGCAAATTTGCATTTCACAGCGGGGTCACACGCTTACTCGCCTCCACTCCCACGGGATATGGTAGATTGTCGAAAAGCTTCGATTTTGCCAATATAATCACCAAGAAAAATAGTTTTTGATTACAATTCAATTTCAATTTAATAAACATGGAAAACTAGCCTTTGAAATCTTGAATATTAATATAAGGGACAATTACTCATGTAAGCAGTGACCATTACTTTTCTATGTGTTGTAGATTTCACCAGTCTTACATCGTGAATCTTACCTGATTATTCGCTGTAAATCACTGGTGTATATTTATAATCACATATCCACGATTATTTTTAATTGAAGTTTTATAAGTAATTAAAATGTTTGCTTGTGAATTGTGCATGGTCTACGAACATTTCTAATAAAAACTTCAGGATTTGCATAAATATCGATCTGATTTTATGTAAATGACACTTACGCTAATGTGTAAGAAGTCCACTTGTTTACTCAAAGGTGTAACTTTTGAAAAAAATATCGTACAATTAAAAATGAATTTGTAAATGTTTATCAGTATTTTACCTGAGTGACGCTCATCGGAGAAGGCAGAAACAACGTAGTTGGGTTTATGTTAGATATTCTTTACATCCTTCGATGTGCATAATCTGATGTTTATGTCGGCATGGAATTGTCAATCTTTGAAATTGAACCAAATCATAGAATGCGTCCACTGGTCGTGCATTTTATGTCCAGTTAAAAAGATAAATAAGTACAAAATAGCGGTAAATGTGAAGATGTGCACGACCTGCAGTTTTAGTAAAATAGGGGATATCCTGACTGCGGCCCTTGTTTCACACCTGAGCATGATCAGATACTTGTGGACAAAATTGTTACTCTAGCTTTTATCTTGCAGAAAAAAAACATTCAGGGACATATGAAGCAGTTGCAACTGTGTCCTAAAGTAAAAACAGAGGTTGAATTGATTTTTTATAGAGTAGGTAAATTATATCTTGTATATATATATATAGGTAAATCCTTCAGAGGCAAATAGCCAATCGAAGTGAACATGTACAACTTGTTAGCGTAATTGATAACACCACCTATACTCTACAACAAAGAAAGCAATATGTTTTGTGGCTATGGCGTCAATAGACACTAAAGCCACTACTGTCATGGAGCATGTTATGGAAAGATGTGTCAGTCCAGAAACAACAACAACCAACACTAGGGGAAAATATTAGTGCGTTAAATCCTAACCGGGATAGGGAGCTTTCTATACTAATTTTGTAATCTATCGAAAACCGCATAAAATGTGGAAAAACTGTATAACAACTTTACACCTAAAAGAAATGAGGCTGATGTTTTAAAAGTTTAAAACATAATAATCTTAAAACTATTGAGGCTCAAAAGCGGAATTTATGCAAATCCTGAAGTTTTTATTAGAAATGTTCGTAGACCATGCACAATTCACAAGCAAACATTTTAATTACTTATAAAACTTCAATTAAAAATAATCGTGGATATGTGATTATAAATATACACCAGTGATTTACAGCGAATAATCAGGTAAGATTCACGATGTAAGACTGGTGAAATCTACAACACATAGAAAAGTAATGGTCACTGCTTACATGAGTAATTGTCCCTTAATATTCAAGATTTCAAAGGCTAGTTTTCCATGTTTATTAAATTGAAATTGAATTGTAATCAAAAACTATTTTTCTTGGTGATTATATTGGCAAAATCGAAGCTTTTCGACAATCTACCATATCCCGTGGGAGTGGAGGCGAGTAAGCGTGTGACCCCGCTGTGAAATGCAAATTTGCATATATGATAAAGTGTGTTTACATTCAAATTTTCTGGAAAAATGATCTTTTCATCGATGCATTTGCGTTTTATTACATTCTCATATTACTTTTGAACCAGTTAATGTATGTTTTATGATTTAAAACCAATGTAATGTGGATGTATATAATGTCCATCGATTTTGTTGATTTTGATATTTCTTGCATTTTACGATGATATTTTGTAGCCAAAACGCAAAGTGCCCAGAAATGTTTTTCATTGGAGTTGAAGTACAACTATTCCTCTTCATTTCGGTATAAATAGTTATTAGGAAATAAGAACTCTTGTATAAAAAAATTAATTATGAAAAGTACCAAAATTACGATTTTCACGACCACCCGAAAATGCTCTTACTTCAAATATCCATAAAAATGTAACATAATAAGCTATATCAAAATAAAACATACTGTTCAAAAGCTGTAATAATGGTCTATAAACCGTATAAATTTGATTACAAAATATTCAGCGAAAACGCCACACGAGATTTACAAACATTACAAATTTTCGAAAATTCAGACGGCAAAATTAGGCTAAAAATAGGTCAAACTTTGAACGGATGTCACGTGACCGCTTTAAAATGAAACGACTAAATAATGCCCATATGATTACTTGCTCATGACTACCTTTCACCATGCAAAGTTTCAGGTGGGGTTGTATCGGACCATTTCTGAAATTACTCGAAGTTTACGTGGAACGGCTCTTAAGTTAATGATAGCTAGTATCAGTTATAATTATAGAATCATATTAATGTCGCAATCGCATTCTCATAATCGTGATTGATGAATGGTGAGTGCATGATGTGATAACTAGGAAAATGTTTATAGCGGCAATGAAGATGACTACGATATTTGATGTTGTGATGAAAAGCACTTTTATCATATTGTGAGTGAACGCATGATTAGATTAATTGATGAGTTGACAAGTATAAATGAACAATTAAATGGATGTTAACTACGAAATGAGCAAACAATAGGTTAATGAGCAAATGTACGTATACATGACCGTTTTAGCAATATAAAGAAATGATGGATACACATATTTGAAATGATTAAATGAACGTATACGTTTCAACCAAATAATAAATAACATTTGATGAATAAATGTTATTTAAAATAAGATCGTAAATAACATAATTTAAGGAGGCTCGAAATGGTTTCTGCATATATCGATATACCTACTTTATATTGCATGTTATGCAGCATTATTGTGAGACTACAAACTAGTTCACCAATATATCAATTTAATGCTTATGGATCTAGGATATCAATTTTTTAAATGATTGCGTTTGACGTTGTCATGACAATAGCAGGCCGCTGTAAAAAGGACTTGAAAGTCCTTTATTAAAGCTGATATCTCCAAATCCTTTAGGTGAAAGTTTTTTTTAAACTTGTACATGTCGTAGTTCCCTACCTGTTTTTGCAACTGAGGAAAAATTAAAAAAAAATTGTAATACGAAACCTTTAAAATAGTAAAAACAATATTTTTTCTAGATATAAATAGTTTTTCATTTCAGATTTTTCTTAAAATGGATGTACTATAAATCTAAACCTTAATTGGAACAAATTGCCAAAAAATAAAAAATCTACCATTACATTGTGTTGTTATTAATAAAAATACATTTTGTACTTGTCAGACGGGTTATAAAATTTGCGATATTGCGCGCGCGGTAAAAAAAAAACATTTCGAGCCTCCTTAGATCAAATTCAACATTTACAATTATATCTAAATTAACCTACCGTACGACCAATATAGCTATAACCACAATAGCAATCAAAACGACTCCAGCTAACGAACTTCCAATGATAATATACCGCATGTTACTACCATTAGGAGCCTTTGTAGGCGATGTTGTGTGTGGCGATTCTGCTGTACCTTCTGTTCTATGCTGGTACATAGATACTGACAATACCAACTTGCCAATATCTTTACCAATACGCCCAAGAGAACCGTTGATGATTTGTGCAAGTATGTCACCATCAATTGTATTACTATCTGATGGGAGTTTAACATAAAATGCTACAATAGCATTGTAGTCGCCTGGGATTGAGTCATATATCTGAACTGGAAATCCTGGAAGTAGCTGGACATGGTCGGAAGTGAAAACGTTGTAGCTGTTTGAACGCCTAAAATAGTTTGAGACACGTTAAATAATAGCTAAACACAATCAAGAACATCCATCTATATAAAATCTATCAACATAAATTGAAATTAAAGGAATGTCTGAAATAGCAAATAAAAGCTACGTATTGGAGAAACTCACTGTAATTGACAACTGCAAATGTTTTACCTATGATGACCTTAAATTCTACTTATATATTTTTGTTAATTTGTACTGACAATTAAGTAAGCTATGAATCGAATTCTACATGCAACAAATGCATTACCTTGTAAATTGTTGTTGTCACAAGTTGACCTTGACAGACCTTTTTTATAGTACGTTCTCGTGGTTCTTATTCAAGGGATTATATGTTAACATTTGAGTTTGTTATTTGTATATTATTCAACTTGTATGGAATAGTTTACCTTTCTCTCTGCTGTTGATGTTGACATTTGTTTCCCTTAGCACAAAAGGAAGTCACTTCACGAGCAACGCCCTTCCTAAACTTGAGGTCCATTTGTAGATCCCACTATAAACAGATATAAAAACTCAACTATTTCATGATTTTCAATTTCTCGTGTTTAGCCTCGGAAGATAACACATATCAATAACATCATTATATCATATATTGAGCATTTTTCAATCATTTCAAATGATATTTTAACAACAAAAACAATGACGATAATGATAATGATAATGTCTTTGATAAAAATGATGATGATGCTAGCAATGATATTTACCTCTGTTATGTTTAATTGACGTATTGTAACATTCACAGTGTTATACATATCCTGTTTTGAAGGAGTTGGAGCAGTTGGTGGAAGATTTGGTGATGTTGGTAGTTGTGTTGATATTTTCTCTCCTGTTGGTAGCTCTACATGTTATTAACAATAAAAAAATATTACTTTTGTTATAAGTAGAAGATTAATTAATGTTTATTAATAGTTTATCAAAATGTTTGTAGGTTGATTTTAATTTGAGTTCAACAATACATTCTAATTCATCAAGAGGCTACGTGTACTCTCCTTAAATAATACAACTTCTTACCAGGGCGCCACCAAAAAAAAAAAAAAAAAACCCATTTCGGTCAAATATCTCTACTATAGTTTTCGCACATGAAATATAGATTTATTCGATTTATGAAAATAGAAATTAAGTGATCGATTTGTTCAAGTCTGCATACAATAGTCTGTATACAACACCTACACGTGTCCTACTAATTGGGGAGATTGAAAACCACAACAATGCACTTACTACATGTACATTATATATGGTTTAGCACATAACTCTACTCAAACAAGGCTAAAGGTCAGAGCTCTAACTCAGGCCACCCTTTTTATGGAACATATGACCCCTGAGTACACTGTTCTCTAATTATTTTGTTCGTTGAATGTTTGGTGGTTGGTGCTAGAAAAGATGAATGTCAACTATTGGCTTATGGCGCCCCCTTTTCCTCAAGGGGATATCCCTAATGGATCCCTTGCCTTTCCTCTGTCCCTTGTGCATGTACCCTCACACGTGTCTCTCCTATCCCCTAGTATCTAGGGGTTCCTTAGGGGACAAGGGGCACAGGAGGTAGGATATGGGAACCAGAGGGCCAATACCGGGCATGAGTGCTAAAAAGGGGTGTTTGGTAGTGGTAATTACTGGGTTAAATCAATATTTTGTTTAGTTTCCACTCATGTTCTTGTTCTCACATTTTTAGGTTAAATTAAAAAAAACACGAAACCACCAATCCAAAGAAATGCAAAATGTATACGTAATTCCTTACCTTGACATCTGTTATCGATCCAATACAAACCATAATCACATTTACATTTGTAAGAACCAATGGTATTTTCACATCGTTGTGAGGCTGAACAGTTAAATGTCCACTCAAAACATTCGTTGATATCTTGAATAATTCAACAACAAAACATCGTCAGTAAATCGAAATAGGTAATAAGATAATTACATTATTATATCTCAATATCATATGCGAGCACAAGTGATCTACTGTTAAATCTGAGATACTCAGGCGTAGTTCAAGGGTCGCATTTCAAATCTGCAGAATCTAATTGAAATGAGTAAAATTATTTTGTTTTAGAATTCATTTGCATTAGATCATGCAACGAGATGCTACACGTTTAAACTAGGCATTAGACTCATTAGACTCACTAGACTCATGATAACTACCCCTATATTTATAATGAATACAAAACACTACATACGTTGACCTGGAATACGGATCTCTGAATCCTATAAAAATCTCAAACTTATATTACAGATAATAATTCAATATTTAGAACACGAAGCTGGACAAGAGCATCGTTAAAAAGGCTTGCCTCTAACTTAAAATTGCTTAAAGGAACTCATGACTATTGGTGATCATATTTTTTTAACGCGTATACTTCTAATGCCTGATTACACATAATAATTATACTTAGATTACGTGCCACAAGCAATTTTATATATGAATGTTTCGGTACTCACCAACACAAGTAATATTGTCATCACTGATACGAAAACCATTCATACAGATGCAGTCATAGCCTCCTTTTGTATTTTGGCAGAGCTGGTTACATCTGTTTTTCTGTGTCTTACACTCATCAACATCTGTCAGAAAAGTCAATTATTTCACATAGTTTTCGAAAAGTTGTTAATTGAATTGAATTATATACATTTTCAAATTGTAAGCAATTCGATGGATAGTTAGAGTATTTCACCAATTTCCAAACGGGTATGGAAATTGGTAGGATTTGCGAGCGGAGAGCAAGTGGTTGTTAATTATTAGGTTATTGATTTGCAGTAGGTTATTTACAACAATGGACACATGCAGTTAGTGGAGAGAGGAGCTCGGAAACTTGCTCTCTCTTAAAATTGTAATTTTCACCAAATTTCTCCAAATTTCTCTAAAATCTATTTGCACGATGGATAAAGAAAGTGTGTGTAAACTCATTGACGCCAAATTACAGCCTATACTCGATAAACTGGGAATGGTTGAAGAAATCGAGAGATCAGTTGCTTTTCTGAGCAACTCGTATGACGATCTTACGAAGAGAGTGAGACAACTTGAGATACAAGAATGTGGAGTTACATTAATAATGCCACAAACGAGCTTGACCAAGTTAAACAGGAGCTTGATGATCTTGAGCAATACATAAGGCGAGAATGCCTAGAGATACGCGGGATTCCGATGGGTAAAGATGAAGATACGAATGAAATCATCCGCAAAGTAGGTGACTTAATAGAGGTAGACATCAGCGAGAATGATATTTCAGTAAGCCACCGACTCCCAAGTCGAAAACAGCACTCGAAAACGCAACACAACCAGAACTCGAATGACCCCGCCATAATTGTCAAATTCGTTAGAAGGGACATTCGTGACGATCTTTACAAAGCAAGGACTAAGCTACGTACCAAAACAACAAGAGATCTTGGAATTACCAGGCACACAACGCAAAAGATCTTCATATCTGAAAGTTTGACGAGAAGAAACAAGGAGCTATTAAACCTTTGTTTGACTAAGAAGAGAGAGTTGAAATTTAAGTTCCTTTGGACGAAGTATGGAAGAATACTCATGAGAAAAGATGATGGAAGTCCTGTTTACTCTATCTCAACAAGGAAAGATCTGGACAAACTGCCCGTTTGAGTATGAAATCCAACAAGGAGATAAGTTATAGACACTTCTTTAATATTATATACGAACTTGAACAGTTGATATTATAACTATACACAATATTTACATCACACATCTACTTATTCAACTAACTTAAACTCCAATGACCTAGCAGGTCTTGATCCAGACATACATCTACCAGTAAATTCAAATTTTAATTACTATACTTCTGACAACTTTCGTAATAATTATCAAATCTTAAATTGTACGTCCGCCAAACACTTTTCGGTCTTACATTCCAATATAAGAAGCCTAAATGCTAATTTCGATAACTTTATTCAAATGATCTCTGAATTAAACCATAACTTCTCAATGATTGGTTTAACAGAAACTAAAATTAATTCTTCTAATGAAAACTTCGCTAATTACACAATTCCTGGATATAATTTCTTTTCGCAACCTAGTCAATCCAACGCAGGTGGCGTTGGAATTTTCATTTCTAGTAAGCTTTCTTATTTCATTAGAACTGATATTTCTAACTCACAAGTTGAATTCGAAACGTTGTGGATTGAAGTGCAATGTGATCTCTATCACAATATTGTTTGTGGTGTTGTCTATAGACACCCACATTCCAATATTTATAGCTTCATCAATTATGTCAATACTACTATTGATAAACTTGATAAAGAAAACAAATATTGTTTAATAATGGGAGATTTCAACATAGACTTGTTGAATCTTTCTAACCCGGCAACGGATGAATTCTTGAATACTCTGGAGACTCATTTCTTTAGTCCTCACATACTCCAACCTACACGGATAACTGATCATTCGTCAACACTTATTGACAATATATTCTTTAATTCGGTCACGCATAATACTATCAGCGGAAATATAATATACGATTTGACAGATCATCTACCCAATTTCCTTATTATAAACAAATTTTCAATGCTACCAAAACAATTCAAAATTACGAAAAGAGATTATTCTAAGTTTAATGAACCAGAATTCCTTGGGGATGTCCAATCATTTGACTGGACAAAAGAGCTGTCAAATTGCTCTACTCCCTCGGAAATGTTTGATGAGTTTTATACCAGTTTCAATAACATAGTTGAAAGACACGCCCCTATCAAACAATTAAGCATAAAAGAGGTAAAACAATTATCCAAACCATGGATTACCAAGGGACTTAGAACATCAATTAACGTAAAAAACAAATTGTATAAGAAATATATTAAGAACAGATCCCCATATTATCACGAAAAATTTAAGTTCTACAGGACTAAGTTGAACCATTTAATAAAAATAAGTAAGAAGAATTACTATAATAAATATTTTTCAACAAATAGAACAAATCTCAAGAAAACCTGGAAAGGGATTAAAGAAATTATTGGTTTTAAAAATGGAAATTCAAACGTTCCTTCCAAAATAATTACATCTGAAAATGTCGAATTGACAGATTGTAATTCCATTGCAAATACCTTTAATGAGTTCTTTGCAAATATCGGAGAAACTACAGCAAACGAAATACCTTCAACTCCTAGTTCTCCAATCGATTTTATGCCAACTAAAGTAGCTGATACCCTTCAGTTTACTGCAGTTACAACAGAAGAAATCAAGAAAGTAATTGACACTCTTGGTGCAAAAAAAGCTACGGGTCCTTATAGCATTCCAATATCCTTATTAAAGTCAACAAAAAACCTAATCGCAGAACCTTTAGCAATAATATGTAACGCTTCTATTTCAAATGGATCAGTCCCTGCCAACTTAAAAGTGGCAAGCGTTAAGCCAGTCTTTAAAAAGGGTTCACAGCTAGATATCAATAATTACCGTCCAATCTCATTGCTATCCATATTCGATAGAATCCTCGAAAAACTTGTTTTTAATAGACTAATACAATATTTGTGAACAAAAATAATATTTTAAATGAAAGACAGTTTGGCTTTCGAACTAAGCATTCCACTACTCAAGCCATACTGTCAATTACCGATAATATACAATGCGCCATCGAAGATGGAGCCTATTCTTGTGGCATCTTTCTTGATCTAACAAAAGCATTCGATACTGTAAACCATAATATCTTGATCCAAAAACTAGACCATTACGGTATAAGAGGGCTCGCTAATAAATGGTTCCAGTCTTACCTCCAAAATAGAAAGCAGTATGTCTCAATAGGGAATACCAAATCTGATATTTTCCATGTACGCTGTGGAGTCCCACAAGGCTCAGTTCTTGGACCATTACTTTTTTTGCTATACATCAACGATTTCCAAAACTCATCTTCAATACTTGACTTTCATCTATTTGCTGATGACTCTAATCTCTTCTATAAAAATAAGAGTTTGCAGTCGCTAGAAAATACCATCAATGACGAGCTGTCAGGCATTCATTCTTGGCTTTGTGCAAACAAATTATCTCTTAATATAGAGAAATCTAATTTTGTCATCTTCCATCCTCCTCAGAAGAAAATAAATTATAACCTTAATATAAAAATAGATTCTAAAACCATTAAGCACGAAACTCAAATTAAGTATCTCGGGATTATGCTGGATAGTAACCTAAATTGGAAGTCACATGTTTCTTTCATAACAGGTAAAATTAAACGTGGCATTGGGATCATGTCAAAAGCCAGACATTATGTAAATTTAGATATTCTTTCCAGCCTATACCATTGTTTCATCTATCCATACCTTACCTATGGTATTGTTGCATGGGGTCACACCTATCAATCCACAACAAACCCCCTCTTGATTCTACAGAAAAAAGCTTTGCGATTAATGACATTTAGTAGCTATCAAGCTCATACTAATCCCATTTTCCTTACATTGAAAATTTTGAAATTTCCGGATCTTGTTTTTCTGTACACTGCTCTATTCATGTATGACTACAATTCAAACAACTTGCCCATTTCCTTCAAATCGTATTTTACCAACGTAAATCAAAAACATAATTACAACACACGATTGGCCTCAAAATGCAGCTACGCCCTGCCTAAAGTCCGAACCAACTACGGTAAATACAATATAAAATTTTCCGGTGTCAAAGTTTGGAACTCCATCAGTGACTCGACTAAAAAACTCAGTAAAACTAAATTTAAAGACACTTTATTTGACGATATCCTCTCTTCCTATGCACTCATCCTCTTTCACTAGCATCCTCTCGTAATCCACTTTTTTTCTATCGTAAATATAACTATATACAATGCAAATATGTAACTATTTAATTTTTTTTTTGTAAACTTCTACCTTTTCTATTATATTGATATATGTAACAAGTGATTATGATCGGCTACCTATCTTAGGCTAACCAATATGGTTATTATAGGTAGCATGTACCTTTATTCATGTAAACATTTTTATTTTTGACATTTATATTAACAAATGTATATGCAAGGTACTAAATAAACAGATATTGTATTGTATTGTATTGTAGATCATTTTTTTATAATCGGGATTTAAAAGAGCGGAATATGATGACATTATTAACATTTTAAATTAAATTATTATCTATTATATATATAGTATATTTTGATGTTCTCTGGCTTAGAGTTTTGTTTAAGTTGAGCTTTCGACCTTTAACACTAAGGTCTTTAACAGTAGTGAAGAACAAACATCAATTTTGAATTGTAAATGAGATGGATGTAAATTATTCTTTGTTAATCAGATTAAGGACAATATGTTAATCTGATTAACAAAGAATAATTTACATCCATCTCATTTACAATTCAAAATTTATGTTTGTTCTTCACTACTGTTAAAGACCTTAGTGCTAAAGCTCAACTTAAACAAATAAAAGCCAGAGAACATCAAAATCTACTCTGTACAATCCTGGTTTCACCTCCATATTTAAATATTATATATATATTGATTAGATACATGTTCAATAAAATGTGCAAGTGAAATATATTAAGTGTGTAGTATGCAGCTACAGCAAAACGCAATCGACTTCAACAGATTTCATATTACCTATACATGTCTTGTTGTCCGTCTTCAGTGCATATCCCATGTTACAGGCACAAGTAACTACACCATTTGACTCATAGCAAATATCCTGGCATTGGTGGTTGCCATTTTTACATGGTGATTTAGCTAAAACAATAATCCCATGAAAATGTTATTTGTCTTTGAATAAACATGAAATTATCTCATTATCTAAGTGACAGTATTTTACTTTTACCAACACGTCTAAATCAAATTCTAAATCATAATATATGAAGAGTAATACTTCCTAGCGAGCATATGATATTTTGAAGACTAGATGTTCTAACTAAAGAATATCAGTTGTTAATTAATATTCATACAGTTGCTAAGTGTCATACAACTACTATATCTGATTAAGGTTTTTTTTTATCTAAAGTATTGTAAAGAAACATAAAGGCTTTGAAATTAAACCTAACAAACAAACCTAACCACTACACATTTACTTACGTATGCATTTTTTGGCGTCAGCTGGATCAACTTTAAAGTATTTATTACAGCTGCATCGATAGCTTCCAACTGTGTTTTCACATTTTTGCATACAATCACTTGCCGGTTCGCATTCGTTGACATCTGAATAAGAAAAAAAAAATGACATAAGCAAGGTCTTGTAAAACACTATTAGTTTAGCATGTGTTTGTTTCAATAAGGAGAAGTTAGGCATATATGGTATTGTATTGCGACCTTCAGCGCCATGGATGAAGGTACCATGCACAGATACAAGACCTGCAGAAAGAAAGAAACGTGCTAAGGACTGAAGCACATAAACCCGATGCTGATGATTCTTCCTGGACTGCCTTTCGCTTAATAAGAAACAAGCTAAAATACGCAATAAGATCTGCTCGAAAGTCTTTCATCGAAAATGCTCTTTCCTCCAATAAACCACGTGAGGTCTGGCGCGTGATCTGAGGCCTAGCCCTAGGCCTCTTCGTATAGACCCAGAAGAATTGAATACACACTTTACCACCACCGCGGAGAGAATAATTGGATCCCCGCCAGTATCCTCGGATGATCTCACGAATATCATCACTAATCTGCCTTACGTTAAGACCAATCCGTTCAGCCTGAGACCGGTCATCCATGGGGAAGTCCTCAAATGTATAAAATCCTTAAGATCTGATTGCTCTACAGGAACTGACAACATACCAGCTAGATTTGTCAAGTTAGTCGCTGAGCACCTAGCCGATCCACTCACCTACATTATCAATAACTGCATCAGGAACTCATATTTCCCAAGCTCGTGGAAAACAGCAAGAGTATCTCCCATTCCTAAGGTGGACACACCAGTCTCATGCGACCAGTTTCGTCCTATATCAATACTTCCTGTTTTATCGAAAGTCTTCGAAAAGCTCGTGGCTGCTCAGATCTCAGATTTTGCTGAGAAAGCATCACTACTGCATGATCGTGTCTCTAGTTTTCGTAAAGGACACTCGACAACAACTGCTCTACTAGGTATAAGAGACGATATTCGCCGAGCAATGAAAAAAGGTGAAGTCAGTCTTATGGTGCTCGCAGATTTCAGCAAAGCCTGACACTTTGTGCTTTAAAACGACTATCCTAAAATTCCACAAGCTAGGCTTTTCAAAATCCTTTCTAATTTGGCTTCTGAGCTAAATATCAGATCGAAGTCAATTTGTGCAAATAGACGACAAGTCATCATCCTGTATTGGGTCCACTGCTCTTTAACCTCTACGTCGCAGACCTAAGTGATAGCTTACCTTCAACAACCAAGTGTGCACAGTACGCCGATGACACCACTTTATACAGCCATTGCACAGTTCGAGACCTGGCCTCCAATGAAACAGAGATGAACGAGACTCTCCACGAGCTCTGTAACTGTACTGGTCGCAGAAATCCAAATTGGCCCTGAATCCCACCAAGACCAAGTGTATGCTTCTCTCCACTAGCCAGATGTCCTCCTACCACTACCTCTCATCGCGTACCTTGCAGTTATCTGCGGAAGGCAAAAACTTGGAACGCGTGAAGTCCACCAAGCTTCTTGGCGTTCACCTGAACGAGAACTTGAGATGGGATGATCACGTTAAGCATCTGGCATCCTCCTGTTATGCGACCTTAGCTTGTCTGAGAAAGATCAAAAACTTTACGCCTTACAGACTGAGAAAGCAGCTAGCCGAGAGTCTCATTCTCTCCCGTTTGGATTTCGGTGATGTAGTTGTCTATCCACTAACAGAGTGCCTTTTAAAGCGGTTACAGCGAATACAATACTCTGCGGCCAGCTTTGTTACTGGCCGATATTCTAATAGCATAGACACCATTTTAAAACTTGGCTGGCTCCCATTGCGGGAGCGCAGAGACTGGCACCTGCTAAAGACCGTCCACAAAGCCCTCAACAGTAGCACTTGGCCTCAGTCTATTCAGTTAGAACGTGTCCAACACTCAAGAACCTTACGCTCTAGCAGCACACTTAACTTAGTCATCCCACTTATTCCCAATACATTTCAAGACTGTGCTGCAACATTATTTAATTCACTTTCAGCCAATATTAAATCGTGTTCTGAATCAAGAACTTTTTCAAGATAAACGTTTAACATCCTTAAGGATCGTTGTCTAAACAAAAACCATAATTAACTTTCTTTGTAGATTTCATTTCGTATTTTCTATCCATTAGTATTTTCGTTTCGTTTTGATATATTAATATACATATATGTTAATAATTATTTTTAGCTGTACATATGTAGTTTCCAAGATATTTTATGTAGAGTAGATATATATATATAGTTCATATCAGGTGAAGAGCCATTTTAGTGGAAATCTTGATATTAAACCGTTATTATTATTATTATTATTATTATTATTATTATTATTATTATTATTATTATTATTATTATTATTATTATTATTATTATTATTATTCTAAACAAATTGCCAAATTCTTTGGGACAGTTTTTCTTTTTAAAAGACCAGACTTCAATACAACCTTTGGTTTTCAAAAAGAAAGCATACTTTTATCTATCAGCCTCATCCAAATGAATTTTTATTTGCCTTAACAATAATATACAATTAACCAAAACTTAAACTTCCACGTTGAAAAAAGGGAAAGAGGGAAACAGACTGGTGTTTACTTCTCAAACTGGAATAAAATAACATGAAATAGATTAAATGGAATCAAAACAATTATATGGAAATGGTTTCCATATGACCCGGAATATCTAATTCAAACCTACCTTGACATGTACGACCATCTATGTTCAACGAGTAACCCTTTTTACAGCTACAGACGTACGATCCAGGAGTATTGTAGCAGGTTTGAGAACAGCCATTTGATCCAAAGCATTCATCAATATCTAGAAAATCGTGTAAATTACAAATTGTCAATGAATAATGCTTAATTTTTTTAAACAAATGAAAGAAAGTCTTTATATTTATCAAAAAAATGTCAATAATAAGGATTTAGGATATTAAGGCCAGTACGTTGTGCAAATACCTTGGCATGAGTCACCCTTTCCTGTAAATCCAGATGGACAAGGTCCACACTCGTACCCAGTTTCATTGGCAGGGGCAGACAAATCCTTACATTTAACTCCAGGATAACACGGATTTAAATCTATTTTGCAAGCATCTATGTCAACTTCACAATGTTTCCCAGTATAGCCACTGCTACATTCGCAGGGAAGGATAGTGAATCGATCATCGTCTTGGTTTTGAAAGTTGCCCTCAGATTCGGTGCAACTGCCGCCATTTTCACATGCACAAAGTTTGAGAAATAATCTTAACATTGCTGTGGCGCCTTTGCTGTCGGTAGCAATAAATTGGATACCAATCTGTTTGGAAAATATTTTTTAGATTATCTCAAACTATTATATTTTATTATATTTTATGCGGTTTCATGGCCAATCTTTCGGCAAAGAACCAACGAGCAAAGAAATATCAAGCTAGCAACCAAACAAGCAAATATTTTTCAAAAAACCAGCTTATAAAAACTCATGAAAATTAATGAACATGCGACCCAATGATATCAAGTAATAAGTAATACATCGTCACTTTTAAAGCATGGATCGGATTTCATTTTGGTCCTAGTGGGTTTTTTTGGTATTGGGATGTTGGGATAACGAAATCATTATCTGGGTATAGAATAGCACGTATATACATTCTGTAAGCCATCGCACAGAATGCCCGGACACATCCGGGTCTTTTCTGCTGTTTGAGCGCGAAGTTCAATCAGGCGAAGCGTATTTAATGAGGTAATTTACAAAGAAAACAGGCCAAAATTGCTCAACTTCGTGTAATAAAATACATTTTAAAAGTTTTTAAAAGGTGATCTCAGTTATTTAGGGGGTGCAAATCAAAGATGAAATGTTGACTAAACGTTTGCACTATCAAATGTTTAATAATGTCAATAACTAAACTTCTCTTTTTTGAGCTCAAATTTGTCAAAAATCGGCATTTTTTGTGGGGAGCCAATATTCCAACTGTAATTTGTGAGTTTTAATAACAGGTTAAACTTAGGTAGGGGGTGCAAAATTAACATCGTAATCCAAGCAACATTTTGCACCCTTTACTTCTACAAAAACCTTTTTTATAAGCTTCTCTTTTTTAAGCTGAATATTTGAGCTCATTATCTAAGGCTCTTGCGACTGACTTTCAAATCCCAATGTACCACTTTAAGTTATGCGGTGTAATAAGTTAAGCTGCAATTTTTAATAACTCTAATTAAGTAATCCTACTCCCTTTGTTCTCGGTAATAAATCGGCTTAAGTCGGACAAGTGAAATGATTATTTTGTAAACCGTTCAGAACTTCATCTAATCAGTCGTTTAAACAACCAATCAGAACTATCAATGTCGATAATTTATTCGAATTATGTCTATTTTAAATAATTTACGGGCCGTAAGTAAATGTCCAAAAAGACAATAGGATTCTGTGCGATGTTTGGGTTTTCATATAAATATTTTTTTTTTATATAAAGGTCTCACTCATTAGAAATTCACTTGATAAAGACCCACAGCTTACAACACCCATACACGTGATAAAGTACTAATACAGAATACAGATAATGAATGAGGGGATTGGCTATCATGTTCGGATTATTTTTTTTTATAATTTTTTTTTTTAAGACAAACTCGGCTTTAAATCCAATCTTTTTAAACCAGGGTTTTTATCTGACTCCCTTTCTTGTCAAGTAATAACAATATTGAATGGAGATGTTGTTACATACCGTCCGGTGCTAGGAGCATTTTAGTATTTATCTAGCAAAGCTTGTTCTTTTAAGGCAACAACAACAAAACAACAAAACAGATTCATGGCGTTCAATCGTTGATCATGAATAGCCAGCGCTGATAATGAAAACCGACGCTATAATTGTTACTCTTTTTTTTTTATATCCTGATATAACACTCACGCCGCTCCATATTCGGGAACCCAGGGGTAATCTTCTGTCGCTCGTTTTTTGCTCAAAAATAAATACCCCTGGGAATGTAGTCTGTTGGAGCGTGTTCCAGAAGTCAAAATTGAGCTTTTTCCTGATTGGTCGACCTTATTAGGTCGGCCAATGAAAATCAAGATAACCATTCAAAGAAAGCAGTAACAAGTTCCAATAGACTATGTTCCCAGGTTTATTCATTCTGGGAGCGAGAAACGAGCGACAGAAGATTACCCCTGGGTTCCCGAGGATGACGCAGTTCATTCATGGGCGCGAGTTAATCGTACATGACACCTCAACAATAAACCAAGCATAAATAATTAGTACTTACTTTTTCCTTAGTCACATACCAGGATACCGAAACAGTAGAACCGTTTGTCCACATTACTGCTCCTTTAGGTAATCCAGAGACATAAAATCTGATAGAATCTCCTTCAGCGTCTTCAGCTGTTATGTTCAGATACTTTGTAGTGTTTACCATAAGCATCACATAAACGTCTGTACTGTTTGAAAACTTTGGTGGTGAATTTTCTGATAAAATGAAGAATATCTTTGAACTGTATTCTAAGCATATGGATTCATAGTAGGTTTAATTTTTATTTCCAAACATTCCGTAGAATATTATTTCATATATACATAAATGTTCTGTAAAACAAAGTTTTGATAAAAGTGATGACCTGCATTGTAACAAGAGATATTAATAATTTCGATCATTTACAAGATCGATCATCAATAGAAAATAGGGCAAATCTTTGTTACGTATACAGTGGGAAAAGAAAAACGTCTCATCCAGAAATATTTCGGGAACGTTTAAATATAACCAAGATAAATTTGGCAGATCTTAACCAAAATAAAAAATAGACAGTCTATAACTGCATGTGGCTAGGGCTGTTCACAAGTTGCTAGGCAACTTTTGGGCAACATTTCCGAATTTGAGAAATTTTTCCAATTTCGAGTAACTTAGAGCATTTTTTTAAATGAATTCAAACCAATTAATAGGCTCATTTAGAACAAAGCATGACTCAAATGACTCTAATGACTCAAATACTGTTTGACAATTGGCTTTACAGTATTTGAATATACACTTTGTGAAGCAGTGATCTTGCTGTGTTAATTTGTAAATACAATCCAGGTGGTCAGCGTCTGTAATCATCTGTTATCAAACATCTTAGTTTATATCTGATTAACTGTGCATTAATGTGACGTTTTATATTTATATAGTCATTTTTCTGAAGCTCATCGAAAATGCGAGAAAAACTTTTTTGAAACAAAATATTTCTGCCATCTGTGTTTTATGTTGCCATAGCGATCCCAATTGAATTGAAATTGGCATAAATTACAAATTCCATTTTTGCTATGTATCTGGTGCAAAAGACATTGATTAACCAGGGAAAATAGACCATCTCGCTAAATGAAAATGGGAAGTGTGGTCAATAAAAAAACTACTGGGTAATAACTTAATTGGAACAAATTGCAAAACAAAATCGACCATTCCAGTGTGTTGTTATTAATAAAAATACATTTCTTACGCGTATTTTTCTGGATAAACTAAATTATTATTGGACTTAAAGTAGCACTTGGACGAAAACGCCCGGATTTTGAAAAGTCCCAATAAACGAATTTGTCTAGGTTAATATTACTCTAATGTGATTGCTTAAGAATTATGTATAAAAAAATAGCTTAAAATTCACCTATTGCGGAGAAATAAGGCTTTGAAAACACGCCACTCAAACTCACGATCAAATGAAATCTGACCTGCGGTAATTGCGTGACGCGTGACTTATGACGTCAAGTACTCCACGACTGATCTTCAAATCCTGTGATTGTCTTGAAATAGAGAAAAAAAGTTCACCAAATCTTCTGACATTTCATAAACGTTCTTGATTATAATAATTCCGGCGCATATCCTTTGAAGCCACGAGTGTTGTTGTGAAACCATGGAGTAAATGACGTCATTCGTCACTCGACCCCATTCCTCTTGGTGTAATATTACTGATTACAAAAATACAATAGCAAATCGCGATTTTATCGGTCTTCGCGTACGAATTTCTACAAAAATACTTTAGCAAACCATTTTTGGGTTATTATTTAGTCTTAAACAAGCAAAACAATTCGTTTATTGGGACTTTTCAAAATCCGGGCGTTTTCGTCCAAGTGCTCCTTTAAATAGTAAACAAACAACGGAGGCATGAAAATTAGTTTAATATTTGTTTTCATATTGTCTCGCGATAGTAGTCACCATATCCCGCGTGGTCAAACCACCATTTTGAGAAACCTTAAGGCGATTTCTAGATTTTTGAGCAACGTTTATGCAACTTCTTTTAGCAACTTTTGGGTAAATTATGAGCACCTTTTTGAGCTACGTGTGGACAGCCCTACATCTGGCTACTGTAAATAATAACAACTAAGGTCTAAAAAAAGCCAAACGACTCATATTTGGAACATTAAACTATTTCAAAACCAATCCAAACCTTCACATCTATAAGAAAAGATCATAAGCGTTTTCTGGGCTTCCTATGGGATATCTCGCTTTTATGGTTATTTGTATTATTATAAAAAAAAAAAACAATATATAAATATAATTCGACGGTTACCGTTATCGTTGATCTTTCTTTTGAAACATTTTTGTACGAGATGTGGCGTGTTCTGTTATTTTAGTTGTCTTTTTCCAGCTCCGATGTATAAAATCCCAGCGATAATATAGTGTATCACAGGGGACATGTCTATTGGTTTGGTAAAATCATCAGTTGTGAAGTCTTAAAGGTTTTAAATATCGACGAGTTAAAGACTACCTGGGCTGCCTGTGTTTCTATTCTTACACTCACTCACCCAACCCGATAGTATAGTGGTTAGTTTTACTTAAATGACGTCAATATTAACGATGCCCCTTTTTTTTCCTACTCAAAACACATATAAATATTTTACTGAGCAATGTTTGCCAGCTACGGACTGTGTTGTCTGGAAATCAAAAACTTTGACGAGAATTATGTTTGCTTTCAGGGTAGCAGTTGTTTTTACGTCAACGTCAAGAAATGTAATTATAATTTAATCTTATTGGAGACGCTGAATGTTTTTATTGATCAATAGTAGAAAATATCAACTACTTCAATCAGCTAAGCCAAACTTGTTGCGGTTATATAGGATTGGTTATGATTGGTTAACGAATAATAAGCATTCCTGAAATATTATTTTCAATTTTATAATTAGCAATTTAAGTCTCTATAAATTAGAGTCAAACAATTAAATGTGTTTATTTTTTTTTTCTTACTATGCAAGGACTTTTACATCCGTTCAATGAGTATTACAATAATACTTACTGAGTATTATAGAGTCGTTAACCATCTGTGATCCCACTACTTTAGTATTCAATCCAACAGATATATCGTTTGTAGAAGCAATATCAAAAAGACAATTGATATCATCACCACAATCCTCACGTGCCTGCTTCTCAAGTGTTTTGTTGGCAAACTTCAGTTCATCAACAAACATTGGTATAAAAGATGTGTTGGAAAATGTGGAAACGTTCTCGTTGATATTGTATGTAAACAATGTGTTTTCCTCGTTGACTTGCCCTATGAAAAACATGCATCAAAAAAGGTTTACCGTGTAAATTAAACACTTATTAAGGTGATGTTACTCGCATCGATTGTCAGAGACGATCTTTTGCGACTCGTGTTGATCGCGCTGATAGGGAGGTTGGGACGATGTTGCCATTACACAAATCGTGAAAAATTGTCCTGTGTAACATGTTGAATTCGTAAGAATATTGCGCATAAAAAAAGCTCGTGTAACATTTATTAGAAATTATAAACCCGTATCACGAAAAAATATCGCTGAAAATAGCCGCGTGTAACACCGGCTTTATTTAAACACAACGCTTAGCAATTAATGAATAATGCATATACAAGTCATATTGGTAAACACTTAAAAAGCAGTTATAATCTTTCCATCAGTACTTTTCCCATTCCGCTTCTCTCCCTGGCTTTTAAAATGGTTGGATGCCCGTGTTAGGAATATGTTCAAATACTTACACTCCTGCCCAAACTCAAAGTGAATTAATCTGCTGGATGCGTTGGCTGGCACCACAGACCCACTGGGTGTTGTCAAGTCATCAAGCTTGTTACCATTCCATGTTCCAAGTAAACCCTTTGTTTGATTTCTAAAAGATTTTGGCAAAGCAACGAGAACGGAAAGCGCTCCTTTTGATTCTGTCAATGTTACGGAAATTCCCGATGGATATGTTGCTCTGAATTCTTTTTCTCTAGGTCGAGCTACTGCTACGGAACCATTCAGTATCTTAGTTTCGTTCCTTAGACTGTAGAAATCTAGTGTTCTTCCATCAACTAATAGGGAAATATTGCCTTCAAGAAACAATGTATTTTAGATTTCAAAATCCTTTGTTAATCCCTTTCACAATTTTATCCGAATACTGTTGTTTTAGGAAATCAAATCAAATCAAATCAAATCAAATCAAATCAAATCAAATCAAATCAAATCAAATCAAATCAAATCAAATCAAATCAAATCAAATCAAATCAAATCAAATCAAATCAAATCAAATCAAATCAAATCAAATCAAATCAAATCAAATCAAATCAAATCAAATCAAATCAAATCAAATCAAATCAAATCAAATCAAATCAAATCAAATCAAATCAAATCAAATCAAATCAAATCAAATCAAATCAAATCAAATCAAATCAAATGATTTGAGTCGCGAGATATCCTTTCGCTGTGCCTCAAATATACAATAATAATAACTTTGTTTTACGTAGATAGTTGCGTAAAACTGTTTTCTAGTCCGTGGCCGAGTTTTAGCTCAATTAGAGCGATTTTGACTAAAATACCGCAGAAAGACACTCTAATTGAGCTAAAACTCGGCCACAGACTAGAAAACAGTTATACGCAACTATCTACGTAAAAACAAAGTTATTATTATTGTATATTTGAGGCACAGCGAAAGGATATCTCGCAACTCCATACATTTACTGTAAAAGATCACAAGTGATGAGCTTGGGCTCTCTGTGGTAAAAGCATGACCTGAGGGGGATTAGTGATTGCATTTCCCCGAAAGCTCAGGGAAGTTTACTAAAACTTTCCTAAGCGGAGGTATATTTTATAAATAATCACCAAAAAAGGCGCATGATATTGGATTGTAATATTATGATTACCAAGAAATATAGAGCCACTGTTAGGAAATATATGTTAGTTTTCATAGAAGCATAAATTATAAACAATTACAAAGCTATTGATTTTCGGCATACTTTAAGGAATATTTGTCTTTGTTATAGGAAACAATACCTAATTATACCACCATAAATAATCACCATGCATAAACACCCATGACATACTAGTTACTTAATGAATTTCCAACTGGGTTTAAGCGATTCAGGAATGATTTGTTGATTGTTATAATGAGGGACCATTGCTCATGATTAAATTCATGAGGGATATTTATATTAGACTAATCTTCCCTTTTGAATATAATCATGAGGGATATTCAAATTTAGACTAAATATCATTCATGACTATTCATCTTGAGGTATGTAAGACATTAAACATCCCTGTGGAATTAATACCGAGATGATAATGATATTATCTTAAATGATGCATAAAGTAGGTCGTGATAAATGTAATTTATTCGTAAACATACCGTTTTTTGCCAAATTAAGTTGCACACTGCTACTGTTACCCTCCTTCATCACAGCTGCACAGAAAACCGTCGCTGTCCCATCACCCTTAGCGAGCCTTGTCCTTGATTGAAGCTGGAAGAGGCCATTTCTTGCATCCAGCATGATGTATTCACCAAGACCGTTGAATGTGTAGTTTGTGCCATCAAGAGTAACAAAGTGTGGATCCCCCCACATCCAACCTAGCAAAACATAAGGGAGATATCACATATATACAAGTTGAGGTCAGTGCTAGTCAATATATTGAGTACAGTTTACGTGCTTAATGATGCAACATTCATGTTTACTTTTTTAAGAAGATCTGGGTTCATTGGCCATAAAGTCTCATACTAAGTGCAATGTTTTACTAAACAATTTGAGTTGTATCTGGTCAACAGTTTTTGTAGTGTATTACTACGCATGACTAAATTACAAAATATCAACTTGTGTAACTTTTTTCACGAAATTACCGTTCTATTGAGCTAAACATTTGGAAATGATATCTATAGTTATTTAGCACTTTGTTATTGTACTGTTTGTTAACTAATGCCAGAGTGAGCTAGTGTGTATAAAATATACGAGGTTAAATAAATATGTTGCATGTCTCTATTAATGTACGATTTAATGTTTTATAATTCAGATAATTTAATCGTTTTGGAAAAGCAACAATACTCACTCCATTCCGGTGGTTCATATCTACTGCAGTCATCAGATGGTCGTCTTTGATAAAAGAGATGGCAAAGCTTGGAATAATCGCAACAATACGTATAGCCTTTTAAATCGTGCCCCACGTGCTTACCATCTGGATGTCCTTTAATATATCTATGTGCAAAGCCACCTCCAGGATGACCTACAACTATCGCTCCCCATTGGCGATATTCGTGAGTATAACAACACTTCTGTTCCCACCCGTCGATAGACGGGAATGTAGAAATAGCACAAGGCTTTGGGTCAGACCTCCAGATATGTCGACTAGAATGCTTCTTTTTAAATCTCTCGTCAAACCAAGCTTGTCTGGACGTGCAAGGACATGGTTCAAGATATTCCAAGAAAGGACGTGGGTCTGGTTGTTCTTTGAACCATTTGATACAATGGTCAATTTTCCAGTACATGTACAATTGGAACAGCCATCTGCTTGGAAAACCATGAGGTTTTTCCACATTTCCACTCCTTTTTATTGAAATACTTAGGCCATTTTCTTCGTCTATGTCACCAATATTTACCGTTCCAGATCTATATCGATAGTAGTAAATAGGTATTATAGTGTGTAAATAGTGTATCAGTGAAACATTAGTTATGTCTAAAAAATATGTATATTATATCTAAAAACGTTATGTTTACATGTTGTGCTAAAAAAAACTAAAACAAGATACTAACTTTTCTACGTTATAAAACTCTTTTTTCCCACATCCAGCCTGCCATCCGACAACAGGAAGACCTTCTGCATCAGTTTGATGTATCCAGTTGGATCTATAAATTATAAAAGCACGAGTAATTTAACAACAATTTCGTAGACTGAGTAAAATTAAACAGTTGGTTGTGTAAAAAAAAAATTCCCACGCTCTCTTTACAGTGATATTCGTTGTATCGTGACCTGCTGTTTGAGAACTCCAAATCCTCGAATAAATATACAAAACATTTGAAATCCCTAGCAATAATCACCCTTTGGTTATCAAACGAACGTTGGTCTACTTTGACCAAAGGTCGGTAGCTAAGCTTGTTTATCTCTTAAGGCTAAGTACCTAGCTAGATTCGCCCTTCGTAAAAGTAGATAAATAATCTACTTTAAAACAGCAGGTCGCGGGGAGTATCTAATTGTCGCGTGTCGCGGGTCGCGGGTAGAAGTTGCGGGTAAAAGTCGCGGGTATGAAAAAAGTCGCGGGTAAAATTCGCGGGTATGAAAAAAGTCGCGGGTAAAAGTCGCGGGTATGAAAAAGTCGCGGGTAAAAAAAGTATTATTTTTTCATTTTTATGCACTTGTTTTTATTATTATTATCATGAAAATCCATAAATGAATATTAACATCCATTATAAATCATATAAAATATTAACATAGCAAAAGATATGCATTTACAATGCCATATCTTGTTATTATTGTAGCATTGACACTAGAATCGTGAGTCGTGAACCGTGAAATAACTCAGTAATATCTAATATGCAAAGCCTTACAGATTTTTTTCACCAAGAGTTACTCTAACTTAATATTTGTAAAATCAAAATAACATTAACGTTAACGTATGCAACCAAAAGCCTAGATAAAGTTAAGACCATGAGATTGGTAACCCTGCAATTCTTAAATTGTTTGCCTCGATATCGCTTATACACGACTTTGCTGTTATTTTGCTAGGGGGCCTAAGATTTGTCCAGCTTGGAGTGTTCTTTACGCAGTTTGAGCTTGGACAAAAATAGAACATTGTTTGTGTGACAAATAGAAATCAACTTCTCTGGTACGTGAGTATCAAGACGAAAAAAGGGAGTGACCCCCCGCTGTAGAGCGTGCAGAAAGGAGCTAAAGGTGGGGTACATAACTGCGTCGGTAGAAGGCCTTTATGTTCCTTATGAACAACATTTTGTCACTCAAACAATGTTCTATTTTTGTCCAAGCTCAAACCGCGTAAAGAACACTCCAAGCTGTACAAATCTTAGGCCCCCTAGCAAAATAACAGCAAAGTCGTGTATAAGCGATATCGAGGCAAACAATTTAAGAATTGCAGGGTTGCCAATCTCATTGTCTTAACTTTATCTAGGCTTTTGGTTGCATATGTTACAGCCAAACCTACAGAAGCGTTCCTATCGAGGTTGGAAGGCTCGATCTATTCTTCCAAACTTGATTTGAAATTTGTTTTGAAATTTGCATAAATGAATCGAGCCTTGTAAGTTTTAAAAACCGCCTCAAATCAAAACCTTACTTTCAATGTTTTTTTGGACAACAGAAACTTGATAAACGATCTAAACCTAGTCTTCTTACAGAAATATTGTTATAAATACTTACTAAAGTATTCTATTACAATAGCGCTAGCATTATCAGTTATTAACCACAGATTGGAAGAATAAATCGAGCCTTTCAACCTCGATAGGAACGCTTCTGTAGGTTTGGCTGTAACGTTAATGTCATTTTGATTTTACAAATATTTTAAGTTAGAGTAACTCTTGGTGAAAAAAATCAGTAAGGCTTTGCCGTATTAGATATTAGTTATTTACACGGTTCACGCCTCACGATTCTAGTGTCAATGCTACAATAATAACAAGATATGGCATTGTAAATGTAGATCTTTTGCTATGTGGCATGTTAATATTTTATTTGATCTAAATAATTTTGTACAAGAATTGCATGTTTTCATTAACAAAGTAAGTTTTAATGGATGTTAATATTCTTTTATGGATTTTCATGATAATAATAATAAAAACAAGTGCATAAAAATGAAAAAATAATACTTTTTTTACCCGCGACTTTTTTCATACCCGCGACTTTTACCCGCGGCAATTACCCGCGACCCGCGACAATTAGATACTCCCCAGGTCGCGATACAACGAATATCGCTGTAACCATAGAAAGATTTCACATAACCATGATAAGCATGCTAATGAGTTCTATATTATGTGAAATCGTTCCGATGTGATACGCCAATTTCATGAAAGGAGAGACATAAAGATAATACCGTGTGCTAAAAGACTACTTATTGAGTCGTATATTTCACACCTGTTTAATTTTTGGAGAGTTTTATATACAAACATGTATCATTTGTAAATTATTCGTATGTATTTTTTTTTAAATTTGGTGTACTACAGCTATAATTAACCAGGAATTAGAAGTTAGAAGACCCTTAAGATATATCGTTTTTGCGAGGTATTGTGAGCACAATTATCAGAATGTCTTTATCACTCACTTTGTAGTTGGTGCTGACCATTGAATTCCATTCTTAGGATAGTTGTACATAGCAAAAGACACACTACCGTCAGATATAAGAACAGCTTGGAAAGTGTTTGTCTAAAAGAAGGAGAGCAAAAACAATTAAAGGGTAAGAATATGTGCCTGCATCTCAAATACTAGCATCTTTAGACTTTCTGTTGTAGGTCTATCTGTCTTTGCACACAAAAATCAACTTCCACCACAAAGAGCTCTTAACCATACGGACCCTTTCTCTTTAATTCTGGGAGCACTTAAGAGTCAATGTCTGTAATGGTCGAGAATCGCCGGACAGCAGTGAAAAAATGAAATTGCTCATATTATGCCTAAATAACTTTTGTGGTAAGACATTTTCAGAAATCCAACTCTTAGTCCTGGGCGCCTTTTATTTTTCGAGAAATCGCTGAAAGTTGATTTTGGGGTCCTGACGGGCTTGGGCACCCTGTGTTGAAAAGGAAAATGTAAGGTTTTCTCGGCGCTCGTACGGCTTTGCGTTTGATTTTATCTCAACTATTCTTTTTATTTAGCAAAGATACATTATTCCTTATCAATTTAATGTAAAAATTGTTTTGATAATGCACGTTTTGAATAAATTACGGAATTTTCAATTGACACTACTTTGACGTCTGCAATACTTCGCTATTTTTGCTTATTTTCAATGTGCCTAAATCGGTCGTGGTACATGCACCAGAACTAAAAAAATACCACTGTGCTATAGCCTAACCCTTCTAGAATAACATATCAAAAAGGTATTGGCGGCACGCTAAACCTCGTTTCCTGAGAGAACCAAATGTGTTGGCCTTTTTCACTCAAGTAAGCGTTAGACTTACACAAAGCACAGTGTATATGTCAACAACTTTTACTTTCGCTTTTTTTTTTTAGCTAAAATCAACTTAAAACAAGCACATTTCTCATGATATGAGTTTAGAATGGTATTTTATAGCTTTTTGACCTGGATTATTGCACAAATCTATCATCGGTTGAGATTATGTGGTCACGCAAAGACGATTTACAGCAGACTATATTTAGACTGTCTAGGCCATCGTGACAAAGCGTGTTTTTTGTTGTTTCCAAAGAAATAAACTACAAAAACGTTTCCATTTAAAGAATGCATATCAATATAACAAATATAACAACTACATTTCCCATACTTTGCGTTAGAATGACATTTTGTATATGTTTGACCTCAATTAGTATGACAATTATTTCGTTATTCTGTCAGTTAAACTTCGGTCTTCTTCGCAGACGTAGTCAATTTTACCAAACGTTTACATTGCTTTTAAAACCATCACAGAACCATAACGTTCAACTGTTTGTATTTAATGATATTAATATATGTAATGTACATAAATCAATATTTACATATTTAAAGTTTATAAATGCAACTGGTTACGTACTTTATGACATGTGTAGAAAATATTAGATATTTCAGCGTGTATTGAATTGCGTTGACTGTCTCTGGTACACAGATAAAAAGGTAACAACATATTTAAGTGATAAAAATACCAACTAAAGGTTTATAACTATTTACAACTAGCTGGCAAAAACCAACCTCTATCGGAAATACATATGAAAACGAGTGTACGTACGTACCGCGTAGTGCCCGGATTGCGTGACTATATCTTATTGATATCGTAACACGTTTAACCCAATATCTAGGTTAAAGACATCACTTAACGGAACATAAACAAATTCGGGATATATACAACTATTTACAACTAGCTGTTTACAAAATACTAGCCTCCTCCGCAGGCATCTTTTAGGCAGAAGAAACGAAGAAAAAGAAAAAACACGACGCGGGCTTCCTGTGGCATATGGCAAAAAATGACTAGGCTTCGTCGTCCTCGAATTTTCAACATAGGAACCCTAAACTCACTCTCGGACTCAGGAGTTGCCTGCGGAGAAGGCTAGCAAAAACCAACCTCTATTGAAAATACATATGAAAAATAGTGCACGTAGTGATTGCGTGACTATATCTTATTGATATCGTAACACGCGTAACCCAACATCTAGGTTAAATACATCACTTAACGGAACATATTAAAGCACATTCGGGATATATACAACTGTTCTAACTCCCAAATACGAATCTGCAATCTGCAAATGTATGATAAACAGTCAGTGTCATTAACGTTGTCCACCAAAAATAAATTAACATAAAAATAAGAAATGTCACGTGATGTGAAATGAGTTCGCTCTATTTAGATGCTCGATACAGTAGCATTACTGTGAACATATATAGATATCATAATTCCAATACTCGATCCATAACACTGTTATTACTCATTAAACCGTTAACAATTGAAATTTCCACTTCTAAAAATGTATTTATTTATTATATATAAATTTATATATTTTGCATGGACAACATTGTTGACATTGACTGCATGTGCCATAACAGTTTAGAACAAAGCTAAGGGAAGGTACGTTTATTATTGGGGGGGGGGGGGGGGGGGGGGGGGAGGGCTGGAGCCTCAGAGGGGAGGGTCAATAGTCAAATTTATAAGCTGAAGGGGAGGGCCACACATTTCATTTGAAGTTAATCTAGGGGAGGGCTATCCTTTTAAGTTACTCATTTTAATTTTGATCACATTTGTGTTCTTTTATTTTAAGTATGAAACAATATATTATCTCAACCTTGATAAATAAATTGTAATTTCAATATGTTTAGTGTATTTGATATGTATCGATCTATCTACGAGTTTATTAGTCACATGTCAATTTGAGCCCACGAGACAAAGTTGTCCTGCATGACTCTGGTTCTTTTGCGTCCATAGCGTGAGGAGGTAGCATCAGGTGGGGCCTCTGTTACTTCATGACAGGAACTGCCAACTGAGGAGTCTTTTTAATAAATATATATGTAATTCTTAAGTGCTTATGTAGAAGTGTTTGCGTATGTTGTAGGTGGTGTTCTTTTTAAGAAATATATATATAATTTTTAAATGCTTATGTAGAAGTGTTTCTTTAGGTTGTAGGTGGTGTAAGTCCCGGTTTAATGCGAGAAATATCTGGTGTTATTTTAAGAAATATACATTGAGTTCATAAGTTTTTAATGCAAGAGCGATGTGTATGAACCGACTATAAGTGTGGAACAAATGGTGGTATGATAAAGTTAAAGGAAATTAATAAAAGAAAAGTACATAAAAATGTGAAAATAAAATGTAAAAATAATGTGAAAATAACAGCAATTATAAACAACAATATGTATAGAAGAAGGCACAAAGTGAACTCGAGCTGTGTGGAAATACGTGACTGCCTCGAGGTAGTATAAACTACTGAAGTACGAACTACTGTAGTAATTTTTCATTCACGGGTTAAATAAAAACACTATAAAACAAGGGAATACTATAGATATTACAAATTATTTGTGTATTAAAGTATGAATTTATATAAGTTTAAACACAATAACATGCGCTCAGACTCAACAAGTTGTGAATTACCGTTCGACATAGTTTATGTGTTGTATTCATTCTCAATCAAATACTACTTCAATGACATATAAAATTCAAATGAGTTTTGCAGTTTTTGTTTATTTGATAGAAGATGTTACTTATTTTTAATAATAAATTTAATAAACGGCTGAGAGAAAAATTCATTTGTGTAGATATATAAAACCTGAGTGTGGCCATGGGGGGAGGGCCATGGGTATTCTAAGTATACTTGATGGGGAGGGTCATGAGTTTAGTTTTGGAATCGCTTGGGAGGGTCAAACGTTTTTTTGGAAAAATTACTCTGAATTCTCCAGCCCTCCCCCCCCGATAATAAACGTACCTTCCCTAAACAAAGAATGAAGGAGAACATAGCAAATAAGGAAAGAATGAAAGAAAGACAACAAAAATAAAAAAGAAAGGCAAAATGGAAAGTAAATGAAAAGGAAACAAAAATAATAAGGAACAAAAATGATCTAAATAGATAAGGGCTGACCTGAATCGTTATATATATACACACTTGTTTCAAAAGTCGTTGCGTAATTGAAATCATTTGAAAAACATCTTTGTCGCAGTTTCCAAGAGTCGTACTGATTCGGTGATGGTTGCATTGTATGAACTGGGTCCACACAGACCACGTAACCTACTAAAGCAGCATAGTTGCAGGAACTCATGCTAAGTATTCGATTTAGGTACTGAATAACATGCCGTTTGCTTCAATGTTTGAAAAAAAAACCCTCATTTTAACAACGTTTATCCATCTTGCAGCATCATGATAAATTATAGGTCATCAATTGCTTTTGAACCAAATAACACTAAACGTTAACGTTTATCCAGCTTGCTATATGACAAAATGTCAGTCAAATACTGCGTAAAGAAAACATCGATGTAATTTATATAAGTACCGCCAAGAAGACTTTCAATCACTACAACATAACAAACGACGGAACAAAAACAAAAAAATAAGGGTGTCGGGAAAACACGGATACGGACCGTCCGTCGGCGGACCAACGGACCAACGGACCGACGGACCGGTCCGTCGAAGGACCATTTGGGAAAACGCGGACCAAAAAAAAAAAAATAATTAAATAAATAAAAATAAATAAATAAAGATACAAAAAAAAAAATGAAAAGGTAGATAAAACGGTAAAAAAAACTTCCAAATTTTTATAAAATGTTTCTTTACCCGAAAAAAATCAATAATTCAGAAGAATTAACCTATTAGTGAGTGTCCCACTGTGTTTCTCGATGCGACTCGAGGAATCGGGATACGTGAATTATACTGAGAGACGTTTTCTGAGATTTTTTTCTCTTAAACTGCAACAATCGAAACGACAAGCTAGTTCACAAGCTGCCTGCAAACAGAGTACGAATCTTGTGATGTCGAATGTGCATAATGTCAGTCATCACTTGATAAGACACGCACGTCCCTCTCTCAGTACATAAGCCTTAAAATAAGAATATTGATCGATTAAATATTGATTACTCGACGAATTTGATAACACATTCAAGATGCTGAGATCAATGGATTTTAACAAGCGATCATTATAGTAGCCCATTCATTGCTCAAAGTGAAGCTGGCCTGAGATTCGTAGCCTCAGATTCACAGTTATTTCATGGTGGGAGGTCAACAAGGTCAGTTTATAAAAGCTGTTGATAACACAACTGATAAATGTAAAATAATTGCAAAACAGATATGTCGTTATTAATACTTGAGTTCAATTTATTAAATCCATTTAGGGAATGATAATCAAAACTAACAGCCTTTAAATTACTTCAGTTTAACGCATTTATCTCTATCAAAATCGCAGCCTCAGATTCACGGGCTGTACTATGTTATAATAACTTTTATAATAACATATCAGAGAATAATTCTAGATTTATAACTATTATCACCTCGAAATGGACACCGAACAATTGGCCAAGTTTAATACGCATGAAATCAAATACAAATCTAATCAGCGAATCTTATAAGTGTCTCAGTATAATTCATGTATCCCGATTCCTCGAGTCGCATCGAGAAACACAGTGGGACACTCACTAATAGGTTAATTCTTCTGAATTATTGATTTTTTTCGGGTAAATAATTTTTTTTTTTTTATTTTATAAATATTTGGAAGTTTTTTTTACCGTTTTATCTACTTTTTCATTTTTTTTTTTTTGTATCTTATTTTTTTTATTTATTGAATTATGTTTTTTTTGGTCCGCGTTTTCCCAAATGGTCCGTCGACGGACCGGTCCGTCGGTCCGCCGGTCCGTTGGTCCGTTGGTCTGCCGACGGAAGGTCCGTATCCTCTTTTCCCGACACCCGGCCAGCTTCACTTTGGGCAATAAATGGGCTACTATAATGATCGCTTGTTAAAATCCATTGATCTCAGCATCTTGAATGTGTTATCAAATTCGTTGAGTAATCAATATTCAATCGATCAATATTCTTATTTTAAGGCTTATGTACTGAGAGAGGGACGTGCGTGTCTTATCAAGTGATGACTGACATTATACACATTCGACATCACAAGATGATTCGTACTCTGTTTGCAGGCAGCTTGTGAACTAGCTTGTCGTTTCGATTGTTGCAGTTTAAGAGAAAAAAATCTCAGAAAAAGTCTCTCAGTATAATTAGAGTATCCCGATTCCTCGAGTCGCATCGAGAAACACAGTGGGACACTCACTAATAGGTTAATTCTTCTGAATTATTGATTTTTTTCGGGTAAAGAAACATTTTATAAATATTTGGAAGTTTTTTTTACCGTTTTATCTACTTTTTAATTTTAATTTTTTTTTTTGTATCTTTATTTTTTTGTATCTTTATTTCTTTAATTTTTTTTTTTATTTCTTTTTTTTTTCTTTGGTGCGCGTAAAATAAATAAAAAATTGACCAGCTTGCAAACTTGCTACCAGCCGTCGGCCTACCCAAGATCAGGCAAACCTGTCAAATCTCATTTCACATGAAACAGTATAAGATTTGTGTACCACCGGCCGATATACACACAGACTGCCGACAACGCAGACTATTAAATCATTGCAATCCCTCGACATTCGTGAGACTAAAGGCCCGTTCAAACGGCTTCAACATTTGCTTCAACACATTGGTTCAATTTTGTTAAATGCTGTAGAAGGGTTGTTGCAATTGAACGATGTTGAACCAGTTCAAGGTAGGGGATAAACGGTTTCAACTGAATGACAATGTTGAAATAGGGTACAATTCAACAATCGAACGGATGTTGAAGCAAATGTCGAAGCCGTTTGCCCGGGCCTTATTGAATACAGAATTATCCACGATTTTAATATCATTTTAATTTGTGTTCGGATAAATCTAAAATTGTCAACAATAATTGTAGTCCCACTGTCTTGTAGTGCGAACACAACGAACTATACAACTAATATATGTCAATTTTTGTCGGGCCGTAAAATGTATTTTCTATCAAAGGAAATGTACTTAATTTCACATTCTATCATCAGAAATTGCAAAAAGAGAGACTTTGCTAGCAGGGAAATACAACAGTCACGTAAGACACACGCTTTGTCACGATGGCCTAGACAGTCTAAATATAGCTTGCTGTGAATAGTCTTTGCGTGACCACATAATCTCAACCGATGATAGATTTGTGCAATAATCCAGGTCAAAAAGCTATAAAATACCATTCTAAACTCATATCATGAGAAATGTGCTTGTTTTAAGTTGATTTTAGCTAAAAAAAAAGAGAAAGTAAAAGTTGTTGACATATACACTGTGCTTTGTGTAACGCTTACTTAAGTGAAAAAGGTCGACACATTTGGTTCTCTCAGGAAACGAGGTTTAGCGTGCATGCCGCCAATACCTTTTTGATATGTTATTCTAGAATGGTTAAGTTATAGCACAGTGGTATTTTTTTAGTTCTGGTGCATGTACCACGACCGATTTAGGCACATTGAAAATAAGCAAAAATAGCGAAGTTTTGCAGACGTCAAAGTAGTGTCAATTGAGAATTCCGTAATTTATTCAAAACGTGCATTATCAAAATAATGTTTACATTAAATTGATAAGGAATAATGTATTTTTGCTAAATAAAAAGAATAGTTGAGATAAAATCAAACGCAAAGCCGTACGAGCGCCGAGAAAACCTTACATTTTCCTTTTCAACACAGGGTGCCCAAGCCCGTCAGGACCCCAAAATCAACTTTTAGCGATTTCTCGAAAAATAAAAGGCGCCCAGGACTAAGAGTTGGATTTCTGAAAATGTCTTACCACAAAAGTTATTTAGGCATAATATGAGCAATTTCATTTTTTCACTGCTGTCCGGCGATTCTCGACCATTACAGACATCGACTCTTAAGCTATGACCATTAAATTGTCATGTACATAAAACAAACTACCACATCCAGTTTTGACTTGTGGAGAAAAAATGTGACGTCATAATAGCGTCATTCACTCGTTTTTCATCGATTTTTAAATGCAACAATTTTTTGTTAATTATTTGAAAAATAAATTTCGTCATAGTGACGTCATATATGTGATGTAACATCTTGGATTTCCTTTCATTGATTTTTATATTTTCTTTTATAAGTTGAAAGGGGCAGAATGTAAGAAATACATGTTACAAATACATGTTTTCTATATGAAAATGGAGTTTAGAGGCGATATTTATAAATTCTAACTTTAGTTTTAGATCAACCGTTATTGTGGGCATAATTTTCTTACCCCTCCCCCCAAAAAAATATAATACGAATAAAGGCAAGCTCCGATAGCGAGAAAATACACAACAAGTGAAATTATAACATAGATGGTATATAACGCACGCTGTGATTGGTTAGCATCTATGAACTAGCTTTGGATATACCATAGATTTTTGCTCACGTCAATTTTCATGTCAACGAGAAAAAAAAGAATCTATTTTCACCCGGCGTTTTTTTTCGTGTTTTACCCTTGTAAAAATGGATGGATTTCCTAATTTTTGCTACAAAATGAACTTTTGGACTCTCAATCAAGTTTAGTAACAAACCATCTATGAACTATCTCTTTTATAATAAACACAACGTATTTTTTCACACAAAGGTTTTTATATTTCAAATAAAGTTTGTTTAAAATATTGAGGCATCAAAATAATGAAAGGAAAATGCTCAAATTGGCATAAACATATTGATCTAAAAGTACAGTCTCTAAAACAAACTCGACAATATCCAAAGAAAAACTGGCAGCCTTCACATTAAGTTTGGTTTGAAAAACGTCCACTCGGAGTAAATAAATCAGACAGCATGATGAAGGAAACTAGCAATGCTACCGAGTTATCTCGTGTTTACACTAACCATTCCTTGATGCTGGAGTCGCCAACAGACACATAATGGCTATCTCTGGCCAAAGATGTGTACAAAGCAACACTCGTCCATCGACTGCACAGCTTCATCATTGCAGCGAAGTCCTTTCAAGACGCCTCGATCAAAGTTCGTCTTCATGCAGGTGTTATCGTTAGTCAGCCTTCCCCTCAACTTCCTCCAGTAGCAACGGCAGCTCAAAAGAATAATTGGCACCTTCATGAAGTCCAAGGAAGAGTTCCACAACATATCGACATTGGTTCCTTGTTCAACAACTGCTCCTTTGAAAAGTTTGAATTTGTCTTTATCCTCAGCTAGTAAATAACTCAGTTTTAGTTTGAAAACTTACACTTTTGACAATGTCGAGTTTGTTTTAGAGACTGGACTTTTAGATGAATTTATTATATATTTGAGATACTACGCGCGTTGTGATTGGTCGAGCGCTGTGCTTTATAGGTGAACGGAGCACAGTTGTGACGACATCATCACGAATCTCTGTCACGCACCGAACTCGATTTCTAAATCAGGAAATATTGAGAATCAGCCTATTTTCACACAGAAATACAATCTATTGTTTATATTTAGAAGGTAAAGTGAAGTTTCAAAAGAAAAAAAACGTAAAATACAACCAAAAAGTGACCAAAAACAAATCGCAAAATATATAGGACTCAAAACCGGCCAAATATAAAATTACACCAAACTTGATGAGTTCAAGACTTCTACAAAAAGCATAGCTTTCCAAACGATCCCTAAATATTGCATTCTCTAACAAAAATAACTTTGAGCATGTTTTTGCTGAAAAAAATTAAGATTACTATCAGTTTCAGCAAACGGTTTGCTTGGGACGAACAGTTGGTGAAAATTTGTCAAAAGGACTGAAAAACGGCATAAATTTAAAACACATATGCTCCATGAGAACAAACTGGCATTTATTACAATTTTTTACTTACAGAAAAGTGATTTCCATTCATCGTTTATCCATAAAAACTTGTTTTTATCGGCCTTTTGCAGTCCCTTTTGCATAGATTGAATTTCATTCGCACAAGTGTAGCGTGGCGTGACAGTGTTATAGGAGACCGAAATAGGAAACCAAGACGGTAACCAATCAGCGCTCGAGAACTCACATGAATGTTAGAAGGGAGAATTTTGAACAAGAATCAGTAACTTAATCGATAAAAAACGTGAAATTAAAGTGATTTAAGCTTAAAATAAATGAGCAAATATATAATAAAACAAATAGAACAGTCTTTTCCGTGCTCTGTTCAGTTATAAAGCACTCAGAAAGTGAAGAGAGCACTCAAGAAGTGAGGAGAAGCACTCGCTTTCAGCTCGTGCTTCTCCCATCACTTCTTTCGTGCTCTCGTCACTTTCATCGTGCTTTATAACTGAACAGAGCACGGAAAAGACTGTTCTATTTGTTAAATGTTTAAGACAATTTGGGCATTTTCCTTTCATTATTTTGATGTAAAATGACTCTGCACTCGCTATTCATTGTGAATAGAATTGAAATATTTCTCAAACTGGAAACTTACCGAGTTTGTAAAACGCCAAGCGTGCGTAACTTTGGGAGAATTTGTCATTTGAACAGACTTTATTTGAAATATTAAAACCTTTGTGTGTAGAAATACGTTGTCTATGTTATAAAAGAGATAGTTAATAGATAGCTGTGCGTATATCCAGTTCTACATGCACGCGGGAGGTTGCTAAGCACGAAAAATAGCGTAATGAGTGGCACGTCGCGAAGCGGAGTGCCACTCTAGCTATTTTGAGTGCTATCTATGAACTGTCTCTTTACAATACAATACTCATCTTTTCAAATTAGCTTATTCTTTGTAATTACGTCTTTTTGTTACTGTTGTTGTTGTTTGTAACAATCAATGTATAGCGCTTAGAACAGATTTGTATTTGCGCTTTATAAATAAAAATTATTATTATTAATTATTATTATTATTATTTTAACGTGAAAAAACTCACCATTTTTTAATTTTTTCAAAACATATATATGGGTACGAACTTGATTGCCATGTTAACAAGGATATTAACAGTGACATGACATTGACATCAAAATGTCTCCAGATAATTTTTAAGAAAAGGCAGAAAGTTTCAGCACCGTAGCTATTCTAATTTCAGAATGATCGGGATTTTCTTCCTTTCCTTTCCTATGATTGACTATTGATAGTAATGTAAATACTAAATGATAATGATTTAACCGTGGTATTGTGCTCTAACTTGGGTGTTTTGGTTATAACGTAAGAATTGACAATAAAAGTTTACCAAAATAATCAATTGTGTATATAGAGTCGTATACTACATCTGAATGACCAGTAGGATTGTCAATACATTGTATACAAACTTGACAAAATGTACAAAAAAATACAGAGGGTTGGCAGTGTTTTCAACGAATATCAACAGTTTTAACTGATTTGTTATAAACTAACGGTCCACCGTTAACTTCCTCAAAAGTTCGAATTCGTGTTAAAAAGAATAATTTAAGATCTTAAACCGTACACGTCCCTGATAACAATTCAAATTGTGTCGCAAAAGTATCGATTTAGACGTAGAAAATTAAACAATCATCAAGTCCTTTGCCTCTCTTAATGAAATCCCGCTAGGTCCAGTTGATAAATGGAGAATACACACATTCAATCTATCACATACACATATTATGTAAGTGTTGGCTAGCATAACTACAATCATAACATTCTAATACGGATTTAAGTAAACAATTTAAGTAAATAAACATTTAAGTAAACAAACTCCCAGAAATTGATTTTTTCGATGAGCTAACTATATGACCAATACATGTACATCTTTATCGAATAAATCGATTATTAGTTCTATATACTTACCAAATTCCTGGTCTCTGGATTCTGATCTGAATGTGGCAGTAATTCGTGCCAGGTAACTACCAGTACCCATGTTGCTTTGAAAGATGCTGGTAAAGATCCATTGTGAAGTTTACGAACATCATATGTAGCTCGATCAAGAACCTTTTGTTAAACCAATAAAATAGGTTACCTTGCTTCTGGCTGTGGTGTGCCTTTGTGTTATCCGATATCAGTCGTTTTTGAAAACAAATTGTAATTTTTGCTTTTGGAGCGAACGCAAAATAGGAGACATCCAAATGAGCAATCGAAAAGTAAGATGGTTTTTTTAATATATGCTTTAAACACCCAAAAAAAATCTCTTATTATATCAGTTTTAGAGCTTGGTCCATTCTAGAAAGAAAATGCAAATATCCGAAAAATTACATTTGGATCACTTCCGTCAGTCCTCGGTCTCATTTTCCGTTCGCTCTCAGAAACTATTTAAAAAAAGTATATGTACCTTCTTGCTCCTTTTTGAGTTGTCTGATGCCTCATAAACATGGTAGAATACAGTTGAGTGGGATCTATCAGACATTGACCAATATGGTGCCAATATTTTTGGCCGTGTGCAGGTTGATTGTGTTACAGCTATAAATTTTGATGGCCATTCATGATCATTATAGGAAGGCCTTTCAAAACGTAAAACACCATTGCGACAAATCTATGAGAAAAATATGTAAAATTTATAAATACCATTTTTTGTGTCTAATAATATAATATACACAATTACTCGATTCTGATTGAACGAGATCAGTACAATTGGGAGTCGTAATATACCGAGTTGGACTTCGAGTTCAAATTGGACCGAGTTGGACTTCGGGTTACAGTTCTTGCCGGTTGAAAGTATTCAAAATTAGTCTAAAATAAATGAATTAAGCTAAAGATATGAATGGAATCAAATTTAATTTTGAAATTAGTCCGATTAGATATAATATTTTTCGCAATTTTGCCAACTCTATCTTATTTTGATGAAAATTACGTACTATAAATAAAACGACATTGTCATGATCAAAAATCAAAAGGCCAATCGTGAACGACTTAACGATCGAGTAACCATTGGATTTTTATCGTAAAATATAAGTATTTGTATTGCACTGTAACTCGACCGAACTCAACTTGAACTCGAAGTCCAACTCGAAGTCCAACTCGAAGTCCATCTCGAAGTCCAGCTCGATAAAACGTGAGTCCCAGTACAATTTAATAAATTGTACTCTGCAAGTGCCAATTGAGTTTCTATGGCAACGGCAGTTTGTTGGCCAATTGGCAAGCGCTTTAGATAAGGTACAAAGGTGGTTCCATGCCCTTGCCAGAAACGCTTACGCACCTAGTTTTAACAAGCTAAGATGTCGACAGAGATTTTCAACGACCTTGATATTTGTTGATATTATGCTGTATTTGTTATGCTTAAAGGTAAGGAAATTGGCTTAATTATATTGTAAATATGTTTTTCTATTATTTAAGTGTTTTTAAGGATATACAGGACACAATTCACCTCAAAGTACACGTTTTTTTTCAAAAACAAACTAAATCAAACAACAGATTGAAATCCACAACCTTATAAAAAATTGAGTTCAAAAATATTTTTTGCAAAGAACTTATCAATGAAAAAGTGTTTTTCATAGTCTAATGAATGCGTTGGAATATTGACAGGAGCTATCACAATTTGTTATCTTAGAGGTCACGATCACATGGTATCATGTTGTTACAGCGAAAACAAACTGAACAGAATAAGCTAAAACCAAACTAAACTGCAACAACATACAAAGTTTTTTATGTTTATTTTGCGCCAAAAGGCAAATCCCAGGCACACTTTGATAGATGAATGTATGTATACGTACAATAATAAGGTCAATAAATTTGTTCCGTTCACATTAACACTTCTGCAAATAAACATCTCGCGCTAAGACAACACTCTCTCACTATATCCCAAATCTCTCCAAAACTAATAAGTTTTATTTAGAACTTTAACTAAATATGTAATCTTTATCATTTAAGCTTTGAAGAAATGTATACTTTGTACGGAAATTGATGTAAACTAAACAAGTTAAGAGGGCGTCTCAGTAAGAACGGACCACTCGGTCTGGGATCCAAAAAACGATTTCCCTTATATTTCTACCATCGAAAGTACTATCTATCCTTATTACAAAACTCGACTTAGAATTGTTCTAAATAAAATATTTCGGCCGCTAGGCGAATTTTCGTACATCGACCCAAAAACCGCCGAAGGACGCTGATTTTCAAGTTCGCAGAGGCCTACTTTCAAAGTCCGTTTTCTCGGCTTTTTCTTGAAATGAAAACTTATTTTTTGGGTCTAAACTATGGTTTGACGTCTCGTCTGACTAGAAAAAGCAAAATATTTCTTTAGGATGTACAAATTACGAAAAGTTTTTTTAAATTTATCGAGGCTACTTTATGCGTGACACGAAAAGCAAAGATTAACGGGTCTAGAAAATTGCAAATTTCTCAAAAGTGCAACCTATCCCCGATATAAAACATCATTCTACCTTGAGATGAGATGCTATTTAGTAGTTCTGTGCAATAAAATTTGTGGCACATTGCGTTTTGAAGAATTTGACGAAGCCCAAACTTGTACATTTTTACAGATATTTCCTTGCGTGACACGACTTGCCGTTGAGTCTAGACAACGTCAATCCTTATAACAAATAAAAAAATAACAAATAATAGCTAGAAGTTTATATTCAGGTGTTACTATCCGTCATAATTAGATATTTTAGCTCCATTTAAATTTTACCACAATAATGGTTTTTTTTAATGAACAATTTGCATAATTATATGCCGAAGTCAAGTTGTCTAACAATATTCACATTTAAACAAAGTTTTATATCTAGAAAATCCTCGTCTATTAATCTTGAAACATGATTGTCATATTTATAAGTTGGATAAAACCTGGATGTTTTTTAAATATTTTATATATTTTAATTGAGTTGTTTTATGAGATTATACAATTGTGCATAATACAAATATGATTCACCATGATGCATGTTTTTCTCTAAATGTGCTAAATAGCGGTGATGCCATTTTTCTTTTTCTTCTTTTAAAAAAAAAAATCAGAATTGATAGAAAGCGACTTGATTCTTACACGAGTAAGACCACGAGTGAACACGAGTAAAAAGATAAAATAGGATAATAAAGAAAAAATGAAAGAAAAAAAAATAGAAATGAGAAAATAATGGAAATGAAAAAAAAAGACGAAAAAACCCCCTGAAAATAAGCCCAAACAGGCATGAATGTATCAAATGTATGCAAATGCACATTTAAAAAAAGTACAATATAATGCCTATCCTGTGAACGGTTCAATGGGATTGAGAAGGTAGGGGGGCCTTTCCCCTTCCTTTCCTATCGCCTTCCCCTCCCTTCCCCTCCCCAATCTCCTCGAACCGTTCACAGGCTATATAATGTCAATTTAATGCATCGAAAATTGATAAGGATTTGTAATTAACTATATAAAGTTTGAGATCACAATGTTTCCATAAAGTATAAATAAACGTGTTACGCCTATTTTAAAAGAATCCATGGGATTGAACAAGAACACATATGACATAATGGTAATATGGCACACCCTGCACCTGATTTGTCTTGTATCACAGCCAAAGCCGGATTTTGATTGCATTGCTATTTGATAGCTATATACGTTAAGGTAATTGGCTACTTTTGAACGCCTTTTGGAGTTTAACAATATTTTCAAAAGTAGCCAGTCACCTTAAACATTTGTTAAACATTGTGATTTTAAATTTTATATAGTTCATTACATGTAATCCAGTTCAATTTTTGATGCATTATATTAACATTATACTGCATTTGTTAACGTCCATTTGCATGGACTGCCGTAATTAATTGTGAAACGATAATTTTTGAATATGAATTCATTAAAATCCTATTATTTCTTCGTTTTATTTCTGTTTATTAAACTATAATTCTATTTTTCAAATGTTTTAGTAATACCACTAGCTTTGATACATTCATGTCTAGTTGGGCCTATTTTTTTGGCTATTTATTTTTTTCTTTTCTATTTGTCTCATTTTTATTTCTTTTTTTTTTCATATCCATTTATTATTTCATTTCATTTTAGCTACTCGTGTTCACTCGTTGCTCATGTTTACTCGCGTACACTCGTGTACACTCGTGCTCACTCGTGTTTACTCATGTTCAATCGTGTTCACTCGTGTTCACTCGTGTTTCCTCGTGTTCCGACTCGTGTTCACTGGTGTTCATTCGTGTTCACTCGTGTGCACTCTTGTTTACTCGTGTTCACTCTTGTTTACTCGTGTTCACTCGTGTTTACTCGTGTTCACTTGTGTTTACTCGTGTTCACTCGTGTTTACTAGTGCCCTTACTCGTGTGGAGTTTTAGACGACATCTCCAAATCAACAATATGCAAATATGTATTAGTCATCGACATAGTTTAATAAGATTTTGGCGAGCACCAAGAACCTGTCGCTATCCACAGCACAGTGGACCAAGAAAGCATTGTAAGAATCGCCATGTGATCAATGTTGACATGTCAAAAGCAATGAAAGTCGATTTTCAATGTTACTGTCGATTTGGATCACGTGAGTATTTGTTAACACCCTTTCGAATTTTTTAAGTGAAAATATTTGTATATAGTCTATGCACAAGCAGCCCAACAAGTTGATCTGAGAATCTTAAGATCCAATAAAATTAACATTTTGTTATTCTTAGAGCGCGTGGTTTGGCTTCCTATGTTGATTGGTTTGACATATTGTCATTACATTCATTTAACTTGACCAACTCTGTAGTTCCTCTCCAGCAGCGTATTTTACAAGCTCCTGTATAACTACAAAGACTAAAATCCATTATTTCACAAGATAGTTTTACTCACTGCAAATTTGGCGCAACACGATAGTTTTACTCACTGCAAACTTGGTACAACTAATTAACAAAATGTAAATTTGTAAATTTCATTTCTGAAGTCATTAATAATTCATGACAAAAGTAGTCTTGCAAAGACAGCCATGTACTGTATTTAATAAATCATTGATAATTTACAAATTTTTGTATCGAAAGGCTTTATTCTCTTTAGATATTAATTCAGACTTTTAAAACATTAAAAAGTTCACCGCTATTTTGCATATTTAGTATAAAACATATATCATGGTGAATCATATTTGTATATCGTGCACAATTGTATAATCTCATAAAACAACTCAGTTAAAATAAATAACTTGAAAAGATTTAAAAGCCATCCAGGTTTTATCCAACTTAATATAAGAATCATGCTTCATTGATTAATAGATGAAGATTTTCTAAATATAATGTTGTTAGACAACTTGACTTAACTTTGACATATGATTATGCAAATGTTTCATTAAAAAAAAAAACATTATTGTGGTAAAATTTAAATGGAGCTAAAATATCTAATTATGACGGATAGTAACACCTGAATATAAACTTCTAGCTATTATTTGTTATTTTTATTTTTTTATAAGGATTGACGTTGTCTAGACTCAACGGCAAGTCGTGTCACGCAAGGAAATATCTGTAAAAATGTACAAGTTTGGGCTTCGTCAAATTCTTCAAAACGCAATGTGCCACAAATTTTATTGCACAGAACTACTAAATAGCATCTCATCTCAAGGTAGAATGATGTTTTATATCGGGGATAGGTTGCACTTTTGAGAAATTTGCAATTTTCTAGACCCGTTAATCTTTGCTTTTCGTGTCACGCATAAAGTAGCCTCGATAAATTTAAAAAAACTTTTCGTAATTTGTACATCCTAAAGAAATATTTTGCTTTTTCTAGTCAGACGAGACGTCAAACCATAGTTTAGACCCAAAAAATAAGTTTTCATTTCAAGAAAAAGCCGAGAAAACGGACTTTGAAAGTAGGCCTCTGCGAACTTGAAAATCAGCGTCCTTCGGCGGTTTTTGGGTCGATGTACGAAAATTCGCCTAGCGGCCGAAATATTTTATTTAGAACAATTCTAAGTCCAGTTTTGTAATAAGGATAGATAGTACTTTCGATGGTAGAAATATAAGGGAAATCGTTTTTTGGATCCCAGACCGAGTGGTCCGTTCTTACTGAGACGCCCTCTTAAGAGCTTTTTAAAAAACCGTCCCGATTGTGTACTGTATATCCTTAACTAAATCTGAAAAATATTGTTTTTTTTCTAAAATATCACGTTTTTATGTCGCCTAATTTGAACAGCCATGTCAGTTGATTTTTCCGCTGTGGAATTTGAAATATGAAGAATTTCTTTTTTTTTCTCTCGGTGTAACCGGCGCGGTTCCCATTGTTGCAGGAATACTACTTTTCTACTACTAGTATTTACTTTGAAACTCAACCTTTTGAAATCAAGTGAAGTTATGTTGATTAAATAGTTATGTTGGTTGAAAATAATCAAGGTATAAGAATTAAACTTTTATCGATACACATTGATGATGTTATTGTTTTAAACCGCCTCTCGTACTATATCCGTGATGAGTACGCCGTGACACCGTAATTAATTGGTATTGTGAAATTGCGATTGACTGATGTACCTTTTGCATCTTGGTTAACAATGGCTGCCTAATTATCAATGAGATGAAATTGTGTAAGCACTTTTTGACCAATCAAATGAAGAAGGTCACAGTAACTGACTGTGCAATTATTATCAGGCGGGGGGGGGGGGGGGGGGGGGGGGAGTTTGAGAAATGAGCGAAAAAATCGAAAAAGTTAATTACCCCCCCCCCCCCCCTCACAAATGAAGAACATTACGCCTTGGCCCCCCTACCATAAATGAAAAAATTAGACTGCCTCCCCCCCTTCGTTCAAATTGAGAAGACGGCTGAATACTTACAAGAAAAGGGTTTATCAAGATCACCAGAGAATCTAACCAACATTGACGAGGACGTCTTCGTCAGCAACAAATAAGACTTCAAAGTGCTCTTCAACATACCCAGGTTCAACGTGAGAAGTTTCAACGTTAGGTGTTACCCCCCTCCTTCACTGAATAATTTTGAACGTCCCACCCCAAGGAGGACATAAGTTTAGATTATGCTCCCTCTAGATTCTCAACCCCCTCTCCTGATAATAATGGCGCAGTCCATAAACACTCAAGCGATTACCAATTGCGATCATGCGAATGTTTGATAGCTCAGCGGACTAGCGCATGCTCATACAAATCTCCCTTCTGCTTTCAGCTTTATCATTTGGTAATTTACGTTATTACGATATGTACCAAATCAAACATAAATAGTGTATCAAAACAAGCTATATCGAAGCGAGCGAACACCATACTTTCTCTGAATTATTTAAACTGGACAAAACTCAAACTAACTTGTGTATTCCTACTATATATTCATTTTTATATATTTAATTTTTATAATTTTCCCAACATTTTTGGGCGGGAATAAATATTTGAAAAGCATTGACAAAACTATTGATTCATTAATATTTTTGAGTCCATATCAACGTCGCACTAAAATTCGTACATGGACTACACTAGTCATGATCTAAAATCGTATATTTTTAGTTTTTTGAATTTGAAATTGCTAAAATAATTTTACCCAATAACAATTTTGTAATGTTTTAAGTTATATCACTAGTTAAGTGCTTTTCTAAAATTTCAATGGAGTAAATGCTTCTTTCTACCACTTTTATACGATTAAGCTATGATTCAAAATGACTTCAATAATTATGACGTCACAAAAACGTAAATCCTTTATAACGTTATCTATAAACGTCATTTCAAGTTACATTTAAGGCCTAAATGATTTGCACAGTATTTCACGTCCAATTAAGTAAAATTATGAATATAAGAAATAACCATAAAAGGAGATGCCATCTGTGACGTCACAGAAACGTCAAAGCACCATTAAAATATACAATGTTATACAATGCCACAATTGTAACATTATGTACAACTTTCAGCTTATTTGGACCTGTAATAAAAAAATAATTAGGATTTCTTTGTTTTTGGCACATTTTGATGTCATTTATGCCCGGCGTGATTAGTATCAATATGATAATTACTTAGATTACAATATATTATGTGCATATCTATGCGTGACAAAATTTGAAAGTCTATTAGTTTTAACAACTCTAAGCAAAGATTTACCGTTTCTCCTTAGTGATCTTCTATTCGGTTTTACTAACTCATTTCTAACCAGCTTAAAGAGATGATTTAGATCTAGAGTATGGACTGTAGCTTCGGCTGCGACAACGATTTTTGAAATAGGTGTATAAACAAAACATTAAAATAACATACTTTTAATATAATATAATATGCCACTAGGTAATCATGGAACAAAAATGCATCAAGTGATTTTTTTAAGAGTATACTAAGTATGTATATGATTAACTGAAAACATTCAATCAGAAGCAAAGTAATCTTTATTTTACCTTCCTGACGTCTCGAGCTTTAGCACTTCGTCGGAGTAAAACCCTAAGTCAACATTTTTTACGGCGTTACAAATTCCATTCTATTACCTATCATTTATATCAAACAACGACGCAGCCTAACTAGTCTACTCGCTAGTTTCCATTTATAGTTTAGTACCTTTAGAAAGCTAAGTACGGAGAGAATAATTTGAGGTTCGTGAGTTTTTACTCGATTTTAGTAGTCTAACTTTAAGAATATATATATATATTATTGGAAATATATTTAAAGATGTATGCACTACGAGACACGCAAAAGACTCCTGGATTTGGGCCGTAAATAATATATAAACAATAAATAAATAGAGAAATAATATATTGCCACCAAGATAAGCAATAGAAGCAGGGTCGAATAACATGGAATCAGTTCAAAGCAGATTATTGAGAAACATTGAAAATCTTATAAGTATACAGTGAACAATTAAAACATTAGTTTAACGTAGTGGCGCAAACAACAACATAGCTGCGCAATGGGCATGCGCTAATAAAAATGCTAAACTCACATAAATTTTATAGTAGACCTTTTTGAAGAACAGAAATCCATCTTTACTCAAAGACACTTTGAAACAGGGACTTGGATATTCGGTTTTGTTAGGTATAGTTTGATCTCCTGTATAAATGCCATATTCGTAAGCCACATTAACAGGATCTATAAAACAAACAAAATATGTAAGATGACAATTTAATATTGGTTGGAATGAGCGGATAAGCAGATGAGCGGATGAGCGGATTATATATTAGTGGATAAGCGGATGAGTTAATGAGTTGATGAGTGCATGAGTGTAATTATGTAAATATGTTTCACACTATTTAAATCAAATTTCCATGTTTGGTAATTGAGTTACCTTGAAATTGTGTTCCTATTTTGAGTGCATGAACCCCATATGGCATATAAATTTAAAGCGTGTGTCCGTATTGGGTTGTTTACATGATACTCAAGCAGATCAATGGATTTGCGCGTTGGGATGTATCATACATTTATAATACATGTGATATTGAAAAAACTATAATGCATTGCTGGTCTATATATAATATATTGTTAGCCTACCTGTCGGCAGTTTTCCTGTTGGAACTGCTGTTGGGACTAGCAAAATATAAATGCATATCAACAATTTTGAGTCAAACCGATACACAAAGCAACCGCAAAACAGTCTACCAAATATATAACCAGACGATTAGCATAGCATCAGAATAACAAAAAGAGCAACAACAAATCATAAAGGCAGAAAGTCAATGAGGAATAAAAGAAAACAAATCTCAAATTAAAAAAGAAAATATGTATATGTAGATATAATAATAGCTTCGTTATACTTATTATACTTACAAGTCTGTGCATGTGTATCAAACGAAAGAAGACCACTTTGTGCCGACGTGTTATATGTAACCATTGCTTCGTATTGCGTAGAGGGGCGAAGTCCACTGATTGTAATATATGCATTATTGGCAATAATAAAGTTCCAATTCACAATGATTTCGTTTTTTTCTTTGTAAAAAATCATACATTCCCTATGTACTGGCGACATGGGATTGCTCCATTGCAGAGATACCTCTGTAGATGTCGTTCCATTTACTTCCAATGTAATCACTGTATTTAAAGATAAAGACTGTTTTAGAACTCTAATCAGAAGAACTTTACTAATAATATTGTATTATTTTCCATTGTCAATCACTATAAAATAATATTTTTCTATTTCGACCATCATTTACTTGAGAATGGTGTCGCGACGACAACGAAACGTAATTTCTTTTCGCTTGTTTTCATATTAAATTAAAAAACTGTTTTGATGGAAACATTTGCTTAAAACGAGCAAGCAAGCAAGCAAGCAAGCAAGCAAGCAAGCAAGCAAGCAAGCAAGCAAGCAAGCAAGCAAGCAAGCAAGCAAGCAAGCAAGCAAGCAAGCAAGCAAGCAAGCAAGCAAGCAAGCAAGCAAGCAAGCAAGCAAGCAAGCAAGCAAGCAAGCAATCAAGCTAGCAATTTCAATCCAGTTGCTGCTCGTATCCTCTGGTCTGAAACATATATGTTTAACTCATGATCATTTTACATGTTTGTAATGTTATATCCTGCAATGAGCCAATTAAGTGGTAATAACATTATTATTTTTATAAGATATGTTTCACATTTTGGGTTCTAACATTTGCGACTTGAGTGTGTATTTGTAATACAAATGACTACACAGAGGTTGCTGGGCTTATAAAGTAGATCAAGAATCATAGAACTTGACAGCTGGATGTAACTGGAGTTCATTGCAATTTGAATAATTGAAAAGACAACTGGTAGATTATACTTTTTTTCTTTTGATTTTCTTTAACTTGTTACCTTTGTTATTTTTTTTGATAGTGAAGAATGTCGCACTAAAACCACTTCTCTCAATGCCGTTGTCAGATTGAAGTCTTACAACTGCAGATGTGGACGTTATCACAGCAAATCTTTTTTTATGACCACAAGCCATAGATAGTTGTTTGCCTTTTTCGTCTAATACTTTAATGAAATCGCTTTAAAAGAAATAAAAAGAGATTTTCAGATAACTTTTCTAATTCGCAGCCCCGCAATATCTGAAATAGCGGCCAGTTATCAATTACATAGTTTATAAATTAAAAGCACCAGCATTTGCATGAAGATGGACTAGCATGTGTTCATCAATATTAGGACCAGTGCCCACCTCAGCTTCTTCTTGAGAGCGAGTTTTGAGGAATGAGAGATCACGAAACTATCCTTAATTGGGCTTACAGTGTTAGTAACTTTTATACTTTTTTTAGCATGTTAATTAATCTATTACTTTATGTGATTTGTATGAATTTAATTCAATATTTTAATTTTAAATTAAAGATAACTTGGAAACTCCAAGCTCTCTCACGCCCATTTAATTTGGGTGGCGTTTGGTATATATGTTTGTTATATATGTTTGCTATATATGTTTGCTATATATATATATATACTTATTCGATTTGTTTGTGATAGTGTGTTCTGTTACTTAACTTGATTCCTGTCCAAAGTTATGATTTTGATACACGACAACTTTGGTTGGAGTGTAAGTAATATTTAAGAGTGTATGCCCACAAGGATCGAGAACCTCATGACAGTTCAAAAAAATCGAAATTCTTTTTATTTCACCAAAAGAAACCCTTTATAGGACTATTTCAAAAAATCATACTTAGAAGTCCGAAAAAAAAAATTTCGGTGAGAATTTTACAAAAGTTCGAAAACTCGCCTGGCGGGCCAGTTTTCGGCTATTCCGAGGCTCGAAAAATGCCCAAATTTAACGAAATACTGTACTCTTGAAATGAAAGGGATTAACATGATATTTAACTCAGTTAATAAACATCTCAAAACGTTCACAGAAATCAAAAAATATTTCCTATAGAATAAATTTTAATTTTATTCTGAAGCATTTTGTACGACTCATTTTTTGAGTTAATTTATGCGTGTAAACAAAGCTAATTTTCACATAGTCAAAACTACTCCTGGTATACATATTTTGGACACAAAATCTAAACCATTGTAAAGCAAATTTATCCTTTTATTCGCACAAGAAATTTCAAGCTGGGGAAATAAATAGATCGGACGAAAACATTTTTTGAATATGACCCTTTCGTGACCGTTTGTCACGCTTCTGATAAGCAAATATCAATGAATGCTTCAATAGTAAGCGGTAATATTTCCCCCAGTTTTGGGACGAAATCATTTCTATTGTTGCAAAACATCACATTAAGCGCTGAAATAGCAATATAACTAAAAGTAGAGTTATTAATAGAGAATATTCGTGTTTTATTTTCGAGTGATCATCATTTTTATGCATAAATTAAAATGTCAAATCGAACTGGAAATAAATTTGATAATAAAAAGCATCTTACAAATACTGCACTTTTAGTTGTGTTCTAAATAACAAGACAGTTTTAACTTTTATACATGTAGAATGAACACTTCATTCAAATAATCAATAATTCTTTCAATTAGAACATAGGTTAACTATGGCGAGAAGCACTAGTATAGACACCGCTAGCCGTTTGACGCTAACGTGACAGGGTCACGCAATTTCAGTGTTTCTTGAATCCATTCAAGATCGAATTATAACTATTATCTATATACTTTTATGTTCGATACTTTTTTCTAAAACCTTTTTGAATTCGTCTAAGATTTGTACATACAGTCATTTGAAAAACATTGTCACCGACAGCCTACGCGACTACGCGACAAGCCCAAGCGGGAGCCGGTGTGGTTAAAAATCACTGAAGCAAAAAATGTTTAGCACGCACTAAAGAAATATGCTGAAATATGTAGCGAGTAAATGAATGAATGTGTACCTTCGCGTTCTGTGCAAAGAAATAAACCGTTGTATAGAGCACTGAGAGCTCAAGATGTTGATAACTCCTTCAGTGATCTACCCATACTCCTTTTAGGTCTAGTCGCGTAGTTGCGAAGCCGGTCGGCGACAGCGTTTTTTCAAATGACTGTATACATTCGCCTGACGCTAATACAGTTTGAAGTAGTTTTCCCAATATTTGTATGCTAACAAATTGATGCAAGTATTGAATATATCATATTCCTATACCTATAGCAATTGCTTGATAGTTCTAAAATGACTTGAATCAGAAAGCGGTATCAAATATTACACAGGTCCGTGTATTATTTAGGTCGCAGCACAACCTCGTTCCCAGAGCTTTCTCATCAAAAAAGAGAAACTTATTAGTGAGTCCCGATTTTGTGTGGAGCCTCGAAATATCCTTATGCTATATAAACTTCAAATCTAAATAAGAAAACGTTTTGACATGGATGAGACAGCCCAACCATTCCTAATGGGAGCAGTTATTTATTTTTCACTAAAGGCACTATAAAAAAAAATGCTCGCAATTGTTTTCCTTTTTGAGTTTTTATAACTATTGGGATAAATACGTTAGTCGAGCCACAACAAGGTATTTGGCAGTGGAAAATTAGTGGAGTCAAATAAATAACAAAATATTAACAACGATGACCATGATGATGATGATAATGATGATCATAATGACAGGGCCATGGGATCCGACATGAATTAATTATTTTATCCTCCGAAAGAGATATTCTGATTGACTGCTGTCGATGCGTTTATCGCCCTTTACATTACTTGATCTGTGCCACGCTATTTCTTGAGGTATTGCGCATTTCAATTTACCGCATTTTCAACGAATGCCATATTGATCTCTATGGTTGGGACTTGTGTGATTGAGGTGTGGAATTCCTTGACTGTAAAGATACCTAATAAAATACAAATATGCTTAGAAAATAAACACCAACATTTCAAAACAGAACTGAAACAAGCTGCTACAACTTACCCGCTCGAGCTAGTAATAGTTTTGCTTCACTGTCCACACTCCCGCGTCTGAACCTATTTTGAGAACTTTTAGATGCCCGGTAGCCTGAGTATCAGGCCCTCTGGGGGTTGTGGGGGGGGGGGGGGGGGGGAGGGGAAAAGGGAGGGAGCCCGGGAGAGGAGGGGAGGAGATCTCCCCTCCCAGAGGGCCTGATACTCCTTTCCTTCCTTTTCCCCCTCCCCTCCCCTCCTCTCCCCGGTCCCCTTTCCCCTTCCCAGAGGACCTGATACTCAGGCTAGATGCCCGGTAACATCCCTGTTGCAATCTTTTAACGTCACCCACTCATATTCATCATACTCAGAAGACTTTTTACATATAAATACTCTCATTATGAAAGTTTTTTTAATGCCGCACGAAGCCATGTCCTTACTAGTACAACATCGCGCGAAAGAGGATGCAAGAACATTGCTCAAGCTAAAAGTACCAGCAAACCAGGTCAGACAAGATTGTGATGTGACCTGGTCACGCTCGCTTTTGAAACGCTTTTATGTAATATATACAATATGAGCGGCCGATCTGTATCCGATATACAACGGCGAGTCGAAGACGAGCCGTTTTATATCGGATACAGATCGGACGCGAATATTGTATAGAACTTATGAAAGTCCAACGTTAGTTCTTTCATATTTTACTAAAATTGTCAAGATAAATGTAAATCTGGCCGAGAAAATTCAAGTTGAAACTTATGCAAATCAGGACGAAATCTGTATGAGATTTACAACCTCCGTCACGGACGTGAATTATTTTGTCAATTGCTCATTAATTATTCATGAATTTTATAAAATCACATAAAATAATCGATGAATAATTAACTAATTATCAAATGATTAGCTTTTTCGTACAGAAAGATGTTTTATTGATAAAGTACGTGGAAATAGTACTTGGTAATACTTAATAGTATATGTTTCTGACTTTCTTCTGGCATTTCATCTAGGATAATATTTCTAGTCCGATGTGACATGTTAGTTTATGCATATAAATGATGATCACGCGAAAATAAAACACAAATATTCTCTAAAATAATGCAAGAAACACTGAAATTGCGCAATCCTGTCATGTTCTAATTAAAAGAATTATTGATTATTTGAATTAAGTTTTCATGGTATAAAAATTAAACTTAATCGTCATCTGGAACACAAATAAAAGTGCAGTATTTGTAAGATGCTTTTTATTATCAAATTTATTTCTAGTTCGATTTGACATTTTAATTTATGCATAAAAATGATTATCACGCGAAAATAAAACACGAATATTCTCTAAAATAACTCTACTTTTAGTTATATTGCTATTTCAGAGCTTCATGTGATGTTTTGCAACATTAGAAATGATTTCGTCCCAAAACTGGGGGAAATATTATTGCTAATATTGAAGCATTCATTGATATTTGCTTATGAGAAGCGTGACAAATGGTCACGAATGGGTCATACTCGAATATTATTTTCTTCCGATGTATGTAGTTCCCAAGTTTAAAATTTCTTATACGAATAAAAGGATAAATTTTCTTTACAGTGGTGTAATGTGATGTTTTGTAACATTAGAAATGACTTCCTCCCAAAACAGGGAAAAATATTATCGCTTACTAATGAAGCATTCATTGATATTTGCTTGTCAGAAGCGTGACAACCGGTCACGAAAGGGTCATATTCAAAAACTGTTTTCGTCCGATCTATTTATTTCCCCAGCTTGAAATTTCTTGTGCGAATAAAAGGATAAATTTGCTTTAAAATGGTTTAATTTTTGTGTCCAAAATATGTATACCAGGAGTAGTTTTGACTATGCGAAAATTAGCTTTGTTTACACGCATAAATTAACTAAAAAAATGAGTCGTACAAAATGCTTCAGAATAAAATTAAAATTTATTCTATAGGAAATATTTTTTGATTTCTGTGAACGTTTTGAGATGTTTATTAACTGAGTTAAATATCATGTTAATCTCTTTCATTTCAAGAGTACAATATTTTGTTAAAGTTGGGCATTTTTCGAGCCTCGGAATAGCCAAAAACTGGCCCGCCAGGCGAGTTTTCGAACTTTTGTAAAATTCTCACCGAAATTTTTTTTTCGGACTTCTAAGTATGATTTTTTTGAAATAGTCCTATAAAGGGTTTCTTTTGGTGAAATAAAAAGAATTTCGATTTTTTTGAACTGTCATGAGGTTCTCGATCCTTGTGGGCATACACTCTTAAAGTCCGACAATGAGCACTGGATTCCAAGGATTCCAAGTCTTCGCAATTATTCCCAGCCGACTGCAAGGACATGAAATCCCGTCCGGTCCGAATTGGAGGACTTTAAACGACTTTTCAAACTTATAAATTCTTTGTGAGGAATATTCGTCTAAATATTTAGCCATTTTATGATATTGTATAAAAATAATGTATAAACTATTTAAACAATAGAGTAGTTGAATCGATGGCATTAAGCTATGATAGTTGCCCGCGGAAACTGGACGAAAAGCTCAACGGGCACTATGCGCTGTAGCCTCCTCCGCATGCAACTCTCTGGGCTTCCTTTGACTCTGGGCTTCTTGTGGCGGAACAAAAGGTGAGAGAAAAGAAGAGGAGGAGTTGCCTGCCAATTATCGAAGCATTGGACCGCGTCCTTCACCGTTTGGACTTTGTAATTCAACCGGGCTCCCATGGGGAAATATTTGCTCGATAAAAAGTACTACTATGGTTAACTGGGAAAGCGTTAGTCGGAACTGTTTGAATCGAAGAATTGAATGTTTAAATCGAACGATTGAATGTTTGAACCGAAGAATTGAATGTTTGAACTGAAGAATTGAATGTTTAATTCGAAGGATTGAATGTTTATATCGAACTATTGAATGTTTGAACCGAAGAATTGAATGTTTGAACTGAAGAATTGAATGTTTATATCAAACTATTGAATGTTTGAACCGAATGATTGAATGTTTATTTATAAAATAATTTGGATAGTACGCGCGCGTTGATTGGTCAAACAACCGTGTTTCATGAGAGCATGAAACACACCAACGCCATTTTCAAGCGCGCGCGCTCATTCAACGGTCAGTTTTTTCGTTGCTTTGATCTTTCGGGCGCGCTTATTGGTCAGTTTCGAGAAAAAGCAACGTAGGGAGAAATGACATCGTCAAACGAATAAAAGGGCATTTTTTTCGTCTTTTCGCGCGATTGTTATTTTATAAAAGAAATGAAACACGTCTTCTGTTTTTTCACTTGCTTATGAAAACCTCGATACGTTTGGGAGAATTCTCGAGCAGGTCCAAACACTCGACTTCGTCTCGTGTTTGGACTGATCTGCTCTCGAATTCTCCCAAACGCATCTCGGTTTTCATTAGCGCGTGAAAACACAGAAGACGTATTTCATTTCTTAAATCGAACTATTGAATGTTTGAACCAAAGAATTGAATGTCTATATCGAACTATTGAATGTTTGAATATCGAAGGATTGAATGTTTAAATCGATGGATTGAATGTTTGAATCGAAGAATTGAATGTTTAATTCGAAGGATTGAATGTTTATATCGAACTATTGAATGTTTGAACCGAAGAATTGAATGTTTCAACTGAAGAATTGAATGTTTATATCGAACTATTGAATGTTTGAATCGAAGAATTGAATGTTTATATCGAACTATTGAATGTTTGAACCGAAGAATTGAATGTCTATATCGAACTATTGAATGTTTAAATCGAACGATTGAATGTTTGAATCGAAGAATTGAATGTTTACTGATATCGAACTATTGAATGTTTGATCCGAAGAATTGAATGTTTAAATATACAATATGAATGTTTAAATCGAAAGATTGAATGTTTGAATCGAATTTAAATCAGTTTGGCACGGAATACGCGCCGTACACCATCGCGGGCCATCGGGGCAAACGGTTCTTGTTGTTGATGATCGTCAAACTGAAGGTCTTCTTCGTCGGAATTCGTAACCACGCTATTAATATAACGGCTAATAATTACTATGGGTTTCTCTTTCCCTTTATCAACGACTTTAAATGCCTTGTACTCGATTTCGAGCCTTGAAAACAAATCAGTCTTCGCACGTGAATGATAGTGGTTTGTCCTTCGAGTTGAGCTACTTCAAAGCAAGCAGTCCAAAAGCAAACTTTATGGCTGTGATAGAGAATTCAAAATCTTCGAATTTTCTATCATAAGAAGAGTAACTATCGGCGACTAACAGTTTCAGATTATATAACTTTTCGCTAATTAAATCACGCTCCTCGTCTCTGAACGACTCCATTATATTCGATCAAGAAGTCACAGAAAGTAAACAAATTTGTAAGATGCAAATACTAATCCTACCCATGGTTAGTATTGTTTGGTATGCGCAAGCCGATACGCGCAGTTGGCAAACACCTTGTTCAAATTTGGCAGGCAACCCCTTCCTTTCTTATTTGGGGCCCATTCCTCTCCGATCCGGTTCGCATGATAAAGGAAACCCAGCAGGGGACAAAGAAAAACCCATCAGGGTAGCATGCGGAGGAGGCTATATGCGCTGATAGTATCCCTCCGCAGCGGGCACTATCACGTCACGTGATCGCCCCTCGACCAATGAGAGCAGAGAAATGTTTTTGTTGAATTATAATATCTGATAGTTATGCATGCATGGATAATTTCTATAACAGTTCAACACATTCCGTTCTGGTCAACGAATTAGCTTGTGGCTTAGTGGTAAGCAAAAGGAATTAGTATATTAGTGGTTAGAAATTCGAGTCTCGGTACTGAAAATATTAAAATATTTTTTTATTCCTTTAAAAATTGTCACCAAAGTATATTTATGATAAGACAAGTAGAATGAAACACCTCATGATTGTCTGTAAATCATTTCCAAGTACGGAGGACTTTAAAATGATTTCAAAGTATTTTGGAGCGGACTTTCCGGGGTTTAAAAGTTTATCATATGACTTAATTTGAGACATTTATAAATACCTTTTTCCGTTTGATTTCATATATTTGGTGTGCATTTTTTAGGTGATTGGCCAAACAGAAAATATATTTTGAATTACAAAGTGGACAAACTTTACAAACTCTCTTGTTAACCATGTTAGCGCACACGAATAATTATATACAAATTATGGAACTCTCGTTCAAACTGAATTAGATTCTAAAGCTGCCATAGTTTTACCTAGCATGTACGCCATTCCATCTTGCTACAGCAAAGTGTATTTTGTATTACATATTTAATGATCTATCCTCAAACAACGATCAACCGATCTATAACCAACGGACTAACTACCCAATTAACGAACTTTACTTAAACGTCATGCAATCATGCAACCAAATACAGCGACCGACAGACAAAAAGACAAACCAACTAACCGTGACTGATCAATTGTTGTTCAAAAACTTATATTATTTTATTTTGAGTATGATTATGATATTCCATATTATCGTTTTAATTTAACGTGCTTTTAAATAAATCAATAAATATATTAACACAACCAGCCAACCAACCAATGGATGAACAATAATCAACAGACAAACAAGAAAACCCAACATGTACCAGCTACACAAGTTACAAACGTACCCACAACTTCCCCCGATACTTTCCTCGATATCAAATGTGGAGAACATGATAAACAGTTGTTCAAATACAATGTCTTTAGCAATCGTCCACGTACAGTTAACATTACTTGGGTAGTTACTTGGATAGTTCGGTGACGTAAACCTTCCAGATGACTCTCCTAAAGCTTGTTGGCAACCTAGGCACAAGGGCATAAATCAGTAATAGTTTGGCTCGCTAATAATATCAGTTTTAAAATGCAAAATGCAGTATTTTAAAATATGTAATATCTAGATAGGATTAAAAAAACTTTCATTTGCTGAAATGTGGGTCTTCTTTTGTCACTCCGAATTAACTTAACTTCCTTTCCTTATTAGACTTTTAGGCAAAAACTTGACTCGATCGATTCGAACGTCAACTCGTTTTATCGGTGGGAAAAAACGCTTTGAAACTGGCCAATCAAAATTTCCTTTTCCGTTTTAATACCAAAGTTCGATCATGAAACTCGGCTGTAACTTACAAATCAATACTCCTCATAATTGTTTTTACTTTCTGACATTTTTATATTTTTGGTGGGGATATTTCAAAGACTGACAAAAAGATTTCAAAATCGAAAAGAATTCAATTTGTGAGTAATAACAACGAAATATATAATTTTATGGAGTTTAAATGAAAAAAAAATATTGAATCTGGCCGATTACAATGCTTTTTCCCCCAACGTGAGTTTTTGCTTAAAGGTTGAACTGTTTTACCGATGAGGTACGGCTAAAATCATTGTTTGGCTTACCTTCTGTTACAAATTTGCATCAAGAAAATATTTTTGCCGGATTAATTGTTTTTCGATTCGTCCTAAGTTGCTAAAAATGATTACTGTTCTGAAACGTTAAAGTAGCAGTCTCATCTGCATACTCGAGAACCCAGACGCTTTACTTTTTTACTGGTTTACAATCATCGCACAGAATCCCCGGACATATCCCGGTCTTTTCTGCTGTTTGAGCGCGAAGCTCAGTCAGGCAAAGCGTATTTAACGAGGTATAATTTAAAGAGAAAACAGGCCAGAATTGCTCAATTTCGAGAAATAAAATACATTTTCAAATGTTTTTCTCAAACAGGTAGGGGGTGCAAAGTAATAATGAAATGTTTGCACTATCAAATGTTTTATAATGTCAATAACTAAGACTGTCTTTTTTGAGCTCAAATTTGTCAAAAATCGGTAAATTTATTTGTGGGGAGCCATTTTTCCAACTGTGATTTGTGGGTTTTAATAACACGATAAACTTAGGTAAAAGTGCAAAATTAACATCGTAATTATAATCAAAACAACATTTTGCACCCTTTACTACCACAACATCTTATTTTTATAAGACTATATTTTTTAAGCTGAATATCTGAGCTCATTTTCTACGGCTCTTGTGGCTGACGTTCAAATCCCTATGTGCCACTTTGAGTTATGCGTTGTAATAAGTTAAGCTGCGAATTTTAATATTTCTTAATAAGTAATCCTACTCCCCTTGTTTTCGGTAATAAATCGGTTTAAGTCGGACAAGCGAAATGATTCTTTGTGAACCGCTCAGAAATTCATCCAATCAGACGTTCACACAACAAATCACGATAGTTCACACGAACTATCAATGTCGATAATTTTTCGAATTATGCCTATTTTGAATAATTTGCGGACCGTAATTAAGTGTCCGAAAAGACAATAGAATTCTGTGCGATGTGGCGTCTGAAACGTCTGGGTAGTCTAGGAACCTAAATGGTTATTATAATTATTACACCTGCCTGTTGTGGCATATATACTACGGCTTCTAGGTCCTTCTCCAACTCTCGTTAGAGCTGCAACTGTAATTTTGTACTCTGTAAACTGTTTTAGTTTCTTTAGGATTGTCTTTGTTGTGTTTGAGTCCAAAAAAGTTACATTGGAACCGTTTCCTCGGGTCTCTTGATAGTGGACATTGTAACCAACAATTACACCATTTTTGTCGTTGAAGGATTTCCACGTGACAACAATACTGGTTGGCCTGATACCAGTGGCTCTGACATCATTGGGAGGTCTACTTGGAACTATGTTTAAAAAGGAAAATAGTTATTAAAATAAATACAACTAAATAACAGAACTATTCTACTCTAGGTAAGTTAAAAAGGGCTTGTTATTGAATCATATTGCGCATTTCGCAACAATCTCAGTGCACTTTCAATGAGCATCAAAGAAATGCATTTTCAAGAATTGATTTATAAACTTCAGCCTTCTTCAATCGAGAATTGTAGGGCCCCTTAGAAATATTTCAAGAAATATGCTTACTAATTCAAAATTGACATTGTGGGCCACGGTGTGCTACTAAACAAATTGTTTTCTCGTTTTAGGAGAGAACGAAGCCTTGGACTGTTTTGAATCTCAGTAATCGGGCCTAACTTTTCTGCGTTGTCGGGGCCTCCCCTGCGACTCACCGGCTGTGCTGCGGTGTTCCATAGGGGTCTATTTAAAATCCACTCTTATATCTGCTGTACACCTCTCCACTTCAAATCTTACGTAAACTCAACATCAATTACCATATTTACGTGGATGTCACTCAGATATATGTTGCTTTCGCATACGGCGAAAGATTGCTGCTAACCTCAGCATTTAGATATATCTGATGAATATTGACTAAGGAAAATACTGAGTTTTTTTCTTCCACTCGGAATTCCACAGACAGATGACCTTTCTATGTATAGAATTTGTCGAAGAAGTTAGTAAAAGTAAAAGGAAGTCATAAAAATAAAAATAAAATAAACCTCCTCACATGTTCATTTTTGCGGAGTGGCATAGGAGAGAAGGACACATAAAACAAACTCAACTCACATATAATCCATGCTCGAATCGGGACTCGAATCTGGACCACATGTACAGCGGTGGCCAGTACAAGCCCAGCACTCTTACCGCTAGGCCACCCGTGCCACCCATAAAGGAATATGTTAGCAGCATTGATTGCATTATAAATACAACTAAATCTGTGTCCCCACAAGTCAATGCGGTTTGCTAGTGTGCCTTTCTTTATTTGCGAAACATAGCGCGTTTCAGAAAGTTCCTATCATTGAATATAACAAATATCCTCATTCATACGTTTGTAATATCTAATGTCGACTCTCACAGCGCTCTTCTTCTTTGATTGCCTAAGTATGAACTTCAAAAGCTACAACGTGTTTTAAATGCCGCTGCTAGGCTACTGACATACAAACGTAAATCAACCACATCAATTCTGTACTGGTACAGCTACGCTGGCTACCTATACAGAAACGCATACACTTCAAACTACTGCTTCTAGACATCAAAGGATTAAATGGTCTTGCGCCTGGTTATATTAGTGATGCTCTACAATTTACTATCCCAATTAGTTTGTTAAGTATAGCAATACGTATGCGCATGTCAGACTTAAACAAAAATAGTTTACTCATAATTTTCAAAGGCAAATGTTTTGTTTAATACGATAACATTACCATCTTCCATTGTTCTTGTAACCACAGTCTGACTTTTCCAGATTGTTCCATTCCAGTTCATATTATTCCAGTTTGTGTCATTTGAAGAATTTTCCAGAACAGCCAATACTGCAACGTTATACTCTATGTTCTGAAGTAGGTTAGTAACAAACACACCAATGTTTTGTCCACCAGTTTTCGCTGCAGAAATATTCCCATGCTTGTTTTTAGGAATACAAACAGCGATATAGTTGTTTACACTTTCTTGTCCAGGATATTTTGTCCACTGCACAGAGATCGACGTTGAACTGTTGCTGGAGGCAGACATACTCCATGATGTTTCTACGTTTACTAAAACAAATAAATTAGTGTTATCCTGTAGATAGTACAAATTCAAAACGAAAATCAATATACGTGCTACATATATATATATATAGAGAGAGAGTTACTATTCTTGAGCCAATCCAAATTAGTGTTATATCGCGGTTGCATTAAATCTATGTAATAAACCATATAACTCTCAGGCTCAGTTGAGGTTTATACCCTGATAACTGCACTCTGGACCTTTGAAAACACTCGAAAATGATCATAAAGCACGAGCTGTTTTCAACTGTGTTTTCAACTGTTTTCACTCGTGTTTTCAACTGTTCATCGTGCAGTTATCAAAGTATAAACCACGGCTGACCCTTAGTTATAATAAAGCTTAGATAGTAGTAGTAATAGTAATAATAATAATAATAATAATAATAATAATAATAATAATAATAATAATAATAATAATAATAATAATAATAATAATAATAATAATAATATATGATATCTAAAAGTTATGAATAACATAGGCGTGTTTTTGCTTTGTTAAACATTAGTTTGTGTACTTGTTTTATACGTCATTATAGTCTAATTTGGATAGAACTAAACATTCCGCAAGTTGCTTTTTCACATTGGGTGGTGTTAAATTCTTCAGTTTTCGAAGAGTTGTTAAAACAGCATAACATGATGATGATAGATACTTGATCTGATCCGTCCATTTAAGATGTTCATTTACCCATGTGCCAATAACTTTAAACGACGCTTTCCTTTCGAGGATGTCTCCCTTTACTGAAGTAGTAGGAATTATGTCTTTAAGACCATGTACTGTTGACATCTGCTGAGTAGTTATAAGCATGTGTTTAGTCTTTGTTCCATTTAGTAGAAGGTTGGATTTGGTTGCCCAGTCCTCGAGGTTAGACATAGTGTTATTTAACTTATCTACTGTGTTAAAGAGTTTGTGTGGTGGACAGCGCATATAAAGCGTGGTATCGTCTGCATATTGAAATGATGAACAGTTAAGATTATTGGTGAGGTCATTTACGTAAATGTTAAATAGTATAGGGCCTAGAATGGAGCCTTGCGTAACACCAAAACGAACATCGAGGATCTTTGATTGTTTATCGTTGATTTGGACGAACTGCTTTCTACCACTCGGATAGTTAAACATCCAACTAAGTATACTATGTGAAAACCAATTGCATGAAGCCGTTTTATGATAGTAGAATAGTCGACGGTGTCAAATGCTTTCGAGAAGTCAGCATACAGGCTATCAAAGTTAGCTCTCCCTTTTTCATGGCTTTGATGATATCGTCCTTAATCCTCAACAAGATTGTAGCTGTGGAGTGGCCTTTACTATATCATGAAACTGTACTTTGCATTACATCGCGTTTTTCTATGTATTCCAATAATTGGGCGAGGACAAGACGTTCATAAATCTTTGATAGAGCAGGAAGCACGGATGTAGGTCGGAAGTGATCTGCTTCAGTTGGTGAATCGCTCTTCGGTATTGGAGATACACGGGCAGTCTTCCAGACAACAGGAAAGTAGTTTTCTTTAAAGAACTCGTTAAGTATATGAGTTAGAGGAGAGGCAATTTTGTCAGTAACTAATTTGATGAATTTTATAGGTATTTGTCTGGTCCGGTTGAGCTGTCAGATTGCATTAACTTCAACTGCTGTAGTACCTCGCTATGGGTTACTTTACGTAGATGTAATGCAGTGTCAGGACTGTCGTGCGGTAGTGAATCAATCAGTTCTCGGAGGTGGTCGTTAGTCGTTGGTATGGAACCCAGAAGGCGTTGTGAGGTGGAATTAAAATGGTCGTTTAATACATCAGGGTCGAAGTTTATTGACTTTGGACTTGGATGAAGAATACGATAGATAGTTTTCCAGAGTTCTTTTGGCTTTTTCGAAGCTAGAGCTTTTTGGTAAAACGATCGTTTCAGCTTTAGCGGAAAGTATGTGTAATCCGGTTTGGCATGTTGGTTATGATGTGGTCGATCAAAGCCTTTGATTTAGGTGTTATATACTGCAAACACGGCTGAGTAGGAACAAATTAACACAGTATATTGCGTTAACCATGCATTCAGGATAACACTTTATAGTGAGTGAAACCAACTCATTTTTGAGAGTAAACATAGATGAAGACGCACCATTGAGTACAATGTACTCAATATATTGAGTTTGACCTCACTTTTACTCAATAATTAGTTGGGTTTACTCACAAAAGAGTTGGGTTTACTCACTATAAAGTGTCATCCTGAATGCATGATTAACGCAATATACTGTGTTGTATCTACTCAGCCGTTTTTGCAGTGTTGGTCTGTTGGTCTGTTGGTCTGTTGGTCTGTTGGTCTGTTGGTCTGTTGGTCTGTTGGTCTGTTGGTCTGTTGGTCTGTTGGTCTGTTGGTCTGTTGGTCTGTTGGTCTGTTGGTCTGTTGGTCTGTTGGTCTGTTGGTCTGTTGGTCTGTTGGTCTGTTGGTCTGTTGGTCTGTTGGTCTGTTGGTCTGTTGGTCTGTTGGTCTGTTGGTCTGTTAGTTTATTGCTCTGTTTTCTTACGCTACTAGTGTTGCTGCTAATGATATTATTCACTGTGATTATCGAGTTAGTGCATAATTTTCTTACCGCTCTCAATTCCATTTGGAATTATTAAATAGGAAAATGATAGAACGAAATCCCACCACCACCACCACCAGTTTAGGTAACGGAATTGTACTTTCGCGGAACCAATTGACACAAAGGTCAGGGAATTTCTGAATCCACACAATCTGCTTAATAGTTTTGCCTGACCATCAACAATATCTAAACTGCCATCCCTATAAAAAGAAGTAGTATTTTTTTAAATTGTTTTCGAAACAATTATGTATACCTTTCTTCGGCAGTTTAACAATAATGCTATGGTAACATAAATTATTTTATAATTTTTGTTGTGGTGTTTTTAGTATTTTTTAACTTGTCATGATCATCTGGTTTTTTTTTTTAAGTGATGATGATACACAATAAAATGATCAAAACAGTGGTCCTTTAATGTTTCGATTCGATGTGGCTGTTTTTAAGTTTGTTATCGTGTCCCTATCAATAGTTATATGGAGGGGAGCTAAATAACGATTTAGCATGTAGCTTTTATAGGTTCCAGGTCTAATTGTTTTAGTATTCAATTACTTGTAAGTAAAAAAAAATGGGGAATAAGGAAACAAAATTAGTAAATAAACACATATTTTGTGACATTTTGTTTCACGCTCCAGTATCGATGTCACGGGATCATGGCTCATTTCAAAAAGCCCAATTTAAAACAGACAAATGGCTGTTAAATTTCCATATGTTTTAATTTGTTTAGCATTAAACATCTTCATAACGTATATCTATTGTTGTTTTTCTGTCTTCTTGGTTCAGGAACTAGCTAATACATCTAGACATTGCATTTCTGCCGCCATCATATTTCTTTTGATAACTGGGGCTTTAACTAATTATAAGGATGCAGGATTTGAGATAGACCACGAGTTGGTGGATACTAAAAAGTGATACTAAAATTTGAATAATTGAACTAAGAAATAAATAAATCCATATTTCCTAAAGCTGAAAGAGTTATCACGAAAAAACGATGAAAGAGGGGTACGAAGGTCAGATTTGTGTGCTCGATCATTTTACTGTTTTTTTCGCGCAAGCGAAATATATATAAAAATAAAGTAACAGGGAATCTGCTGACTTGACTTCATGTACACGGCGAATTCAACTTTGAAATCATACACGCAATCAAAACAAATATACAAGGGACTATGTAAAATATACATTCGGCAAATGAAAAACAATTCAGATTGGCTTCAAACGATCATTAACATCGAGTTGAGGAGGAGTTGAAGAAGGGACGCGTATACAAGTCCAAAAAAAGAAAGAAGAAATATATAGAAGAAATAAAAAGGTAGAGCCGGTGGAATGTTTTGGGCACCGTTATTACATCGAGAATCGATGTCTTAAAATGCGAAAGTTTTTTTGCGCCTCGGTGGCTAAATTGGCTTCCGGTAGCACTACCAAATATAGCACTAGTTTCTTTGTGTCTTGGGCTTCACATCAATCTCGTACCCAGTGCCCGCGTTACTTTTGGTCTGCGACAAAGAACGTGAGCTCTGGCATAAACCGTTTCTATCAAAGTCCAGGATTTATTGGACTTCCGGTGTTACAGCGCATGCGTTAGCTAAATTACGCCCATCAGTTTGAAAATGCATGGGCCAATCAAATTCGCTCAGAAACGGTTTATGCCAGGGCTCACGTAATTTGTCGCAGACCAAAAGTAACGTGGGCGCTGGGTACGAGGTTTGCTTCAAATTAGATTCCGGTCTACATGTACGCATGCGCGAAATTTCTCGCGTGTGTCGAAAACAAAATGGCGGACGTTAGGCGGAAAATCATATTTTTGTATTGCCTCTGCCGTAATGACCTGGTTGTGAATTAGCACCATATTCCTAAATGTTGATAAGGTTGATCCACTCAACATGTTGATACTGTTTGGAAAGACATCAATGCATTTCTTGTTCTGATAGATAGTGCTCGAATATGGTCAAGCACTGAAATTTCGCCAGTCGAGTCGTTTGAAACTTGATGTGGGTTCGTATTTGTATAAACATAAGGTCAGCACAATGAGAATTTCATATTTTGTTTATTATTACCATTTTTCAATATATTAAAAAAGATCGAAAATCTAAGATGACGTCAAAAAGATTTTTAGCATTAAACTTATAAATTATAATGTTTACACTTTATTCGTTTTGTATAAACACCGTGCTCGATTCGTTGATGCAAAAATGCCTGTATAATGGTCAAAAATAACATGAAAAGCATCTTAGAATCAAAACACTACACACAGGTTTTCACATTATTTGTTTAATTTCATATTATGCACCAGTCATTTGACATCCCACCCCCCTTCACCCACCAACCCCCAACCCTCCCCCCACCTCAGCCTGATGCATACCCGGGCATTCACTTTTCCCCTCGTTGAAATGTAATGAAAGCCCCGAGTAATAATAGTCCCCTCCTCATCTTTTGAGCAGTTTATTTTAAGTCTTAATATCAACTGGTACTTAATATCAGGAATGTGTTCGCCGACAAATAAATAGAAGTATTCAATATTGCATTTAATTGAAAAAAGTGCAGTCCCCGGTCAGTCCCCTGGTTGCAGCCGAAGCAGTGAATTAAAGAGCTTTCCCCGACCACCAGGGAGCCAAATATATGTAAAAATGGGGTGAAATCCCAGCTATGTCCCCGGGTATGCCTCAGTTGGCTTGTGCAAAGTCCCCCCACCTCTGACTAGCTTTGCAGAAATTGCTCGGTTTCATGTAAAACGATGTACGTTATTTCCGAATAACAAATCAAACTTGTCTGTAGTGTTATTAAGGTAAGTGAAAAAGCTGACAGTGTTAGGGACAGTGTTAGGGACACTTTTTGTGTGTGTGTTGTATAGTTCAATGTGCAACTCCGTGCAAATAACTGTAACACCAGGGCAAATTATATTTGTTTTGACCACGTGTTTTAATTGCGCAAAGATTTGTATCAAGTACTACCTAATATCAAAGTTCTTGTTTTTTTTTTTTTTTTTTTTTTTTTAATACATTGATTTTCAAAAAAAAATTAATTCTACCCCATTATTTTACTGGGCCGCATTAAAATCCCTCCCGTGGTTTTAAGGCTCAAACGTAGATTATGTGGTATATATACAATGCTTTCTTCGTGACTAGCTAACGAATAGCATCGGATTGGACAAAATGGTCATTAAATTATAAATCAGGTTTTTTGGATACAAGAACGTTGTCATACAACATTTGAACTTTTGTAGTTTAGTGGAATAGGAATAAATAAAAGTACAAAAGAAGATCATTAAAGCAGAACTCTTTCTTTTGTACTTTTAATTTATTCCTAATCCAATAAATTACAAATGTTCAAATGTTGTATGACAACGTTTTTGCAAGTAGATGTACATACAATATACAATGGCACTTGTCAAATGTTTGATAACACACACTTTTTTCTGAGATTTGTGAATATTTTTTGATCGGTAATATAATGAAATTTGTAAAACCTAAAATGCCTCGTTTTGGTGTTTTCAGTATTTTTTTAATCCTTATAACTTCATCAGAAATTAATATATACTTTTCAAACATTAAATTATAAAATATTATAAACTTAGGTTTCTATCATTTGATAGTTTTCCTTTTGCTAATAACAAATTTTAAGACATATGATAATTATTGGCGGCAGTAGAGTATAAACAACAGTTCTGCGCCATTTGCTGAAGTAAGCAGTTTTTTTTATTCCCTAGCTAAGCAATTTTTATTTCTGCGCCAACTGCTTGTTCAGCTATTTTTTGTAGCCGAATTCAGAATCTGTGAATTAAATTGTTCTTGAAATAATCCGATCAAAGTACTTTTCTATAGGGTATTCAAATCCTAGTAGAGAGTTTATTGTCCATGGGATTAGTTACAAAAAAAAGGTATATCTGTTATATATTTAGTCATTAGTAATGGTTTTATATGCACATTTGAAAATAATTTCCTTACACAAAATTCTAGCATATAGAAAAATATCTACAGAGCTGTTCATAGTATATTTATTTTTAGAGAACATCATAGGTTATAGCTATTTTTAGAATCATTATGACATCATATATTTGCGTACATGTATAAAGTAGTTCGCATAGATTGATTCTCAAATGCTTCTTAGTATTATACCTTTGATATACTGCTGGATAAAAGACTACTGTTGCTCACCACTGTGGTACATTGAAGAAAGAATAAAGTTTGAAGAAGAACATGGCGCAAACTATCATTGTGAATTGTTAATGAGTTAAAAGACTTTGTTTTGGTCTTCGATAGATTGATTATCGCTAGCAAATTGATTTTTATTATAAAACTCTCAATTACAATCATTGGTATCCGGTCTATTCAATTATAGAGGATGGTAAAAGTCTAATATTTCTGCCACTTTTCTAAAGGCTTCTTGATTACTGCTCTTAAACTATCCGAACGTCGAATAGGTTCTGGGATGCCTTTCTGTTTCATTGAATCGGCATAATTGAGCCATTCTACAGGATTGTTATATGAAGATGGTGGCGTTAGTAATAGTGTTTGTCGTGATGAACTAACTTCAGGATCAAATACGGTTGATGGACTTCATAAGTAGAAGGAGCCTTTTTTGGTGTCGATGAAGCTTTCTCTAGCATTTGACTACTCGACGAGTGAGGTAGTAATGATTCGTTGGTTTGAATTGATGATACTTCACGATATTGACGAATACTGTTTTTTTTATGTAAAATTCAATATTAACCTGATTGTCATTGATGATCAAATGTCTGAAACCTCTAATGATGAACGCATCCTCAATTTATTTACCAAAGGATCTCACCATGTTTTAGGCATAGCCGTTAAGCTCTCAAAGCCACAATCGAATGGCTGTATTTAGACTTAAAGTTTGCATTATTTTTCCGTGGAAATAAAGGTTCTATACCATGAAAATGACGCTAAGATTCCGATGGTGAGGTTCTTTTGGTAAATAAATTGAGGATGCGTTCATCATTAGAGGTTTCAGACATTTGATCATCAATGACAATCAGGTTAATATTGAATTTTGCATAAAAAAAACAGTATTCGTCAATATCGTGAGGCACTCCTTTAATAAATTCAATTCCAGGAACTGTTTTCAACATATTATCGTATGCCGGCTGCCACTGCAAGTAGCTCCACACAATTCTTTGCGGCACAGGTGTGATAACTTGAGTTGCATGCTTAAGCAGATTTTGGACCCAAAATATTTTCCTTAGCCTGTCATACCCGCTACAAGCGCAGTGAATTGGTGCTCTAACTGAAATCTTCTACAATTCTCTATTGATCTATTTCCAAGTTGAAGGGTTGTAGGTTTTTGATGACTGTCATCATTAGGTATTTTTCCTTGCTGATACCAGTATGTGCGTGCTGGTCCATTAATTTTGTGGACTCGTTTAAATGGGATGATAAATGTTTGACTGACTTCCGACCCAATGAACACATCCGAGTCATCGCGAGTCTTTTTAGTTATAAATGAATAGATCATTTTAAGCACTATTTATATACACTTTCTAAACATCAATAGCTTGGCTACCAAGCTGTCAATTTGTAGCTAGCAGGCTATGGGTAGCCTATTTTAGCTAGCAGGCTATGGGTAGCCAGTAGCTACAATCATGTGTAGAATACCTTGGGACATTATCTGGTTTTAACAAGAAAAATATTTCAACATCATTTTTCCGTTTCCCCCTCTCCCCCTCTCCCCCGTTTCAATGTTGAATTGTGGGAATGTGAAACGGTTGTAAGACCAATCAACATTGCTTAGGGGGGAAGGGGGATTGCAAATCAAATTGATAGATTTTGTATATTTTTTGAAACGAAAACGAAAACGCACATAAAAAAGTTACAATGTCCCAACAATTGTGTTCGTACAGGTTCGTACAGGAAATATTTTCAGCCTAAAAAGGAGCGCCAATCACCCCTACCACTTGGAAAAAGGATTATCCACTCTTCCCTGTTGAGCATAACGATAACAATGAACACCAAACGTCGAGGTTTACCATATGATTTGCTTATTTCTGTTATGTTAACACTATCTCCTAAAACCGTTTAGCCTAAAAGATTAATTGTTGTTTTCGCGTAAAGACATTATTATGATGTGATTGGACTGTCTTTCTAATTTGTTTGATGTCGATCTGACTTTTGGTGTTTGTCAGTTTTTACTTCTCTTTTCCCCCCTTTTTTATTGTTTGATGCTAAAATTATCCAACATCGATCCGGTCAATAGCGTTTGCGCGTGCATTCCAAAAAATATTAAAGAGAGAGAGAGAGTGCATACAAACTATCAGTATATACAAATTTATGTAATAACTTTATATATTACCAACATTGTTATTATCAAATTTAACGTTTGTCTCTGACTTAAAAGACTTTGGAAGAATAGACGTTTCGGCCCATTACCACGGACTTTCATCAGTAACAACATTTCTATTATTGTATTTTAATTTCTAAAAGGTCGAAAAAATACAAATGCATTCTCGGGATTCCTGTGTGTCACGCTTACAAACATGCCTTGTTGACATGTGATGTTTATGTAGTTTTGTATCTCATGTTCGTCGGGTGAATTCTTTTATAAAAATAACTTCTTTGGAACTGTACGTCACACTCAATTTAATTGAAATTCTACCCGATGGATTGCTATACATTGTACAACAGCCGGAGATTTTGGAGACAAAAAGAAGTATCACTTTGCCGATGTATACCAGTTACGTCTACAACTGTCACAAGTTTACAACTGTCACAAAATAGCCGAAATAATCAGCATTTTCAGGTAAAACTCTGTGAAACTCATAAAATAATTCCCTTAGTTGAGTTCCAATTTTGTTTTAGGCAGAAACAGATCGTGAGAGTCGGTTAAATGTTTTTAGCATTGACGGATTTGGTACAGCAGATGCTGATCATAAAACGAGTGTTTTATGACCTCCTTCGCGTTGTGCCACTCATTACGCTATTTTTCGTGCTTAGCAACCTCCCGCGTGCATGTAGAACTGGATATACGCACGCTATCTATGAACTCTCTCTTAAAAATAGCTCATCCATACCTATATTCTGACAAGGTTTGAAGAATTTGGATTTTTCTATCTTGCACACGTTTGGTCGATATTTACTGAATGTCACTCTTAAGTTCTTGGTGAATAACTAGTTTACGTAGCGGATCTGCTATTGGCTTCCGTTGGCTATAAATATCCTATCATATTATCAGGTAGCTCATTATTAAAACAGTACAGGAAACATGAACCAGTTGCTTGTCAATAATTTTCTCCGCCTATTAGCTCACTGCCCTGATCATCAAATACTATTTCTGCTATCATCTGCTACCCCACCACAAGTGCATTCTTTGTGTGAACTTTGCTATAATCTGTTGAGAGGTTGATTCCTCTTTCTGAAATACAAAAACGGCAATTGGAAAGGCATCGACAATTGATTAGAAATTTAGCCGACTCATCAGTACCATTCAAAAGGAAAACGCAAATTTAACTCAAAAAGGTTCAGGATTTGTGAAGGAAATCTTATCGCCTTTGATGTGTACTTTGAGTCTACTTTTGCTATAACTAAAACTGATAATTTCCTAAACGATCAGTATACATTTGACAGTTACAGGAAAATGAGCACAAAGAGAAAGCGAGAGAGGATGGATTCAGAGGATGACATTAGTACGTACTATCGATGAAAGTGACGATGAAAGCATAAACTTTGATGAAACTGAGATTGATGCTATGTTGAAAAATATCTCACCTAGCATACCCAAAAATAGGGCTTTAGAATTTCTACACAGCATGGCGTCTTCAAAAGCTATTTTAAAATCTTTCGATAGGATCCCTATCATTATTTGTCCTATGTGTCAATAATAATGGGAAGATCAAACCTGTTTCCGAAAGTGGGGGAAGCCCGTCGAATGTGACATTTGTATGACTAAGCTTTCTACTAATTCAAATACCGTGAAAAAATTGTTTTGCGAATGTCAAGATTGTGGTTCTATGCACCAACTTAATTGGAAGAAAAATGAGCTCAAACTCATTGATCGCAATAGAGGTATAACAAACACTGACAATGAAATAGAACAAGAAAGCGACCGGCCTAGAAATGGAAAAGAAATAGAATTTTATCATCCTCTATAATTGAATAGACCGGATAACAATAATTGTAATTGAGAGTTCTATAATAAAAATCAATTTGCTAGCGATCATCAATCTATCGTAGACCAAAACAAAGTCTTTGAACTCATTAACAATTCACAATTTTGCACAATTTTGTAGGTTTTAATTATCAAACAATACATTAACCTATATATTACTAAATTAAATGAACATGATTACAAAGAAGCTAAACTAAACAGCTCTGTAGATATATTTCTATATGCTGGAATTTTGTATAAGGAAATTATTCTCATACGCATATATAAAACCATTAATAATGACTAAATATAGAACAGATATACCTTTTGTTTCTAACTTATCCCATGGACAATAAACACCCTACTAGGATTTGAATACCCTATAGAAAAGTGTTTTTATCAGATTATTTCCGGATTAACTAAATTCAAAGATTCTGAATTCGCCTAAAAAAATAGCTAAACAAGCAGTTCAAAAATTGCTTAGCTAGGGAATAAAAAAAAACTGCTTGCCTCAGCGAATGGCGCAGAACTTTGTTTATACTCTACTGGCGGCCATTTTTATGACATAGGTCTTTGGGTGGCCTAGCGGTGAGAGCACTGGCCTCTTACCGCTGTTGTCCAGGTTTGAGTCCCGACTAAGGCATGGATTACATGTGAATTGAATTTGTTTGATTGCTCTTCTCTCCTTTGCGACAAGGTTTTTTCTCTGGGCTATCCGGGTTTCCTCCGTCCGCAAAATGCAAGCCATTTTGTGTGCAAAATATGTAACGTAGAACAATGTGTGAGTGTGTGTCTGAGTCTCCCCAATGAGTAGGGAACAAGTATCCAGCTTGAAGATTTGAGACGTTCAAAAATTGATTTATTTCCATTTAATTTAATTTAAAACATGTTATAAATACAACAATACCTGCAATTGTAAGATGATCGCATACGTAACGTCTCCATAAATATCAGGATCATCGAGTTTGAATTTTGACCCTGTATCTCCCATGAACAATTTTGTTTTTGCCGTGAGTAATAGTGATGCCAATAATAGTTTCTTAAAGTAATTTTTCCCTGTAAATGATTCTTTCGTATACTTCCACATACTATGAAAAAAAACACATGTTATTTCAGCACTAGATAGTGCAAACACAATCAATATATCCATGAAATTTATATTTCGTATTTAGTTGTTATAATATCTCTATAATTTGTTCTATAATAGCTCTTATCAGTCACTATTAAAGACAAGTATAATTGAACAAAGTATTATTTCCTTTTATACTGAATATCTGGGCTGGTTGATAGTCATTCACTATATAGTTACTAGTTTTCGTTATGCATCTAGGGGACCTTTTTCACACCGATCGGTTTTGTTTGATCTTTCAGATTAATTCAATTGTTTTCATATGATGTTTTAACATGTTTTAAAATGTATAAGAACGTTTAGCTTGAGAAGTATGTTTATTTTTAAATTTTCCACATATATGTGTGACGATTATTATAGCTGACCACATGTAAGCCCGCAAGGGTTGACCACCTCCATTCAACGAGAACTCCTCTAAGAAATTGACACTCGATCTAATTTTGCTACTTTTTAAATGCTATGATATCAGTTTCAATGGTCGTGTGACTAATTTGCATTTTTGTAAAACAACTACTTTATTTGTTTATTAAGTCTTTGGAATGAGCCATTTTACTCAAAAGACTAGATGCTATAGCCAAAGCTACAAGCAGATGTTATATATATGCTAAATTGTGTAAAATATAAAAAAATTAAAAAACATGCATAGTCATATCTTCCTTCGATAATAAGATGAACAAGTTTATGTAAAACGTAGAAACGTATATCAGCGAACTTCATAATTACTGTAGAGACATGTACTTACCGATAAAATCATAGTACGATGACCCTCCTGTATAGTCAGACGTATAGCCGTTGACAATCAATCCGTATACACATCCGGGTTGAAGATCTTTGAACACAATGGCAGTTTCATTTGTTTTAAAATGACTAATTTTGCTGTAGTCATGTTTATACAGTCTACAATTGTATCCAAGGAGATTCCCAACGACGTGCTCTTTGGTGATTGGGTTCCACCTAGCAACCGCTGTAGTTCCATTTATTACGACAACGCGTAAGCCAGAAAGTTTAGGGACTGGAGCTAAGAAAGATATAATTAAAATATGCAGAGTTATCAAAATATCATGGCCGTGCGTCGTAAAAAAATAGTCAATAGTAAATGGTGATAGGTTAGACTCTATATTAGCCCATACTAGGCTCTCCTTTATAAAAAGTATATATCTATTTACATAAACACACACACACACGTGCGCGCATTATAGCCCGGAGAAACGGCTTTAACGTTTGCTTCAACATTCGTTCGATTTTGTTTCCGGAGATGTATGGCGTTTTCATTACCTTCTGTTTGGCCTTGAGTTTAGCAAGAACCGAAGGTATGTAATTACAAACTACATAAAACAAATCTAATTGCCCCCCAAAAAAACGTAATTTCAGAAAAAGGTAGGGAAAACGTTCAACTCCGTTTCAACTTTCAACGAACAAAATAAATGTTAAATAGATGTTAATTAAAGCAAAACTTTAACGTTTTATACTCTTTCAACATCAATCTAACTTCGATACAACACGTCTCAACAATATTGTTGAAAGTGTGTGGACACATCGCCAACTATTCCGGACTTCCCGCCAGTCATCGAGGCCAGCGGATACCATGCGTAAAATAGAAAGTAAACACCGATTCGGGAATCCAAGATAGAATCAAAATCGATTATACAAAACTAAGTTAAATACGATTCTTTAAGTCAATTTAACACCAAAGGATATTGAAGCAACTATCAAACTGTAATTCTGAAACATTTTTGGAGTTCAATGTTATAAAATTGGTCATTTTCAAGCGAAAAAACAACGACATGTCGACGATTTGAGGAAAGCCACAGGGAGCCCAAGCTCGCTCAGGCCCGCACTCGATGAAATCCAACTTTCTTGCTACGGTTTGCCTTTTCTTTAACAGCTATCCCATTAAACTCTATTGTAAATAAGAGTTGTGAAAACAAGCTTCATTTTGGTATCAAACAAGTCTTAGTTTGCGAAAATTTATCGCATCACAAAGTACCTCTACTTGAAGTAAGGATTGCAAGTATATGGCGTCTTACGAACGTCAATTCAATTTGGAGCTTTTTCAAAGTTAAAAAGGAAAGGTCAAACCTCGTTCGATCGACGACAAATTACACACAAGCAATGTATGATGTATTTAGTTTATGGAACAGCCACGGTAAATGAGGTAACAAGCTTTGATTTTGAAAAATGATACTACGAATATCACACTTTTCATGTTTTTCTTGCAACTTTACAATCTGAAAATTCCTGAATACAGAGCATGTATGGGAAGAAAACAGAAAACCGTCAACTATCGAAAATAAAGGTTTCTATTCAATTAATAAAGCTATGTTTGGTAAAAATCAAATGCTTTAATGTCATACAATATATTTCCAGTTAGGTAAACTGACAAATCCTTACCGAGAATTTTATAATTCGAAAAGAACTTTGATCCTCTATACATTTATTTTGTGAAATCTGATAAAATTATCTACCACTTTTATGTTGCACCGCTGACCTTGTGAGTGGGCGCATGGCCGGAATAGTTGGCGATGAAACGGCTTCAAAATTTGCCATTATACAAAATCGAACGAATGTTTAAGCATATATTGAAGTCTTATCATGAATCTAGCCTTTCAGAGTTATCATAATTTCTATGATCGATTTGGAACCTTGCAACGATTCTTCAATTGAGTGTATGAACTTACGTATATAAATGTAAAAAGATGATGACAATCCTGTTTCATTGACAGTGTAGCCTTGAACAAACAGCATGTACTGCAAACTAGGCTGAAGTTCGCCAACCACAATGCTTGTTTCATTTGTTTTGAGCGTTTGAACAAGCTGATTTGAGCCATAGTTCCTCAATGTTACATTGTAACCCAGGAAGTGTTCTTTAGAAATTGGATGCCAGCGTGCTTCCACAGTCGTAATGTTTATTGCAATAACACTAAGGCCAGAAGGACCAGGCAGTGTGGCTGAAAAAAAAAATCGAAATGAAGTGGTTAGAAACAAAGGAAACCAAAGTCCATTAATTTGTAAATATATTGTCAATACAATAATGGAGACCTGAAACTGTCGATCCTTTAAATACAATAAATTGTGGTCTGTAAATATACTGTAACTACAGTAATGGGGACCTGAAAATTTCCAGTAAATAAAATTAATGTAGGTATACATATCTACTCTAAATGCAATATAAACGGGTTTTGTAAATATCATGTAATATAATAAAGGGGGTCTTTAAATATACTGTAAATTAAATATATGGGACCAAGAGTTCATAACCAGAAGTGTTTATTTCCTAATAGACTTATGACATATTGGATATTTGAGTGAGCTAGTTTTAGTACCTACATTGCTTTCTGATGGATTAAATTGACGAGGTTGAGATTGTGTAAGAACCAAATCAAAACAAAATGACTGATTCAAAATTCCAAAATGTGCAGTAAACACAAAGTAGAAACATTTTCAGAAAGGAAAAATAATTTAAATGTTTAGGTGTAATTGGACTCGAGCAGTTTTCAACCTCGATTTCATTAATTATAATGACAACGTAATCTTTTAAAAAATGATATATTTATTAAACATATATATGGAATTGGGTGCTGTTTGGACAAGATAGTTGGATATCGATCGTCATCATGCTGATGAGAAAAAAGTTGAGCTCAATTAATTTGATAACTTATTTTGATACGCCTGAGAAATTTTAGTCTGATTAGCATTTTGCACACAAAAACAAATCAAACTACGCCACAAAGATGTTTTAAATAGTATTCAATATTTTAAACATATTTTGTTATAGTCATGAACAGGTTTTTTTTTCATAACAATATTCGTGTCCTAAAATTTCAATTGCTTTGCAATTAATGTTCTTAATTGATAGAGAACTAGAGAGGGAACAAACATGTTCAGAGAAGTACAAATTAGGTGAATATTTATGTGCTTGCGGACTCCAGCAGTATTTAAACATATTTCAACTTCGATTTCATGGATGACAAGCAGTCGTCGAAAGAAATCAATAAAACATTTCTTAACAATCTTTTTTATTTATTTGAAAACAACGTTGATAAGAGTGTGTTGTTTGGACAAGATATTTGGATAGCTCCAAGCTGTCGAGAAAATGTTAAGCTCAATTAATTTGATGGGGTGTTTTGATTAGGATGAGCAATTTTAGTGCCATCAGTATTTTACATACAAAAAAAAATCAGAATAAGTCACAAAATAATTTTAAATTATATTCAATATATTTAACATATTATTATATAAACATGAAATATCTTTCTAACGAGGTACTCAAGGATCTATAATAAAATAATTTTTTTTCATAGTATAAATACTTATGTCATCAAGTCAATAAAATTAGCATTACAATTTCAACGTAAGCTGTTTATCATGAGAATATCTTTTTTCCACAACGACTTATTTATTTCAAATGCTAGCCCTTAGTAAAAAGTTAATTGAAAGTTTCTTTTAATTTGTAATGTACGTATTGAGATAATTTAAAGCTCGTTATTAGAGATCAGTGACTGTAAGCTCGTCCGATTAAAAGAAAATGTCTGCAAGTTATAAAAGCTAATCGTTCCACTCTTTCATTGATGTGCAGATGCCCTCCATTTTTTCATTTTTCTTCTGTTGCTCTAATATACTATTTTCTTTAGTCGATATATTTAATGTCATACTAATTCTTTATTAATAAGACTGAAAGTATTTTCCACTCGGAAGTAACACATCTTTTCTTGAGTTGAGTTTTTCAAAATCAAAAAAGACAAATAAAGAAATACAAATCTTTATTGTCTTTGTTAACCTTTCCTAGCTAATGATATCAAACGTTCGTTTATTCCAAAATAAAATCATACGCAAGAAAGATTAGATAAAGACAGCAAACTTATCCATCCGTGGAAGTGCAAAGTATTTGCATATCATAGTCGCTGTTTGTACTGGTACACAATTTGATTTTGATTTAATATTAAATATTACTGAGCATATATAAACACAGCTTGCGTTTATTTAATTCTGCTGCAGGCAGCTTAATATAAACATTTATTTTATATCTTTAATCGTCGTCCATTTATGTATATAGTGAAATGGCATTTCAACAACCTCAATAGACAAAGTTACTCATCCGAATATATTCACTGATAACGAGAATAATAATTCAATAATTCATTACTTGTAAACAATTGTTCATAAACATGGGCAAATGTACGTATCAAGAAAACAAATTGACATGCAATTAATTATATAACTTGAATTACTTCCAACTAAGTTATATTGTGATCACCCTTTGGACGAACGACAGCGACGACTGTCTGGCAGCTTTCATGACCATTCGTTGTATGATTGCAGCGCATTGCTCAGCGACGAGGCCATTATGCATTTTCAATATTTAGTGTGCCTCTTTTTACTTTAATAATGTCCCTTTCCAATTGACAAAGATTTTATAAGTCTCCTTAGAATTCTCCACGGCAAATTGCTTTGGTATTTTGTTAGTTTACAAGCTAGAAATAAAACTTTTAGTGCCGCGCAGATAAATTACAAACTTCTAGATTCTTCTAGTCACTATAAAATATGTTACGATTCCAGAGAAGCCAATTTATCCTATATTTTTCTATTATCGAAATTGGTTAGCAGGAAGGGTTTTAACTCTGTTATAGTTTATAGACTTAAAACCAAACGTTATTGAATTGCGTGAATTATGAACTCTACCACTCGCTATGTCAGAAGCATCTACTCTCGATGCTTTAACCTCTAGAACAACAGCAATTAAACTTAGAATCCGTAAATACTTTCGTCTTAAGCTTAACTGTATTGACCACCTGGAAGAACGTTTCTGCTTTAATTGTAGGTTTCTTATGAGTTGTAACTGTATTTCTTCTTAATCTTTATTTGCTTCACCGTATCTTTACCTTAACTTGTATCTCTTAGTAATTATTGTTTTAGTCTAGTAGTCTTAGGTTTTTTGTTCCTATTGTTTAGTCTAGTAGTGTCATTAACTATCATTATATCTTAACTTAATTATCTGAACTCAAATTATCACAAACTTATCTATCATAGAATATTAGTAATGTATAATTCATACATATTGTTATTACATTTAGCTTAATTATTTATTTATTTAGAGGGCCGTATGTTAGATAACCTTTATAGTGTTAATACGTATTTTTCCCTCGTTAAATAAAGTATATTGTATTGCATTGTATTGTAGTACTATTAGCGGTTATATCACATACCTTCGGTTCTTGGAAAACTCAAAGCGAAACATATGCACAGAATAACTCCGTTCATTTTTGCACGTAGTCACAAACACAACTGATATGTGAATCTCTGCGTGGGAAACTTGACACGGAAGTTAAGGCCAAGCAATGAAACATCTAAGGAATTTGCATGACAAAGACCCCTCTAGGGGCATGGTGATGTTATTTTGAAATAAATATGTATGACATTAGCTTTGTTTACACTAGACCTCAAGTTGACATAAGAAGTATTGCAATTAACAAAATTCCTATACAACAAAGTAATATTTCCAGAAATCAAGAACAAATACTCATTCAAGGATAATAACCCGATAATATTTTCTTTTTTGGGGGAAGTGGCAGCTGCTGTAATTAAAATCAAAGAAATTGTATTCTAAATCAAACATATTGAAATTATAATATTCACAATTCCATTTATGCTTTTGGGCACTTTGAAGTCTGAGAGTGAAAATAGTTATGCATGTTATCGTTGCTAGTTAGATTCAGATTCCATACGAAGTTTCATGCAAATCGATGCTTTCCAAGATGTTGATATATGAGTACTGTACACTACTTGGAAATAACATTGCTAGAAAAGCGGCACGCGACAACCGACGCGGAAATAAAATACAATTTCGAAGAAAACAGTTAAAAGCTACCTAAATGTTTGTTCAAAGTATTACACTGTCATATGCAAAATTGAGAAATATTGCTGAAAATATTGCTGAGGTACGAGCGAGTCAAATAATAGACCGATCCAAGGTTATTGCCGCCATCTTGTAGGGGGTGCAGAACTACTGGGGCGAGCAGTAAATGTATGTAACTTTGAACTTATATAACTCCACTGGAAATTGCCGAATGTTCAATATAAACATTTTATATCAAAGATACTATGCATGGCTATACCTGAGATCAAACTAAGGTTGTTAAATTATGTGAGACGTATGTAAACGGCGATTTCAAATCTCCCTATATTTACTGTGTAATTCTATATCGCTGAAACAAAGTGTTTGTATGTAGATCTAAAATATTGATTTCAGATCCTGTAGCTCGTTTCCCAGCGCTATTTTTTGGATATGTTAACAAATGCAAAACCTTTGATAGGAAATTTTAACTGTGAAAATCCAATGAATTTGAAGAAAAATACGTACGTTCAAAGTGGTCCAAAATCACTGCACATACATTCTCTACTCGCCCCAGTAGTTTTGCACCCCTTGCAAGATGGCGGCAATAACCTTGGATCGGTCTATTATCCAATCCCGTTCCAATTATTTTCGAGTTATCTTTCTTATACATGACATTTATTTTACAAGCCCAAGATTTATTTCTTTAAATTAACCTGTTGAAATTGCACCTGTCAACTTGGTCACTAGCACATAACTTAACGTTTTGAGGGAAGCCGATAAGTTCTGAACCATTCCAATCATTTTAACCATAGACGTTGCCTCCTCAGAAAAGGTTTTAACGTTGCGATAGTTTATAAATTGAAAACAAAGACGCTATTAAGTAGCTGTAATTGTGCACTCGACTCTGCTATAATGTTAGAGTTTACATACCTTCTGTTTTTGGGAAACTCAAAGCAAAACATACGCAAAGAATAACTCCGTACATTGTTGCGCATAGTCACAAACACAACTTATATTCTGAAACGACTGATATTTGGGTCAGTGCGTGGGAAACTTGACACGGAAATTAAGGCCAAACAATGAAAGCAATAGGAAGGAATTGTTTTACAATAGGCCCCACTTAGCGATGGTTGGGATTCGTTTGAAAAGAATGTATATGTTGTGATAATGAATAGAAATGCGAGAGGCTTGACATTTTTTTATTAATATTACTTTGAATATTTCGGATATTATCCAAAGGCCATCTACAGCAAAGTGAACTGAATATGAATCTAAATTATTTTGATATTGGGAATCGATTGTCCTTGTTCATTCAAGCTAGGCTTTTGTTCTTTTATAAATAGTGCTTCTGATATTTTTCCTTTTTTGTAATGTCTAAAGTTAGAGGCGAAAACTCGAGTGTTCGATGTTTATGGTATCGTATCATGTTTCAATGCTATGTTTAGTGAAAGATGATTTCTTGTCTTTTCCACTATGTTCTGCTAAGCGTTCCTCCAGTCTTCTAGCTGTTTCCCCAATATAGGCGTGAGGTTAACCTTCTTGTGGGCATTCTAGTTTGTAGACAACTTTAGACATTACATAAAAAAAACATCAGAAGCACTATTTATAAAAGAACAAAAGCCTAGCTTGAATGAACAAGGACAATCGATTCCCTTGAGCCTCTTAAACTAACTTAGATTCATATTCAGTTCACTTTGCTGTTGATGGCCTTTGGATAAAGGCCGAAATATTCAAAGTAATTAATAAACATTACAAGCCTTCTCGCATTCCTATTCATTATCAAACTGTATGCCCAAGTAAACATATTCAAATATGTTGTGATGTACTTATACTAGATCTCAAAAACACTGGAAATGTTAATTGATTTAGAAAAATATTGTAGACATGAGTGACCTCTTAATTTGTAAATATGCTGTAAATAAAATAATTGGGACCTGCAAAAGTCCTGTAAATACAATAAATTGTGGTCTGTAAATATATTGTAACTGTAGTAAAGGGGACCTGAAAATATCCTTTAAATAAAATAAATATGGGTATATCAATATAATCTAAATGCAATATAAGCAGGGTCTGTAAATATGCTTTAAAATAGAAAAACGGGGTCTGTAAATATCTTGTAATATAGTAAAGGGTTTTTTAAATATACTGTAAATAAAACATAAGGAACCAGCCGTTCATAATCAGAAGTGTTCATTTCAAATTGACTTATCACATATTGGATATTCAGTTGAGTGAGCTAGTTTTAGAACTTGTATTCTGATTGATTAAATTGACGAGGTTGAGAAGGTGTTACAACCAAATTAAAACAAAATGACTGATTCAAAATTTCAAAATGTGCAGTAAACACAAAGTAGAAACATTTTCAGAAAGGAAAAGTCAGTCAAATGTTTAGGTGTAATTGGGCTCGAGCAGTATTTCAACTTCTATTTCATTAATGACAACGTAATCTTTTAAAAAATGATATATTTATTAAACATATATATGGAATTGGGTGCTGTTTGGACAACATAGTTGGATATCGTCATCATGCTGCTGAGAAAAAAGTTGAGCCCATTTAATTTGATAACTTATTTTGATACGGCTGAGAAATTTTAGTCTGATTAGCATTTTGCACAAAAAAACAAATCAAACTACGCCACAAAGATGTTTTAAATAGTATTCAATATTTTAAAAATATTTTGTTATAGTCATGAACAGGTTTTTTTTCATAACAATATTCATGTCTTAAAATTTCAATTGCTTTGCAATTAAGAGTGTGTCCATGATAGGACCAGGCAGTAGGTGCTACATGGGGGTTCACCGATTTTGCTCAAACTTGGTACAGTTGTAGGACCTAGTAAGTTATTTGTTATCCCAGAAACTCAGTTGGATCTGTCTCTTTGGTGGGAAGTTAGACCACCCCCCCTTAAAATACCCATTTTGCCTCGAAAATCAGCAAAAATATAGCTAATTTTTAATGAAACAGAAAACCTTTAATATTGATGACAGTGATGTAAAACTTTTTTCCCTATTAAGTACAGATGCCAGTAAGTGTTTCCAAGCAAAGAGTTACATTTTTCTTTTAAGCCGTTTCCATGGCAACAATTTGTTTCGGAGCAAAAATTGCCAGTTTTGAAATTACTTTAATATCTCTAGGTTTAAAAATTAATATCTCAAAAGTCCACCATGAAAATGTCAAAAATGGCCAATAGTCAACTCAATCTATGTCTTAAATTACCAAAACAAGAAGAACAGCTGCGGGCACTTGTTAACCTTAACTTATATGACGGGTTTACTCAACCCTACTATGTCAATATCACAAAATTCGAGAAGATTCATGCCCGCAAAAAAAGTGGTTGAAATCCTCCCAATAGCATTAAATTGGCTTCTAATAACCAGGTTGAGTCTTTATTATGCTTAATGTATCTTAATTTCAAGGATATTAAAATTTATTCAAAGCAGATATTTCTGTGACGACATATGGAATGTAGTCGTACCTATTATCGCGCACATCCTATTATCGTACTTTTCGTAGAAAATAATATATATCTTCTGTATCTATATCTTCTGCGTAAAACTCGATTGAAAATATGGAACAAAAGAGTTAGTTGCAACAGAATAAGCAGCGATTATTGTTTTAATTAATTTTGAAACAGTTTTTAGAAGATATATATATATTTTACGAATAGCATGATAATATAATGTGCGCGATAATAGGTACGACTTGTTTATAAGCACTTCGTCATGCTTTGACTGCTTTATTTACCTTTCATTTTAATAATTTTAAATCGTGTTGTAAGCTGGGTTGTTCGACGGGATAACTTAGTAAAATCAGAAGGTAAGTAAAATCCAGTTAGCTGAAGCAAATTGCTTGTTTTTGGGTTTATATCGTGAAGAATTCCTTTGTCAGACAGCATGACATGATGATATTCAGTCGTAGTCATATATAAGACTTCGTTTTGATATGATAACTTGTTGAAAGCTTTTGTACCATTGTAATGAGGAATATGATAAAGTCGATAAAAAACTTTCTTGTAGCTGGTCTGAATATCTTAAATGTATTATTTCAGTGTGTTCATGTAACGCAAATTAAGGGACTCAATGGTTTCGAAATCGAAGGGGGAGGGGTGATGACACAATCCATTTAAACCTGCTCAATGTTTTTTCAGTATGGATTGCGGTAAAAAAAAATACAGCTACTGGTCTTTGATCTCTCTAGTTATCTGTGAACTCCTCTATCCCATTTATCAGGCTTGCACAATTTGTGCAAAGGATATTGACAATGATAGACTGGTCGCCAGTAGACGCAGAGTACTTCTCTGTGCTTTGGACAAACAGTCATTCTATTCGAACCATTTCTAAAAACCCCAACTCTTAACAGAACAAGATATGATTGTTCTCTCAAAACTTTCAAATTCTGAAAGTGCATCAGTTGTATTTCTTGTGCATTCTGTAAACGGTATTTCCTATCTCTACTAGGATATCTTAACGAACTGACCATACGATGTCTATGACCATTTGTAGTATATGAAATATTCGGCGTTAATTCGAATAGAATTACATCCCGAGCTCCAAAAACACATAGAAGTATTACATTGAAACAGTGAAGTGTATACAAAATTAACCTATCAGAATTATCCAGTTTCTAAGACGCTTTGCTTGCTGAAACATTGTTACTTGCTTGCAGTCTAGATCAGTCGACAAGAGATCATTGTAAGTTTTAATGGTCTCTCTGCGGTTTATTGTCGATAACTAAGCAAGGTACAAGCACGCCAAGGATTTGATTTTCTTGATATATTATAATCATGGTACAAAAGCAGGCAATGGGCTTCTAGCAAAAGCTATTAATATAACAAGCTATGATATTAGAATAAAATCTTATGATCTACGACTGAATGTTAATTTATCCTATCATGTGCTCTTTAATACAAATAATTTCTGAACGATATCAATCCAAAATACAAGCTATTTGCTTCAGCTAACTGGATTGTATTTACCTTTCTGGTTTTTGTAAGTTATACCGTCGAACAATTCAGTGTAGAACCACACGATTTACACTGATCATATCATTAAAATAAAAGGCAATCAAGTTTGCATAATTTACAAGTAATTTGCATCAATTTCAAAACAGTACCTATCTACTTCACCAAAGTTTTCTTCAGTCTTCAGTTTTATTTAGTTTTGAGAGGTTTGAAATCAAAACCAAGATTGTATTTAGTTTAGTGAGATAATACAATAAAGTTGAAGGAAATAATAATGTTTTAATAGTTAAATTTTTGCACAGCCTAATTTGCATATATGTCATGCATCAAGTTCTAATTAGTAAAAATCACAAAAAGTTTGAGGTTGATGTAAATAAAGTAGATAAAAAGCGCAAAATGTTTGTATGACCCTAACTTAAACAACCTTAGCTTAGTAGATTGCAAAAAAAGATTGAAAATTTATCGCGCCCGACTTGTGAGATATAAGCTACTTAGTGAGGGGTGTTTTTTTCATGATGAAAACGTATCACTTAGTATATTTCCCCTTTGACTTGACATTTAAATTTTTTATTATCCTTGAAATTAAGATACATTGAGCATAATATAGACTCAACTTGGTTATTAGAAGTCAATTTAATGCTATTGGGAGGATGTCAACCAGTTTTTTTGCGGGCATGAATCTTCTCGAATTTTGTGATATTGACATAGTAGGGTTGAGCAAACCCGTCATATAAGTTAAGGTTAACAAGTGCCCGCAGATTTTCTTCTTGTTTTGGTAATTTAAGACATAGATTGAGTTGACTATTGATCATTTTTGACATTTTCATGGTGGACTTTTGAGATATTAATTTTTAAACCTAGAGATATTACAGTAATTTCAAAATTGGCAATTTTTGTTCCGAAACTAATTGTTGCCATGGAAACGGCTTAAAAGAAAAATGTACCTCCTTGCTTGGTGACACTTACTGACATCTGTACTTTATAAGGAAACATGTTTTACATCATTGTCATCAATAGTAAAAGTTTTCTGTTTCATTAAAAATATGCTATAATTTGGCTGATTTTCGAGGCAAAATGGGTATTTTAAGGGGGGGTGGTCTAACTTCACACCAAAGTGACAGATCCAACTGAGTTTCTGGGATAATAAATAACTTACTAGGACCTACAACTGTACCAAGTTTGAGCAAAATCGGTGAACCCCCATGTAGCACCCACTGCCTCGTTTTGCCTGGTTCTACCGTGGACACGCTCTTAATGTTCTTAAGGATACACCGGAGAAAATATTTCTCAAAACCCTCCAAATTTTTAAATCACCCTGAGTGAAATGTAAGACAATTATCTTCAATTCTATGAAAAAAAATAGTCGAATTTTTTTTTTCCAAGGGAGATATTGAAGAAAAACTAGTTCGAACGCTCTTCGAAAGGTGTTGGACTGTCGACAGGAGATGTCAGAAGAGATCTTAGGCGGGTCACGCAAAATACATTAGTGTGACTGTCACACTACATTACAAACACATCACGGACTATCAATTGAAGCTATAAACACGCGAAATTTGTATCACAGAAAATAGATATCCAAATATTATATATAGTCATTAAGTTAGATTTTTAAAGTTCGTTTTTATACCGTTGTACTTTTGTATCTGTGGTTGGGATGTCTTGTCGAAGAAGGAAAGAGCCCTTTCTATCGCAATCGATCGAAGAAAGAGGCGCCGAAGCTGTGAGGATTTTTCCACTCAAAAGGCAGAGCCGCTCGCGTTGAGCGACCAAGGCTAGGGTCGTACTATGACCAAACAAAAAAACTATTGGAGGAGCAGCACGGGGAACTATAAACCGTAAGTTCTAGTGCCATGCATAGCACGAGACAACCGCCACAACATGCTATGATCAATGATTGTCGGTCACAACCTCAGAAAGAATGATCATCTAACGGTTGTGGACACTCTGATATTAGAAGAAGGACTAACTAAGCAACGTAAAATACCAAGTTATAAAGCCAAGTGATGATGATTTACTGGAAAATTACGAAGTTTTGTGATAATATGCTAAAAACTACCAAGTTTTCATTATAAATTACGGCGGTGATTGTAAATTGTCAATTGTATCAAAACGACTCTACTTGTTTTTATCGTCTTTATTGCTTGATTTTTTTCTCAATAAACCTATAACTGACACAACTATATTCTTAGAATAACTAATTTAAGTCCAAAATGTTTACTTTCAAATTGAAAACTGGTTTATTATAATATACGCGGTAGACAATCACTCCGTCGTTCACTCGGTTAAAGTTTGACACGCATATTAAACTATTGTGTATCGAAACGACTCTACTTGTAATTATCATCTTAATTGCTTGATTTTTCTCAACAAACCTATTATACATAACTATATTCTTAGAATAACTACATTTAAATCCAAAATCATTACTTTCAAAATAAAAATGGGTTTATTATGCGCGGTTATATAAACATACTCAACATATTCACTACGATTATTGTGCTTGTATCTGGCGTTGCTGTATTTCTGCCTCTTCCGGACCCCTGCCTCTTCCTCTACCTCTAGCTTTCCCTCTGCCGTTCCCTCGTACTCCTTCTATCTTGTTTAATTCTTCTGTTTTCATGACTGTCGATTTTTTTTGCGCGAGAACACAACAACCGGACAAACGCAAGGTCAAACTATGAACTCACTCAATAACGTTGCTGTCCAGGTCGGTCCAGGATCGTATTTCGTCACTATTGCTTATTGGCTCACAGCGCTTGGGCTTGGTTTGAGCTTGTCAGCGCCGAGTAAATAATCCTTTAATCCTATTTAACTTCAACTCGCTTTTTCTCGAAAGCAAGTTTTGACAAAATACTCAAAATCAAATGGTTAACATGCAAAGGTTTTTTAATGAATTTCAGCGAAAATTTGCATGATGACTCCGACACTATTCAGGTATCAAAGTTTGTTGGCATTTGTATTTATTTACATTAACAAGACAGATATGAACCATTCTCTGGAGGATGCGCTAAAAAAAGCATAGGTCTGACTTTGAAATGAAATAAAAAAATAAGTACTCGTTAAAAACGAAAATGCCAACACACTTTAAAACTACAATGTGTCTGAAGTAGGATGCCGAAATTGTTTTTTTAATTTACGTTAAAACTACTGCAGGTTAACGTTCCGCGCTAGGACACCACGTTCCTGTTTAATGTCGGATTCCATTAAATTGAATCGGTTTTGTCAAAAATATGCTCAATATCTGTGCTGTTTGGTCTTTTAGCTTTAAAAAAATATATACTTTGTCGGGATTTGCGTATAAATTGAGCGCGCTATTAGCTTTTTAAAAAAACGTCTCTGTTTTGTCCGGTGTATCCTTAATTGATAGAGAACTAGAGAGGGAACAAACATGTTCAGAGAAGTACAAATTAGGCAAATATTTATGTGCTCCAGCAGTATTTAAAAATATTTCAACTTCGATTTCATGGATATGGCAAGCAGTCGTCGAAAGAAATCAATAAAACATTTCTTAACAATCTTTTTTATTTATTTGAAAACAACGTTGATAAGAGTGTGTTGTTTGGACAAGATATTTGGATAGCTCCAAGCTGTCGAGAAAATGTTAAGCTCAATTAATTTGATGGGGTGTTTTGATTAGGTTGAGCAATTTTAGTGCCATCAGTATTTTACATACAAAAAAAATCAGAATAAGTCACAAAATAATTTTAAAGTATATTCAATATATTTAACATATTATTATATAAACATGAAATATCTTTCTAACGAGGTACTCAAGGATCTATAATAAAATTATTTTTTTTCATAGTATAAATACTTATGTCATCAAGTCAATAAAATTAGCATTACAATTTCAACGTAAGCTGTTTATCATGAGAATATCTTTTTTCCACAACGGATTATTTATTTCAAATGCTAGCCCTTAGTAAAAACTTAATTAAAATTTTATTTTAATTTGTAATATATTGAGGTAATTTAAAGCTCGTTAATAGAGATCCGATTAAAAGAAAATGTCTGCAAGTTATAAAAGCTAATCGATCGTCCGCTCTTTCATTGATGCATGTGCAGATGCTCTCCATTTTTTCATTTTCTTCTGTTGCTCTAAAACTTTTTTCTTTAATTGATATATTTAATGCCATACTGCTTCTTTATTAATAAGACTGAAAGTATTTTCCACCCGGAAGTAACACATCTTTTCTTGACTTGAGTTTCTCAGAATCAAAAAAGAAAAATAAAGAAATTCAAATCTGTATATATTACCTTTGTTAACCTTTCCTAGCTAATAATATCAAAGGTTCAATTATTCCAAAATAAAACCATACGCAAGAAAGATTAAATAAATTCAACAAACAAATCCATCCGTGGAAGTGCAAAGTATTTGCATATTACAGTTTTTGTTTGTTCTAAACTGGTACACCGATTTTTATTTAATATTAGGTATTTAATACTGAGCATATATAAACACATCCTGCATTTATTTAATTCTGCTGCAGGCAGGTTAATACAAACATTCATTTTATATCTTTAATCGTCATCCTTTTGTGTATATAGTGAAATGGCATTTCAACAACCTGAATAGACAAAGTTACTCATCCGAATATATTCACTGATAACTAGAATAATAATTCAATAATTCATTACTTGTAAACAATTGTTCATAAACATGGGCAAATGCACGTATCAAGAAACAAAAATTGACATGCAATTAATTATATAACTTGAATAACTTCCAACTAAGTTATATTGTGATTATCCTTTGGACGAGACAAACGACGACTGTCTGGCAGCTTTGATCATGACCATACGTTGTATGATTGTACCATCATCGCATTGCCCAGCGACGAGGCCATTATGCATTTTCAATTATTTTTGTGCTTGTTTTGCTTTAAAATTGTCCCTTTCCAATTGACACATATTTTAAGTTTCTTCAGAATTTCTCTACGGCAAATTGCTTTGGTATTTTGTTAGTTTACAAGCTACAAATAAACTTTTCAGCGCCGCGCAGTTAAATTACAAACTGCTAGTTGGTCACTATAAAATATGTTCCAGAGATGATTCCAGAGAAGCCAATTTATCCTATATTTTTTGATTATCGAAATTGCTTATCAGGAAGGCTTTTAACGTTGTTATAGTTGATAGACTTGAAAACAACCGTTATTGAATTGCGTTAATTATGAACTCGACCACGTTGAATCTTTAGCAGTTATATCACATACCTTTGGTTCTTGGGAAACTCAAAGCGAAACATATGCACAGAATAACTCCGTTCATTTTTGCACGTAGTCACAAACACAACTTATGTTTATATAGTTACTATTCACCACCCTACCCCATTGTTCTCTCTCTGCACTAAATCACTGATTGCTGAGTACCCGCGTCTGAAAGCAAAGATATTTAGTTATGTTGCAGTTCGCACTCTGCAATATCAAACATATTGCAGTTCGCACTCTGCAATATCAAACATATTGCAGTGTGTTTTGTTAAGTGTGTATAACTAATAATTTCCATTCTAGTAAGCATCATCAGACTTATAATTCATTAAATAATTTACTAGATAGCGATTTTTGGTGAAAAAAGACTTTGAGTACCAATGCCAGGATTCGAACCGAGACCTTCTGCATTGCTGTATCCGCGCTTTAAGCCATTATGCTACCCAGGCAACCGATGGAAAACTTGCAACAAAAACACGTTTAATGTCATCAAGTTCATTAGCATTCCTCTAAATAGAATTGATGAAATTATAACTAATTAGAGTTTGGTAAGCCTATTGTTATTATATTCAAAGAGACAAGAAACCGCTGATTATTATGCAACAAAGAGAACAATAATGGGACAGGCTATTGAATGATTATTACATTTTCATTGGCTGATAATATTATAACTAATTAAGCGGCGTTGACACGAGCAATTTTTCCTTGACAAGTATCCTTGACAATTTTCATTGCTCGTGTAGACGATCAGCAAGATTTCCTTGACAATTTTATATTGACAAGGTTTCCTTGCTCGTGTAGATGATGAACAAGTTTTCCTTGACAAGTTTAAGTTGTGCCCACAATGCCTTGCATTCAGCAGAGTACTAACATAATATTGGTTCCAGTCCCTTGTCGAGTAAAAAACAAAATGATTTATAGTTAAGTCCGATCAACTTGAAGTTTTACATGTGAAAAGTAAACACCAAAAGAAAAATTTTCTTCTTTTCACTTTTACAAATGTTACGATTTTTGGCGGGAAAATGACGTCACCAATTTTAGTGGGAAATTGAAATAGAGGGTTATGCAAAATTTTAAAATGCGCATTTGAAAGAACTCATTGAGATATGTTCAAAACCGAAGAGATAACAGTCAAAGTCAAATTTAATCAAAATATATGATTTTTGAAGTTTAGAAATGTTTTCTATTTTACATTCAAAAAATTATAACTTTAGATTAAATTTGACTTTGACTATTATCTCTTCGGTTTTGAACGTATCTCAATGAGTTCTTTCAAATGCGCATTTTAAAATTTTGCATTACCCTCATTTTAGATTTTCCTCTAAAATTGATGACGTTATTTTCCCGCCAAAAATCGTAACATTTGTAAAAGTGAAAAGAAGAATTATTTTCTTTGGGTGTGTACTCTTCACATATAAAATTTGAAGTTGATCGGACCTAACTATAAAAAGTTATTCAAAATCACGCTTAAAAACGCCGATTTCAGTACACTGCCAGCCCAGCGTGAAAGTTTGGTAAGCCTATTTTTATTATATTCAAAAACACAAGAAACCGCCGATTACTGTGCAAGAGAGAAAACAATGGGGCAGGGTGGTGAATAGTAACTATATACGATAGTCACTTCGGCCGGCTAGCAATATTAGATATATTGCAGTCAGCTTCGGGCTGCGCCCTCAGCTGACTGCAATATATCTAATATTGCTGCCGGCCTCAGTAACTATCTAATACATATTCTGAAGCGACTGATATTTGAGTCCGTGCGTGGGGAGCTTGACACGGAAGTTAAGGCCAAACGATCAAAGCATCTAAGGATTGTGCATGACACAGACCCCTCTAGCTGAGACAATGGGGATGCTATTTTGAAATTAATCTGTATGGCATTAGCTTTGTTTACACTAGACCGCAAGTTGACATAAGAAATATTGCGATTAAGCAAATTCCTATACAACGTAACATGTACAAAGTAATATTTCCAGAAATCAAGAACAAATACTGGTTCAATGATAATAACCCGATAATATATTCTCGTTTTGGAAGTAGCTGTTGTAATTAAAATCAAAGAAATTGTATTTTAAATCAAACATATTTAAATTACAATATTCACTATTCCGTTTATGCTTAAGTAAAGAATAAAAAAATAAAGCCTTATATTTATTAACCTTTATTCAACAGTTTCGATTCTTTAGTGCACTTTGATAATATTTATAAGCTGATGAATTTAAGAATTTTAAATGCTAATACTTTTGTGCACTTTGAAGTCTGAGAGTGAAAATAATTATGCATGTTATCGTTGCTAGGTAGACCTAAGATTCAATACGAAGTTTCATGCCAATCGATGCTTTCCAAGATTTTGATATATGAGTACAGTACACTACTTGGAAATGACATTGCTAGAAAATCGGTTCTTGACAACCGACGCGGATATAAAATACAATTTCGAGGAAAACTGTTAAAAACCCAAATGTTTGTTCAAAGTATTACACTGTCATATGCAACATTTAGAAATATTGCTGAAAATATTGCTGAGGTACGAGCGAGTCAAACAATTATCCAATCCCTTTCCAATTATTTTTTCGAGTTATCTTAATCATACATGACACAATCTGGACTTTGTTAGGTGAAAAGTAATAGCTCGTTTAGTTTATATCAATTACCCTTTAAAGTATACATATTCTCTAAAAATTGATATATTAGTTGAAAACATAATTAGATTTGGAGAAATTTGGATTTTTTTTTTGACAGGGAGATGTATATTGGAAAAGGGTGCTGATGTGAATGGTTCAAGTTTTTCGGTGAATATAAAACAATTGTCTGCAATTTAGCTTTACAACAGTCTAGGTTTTAATTTACAACAGTCTAGGTTTTCTCAGTCCAGGTTTTCTCAGTCCAGGTTTTCTCAGTCCAGGTTTTACAACAGTCCAGGTTTTCTCAGTCCGGTCCAGATTTTCTCAGTCCAGTCCAGTCAAGGTTTTACAACATGCCCCCTATATAGGCTTCCTTAGGTTACTCCATCGGTCAAGAATAATCTGAAGCTTAAAACATGGCTAATATCGGACTAAATGAAATAAAAGAAAACGAGAAAAAAAAAAAAAAACGAAGGCACACTTTAAGACTAAAGCCATGGACGAGGTATTCTGCTAATTTTAGGAGCGGTACTTAAAAATTCAAACATTTTTGTTTATCATAAAAATACTTTCGAGGAAACTGCAGTTTTATTTTGTTGCAATTACAATATTATTTATACCTATACCTAAAAGCCAGTTAGCGCTCAATTGAAATATGTGGTGTTAGACTGACTATGCAAAAACTGCTGCATAGCTGCCTCTGGGCAGGGAGAGGGGGAGGGGAGGGAGAGGGGAAAAAGAGGAGCTTGCTGGTAAATTTGACTATCAAAATCCAAAGCAGTCAGAAAAAAAGCAAGGAATTGTTTGCCAAGCAAGTTTTAAAGCAAGTGAATTTCTGTTTTCACATCAGTGGTTAAGTAAATTAACGCTCATGTCTAACGATTCGGTCAGCTTGATAAACCAGACTTGACTGACAAATGCATGTCATGACATATCATTATGTCAACAATAACGATTTCGACCAATAAAAATACGTGAATGCTGGTAGACGCAAGTATAAAAATCCCTTGGGGTTACCGGCAGGCGGCTCTCTTTTCCTCATTCCCTTCCCAAGTCCCCTATCCCTTCCTCCTCTTTCCCTCTCCTCCTCTTTCCCTCTTCTCCTCTTTTTGCAAGGAAGTGATAGCCTTTTCTTATCTGTGCTTTGCGTTGTGCATCTCTTAACACTTCTTCAATCTCCGCTAAAAAAGCCTTGCACGTAATTCTACATTTGATTATTATATTTCATAGATAAAGCATCTTGGCTCTAAGGATCCAAGTACTTGTAATGTCTGTATATTGCCACAGGGACCCCTAATCAATCAATAATTATGAATAAAATTAATAGATGAAAAACGCGCGCGCATGCAATTGTTCGTCTCTTGGGCTTCCTGTGTCGACTACTGCTCGTGATATCTGTTTGGCTTCCTGTGGCCTCCGTTGCTTTGTGACGAATGGCTGACGAATGGCAAAATTCAAAAACATTTCTCGCGTAGCTTTTCTCGGTAAATCTCTCTAGTTTAGTAACATATATATTATCACAAGGGGTGGACAAGTAACCAAGCAACGGCGGCCACAGGAAGCCCAAGAGATATTACGAGCAGTAGTGGACACAGGAAGCCCAAGCGACGAACAATCGCATTCGCACGCGTTTTTCATCTATTTTATTCATAATTATTGATTGCCTAGGGGTCCCTGTGATATTGTGAATACTGATATCTAATATAATCCAGCAACCATGCATATGTCAATTTCAGCAACTCATGATCAGATATAGTACGGGTTTAGAGAAATGACTGTTTTATGGGGACCCTTATCCCTGTTTCTACCTCACAAATTGCGATTTATTATAGTTTGGATAGTGCACTCGATGCTGCTGTTGTTCATGTTTACATTTATACTTAGGGGTTGCCTTTCCTGCTTATTTTGGACAGCATCCATAGGGCTAATTAAGAATCATATGATTAGTCACGACCAAAAATATACCTATGTAAAGCTGCAAAACACGTGGCAACAACAGTGTAAATGACTAATATAAAAAGTTGTGTAACACCCGATACCTACAGCAACTATCCCCCGCCATAATACCAGCAAACAGGGAACCAAGCCCACATTTTGAAATGTATTTATTAAACCCTCTACCTTTCTCCATGTAAACACAGTGCTAAAACGACATTGTTATTGCTGTATTCCACAGCAGCAAAGCGAGTTTATTCTTATAACAATTGTTTGCCAATTATTCTACATTATCAGTTTGGTCGCATTTGATATATTAAATATCCAACTACTGCTGCTTATTTGCTACATCGCAGTATGCATACAGGCCTTTGAGACCATCAAAATACTTAACTATTTTCCCAAACCTCTCAACAGTTTTGAGGAAGTCAAGAAGTAGTTTAGCTTTGCATTGCTTAACCTTAGATTTATAACATTCAAATATTTTCTCGACTGATTTTTCCAAGCACATTTTCTTTTTCATGTTATGGATCATATTCTTGGCAACGTAGACAGCACATTCTCGGTTCGCTTTGAAAGCACATTTCTCCACATGATCGGAATCTTGAAAAAAAAAAAAAGATTATAAACACCATTTATGATAAATTGCGACCAGAAACTGATTGTAAATATCACTTTGAGTTTTTCTTCCCGAACCTCCAATCAGTTTCGAAGCAGAGCTATCAAATCAACAGACGATTGACACTTACGTCAGTGCTGCCTTCAAAGTGGAATTTAGGAATGGCATTAAGTAAAATAGCGCAACGACTCGCTTTCCTAACATTTTTTTGTTATGAGAAGTGGCGCTCATGCACGCGTAACAACAGAAAGTTTATTTGCACTTACCCACGTTTAATAGATTGGAGCTGACAACTTGCTTTTCCACATGTGCTAAAAAAAAAGCAAATATAATTTTTTTTTAGATTGGTAGCAGTTTTAAACCAGTGTCTCCGCCCTCAGTCAAAAAATGAACATATCACAAGTGATATATATCACATTATAGATAGATTAAAAAATGTCCTTAAGTGTTTCACGTTTTTTTCAGTGTTTCAGATGGGTGATGTTCAGTCCGAATTGGAGGCCTTTGAACTACTTCTGAAACGAATAATTAATTATTCGGAGAAATCTTTATATATTTAGTGGGTTACGAATAAATTAAAAGTACAAAAGATGATCACTGAAGCTGAACTCTTTCTTTTGTACTTTTAACTTATTCCTAACACACTAAATAGAAATGTTCTTTTTTCGTATGACAACTTTCTTGCAAGTAGGTGTATATATATATATTAGTCCTGCGGATTGTTTGCAAAATTATGTGATTCTGGTTAAAAGCATGAACTTTTCCTCAAAAACAGTACAAATTCAATCACAATTCAAAATAGATTTGGGGCCAATGCCAAACATTATATCTTATTACACAGTTTGTTGTAGCTGGATATTTTACGAGTGAAACGCTGTATTTTGACGAGCCTCCGGGCGAGTCAAAATGCAAGTTAATAACCAGCCATATTACACATCAAACTGTTTAATAAGTATAATCAAAACGTTTTTGTTCTATTCTAAGGCAACATATCGTTTTACCTGATGGTTAGATAGACGAGTAAAAATATCGCTGGATAGACGAGTAAACTAAAATATCGCTGGATCGATATTTTTACTCGATCCACTTCTACTCCGGCGATATTTTTACTCGTCTATGACTAGTGCGATAATAACTAGTTTTTCTGATAAGCTTTATGTTATAAGCTCTACTTAATTATTAGTTGGTATATAAGTTAAGTGCTCTGTTTGTATTGGGCTACAAAGTATTTTATGGGACAGGGATACACCAAATGGCAAAAAAATTAAAACTTTGGTTTTTGACTGGCCATCGTTGCTTTGCATACATGTGAAAATATTAATTTTCCCAACGTAAACACGGGGTGGGCTAGAAGGAAAATTAATTAAGTATAATTATTTAGATAGTCATTGTTTGTGTCTAAACTTACATTTTATCAAATTTTCCAGGCCTTCAATATCGTGATCAGGGCAGACATTTGTTTTCTTGTCCACAATCATGTGTTCAGCAATTAGCAATGCATCTTCGTTAATCACCATCCCTGTGCATGACTTAGAAGTTGAAACAAGGCAGCGAGCATATTCCTTTTCATTGAAACAAAAACAATTTTTTTGAAAATATTTCTTTAAGATATAAAGCAATAACAGCGACGTTCACCATATTTTTGTTATTCGACCTTTGCATGGTGAAGTACAATTATCATATATTAAGTTTCATGATCAAATTAAAATTGGGGGTCACGTACGTCGACTCGTTAAGGTGTGACATGTTCAAAAAGTGCAGTATATTCATTGTAAAAATATTATGCACACAATACGTAAATCGTGCAAGAAATTAAAAACTCAAAAACGCAATCGAATGCTAAACACCTTTAAGTCAACCGTCGTATAGCCTTAAAATAAATAGTATTTAAAGTATTTATGAATAAACACGGATAACATAGTAGTTTTTGGTTCGAAATTGCAGTCATCATGAAACATTTGGTGACGCTCTCGAAGGACGTAGTTTTCATACAAATACATATATCATGTCTGTTTTTAACATATTTTGTTCTTCAAATGCTTTTAAAGACTCACAGCTTTTGTAATTCTTTTAAATTGCGAAATTAAAAATTTGGCATCAGGCCATATTCGTTTTCAAGATATTTTAATCCAAATTTAACTCCGAAAAATATATTTTTTCTATATTCTCTTACCCCGAACCTTCTCGGCTTTCTAACGAAACATCAAAGGCCATGACCATGATCTGGGTCGTCAGATATGCGTATGCTCAATATTTTCTATGCTATGGATATATTTGTAAGGCAACCCTAGCTTGGTTTTTTGGTCTATTTTAGGCCAAACCCCGCTCATGTATGGTATCACATTTACACATGAATTTTCGATTTTATGATTGCGTTTCTTCGCGTCCTCTATTCATGCATCTTGCATTTTGATGGAATTGATATCCGCTGTTGTTACACATGTTGTTACGGCGTGTTGCAGGAATTAAAAAGAAATAAACTTTGGGTTTACTAGATAAAATTAAAGAATTTGGGCTTTGGGTTGACTTAGCCACTAACCTGATAGGCTTTACAGTATACCTTCAGCACATCGCCATTCTCATCTCCAGTTTGACATACTTTTGCAAAAGCCATGGAACATCGCTTAACGTATTTTTCCTCACATTTTGCCATCTTGTAAGACTGTGCCTGATTAGTAGCAAGAAGTAACAAGTCTACAAGAAAAAACGTATTCACAAAAGAAAACATTTCGATTGTATCTTAGTAAATGTTGCTTTGATACTCTTAGTCACTGAGAATATATGTGTAGTCAGAAGTGATTTGGTTGTCGTATATCAAAATGCAAATTCACAGATCACTTTGTCTGTATGCCGGAGTTTCAATCTCATTTAAGAAATAAAATACGTCTTTTGTGTTTTCACGCGCTAATGAAAACCGAGATGCGTTTGGGAGAATTCGAGAGCAGATCAGTCCAAACACGTGAAGTCGAGTTTTTGGATATGCTCAAAAATTCTCCCAAATTAACGTATCGAGGTTTTCATAGGCCAGTGAAAAAATAGAAGACGTGTTTCATTTCTTTTATAAAATAACAATCGCGCAAAAAGACAAAAAAATGTCATTTTGTTCGTTTGACGATGTCATTTCTCCCTACGTTGCTTTTCCTCGAAACTGACCAATAAGTGCGATCGGAAGATCAAAACAACGTAAAAACTGACAGTTGAATGAGCGCGCGCGCTTGAAAGTGAATGTCAGGTGTAAAAGCATAAAACATTCAATAGTTTGTCAAGATTTTAGAATTTGTTTAAGACAATTCGGGTAAATTTTTGGTTCAAAAATCCATCTCCATTCTAGCGTTTTCATACATGTAGAACAAATATAATTGTGTAAACCCTACCTCAATTCCTCCCCTCTTCCTTTCCCATGCAATGTAAATCTTTAAATTTATAATTGTAATTAACGTTTTTTTGTTTTTGTTTTTGTTTTTTTGTTGAGACATTATAATGTATTTCATTTGCTTTAATCCCACCAAAACTTTATTTTTTTTCCAATTCAAAGTGAGCACTTTATGATCCTTTATGAGACCACACAGCACACGTGTTGGAATATTAATTATATATGTCAATGTGTATTTAAAAAATATATATATAAAATATATTTTTTTGCTTTCTGTGCTGTATTTAGTTATAAAATACTTAGCGTCGGGCTTCTCTTAAAACTACTTGAGTGTTCTGACAATAGGCCCTTCGCAAGACTTGGTCACGAGCCTGGATACTGCATCGGAAAAGACGTGTTAACATTTGGTCAGCTATAAACCCGCTATACGCCACGTTTCAATGCGCCTAGTCAAAATGGTAGAAATAATTAAGCCCACAAAATCGTGGTTTTTCGATCTTTTCTCAAAATATTTGCAGAAAAGTAAAAAAAGGAGCCATGGATACAGCTACCTCAGTCTTTTGTTGACATTATCAAATGATTTTGATCTACTTTCCGTTCAAAAGGTACACGTACTTTTGGGGGTTGAAAGTTAACGGTTTGATCACTTTTACAAGAGAGGTTGTGCGACTATTCTCATGTCAAGTTACAATATGGGCTATATTTAAAATTAAACAAATCCTTTCAAATAAGTAGCCATGGATTCGAAAACAACATTTTTTTACGGACATTTTGATGATAATACATGACTATGCGTGAAAAAAAAAAACACCGTACTTTTCAAGATTTCTGATTGTTATCGCTGTTAGTCTTGTAATCTCTCGGTCATTCTCTTATACGACTCTCATTCAAAATCGAGCGGACAGTAGAGCCTCGAGAACTCTTTGAATGATATATATTATTTTGTCGCCGTTATAAGTCGTCTGAGTATATATAATCATATTGTGCTGTAAAAGGCTTCTCTGGGTGTTTAATCGTTTTTAAAAGCGGGTTTCTACTTGGAAATATCAAATGTTCACAATCACGAAGATATGTTTTCCGATGATAACAAAGGGAGAGCAAAGCAGCCTCGTGGGGTTAATAAAAATAGAAAAACGAAAAACAAAACACTTTAATATTCTTTAGCTTGATGTTTCCAATTCAATCTAAAAGTTTAAATTATTCCTCTTTAAACACGTCGTAACGCCTTAAGATAATATTTCTGTAAAAACCATGCAAACGCGGCAACTCTCAAAACATCGATTTTGCTCATATTTTAACCATAGGTAGCCCTCAACATGAACCAAATCATGAAGCCTTTAGTTAAGAACAATATTGCATATTTTACGAGAAAATCGTGAAAAACAAAATTTCGTCAAATCGCTGCTCTGAGACGCTAATTTATATGACAACATTTGAAGGCCCCGTATGACAAAATTTTGAAGTCGGGCAAATAATGATTTTGTATCGGACAAGTATTATTTTATAAAAGCCATTATCAAAATAATAATTTGCTAAGTTTTGTTTTTGATTACATTTGTTTTTATATTAAAGGTTAAATGGACCACTTGATAGTCGGGGCGTATATTTAAGTGAAACAATATCCACTTATACGAAATATAAGTGGCCAAGGCCAATAAAAAAAATCGATCAAAAAAATTATGTTTTCCGATCCATCTGTAAAAAAATATCGGTGTTTTTGTCAATTCCAAAATTTCCCTGAATGTTTCAAATCGTTTTGAGCCGACATACGACATACTTGTGCATGATATGTACTTTTGCAAATATTGTTTTCTGTGCCAGAGCACGAAGATGTAATATTCCGGAAAACAGTGTAACACGCTACAGATATGTAAAAAAGAAACGATTTTCTTTATTTTTTTTAATATTGTTAGTCAATAGGGACTCAGAATATCAAATCATACGTGCTACACAATCAAAAGACATACACAACGCCGAATTTAATATGAGCTTTAGCTTGCTTCAAGATTGATATCGTACATTCCCCATAAGCATAGCTCGTTTTCATGGTTTGAGGGAATTATGAAAATAAAATTAAATATTTAAATATAGTTTTGCCGAAGTAATTATTTTGCACACTATTTTGCTACATAGGAAACAGTAAATTCGTATTCTTAAAATATAAATCTACGTGGAAGAGCTTTTCATTTTTGTTTTGCAAAACATAAACAGCTCAAGTTGTTATGACAAATGATGTTTTCTCTAGAATTGTACACGCAACATTTTCCATACTCTCGCAGAGATCCTCGATCAACGCTCGAAGTAGCAAAATACGTTATACATAGCAAAACATAATTACAAAAGTAGGCATGAGTTTTTCAAATGGTTTTGTAATAGCATTTTTTCTTTTCATTGGTCGTTCAAACAAACATTGAAAACCCTTTTTTCCTGTTGGCTGGGTTACCCTCCTCCACCCAAGGACAGCCAATATTGTTTCTAGCTCTGTCAATCAAGTGTGAGTGTTTGCATGAGACATCTTTTCATGCCTCATGCACATTACTTTCTTGAAGTTTGAATAAAGAAAAGAATATGGAATTCACTAAATCTAAAAATAAACAAATAATAAATAATTTCCAAAATTGCCTAATAGTCTTTAAAGTCTGTGTTTCTCATCAAGTATATATGAAAAGCGCAATTATGATAGCATCGGATTATCAACATCATCAAAACGACAGAAAAAACAACAGTGTATTGGCGGGAAAACTTTCTCGCTCGTCCTTCCCACGGAAGTATGACAAGACAGCGTATTTGTTTTAGAATATATGATTGGTAGGGATGCTTTCTGCCCACTGCTTTGATCAACGATAACCAGTAACAATAATTGCTTTTCATCTTTAGTTATTTCAAGCAATACATCCCAAATATAGCTGAAAAAATTGAATAATATGAAGTACACATCCGATAATCAGTTAAAGTCTACGGTTTCGTAGCTAATTATATAATAAATGTTTAAGAAGTGCACTAAAATTGATATATATTATTCCTCGAGTTATGAGATGCAGATGGTGAGATGTCTCGTATTTGGAATATGTATTATAATTCATCATTTCAAATGAGAGGGGATTGCTATGTGCTTTGTTTGGGAATATATTATTTTAAAAATATACGCTAACTTTTTCATTTAGAATCATGTATGGTCCTAGAAAAACAAACACATAGGCGCTAAGCGAGAGAATAAAATAAATATGATTTTTTTTCCATCGTATAGAGTACTATACCTGAACTAATTGGATTAAAACAACCCACACGTCTCGAACGTACCGCGTGCTTTAGCCTATTAAATTATTTTTAAAGGTTTGTAGTAGTGTGATAGATAATATAACAAATGATTAATGAAGACTTTGACTAAACAAACACAGCAAAGAAACTGTTCTGTTAAACAAAGTGAAAAACTCAATTAATTTTCCCTTGAATAATGCCTACAACTGATGTTTACAATAGAAATGGTCGAACAACCCAAATGTATCTTTTATGCATTCGCACGAAACAACAAGTTATAAAAATATGACTCTCATTTTCCATCTTTTTAAAGTGAACAGAAACTGAAAGCTCGATGATGAAATAATAATTCCACCCATGACAAATACCACCCCTAGAGCCTCCACCCCTAAAAAAGTTTGGTCTCCGACCCACCCATATGAGTGTTTTTATCAATTCCAAAATTTCCATGTGTAAACAATGTTCTTGAGCGTGTTTTGATTCACTAGTGCTTTTGTCATTTTAGCTTTATAGAAATTCCAATCGTATACGATATATTTGTGCATGCATGTTTACTTTTCTTCGCATAATTTCAATTTGAATATGGATGTTCAAATGGTATTTAGATGCTTAAAAAGCTACTTTGAAACAAAGGTATGTTTATTTTGGAGAGCATAATATTTTACTTAATGTCAATCGTTATCGTGCTTCAGAACTCAATGTACCTTAGCCATTGATTTTTAACTTCTCAAAATGGAACTTAAACATTGACAATGATTTGACAAATGTTGTTTTTGTTATCATTGACTATGATATAATTCTAAGCAAAATAGAAATACATAGTTTTCTAGAACAGATCCATCATAGTTTAAAAGTTTTTAATTGTTATCCTTCATATAATATAGCGGTGAACTTTTGTGTCAAACGTTGTGGAGTTACACAGCGCTCAATTTTAGGCCCTCTGATGTCTATACTTTATAATTAATAAAATACAAAATTGTATGCGGATAATACCAATTTGTCATATGTTGCGAGGAAACAAGAGCATACATTGTGTTCAAGGAATCCCAACTTCTTAGAGTTAAACAACGGCTTGGTGCGAACAAACCAAGTCTTAATGTCTTGAAAACTAAATGCATGGGATTTAATCAAAACATAAATTGTTATCATATCAATATTTCTCCTAAATAAATTTGTCGTTAGTGGGCTCTACCATGTTTAGTATAATCATACATTTTTCTAATTAAAATATAAACAAACTCACAAACATGTGAATATTCGATGAACAATACACTAACTTGTATTTTAGCTCTATTGCATTGTGATCGCCGTTAATTTGGCTAAAACAAAACATGAACGTCAATAAAAACTTGATATCAAATGTTGCCCGCCTTTTCTAATATTTGTCTTGGTATAGGTTAGTTTGAGCGTGTACATACAAATATCTGGTTGGCTATTTGATGAATAACAGACTTGGGAAACCAAATATATAGAAATATCGTTTTTTATTAATTCCAAAATTTCCCTGTGATTACAAAGTATATATGTCGAGACATAGATTTGATTTATTCTATATAGTGTTTATGTTTGAATCTACACGTGGTAGTCCACCCATAAATAACATCAGAGTGTCCAACCATGAAAAAATTACAGTGTCCACTCATAAAAAAGTATTGATCTCCAAAACCACCCATATAGAAATATCAGTTTTGATCATATCCAAATTTTCCATTTGTTTACAAATTATACATATCGAGACATAGAGATATCTTTTGAAATCCTTGCTTTTTTTTCTAACAAATATGGATCATTATGCTGATTATATGTAATAGAACACGCGAACTACACTTTTTGATCAAGTGAAAATGGACGAAGACAACACAGCACCATATCGCAAACAATTTCAAAAGCACTGTATTACAATGTCTTTCACCGAACACTACCAACACCACAACTTTAAAATTCACAGCACATCGCAGCTTTGGAAAATAGCAAACATAGCACACTGAAGTTATTTACTTCACCGCACCATCAAATTATTCTTATATTTGGCGGCGGCGAATGAATGAAAATGATTATAATGACCATTCTTTAACAATTTTTGAAGTAACGATTCAGTCAAGGTTTTACAAGTCCAGGTTTTACAAGTCCAGGTTTTACAAGTCCAGGTTTTACAAGTCCTGGTTTTACAAGTACAGGTTTTACAAGTACAGGTTTTGTCAGTCCAGTCCAGTCAATGTTTTACAATCCTAGTTTTACAACATGCCATAAAATACAAGCCTTCTATCTATTCAAAAGCTACTTGTAATCTAACTTTATAAAAACTATAAAAGCACAATAGACTAAACTACCCAATGTCAACAAAGCTCTCCTGATAAAAAAGCTTTACTTATTTGATAATCAAAGCTCTCCTTGCTTACAAATCAGTCACGTTCTTCGACTGCTTCACTCAAACTAATGTCATTTTATTATTCAGTGATTGTGATATATTAGATAAAACTAGTTGCTTGACTGTACATGAATATAATGATGCAGAAGTCACAACAAAGATTAGAAATAATACCAGATCTCGTTTTTCAAGGTTTATCTATTACATCGAGCATCGATGTCTTAAAATGCAAAAATTTCTTTGCCCTTGTTCGCCAAATTGACTTCCGTTAGCACTACCAAATATAGAGAGCTAGCGCACGTGCCAGTTTCAAGGCCATTTGAGTGCCGTAATATTACTCCCGCGTGCAGTAAATTTACTAGCAACTTGCATATAAAGTAATAGCAAAAGCAAAAGCAAATCATATAAAAAACGCCGCTTGCATTTGACTGGCTGTCGTCAATGACCTCAAATACTATTGGACCGTAAGTCGAACTTTTTTCAATTAATTCACGGAATCTTCGAGTATTTACTGTTCTAAAGCATTCAAGTTTTTTTTAGGGGCTGTTTACATGAAAGCGAGTTGTCCCTGCTAGCTGGAATAACGATGTTGTTTTGTATTCCCCGGGAGACTCAAAACAATAGAGTTATCCCGGCTAGCAGGGACAACTCGCCTTCATATAAACAGCCCTTAGAAACACCAAGCGCTTCAATTCTCATGAATGTTTTTGTATTTACACGCTTGCTTTTCCCTCGGCACAGAATACGATGCCGATAACTTCGAGACATTTTCACGGCTTCGAGACATGAACAACACCGCAACACTGCACAAAAAAAAAAACCCGACAACACCGCAACACCGCACAAAACAGCCCGCGACAACACCGCAACACCGCTAAAAAAAAAAATCACCAACACCGCAACACCACATTAAAACTTTGCAAAAGACCGCAATATTATCGTTTGTTAGGGAAACGTCGACTCTAGCGTGGTGGCTTCAAGTAAAGTAAAACGTATTAAAACATGTGCTATTAACGGGAGTAAATTCAGAGAATTCAGCACAGCTTCTGATGGAGATTAGGTCGGTAGGGCCTACATTTACATTCTTTTGTTTAAGTGTAGAATGAATAGTGTCGAGTTTCCCTTTAAAGAAATCAGCAAAAGAATTCGCAAGAGTGTTGGTGTCAGACGAAGATGGATATCTTTTTTTAATTTCCTTTTGAAGGAGCTTGTTAACAGTTGAGAATAGTACTTTCTGGTCGCCAGAATTTTCTTTGATGATGTCCCTGTAGTGGTTGGTTTTCAAGGTATGAATCAAGTTGCTAACCACAGAGCACTGAAGTACATATTGCTCACGATCACGTTGTAGCTTTGATTTACGCTATTTGCGCTCCAAGCGTCTCCTTCTGTTTTTTGACAGAGCAACTTCCTGGTTATACCAAGGTGCAGACGGACGTAAAGTTATTTCTCGTTCTACCACAGGAGCGTGATTATCCAAAATAGAGCGTAGAGTGACGTCATTTTGGTCAGTCAAGACGTTCAAATAGTTTTCAGGTTGATGTTGCAAAAGATGTGAATTACGAATGTCCTCATCATCCATCGCAGAAGTCCATAGTGTATTTCGTGTATGCCTGAGCGCTTCGGTGAAATAATTTTACATTTGTAAATGGCAGTTGCTTTTTAGTTTCTATATTTCACATTGTACAGTTTTTTGAACAATTTTTTAGCTAACTTCATTCTCTGTTTTCGATTTTTAACTGAAACTTTAACTTTGAATGTTTATACGTATACTTTGATCATAGTCCATCGCGGTGAGTACCCCGTGTGCAATTTTCGAATTATGCTTTCAACGTAAATCATAATAATGATGTTTCCAAACAATATAGAAGAATGCTATAACATGATTCAACTACACTCTACTATTATAAAACACGCTTTACGACCTCAGGTGAGTACCATGTATAATGTTAATCCTGACACTACACCAAAACTGATGAAAAATATGTTCATTTGGACTCGCACAGATGCGGTAAATAAAACTTACCGCATCTGTGGGGGGTAAAGCGGCGTTTACACGAGCAATTTTTCCTTCACAAGTTTTTCTTGACAAGGAGAAATTGCTCGTGTAGATGGAGTAAAATGAACAATTTTTCCTTGACAAGGAAAAGCTAACATGTTGGAGGAAAGGATGAAATTTGCTCGTGTAGACGGACAACAAGGAAAATGTGGCAAGGAATTTTAACGAGATTAGTTCTTTTTGCACGATCAATCAAAATAAACAAAATGGAGGCCAAAGCAAAAAATAAATTAGAGCCATAAAGCTGTTTATCTTTTATTGGATTTACTTCAATCCAGAGAAAGTATGTGGAATACTAAACATGAATCGTAATATTAGAAAAAGGAGTACGAGGAAATACTGGAGGCTCTTCGTGAAGAAATGCCCGACGTAGAATTGCCCAGTTTGAAAGATAGTAATAATATTTAACATGAAAATCAAACATTAAAGTTTATGTTTTAAACAAAATCTATATTTAAATGTTTTTTACTCGACAAGGGACTGGAACCAATATTATGTTAGTACTCCGCTGATTGCAAGGCATTGCGCTCACAACCTAAACTTTTCAAGGAAAACTTGTTCATCATCTACACGAGCAAGGAAACCTTGTCAATATAAAATTGTCAAGGAAAACTTGCTTATCGTCTAAACGAGCAATGAAAATTGTCAAGGATACTTGTCAAGGAAAAATTGCTCGTGTAAACGCCGCTTAATTCGGTAAGTTGCTGGGGCTTATAATGAGCAAACAAGGCCAACACCGCAGCTTTAAAAGAGCAAACACCGCACACCGCAGGAATTTACAACATCGCAACACCGCACTTCAAAACATTTTTCATCGCAACACCGCAAAAATAAAACATCATCAACACCCAACACCGCAATCCCCTACGTCCCCCTCTTTGACCGTAAGTCGAACATTGTGCGAGGCAAAAGTAAGCGTGTAAATAGAAAAACATTGAAGTGAATAGAAGCGCTTGGTGTTTCTTAATAAAACTTGAATGCTTTAGAACAATAAATGAAATAACAAAAAAACAAAATTTGTTCTTTCAGTAAAAAATGAGAAAAGTGAACAAAAGCAAATTGAAAATAAGAAATAAACGCGTCAGAAATTTGCAAGAAAGGAAAACAATCAAAACAAAATATATAAATTACATAACGACATTTTCTCTCAATATTATTACTGTTTCAATAAAATGTTATGTGATTGATTTGTTTATATATTGCTTAGCCATTTTTTGTACACTCATTCCTTATCCACTGTCCTTCCTTTCCAAATTCTCTCTTTCTAACGGGATTATTTCCACGGCGGGGGTCATTTCCGCGGCTGTGCAAGGCCTCAGATATAGTGTCGCATGAGACCGCTCTTGCTCGCCGAGTCGGCCTGAACTATTAAAGGATGCTTGATGTCAGCGAAAATATGACCACTTAAAAATACCGTATCTTTATGTATTTATTTATGTTTATTTATTTAATTTGAAAAGAGGAACAATCAGTGATGAAGTACATTAAACGAACACAAACACAACAGTAGAAACAATTACATTCTAATTGACAATCCAGGTCTAATGGAGGAAGTACTCCATCGATATCAATCACTGATTCACTGATTCAATTCAAAATAATTGTCGCACTCATCCTCCCTTCTCGTTCATCTTCTCTATCGTAGAACTGAAATGTTTTTAACTATTTACTAGATTATCACAGGATGCTTTCAATAATGATATTGCTTCTATATGATTTATGTTTATTACTTTTTAAAATGATATCAAATCCACAAAGACAATAACACGATAAATTCCATATATGAAATATTTTATTTTCGGCGTTCTTTAACATTTGTGTATTTTTATATTCCTTTGCGATGATTTAATATACTGTGTGTTAAATTCTATTTATTCTATTATTCTATTTATTATATTTTTCCGTCGTGTAAATAACTGGACTACATTTCTATTCGTGCATGCTGATGTAAACAAAGAAGTAAATACGCTAGTTTGTTTAATCTTAACTTCAATTCATTTTGAGTGGTAGTGAAACTTCTGGAACAATTATTCCACATATCTTTATTGTTACAATAATTATTTATGATTGTTGAAGAACAGAATTTATAGTTTTGAATGCATATTTGCGAAACTGTTTTTGTAAACTGACAGAAAATTCAAGCCGATACTGCATGGGACGTGCGAATAATCGTTTTTCAAGTGTAATCTTATATTTTGTAAAATGAATTATGGAATTTCATAAAATGTCTGAAATTACTCGACTTTTTATATTTTTAACTTTGACATATGAACAAGATTTCATGCAGAAAAAATTGCTGTAAGGGACTGGTCATAAAGTATATATGGGGGGGGGGGGGGGGGGGGGGGGGAATTCAGAATTCCCAAGGAATGACTTTTATTAGCCCACCCTTTAGTCTATGCATAGTTACACGTAGCCCACCCCTATACAATGCACCACAATTACCCCCAGTGTATTGTTTGATTTTTCATGGCCCACCCCATTTTTCATGCTCAAAAATTATGGCCTACCCCACCTTCTCTCCCCCCCCCCCCCCCCCCCCAATACTTTATGACCAGTCCTTAAAGGCAATTGAATCTGACATGAGATTTTCGAAAGCTAAAGTCCGCAATATAACTCATGGTTTAGTAATCTCAATCAATCACTAACTCAAAATGTAGGTAAAAATCACAACCAAACATTGATGGAAATGTTTTTATTCATATAAAATAGAAAAACTTTACAACCAAGTGACACGTACCGTCTTTGCACGAATTTGTACTGTACTTATTGCAAACAATCTAATTCGTATTTTCTTGATAGTAACACTACACTCACAGCATGAAAAATTACATTTAAGCGAGCTTAAAAGTAGCTTAAAGCTATCTTAAAGTATTGCTTTAAACTCCTTTACGTGAACTTTAAGTTTCGTAAAGTTCAACTTTAAGTCAGCTTTAAGCTGCGATTTAAAGCTGCTTAAAGAGACACGCCCTTTAAGCTGACTTAAAGTTGTTGCTTAACGTTGCTTAAAGGGTACTTTAAACTGATGTAAATGTCACTTTTAAGGAAGCTTTTGAGCTTTTGAGCATTTCTAGGGGAGCTTAAATCGCACTTAAAGTTCCTTAAATCATTGTTGTTCCTTAAAAACTGGTTGAATAACTTTTGTTTATTTAGCAATATTGACTATTTTATGCTTACTAAACGAGCTATTTTAGTAGATTCTACTTCAAAGTTGTGAACGTTTTTTTACAAAACAAAATGATGTTTTACATAAACTTTTTCATAAAAAATACCTTGTTTTAACATCCTTGTCTTTTCAAATCGCAATCGATCCTGTGTTGGTAGAACTGATTCTTGAGATCTTTAATTCCATTTCAAAAGAACTTTCAGGTCGTTTTTGTTTTGTTTGAATTTTGAAGATTTGCCATGACCACTTTTTAATAGTAAATTTAATACGATGAAAAGGGGTTTTTTCATAAAGAATTGTTCTAGAATTAATTCCCTTTTTTCCTTTTAATACATAGTTAACATCCTATTAAGTACTTGTTCAAGTAACGTTTTTGTCAATTTGAAGCTCAAATCTTGATTTTTCACAGCGTTTTGTCTTGTGTTTGAAGCGAATTTGAAGGTGCCTTGGCGTTTGCAAATATGGGACATGTCACGCCGTTTCGTGACACAAACTCACGCTGTCACGAATTATTGTGCGATTTGACCTCAAAAAGCAAAATCTACTTTTGTTTCTCTAGAAACGTTATAGTGATATCGAAGATTTTTTGCTAGGTTCATAATCTTAAAAATATAAATGGTTTGGGCTGTGTTTTTTTAGTCAATATTTCATTATGCACACAAAATACCTTTTGCATAATTTGAGCATAAAATTATTGAAAAATATAGTACGTTGTATGCGTGATAAATAAGATTTTTGAATTTTGATCGAAAAAATATATATCGCATATTATTATTTGCTCATAAAGTAAATAACATTAAAAGTCCGTTCCACCTATATCTATGATTTTGTAGTTGTTGTCTTTTGCGCGCGGTTACATAACTAAAATATTTACAGTTTAGATTGAGCATGGCTCGTGCACAGAAACTATTTTCTGGCACATATTGTTGTAAGAAAAATTTAAACTGGGAGCTCCGCTATTAGGTATTACATAATTTGTATATTATTTAAACTAGGCGCTGCACCTAATGAAAGCTTAATATCAGATAAAGATCAAACTCTAACGAACTGAACAGTCAAAACAAATTATCAGGAAATCTGAAGCATGTTAAGGCCTGGGTTAGCAATCGCATTTCCCAAAATTATTAAAATTCTTATATGTCTTTCAATATTTTGTGTTCTAACAAACATTTTTGATCTGTAGTGACAATCAATTTCCTTGATATTTTGATTTAAGAAAATCGAAATTTGTTAATCACGTGTCCAGTTATCTAATGTAGAAAAGCTTGAGATTTCAACTGAACAAAATGGAATAGATAGAACCTCTACAATGAATTATACAGAATAGATCATTTGTAAATGTATTGGTAACTGGGCTTGGAATTTTCCATCACTGACTGTGAAAATAAAATATTTAGCAAAAGAGGTCACGTGACCAAGCCGCGTCTCTACAAAATCTAATTTATCTTTTCACCTTCTAAATAAAACCATACAATCTAAGCCTACTATTGTTGGAAATTATCTTTTTAACAACATAAAACCATGAAAACCATTATAACTTTTCTGTTTTCAGCCTTAAGAGTCATGCCACGTGACTAAAATCTGATTTTTAAAATAAAATGTTAAGGAGCCTAATAGTCACCATATATCCAAAATGCAATATGCAAAAAACCTACTACATCAAATATAAGTATAATTAGTACAATTTTGCCGATTTTTTCGCCTTGAGGTTACTGTCAACCTTTTAATCTGCGATATTCCTTCGTTTGAAATAGTCAGAGTATCTAAATTATCAAATATATATCATTTTAAAGCTTATAGAATAAAGATTATGATGATATAAAAACTTCTTAAATTTGCAACTCGCAACTCGCAACTTGCAACTCCATAACTCGCAGTGTACCTACTTCCTTTAATAAAGCGACCGCAGATTGAATAAATTATATTGTTTGCTGTGATAGATAACAATTATGTGCCATGATAGATAACTTGAATTCTGGTTTTGACAGTGAAAACATACGTAAAAGACTGAAGGACAAATTAGTTAAATATGAAAGTGTGAGTGGTATTTTGATAGGGGAATAAACTCTACAGAAATTTGAGCTAATTTGCCGTATTCGGCTGACTAATTTTTAATTAGTCCTATTAACTTTCACATAAAATTGCTTATTTGAAATAAATGTCTTCACAACTTATTATTTTAAACTCGAGGTCTTCAGTAAATAGCATTCTAGTGTATATGAAAGCAGAGTTAAGTTAACTCTGATCCAATTATAAATGATATATTTGTCATTCAAGAACACATTCAATGAGAAAATAAACACTTTCAATGAGAAGTGAACGCAAAAGTCAAGCTTCAATCTTAAATCTTTCCCGGAATCTTCTCGTCGAGTCAACGCACAGGGAGCCCACTCTCAGAGACTCACGGATGATCGGTTTACTCCACGTTTGTGTGTCAAGATTGAATATTAATTAGATAGTTTTGTCTTGAATAAAATTCCTTCACAACACAAATGTCTCCTATTTTTCTGCAATAATACATGTTATGGATGATCATTTAATGTCCCTATATGAAACTTTCTTCGAAATTTTCAGGATGACATGAGATTCCGTTGAATACCTAAAGGCTTATATACAGACAAGGGTTGCAAGTTATGCATAGCTCTTAGAACCATCTCTGACCCCAACAAGTAGACAATCCCTTGGGGGACCACATGCCTCTCATTTGTTATCACTATTGGTCCCCCAAGGGATTGTGGCAAGGGTCGAAAATTGGATTTTGCTCATATTTTAAACATAGGTAGGCCCTGGCGTAAGAAGAACTGCTATGTATACGTATTTAGTTTTGTAAAATACCGCTTAGTTTTCGAGAAAATCGAAGAAAATGGTTTTCGACTAAATTCGCTAATTTTCGACCAATAATTTAATTCAATTTTGAAAGCTTTTCCCAAGCAAATTAAAATGTGAAATAGTATTTCAAGAAACATTTTGAAGACTTTTATGAACTTGAGAATCCTATGTTTTATCCAATCAACAATCGAACTTTCAAACTATTCTAATTGTTTTGAATAATGAAATCTTCGTTTTCAATATTCCAATTCAATAAATTGAAACATATTTAAAAAATTAAACTCAATAATGAGTTATACGTTTTCACGATTCAGGTGTTTTGACTATAAATCAAATACAAGATTCGTGAATGAATTAGACGATATTTGCATAAAGTCATAATTAATGATTGTTTGAAAGAAGTTCGCTAAAATCTCTGTTTGTAATTTGAATTTTAAATATCTGTCAATTCTAAAATTATCGCCTTATTGTTTACCGCTTGCGAATTCTGAAGTTTAATTCCACAAACTTCAAAAATTACTCTGATTTGAGGACAAAGATATCTCGACACATGGAGCTTTGGATTGAAGTTTATTTTCTTTTTGCGCGTCACCGCATTGCAGATATGCACGGACTCTATGCTAGCAAATTGTGTGTTTGACGTGCAGGCTCGCTCAAAATTAAAGAAAGAACTAAATATGGAGTCGATAAAGTATTTCAATCAATGGACTATAAACTTCAAAAATTACTCCGATTTGAGGGCAAAGATATCTCGACACATGGAGCTTTGGATTGAAGTTTATTTTCTTTTTGCGCGTCACCGCATTGCAGATATGCACGGACTCAATGCTAGCAAATTGTGGGTTTGACGTGCAGGCTCGCTCAAAATTAAAGAAAGAACTAAATATGGAGTCGATAAAGTATTTCAATCAATGGACTATAAAGGAAAAGAGTAACAAGATAGGAAACGATTTTTGAAACAAGTGTGAAATATATGTCATGGTGAATATTCTACCTCTCTTCGTAAGGAGTGATTCTTCGTCTTCAGGCAAGTATATTCTTCTGCACTCAACCAAACAAAGAGCAGCACACAGTACAAGGACGATCAGCAATTTTGTCTCCATTGTGACGCTTGGATCTTCACAAGAATGACAGGAAAACATTCAGTGCTAAGCAAATAACGTTAAAAATACATCCAGATACTGCGTTGTTTGCTAAAGTACAGGTCTACTATTATTATCTCGAGAAACAACAAGTGACAACAGTTCATATATTGCTTCTAAATAAAGTGAGCGATGTGAGTACTAATTATCACTTTCAACGCATTGGCTCGGTTCAGGCCTCTTCTACACGAATCCGATCCGGCTGAAACGGCATAGAAATATTTGCGTCCACACGAATCCTGTTGATCCTTTCCTATTCAAAAGTATGCGGTTTCAGTGACCGGATTCACTGGATTTGTGTGAACGATAGGCCGATTCGCATCAAAAAGTATGCGGTTTCAAAAGTATCCGGATCCGTGTAGCCGGGGTCTCAGTTTAGGGCATTTTTAGTTGGAAAATGTTTACAAAGGAATCAGTGACTAATAGCGTTACAAGGGATTAAGTAATCGCATCTACTTACCAAGTAATATCAGGTTTTCTTCGGATTATCTTCGCTGTACAAACCACCAAAGCGGAATGAAAATCTAGCAAGATTTCTCTTCTTTTACAGGGTCACGTCTGTCGATTGCTGATTGGTTCGACACTGTCTGCATCCAATACTTTACATATACATACAATAACACATGATTGCTTACCAGGGGGGATTGGTCCACTAGCTCAGCAACGACGATTATTTATTTTTTTCCCATCAAATTCACGGTGAGTGTTTTTTTTCGGGCGATATATATTAAAGGATTGTTAAAACTGAGCGTGAGGTCTGTACGGGGAAATATCACACCGAGGTCTTGACAGTACGGAACGAGCGCAGCGAGGTCCGTACAAAAAAGACTGAGGTCTGATATTTTTCCGGACAGACTGAACAAGCGAGGTTTATAAATATTTTATTATATGGCTTTTTTGTCTTAGCGATGTACGAAATCGCAAATATTTTATCGCTGAATCTCTCATTATTGAATGAATAAAAAAACACACTAAACACACACTAAACTGGCTAAAAAGCATTTTGCAGGTATGAAAAGCCAAAACTTTAACAAAATATTTATTGAAATACTTTAAAAGTTGTTTTTAATTTCCCTGCCTAAAAAAATACGAAAATTGGACCGTTGTCGTGGTAACGGTCTGATATGGGAAAATATCAGACCGGAAATCAGCCAATCAGAGCGCGCGTACTATCGTAGCCATATAATACTATTTAGTAATCAATTTAATTCTTGACCTAACTTTCCGACGCTGATATCAGTTGGATTTTGCAGGTCTTAGCCGACACTAACACATTTAGTTTAGGTTTTGATATAGAGATACAGTTATTACAGCGTTAGAGTACAAACACTAAAAGTGTGCAATATTTTGTACTATTTACCACTAAATAGTGTTGATTAAACAATAGAGAACAAAACAATTTGCATAATTTAGCAGTATTTAGTAGTATTTATGTTGCACACTTTTAGTGTTTGTACTCTATTGCCTACAAATTATATAAGAATTAATAACAGATATGAATTGCATTCGGAGAAAGTTTTCCGCCATGATACAACTTAATTTTCAATATTTGATAAGTTTGAATTTGTGCGAGTTATATATTATCGATTGAGTAGTAATATATAGAGTTATGCAAAAATCATTCGAACTACTCTAATCTAGATCTATCTAATGTTCTTGGGAATCCCCTGAAATGGGTGTCGGTGTTCCAGTATTCTCCAGTGTTCTTAATGTTTATCCAGTGTTTATCAATTAAGTTATATTTTATTGTCTTAAAGTGCTAGTCTTACGAGTATGACAAATTTTCTAAAAATTTTACCTTTTAAAACTTCAGATGATGGTCATATCACTGTTCAAATTTTATATTCATACGAGTCCGGGAAGTTGCTGTATTTAGCGTCTGAAGTTCGGCACTTTGCGTCCGCCATTAATCGATCGCGTTCTTCTGAGCCGGCCTGTCATTAAAGGAAGTGACGTCATATGCGCAACGCTCGAATGTTCATTGCTACTAAGCCTCTGTTATTTATATTGTCCGATGGTCATAATTCATCAAATGTTTCATTGATTCTTGAATATTTTTACGTCCAAACTCTAAAACATGTCTCCTACAATATGTGTTGTTCAAGTTTGGTCGAATTTGTCTTACAATAACGCCGAAATTTCAATTCATTTCAGTCAATAGACTAAATATGAACAAATCGGATTTGCCCGCACAAAAATAGAAAACTTTCGCAAAGACATTATCTGCTTGATTCATTTCAAAAGAGACCAACTTACAAGGAATGTTTACATCGAGGGATGCAAAAGGCAATTTGTAAAACGAGAGTGTCTAAAGAATGGAACTAAAGAAACTCATCAGTAAAGAGCGCTAACCTATGCATCATTGTCATAAAAGCTTGCCCTACGTAAAGCAAATGTGACAAGCATTTGTTGTATCTCGTATTTAGATTTATTGTTGTTTTTTATCTTCATTATTTCATCAAAAACGCTACACTCCTTTTGATATAAAGAGCATAGTTTTTTTACTGCCAAAATGGTATGAAACTGGATTTGTTTTGAGTCAGTATGTCAGCCTACGTAAGGTCAAAATGGAAATCATTGCAAATCAAATAACGTATGTTTTACTGACCTAAGAATATGTATTATAAGTTACAGAATTAACAAACTAAACAACCTATAAAACAATTCGCAGAAAAATATAAAGACGAAAACTTTGAGTTTGTTTATGAAATGAACGCTCTTGGATGCCAGTATAAATAGTAAGCACATATTGCGAGTTGTCAGTGTGGCATTTTATCTCGATTGTTTTCAATACTGACTAGCTTCATGAACGTGCATGGAAAACTGATTTTAACGATTAACAAATTGAAAGAGCTTGCACTTGTGATTAAAAAGCTACATAATTTTTAGAATACTCTAGATAGATTACTTACTTTTGTACACGCTGGTTTGGTTACGGGCGAACAACGGCATGCAAACTATATATGAAGTAACTTCGGTTACAACACAAAACGAACAAATCAAGACAACAATTCTAGCACAATGAACGTCTTTTAATGCTTATTCAATACACCAATCAGGCTATGCAGTGTCCTACATCTTTTCCCTACAATGATCGTTATACAGCGACTATACTCTTGATGTTTTACAATACAGTTGTAAACTACACAGAGAATATTTGCACTCGCAAAATAAACATAAAAGTTCATGATAAATTTCTTAAATATACTGATAGACTTACTAAAGATATAACTTGTAATTGATTATGAATTGCAATTAATGATTTTATATTGATTTCATGGGTTCCCGTAGCTGTTTTTGTTCAGTTTAGTTTCGACTCGAGCTGTTGATCTACAATATCCTTACGTTCTTCTTCGATAGCACAATCTTTTCTTGATTTTTTTTTACCAACGGCTCTAAATCACTTTCAGACTTCTATCAAGTAGTTGATGATGGTGTTCCATACTTTTTTTCGTCTTTTTTGCGTGGTAATGGTATAAAACTCGCATCAAAAGAGCACGCTACTTCATATAAATATTAGTAAGGAATGTATTGCGACCAGAAGCGTCTTGCGCATATGATGTCAAACACTAAAATGTACAACCGCTGTACAGTATCAAGATCGAGTAATGGCGGACAAAATTTTAGCGTTTTTGACAGCAATTTTTAGGTGCAAAAAAGTTTTTTTTTTGCATAAATTTTCTGTAACTATCCTTTTTAGGCATATATTTAAGGATGGCATTCTTAAAAAGTGCGAATTTTGCACCTTGATTTTCGTAAGACTAGCACTTTAAACTTGAAGTTCTACACACTACATTATTACTTCAATGTGGATTACTTTACATGCTACAGTGCTTTATAATGATAATATGCACGGCCACCTTCTGAAGTGAACTGAATTAGTAAATAATAACATGATTTTGACAATACAGATTTATGAATCTGCTGAACCCATTAGAACAGATTCATTGAGTAGGAGAACCCAAACACAGCAAAACAAGCAAATAGTCGTGTTTAGCATTAGAGTTTTGTAAAAAACTGTCTATCTATTATGGTGCATTAACATAAAGATTAATGCTGTTCTCGCTTGAGTTGACTTAATGAAAATAGCTATGTGACTACTTAGAGGGGGTTACTAGCAATCAATATCATATTATTTGCAAGTATCATGAAAAATACCACATAAATTATACATAAAATGCTCGTTTCTGATTTGTTGATTGACTGTGAATTTTCTCTTAATCCGTGCAATTAATTCATTAATTCCACATATGCTCTTTCTTAGCTGCACGCATCCTTCGCGGCGTGTGTTGCGGCTTGTGTGTAATTGTGTTAATATTTTGCCTTTTTTATTGAGACTCGCATTTTATATTGGGCGACTGGTTTTTAGAAGAAGAATCTAAAGTATTAGAATGAATTGGTCAATCTTAAGATGAGGTATTTTGTTTTTCATTTTGTTATTTCGATCGCCCGCAAGGCTGCACAGTCGCCCTCCAAAATACCGTTACTATGCAGTAGCGGTATCCGGGCACGTGACCAAATTGGGGGGGGGGGGGGGGGGGGGGGGGGGGGGGGGGAGAGGGAGTGTTGGTCTACCAGCTCAACAACGACGATTATATTTTTTCCCATCAAATTTACGTTTTGTTTTGTTTTTAAAAAGTTATTTTTCAGGTGAGTGTTTTTTTTGGGCGATATTATTCAGTAATCAACCTAATTGTTGACCTTACTTTCCAATGCGGATATCAGTTGGAATTTGAAAGTCTTAGCAGATACTAACATCGATACTAACACTTTTAGTTTAGGTTTTGATATAGAGATATCTTATTACAGCGTTACTAGTACTGCCTACAAATTATAACAATTAATAATAGATATGAATTGCATTCGGAGAAAGTTTTCCGCCATGATTCAACTTAATTTTCAACATTTGATAAGTTTGTATTTGTGCGAGTTATTATCGACTGAGTAGGAATATATAGAGTTATGCAAAAATCATTCGAACTACTCTAATCTAGATCTATCTAATGTTCATGGGGATCCCCTGAAATGGGTGTCGCTGTTCCAGTATTCTCCAGTGTTCTTAATGTTTATCCAGTGTTTATCAATTAAGTTATATTGTATTGTCTTAAACTTGAAGTTCTACACAATACGTTATTACTTCAATGTGGATCACTTTGCATGCTACAGTGCTTTATAATGATAATATGCACGGCCACCTTCTGAAGTACACAGAATTAGTAAATAATAACATGATTTTGACAATACAGATTTATGAATCTGCTGAACCCATTACAACAGATTCACTGAGTAGGAGAACCCAAACACAGCAAAACAAGCAAATAGTCGTGTTTAGCATTAGAGTTTTGTAAAAAACTGTCTATTTATTATGGTGCATTAACATAAAGATTAATGCTGTTTTCGCTTGAGTTGACTTAATGAAAATAGCTACGTGACTACTTAGAGGGGGTTACTAGCAATCAATATCATATTATTTGCAAGTATCATGAAAAAGACCACATAAATTATACATAAAATGCTCGTTTCTGATTTGTTGATTGACTGTGAATTTTCTCTTAATCCGTGCAATTAATTCATTAATTCCACATATGCTCTTTATTAGTTGCACGCGTCCTTCCCGGCGTGCGTTGCGGCTTGTGTGTAATTGTGTTAATCTTTTGCCTTTTTTATTGAGACTCGCATTTTATATTGGGCGACTGGTTTTTAGAAGAAGAATCTAAAGTATTAGAATAAATTGGTCAATCTAACGATGAGGTATTTTGTTTTTCGTTTTGTAATTTCGATTTTGCCCGCAAGGCTGCACAGTCGCCTTCCAAAATACCGTTACTATGCGGTATCCGAGCGCGTGACCAAGTTTGGGGGGGGGGGGGGGGGGGGGGGGGGGGGGGGTGGTCTATTAGCTCAGCAACGACGATTATATTTTTTATTTTCTCCCATCAAATTTACGTTTTGTTTTGTTATTAAAAAGTTATTTTTCAGGTGAGTGTTTTTTTTGGGCGATATTATTCAGTAATCAACCTAATTGTTGACTTACTTTCCGACGCGGATATCAGTTGGATTTTGCAAGTCTTAGCAAATACTAACATCGATACTAACACTTTTAGTTTAGGTTTTAATATAGAGATATCTTATTACAGCGTTACTAGTACTGCCTACAAATTATAACAATTAACCACTAAACCGCAATGCACCAGAAATGGTTGCCCGATGTTACGCACAGATATCTGCATGACTAAAAACACCGTCTACGAGCTCAAATGCAATAAATGCCGAGAAACGTACATCGGCAACTCTATTAGACCACTGCACGACAGAGTAAAAGAACATCTAGACTCAACAATATCATCTTTCCACAACCACATAACCAAATGCCAAGTAAGATCCACGACCGATTTCGAAGTCAAGATCATAGACAAAAACAATGACCCGGTCAACCTAAGACTCCTCGAAGCAGCGCACATACGCAACAAAAACCCAAGATTAATTCCCGTGATGAATGCACTGAATTGAAAGAACTATTGTTTTGACACTTAAGTGTTTGACACTCTTATTTATACACTCGCATAACTATGTAAATTTCGTATCTTTCTCTATCTTCTGATGATGTCGGCGTCCGACGAAAGCTTAAGATTAAAAAAATAGTAAATCACAGTAGTACATGGCCTCAAACCTTCTCTTATTATACCCACAATATGCTACTGAAGGACAACTTTAATATTCTTCAATTAATAACAGATATGAATTGCATTCGGAGAAAGTTTTCCGCCATGATACAACTTAATTTTCAACATTTGATAAGCGTGTATTTGTGCGAGTTATTATCGATTGAGTAGTAATATATAGAGTTATGCAAAAATCATTCGAACTACTCTAATCTAGATATATATAATGTTCTTGGGGATCCCCTGAAACCAGTATTCTCCAGTGTTCTTAATAGAGATTTTTGTTTTAGCGGCATAAGCTCGCTTTTGGCACAAGGGAAGGTCCTATTGTATAAAACCAGCTATCTGCGACCGCTGTTCACAATAGGTCATTTGCATTATTGCGTTATATACTAAGAATAGCAAAATGATTTATCTACTTTGTATTGTAAATTAATTAGTGTTAATTGTTCCCTTTATTTTCTGGAGAAATAAAAATCTGAATAACATTAAAAGTAAATAATAAAGTCCCAAAGAATTGTGATACTTGTTTCAAAATGATCAAAATATATTACTTATATTGATATGTTGAGATAAAAATAGACATTTCTAATCTTTTGTTTATAGTTATACCAAATAAAAATATTTAATAATTGCTAGTCTTCATCTGTTACTCTTCAAAATAATTCCCCTTAAAGTAAAATATATCTTTGGATTTGACAAATAATTTGCATGTGATCTGCAATCCCGGTTGCAGTTTTGCAGACGGAAATGAACAATCACTATACAGTCGAAAATTGTGGACAGCCATTTCAATCCCAACGCTTGTACTATCTTAGTTAAAAACAATTCTACATGGTGCGTTACATTTGAAATGTGTCATTTTTTCACATCTTTTTCTAGCTCCACACATAATGACGATGATAAGAAATGTGGATTTTATACGACATTAATATTCACGTCCGAAACGTCGTCATGAGCTTATTACTTATTTAGTACTTTATACAATATGAGCGGACTCGAATATTGTATAGTACTTATGAAACTCCAACGCTAGTTCTTTCATATTTTACTAAAATTGTCAAGATAAATCTGGTTGAGAAAACTCAAGTTAAAACTTACCAGGGCGATCTAAAATACAACCTTCGTCACAAACAGTGTGATGTGTTGTGTTGTGGTGTGGTGTGGTGTGGTGTGGTGTGGTTGTGATTTCTTTTGTTAAATTATCATGAATTATTAATGAGTTTTATAAGTTTGAATAGTCATTTATATATAAATTCCCACTCATTGGACCATACCATATGTGAACATAAACCTAGATATTTCTACGTAGTCGAAAATAAATTTTTCATCTAGAGTTTTAATGCATACTTATTCAATCAACAAATAGGCATTGGCCATTCACGAGTCAGATAGGATCTGATTTTTTTTCTATAGCGTCTTGCAATTTACAGCAACACTTCTTCAATCTGTCTTTTTAGAATATAAATAACAATATCAAAAATATTTAAGTGAAAAAAAGCAAAACAACAGAGGGTTTGGTCATTTTCAATCGATCTATAATATTTCTTCCGAAAATAAATGTAAAAAATGAGACAATGAAAAAAAAAAAAAAATTAAAAACAAACATGATTATATGTAGCTTAATTCTTCTTTCAGTTTGCTGGAATGTAATTGTTTCAAAATATTTTTAAGATTGATAAACTATTCACTGTTGCGATAAATAAATGAAACAATGGAAAAATATTTTTACAAATTTTGATGAATACACTCTTGATCACCAGCAAAAAGCGAAACATCCGACTTCTATTCAATTTAGACTTAAATAGGAGGAGGAAATTGAATAATAATGCATTTTATCTCACTGCTACAAGCTAAGATCAACGTAATATAATATACGCAACGTAACTTAAACGTCGTATTATACAGTCAACGTGATCTTCAGGATAATGCACATATATTTAGCAAGTTGTCATAATCAGTAACCTTAAACTCGTATTTGTCCCATATGCATATGCTTGCTGTATCTATAAAAAGTCAAAACACAAATCATTGTTGTATTTATTGAAATCAAAATCAAAATTCCTTCTTGCATATTTACGTATCAATATGAATATTAAAATGTATAAACTACTGTATTTTATTAGTTTTATTTTTAAAGATGTGTCAATCCGCGATATTTTGACAGGTTTACTACCTTAACTTTTTGAGATATTTGTTAAGGTATATCTGATTGTAAAACACACCAACTAATATTTTCTTCTTAAGATTTTAGAAATTTGATTAAACCTCATGTGCTGCCATACATTACTTGTAACTTTGCGGCTCCAACTAGCAAATACAAATATTATTTCGCTCTACAGAAATAAATTTCAATTGTGAGGACACGCAATCTACCGCGTATCTACTCGTTAACCAAATTTCATAATTCTACGTTTTTCGGTTAAACCTGAGTCACTCAAACCGGAAGTCAAATCAACACCGTCATATGCATGCAGGGCAAATGGCACACATACGTTGATACAACTATATACCTAGATATGAATATATTTCATGCATCAGCACTTTTTAGAAGTCTACACATCAGCGTTCAGGCCATGCTTTCATTCCAGTTCATGTCCTGTTGTTGGATTACTGTAGAAAACAGGTTCACCATATTGGTGCATTGCCACTAGTGTTGCATTTTGGACCATTTCTTTTTTCTTTTTCTGTGTCTTGCAATATCTATGTAGACAGCAATGGAAGCTTTTGTCATTGACATTGCCTTTAAAATTAAAATACTAGCAGCGTAGATATATAGATGATGATAAAAAGGTAAGCCTTATTGTTCCTCTTTCATTTGCTTTTCCATGAAGGTATGGGAGAGGGGGTGGGGTGGAGGGAGGGGGTGGACTAATAATAGCAAATACATTTTTTTGGTGACAGTTAAAATGATTGTTGTTATGATAAAAATTATGTTTTATATTGGATTACTATTGAATAAATGCATGAACAAATGGATGAATAAACATAAATAAGTGAACAAGATGAACGTTCAATAAACTGTTAGAACAATAGAAAAAACATAGCATCAAGTTTAGAAAGTTAAAAAATAGTGTTTACAATATGCTTTCACACAATTTAACTCACCGTACAGCCAATATAGCTATAACCACAATAGCAATCAGAACGACTCCAGCTACTGAGCTTCCAATGATAATATACATCATGTTACTATCATCAGGAGCCATTGTCGACGGTGTTGTCTGTGGTGATTCTGTTGTAAATTCTTTTTTATGCTGGTACATAGACACTGATAATACCAACTTGCCAATATCTTTACCAATACGCCCAAGAGAACCGTTGATGATTTTTGCAAGCATGTCACCATCAATTGTATTACTATCTGATGGGAATTGAACGTAGAATGCTACAACAGCATTGTAGTCGCCTGGGATTGAGTTGTATATCTGAACTGGAAATTCTGGAAGAAGGTAGATTTGGTCTGAAGTGAAGGTCACGTAGCTGTTTGATCGCCTACAAACAATTTGAAACATAAGAACATCTATATAAAATATGTAAGCATTATTTAATTAATTGAAGTGAATAATTGATGGAGAATGGTGGTGTTGATGTCTGACGTTTCGACAACCTGTGCAGAAGTCTTCTTCAGAGTAATTATATTGCAACTTTAAACTCTGAACATGACTTAATTCCACTCATGTTGAGAAGACGTCAGAAATCAACCCCACCAGTCTTTGTCTCGACTATACTATCCCGTGCAATCATGTCTCATCGATACCAATTACACCTAGGGTGAAACCATTCGAATAAAAGCAAAATGTTGAACTAAAAACTTATGTCAACAAACTACTAAAACCTTTATACTTTGTACCAATAAAGATCTATAATACTGCCAACATAAAAACCTTTGGACTCTATCCCCTGGAACATGTCTGAAAAAATAATAGTTTACCTTTCTCTCCGCTGTGGAATTTGACACGTGTTCCCCTTTACACAAAAGGTAGTCACTTCACGAGCAACGCCCTTCTTAAACGTGAGGTCCATTTGTAGATCCCACTATAAACAATTCAAATGTATACATTTTGAGTTTTTTTCGGATATATTTTAAGGCACTGTATATTGCGAGGATAATTATGCAAATGATGATAAATAAATATTTTGATGTAGAGCGGGATGTATATTGAGAATAAGGCCATGGTAACGCCACATAAGTTAGTGATATTGCAAATAATATCCTAGTAATGATCATTATGGCGGGTGAGCATGAAAATGTATAGCTTTGCTAACTGAATATTGAGTTTTAGCGTCATGACAAAGTTGATCGATTATCATAACGATGAACGCATGCTAATAATGAAGTAGATGAAAAAGATAGGGTCCTGACGAGTCATGTGAGATCACATGCCTGCATTGTGATCGTGGATCACAAAGTCCAAATCAGCTGGAACCAGGGGTCATAGAAGATGTTTTGGGGTAGTTTGAGTTGATTCAGGAATCATGGGATCAGGGATCAAAATACTCGTCGAGCTTTTGGGACCAGGGTTCAGGATTTTGTGTAAAACATTGGGATTAATCACGAGAAAACATTCCTCCTCACGACCCTCATAGTAGTATGATAAATTTGGATGGGTATTGTAGCGACAACTGCGATTGTGTATATAATATGGCAGTGATAACCAAAGAAACATTGAGGATGAGGATGATAATCCAATACTCATAACGTTGATAATGACACTAACAATAATACATGTCTAGCCTTACCTCTGATATGTTAAATTGTCTTATTGTCACTTTCACGGAGTTATAAATATCTTGTTCTGAAGGAGTTGGGGGTCTTGGTGGAGGCGGTTGTGTCGGTACTTTTTCTCCAGTTGGTAGCTCTAGATAATGTAAAGAATGAACATTTCCAATAGGTACAAGTAGCACGTTTTGAGATCATAGTTTTATTAGAACTAGAACTTATGTTTGCATATAGAAATCGGTTGATGGTCGTTTTTTTGCAGCTCATAATAGACCTCTTGAAAATAAAAGACAACATTTTTCAGGAAATAAAAAACAACAACAATGAAACTACTTAAAAGAGGGGTCGCATTTCTTAAAAAAATATATTTTAAAACTAAATACACTTAGAACGTGTAGAGGCAAATGAAAACATTGTGTAATATCCATTATTTTTATCATCTCTACTTCCACAGCTATAAAAATGAATTTTAAAACTGAAACGATAAACCAATGGTACATACCTTGACATCTGTTATCGATCCAATACAAACCATCATCACATTTACATTCATAAGAACCCATGGTATTCTCACATCGTTGTGAGGTTGAGCAGTTAAATGTCCATTCAATGCATTCGTTGATATCTTGAATAAATCAAACAGGGCTAGATGTTTTTAATTTGTCTAATAACTCAAATCCAAAAGTAGTAATTTAATAAATTAACAACAATCATTTATACTTAACACAATAATAAAAATGAATATTATGAAAACGGCTAGTATTGCCAGGAAATATATTAATCAAGTGCTGTCAGTTATCATTTTTTTAATTCCGTTATATTTATGTTATTAATTTTTTTATTTTTTTATTTCTAATGTTCTGTTTGAGCCTTGTAACATAATATATAACAGTTCACAACTGTAAAATGGATAACAATTGAATTGAATTAGAACATTATGATACTCACCAACACAAGTAACATTGTCATCACTGAGACGAAAACCATTGATACAGGAACACTCATAACCTCCTTGGGTATTTTGGCAGAGCTGGTTACACCTGTTCTTCTGTATCTTACATTCATCAACATCTGTCAAAAAAATCAAAACTATTTCAACATATTTTTTAAAGAATATATCAAACTGAACTGGCTTCACCAAAGTCAGAAAAATTGAGTATAAGAAGCAGTTTATTTACAAAGAAGGAATTTTGTATTTAATTAAATAAAAACGGAAAATGTTTGGCATTGATCAGATTTTGAGGCCGTATATCCCTTGTTACATGACATTTTGTCTCTATGCAAGAATAAAGACAAACGACATATGTTCAGTTTGAAATATGCAGCTACAGCAAACTAAACTGTTCATGTCATTGGACCTTGAAATTACCTAAACAAGTTTTTTGGTCTGGTTGCAGTTCATATCCCATTTTACAGGCACAGGTAGCTACGCCATTTGACTCATAGCAAATATCCTTACATTGGTGGTTTCCATTTCTACATGGCAATTTAGCTGAAAAATAAAAACACGATATATTCAACTTTCGCAGAACAAGCATTAAATCATGCCATCATCCAATTGATTAAATTGTGATGGTGAACATGCTAACACAAGGACTAGAACTACAAATTAAACTACTGATACATCTAAATATAATACGACTCACCTCTTTATAGTATCAATGAACACTACGAATGCCAGAACTTTTAAAGCATCATGTATAAATTAAACTTAATAAAGGTATTCAATTCAAACCTTACACCAACAAATATTAATTTACTTACGTTTGCATTTTTTTGAGTTTGTTGGATCAACTTTAAAGTATTTGTTACAGCTGCATCGATAGCTTCCAACTTTGTTTTCACAGTTATGCATACAATCGCTTGTAGGATTGCATTCGTTGACATCTGAATTAGAAAGCAAGAATTACATTATTTGTCTGGCCATTTTTCATATAACAGATAAAAATGATAACCGAGGTCTTGGGAAATATGAGAAAGCAAAATAAGATGAAAGAAATAATAAAATGAAAGTAACAGCATGGGAACGAATTACATAAAACAAACTAATTGAAATGCACTTAATGAAATGAGTTAAGATCAATATGAAAATCAAATAGAATCATATGAATTACACATCTTCAAACTCACCTTCACATGTACGACCATCTATGTTCAAAGAGAAACCCTTTCTACAGCCACACACGTACGATCCAGGAGTATTGGAGCATGTTTGTGAACAGCCATTTGATCCAGAGCATTCATCAATGTCTAGAATTGATATCATTATACAAAAAGTAAGTTTACTTAAAGCTAATTTGGTAATATGGGCAGGAGGAAGTGTTTTCGTAATTCGGGGCCGAATAACTCAAGCGAACAATGACTAAAATCCATGCTTGCTACTTTCGAGCTTTTCTGTTTGTTTTTCTTAATATCATATCCAAAAGCATTAATTTTAAACGATGACATTAAAGTAGCAAAAAACTTCAGTACATTGAAAATATAAACTGTCATCCAAATCACATTTATTACAGTTCTTACATCTAAAGAAACTCAGAAAAATGTTCCTTCTTTATTTTCCTCGCGTTTTCGCCGGAAAATAGTTTTTGTTCTAATGTTATACAAATGTATTTAAAAACTATTTAAACAGCAAAACAAAATTATAATCAATACCACCATTTGGTGGTAAATTAATACCTAGAAAGTTGTTACATTTGGATTTTACTTGTAATACCTTTGCATGAATCACCCTTTCCTGTAAATCCAGATGGACAAGTTCCACACTCGTACCCAGTCTCGTTAGCAGGGGCAGGAAAATCATTGCACACAACTCCTGGATAACAAGGGTTTAAGTTGACTTTACAAGCATCTATGTCAACCTCACAATGGTTCCCTGTGTATCCACTACTACACTGACAAGGAAGAATAACGAACCAATCACTTTCCTGGTTCTGTAAGCTACTCGTAACATCGATGTATCTGCCTCCATTTTGACATGCACATAGTTTGAAGAATGGTCTTAAAACTGCAGCAGCACCTTTGCTGTCGGTTGCTGTAAATTGGAGATCAATCTAAAGTAAAAACAAGTTTAATTATTTCATTGTTTTACCATAGGCTCCCCACCATCCCAATTCGTTCTGGGCTTCCTGTGGTGGAACGGCCAAAGGCCGTTGGTAAATTCGTTCAAAGTTGGTCATATTTAACTTCGATATTCATGTTCTTTTTTTTCTTAAGTTTAATGTTTCTTGTTTACGAATTTGTGGTATATTTTGCCCTGCGATGCATTTTAAAGTGATTTAAAGCGAGTTATTCGGCAGCGAACACACGCTCCCCAGTGAAGGAAAAAAACACAAGGCAGGCAACTCTGGCGGCTACGGCCACCAATCACGCTCATATTATCTTCAAAATCTACCCGAAAAATTAATCCTATTCTCCCCAAACTCTGGCACACACATTAACGATAATCACACAATCCTTAGCCAGAGTTTGAAATACAAAGCTCAAATAAAAAGCATCGAAAACCAGCAGTCACAAAATCAGTTCCGGCTAGCGGGAGGAAGTGACAAATTTAGCTGGTGGGGGTAGGGTTGGGTAGCGTATTCATTGACGTTTTGCATTCTTGGGATTCCAAAGAGAAACAAGACTTGACAGATCCCAGTACGAAAGCATAATTTCGATGTTAGAAGCTGGTTTTCGATGCTTTTTATTTGAGCTTTGTATTTCAAACTCTGGCTGAGGTCTGTGTGATTATCGTTAATGTGTGTGCCAGAGTTTGGGGAGAATAGGATTAATTTTTTGGGTAGATTTTGAAGATAATATGAGCGTGATTGGTTTTCTAAAAGAAAAAGAAAAAGAACATGAATATCGAAGTTTTTTTTTTTTTGTTGAATATCGAAGTTAAATATGACCAATTTTGAACGAATTTACCAACGGCCTTTAGCCGTTCCACCACAGGAAGCCCAGAACGAATTGGGATGGTGGGGAGCCTGTGGTTTTACCAGGTTCTTTAGGATTTTCCTATCAATATTAAAAAAAGCACACAAACAAAAGAAACATTTCAAATCAGCTTTATTGGCTGAAAGGTTCCCAAAAAATGGCATGCGCTTTTTGGACCTATAAAGAGTCATATGCGGTGCACCTTCCAACAAAAAAGGGGAAGCAAACCAATGCTTTTTATGTTAGTACTTACTTTTTCCATTGTTACATCCCAAAAAACCGAAACTGTAGAACCGTTTGTCCACATTACGGCTCCTTTAGGTAATCCTGAGACATCAAATCTGATAGAATCCCCATCAGTGTCTTCAGCTGTTATGTTCAGATGCTTTGTTGTGTTGACCATCAGCAGTACTACATAAGCATCCGTACTATTTGGAAACTTTGGTGGGGAGTTTTCTTTTGAAATGATAATTTACAATTATATTTTTTGTATTGATGTGAAACGTTTTGCATATAATTTCCTAAAGATATATCAATATAAGCATAGCCTTATTATACATTTAAATAAAATACGGTTAAATCAACATCAGGAATATTCAAAAAGAATATTAAGGTATTGATTAGGTTAACGGTATTGATTATTCACAACGCAAGTTCACCAAATAAAGGAGAGGAATGTCAAAGAGGGGAACACATGACTTAGTAGTATAAATTCCTGGACGTTCCTGGAAGCTTTTGCTCTAACGTCTATTTTCAATCAAACATTCTTCTTTGAATTTACATTAGAAATGTAATAACTACTACAAAAAATGCACTACTTACTGAGAATTATAGAATCATTAACCATCTGTGATCCAACCACCTTAGTATCCAGTCCAACAGATATATCATTTGTAGAAGCAGCATCAAAAAGACAATTGATATCGTCACCGCATTCCTCTAGTGCCTGTTTCTCGAGTGTTTTGTTGGCAAACTTCAGCTCATCAACAAACATCGGTATGAAAGATGTGTTGGAAAATGTAGAAACGTTTTCGTAATTGTTGTATGTAAACAAGGTGTTCTTCTCGTTGACTTGCCCTTGAAAATTGAAATAAATACACAACAACAATAAAGGTTTAAATGTATAAACAACTACACAACAGGAAGCATACATATAGGCTTTAGTTGGATATTTTACACAACAAACAATGTCACGATATAATATTATATTTAAGCTACTTTAAGCAATATTTCAGGTAATTTAAAAGTTTGTTCACTTAATGTTTTAGGCGCTCCCTCAACCAATCCCCTTGACTCTCAGCCTAGTTCATCAATCCTTTAGTACAGTTCTTCAAACCATCTCCCCCACTATACCTTCCTTCCTTCGTTCCTCAGCCCTTCTAATTTCCCTTTTTCTCTTCTTCCATCGTCTCTGCTAACGTCCATTAGACTCATATATGCACTTGTCTTTTAATTATTTTCTTATACCTGCTCTCCGCCCTCTACTAAAAAGGAGGGCTGGATATGAAAATGTTGAAAAAATGTTCATATACTTACACTTTTGTCCAAAATCAAAGTGAATTGATCTGCTTGATGCGTTGGCCGGTACTACATACCCATTGGGTGTTGTCAAGTCATCAAGCTTGTTTCCATTCCATGTTCCAAGTAAACCTTTTGTTTGATTTCTTAAAGATCTTGGCAGAGCAACGAGAACGGAAAGTGCTCCTTTGGATGCTGTTAGCGTTACGGAAATGCCTGATGGATACGTTGCTCTGAATTCGTTTTCTTTTGGCCGAGTCACTACGACACAACCATTCAGCCTTTTAGTTTCGTTGGTGAGACTGTAGAAATCCAGTTTTGTTCCATCAACTAATAGAGTAATATTGCCTGCAAAAAAGACATTGGGAAAATATCAAGTAAGATCGATCAAGTAAACAGTATTTTAGCATGTTTTTGTTTGTTCTGTGCGATCGTTATTTTATAAAATAAATGAAAACGCAGCTTTATTTTCTTGTTTGACAATCAGTTCCAAACACTTGGGATATTGAAAATATTAAAAACCTGGATGCTCTGCCATTCCCTACACTTATCTATCGTACGTTGCCTCATGATCCCGCATGTTTAGATCATAAAAAATCAAACTCATTAAAGCTTAGTTGTTATTCATTTAGGCCTGTTATGGGCTCAAAACCCGCCTAATCTCGCAGCAAGATTAGGCGGGATTCAGCGAGATTAGGCGAGATTAGGACATTTTGGGAATTTCAACCTTGCGAGGTTAGGCGGGATCAGGCAGGAACAGGCGGGATCAGGCGGGATCATGCGAGATTAGGCGAGATTATACATTTTAGGATTCGTTTTTCTTGCGGGGTTAGGCGGGGTTAGGCGAGATTAGGCGAGATTTGGACCAATAACAGACCTTCATTTGATTGTATAACGGTAGGGGAACGTATTTTAAAGTCATAAAATAGATAATAAACATACCGTTTCTTTCCAAATTAAGCTGCACACTGGTTCTATTGCCCTCCTTCATCACAGCTGCACAAAAAACCGTCGCTGTCCCATCACCCTTAGCAAGCCTTGTCCTTGATTGAAGCTGGAAGAAGCCATTTCTTGCATCAAGCATAGTGTATTCCCCAAGTCCGTTGAATGTGTAGTTTGTCCCATCAAGAGTAGCAAAGTGTGGATCACCCCACATCCAGCCTAAATTGGTTTCAAACAATACACCCCCCAGTATTATTGATTTTGTATTTTTTTAGCATTCATAGCATAATTTTGTTTACCTAATTGTTTAACAAGTTACAATAAATTATTACAGAAGTCAAAACGCAAATCATTGCTTTACTTTGAAGAGTTTCAATATGCAATATACATCACAATACTCACGAGACAGCAGTAAGAATATGTTGTAAGACTGTAAACAAATACATTGTCATTGGTGTGCTTGTCTTGACACAACTGTGATATTTTTAGAATGTCCTGTGCCTTGATTGTGTTCGTACCGTTAGCTTATTATAGGCATACGAATTTTTTTTCTAATATCAATGGCAATATATATATTTTTTAAATCCGGATATATACTTACTCCACTGTGGTGGTTTATATCTTCCGCAGTTATCAGAAGGTCGTCTTTTGTAAAACAGATGGCAAAGATTGGAATAAGTACAACAATATATGTATCCTCTTAAATCGCTTACAAAATGATCACCACTTGAAGATATTTTACTATATCTATGTGCAAAGCCTCCTCCAGGATGACCTACAACTAGTGCTCCCCATTGTGGATATTCGTGAGTATAACAGCACTTCTGTTCCCATCCATCGATAGACGGGAATGTAGAAATAGCACAAGGGCTTGGGTCAGTCCACCAGCTATATCGACTCGAATGCTTCTCTGGTGTGAATCTCTCGTCAAACCAAGCCTGTCTGGACGTGCAAGGACATGGATCAAGATATTCCAGGAAAGGACGTGGGTCTGGTTGCTTTTTGAACCATGCTTTGCATTGTATAAAAGCACTGGAACGTTTCCATGGCTTGTACAATTGAAACAACCACTTGTTTACAGAACCGTGCTGACTTTTTACAATTCCTCGTCGAGTAATCGATACAGTGTGTCCTTGTGTTTGGTCTATATCACCAATATTCACAGTTCCAGATCTACAGTGATGTAATAATGATTCAATAAGTCGGTCCCGGATCGCTGTCTGTCTGTCACACAAGGTCAGATGTATTAATTGTTCAAAATTGAGTATTTTGTATAGGTGTTTTTCTATTTTTTCTTGCCGCACAGGATTTTATAAAAAAATGGCTTCAGTTAAATCTGCGGTTATTTTGATTGAAATGACAAATTTACTGTATTTGGAATATAAAAATGTGTTCACAAAATTTTTTACACAAAAAAAAAATGCAAAGCAATAGCAGCTAAAAATAGATATTGTTTTGCCTTTCAACAGATTTTAGAAAACTATTTACCTTTCACTGAAGAGGCGAACGAACGAATGTCGAAATGAATATCATTATTCTTTAACAGCTCTCATGAAATCCTTTCGAGATAAAAAGCTATAGCTGGAAATATGCAAATTCTAGGAGCATTTAAAGCTCTGGATAGAAAGTAAAATGAAGAATATTCACTAGGCTGAAAACAATTTCCCTATCGAAAAAGAAACTTCTAAGCAACGAGGCGAACGAATGTTTATGCATCAAATACTTCCGATCACAAAGAGAAAAGATTTGTAAGAAGTCATACATATCATTAAGTTTGTTTTAATGATGGTTATATGGTTTGAGATATCAGACATTTAATACTTTTCCTTTTAGCTCTGTGTATATGGTTAACCCAAAAAAATATTTCTAATTATCAAACGTAAAATTAATCGGACACCAATACAAAAAATGCCAAGGAACTGGGACCGAAATATAGAATCAGTCTAAAGTGAAATTATTAAATGTATGTTGTTAATATGTTTGATAGATTTTGTGAACACTTTCATATTGTCTGTTCGTTTATATGCTTACTTGTTTGTTGGTTGGTTGGTGTGCGGATTGATATTGGTTTGTTGGTTTGTTTCTTTATTGGTTTATTGATTTGTTACTTGTTTTTTTTTTTACTTATAATTAAACGTACGAAAATATGATTGTGACCTTTCAATGTTATAGAATTCAGTTTTTCCACATCCAGCACTCCATCCAACAACTGGAAGACCTCGTGCACCAGTAAAGTGATTCCAGTTGGATCTATATAAAAAAAAACACAGTACAAGTACATTTAAGTGATAGTTCATAAATAGAGTGCGTATACCAGTTCTACATGTACGCGGGAGGATGCTAAGCACAAAAATTAGCGTAATGAGTGGCACGACGCGAAGCGGAGTGACACTCTAGCGATTTTGAGTGCTTAAGCAACCTCCCAAGTGCATGTAGAACTGGATACACGCACAGCTATCTATGAACTATCTCTTTTATACCATAGACAGCGTATTTCTACACACAAAGGTTTTTATATTTCAAACAAAGTATGTTCAAATGACAAATTCTCCTAAAGTTACGCACGCTTGGCGTTTTACAAACTGGGTAAGTTTGACAAATTTGTCAATTCTATTCACAATGAATTGCGAGTGGAGTCATTTTATTTCAAAATGATGAAAGGAAAATGCCCAAATTGGCTTAAACATATTGATTTAAAAGTCCAGTCTCTAAAACAAACTTGACATTGTCAAAAGTGTAAGTTTTCAAACTAAAACTGAGTTATTTACTAGCCGAGGATAAAGACAAATTCAAACTTTTCAAAGGAGCAGTTGTTGAAGAAGGAACCAATGTCGACATGTTGTGGAGCTCTTCCTTGGACTTCATGAAGGAGACAATTATTCTGTTGAGCTGCCGTTGCTACTGGAGGAATTTGAGGGAAATTGAGGCTGACTGACAAATTATAACACCTGAAGACGGTCTTTGCTCGAGGCGTCTTGAAAGGACTTCGCTTCAATGATGAAGCTATGCAGTCGATTGCCGAGTGTTGTAATGGCTTAAACTTCGGTTCAAATCTAGTGCCAGAGATTTATGTGTCTGTTGGCGACTCCAGCATCAGGGAATGGTTAGTGTAAACACGAGACAACTCAGCAGCGTTGCTAATTTCCTTCATCATGCTGTCTAATTTTATATTTACTCCGAGTGGACGCTTTCAGCTGAAGCCAAAATTCATGTGAAGGCTGACATTTTTTTTTTTTTTTGGATATTGTCGAGTTTGTTTTAGAGACTGGACTTTTAGATCAATATGTTTATGCCAATTTGGGCATTTTCCTTTTATTATTTTGATGCTTCATTATTTTAAACATACTTTTTTTTGTGTGCAAAAATAAGTTGTCTATATTATAAGAGAGATAGTTCATAGATGGTTTGTAACTGAACTTGGTTAAGAGTCCAAAAGTTCATTTTGTAGGCAAAAAATAGGAAATTCCACCATTTTTACCCGGGTAAAACACGAAAAAAACGCCGGGTGGAAAACAATTGTTTTTCGCGTTGATGTGAAAATTGACGTGAGCAAAAATCTATGGTATATCCAAATCTAGTTTATAGATGCTAGCCAATCACAGAGTGCGTTATATACCATCTATGTTATAATAATGAATAAGCGTAAATAAAATAGATACGCCAGATCGCCCGCCTTCGCTTGATATCCAATAGAGCTTACAAATTACAAAATTTTCTACTGCTTTGAACAACTGGATGATCTGGCATATCTATCATCACTGCTCACAGCAGTGACGTTTTCCTAGTACAGATTTAGACACATAGAGAACCGTAGGATTAAGTCTTGCTTCCTTCGAAGGCCGTCAAGGAAGCTATACAAAAACAATATATATATATATATATATATATATATATATATATATATATATATATATATATATATATATATATATATATATATATATATATATATATATATATATATATATACGAAGATGACGAGCGAATACAATGATACTCTTGCCCCCGTGATTCGAACATTTCCCAAATCTAACAGTATAGCTTACTTTGAAGATGGCGCAGACCACTCAATTCCGTCCATCGGATAGCTGTACATGGCAAAAGATACTATCCCGTCGGTTATGAGAACCGCTTGGAAAGTGTTTCTCTGAGAGAGAAAAAAGAAGAAGTAAAAAAAAAAGAAAGAATAAGAAAGAAAGAAACACAAATAATTGTGTACATCCATTAATTTGCCAATATTTTGTTGTTATTGTTGTTGTTGTTCGTCTGAGTTCGTGTCTGTTTGTCTGTGTGTTACTTTCTTGGTTGTTGTCTATTGATGTATTGTTTTGCTTGTTTGGCTGTTAGTTTATATGTTTGTTTTATTATTTCTGTGTATGTTTGTCTGTCTGGTTGATGGCGTGTCTTTGTTTTTGTTTGAAAACAAATACAAACAAATACATATTATAACACAAAATATATCTACACTAAATAGATCCAAGTTTATTATTATAATCTATGCTTTGTAATATATTTACCAAGTTCTTTGTCTGCGAATTCTGTGTTGAATGACGTAGTTCATGCCAGGTAACTACCAGTACCCATGTTGCTTTAAACGAAGATGGTAAAGCTCCCTTGTAGAGTTTAGAAACGTCAGCTGTAGCTTGGTCGAGAACCTTTTGGTACAAAATAGATATTGCTTTTGATATGTGAAATCGTAATTTATGTGAAAATAATTTTGTGAGATATACCTTTCCATGCTATATTTAATCCCATCAAAAAAAAAAAAAAAAATCTTAATTCATAGTGGCAGAGGAAAAAAGAGATTTATAAAATAAAATTTTCTATATAACTCTTGGATTACAGATTAAGAGCGACTGTCGATCCACTAATACCGAACGAGTTCCGGCAACAGAGAAAAATCGATTTACTTTATATTCGGCCTAGAGATAGGTATTAGTGAGTAAATAAACCTAGTGGGTTTGATTTTTCAAAAAATTACATTGTCGTCGAGATATAGCCAAAAACCGGTTCGGCCGAATTCGAGCCAGAGAAAGCGCACGATAAAAGCAGTTTTTGGGGTCTCTTTAATCTTGACCTGCAAAGACCCAACATAATTTCCGGAATTTATATGTTGGAATATTTGTTTTTGAACTATTTTCGAACATCTTCAATGCAGTTTTAGGCTCCTAGGCTTATTTTCTTTTTTTTTTGAGAGGTTCGCCAATTTCGCTTTAACTTTGGACCTTCAAAACTTTCCGGTGCACTATTTCAAAAAATAAATTCTATATGTGGTATAACTCATAAACTTTTAAATCTTCGGATTCTAAACAAGTTAAGATTGTGTTTAACCCTTTGACGTCGGCCCCTTTAAGGAACGATGACTTCAAAAATTCTAGTTCTCTCGCTTTGAAAGTCATGGCTCTAAAATGTAATTATCTGTATTGCCTGGAAAGTTCTACAACATCTGACACTTAATTGATCATCTGAGATCCGAATTTTAAAATATAGAGTCCTTTGTGTTAAGGTGAACGTTAAAATGTGCATTGTTTCGCCATTGAACGGCCACGGTAAAAGTCATTTTTCATATCTGGTTTTAATGCAAAGAATATCGTTTAAAAAAAAAAAAACCGGCATCCTCAGAACACATCAACCACAGTTCTTTTGATTTCTTAACTTTTTTATGATCAAACATCTTCTACGAGCCGCACAGCAGCCTTTTTTATTCAGCCTACTAAGACAAAACTCGTTACTCCGTTTAATAGCGAAAAAGCATTGTGGGTAATTATGCAAATTTTCGACAGCACATGGCCCTACCCCAATTTTTTATGGTGCCCAGCCACCCGCTCCAACCGGACAAAAATTGCACCGATTGCCACCTTTACAAGGCGAAACTCACTAAAATTGCCTTGGCTGGTCCTGGTATCTACTACAAGACGACCAGCAAAGCGATTTTACTCCAACGACGCCATTGTCAATGGACATAAGTTCTGGCGCTATTTTCTTTGTAAAATCGTATTCCACCTTTGAATTCGTCCAAACGAGCGTCTCCACAACCTAGACAAACTTAATGATGCATGGCTAGGGGCTCTTGCAGTAGAAAATGACTGAAAAAGCACTTATAAACTGGATTTTAGCTCAATTCAAAGTCAAAGTGTTGACTCGGAATTGAACGAGCTAAAATCCGCAAGGCGTTCCTGGAAACCTTGAGCCATCGGTAGTAAGAAACAGCAACAGTTTCCCTGACAACACCGTATTTGGAATTGATATCGATTTTTTAACTTTTCGCATCAAAAATAGATAAAAGTCCAATAATCATTGGCGGACGCTAAGGGGTTAAAGAACATGTACAATTTATTCTGGGGAAATATACAGCGCTCCGAACAAGCGAGTGAAAATGCCAGTTTTTGGTGAATATTCCGACAAAGCCCGTAAAAAGTGCGTTTGGACCCTTTCGAATTACGACAAAAATCGATGTATAATTACATTCCAATTTACACATTTAAGTTTAACAGAATTTTAAGAGTGATTGCTAACGTTTTAGATTGTTTTAACTCCAAAAATCAAAGCTTACAAATCTATATTTTCTTTTGTTTACTTCAGTAAAATGATTGAATTAATTTCTAATTAGCATATTATAAACGAATACATTTCCAATATGGTTTGAATACGAATTGAAAAACATGCCTAATTTGACTGATATCAAAAAGCAATATTAGAGAAAGACATCATTACATGCTTTACATGTTTTCTTGGTGATTCAGTACATTTTTACATCGATCCATTTTCATAATTTGTTGTATGAGTTATTCTTGGAATCAGATTGCGTGATCTTCGCCCCTTGACGGAAGGCGTACATAGAGCTTGAACACGGTCTACGGTACTGTCTATGGTTTAACTAGATAGATCCTGAATAATGACATGTTCTCAATTGTTTTTTTCGATTTTATAGAAAATATAGATTTGTAAACTTTGATTTTTGGAGTTAAAACAATCTAAAACGTTAACAATCACTCTTAAAATTCTGTTAAACTTAAATGTGTAAATTGGAACGTCATTATACATCGATTTTTGTCGTAATTCGAAAGGGTCCAAACGCACTTTTTACGGGCTTTGTCGGAATATTCACCAAAAACTGGCATTTTCACTCGCTTGTTCGGAGCGCTGTATATTTCCCCAGAATTAATTGTACATGTCCTTTAACCCCTTAGCGTCCGCCAATGATTATTGGACTTTTGTCTATTTTTGATGCGAAAAGTTAAAAAATCGATATCAATTCCAGATACGGTGTTGTCAGGGAAACTGTTGCTGTTTCTTACTACCGATGGCTCAAGGTTTCCAGGAACGCCTTGCGGATTTTAGCTCGTTCAATTCCGAGTCAACACTTTTTACGGGCTTTGTCGGAATATTCACCAAAAACTGGCATTTTCACTCGCTTGTTCGGAGCGCTGTATATATTTCCCCAGAAAACATTTTACATTTTCTTTACGAACAATCTTAACTAGTTTAGAATACGAAGATTTAAAAGTTTCTGAGTTATACAACATATAGAATTTTTTTGTTGAATTAATGCATCGTAATGAAGTTTTCAAGGTCCAAAATTATAGCGAAATTGGCGAACCTCTCTCTCAAAAAAAAAAATAGCCTATGAGCCTAAAACTGCATTGAAGATGTTCGAAAATAGTTAAAAAACAAATATTCCAAAATATAGATTCCGGAAATTATGTTGGGTCTTTGCAGGACAAGATTAAAGAGACCCCAAAAACTGCTTTCATCGCACGTTTTCTCTGTCTCGAATTCGGCCGAACCGGTTTTTGGCTATATCTCGGCGACAATTTAATTTTTTGAAAATTCAAACTCACCAGGTTTACTTACTAACTAATACCTATCTCTAGGCCGAATATAAAGAAAATCGATTTTTCTCTGTTGGCGCCGATTCGTGATTTGGCTCGGTATTAGTGGACCGTCGCTCTTAAAGATTCACTGAAAATGACATTAAAAGCTGAGAGAAACAAAATGGAAGGTGTAATTCTAAATTCAATTAAATTGTGCAAAGGCCATAAAATATTCACCGTCCGTGGTTAGTACCTTTTTGGTCTTTGAGGAAGTGTCTGATTCTTGATAAACATGGTAGAATACAGTCGAATGGTGTCTATCAGATAGTGACCAATAGGGAGCCAACATTTGAAGATTGCAGGTACTCCCAAAGTTCACGGGCCAGTGAACATAGTAAGGACTTTCAAAACGCAGAACGCCATTGCGGCAAATCTGAAAAACAAATTAGAAAATGACATTATTGATATTCGGGCACATTTTATTTGGCAAGTTAGCACCACATTGGGTGATCGTGCGTAGAGGCTATTGTTAAACTTACGTAGATTTCGTGATGGCGTTTTGTCAGAAAAAGAAATCCATCTTCATTCAGAGAAAGATTCATACAGCGGCCGTACGCATACATCCAAGTGTTAGGAATAGTTAGATCTCCTTCATTTTGACCATAGTCGTACATTAGTTTAACAGAAGCTAATGAAACAAATGAAAACACAAGGAATGCACACATGTTAATCGACTGATCGTAATTGATGATATGAATTTAAGGATGGAAAACTATGGATTAAAACGGATGGATAGTATTGGAGTATGAATAGCGTAGAATACTTGAGGGACTGCTATAATTGAGGCACTTCCACGCAGTTTATAATATTTTATGCGTTTTCACACTGGTTAGCTTTTTATGTTTCAAGTGTCCTGCGTTTAGCTGTAACATATCTAACAGCTAGAGATTTTACAAATAAACTCAGGACACTTGAAACATAAAAAGCTAACAAGTTTGAAATTGCAAAACTGAATGAATAGGTAAACTTTCGAAATGCAAAAATTAAGCATTGTGTTTGATTCTAGAAAATAGTTACTTAATTATTTATATTGTTCTGAAAATAACCTTAGCTTCAGTAATGAAAATTGATTTATGTTTCAACTTATACCTGTAGCATTTGCGTCTGTTGGTCTTGTTGTCGGCACTATGAAAATATATATCAATACAAGTAAATGGTCAGACAAACAAATAACAGGCAGACAGACCGAAATTAATAATTAAACTTGCAATTGTTATATATTTAATTTTTCTAAAATATTACTCGCACTATGAATTTGTTTAGTCATAATTTTGAAGAAACATATAAAAAGTGAGATTAAAGTGTATGGTATATACTAAAAGACGTTCAGAAAATGAACTTTACATACAAGGAAACAAATAGAATAACATATCAAACTTACAGCTGCTCGTAACAAACGTCACATGATCACTTTGATAAATAGTCATATTATTGCTACTTTCTGTAACCATTGCTGCGTATTGTGTCGAAGGAAGAAGGCCACTGATTGTAACATTGGCAATCCTAGCACTGAAGAAGTTCCAGTTACCACTGTTCGTGTATTCTTTGTAGAAAAATACACAAGCACTTTGAATAGAGGACAAGGGATTGCTGCAATACATTGATACCTCTGTAGATGTGATCCAATTTACTTTCAATGTCATCACTGCATTTATAGAACAACAAGTTAATTTAAATAAATACTTAAGTAAGTAGGCAAGTAATTATATAATTAATAGTTTAATTGATTAATTAATTAACTAGACGCATAACTGCGTGAACTCGGGATTCTCTTTGATGCTCTAGCTACGCGTTAAATTATAAGTACAATTCATGAAAATAGACGCCTGCGTGAACGCCCACTTTCATCAGAAATTTGTTTATCTACCTATATCTGATATGAATAATTTGCAGTTTCTTTTTGTAGATTACCTGTAAAACTGTCACTAAATTGAAGTTCATAATACATTTAAACTTGTGGGTAGTTTTTATTTCATGAGAAATGACTGTCATGCCGATTGTGACAATCAGAACTGATTCTCAATATTCATGATCATTACAAGCTCATTTGATGAATTAATTTCATTTTTGTTATTATAAATTAAAGAACATAAACTCATTGCAGCACATAGTTGTAATTTTAAAGGTAAAAGCATTACCTTTGCTATATGGTGCTGTTATTGTCTTGCTTGGATCAAAATATAGTGTGTTTTTAGGACCGGTATTCTTCTCTATATCATAATAAAGTTTACACTTACAGTAATTCATTACATGTGACTAAGTCTTATAGAGAGACATCGGTCTGTTACAAGAAAGGGACGATATATACCGACTAGCTTTACATTTGAACCTTTTTTGAGAAATAAATGCTTGTGTCCCAATCGCCTTGAACTTTGAAGAATAATGCTCGATTTTGACCTTTGCACAGTTAATATAATTATGTAACTTAGAAGACCTGGGTATATTTGAGCGTATTCTATGATAAACAAACCGTCTAAGCTTCCTACTTTTGGTGTTTAAACGCCTGTATTAATCGTGTTGATATTCTACATTTTGTACTTGTTTCACAACTATGATGACAGCAAAAATGTCTATAATTATAATAAACAAACCTTGGATAACGAGATCTGGTATTATTTGTAATCTTTATTGTAACTTCTGCATCATTATATACATTCATACCTGTACAGTCAAACAACTAGTTTTATCTAATATATCACAATTACTGAACGATGAAATGAAAATAGTTCAGTTGAGTGTAGCGGTCGAAGAACTTGACTGTTTTGTACCCTAATAAAGACTAATATCAAATAGGAAAAGCAGAAAATACTTCCTTGAATTAAAAATAATAAAAGAAGCAAGGTACTTAGCATTATTAATATGAAAGAAGTCATCATTTTTGAGAAGCTAGACGGCCTTACTTTGAGTCTGGTTGACTGTAAACACAAGTCGCTAGTCTTGAATGTTCTTCGCTTAAAATGCCGCTTGCAATCCTCGTTTTTTCTTCGGTAGACCTTTGTTCACATTCTGTAGTTGAGCTTTGTTGTTTTAGAGTTTGTATAAGTTTGATTATAATTCGCTTTTGAATACATTGTTTAAGTTTCACGATAGGCATTTTCATAGTCAGTTTGACGATAGATTCGCGGCGTGTCTCTAAATCTCCTTTCCGAAAACGCTCGACATCTTTTAGTGTGGCTATACCGCGAATGGTGTGTGGATTTGCAAGCGATTTGAGTGTATTTAAAGACATTGATTACTAAAACACTGTACTGTCAAAGTTAGAAACAAAATGGCTGCCGAAATTGAAGTAAATCAGAACTTCGACGATACTGCTCGTTCGCGTCATTTTGGCGACGACGACGGTGATTCCTAAACTCGGTGATTCCACAGGAATCCCGAGTAATAAAGAATTCATTGCGCTCTTAAAGGAATGGTCGATAATTAGCGTGCGTATATCCAGTTCTGGAATCACGATGGTAGCGTAAGAGTCGCACGAGGCTTTAGCCGAGTGCGGCTCTAGCTACCAGAGTGCTTTCATAACTGGATATACGCACGCTTATTATCGACCATTTCTTTTATAACATAGGTCCTTTTTTCAGTAAAATAATACGATCTTAATAACCGAGCGGGAGGCCTGTACAGGAGAATCTTGGGCGAAGTCGGAAAGAACAGACCGAACGCAATGAGGATCCGACCAAGGTCAAGATTCTCCTGTACAGACCGACCAAGCTCAGTTAATAACATTTTTATTATATGGCCACAACTATTTTCGATAAAAATGTAATAATTTTTTAATTTAATTAACGACGTGCGTACGTTGCTTTCAAATGGCTTCCCAGTAGTTTTACTGAAAAAGAGCGACAGTAAAACACGCCAACAGAATAAGTTTAATCAACTTATGGAGAGAAAGCCCTCTAAAGTTTCTTTAACATCTCAACCAATTGATAAAACTAACTGGGTTGTTAATTTATCTTCCAGGTCCCTGAACGAAACTGAGACAGATTTGTTGAAGAAAGGACTTAATTTTGCAATAACTCCCGCCCGCATTCCTGCGGCGGAAATTATTTCAAAAGTAGAGTCTTCCATCCGAAACCTCGATGCCGAAACAGCCGACACCATCCGCCGAAGTGTTAACACCATCCTTCAAAGAGCCGAGCCACCAAAGAGTAATATCACAAAGGACATGCGAGCCGCCCTCGGATCTTTGAAAGAAGACCGCTCTATTATGATCTTACCGGCAGACAAAGGCCGCGCCTCCGTTGTCTTGGACGCCGATAATTATCATAATAAGATGTTTTCTTTGATTGATTCCGGTCCTTATAAGATCATACAAAAAGACCCTACCGACCGCCTTTGCCGAAAACTTACTGACATGTTACTCGCTCTTAAACGAAACGACTGCCTCGATGAGACGACCTACAAGCAGCTAAGACCACAACACAAGCAGCCACCAAGGATTTACGGTTTGCCAAAGATCCATAAACCTAATATACCTCTACGTCCTATTGTCTCTTGTGTAAACACCTTTGCCTATAATCTTTCAGCGTACTTATCTAGTATCTTGTCTCCTTTAACAGGTCGATCCGTCTACACTGTCAAGAACTCAGCAAATTTCGTTCAGCAGATCAGAACTATTACCATCTCAGACCACGAAGCTATGGTTTCTTTTGATGTTGAATCATTGTTTACCAATGTACCCATTAAAGGTGCCGTAGAAGCTGCCCTCCAGAAACTCCAAGCAGATGACACATTACCATCGCGAACCAGCCTATCACCATCTCAAGTCGCCCACCTTCTAGAATTTACTTTAACATCTACATACTTTACGTATGAAAATCGCTTTTACGAACAGCAAGAGGGGGCGGCTATGGGCAGTCCTGTCTCTGCCGTCATTGCCAACTTATACATGGAGACCTTCGAAGAGCAAGCACTACAGTCGTGTGACCAAGAACAAAGACCGAGAGTTTGGAAACGCTACGTCGACGATACCTTTGTTGTTGTGAACAGATCACACGTAGATAGCCTACTTGTCCACCTGAACAGCCAACAAGATTCCATCCGTTTTACCATGGAAACCGAGAATGACAACAAGATCGCCTTTCTCGACACCTTAGTACACAGGGATCCCAACGGCCGTCTCTACACAAGCGTCTACAGAAAATCCACCCATACAGACTTGCGTATGACTCACACCACCCCAAGTCAGTAAAACGCGGAGTTGTGAAATGTTTATACGACAGAGCGTCTCGCGTCGTTACTAAACCAAACGGCATGGTAAGTGAAAAACAACATCTCGTTTCAGCTCTTAATTCTAATGGTTATCCTACACCTTTCTTGCAGAGAGTTACCAAGACCCGTCCAGCCCGCCAGAAAGAACAACAGACTTACAGATCCTTAGCTGTACTACCTTTCGTAGATGGAGTATCTCAGAGTCTAAGCCGTTGCCTTCAACATCATGGCATTCGCACAGTCTTTAGATCTGATACGACTCTACGCAAACACTTGGTAAGACCGAAAGACCCAATACCATTTGAAAGGAAAGACAGCGTAGTCTACAGGATTCCATGCGGTGAATGCGACAAAGTTTACATCGGAGAAACCGGAAGACCCGTAAATGAAATACTGAAAGAACACCAAAGAGATGTAAGACTGGCCCGTACCGAGACCTCAGCCGTAGCCGAACATGCCCACAAGACTGGACACAACCTGAGCTGGAAAGACGTCAAATACATCGACCAAGACGTACATTGGCACACACGCAGAGTCAAGGAAGCCATTCAGATCCGACTACACCCTAACAACATCAATAGGGATTGCGGCATCGATCTACCGGAAGCGTGGATGCCAACAATCAAGAAGCATGCTGGGACATCACGCGTCAGCCAATCACAGCGCCGATAATCCGACGAAAAGTATATAAGACAACCATCATCCAGTCTACACCATCGCCTGATGAAGACTAGCAGATTGCAGTCGAAACGTCGCGGTATTTCTACCAATGACCTCAATCGTGAGACAATTGATTAAGTATCCTTTTAATTTCGCATTCCACGATGAATAACTTATTTCCTTCTAAAGAGCGGGTTGTCAGAAACCAGTTCCGACAAACCTACAGTGATTTTAATGCCAAAATATTGAAATTATGGCAGCTTTCTTCATCATTCCAAATGCAAAGATCGTTTAAAGACAAAGACTTTTGTTTATACCTCTACATCAAAGAAAGTCAAGGAAAAAAAAACAAGTTTTACAAAGGATTTTAGCTGACACAAACTGAAGTGAGCCACAATGGATGTTGACACGAGTTGAAATTCGTCTTGTGGACTTTTGCATCGAGCAAAAGAGCCTTTGAAAGTGCTTATTTTTCGATAAACAATAATAAGAACTTTAAACGAAATCACCGTACTTAATGAAGAAGATGAAAGCATGATGATCTCTGACAGAACTTTGAATCGAGAAAAACGACCTTTTTCAAGATTTTTGAACCTTTTATATGCAGACAAAGAAAGACAAGAACACTTCCTGACTTCAAAAGCGTTGTTAAACTTTGTAGAAAAACTTATCGTGAGCTTTACAGCTTTTTAAAAGTAACTGCAAAGCAACGATATCTCTCTGCAGCAAAAGATAGCTCAACTCACCGCCGTAATTACGTTGTTCAGACAAGGAAAGATAAAATCTAAAACTATTGTTTTCAACTATTATCGAGGTATGTGAACGAGCTTTATATTCTTTAGAGAATTGAAATAAAATCCTTTTGTGTATTCTCTCTGGAGTTTTTGCAATTTGATTCAACTTTTGCTTATTAAAATGTATACAAAAACAACCAATGATCGCCACCTATTTGCACATTTTTGTGGGTTTTGGTCGACATTTCTCTCAAGTTTTCAGTCGCCTTTTTCCTCCACTGGCTCAACATTTTCTTCAAATATGTCGAAAGCAAAACAGGAAAGTCGTTGCTGTCGTCCAATGCAGCCATTTCAATTTGTTTTTGTCGCAAAAATTAAAAATTTGCAATAGCGAACTTGAAAGCCTCACATTAAATTTCTATGGGATATCTCTATTGGATATCCATTTCTTGTCAATAAAAAAATAAGCCAATCAGAGCGCACGATTCTACTTGCATATGTAATAATATATTATTGTTTACAAGCGGGTTATGCAACAGGTTGCAGTCACGCGTGCCACAACAAATCTGTAGATTTTATGAATAAAGCAATAGTTTTTTTTAATAATAACTGGCACCCTACGATAGCTGAATTACATACTCATAAGTTATAGTTCAAATACAGTAATATTAATTTACAATAAATTAATGATTAAATTCACGATAAAAGTAACACATCGCCAGAAAAAAAGAACGGTCTTGCGCATTAGTAACGCGACCTATGGAAAAAATCGACATGCTTATGTTCCCCAGTTAAGAGAGAACGTAGGGAACCAGAATTTCCTATCGTTGATACTTGGCAACCGCGTCATTAAAACAATTCCCCCCTCCCTTTTTGTTGATTAACCAAATTAAAAGCTATAATAAATACACAGAAACAACGCCACAACGTTAAAATTTAAATGTGAAACTTATAACTTGGTATCATTTCTAGCATTCATTATTTTGTAAAATTTGCTCAAAATTACTCGATTATTACGGTCTCAAAATAGGGACCAGACATATATACATATATTTGTTTATTGTCTGTTTTCCCCACTCTGGTTTAATTGATTGGTCTCCAGTTAGCGCAAGCTCACTATCTGTGGTATTATAAGCCTTATTTAAGTTCAGTATTGATCATTGTATTCAAATTATATACATCGATCAATAAAATATTAAACTTTTTCCAAACCATCCAAAAACTTTAAGAAGTACCAATTGTTGAAATTACCACGATGTCTATGAACCATCTTGCAGTAAATCAAAGGCCGATGGAAAAGGATTCACTTCACAAACCTAAAAATCCGCCATTTTACATGACAAGCAAGATGGCGACAAGCGATAATTTGGCAATGTTAAGCGCGCAATGCATTGTGGTTGACTTGGAATGTTTAAGTGAAAACTTGAGTTAGCAAGTAGGCTAGCAAGTAGGTTAATAACTAACTGAATAAGCCAGAAACTAATGGAAGTAAGTATAACAGTTTTGAATAATTCCGAAAAATGTAAAATGTAAGTATTTCCTTTCTATTTTTATCTTGGAAACGTTCTTTAAAGAATCTATGTAATAATATTGATTTTTTTCTTTATCCTCTTACCTTTGTGTTTTATGTCAGTAGTGAAGAATGTCGCATTAAAGCCACTTTTCTCGATCCCGTTGTCGGATTGAAGTGTTACAACTGCATATCTCGCCGTTATCACAGCAAAACTCCTTTTACGACCACAGCCGTTGGATAACATGCTGCCGTTCTTGTCCAATACTTTTACAAAATCGCTTTTGAAGAAAAGAAAAAAGGATTTCAAGATTAATTTGTTTAAGTTAATCATACATTCCACCAGCAGCAAATATTCTACGAACTAATAAATACCATTCAAAATAACACATGTGACTTGATTAACAAACATTAAGCCGATCAACCAACCAACCAACTGACAAACCAAACTTTCAGCCAAAATAAGAACTGAACAGAACATAACTCAACAAACTCAACTTTATAGTCATGCAAAAAGATAACATGCGTTTGACGTGTTTTCAAAAATATTTTGCATACAACCAACCAACACCAATTAGAAAAATTAAACACAACTATTATCGACATGCCAACAAACCAACCATTCGATCAAAATAACTATTTTTGCGAATGTACGTTGTTTTTGACAATTATTGTAATCAACTGTAAATGAAAAATTAGGTTTTAACTCCAATTAAGGCAATAAGCAAACAACCAATGTATCAACTGACCAGCCTGGCAGCTTACTAATCAGACAATCATGAAAGAAAACATAAACATCCGACTTAATTAATTGATATAGTCTATATTAAGTATATATGTTACGTACCTACAACGTCCGTTAACGCTTTCCTCGATATCAAATGTCGAGAACATAATAAAAAGTTTATCAAAAACGTTGTCTTTAGCAATCGTCCACGTGCAGTTTGCATTACTTGGGTAGCTACTTGGGTAGTTTGGTGAAGTGAACCTCCCAGAAGACCCACTTAACTTTTGATGGAAACCAGGATCTATAACAAGATAATAAGTAATTTTTAAAAACAATGGAGTACATACAGCTACAGCTCAACAAAACTATTGTTTGGCTATTAAATAGACTACTAACGAGTGTGCAGGAGAACATGCAAACTCAGAAATCTGTGTTGTTTCAAGAAAGCTATCATGATCACTGGACGCTCATGTGCAAGTTAATAAAAGTCTATCATTAATATGAAACTATCAAATCCTTTTTCTATTATCATAAACAAACACAGGGACTTTCATGGCTTTTGGGGAGCATGGGTACATAATTGGTGAGAACGCAACCAGTCTTTCAATTTAGTTTTCAAGGTATACTTTTTTCAGTGTGCTTCATTTTTTAAGTAAAAAAAACGCTCGATTAGTGGCCCGTCCACTCGTCTATTTACTCAATGTTATGTTAGCTAGATTATCATATATTGAAAACGTTTGATCTTATTTTATTGTAGCTTTTGAACTTAGTTAATCATTGTTACACGCCACCCTCTCCCTTCCTTGTGTAAACTAACTGGTGACTTGTATATTATATTTATAATTATTATGTAATCGAGGAGATAACACCTGACGGCCAAGCTGATAACTTGTTACAACGATTGTTTGTAAAGCGAATGTTTGCTTCTATGTAAATTGGTTTAAATTCACGCATGAAATTTGTTTTAGCACACTAATTTTACATTATAGCGTAATATCATACTACTAGTACCAGAATGCTTTGACTACTTATTTTGGTTAAATAGTTAGTGTTGATTGTTTTAGTGCTCACAAAAGGGAATTCAATCTGAATAAGAAAGAAACCTTGCAAAGCACTCGAGAACTAGTATTAAAATTGTCTAGCGCTTACATTTTGTGTCGACAGTTATTATGTTTATTATATACTTGCCTGTTGTGACATATACATTGCGACTTCTTGGTCCCTCTCCAACTCTTGTTAGAGCCGCTACTGTAATTTTGTACTCTGTAATGTGCTTCAGGTTCTTTAGGTGTTTTTTCGTTGTGTAGGAATTGACAAAAGTTACACTGGAACCGCTTCCTCGAGTCTCTTGATAATATACATTGTAACCAACAATTATGGTGTCGTTGAGAGATTTCCAAGTAACAACAATACTGGAAGTTCCGAAACTTGCTGCTCTAACATCATTTGGAGGTTTACTTGGAACTTAAAAAAAAATGAGAACAACATAAGAAACCACTGGCCATGATGTCTACATATTGTGATCTAAATACTATGGGAGCTGTACAACACTTGAGAGGTAAAAAAAAATCAGCTTTACGGCCAATTATGTTCCTTTAAGACTTCTCTCTTGCACTATATTTCCCAGCATGTTAATATCACAGTAAATACACTCGTGCGTCGTTTTATGTTCCATAAATATAAATCCCTATTGCTAAATAGGAGTTGATTGGAATTTTCGAGAAGTACAATTTTCGTCCGAGTTTCCATGTCCATATATATTTGTTTAATTATATATCATTATATCATTACCATCTTCAATTGTTCTTGTAAGGTAGGACTGACTTTTCCAAATTGTGCTATTCAAGTGTGTTCTATTCAAAGCCAACACAAAAACCACATATTTCATGTTCTTTAGCAAGTTTGAAACGACCACATTATAGTTTTGTCCATCGGTTTGTGCTGCAGAAATCAACCCGTGGTTGTTTTGAGCAATACAAACAGCGATATAGTTGTTAACACTTTCTTGACCAGGATATTCGGTCCACTGTACAGCAATGGACGATGAACTGTTGCTAGCTGCAGAGATATTCCATGGCCTTTTATAGTTACTAGGTACTGAAATAAATCATACTTAAATTTATTATAGTGCTAATTATAAGCACTACTTTAATTGGAAGAATGGTGATTTTATATTATCTGCTATATTCTATCTTATCTGTTGATAATTGTAATGATTTCAAAGCAATTTCCATGTTGCTGCAGTTGCTGTAGTGCTTCTGCTCCTTCTAACGTTTTTATATAACTATTGTTATTGTTAATGTTAATGTTATTACTATTGTTATTGTTAATGTTATTACTAATGAACCCATCTGGAACTACATGCTTACCCTATTCACGTGACTGTGTTGACGTAGCAGATGATTTCAACACGTTTTTCTCGTCTGTTGGTAAACAAGCTGCACAAGAAGCCCAGAAATTGGCGCAAGATTACAACCTAAGTCCTGTCGAGCCTGTACTCAATGGAAGTGACCCGTTAATGAAACAATCCGAAATGTTTTCCTTCCAACAAGTTTCTACCGAACAAGTGAGAGACACAATCATGTTAATGGCTTCAAATAAATCTCCAGGCCATGACAAGATTAGTATGAAAGTCATCAAGATTGCTCTACCACACATTATCCAACCCGTAACCGACTTATCAAACGATTCTCTATCTAAAGGAATCTTTCCTAAAACCTGGAAAACTGCAGAGGTTATACCCCATCTAAAAAATGGAGACCACGAAACAGCCAGTAACAACAGGCCTATTTCATTACTTCCTGCACTTTCAAAAGTTGTAGAGAAAATTGTTCATAACCAGCTGGTTAGCCATCTCACAACCAACCAATTGCTCACATCACATCAAAGTGGTAACAAAAAGCTGCATTCCACAGAAACACTTGGAATCCTTTTCACGAGCCAGTTATATAAAGCTATTGATGAAAAGAAGATCACTGCAGCACTACTACTAGACTTTAGTAAAGCCTTTGACAGCTTAAACCATGAAACCTTACTTGAAAAACTTACTACACTTGGCGTCTCTACTCCTGCACTGAAGTGGTTTAAGAGCTACCTATCTGATAGAGTGCACCTCTTTATCCAGTCCCCTTGTGATAAACATGGAGTACCTCAAGGTTCAATACTGGGACCACTACTATTTAACATTTACATCAATGATTTACCATCCACTTGTGAGATTTGTAATATAGAATCTTATGTTGACGACTCAAAGTTGTACATATCCTTTTCAACTAAGGAAACTCTAAAAGGCCTAGAAGACCTAACGCATGATCTATTACGCGTAGCAGCATGGTGTAGTTCCAATTACCTACTGATAAACCCGGACAAAACTCAGTTCTGTGTTTTTGGTACCCGTCAAATGCTTATGAGATCCACTATCCCAACAATAAAGCTCCTTGGAAAAGAACTGAACATTGTAGACTCAATAAAAGATCTTGGGGTCATTCTGGATAGCAACCTCTCATTCAACGAACACACCAATTCCCTAGTATCATCTTTAATGAGTAAACTGTGTATGATCAGTAGAATCCGCCATCTATTAGACTACTCTACACTGTCCGTTGTCATCAATTAACTCGTTTTCAGCAAACTATACTACTGTTCTAGTATATGGTCTGGTACTAGTAAGAGCAACATTTCTAAACTACAGTTAGTGCAAAACTTTGCAGCTCGCATCTTGTCAGGTAAAAAGAAGTATGACCACATAACACCTACATTGAAACAACTTAAACTTTTACCTGTCCTGCAAACATTGCATTTACGTGACGCTATGCTGATGTTCAAATGCATGAATTCACTTGTGCCAAAATACCTGTCATCTATGTTCGTCAAACGCTCCGATGTTCATACTAGAAACACACGGAATTGTAATACTCTTCAAATTCCGAAATGTAGAACTGCAACAGCACAACAGAGTTTTTCCTACAGAGGTACGAAGTTATGGAACGACCTACCAGACTCCCTCAAAGACTCTAAGTCCATAAAAGCTTTTCGAAACTCTTTAAGAGGATCGATGCTAGAACGTTGGCTTGGGATCACTTAGGACAGTTTTTAATTATAATATATAAATATTAGTTGTTAAATTTCATTAGATTCCAAATATTTTCCTATTATTGTAAATTAGATTTTTCTATTAATATATTATATTTTCACTTGTAAATTGGCCTGAAAAGCCCTATGGGGAGCTCCAATAAAATGTATGTATGTATGTATGTATGTATTGTTGTTGTTGTCGCAGCTGTTGACATTTTTTCTATTCAGTTGTTTCTGTTTTTGCGTTTTTTTGTATATTTATTTGTTTTGTCGTGTATGTTGCAAATTTTGTTATTTGTTTCCATCGTGGTTACTTTTCTATGCTAGAGGCGAGTTAAAATAGCCCTATACTAAAAGAAATTATGAATATTACATACGGTATTTGATTGGTTTGCTGAAGATTGAGTATGAAAAGGAAACGTGATATGGGCGCCACCATAGGGAGAGATGGAATTCTATGCTGGCCGAACCAAATGACAAAAACGTCATGGAATTCCTTGGTCTACACAATCTGCTTAGTAATCGGCCTTGACCATCACTGAGTTTTAAGTAGTCTTTCCTATTAAAAGTAAAAAAAAAAATATGAATAATCCACCCGGGAAATGTATATGATTTCCTTTTCTGCACAATTTTAGCATAGCGCGATATTCACAAATCAATCATAAATCTAATGACAATTACAAATTGTATTTTTACCTGCAGTTATATAATGCTGGGATATCTAATGATTCGATAAAAATCAGGATCACCGAGCTTGAATTTTTTGCTTGCGTCTTCCATTTACAGTTTATATCATACTTAGCATTATGCCCATTTACAGTTATCTTTCCTTGAAGTTGATTATTTAGAATTCCACCACATCCTGTGAAAAACGAAAAAAGCCATGATTACAATTCAATTTCTTCTTTTGTTCGATATATTTTTACACTATTCACCAGAGGCCTTACTAAACCTCTCATTCCTTATTTAATTTCTTCTTTTGCTCCATACAATTTACAATGGTCACCAGAGGCTATATATATATAGTCATTTGCAAAAATTCTGACCGTACAAGTATATAAGTATATAAGTATATAGGTATATAGATATGTAGGTAATTCTGCCTTTAAACGCTATGGATGGTTTTGATAGTACCAAGAGCGCATAAAAGCACTAAAAGGCATAAATAAACATTACCCACAATGCACCCGATACACATGGATGCGGTCAAAATTTTTGCAAACGACTGTATGTATATATATAAAAAAAATTTGACTCATTTGTGCATATATAAATATATATCAAAATAATATAAGAGATTATGGGATATGATAACTGATCTTTTTTTTCGAGTTGCCTATGACTTGGCCTATCTGAAAAATATATCAGTTATCATATCCCATAATCTAAGTTTTTGCAAATCGCTATATATATATATATATATATATATATATATATATATATATATATATATATATATATATATTAACGATAGAAAAAACAAATAGACTAAACTTTCATCCCGACAAGCCTGTTTCGTGATTACTCACTCTTCAGGGGATTTTAATGACAAGAACATTCATAACCATCTATTATATACTATAAATTTGCATAATTAATGTAGCGGTAAATTTAAAGGTAGTGTTCAGCTGTTGCGTAGCAACGCTTTGCTTCTATGGCGGCATGAAGAGACAAGTTCATTGCGTTTATTGAGAGATGATAATTCGATGATAATCATATGCCGCCCCGAATTATCAATATATACACAGGAAATGGCTCTATGCAATCCTATAGTTGGATTGCATAGAAATTGTATTACACTAATACAATACTACAAAGTATTTTACATGCATTGTATTGTGCAATGAAATCCTATTGACAATGATATGTTGTATTGGATAGCTGTATACAATACCTTTTCCAATACAATGTCGTATTGTATTGCACTGTCTATTACTATGCTGTATTTGATAAGGGCTTGCATAGATCTATACAACACCTATACAAACCCATGCATGTGATTGGATTAGTCTATACAATACCACATTGGTTTGGATAAGGGCTTGCATAGATCTATGCAACACCTATACAAACCCATGCATGTGATTGGATTAGTCTATACAATACCACATTGGTTTGGATAAGGGCTTGCATAGATCTATACAACACCTATACAAACCCATGCATGTGATTGGATTAGTCTATACAATACCGCATTGGTTTGGATAAGGGCTTGTATAGATCTATGCAACACCTATACAAACCCATGCATGTGATTGGATTAGTCTATACAATACCACATTGGTTTGATAAGGGCTTGCATAGATCTATGCAACACCTATACAATTAAACCCATGCATGTGATTGGATTAGTCTATACAATACCATATTGGTTTGGATAAGGGCTTGCATAGATCTATGCAACACCTATACAAACCCATGCATGTGATTGGATTAGTCTATACAATACCACATTGGTTTGGATAAGGGCTTGCATAGATCTATGCAACACCTATACAAACCCATGCATGTGATTGGATTAGTCTATACAATACCACATTGGTTTGGAAAGGGCTTGCATAGATCTATGCAACACCTATACAAACCCATGCATGTGATTGGATTAGTCTATACAATACAACATTGGTTTGGATAAGGGCTTGGATAGATCTATGCAACACTTATTCAAACCCATGCATGTGATTGGATAGTCAATACAATACAATATTGGTTTGGATAAGGGCTTGCATAGATCTATACAACACCTATACAAACCCATGCATGTGATTGGATTAGTCTATACAATACAACATTGGTTTGGATAAGGGCTTGCATAGATCTACGCAACACTTATTCAAACCCATGCATGTGATTGGATAGTCTATACAATACAACATTGTTGGTTTGGATAAGGGCTTGCATAGATCTATACAACACCTATACAAACCAATGCATATGATTGGATATAAAATCAATACAGTACAAAGTCATTTGGACTTGTATGATATTGGCTATACATTCAAATGATACTGACACTATATAAAACATACTTATACTTATAACTATTATTTATATTACTATTGTTATTGTTCAGTTATTATTATACCATCTAATGCAATATACTGCAGCCATTGAATTAATGGATTGTATCACAGGAAAAGCCTCTGTACAATATACCATAGTGTGATTGTTCAGAACTTAGACCCCATCTACACGGATCCGGATACTTTTGAAACCGCAATACTTTTTGATGCTAATCGGCCTATTGTCCACACGAATCCAGTGAATCCGGTCACCGAAACCACATACTTTTGAAACCACTCTCCAGATAGGATACTTTTGAATCCTCCGGATACGCGGATTCGTGTGGACACCTAAGGTCACCTAAAACTGGATACGCTATTTTCCAGTGTTAACGAAAGGAATACGGCAATTTTGACAACAATAGTTGATTATTTTAGAAGTAAGGTCAATTTTATCCGGTTGGCTGAGCCTTTTGAATCAAAACGAAGACGGTTTTGATCATAACCTCAAGGCTAAGCCCCCCAGCCCCTGCCCCTCTGAGGCCCCTGAAAAAACGGCATGGCGTGACGATTTTGAACCCTATAAAGGGATACCACATGAAAAAAAAAATTAAAAAAGAAAAAAAATGTACGGATTCCAGTTCCTTTTATGATCCCCTGAACTGAGATAACTAGATATAGATACATTTTAGAATGTTTAAAAGTTTTAAAACCGTATAAAAGGTGCAAAATCAATGATATATGCTTGTTTGTAAGTTCGTTAGGCTCGTTTGTTTTATTTGTTCGTCTGTTTGTTTGTCTATATGTCTATAGTCTGTTTGTTAGTTTGTTGTGCGTGTTTGTTTTATTTTTGATTTTTTTCCTTTTTTTTCTCTTCAGTCGGTCTGTCTGTTTGCTTCCTTTTATGTTGTTATACGAGTAAATGATTGGGGTTCCTGTCTCAAAAATCATTAGCCAATCAAAGCGGAGATATTGAATCACGTGATTGAAATCAAATTTGGGCGCAGAGCGGCCATTTTAACCGTTTCAATGACTTCAGTAGCCTTGGGGGAATTACAAGTTACTTTTCTGTTAAAAATCATCCGTTTTTGATGTTTTAGTGTATTGAGCATTGTAGAAATACTTGGGAAATATTGCTTAATGTCCATAGCGGAAGGGAGAGTATGTTTTTGAGTTACAACAGCTGATTTACAAGACTTTCACAAGACTCGAAAATTTGTCAGCTCGAATCGACAGTTTCAAATCTTTGGTAAGTGTAATTTAGCATTACTTACATAATTATCAGAGTATTATTGTGTTATTACATTCCATTGACATTATTATGGACATCAGCAGTATTTCAACTGTGTTTTAAAACATTGAAGCACGTACATACAGCCAAATCTTGCACGTTTGCCTTGCATATTTGAAAATTGCATTATTGCGAAAAATTACTAACTAAAAGCACAGTAAAATAACTCAGTAATTTGCTTCTTTTATTACTTAGGTTGTACATTATTGGGTCCTTAATAAATCTACGAAAATGAATTGAACAGGAAAAGAGCATCTAAACTTGTAAACAGAGGCAATCAACGAGAGATAAGTGATCTTGCTCATATTGATATATGTGCTTTTTCTTTGAAAGCACACACTTTGTAGAGGTTGTGCTAGACTGGTTATTCTATAACTAAGATAATCAATGAATTAGACATTGAAAAAGTGATAACTTGATCTAAGAAGTTCATTAGGGGAAAAGGAGAGTCATTTTGGTAGGGAAAAGGCTTCTCAACTTTGGCGCCAAAATTTGCTTTATGATCAAAGTAATCTAATATACAAATTAGGTAATACCTAATAGCGGAGCTCCAGTTTAAATTGTTCTTGCAACATCAATATGTGCATGTAAATAGTTTTTGTGCATGGGCCATGCCTAATCTAAACTGTAATTATTTTAGTTATATATGTAACCGAAAAAGACAACTACAAAATCATAGATATAGGTTGAACGGACTTTTAATTTTATTTACTTTATGAGCAAATAATAATCTGCGATATATATATTTTCGATAAAAATTCAAAAATCTTATTTATCACGCATACAGCGTACTATATTTTTCAATAATTTCATGCTCAAATTATGAAAAAGGTATTTTGTGTGCATAATGAATTATTAACTAAAAAATCCAACCCAACCCATTTTTATTTTTTTAAATATGAACCTAGAAAAAAACTTCGATATCACTATAAGGTTTCTAGAGAAACAAAATTAGGGGTATCCACGCGTTTTTGAAAAAGATATGAATGTTTAGATTTTACTTCTTGAGATCAAATCGTACAAAAATTCGTGACAGCGTGAATTGTGTCACGCACGACACAGCGTGCATGATAAAGTCCCATAGACAAAACGCTGAGAAAAATCAAGATTTTGAGCTTCAAATTGACAAAAACGTTACTTGAACAAGTACTTAATAGGATGGTAACTATGTATTTGAAGGAAAAAAGGGCATTCTATAACATTTCTTTATAAAAAAAAACCCTTTTCATCGAATTAAATTTACAATTAAAAAAAGTAATCATGGCAAATCTTCAAAATTCAAACAAAACAAAAACGACCTGAAACGGTTCTTTTGAAGTGGAATTAAAGACCTCAAGTATCAGTTCTACCAACACAGGAACGATTTGAAAAGACAATAATGTTAAAACAAGGTATTTTATTATGAAAAAGTTTGTGTAAAACATCATTTTGTTCTGTAAAAAAACTTTAACAACTTTGAAATAGAAACTATAATAAAAATGTTCGTTTAGTAAACATAAAATAGTCAATATTGCTAAATAAACAGATGTTATTCAACCAGTTTTGAATTATGTTTGTATTCTAATTCATCTTTAATGTTTTCTGCTGATGAGTTTGTGAAAAGCACATAAATAAATCCCTTTTTGAATCGACCAAATACCACAAAAAGTACAATTTACACACTTGTAAACATCGTGTTATGTACGATTTGTATCTCATAAAAGTAAATCAAATGGAGATAAACGTTTTCTTTTTTCTTTCTATAATAAATCAGAGAACAGATTCTTTCTTTTTGAAGCTTAATAATTATTTCAAGTTTTTAGGCCGTGTTTTTTCGCGCTCGTTATCAAACAGTTTTTTCTCAAAAAACTTGAAATAAATAATCCGTTGAACTTACTTTATCGGTGATTATTTTCAAAAGGTTAATTTTCTTCTTCTCGATGACATCGATAATATTTTGACGAATACATGAATATACTTGAATCAGTTTTGATGAATTAAACATGGTCATAGTTAAACTGCCAAGCTTGAAAATCCATAAATAAACTATACTGAAGGAAGCATTTTGAAGATAGTTTTCATAACGAATAAAGTCGCTTCTTTTTCAATTCTTTTACGTTGCTGTAGTCTTTATTCTTCTACGAAGTTTTATCTACAGACAAGCGTTCTTGGCCTTTCAATCTTTTCCTTTTCTTGAGATAAATTTCTTCATTTTTGTCTCCTTCAAGTTTATTTTCTTCTTTGGTAGTCTTTATTCTTCAAAGAAGTTTTATCTACAGACACGTTTTCTTGGCCTTTCAGTTCTACGGTTCACTTTCTTCATTTTTGTATCCGGCCCAAGTTTATTTTCTTCTTCGGTCAAAACTATCTTAATTTGATTCTTCGATGTTCATATTTCTCAGTTGATATTTTGTTGTTGTTTGTTTGACTTTTTTTGTCGATAAAAGAACAACCTGCTTTCGATTCGGGCTCTGCTATTCGACGCGCGCGCACATCACTTTCCCGCCGAAATGTAACAGCCAATCAGTATCGCGATGGGCACGGACGGACGTACGCGCCCGCGATCCTATGTGGTGTCCATGAAAAATCAACTCGATGGGTTACCATTTTTTCTTAAGTATGGTGCTCCGCTTGCGCGGGCCTTTGGCCCGCGCGGAGCTCCGCTATAATACTACAATTATTATTTGAAATACCTTGACTAAAGGATCTTTAAATTGAAGAAAACCTCTTAATTTGGCCATTTTGTTACTAAAAGTAGCAAATTAATGACAAAAAGAACAAAAAGATTTTTAAAATTTTGAATTTTGGTGACAAAATTGTGATCTAAAAATCTCAAAAATTAAAAACATCTCAAAGTAAAAGTGATTTAGGGACATATTACAAAGTGAAGTTGCCTTTTTGACCTTTGTCATAGACGCATCTGGCTTTTTTTGCTGTAGTATGTCACTTTGTTACAAAGCTCTTTCGCTTTTGACGTTTCTTCGTTTGAGCTTTGACATTTTATCTACAGGAGATTTGTCAGTACAGTATCAAAGTCAGATTCAAAGGCATTTCTTGTGCACTATAGAGAAAAGACTGTTAACTATATACATGTGCTTTGATCAATCAATCCATCACTTTGTGCATGCATATTTACATGAAATATAACATCCATTCTTGCTGGAAATGTAAATAACTATATAACATAAATATATCTGAGGTTGTTGATTTATTTCAAGCAGTTTCATCTCCACAAGGCAACCTATTTAGTCTTAACTTTGATTATTTAAAACAACAATTCTAGTGCAAAAAATACATCCGTGAAATACAAATTATTAAATAGTGTAAAATAGTGCTAATAAAACAATAGAAAACAATAGAATTTGCATAAAATTGCACTAACTAGTATTATTAATGTTTCACAGATATACTTTTTGCACTCTATTCAGTTATTAAACCTGACTGATGGTGATTTTCAAATATTGCAAAGAATTGTTCCTTTCAGATATACAGTTAGCACTCTTTTAGAACAACGCAAAAACAATAGATTCAGTCTGATTTAAAAACTGGCTAATCATTGTAATCTGTGCCAAATTAAAGTTAAGATGTAAAACAAATCACTTTCTGGAGAGAAAACGCTGGAAACCAATCACTAAACCTTTATCCAAAAGAGAGGAAATATTTACCTGCAAGAACATCATATTTTAAAACAAAGAAATGAATTATTTTAGAAGCCACTTTTCATGGTATACCGGTACATGTAAAATGCATACAAGACAGTGGTGGATTGTTTATAGTTACTAGTCCTTTCTCTATAGTGTTCAAGGAACACCTTTGGATCTGACCTTGACTTATTGTCGCTCTTGGCCACTGTGAACAAGAGTGGCAATAAAAAAGTCAAAATGAAAAAAGAAAAATGTTCAACAGAAAAACGTCAAAAGCGAAATTGTTCTGTGACAAGTTGCAATGGGGCAAAGTGTTTTGTGACAAAGTGACAAAATCAATTCTAACTAAAGTCAGATGTGTCAATGACAAAGGTAAAATAGACAACTTTGTAATATGCCCCTAAATCATTTTTAATTTTGGACTTCCTGACTTTTTCACTGAATTTTTAACTCCTGCTCTCAGGCAGCATATAATCAATGCTCCACATAAAACCTCAAAATCAACATTTTTATTTAAAACGTATAAGTCCAAAACTTCATACTACTTTGCCATCATTTCTGAATTATTTCAATCAGTAAATGCTTTTCTTGACACCACGGGCCATTACTCAAAAACTAAGCATTTCATCAAAACAGAAGACACAGTTTTAAAGATACATATGTACTGGTTGACATAACCCAAAAATCATGGCAAAGCAGTTTAATAAGAACTTTTTGAGTTAAATACGTTTTTTATCAACTCGCAAATGAAAGCGTTCAATTTTTAGGTTTTCTTGTAGCACATTAGATATCATTAATCTGAGAAAAGAAAGGGCCAAACTCTTGCTGAAAAAACAGCTGAAATATCACTGAATCAATCTCTGGTTTAAAGAGAATTTTAACCTACGATAAGTGTTAGTCTACAATTAAAATCCCTGACCCAGGATGAGTAAATCCTAGGTTAAAAAATGCATTGATCAAATGGGAAACTAACCCTGGATTTACTCATCCTGGGTCAGGGATTTTAATCGTAGATTAACACTAATCCTAGGTTAATTTTAATCGGCTTTCGTACACTACAACCAACTTAAAGAAAAATAGAATTTTTATTTGAAATGGAACTTTTTTGCATCGGTCAATAAAAACCTTGACTCCCTGGGAAGGCCGGGGAAGTAATATGACATCTGATGTTGTTTAGAAAGCATTTATAAATTGAGGTGAGGGAGGTAACAGTGCTGTCATAACTGTATAGGTTATTTCATAGTGATTTATGGGTATTTTTGCCCCAGAATACCATGTAAATTAATGTTACTTCCAGTGGGCAGTATTCTTGGGGGTCATGGTTTCAAATGACTTATCGTGCATTGTGTTATAGGTAATTAAAAATGCACTTTTTTAGTAGAATTAAAATGTCACAGTCGACTATACAATTATTGTAAACTTCATAACATTAAATGCTAATTACTGATTTTAATGTCGACCAACTCAGATTATTGGAAGACTATGTACAATACAAATGTCATAAATATCAATTCCCTATCTTCATGATATTATTGGAATGTGTTTTTATAATTGAAACTGAAAAAGTTGAAATAAAAGGTTTGATTTTACTATATCATTGACTAACTTAATTTGCTAAATATCCCATTGTTGCATTGAACCAATTCATATATTTGATTGATTTGATCTACCCACTACACAATACCATGTATGATTGAATTGAACTAGACAATCCTTTGTACAATGCCACAGCGTTATTGAATTGATCTATCCAATACTTTGTACAATACCATGTATGATTGAATTGAACTAGACAATCCTTTGTACAAAACTACAGTGTTATTGATTTGATCTATCCACTACTTTGTACAATACCATGTATGATTGAATTGAACTAGACAATCCTTTGTACAATACTACAGTGTTATTGAATTGATCTATCCAATACTTTGTACAATACCATGTGTGATTGAATTGAACTAGACAATCCTTTGTACAATACTACAGTGTTATTGAATTGATCTATCCAATACTTTGTACAATACCATATATGATTGAATTGAACTAGACAATCCTTTGTACAATACTACAGTGTTGTTGAATTGATCTATCCAATACTTTGTACAATACCATGTATGATTGAATTGAACTAGACAATCCTTTGTACAATACTACAGTGTTATTGAATTGATCTATCCAATACTTTGTACAATACCATGTGTGATTGAATTGAACTAGACAATCCTTTGTACAATACTACAGTGTTATTGAATTGATCTATCCAATACTTTGTACAATACCATATATGATTGAATTGAACTAGACAATCCTTTGTACAATACTACAGTGTTGTTGAATTGATCTATCCAATACTTTGTACAATACCATGTATGATTGAATTGAACTAGACAATCCTTTGTACAATACTACAGTGTTATTGAATTGATCTATCCAATACTTTGTACAATACCATATATGATTGAATTGAACTAGACAATCCTTTGTACAATACTACAGTGTTATTGAATTGATCTATCCAATACTTTGTACAATACCATATATGATTGACTTGAACTAGACAATCCTTTGTACAATACTACAGTGGTATTGAATTGATCTATCCAGTACTCTGTACAATACCATGTTAGTATTGCATAGGACTAATCCAATCCTTTATACAATACCATGTAGGATTTTATAGGACTAATCCAATCCTTTATACAATACCATGTAGGATTTTATAGTTGTACCCAACTATACAATCCAACATATATTTCAATAGACTTATACAATTCATTGATCAATCACCACATGTGATTGCATAGAGCCATTTCCTGTGATAAACGCAATAGAGATTTCCGATTTAACGGATTTGGATTAGTATATTCCAAAGCCCCCTCGATAATTGCGCCATTTTTATTTCAACTTTACAAAACATTGAAAACAATATTTCTTCTATATGCCTATTCCACTATTATATGCCTATTCCGCCTATAATCCGCTAAATCGGAAATCTCTAATGAACTTGTCTCTTCATGCCGCCATAGAAGCAAAGCGTTGCTACGCAACAGCTGAACACTACCTTTAAATTTACCGCTACATTAATTATGCAAATTTAAAATCCCCTGAAGAGTGAGTAATCACGAACCAGGCTTGTCGGGATGAAAGTTTAGTCTATTTGTTTTTTCTATCGTTAATATATTCCGCTCTACATTTATGTATCGAGCACTGTACTACGGATAAATCGAAACAAAGACTTGCTATATATATATATATATATATATATATATATATATATATATATATATATATATATATATATATATATATATATATATATATATATATATATATATATATATATATATATATATATATATATATATATATATATATATATATATATATATATATATATATATATATATATATATATATATATTAAACTATTTCTCATCGGAAATCTGACTAATTGATTCGTGGCATAATCCTACACAATAATTTAATAAAGTACTACCAAATCAATCTGTATAATAGCTTAAAATTGAAGAAAATAGCTTTCTTATACCCAGTCACGTGACAGTTATATGTGTATATATGTATTTCTTTGGTGGACAACGTTATTGCAACTAGCTATATATATATATATATATATATATATATATATATATATATATATATATATATATATATATATATATACAGCGTCTTGCAAAAATTCTGTAAATCCTAGAATATACATATATACATATATCAGGTGCAGTGTGGGCACGAATACGGGCGAGATTCGTAGTATTGTTGGTGTCAGGTAGTCTCAAATACTTTTTAATGTTATATAAATATGCTTAAATACTTGTAAATACGCTTAAATACCTAAAATCACCCGCGAATTCGTTCTCACAATGCACCCGATATATGTATTTATTTCATACATACTAAGATTTATCAACCATAAAAATCCCGCGTAAAATTCGTACGAAATACACATTTAGCCAATCAAATAAGAGAACGATTATGTCCCACTATCGTTCGTCCAATCAGAAGCGCGAACGATTGTGCTTCATAATGGCTTCCCAAATATCATTCAAAAGAGACTCGGCGTGTTTGTGGTTGAATGTCTAACATGGCGGAGGAAATACCGAGATTTGCACTCTTAGAAGGAACGATAGACGGCTTTATTGATGAACAAGAGAATAAAAACACTCAAGCAAAGACCGCTAGAGATTTAAACTTACTGAAAGTATTTCTTCAATCCAAGGAAGAGCACAGAGAAGTTGAAAACATTCCTCCAGCTGAGCTAAATGAATTGCTGAGCGAGTTTATACTTGCAGTTCGTACAAAAGAGGGAAAAGAGTATGAACCAACATCCCTAAGAGGCATGGTTGCAAGCTTTGAAAGATTTTTAAGGCGTAAAAACTACCAAGTTAGTATTATCAAGGATTTGGCATTTGAGAAAACCCGTAAAACCTTGCAGTCAAAGCAAAAGCAATTGAAGAAACAAGGCAAAGGCAATAACAATCAAAACAACAACAATCTATGTCGAATATGTTAGCAAACATATCCGAGGGAAATGTTCTGAGCCTGCCAAATGCAGCTTCTGTTCAAAATCCTATTTTAAATGCCGGTTTAAGTTCTCTAGCTCAGCCTCAACAGTCTAGCAGCCAAACAGGTCAACAGTCAGTAGCACTATTTAATGGAGTCGTGATCCAAGGAGGACAATTTTCCGTAACTATAAACACTGTCAATCACCAACCATCCCATCCCAAGAAAACCATCCATGGAAAAGAATTCGCGTATTATCCAGCAGTTCTGATGAGGATTAAATTGAACAAAACTGTCTTTTTTCTTTGGGTTTTTAAATAAAAATAGTAGACTGAGCATGACTCTTTGTTTAATACTGTATTTAATATTTATCTACATAATATTTATCTTATTCAATTTCTTTACTTTAATCTCTTAATAAAATTGTTTAAAACAAAAATTGTCACAATTTTATTCTATTGCTGAAGTTGCTATTGCAGTCAAACGGCTTCCTGTCGACAGCGTTAGACGCACGCACTAGCTACAAGAACGCAAACAAATCTTAGTATATATGAAATAAAAAAATTACACACCGAAAAGTGCTTGAACGGTTTTTATTCACTCGTTGCTACACACCAAAAAAAACCGTAAATATATATATATATATATATATATATATATATATATATATATATATATATATATATATATATATATATATATATATATATATATATATATATATATATATATATATATATATATATATATATATATATATATATATATATATATATATAGATATAGATATATAGATATATAGATATATAGATATAGATATAGATATATAGATATAGATATAGATATAGATATAGATATAGATATAGATATAGATATAGATATAGATATATTTCGTTTTGAAATTTGAATAAACGAAACATTGAATAAACAAACTGAATCGTTCATCCTGTTATAAGGTTGTTCGTCCAGATATTTTTTTATGCATTAGTTTTTTTATATTCGGCAGTTGGATATTTTTTTATTCATTAAACTATGTTTCTATATTTACGATTTAAAACCTGAATTAACAATTAGAAGTGTACTTACTTGAGAGGAATTCATAGTATGATGCGTCTCCAGTTTCATTTGAAGTGATGCCCGAAACATACAATTTGTAAACTGAACCAGGATCAAGACTGTTAATCACAATACTGGTTGCATCTGTTTTAAAATATTGGCTAGCCGAACCGTATTTATACAATTGAAGCTTGTAACCAAGGAGATTTCCAAGAACGTGCTCCTTGGGGATTGGGTTCCAGCTGGCATACGCTGCTGTTTCATTTGTTATGGTTATTTTCATCCCAGAAGGACGGAGTATTGGTGCTAAAATAGATAAATCAATAAATTGATCGATCAATCGATATAAATATTCCTAGATCTCCTTAACATAGTGGAAAAATGTTGTCTCAGCTTTTAGCAGCAAGTATCAAGCCAAGACCGAAATTAATGCTGGGTTTGTTTAAATGATGTATTGAAAGCTTGCTTTCAACAAAATAAATTGTAATACACGTAAATATCAAACACATGGAAAAAATTGTATTTATTATTAATTTATTTAGCATTTATTTCGGTATTCGCTTGTTCCCTGTTGCTAAAGCTGAGGCAACGTTCTTTGTTTTGTTTTTTGAAAAAAATCATATAGTATTATCATCCGCATTAATTGAAATACAAAAATACAAAAATATATGTGAGTGCGCATCTGGATAAAAAATACACTAATTTTTAGTTAAGCACTATTGTAATCGATATATAATAAGTATAATAAGTAATATAATGAAAATGTTGACTTAACTATTGTAATCTTCTTTTGGCTAAAACAAGACAAAAAAAAAAAAAAACGTCTGCACAAAATATTGATCGATCAATAAATAAATAAATGAAACAAACTGCAGAGAGAAAAACAATCAGCCATAACTATTGATTATACTTGAATAAGAACGTTCTAAATATTTACTTACGTATGTAAAACATATAGTATGCTGACAGTCCAGTTTCGTTGCGAGTATAGCCTTGAACATATAGATCGTACCACAATCGAGCTTGACAATCTTTAACCACAATGCTTGTTTCATGCGTTATAAACGTTTGGAGAAGGGAGTGTGAGGACTGATTGTACAGTTTAATATTGTATCCGAGAAAAACACTCTGGAGTTGTTCTTTGGGGACTTGGTCCCAACGTGCTACCACAACAGTTATATTTACTATGTCGACGGTGAAGCGAGAAGGTTTAGGAATTGTAGCTATTATTTTTAAAATGAGAGAAGAATGCAGTTAATTAGAAGGAAAAAATGGCAAAAAAGATATATCAATAAAATGTGTTGTATCACCCATAGACATAATAACAACCATACATTTAATACCTACCGTAGATATGTAATGCAATCTAAAAACAGTTATTTGTAATTGATTATTAAATTGATGGTTTGAATAACCCCAGTCCTTTTTATCTTCTTTCAATTAACTAATTATGATTTAATTATGTATACAAAACATTTATATTATTATGAAGATCCGTAAAAAAAAAAAACATCAAATGTCACATACATGATAACTCTGCCTGAATATTAAAGTCGGGAGTCTTAACATTTTGCACATAATCAACTGGTCTTCCGGCTTAATCTTTAACTCCTCCATCAAACTAGCTTGATATTATTGATCATTGTCTGCATTTAATTTTGTTCCATATACACTGTAACAACCACCTTAAGCAATAGGCCCGCTAGCGCAGTGAAGCTGATGTAAACATAAGGTAAAGCTATAATAAGTTTGTTTATTAAAGCCTTTTTCATCAAACGATGTTTTGCTGGGCTAAGCAACGGCGTAAGATATAGATATTTTAGACTGGAAACGCAAGACTAACGAAATGGAGAGGGGAAAGGGCCGCTCAAACAGTTACAAGAGTGATTCATCCTTTATCAAAACATCTTGAAGTAGGTTAAAACTATCGTCTGCGCTACGCTTTTTCGAACCACTTCTCGGTGTACATGTTTTGATATCGAATGAAACATGACCTCTTTGCCGAGTTTGATCAATTACTTTACAAATGCATTTAGCCGTTAACTGCATTCTCACTTAAATCAAACATAGAATGTGAAAATCTTCATGATGACTTTAATAAATGGATGACAGGAGATCTATCGCTTAGTAATTTACATATGCATTTATAACTATATTTGTGAAAGTTGAATCTCGTCATTATCAGACGGATGAACCATCAAACTTGATCACTAGCAAAGATCTAAGATTAGTTAAAAATAATCAAGAAGAGCGTATTTTAAAAACCGTTAATTTTGGAACCAATAATTTGTATTATCTAATTAAAGCTCATCCTAGAAAACTCATTTGAAAATGCTTGTTCACAGTTTCAAAATACAAACAAACTCATATTATCTGAATCGATAATGCACTCAGCCTTTCCCCGTATGTTACTAATTACATACCTTTGGTTGTTGCAATACTCAAAGCAAAATAGATGCAAAGAAAAACACCGTACATCGTTGCAATGGTCAGATGCGAATATTAGAGTAATGCATTTTGTAGGCACTGATCCAACTTTGAAGCTGTCAAGACCGATTTTACACGGAAGTAAAGGTCAAATAATCAAACAATACAAGGAATTTGCAAAATGCAAACCTTACTAGTAGAGGCGTGGGGAACGTTTGGTTAGTATAGTATTAGCTGTTTTCATCAACTATTTTGTGGTACATCTCATTCCAGAAGAAAGTAGTCTCCCTCGCAGCATTTTCGTACCCAGAGCCCACGGTCAACCGTCCAGCGGAAGGTTTTGCCCGAAGGGGTCTGATTCATACTGCGCATTTGTGCATGAGAGTAACAACCAAATAAAAATTAATTCTTGGGTCATAAAGATGGCCAACAGAGCAGAAACCCAAGCGCGTTTTGATTGGCCGTTTAAAGTTTATCAAGTTGTGGAACATTTCTCCGTGGCCATCCGTGGTCATTAGCTGTTCACTTTTGAGCAGTGTCGGGGAGGGGTAAGTAACGAATTTGGGGTTTTTCTACCTTCCGATGTGTTTTCGTCCAATCACAAATTGGTTGACTTTTATGAGATTCAACTTTCTTATTTTAAAAAAAAACATTCGGCAAATCAGAAAACATCCCTGTTTGGAATGAACCAGAGCCCTTCGGGCGAAACCTTCTGCTGGACAGTTGACCGTGGGCTCTGGGAACGAGAATGCCCTCGCAGCTGTTAATAGTGCCGGGCTTCCTGTCCCACCACAGGGACAGGAATCCCGACAATAATAAAGGCTGCGAAGGAGATTATGGCGAAAGCAAAGTTATTAAAAGGAAAACCATGTTCAACTTAATTCCCCATATTACATTGCTTATGATGAAACTGTCAATCACTTCCATATTAATGTGTATTTAGCGATCTAAGAGTGACAGTAATTATGCATACTTCGGTTCCTACTTTAATGATACAAAACATCCAAGTAAGCGAGTTGAAACTCAATCGGGTGAAATTACTAGTAAAAAGCTAGGTGCCTTTTTTTTCTCGCTCTGCATTTCACAAGCCATGTTCACATGATCTCCCGGAATATGCAAATTAAGTAAGCAAGAGAAGTATCGTTATTGGTTTACCGCGGTAGCCTGGATTCTAGTTAGGGCAATTGTTCAAATTTGTTGGCCATGAGTTTGATATGACACGCTATCAAGGCTAAAGTTGATCATGAAGATCTGTGAGATTGTATATCGTATTCGTAATAATATCATGATATTTCATTGCTATATTTATTGTTTACTGGGTAGTCAAAATAAACAAAACACGTGTCAAGGAGTAAATGACTTTGGGGAAAAGCCACCAAAACTGCTTTTAATACACAAAAATATAAGTTTTATTAATCTAAGTAAAATCGAAACTGAACTATAGTATAGGTGAGGGCAATAAAAACAAACGCCCCAACAACAGTACATTACCGAGGACAGGCTTTGGGAGGAGGAGGTCGATGCGTACGTGTAGACTGTACGTTATTTCTTATCAGAATGAAGACTCTGACATGAAGCAAGGCATACCCTATTCTCATGATTTTGCATCTGATCCCAGATAATGTACCTGATAAGATATATATGGAATAATAATGTATTTTATCTTGCTGCTACAAGATCAAAGTACAAAAAATGTCCCTGCTATGATCAACGTAATATAATATACGCAACGTAATTTTTAAACGTCGCATTATAGAGTCAAAGTGATTTTCAGGATAATGCACATATATTTACCAAGTAGTGATCATAATCAGTAACCTAAACATCGTATTTATCCCATATATGCATATGCATGCATGCTGTATCTAAAAAAAGTCAAAACACAAATCATTGTTGTATGCATTGAAATCAAAATCAAAATTCCTTCTTGCATATTAACGTATCAATATGAATATTAAAATTTATAAACTACTGTATTTTATTAGTTTTCTTTTTAAAGATTAACCAATCTACGATATGTTGACAGGTTTACTACCTTAACTTTTTGAGATGTTTGTTAAGGTATATCTGATTGTGGAAACACACCATCTATTATTTTCTTCTTAAGATTTTAGAAATTTAGTTAAACCTCCTGTGCTGCCATACATTACTTGTAACTTTGCGGCTCCAACTAGCAAATGCAAATATAATTTTGCCATGCAGAAATGTGCAGATAATCTCACGCGGTTGTAGAATCATAATTGTCAAACTAAATTCCAATTGTGAGAACACGCAATCTACCGCGTAACTACTCGTTAACCAATTATCATAATTCTACTTGTTTCGGTTAAACCTGAGTCAATCAAACCGGAAGTCAAACCAACACCGTCATATGCATGCAGGGCAAATGGCACACATACTTTGATACAACTATATATATACCTAGATATGAATATATTTCAAGCATAAACACTTTTTAGAAGTCTACAAATGAGCTTTCAGGCCATGCAGGATCATTCCAGTTCATGTCCTGTTGTTTGATTACTGTAGAAAACAGTTTCACCATATTGGTGCATTGCCACTAGTGTTGCATTTTGGACCATTTCCTTTTTCTTTTTCTGTGTCTTGCAATATCTATGTAGACAGCAATGGAAGCTTTTGTCATTGGCATTGTCTTTAAAATTAAAATACTAGCAGCGTAGATATATAGATGATGATAAAAAACGAAGCCTTATTGTTCCTCTTTCATTTGCTTTTTCCATGAAGCTAGGCGAAAGTGTGTGTGTGGGGGGGGGGGGGGGGGGGGGGGGGGGGGACTAATAATGACAAATACATTTTTTTGGTGAAAGTAAAAATGATTGTTGTTATGATAAAAATTATGTTTGATATTGGATTACTATTGAATAAATGCATGAACAAATGGATGAAGAAACACATATAAATGGACAAGAAAGTAAACGCTCAATAAACTGTTAGAACGATCACGTCGGGCTAGAATGGGTCTAAATTGTCTCATCTATTGTAAAACTTTTTAGGATTTCAATGGAATTTCTTGAAACTTGGTAACGTTGAAGCCTTTGCCAAATCTCATATCTCTGTCGCTTTACTTTTTTGAATTTGACATTTTTGGCGGGAAATGACGTCATTATTTTTGACAGAAAATCGAAATATTGCTCAATGTACAAATTATATTTTGAAAATTCATGAATCCGCCATTTTGTTGCCATTTTTAGTAGCAAAATAGCGGATTCATGAATGTTCAAAAAATATCTTTTGCTTCCATTATCGGAATGGAATTATTCTTCCATATTTGAACTCCTCTGACGCAGCTCTTTCAAATGCGCTACCATAATTTTTACATTGAGCAAAATTTCGATCTTCTCTCAAAAATGATGACGTAATTTTCCCGCAAAAAAATGTCAAAAATCAAAAAAGGAAAATTCCATTGAAATCCTGAAACGTTTTACCATAGATGAGACATTTTAGACCCATTCTAGCCCGACGTGATAGAAAAAACGTAGCATCCAGTTTAGAAAGTTAAAAATAGTGTTTACAATATGATTTCACACAATTTAACCCACCGTACAGCCACTATAGCTATAACCACAATAGCAATCAGAACGACTCCAGCTACTGAGCTTCCAATGATAATATACATCATGTTACTATCATCAGGAGCCATTGTCGACGATGTTGTATGTGGCGATTCTGTTGTAGATTCTTTTTCATGCTGGTAGATAGATACTGACAATAACAACTTGCCAATATCTTTACCAATACGCCCTAAAGAACCGTTGATGATTTGAGCAAGCATGTCACCATCAATTGTATTACTATCTGATGGGAATTTAACATAGAATGCTACAACAGCATTGTAGTCGCCTGGGATTGAGTTGTACACCTGAACTGGAAATTCTGGAAGAAGGTAGACTTGGTCTGAAGTGAAGGTCACGTAGCTGTTTGATCGCCTACAAACAATTTGAAACATAAGAACATCTATATAAAATATGTAAGCATTATTTAATTAATTAATATGGATGAGGTATGATCGTCCGGATAGTGAAGACTTGACGGAGACTGGTGGTGTTGATGTCTGACGTTTCGACAACCAGTGCAGAAGTCTTTTTCAGAATAATTATATTGCAACTTTAATCTTAACTCTGAACATGACTTTTAAGTCATGGAATTAAAAATCCACTCATGTTGAGAAGACGTCAGAAATTAACCCCACAAGTATTTGTCTCGATTATACTATCCCGGGCAATCATACCTCATCTATACCAATTACACCTGGGGTGAAACCATTCCAATAAAAGCAAAATGTTGAAATAAAAACTTATGTCAACAAACTACTAAAACCTTTATACTTTGTACAAATAAAGAGCTATAATACTGCCAACCAAAAAACCGTTGAATTCGATCCCCTGGCACATGTCTGAAAATAAAAATAATTCACCTTTCTCTCCGCTGTGGAATTTGACACGTGTTCCCCTTTACACAAAAGGTAGTCACTTCACGAGCAACGCCCTTCTTAAACGTGAGGTCCATTTGTAGATCCCACTATAAACACATAAACAAATGTATATATTTTGAGTTATAAAAAATGTTTTATTCGGATATATTTTAAGGCACTGTATATTGCGAGGATAATTATGCAAATGATGATAAATAAATATTTTAATATAGAGCGGGATGTATATTGATATTAAGGCCATGGTAACGGCACATCAGTTGGTGATATTGCTATTTATATCCTAGTAATGATAAGTATGGCGGCTTAGCATGAAAATGTATTAGCTTTGCTAACTGAATATTTATTTTTAGCGTCTTGATAAAATGATCGATTATCATAACGATGAACGCATGCTAATAATTAAGTAGATGAAAAAGATAGGGTCCTGACGAGGGATGTGCGATCACATGCCTGTGATCGTGGAAATAGGGATCATAGTAGAGGGTTTGGTTCGTTTGAGTAAATTCTGGAATCAAGGAATTAGGGTTCAATATACTCGAGCTTTTAATTTGGGACCAGGGATCAAGATTTTGTGTAAAGCATCGGGGTTAATCATGAGAAAAACATTCCTTTTCACGACCCTCGAATCAGTATGATACATTTGGATGGTTATTGTAGCGGCAACTGCGATTGTGTAATATGGCAGTGATCGATAACCATAGAAACAATGAGGACGAGGATGATATTCCAATTCCCATAAAGATGATAATCATACTAACAATAATACACGTCTAGCCTTACCTCTGATATGTTTAATTGTCTTATTGTCACATTAACGGAGTTATAAATATCTTGTTTTGAAGGAGTTGGAGGTATTGGTGGTGGCAGTTGTGTGGGTACTTTTTCTCCTGTTGGTAGCTCTAGATAATGTTAAGAAGGAAAATATATACTCAAAGGTAACACGTTTTGAAATCATAGTTTTACTAGAACTGCTTTTTGCCATCGCCAACTATTCCGGCCATGCGCCCACTCACAAGGTCAGCAGTGCAACATAAAAGCGGTAGATACTTTTATCAGATTTTACAAAGAAATGTATAGAGGATCAAAGTTATTTTCGAATTATAAAATTATCGGTAAGGATTTGTCAATTTACCTAACTGGAAATATAATATATGACATTAAAGCATTTGATTTTTACCAAACATTTATTGAATAGAAACCTTTACTTTCGATAGTTGAGTTTTCTTTCCCTACATGCTTTGTATTCAGAAATATTCAGATTGTAAAATTGCAAGAAAAACACGAAAAGTGTGATATTCAGAGCATCATTTTTCAAAATCAAAGCTTGTTACCTCATTTACCGTAGCCTGCGTTACAGACCCTTGTAAGCGCTCGAAACGTCTCCCACCAACATGCGTGTGCGCGCCAAGAGCAAAAATTCCATACTGATGACGTTGGAATGCAGTCACGCAATACACGAGTTAGCAGCAGTAACGCCGATAAACATGATAAACTAGGAATGGCGATGCCGTTCGTGAAGTTTCTTCTATATTCTGGATTAATTCACTCACTGAAAGCCAGTTAAATGCTTTATTTAGCTTTTCTAATGGGAAAGATGCATTCGTTAGCCTTGCACAGACAATTCAATTACTTTTCAGGTTGTTCCTCTCATCGAAATAGATGGCTTCGAACTTCTCGAGCAATTTGTGGAAGGAAAATGCGATTATTATCGTCGTTTCTCCGCTGCCATCATGAAAGACCAAATGAATTATCTTCAGAGCATATATCGGAGACGAATTCAAGCTCATCAGTCTGTGATAAAAGCAAAACTATGACAACAGTGACTTTTCGAACCGCCAGCGAAAGTTCACACGCCGTGTGATCTTAATTTAATGCTTCGGATGCATGAGTCCTTCTCAAATCTCGCCATTAGATTGTATAATAATTCGCTTTAATGTCTGATTAATGTCACAAATGTGCTCCATGAAATCATTATGTTTGAATGAATATAACTGTACAAGTGTTGTTTGAGTTTATTGAAGATTTTATTACAAATACCGAAGAACTCTTGTGTTTGAAATCCTTCTCAAATCTCGACATGAGATTTTGATAATTCGCTGCAATGTATCATTCTTGTCTTTAATATGCTCTATGAAACCATTATTTTGGATAAATATAACTGTAGAAGTGTTGTTTGAGTTAAGATTTCAGTCAAAGAAGCGAAACCACTCTTGATTTGCATATGAGGTGTCAATTAAACAAAATTGTCCAATCAGAGCTTTTGACCCGATCTGGGTCAAAGAACGTCATCAGTATGGAATTTTTGCTCTCGGCGCGCAGACGCTTGTTGGCGGGAGACGTTTCGAGCGCTTACAAGGGTCTGTAACGCAGGCTACATTTACCGTGGCTGTTCCATAAACTAAATACATCATAAATTGCTTGTGTGAAATTTATCGTCGATCAAACGAGGTTTTATCTTTCCTTTTTAACTTTGAAAAAGCTCCAAATTGAATTGTCGTTTGTAAGACGCCATATACTTGCAATCCTTCAGTCAAGTAGAGGTACTTTGTGATGCGATAACTTTGGAAATTCTTCGCAAACTAAGGCATGTTTGATACCAAAATGAAGCTAATTTACTCAACTAATATATACAATAGAGTTTAATGGGATAGTTGTTAAAGAAAAGGCAAACCGTAGCAAGAAAGTTGAGTGCGGGCTTGAGCGAGCTTGGGCTCCCTGTGGCTTTCCTCAGATCGTCGGCATGTCGTTGTTATTTCGCTTGTAAATTACCAATTTTATAACATTGAACTCTACAAATGTTCAAGAGTTACGGTTTGATAGTTGCCTCAATATCCTTTGGTGTTAAATTGACTAAAAAATCGTATTTAACTTAGTTTTGTACAGTCGATTTTGATTCTATCTTGGATTCCCGTATCGGTGTTTACTTTCTATTTTACACATGGTATCCGCTGGCCTCGATGACTGGCGGAAGTCCGGAATAGTTGGCGATGATATACAAATCGGTTCATGGTCGTTTTTTGCATCGCATAATAGACTACTTGAAGATAAAAGATAGCATTTTTTAGAAAATAATAATAGTAAAAAAATTAAACTACTTAAAAGAGGGGTCGTATCTCTGCTCGAGTAATTTCTATTGTTGACTGTTATGTTTCCAGTGAAAGAGATGCCTGTTTGGTGAGGAGGGTCTCATGCATGGGCAAACCTTAAAGTGTCAAACGGTCTGAGTCAAGAAAGAGAATAAAAAAATAACCGTCAATGCGTAAACTGTAAAACATTTTTGTATAAAAATATGCAGCTAGGTCTCGATTCTTGAAAAAATATCCTTTAGAATTAAATACACTCAGAACGTGTAGAGGTAAATGAAAACATTGTGTAATATGATATATCAATTCTTCCATACCTTGACACCTGTTATCGATCCAATACAAACCATAATCGCATTTACAGTTATAAGAACCAATGGTATTTTCACATCGTTGTGAGGGAGAGCAGTTAAATGTCCATTCAATGCATTCGTTGATATCTTGAATAAATCAAACAGGGCTAGAATTTTTGTCCATTAATTCAAATCCAAAAGTAGTAATTTAATAATACTAATCTTGAGTATTATGAAAACGGCTAGTATTTCCAGGGAATATAAGTGTTTTCGTTATATTTTAATAATTCTAATTTTATTAATTTTTATGGACATTATGGCACTCACCAACACAAGTAACATTGTCATCATTGAGACGAAAACCATTGATACAGCTGCAGTCATAGCCTCCTTGTGTATTTTGGCAGAGCTGGTTACATCTGTTTTTCTGTATCTTACACTCATCAACATCTGTCAAATAAACCAAAACTATTTCAATATATTTTGTTATAATTTATCGGAATGGTTTCACAAAAGACAGAAATATTGAGTAATAGCAGAAGAGGGAATTTTGTATTTGGGAATATTATTGTACGGAATTAATTAAAACAAATTGAAAAATGTTTGTCATTGAGCATATTTTGACGCCGTTTATCCCTTGTTACATGACTCGTTCTTCTCTATGCAAAAAAATACATTAGAATTATGTTCAGTTTGCAATATGCAGCTATTGCAAACTTAATTGGTCATGTCATTGGACTTTGAAATTACCTATACATGTCGTGTTGTCCGCTTGCAGTGCATATCCCATTTTACAGGAACAAGTAGCTACGCCATTTGACTCATAACAAATCTCTTGGCATTGGTGGTTGCCATTTGTACATGGTATTTTAGCTGAAAATAAACAAGATTTATTCAACTTTCGCACAATCGAACAAACATTAAATCATGCCATCATCCAATTGACTAAATTGTGATGGTGAACATGCTAACACAAGGACTAGCACTACAAATAAAACTACTAATACATCTAAATATAAAACAAATAATCTCATTATAATATCAATGAGCACTGCGAGTGCCAGAACATTTACAGCATCATGTATAAATTAAACTTAATAAAAATACTTAATTCAAACCTAACACCAACCAATATGAATATTAATGTACTTACGTATGCATTTTTTTGAGTTTGTTGGATCCACTTTAAAGTATTTATTACAACTGCATCGATAGCTTGCAATTGTGTTTTCACATATTTGCATACAATCACTTACAGGCTCGCATTCGTTGACATCTAGATTAGAAAGCAAGAACATTGTTCGTCTGACTATTTTGTATAAGAGATAAGGTGTCGATGACATGTGTATACAGTGGTTCATCTCATTTCTTGGCAGCAGAAGTCAAGTTACTTCTGTTACCTCTACTTTGTCGTCATCTGCTGCTGTGACTGACTATATATATATATACATTACATTTTTTCTTATCTTATTTAATTTATCTTTTCAAGTATATATTTGTTTATTTATATGTATAATTTGTAACATATAACATTGTTTTAAGCTGTTTTTTTTTAGGGCCCTACTGAAAATCACATATAGTGAGCAGGTTTTCACTCAGTAAATATCATTCATCATCAATAACTGACGTCTTGGGAAGTATGAGAACACGAATAAGATGAAACAAATGTTTTGTCATAAAATTAAAGTAAAAGCATGGGATAGAGCTGCATATAACATACCGAGTCAAAAGCATTTTATGAAATAATTAAGATAAGTATGTAAATGGAATATAATTAAGTGAACTACATATCTTCAAATTTACCTCGACATGTACGACCATCTCTTTTTAACGAGTAACCCTTTGTACAGCCACAGACGTATGATCCAGGAGTGTTGGAGCAGGTTTGTGAACAGCCATTTGATACAGAGCATTCATCAATGTCTAGAATTGTTATCATTAGAAATTATTAATTATAAATTTACTTAAAACCAATTTATTAATATGGGTAGGAGGAAGATTTTTTGTAATTTGGGGCCGAGTTAATCAAGCGAACAACAAGTAAAATCCTTGCTTGCTACTAGACTTTCTCGGGCTTTGCATTTTTTTTTAAATTAATCGACGACATCAAAGTAACAAAATAGTGTTTTTCAATTCTCGTTTGATTGCTTCCCGACTGCTTTTTTTCTTTCTTGATTGTATATATTTTCACAGCTTATATGTCAACACAATTTTGATGATTGGAATAATTTGTAGATCATTGGACATATACACTTTCATCATCCAAATCAAGTTTCTTACGATACTTACATTTAACATCTAACATTTTTGCCTAAAAGTATTTGTTTGGTCTCATCTCATACGAATGTATTTGCAAATTCTCTAAATTAAAAAAACACATTTAAAATCAATACCACCAGATGGTGGTAAAGTAATATCTGGAAAGTTGTTTCATTTGGCTTTTCCTTCTAATACCTTTGCATGAATCACCCTTTCCTGTAAATCCAGATGGACAAGGTCCACACTCGTACCCAGTCTCGTTGGCAGGGGCAGGAAAATCTTTACATTTTACTCCAGGATAACAAGGGTTTTGGTTGACTTTACAAGCATCTATATCAACCTCACAATATTTCCCGGTATATCCACTGTTACACTGGCAGACAAGGATAATGAACCGATCACTACCTTGGTTTTGGAAGCTGCTCGTTGCTTCGATGCAGCTGCCGCCATTTTGACAAGCACATAGTTTGAAGAATGGTCTTCAAAATGCAGCAGCACCTTTGCTGTCTGTTGCAGTAAATTGGAGATAAATCTGGAGTAAAGACAAGTGTAACCATTTTACATGAGCGGCTTTCCGTTAAAATCGAAAATTTAGTGGCGAACTTCGAAAAGTTGATTTCGCTCAAATTTTATCCAAAAATAGTCTATTATATAAATTAAAGCCTTATCTGAGTTTTAAGGCAAAATATTCTTTAGTTTTCGCGGAAATGATAATTCAGTAAATTCTGTCGAAATCGCCGTTTTAGCGCTAAAAATCGGTCGTGATTTTAGTAGACGCACTGACTACCTAAAACGAATGCTTTGTACTTAAAACTATCCAAAACCTGTGGTATGTCATCTTAACATTTATTTATGTATTTATTACAGCAACATTGGACTTCTTTGAAATATAGAAAACATTATTTTAGCTTTCAGGCATTTTCGAGCTGTCCAATCCACATAGCCTAATATTATGATGCTTTGCAGTGTCGCCTAAATATTAAATCCATTGAGCTTCTGTAAATATCATAATCCAACAATACGCTTTAACACAATCTAAAATATCTTTGGGCAAATCTCACAGTGCTGCGCTATAGCTCTGCAAAGTTCGACAAAATCACTCAATTTGACCACTTGGGTCGTTGATGCTATAACCACAAAATAGACTGTAAAATTATCTGCACATGCTCTCTTTTGTATCTTATGCTGTACAAGCAAAGTATAAGAGATATTTCTTCACCTTTAAACCCCAACATCACTTCTAACTGTTTGAAGTAAGAAGAACTTAACTGTTTGAAGTGCAATGTTGCTGTAATTTACATAAACAAATGTTAGCGTGTGATCGTGTTGGGAGTCGATGGCGTAGATCATAATCGCGTACCGCAAATTGCGAAGTGACGTTTGCGATGATTGAACACGTAGCGTATGGTTGTGAAGGCGTGTTGCTAGCATAGGATCGCGGTTGTGGTGAGACCGAGTTATTGTCGTTTATCCCTTAGCTTAATTTTAACTTTGCCTAAATTGCATTTAACCACATTTAAACTCATCGCTAATGATGAGCTTGGCGTTAGGTGCGCGGTCGGTGGGAATGAGGGAGTCTGGCACGAGGCTAGCGGTAACCATGGTAACCCTGTCACATCCAAGGAAACTCTCCAAGGTGATTGGAGGAGAGGGACAGGGAACTAGTACCTCCCACCGAACTGTACCAAGCACCAAGCTCATCCTTAGGAATACTAATAAGTCTGTAAGTAACCTGGAGACTGCGCATTATTTAAAGGTTTTATTGAGTAAAGAACCACTGAAATCAAACTCTAAGCTAGACGGTGCGTAACATTTGCTAAAGCTTCTGCTGGTGTTCTGATATAAGTCATATAGGCGTTGCTAGTCCACCGGCCTAACTCATCGAAGATTTGACGCGCCCTTACTAGAGCGTCAATGCAACGAATTTCTTCTCAATGGGCTGGCTCCTAATACTCGTCGCACATACGCTTCAGCTCAACGACAGTTCATAGAATTCTGCCGCCGGATGCGTTTGTTGGCGCCCTGTCCTGCAGACGAGAGAACATTGTGCCTTTTTACCACCCATTTGTCCAACTCCATGCATCCGGCATCAATCAATCAAAGTATACCTGTCGGCGGTCCGCGCCCTCCACATCGAACAGGGCTTCTCCGATCCACTCGTTAATTGCCAAAGGCTTCAACAAGTGATCCGCGGTATCAAACGTTCACAGGGGTCTACAACATCGCAACGCCTACCAGTAACCGACTCGTTGATGTTGAACATTTTTAATGCGCTAGACCTCTCGCTCTTTGACCACACAATGTTCTGGGCCGCCTGCACTCTGGCATATTTTGGCCTTCTGAGGTCCGCCGAATCTACTGTGTCTAGTATCGCAAAGTTTGACCCTTCCTTGCACCTGCAGGTGTCAGATCTGGCTTTCGACAACCTAGATCGTCCGTCATGCCTCCGTGTGTGGATCAAAGCGTCAAAAACCGACCCATTCCGGAAAGGCTGTCATATTTACATCGGTACGGGATCCGCACCTCTTTGCGCCGTGGTGGCAATGTCGGCCTATCTGCATAAAAGGGGTAATACCCCAGGGCCATTATTAGTGAAATTGCTAGTGAGCGTCTGGACCAGTGTTGCTTGCGATAGCTAGCGTTAATAGCGAATGGCTTTCACATAGCTGAGGGCCAACCTTATTGCGAGATCACGTGGATAGCGTGTGATCGTGTTGGGAGTCGATGGCGTAGATCATAATCGCGTACCGCAAATTGCGAAGTGACGTTTGCGATGATTGAACACGTAGCGTATGGTTGTGAAGGCGTGTTGCTAGAATAGGATCGCGGTTGTGGTGAGACCGAGTTATTGTCGTTTATCCCTTATCTTAATTTTAACTTTGCCTAAATTGCATTTAACCACATTAAACAAATGTTAAGATGACATACAATATGTTTTGGATATTTTTAAGTACAAAGGAATCGTGGTAGGTAAACAATGCGTCCACTAAAATCTCCACCAATTTCTAGCGCTAAAGCGGCGATTTCGATAAACTTTACCAAATTTACCAAATTGTCATTTTCTCGAAATTAAAACTAAAAAGAATTTTGCCTTGAAACCAGACTTTTAGTAATAAAATAGACATATCTTGATAAAATTTGAGCGAAATCGATTTTTCGAGGTTTGCATTGTTTTATCTGCCTCTAAGATTTCACCATCAATATTAATAAAAAAACCAAGCAAAATAAATATTTCAAATCAGCTATTTGTAAAAGGCTAACAAAAAAGTAAAAAAATAGGAGCATGCGCTTTTTGAACCTACAAAGAGTCCTATGCGGGGCACCTTTCATCAAACAAACAAGCTTGCAAACCAATGAGATAATTATACTTACTTTATCCATTGTTACATCCCAAGAAACCGAAACTGTTGAACCGTTTGTCCACAATACTGCTCCTTTAGGTAATCCTGAGACATCAAATCTGATAGAATCCCCATCAGGGTCTTCTGCTGTTATTTTCAGATACTCTTTTGTGTTGACATTCAGCGGTATTGCAGAAAAATACGTACTGTTTGGAAACTTTGGTGGGGAGTTTTCTTTCGATATGATAATTTACAATTATTTTTTTAATTGATTTGAAACGTTTTGCATATAATTTTCTAAAGATATGTAAACATAAGCAGAATATTAGAATAAATGTAAATCAACAACGGTTAAATGAACATCAGGAATATTCAAAACGAATATTAAGGTATTGAGTTTGGGTATTGAGGTAAGGGGTAAAATTAGTCACAAACCAAAAGAAGGAGAGAGATGCCAAAGAGGGAAACACATGGCCTAGTAGTGGATATTAGCATATGCTCTAACGTCTATTTTCAGTCAAAAACACTTGATTTGTATTTACATTACAAAGGCAAAAACTACTACAAAAAAGGACTACTTACTGAGAATTATAGAGTCGTTAACCATCTGTGATCCAACTATTTTAGTTTCTAGTCCAACAGATATATCATTTGTAGAAGCAACATCAAAAAGACAATTGATATCATCACCACATTCCTCATGTGCCTGCTTCTCGAGTGTTTTGTTGGCAAATTTCAGCTCATCCACAAACATTGGCATAAAAGATGTGTTGGAAAATGTAGAAACATTTTCGTAGTTGTTGTATGTAAACAATGTGTTCTTCTCGTTGACTTGCCCTTTAAATTAATATAAATAAAAAAAAACAATAAAGTCTTTAATTTATTAACAACTACCTAACAGGAAGCAGACGTATAGGCTAGGATAGTTCACACAACATACAATGTCACGATATAATATTATATTTAAGCTACTTTAAGCTATATTTCAGGTAATTAGAAAGTTTGTTCACTTTATGTTTAAGGCGCTCCCTCAATCAATTCCTTGACTCTCAGCCTAGTTCATCAATCCTTTAGTACAGTTCTGCAAAACACCTCCCCCTCTAGGCTTTCTTCGCCTATTTATATCCGCCTTCGGTTCCTCATTCCTTCCTTCGTCCCTCAGCCCTTCTAATTTATCATTTTCTCTTCTCCATCGTATCTCCTAACGTCCATCTAACTATTATATGCACTTGTCTTTTAATGATTTTGCAGTACCTGCTCTCCGCCCTCTACTACAAAGTCGGGCTGGATATCAAGATGTTAAAAAAATGTTCATATACTTACACTTTTGTCCAAACTCAAAGTGAATTGCTCTGCTGGATGCGTTGGCCGGTACCACATACCCACTGGGTGTTGTCAAGTCATCAAGCTTGTTACCATTCCATGTTCCAAGTAAGCCCTTTGTTTGATTTCTTAAATATTTTGGCAAAGCAGCTAGAATGGAAAGTGCTCCTTTGGATGTTGTTAGCGTTACGGAAACTCCTGATGGATACGTTGCTCTGAATTCGTTTTCTTTAGGTCGAGTTACAACGACGGAACCATTCATTCTTTTAGTTTCGTTGGTAAGACTGTAGAAATCCAGTTTAGTTCCATCAACTAATAGAGTAATATTGCCTGCAAAGAATATATTGGGAAAATATACAGTATGATCGATCTATTAAACAGTATTTTGAGTATAAACAAGCCTTTATTTTTTCTGCTCGATCGTGATTTAATAAAATTAATAAAAAAAGGTTTTAATCTCGTGTTTTATACTCAGTTCCAAACACTTTGGATATTAAGAATACTCCAGAAGCTGTTGTTTTGTTGTCCTGTTGTCTTGTTGTGTAATCATCCCGCATGTTTAGATTAGAGAAAAACTAAAAAAAGTTTAGTTGTAATTATTTTGATTTTATAACGGCAGGAGAACGTATCTTAAAGGCATTACAAATATCGTAAACATACCGTTTCTTTCCAAATTAAGCTGCACACTGCTACTGTTACCCTCCTTCATCACAGCTGCACAGAAAACCGTTGCTGTCCCATCACCCTTAGCAAGCCTTGTCCTTGATTGCAGCTTGAAGAAAACAATTCTTGAATCAAGCATGATGTATTCCCCAAGACCGTTGAATGTGTAGTTTTTGCCATCAAGGGTCACAAAGTGTGGATCTCCCCACATCCAACCTATAAGTACAGTATAGAATTTGAGTTTCTGTAGCATTTATAGTATGAGACATTTATTTATTTATACTATTGTTTATCAAGATACAATGCACTTTTACTACAGAAGCTTAAACAAAATACAAACCATTACTTTACTTTGAATAGTTCCAATATACGTCAAAATGTACAGAGAACAGCCATAAGAGCATATTTTGTATGACTTTCAAAAATGCAGTGCAATTTGTTTGTGTACATGCCTTGTCACAACAGATATGTTTGCTTAATTGTTCATTGCCTAGCCGTGTCATTATAGCGCTCGTTACGTGAGGTTATCATACTCATAAAACAATATGTTCTAGCATCAATGGCAATCTTTTTAATACGGATATATACTTACTCCACTCAGGTGGCTCATATCTTCTACAGTTATCTGAAGGCCTCCTTTGATAAAACAGATGACAAAGCTTTGAATCAACACAACAACGTGCGTAGCCTTTTGTATCGCTAACCATGTGATCACCAGGTGCATATATTTTACTATATCTATGTGCAAAGCCTCCTCCAGGATGACCTACAACTATTGCTCCCCATTGGGGATAATCATGAGTATAACAACACTTCTGTTCCCATCCATCGATAGACCGGAATGTAGAAATAGCACAAGGCCTTGGGTCGGACAACCAGCTATAACGACTAGAATGCTTCTCAGGTGTGAATCTTTTGTCAAACCAGGCTTGTCTGGAAGTGCAAGGACATGGTTCGAGATATTCCAAGAAAGGACGTGGGTCTGGTTGCTTCTTGAACCATGTTTTACAATCTCTAAAAGCATTTGAACCTTTCCAGGGCTTGTACAATTGAAACAACCACTTGTTTGCGACATCGTGAGCTTTGTCAACAATGCCTTCTAGAGTTATGGATACACTGTAACCATTTATTTCGTCAATTTCAGCAATATTGACGGTTCCAGATCTAAATTGATGAGATTAAAACTACATTTTATGTCTTGCTACATTTTCAATCATGTTTTACATGTGTTGACAACATTAACAATTCACAGTGTTTGTAACATATACTTTTCCCGAGTTTGAATCGTTTATTAAGAATAAAGTCATTCAAGTCGAGGCTGCGTATATTGGGAATAATACAACTGATGTATCGATTTATCACCTTCATTATTTACTTGAATATATTGTTTCGTTGTCAAGCACGCTAATTCTATATCAAAATATAAAACCTATCATCGCACAGAATGCCCGGACACATCCGGGTCTTTTCTGCTGTTTTAGCAATCAGGCGAAGCGTATTTAATTAGGTAATTTACAAAGAAAACAGGCCAAAATTGCTCCATTTCGTGTAATAAAATACATTTTAAAAGTTTTTAAAAGGTGATCTCAGTTAGGTAGGGGGTGCAAATCAAATATTAAATGTTGACTAAACTTTTGCACTATCAAATGTTTAATAAACTAAGCTTCTCTTTTTTTAGCTCAAATTCGTCAAAAATTGTCATTTTTTGTGGGGAGACAATATTCCAACTGTAATTTGTGGGTTTTAATAACAGGTTAATAGGAGATTATGAAGAAGGAGGTCTAAAAATGATGGATTTTGGTAGCTTTTTACAGGCATTAAGAGTTAAAATATTTATAAGTTTAATTTTATATCCAGATGCATTATCAAGTCTGTTACCATCATTATACTTGAAGCATATAGGTGGCTGTCAAAATATAAGAGACAATTTTGATAAAAAAAGAATACCTAAAAATTTACCCCAAATATACAGAGAAAGCTTGCATGATAAGTTGGATCGATTTAACCGAAAAATCAACCGATGATATTAAAGAAAAGCAACACATTTCGAACAACAAAAGTATCCAAATTGACGGAAAATCTGTATTTTATAAAAACGTTTCTGATCTAAACATCAACAAAATTGTTGACCTTAGTAACGCCCAAGGTGAATTTATTTGGGGCTATGTTAAACAATTAGGTTTGAAAGATAGTGAATATTTGAGATGGGCAGGTTTGGTAGACGCGTTACCTAAAGAATTGAAAAGGCACTTTAAACAGAAAAATGTAGAAGTGATAGCAACACTAAAAAATGAATTGCCAACTTACTTAATATTGTCCAAACAAAAGATCTCCATCGATAAGATAAAAACATCACAAATTTATAAAGAGATTTTAAGCAGTAAAGTAAAAAAACCAACAGCACAAAAAAACATTGTTAATCGATTATCTCAAGAAAATAATAAAACTTATGTCAAATGGGACAAAGTTTATACTAGGGTATTTACAACGTCAATTGATTCCTATCTGCGTACGTTCAAATATAAGATTCTTAACAATTGTTTATACCTCAATTATGACCTCTGTCGATTTAAATTAATTTCTAATGCCTCTTGTTCTTTCTGCAAAATTCATCCAGAAACAATAGATCATTTTTTTGTAGATTGGATAGAAACCAAAATTCTTTATTTTGAAATTCGTAATTGGTTAAAACAGCATGACATTTTTTTACCAGAAATGAATATTTGCAATATAATATTAGGAACTGACAAGATTACAACTAACTTTGCCATCTTAATATTTAGGCTTTGCTTATTCAGAGCAAAAGAATATGGAAGAATACCTTCTTTACAAATTTATGTCAATATGATAAAAAATTATGAAAAAATCGAAAATCGAATTGCTTTAAAAAAAAAAAAATGCCTCAACATTTGTCGAAATGGAAAAATTTAATACAAGCGATTGAAAGTTTTTCTTAGTCATAGTATAATGAGGAAAAATATTGAATGCATAAAATGCAAATTAAAAAATTAGATTAGAAAATATTATTGTTGTTTAGCACAATAAAATTTAGATTATTTAATTTTTTTTTTCTATTTTTTCTCTGTTCTTACTATTTACTTATTTATATCAATATAAAATACCTTGTAAAAAATATTAATAAGAAATAACAGTACTGTATATATTTATAATACATTATTGTAAACAATATTAAACAAAAGATATCGTAAAAATCTAGGATACAGTCCTTAGTACTGAATCCATTAATTGTTAAAATATAGAAAAAAATCTAGGATTCAGTACTTAGTACTGAATCCATTAATTGTAAAATAATTGAAAAAAATCTAGGATACAGTACTTATTTTTTAATTATGTAATGATGTACTGTTTTATCATTGAAATAAAAATATTAAAATAAAAAACAGGTTAAACTTAGGTAGGGGGTGCAAAATTGACATCGTAATCCAAGCAACATTTTGCACCCTTTATTTGTACAAAAACCTTTTATATAAGCTTCTCTTTTTTAAGCAGAATATTTGAGTTCATTGTCTAAGGCTCTTGCGGCTGACTTACGTTCTGCGGTGTAATACGTTATGCTGCGATTTGTAATAACTCTAATTAAGTAATCCTACTCCCTTTGTTCTCGGTAATAAATATTAGGCTTGAATCGGACAAGTTAAGTTATCCTTTTGTCAACCGTTCCAAACTTTAGCAGTGGCATTCCCATGAAAGACGTTCAGACAACCAATCAGAACTATGAATGTCAATAATTTATTCGAATTCTGGCTATTTTAAATTTGAATAATTTGCAAGCCTTGAGTAAATGTCCAAAAAGACAATAAAATTCTGTGCGATTATTATAAATACACCTTATTGCAAAGAATGTTGTCACATGAAAAAGAGAACATTTGTAATCTAATAACAAAGGAATAACAAAAGAAAGAGTTCGGCTTGATTGATTTTCTTGTGTCTTATTAATTCCTTTCCCACTAAATTACAAAATTCAGGACAACCTTCTTGTAATAAGGTGTACATTTTATGTCCTTTGTTTAGTTGTTTAGTTGTTGCAATTGTTATGGTGGTTGGTCTGTGGGCTAATTTGTTGGTTAAATGGTTGATTTTTGGTTCTTTGTTTATATATACACAATAAAACAAATGCCGACCTAGTAACGTTATAGAAGCTACTTATCCCACATCCATCTTTCCATCCCACAACGGGAAGACCTGGTGCACTGGCGAAATATTTCCAGTTTGATCTATGGAAAAAAGTAAAGATACTAAATTAGTGTTGTGGTCATAATTTTTTTCCATTTCAGTAATATTTTGTGTTCGGATTTCTTTGCTGATTGGGAGGAGATAATGGGAATGAAATGAGTTCAGATAGATAATAATGGATAAATGAGCTCACATATATACTAGAACATGAATGTTAAGTTGTAAGGGATTGATAAAACAACGATATCAGAAATATTCCTGAGGGGTTAAGCTGTTAAACTGTTGTAATATATTATTGTAGATTCCTTACATTCAAGGACTTGAAGATTAAACACTCCAATGCCAGTTGGTTGATTTATTCAGTGAAAATTGATGTAATTTTCATCTTCAAATCATGAGGTTTTCAATATTTTTTGATTATCAAAACTAGAAATATCAAATTACTTTGATCTTTCGTTATCTACCTTTCCACTTACTTTGAAGCTGGTGCCGACCATTGTATTCCATTAACAGGGTAGTTGTACATGGCAAAAGACAGCATCGCATCAGTTATGAGAACGGCTTGGAATGTGTTTCTCTGATATGGAATAAAATATAGTAAAGTGCCGGGATATTGTCTGCATGTCAAATACGTCCCATTGACTTATTTGTTGAGCACCAAATCCATACACCGTTTAGGGTTGGTTGAAATAACAATAGAGTAATTTTTTTTAAAAACATAACCAAATAATAGCAGAATGTATTAGGGGGCCAACCAAAACTTAACGCTGTTTACAACAGGTGCAGGTTTACTATACTGAACTATTTGTCTGTTTGTATATATTATATTTAAAGATAAGTAAAAATAATTATTAAAATAATGTAAAAACATTATATTTAGTTGTAATATTGGAAAGATGTGCACTAAATACTGGGACTAAATATTAAGAGAGGCAGTCCGAGAATATCGACCAGAGCTTGCAATAGGCGAAAAATCCAAAATTATCATACTTTGCCAGTCGATAGCATTTGGGGAGCTAGTCACTTAAAAAATTTGAGAGATTCCAAAAATAATTATTTTTGGAGAAATTCGACTTTTTTGGATTTTCGGCTTTTGGTCGGGTTTTTACGAGTTTTTACAACACTTCTTAACCGGGCTCTTTTAAAGTTAAAAATCAATCACACTTTTCTCAAATTACCTTCGAAAAAACACCAATAAATATCCTAGGTTTTAGTGTATATAACTTTCCAATCGACCGAGTCTTTACTATTTTAATTTAGGGATTTTTCAATATTGGGTATTTTTTCATTTTTTTCCGAAGCCAAAAATATGCAAAATTAAGGCACGAAAAAAACAAAATGCCACGATGAATCAACGCATTCGGCTATAACCAAGGTGAAGCACTGTATTTCGACTTTTCAAAAATGTAATAAAATTTTTGGGCTACTAAAAACCAAACATTTTACAGCCTTTCATGTTCATGACTTCAGAGCGAAAATTTGACAATGTCACGGTGTTGCGTGACACCATGTCTGGAATGCCATTGCAAAAATTATTTCGAAATCACCTTCCCTGGCCTAATTCCTACTTGTTTTCAAAAAAAGATGTTACAAATTTTGTTTTACCTTGTACTTGTTTTAATGTTGTTTGTGACAGTTTTGGAAAACTTTAGTAGCATATTTGCAGTTAATATAACAGAGGCCGTCAGACCACTAATGCGTGTTGACGATATTTACATATCGCTGCCGCTCGTATGAGAATGCTAATCACTCACATCAATTCAGCCAACTCAAAACTATTTTTGGAATGTATATATTATGTTGATCGATAGAGCTCTTTTAGTAATTCGTCTGCTTCGAATATGTCTACGTACGCTAGAGATCAAACTTTGCCTTTTTTGCTGACAGTATAAGCAGGGTTTTCCCCACTATTGTTGGCCGTCTAATCAAGTATGTTGAAATACAAACTGCGAAATAAGATAAAATATTGTCACAAATTGACTCACCAAGCTAACTATAAGCGTTCTATGGGAGAATATACGGCGATGTTAAAAATATGCAAAATTTGTATGTTTGTTTTACTTTGACCCTCTGTGAACTTTCAGTTTTGAGTGAGTAGTGGAAAATGTTCTCTCCCTCGACAAGATATTATTTATTTATTTATTTCGAGGAATATGAACAATAATTGTTTCAAGGATAGCAATCAAATAAAAAAGAAAGAAAGAAAGAGATCTAGAGCATGTGAGGAAGGACGACGAAAGAAGGTATAAGTGTAACAAGCCAAAATAATGAATATAACATGAACGAAAGGGATAAATATAAAAAGAACGAAAAGAGGGGAAAAAAGAGGTAAGATTAAAGCATGTAACAAAGCATAGAACCACCTATGGCTTTGTAGTAAACTCCCCCGGGGAGACTAATGGTTTTCAGACTCGTCAGTTCTTGAGTACAAAAACCGAGGGTCTCTACCGATTTCAATTATTAAATGTCAATAAATTAGATCACGGAACTGTGGCACAGTACTTGTTATCGCCCTGTAACTTGCAACAAAACAATGTGTACGATTTTGTTGCGCGTATTACCGCACTTCAAGGAAATGGTTTTTTTTGCTGATAATTAAAGAACCACGAAAGGAAATTGAAAAGGGAATTGAAATAAATTGACTGTGCACAAGCTTACAGAAATCTAGGAAATGATTGGTAAACGTATGGAATGAGAGGATATTACATAGGCGCTCGGAAATACGAATTTTATCTTCAAGTTTTGAAAATATATTTTACGAGTGAGAGATTTTTTAACACAGAAGATAAAATCCGTATTTCCAAGCGCGGCTATCTTTAAAACGAGAACGGGGAACGGCCGGGAACGGGGAACGGGGACAAATATACTGTTAAACCTGTGATAGTCATTTAACGCGACTTTAAACTCCAGGTATGTTAAAAGTTTATTGAAAAAATGATCACTTACTATTATATATACTGATTTTAATATGCTCAGTTGTATCTGCTCAACTTATAAGTGCAGTTCAAACCGACCTGATAAACTATCGACAAACTACTGCATACCCTTGTATTTCCCTATTTTGAAAACGTTTGTTCATATACTTGATCTTACATTCTCTGGGTACAGTGATTAATTGATTCTGTTATTGTATGTATAAAAGTTGATTACACAGTTTTATTGACTCATCCTCGTAAAAGTGCTTTTATTTTGTTTAGGTCAGTATGAAACGAACTGAAATATTTTTTTTTATGGTGTGAATGAAAACCGATGATTATGCAATTCATTATATTTATTATTATGCAATTAGGATTGCAATGAAATTAGACATTTCCCAGTTTGGATTGCCAGCCATTCATATTGTTTATTATAGCAGCATTATCTGTTCTCGGATAATTAGAGTTTATAATTCATAGGGCCCAACTTCTACATGCTTTTGAATAAGCAGTTCTAGAACATAATCATCTTTTTCACACCTTTTGAGCAATTTTTCCGGGATTATTTATTCACCATTTAACATTGTATCAATGTTCCCCGTTCCCCGTTCCCCGTTCCCCGTTCTTCGTTCCTTGTTTTCTATTTTAAAAATAGCCTCCAAGCGCCCATGTAATATTCTGTTTATTATATAATTATCAATAGAAAAAAGAACATGTCATGTGAAAACATGAAATTTTTGAAACAGAGTAATATAAATATTCCATTGACAATTATTCAATAAAGGAATGATAAGCTACAAGCAAAGCAAGGAAAAACAATGTTTGGAATTAATTGTGCAATTTCTTGCATTCTTTCGACCTTCTTTTGTTCGTTTTTCTCTATTTCCTTATTCTCTCTTTCATTCGTTATTTTTTGCTACACATACCTTTTGCTTCTTTTCTTTTGATTCGTTTTTATTACTTTGAAAACTCTGCGAATAATGAATACTATAACACTGAGTTTGGGCTACAGTGTGGTTAAATTTATCGCAAGTCACCTGTCGTCAGAAATTGCATCAAAGTACTGCAAATGGTTCTTGGGTCGTTATCATCTCGCATATTCACAATTTGTGTCTCAATGACTATCACAACGTTTTAAGAACCTATTACCTTAGTGAGGGGAATACCTACGGCTAAAGATTGCGCAGGATACAAAACAAACGAACGGATTTCTTTTCCAATTGCAAAGTTTGACCCTAACGAACAAGGGGCCGTTTTGCGTGCGCATGCGCCAGTTGTCTAAATTTCATGAGTGATTCACTTCAAGCGATAAATTACGCCGACATGAGAGACAATTTCAACAAAATTATTTGGATGTTTTCGACGCTGAAACGTTCTGTCATGGCTCAAGAATACTCATAAATGGTTCAACCTACAACGAAGAGAAACACTGGCGTTATTGGACCGATGGGACTGTTTAAAATCTTATTCTAGCAATGTTGATATAAAGAACTTTGTGTTTACAATATGGAGGCTGCTGAGGTTTATAAACACAAATACTATGTTAGTTTTGATCAGTGCTGGTCAAGATTCACTGCAGGCATTGAAGTAAATGATAAATGTACATATATAGTAATACAATTAAGCAGCGTTTATGGACATCGCACTCGCAATGTTCGAACGACAATTTCTTGAAATGTATAATAATTACGCTTAACTATTATTAGCTGTTATGTAAAATATTCGAAAATATTACTTTTCCGAAAAAATACAACTGTTCTAAGGTTACCAATATCAAGATTTAAGCTTTACAAATGTGTTCATAATGTTTTCTTGCCGATGAAAATTGGGGAATGATGTGAATTCTGCAAATTCTTATGTGATATTTAGCACTCACGGCATTTTTAGCATTTTTTGCTTGGATAATTCAACTTGTCTGAAATGATTTATCATATAGATATTTGCTAAGTTCTATAGCTGTATCATTATTAACATTGAAATAAACTATTGCAGTACGATCGATTCACATTTTAGGACTTAATTGTTGACGAAGATGTGTACATATATTTTACTATATTATGACTGTACAAATTGGCTTCGTGTTAAAGATCCAGCCAAAATACCACGGCGATTTTTATAAAATTTGAAAGAAAATCATGTGAACTTTTCTTATATCTAATTGATTTTGATAGAAAAATTGTCCCAATAAATAAAAATAGCAATTATGCTCACACTGGCCTGCAGAATCAAAGCCTCCGCAGCAACAACAATGTCGTTCCGAGAGCCCACGGTTGTTATAGCGCAGCAGTTGCGCGCATGCTCATGCAAAATGGCCCCTTGTTACCTTAACGGGTATCAAGCTCATTTGAGGCTTAAAAGACTTCGTCGTCATAAACTTACAACCTTAAATGGTTTTGAGTTGGCTGAATTGATATTAGTGATTAGAATTCTCATGCGAGTGGCAGCGATATGTAAATATCGCCAACACGCATCAGTGGTCTGGCGGCCTCTCGTTATATTAACTGCAAATATGCTACTAAAGTCTTCCAAAACTGTCACAAACAACATTAAAACAAGGTGAAACAAAATTTGTAACATCTTTTTTTTGAAAACAAGTAGGTGATTTCGAAATAACTTTTGCAATGGCATTCCAGACATGGTGTCACGCAACACTTTGACATTGTCAAATTTTCGCTCTGAAGTCATGAACATTAAAGGCTGTAAAACGTTTGGATTTTAGTAGCCCAAAAATGTTATTACATTTTTGAAAAGTCGAAAAACAGTGCTTCACCTTGGTTATAGCCGAATGCGTTGATTCATCGTGGCAATTTGGTTTTTTCGTGCCTTTATTTTGCATATTTTTGGCTTCGGAAAAAAATGAAAAAATACCCAATATTAAAAAATCCTTAAAATAGTAAAGACTCGGTCGATTGGAAAGTTATATACACTAAAACCTAGGATATTTATTGGTGTTTTTTCGAAAGTAATTTGAGAAAAGTGTGATTGATCTTTAACTTTAAAAGAGCCCGGCTAAGAAGTGCTGTAAAAACTCGTAAAAACCCGACCAAAAGCCGAAAATCCAAAAAAGTCGAATTTCTCCAAAAATAATTATTTTTGGTATCTCTAAATTTTTTTGAGTGACTAACTCCCCAAATGCTATCAACTGGCAAAGTATGAGCATTTTGGATTTTTCGCCTATTGCAAGCTCTGCCTCTCTTAATAATTATTAAAACTAAAATTATTTTTAGAATATATTCGTGACTTAAATTATCGTGATCTTTTACCAACTCCTTTGTCTGTAGATTCTGTGTTGAATGATGTAGCTTGTGCCAAGTAACTACCAGTACCCATGTTGCTTTGAAAGATGCCAGTAACGTTTTATTGTGAAGTTTGCGAACATCAGATGTTGCACGATCCAGAACCTTTTGATAAAGAAAAACAATGTTATGTAAAGAGAATCACCTTCGGAAACCAAGAGACAACTGATCGAGTGAAACATAAGATGGAAGAATATTGAAGTTACTTTATTTTGCTCCAATACGTCAATATATATCTGCTCAGTACAAACTTCTTTGCAAATACAATGTATTTCATTGTTTCATTGATGCAATTTTTTTAGGATCTGGAGATACACCTTAACTAAACACACCATAACAAACACATCGTAACCAGAGCTGGATTAATATATTTATATGTAGTAGCTTCAAGTTTTATATATTTCCTATTAAAAATACTATAAAAAAAAACATTTATTATTATTAGGCATCAACAATCCGCGCGCTCTGACTGGTTGCAATCATATATAATCGGTCATTATTTTCTTGTAATGAGTACATTAAGGCCTAATTTTTAGATAAAACGAAATATTTTCGATTTTTTCGTGAAAACAATCCAAAAGGCAACAAAACTCTCAGATAACCTTGATTCAATTTAGTGGGATCTTTTTGTGTTGCTTTTGGGCAGAACCACTGATTACATGGTGTTTTACGTGACTTTTTGATATTTAAATTTTCAAATATTCGTCCGGTAGTGAGTTCAAAACGTATCGGAGAAGTAAATACTTAAAGTTATTTCTCTTTGGGATTGCTTTTCAAAAGTGTCTTGGCTCGTTGAAAAACTAAACTGCTTTAAGGGGTTGTTATGCAAAAAAGGTCACGTGACTTCATATCTCGTTACCTAAAAGTCAAAGATCGTCAGCTAAACCAGTTTCATATATTTATTAGTGAGAACTATCCTTTGTTGCTGAAAATGTTATCGAAAAATAAGATTCTTTAGGCTCTTTTTTCTCTATGGAAATTTGACCGACGAATTTCAACTCGTTTTTCACTTGTTTATGTCAGCCAAAATCCTTTGTTAAACTTGTTTGTTTTTTTGTTGCTTGACTTTTTTTTGATGTTGAGTCATAAACAAAACCCCTTGACCTTTGATTTTGAATCATAAAGAAAGCTGCAGTAATTTTGGTATTAAAATTTCTGTACGTTTGGTAGCCCTCACATGCTGAATGAAAACCGGTTTCTGACAACCTGCATACTTCAGTAAAACTAAGGGGAAGTCATTTGAAAGCATCGCGGGCGCGCGCGCGCGCGTCGTAAAATATATATAAAATAAATAAAAAATACTTTACTTTTTTTTACTTTACTTTTTAAAATAATTATATAAAATATGACTTATTTAATTACCTCGTCCGTTTGGTCATTACAGGGAGATCTCAGACCTCGGTCGTGATTTATTGACATCGCTATCGCTCGATCAATACGACAAGACCTGATCAGTTTGAGATATTTCCCTGTAATGACCTCAATCTCGGTTAATAAGCAGTATATAATCAAGGTCGCATTCTGTAAAATATTATAATTAAGATTCACAATTGTAATTTCAAGAAACATAGCGAAATATATAAAACAGTTTTCGTAAATACAATTGCTTTTGGTCTTGCAATCGCCTCCCCATTCGCCGCCTGCTCCAACAATTGTTTAATCATATCTGAATTAATGCGATGTTACCTTTTTGGTGTTTGGTGAATTGTCTGATTCTTCATAAACGTGGTAAAATACCGTTGAACGGTATCTATCAGATAGCGACCAATATGGAGCCAAGATTGTAAGATTGCAGTGTTGTTTACCATTAAAGACCACTGGCCAATCGAGATAGAAAGGGCTTTCAAAGCGCAGAACCCCATTGCGACAAATCTAAAATATGTAGATAATATCAAATTGGGAAAATACAATTATTGATAAATTACGTTATTTGTATATTATTTTGCTGGGCTTCCTGTTGTATATGTTTATGTCGTCGTCCTATATGTCGTCGTCGTTTCCGACCAGACAAAATGGACAATAGAACAATAGTACCCCGACGGCCATTGCGGCCTAGGCCTCAGTATGACCGGGACACTATGACAATGCAAATGTCCTCCAATCATATCAGATATCTGTCATCATCAGACATTGTTGTTGTTGTTATCTGCTTAGTAATATCAATACAGCGAATCTCTAATTACTGTCTACTTTGCTCATATGTTCCTATCTAGGTTATAAGCCAAATTATATTATTTATCGAAAATTGATATAAGTCGGCTCTTCTAACTTAAATTGAAAAAAATTGGATAATTGGATTGTAACTCACGTATATTTCATGATGTCGCTTTGACAAGAATAGAAATCCATTTTCATTCAAATTAAGTTTCATACAGCGGCCATAGGCATACATCCACGTGTTAGGGATAGTAAGGTCTCCTTTTTTTTTACCATAGTCGTACATTAGCTGCACTGGATGGTCTGATAAAACAAAAAAAGAACTAATCAATTAGTTGATGAGTTAATTTACGGATATTTATGGATGGGTAAATATATTTAGCTTTACAAGGAGTGTGATAATTCACAAACTCCTTCTTTCACATTTGGAAATTAAATTAACGGCCAGGGTTTTAGGATTCAATGTACGTTAATACAATTTTACCTGTAGGTATTTTTGGTGAGCTTGTTGTTGGTACTATAAAATATAAAATTATTATACAAGTGAGTTGTCAGACAAACAGACTTACAGTACAGAACATACCATTTCTACTACGAAAACAGGTGGAGCGTGAATTTCAAATTTCAAGTAACGGTTCTTTTTGGCGCCTTTCATAGACGAATTTGATCACGTGATATACCATTACGAAATAGAAGTTGAACGCACGTGACAACATTCCTTTACGCGGTAAGTTTAGAGCAATATGGCTTCTTCGCTTGTTCAAGTTAAACTGTTTTATAACATCGGTTTTAAAGATGATAAATGTCAAGCGATATTCTTTATTAACGAGAATTTACCTCATTCGTACTGTCAACTATTGGACAGAAGCAGAGATAAGATAGAAGCTTTAGGTTTCATTCCGGATTCTGAACTACGAATACAGTACTACGATGACGAAGGTACTCTAGTTCACCTACGGGAAAATGACTACCTCCAAGAGGTATGGAGATGTGCCAAAAATGTCGAAGGAACTGAATTTCGAAGAGTAAAGATAAGGATTACTTGGCAGCCTCAAACCACGCCAGAAATGCTTCTCTCAAAACGGCGGGAATTGGCGCAAAAGACGGGCGAAACCGACAACAAACTTGGTAATGCGTCCCAATCAACTGCAAGCAAACGAAAGTTAGACTACGATAAAAACAACCCACTCGATTTGACTGCAAAAGACGCTTGTACTTCCCCTCCATCTAAACACAGTTACAATAAGTAGGGTATTTATGAGAGTTCTGCAACATGAATCCGGTCGGATTTATCGGATTCATGCTCCCATCGGATTCGTGGGATTCATGCTCCGGTCGGATTTGTCGGATTCATGCTATGGGAGAGTCGGAATCATGTCGGAATCACATCGTCGGAATCAAGTCATCGGAATCACATATTTATTTTCTTCCTATATTTTTTATTCATTTATTTATTTACTTTTATTTTTTTATTTGTATTATTTTTTTTATTTACTTTATTTTAATAATTTCTAATTTTTTAATTTCCGAATATATTTTTAAACAGACGATTTTTTATTCGATTTATAGATTTTTAGAGAAGGTATAAAAGATTTTTCCAAATAAATTGAAGTGCCAACGCCGAGGCTCGAACCCTTAACTGCATGGTTTGGAGACCAGATCATTACCATTACGCCACAACAGAATCTTATTTTCCTAAACGTGCAGAAAAAGGGTTTTATTCAAAGTCTTTTGTTATCATCTTCATTAATTTATTCGAAATGGCGGGGGTGGTATTGTATGTTAATCCTTTAATCCTTTGTTTATCTTAAAACTGATTCTGAATTGTTAATGAGTTTGAAATACATAGCTTCGATAACATTCTTTTTCGTTAAGTAAAAATTGCAATTGCATATGATCGCTAAATCAATGTTGAGCGTGATTGTTTAGATATATATATTTTATTAGTCCTTCCTGGAATAACATCTGGTTAATTAGGCCCGATTTAATTACTATAACTAGATCAAACCTGAGATTGCTTTCAGATTACTGCTAGCTGTAATATATAACGTTTAAAAGAAACATTCCAGCCACTTCCATAATTCCTTTTACACTGATCGTTTATTGAAATCATAATAACAAGATTCTGTATACACCAGATTTTACCATTTGACAAACATGATAAAAACTTTTATTAAAAAGGTTAGAGCAGTCTTTATATATCTATACATATATTCTAACAACTACTACATTGAATCGTCTGCACTACTGATCTCACTTTCATGATCTTCTAGATATTGGAAAACCAAATCATTCAAAAGAAATTTTCTTTGATGGATTGCAAGTTTTGTTGCTTCAAGCCATCCATAATCTCCGGTGTCCAACAAGTCTTTTCTGGTATTTATAATCTTTTGAAAGTATGAGTCTTTTTTAATTTCATGAATCCATTCCATTTTTTCAGCTAATATGTTTCTCAATTCTTTTCTGACGATAGGAAGGATTTTCTCATTAGCATTCTGTCTGGCACCTGCTTCTGTTGCACCATCAGATGCAAGTTTTTCAATCAGTTCTCTTCGTTCTTCCTCATGTCGTTCAACAGCTTCATTTATTACAACTTGCCAGCACCATGACAGCTCATCGGTTTCGGCGTCAGAACCATACTCACTTTCATCACTTGAATCATCATATTCAGAATCGTTATCTTCCATGGATTCATCTTGAGAACTTCTGACTTCGCTGAGCTCTTCATCATCGGCACTACTGTCATAGTCCTTGTTATTTTTCATTTTACATGAACTTCTTTCCAAATGACGCATCAAGTTAAATGATCTCGAAAATAGTTTTTCACAATATTGACACTGCTTGGGGCTAGACATGTTTACTCTTTACAAGTCAATTGCTAAATGAGCAGGGCAAGGAGAACGAAGTGTTTAATATGAGCAGTATAAATGAGCTGCGCATGAGCAACAGAGCAGTATAAATGAGCCGTGTTAGAACTACTCATGAGCAGCTCATTTATACTGCTCAGTTGCTCAACATATGAGAGGGCCACTTTGCATGTTTCTTGCACAACATTTGAAAAGTGGCCCTCTCATATGTTGACCAAGCATGAGTTGCTCATGAGCAGCTCATTTATACTGCTCAACATATGAGAGGGCCACTTTTCAATGTTGTGCAAGAAACATGCAAAGTGGCCCTCTCATATGTTGAGCAGTATAAATGAGCTGCTCATGAGCAACTCATTTATACTGCTCAGTTGCTCAACATATGAGAGGGCCACTTTTCAATGTTGTGCAAGAAACATGCAAAGTGGCCCTCTCATATGTTGAGCAGTATAAATGAGCTGCTCATGAGCAACTCATTTATACTGCTCAGTTGCTCAACATATGAGAGGGCCACTTTTCAATGTTGTGCAAGAAACATGCAAAGTGGCCCTCTCATATGTTGAGCAGTATAAATGAGCTGCTCATGAGCAACTCATTTATACTGCTCAGTTGCTCAATATATGAGAGGGCCACTTATCAATGTTGTGCAAGAAACATGCAAAGTGGCCCTCTCGTATGTTGAGCAAGCATGAGTTGCTCATGAGCAGCTCATTTATACTGCTCAACATATGAGAGGGCCACTTTGCATGTTTCTTGCACAACATTGAAAAGTGGCCCTCTCATATGTTGAGCAACTGAGCAGTATAAATGAGCTGCTCATGAGCAACTCATGCTTGGTCAACATATGAGAGGGCCACTTTTCAAATGTTGTGCAAGAAACATGCAAAGTGGCCCTCTCATATGTTGAGCAGTATAAATGAGCTGCTCATGAGCAACTCATGCTTGCTCAACATACGAGAGGGCCACTTTGCATGTTTCTTGCACAACATTGAAAAGTGGCCCTCTCATATGTTGAGCAACTGAGCAGTATAAATGAGTTGCTCATGAGCAGCTCATTTATACTGCTCAACATATGAGAGGGCCACTTTGCATGTTTCTTGCACAACATTGAAAAGTGGCCCCCTCATATGTTGAGCAACTGAGCAGTATAAATGAGTTGCTCATGAGCAGCTCATTTATACTGCTCAACATATGAGTGGGCCACTTTGCATGTTTCTTGCACAACATTGAAAAGTGGCCCTCTCATATGTTGAGCAACTGAGCAGTATAAATGAGCTGCTCATGAGCAACTCATGCTTGGTCAACATATGAGAGGGCCACTTTTCAAATGTTGTGCAAGAAACATGCAAAGTGGCCCTCTCATATGTTGAGCAGTATAAATGAGCTGCTCATGAGCAACTCATGCTTGCTCAACATACGAGAGGGCCACTTTGCATGTTTCTTGCACAACATTGAAAAGTGGCCCCCTCATATGTTGAGCAACTGAGCAGTATAAATGAGTTGCTCATGAGCAGCTCATTTATACTGCTCAACATATGAGTGGGCCACTTTGCATGTTTCTTGCACAACATTGAAAAGTGGCCCTCTCATATGTTGAGCAACTGAGCAGTATAAATGAGCTGCTCATGAGCAACTCATGCTTGGTCAACATATGAGAGGGCCACTTTTCAAATGTTGTGCAAGAAACATGCAAAGTGGCCCTCTCATATGTTGAGCAACTGAGCAGTATAAATGAGCTGCTCATGAGTAGTTCTAACACGGCTCATTTATACTGCTCTGTTGCTCATGCGCAGCTCATTTATACTGCTCATATTAAACACTTCGTTCTCCTTGCCCTGCTCATTTAGCAATTGACTTGTAAAGAGTAAACATGTCTAGCCCCAAGCAGTGTCAATATTGTGGAAAACTATTTTCGAGATCATTTAACTTGATGCGTCATTTGGAAAGAAGTTCATGTAAAATGAAAAATAACATGGACTATGACAGTAGTGCCGATGATGAAGAGCTCAGCGAAGTCAGAAGTTCTCAAGATGAATCCATGGAAGATAACGATTCTGAATATGATGATTCAAGTGATGAAAGTGAGTATGGTTCTGACGCCGAAACCGATGAGCTGTCATGGTGCTGGCAAGTTGTAGTAAATGAAGCTGTTGAACGACATGAGGAAGAACGAAGAGAACTGATTGAAAAACTTGCATCTGATGGTGCAACAGAAGCAGGTGCCAGACAGAATGCTAATGAGAAAATCCTTCTTATCGTCAGAAAAGAATTGAGAAACATATTAGCTGAAAAAATGGAATGGATTCATGAAATTAAAAAAGACTCATACTTTCAAAAGATTATGAATACCAGAAAAGACTTGTTGGACACCGGAGATTATGGATGGCTTGAAGCAACAAAACTTGCAATCCATCAAAGAAAATTTCTTTTGAATGATTTGGTTTCCCAATATCTAGAAGATCATGAAAGTGAGATCAGTAGTGCAGACGATTCAATGTAGTAGTTGTTAGAATATATGTATAGCTATATAAAGACTGCTCTAACCTTTTTAATAAACGTTTTTATCATGTTTGTCAAATGGTAAAATCTGGTGTATACAGAATCTTGTTATTATGATTTCAATAAACGATCAGTGTAAAAGGAATTATGGAAGTGGCTGGAATGTTTCTTTTAAACGTTATATATTACAGCTAGCAGTAATCTGAAAGCAATCTCAGGTTTGATCTAGTTATAGTAATTAAATCGGGCCTAATTAACCAGCTGTTATTTCAGGAAGGACTAATAAAATATATATATCTAAACAATCACGCTCAACATTGATTTAGCGATCATATGCAATTGCAATTTTTACTTAACGAAAAAGAATGTTATCGAAGCTATGTATTTCAAACTCATTAACAATTCAGAATCAGTTTTAAGATAAACAAAGGATTAAAGGATTAACAGACAATACCACCCCCGCCATTTCGAATAAATTAATGAAGATGATAACAAAAGACTTTGAATAAAACCCTTTTTCTGCACGTTTAGGATAATAAGATTCTGTTGTGGCGTAATGGTAATGATCTGATCTCCAAATCATGCAGTTAAGGGTTCGAGCCTCGGCGTTGGCACTTCAATTTATTTGGAAAAATCTTTTATACCTTCTCTAAAAATCTATAAATCGAATAAAAAATCGTCTGTTTAAAAATATATTCGGAAATTAAAAAATTAGAAATTATTAAAATAAAGTAAATAAAAAAAATAATACAAATAAAAAAATAAAAGTAAATAAATAAATGAATAAAAAATATAGGAAGAAAATAAATATGTGATTCCGATGACTTGATTCCGACGATGTGATTCCGACATGATTCCGACGCTCCCATAGCATGAATCCGACAAATCCGACCGGAGCATGAATCCCACGAATCCGACGGGAGCATGAATCCGATAAATCCGACCGGATTCATGTTGCAGAACTCTCATAAATACCCTACTACAATACACAAGTACAACAACGAAATCACCAGCAACAAACTTGTCAACTGATCAGTACTCGTCTCCACTAGATGTACTTCTACAAGATAAACAAATGGAAATCGTTGAACTGCAACAACAAGTTGTCCAAACAGAGAGAGATTATGAGCAGCTGAGTGATTTGTCTGGCCAAAAGTCTGATATAGATTACACGAAGCCTGCATGTACTAATTGCCACCGACGAGAAGGACATAATAGAGCCAACTGCCCATATAGAGGACATGCTTGTTTATCTGCTAAGTTTTGTGGCGACTTAAATAAACACAAAAATGAAAAAGACATTGTGTCAGAAAAACTGAATCTTCAACAGACTCAAGGAAGAACATTAGCAAAGATGAAAAATATGCTAGCTGCGAAACAAGAGCTGGAAAACAAGTTACTAGTTCATATTGTAGCTCGATAAAATCACGTTTGATGAAAAAATTTCCACAGCGATATTCAAATTCTTTTAGATTCGAAAACTGGCGACAAGTTAACGTGGACCTAAAAAATCTTGAAAATCCAAACATGTCATCAGATGAAATTGAATCGAGTGCTTCATACACTGTAATATGTATATTCTGTTGTATTGTAGCAAGAAACCTGCTGCTTTTCAAAACAATGTTCAGCTTATTAAACACATATTCTGCTGCATTGAATTCGGGAGAACGAGACGGTGTAAAAATCAAATGAACTCCCATTTGCATCTACCACTTCTGCAAAGTATTACCGCTTTCATAACGATGAGTAGCACAGTTATCGAGTATTATATAATCTCCAAAGTCAATAACTGGTTGTCCGTGCAGACACGTTGATTTAACAGCTTCTGCAAAGAAGTTCAAAAACTCCATCGAGTCGGACGGTCTATTAATTGTGTTCAGCATCATTTCAGTTGCTTGTTTTACTTGAAGAGAATGTCCATAGACTAGATTTCCAGTTGCTCTGTTTACACCTGCCTCGTCAAAAAAATTCTACTTTTGAGGAGGAATTCTACTTATGGTGTCGATAAATTGTTAGCGAACATTCATTACTCTAGAGTAATGAATATTCGCTGGTGTGAATTTTTCAGACGATATGGCTGTATTAATCGTTTCCATGTTTGATGTCCTTCAGAGAGATTGTTTTTCACTGCATTACCTATTGCGGACACAGATGTGCCGCCATCTATGTTGCATTATACTTTTCAACAGTTTCCTGTATATCTTGATACGATGTTGACGGTCTGTCTTTCTTTAAGAATTCAATCAATTCTAAATCTTCATCTTTTAAATAAGAAGGATTCCCCGATTTTCGTTTCTTTAACAAGTGTTCACCATTGGAGCAAAACGTACGCCACGATCTGTAAACAAATTGCGAGGTAACGTTAAAACGCATTGCAACATCGCTGAACTTTCCTGGAAAAATAACTGTAGATGGGGTCTCCTCCGTCAGCCATCATACTATCAATAATATTAGCACGTAACTCTTCACCAATTGCTTTCCCTGAACAATAAGTTCTTCCTGATTTACTAACTTAGGTCATGTTGACACCGCGTAAAGGAATGTTGTCACGTGCGTTCAACTTCTATTTCGTAATGGTATATCACGTGATCAAATTTGTCTATGAAAGGCGGCAAAAAGAACCGTTACTTGAAATTTGAAATTCACGCTCTACCTGTTTTCGTAATATCTAAATGATGATTCAAGGGGTATTTATTTACGTTTTTTAACTTCAAATTTTGGCGCAAAAATTACTTCGATTGCTTTAAAAATCGGGATTATAAATAATTATCGTCTCTAGTTTACAGATATTTAAACGTTAATTTTAAAATAATTTTGCCGTAAGAGCAATGCACTTGCAAACGCGAACTCGACTTTTAGATTGTATGGCTAATTAAAGACGAAACCACTCGATTTTGCGTCTCTAGACTCATGAACTTCACTACTTTTACGTGATAAACGGCTTTTCACTGCAACTGCAACTCGGCGGTGTCCCCAAAATGTATATACGGTCAACTTTACTTCTCCATTTCTCCAAACCGTATGAATGGAACACGTTCAAACTTTGTAAGGTACATTTACAATGATTTGTTTACATCTTGTGTTTTTGAGAATCGCTAGAATTACTATTTAATATAATACTGAGGAAAAAATAGATTATCTAGCTATTTTGATTAATGCATCTATAAATTTGTTTTTTATCAGTCGTGATAGTGCTGCAAACAGTACGTAAATTTCACTAAAATTTGGCCTTCAGACTGGGAAAGCGTTGTACAACATAGTGGTGAGTAACGATTTCGAAAGCAATGATTTTATTGTGCGTCTCTGTTCGATTCTTTATAAGCTATACATTTGTGTGTTCTATTTTGAGTGCTCATATCTCCTAAGCTTGCAAGGTCTCGATTAATTTGGCCGTTTATCACGTAAAAGTAGTGAAGTACATGAGTCCATAGACGCAAAATCGAGTGGTTTCGTCTTTCAGATTTTTAGAACTAGCCATACAATCTCAAAGTCGAGTTCGCGTTTGCAAGCGTATTGCTCTTACTTTATCAGTATTTTTAAAATAACGTTTAAATATCTATAAACTAGAGACAATGATTAGTTATAATCCCGATTTTTAAAGCAATCGAAGTAGGTTTTGTGCCACAATTTGAAGTTCAAAAGCAATTGTTTTTACGTAAATAAATACCCCTGGGTATTTAGTAAACGAAGAATATTAATCAAATTATTATTTAATTCATCTTAATGTTTAAATACATGAAGGAATTCCGATGTACAACATCGTTAAACTTACAACTCTTTGTAACAAACGATACAAGATTACTATGATAAACAGCCGACGTGTTGCTGTTATCTGTAACCATTGCTTCGTATTGCGTAGAGGGACGAAGGCCGGTGATTGTAACGTTTGCATCCCTAGCAATGATGAATATCCAATTCTCATTGCTAGCGTATTCTTTGTAAAAAGTAGTAGATGCACTTTGTACAGAGTACAAGGGGTTGATCCAGTGTATGAATGCCTCTGTAGATGTCGTCCCATTTACTTTAACTGTCATCACTGTATTTATCGATGAAGAAATAAATTCAAAACAGCGCGATGTTGCAATAGCATTAGTGGGGGATATTTAAGTGAATCAATTAGAATGTAAATAAGAACGCGTAATTGGTCAGTCAGTCAGTAATTAATTAGGAAAGTACACTGTAATTGTGATGGAGTCGTTTTAGCCAAAATGAGCTGATTTAGCTTTTTGAAACTAGAACCATTTTGGCTTTATCAGGGGCCAAATTAGCGAACGTGCTATTTTGGCCCTAATCGAGCTGTTTTGGTATAGTTTTATTAGAGCCAAATTGACTCTAATATAAGTAACTTGTAAATATACCTAATCGGGGCTATTCATTTATATTGCAAAAACAACAGTGTTATTTCGACGGTCTTGCTATGATAAGTAGTTGAAAACACTAACGCTAGTATTCCAAATTGGTCCTTTTAGGTCTGTTTTTGCCCTCCTATTAGAGTGACCAATTTTGCTACATTTAATTAATATAAGGTCCAAATCTAATGGTATGCCAAATTGGCCCTTATCTTAAAGTGACCAATTTTGCTACTTTTAGGGCCAAATCTAATGGCGTTTTAAATTAGCCCTCTGGGGTCAGTTATGGTTCTCATCTTAGAGTGGCCAATTTGGCTACATTTAAGGTCCAAATGTAATGTTGTGCCAAGTATGCCCTCTGAGTCTATTTTGGCCCCTTCTCTTAGAGTGGCCCGGTTTTGCTACATTTAGGGCCAAGTATAATGGTGTGCCAATGGCACATGCATACATGTGAAAACGACAGCTACCTAGATAGAATTAATATATATAGTAAATATGCCCTCGCAATCTGTTAGGCTAATTTTTAATCATACATTCAACTAAATAGCAAACAGCGGGAAATGCTTTCAAATACTACCAATTTAGTAGCAAAGACCTAAAACAAATGAGGGTATAGTGAAAATAGTAGAAAAGAACATTACTTAAACTATAAGATTAGTTAAAATAATTACGAAAGTAAAGCCGATTTAGCAATATGTTTAGATTTTGAGCTTTTTCACAAATAATTAGTGATCAACTTATGAGGAAAACATCAATAAGATATGACATCAACCTAAAACTGTCAACGATTTCGTTATTAGCTTAGTTGAAAATGCACTAGAATTTCATGGCAGAGGTTCCCGAATCGAGTCCCAGGACGTCCAAGATAAAATAAAAAAAGATAAATAGTTAGATAGGTAGGTAGGTAAATAAACATGCAACACGGATAAAAAAAGTAGAAGGTGGTAGAGAAGAAATAAAGAGTGTAATGGAATGAATGAGAAATTGCGTTTATGCTATTTAGATCCAAAACAGCCTTATTTAAAAACAACACCCGACTGTAAGCAATGAGGTGATACCCAATAGCGTCACAAGAACGATTTTCCCGACAATTTGAAATGTGTACTTTTTTGTTATAAAATGATAGATATTGATGCGAAATTCATTCTAAACATGAAATACATGTGAAATAATTCTCAAATTAACACATTGCATGATCTCTCTGTAATAACAAAAATATTTTTTTGACCAAACTATAACATATGCAAATGAGTATGCGCTTGTCGAAAATAACACAACAAAGTTTCTTCTATAATTATACAACTATGTTAAGAGCTAGCCTAACTTTTATGGTAGAAATATGTCAAACAAGTAAACGACAAATACATCCTGAAGTATTATAGAAATCAAGGCTTTGTAACTAGAGTAAATACACGAAATACGAAATGTTGACAAAAATTATATTCATTTTTTTGACGTGTCGAATCTGTAAACAAAAAAAATTGAATTTTACACTGTTCCCGATCATCAAGGTCGATCAGCATCAAATTTGCACTAAGTTGTCGAAGATAAAGTAAAGTTCATGCTCCATCAAAATTTGACAACTGATAAACCAGTTTTAACACATTATTTTCGACAAATCCTACTGATATCAGAAATTAACGCTTAATGGTTACACATAGTCGTGGGAAATAAAATCATCAAAAACAAATCTGCAAGACTCTCCTTTACTGATTTACCTCTGGCTTATATACTGAATATTAATCGCATTTTTTTGGTAAAATACCTCGAAGTAGGTGCAATATTACAATAATCGCTAAAGTCAGCTAGTAAATGTGACGGGTTACACACAAATGTACACTCCCTTTCATTTCTATGTATTCAAATCCATCCGTATAAACTCATACTGAGGACTATATTATTTTACATATAGTAAAAACCATCCTCCCTTTTCACTATTAGTAGAAAAAAAAATATTCTAGCTGCGCATAGCTTTTAATAAAAACTATTTATTTTGAACACACGGCTAAATTTGCTGTGGGTATCACCTCATTGGTTCCAGTCACCCACGAAAGGCGCCAAAACAGCCCGTACATGGGGCCAAAAAAATTGACCCCAATTGTTAGACCAAAATCTGCCCTTTTTGAAGAGGGCCCTATCCGGGTCAAAATTTTGGCTCCATTTTTGTGACTGAATCGGCCCTATTTCATTTACCTTAAAAGATAAGTCAGTCAGCCAGGTAGTAAATACGCAAATAAGTAAGTTAGCAGGTGAGAAGTTAAGTCAATAGGTATAATTGATTGAGTCCGTCAGTCAGTCAGACAGTCAGTAAGTATGCAATTCCAGTAAGTAAATTAGTAAGTAGGTAAATACATATATGAGTAAATATTAAATAGATAAATAAATAAGATAATATGATAAATGAGAGGCGTGATGGTCTAGTGGTTAGGGGATCGAATTCCGGGCCTAATGGTCTGGGTTCGATTTCCTGCCCGGGCGATTACGTTGTGTCCTTGGGCAAGACACTTTACTCTCTATGTGCCTCGTCTTCTCGGATAAGGACGTAAAGCCGGAGGTCCCGTATGCCTTCACTCTAATTCCTATGTAAGGTGGACGTAAAAGATCCTGTTGTGCTCTTCGAAAAGAGAAGGGGATTGTCTCCCGGCACAGCAGTCAGTTCTCAAACCAGAGCATATAAGCCTCGAAGAGAGGGATTGCTCTTACTATGGTAAATAAAATAAATAAATAAATAAATAAATAAATAAATAAATAAATAAATAAATAAATAAATAAATAAATAAATAAATAAATAAATAAATAAATAAATAAATAAATAAATAAATAAATAAATAAATAAATAAATAAATAAATAAATAAATAAATAAATAAATAAATAAATAAATAAATAAATAAATAAATAAATAAATAAATAAATAAATAAATAAATAAATAAATAAATAAATAAATAAATAAATAAATATAGAAATATATAAATATAAAAACTGCTATTAAAGTACATATATTTTTTGTTACCTTTTCTTCTTTTGTCAGTAACAAAGTATGTCGCACTGAAGCCACTTTTCTCAATGCCGTTATCAGACTGTAGTATTACAATTGCAGATTTTGGACCTGTTAAGACAGCGGTGCGGTCTTTACGACCACAGGTCTTAAATAACATGCTGCCATTGTTGTCCAATACTTTTACAAAATCACTATTCAAAAAAAGTTAATGATTTTCAAATTTCTTAATTAATAAAAAAACGTTTTAACAGTCATCTGTTTGAACACAAACTAATAAACATCATTTAAACATCATGCCAAAGAATAAACAAATATATATACCACCAGATTCTGTTCGATCCCAACCAAACATACAGTTAACCAATAAACTAACAATCACCCAATGATGGCCATCCGACAAAAAAAATTGGTACAAATAAACAATCCCACATATATCCTATCATCAAGTCAATCAATGTATATGAAGGTTTAAATTAGTGAACGAATACTTTTGTTATTCTTCAAAAGTTTCTTATGTATTTCGCACGAACCCACACATTGGCGCCGTGCACGTTCACATTGAGCTCACCAAAGTATTCAGCCACTTAAATATCAAATAAGTTAATCAGATGGAAAAGTGTAGTACATTACATACCTACAACTTTTCCCAATGCCTTCTTCTAAATCAAATGTCGAAAACATGATAAACAGTTGTTCAAATGCCCTTTCTATCAAAAGTGTCCACGTACAGTTAACATTACTCGGATAGTTGCTTGGGAAGTTTGGTGAAGTGAACCTTCCAGAAGATCCTCTTATAGTTTGTTGACAACCTGAAGTGAAAAGTACATATTAGCCCGATTAGGGGATAGAATGAGTTTTATGACGCTGTAAAATATTATTAATTTAATTTATAGTCAAATAAATATATATAAAAAATGAAATCAGTAAAATATATGTTTTTTTTTTTTAATTTCCTTTCATCCATATACGTAAACAAAAACTAAGGCCAAGCTTTAATGTCCTGGACTTTTAAGTTTTTTTTGCAAGAATGATGTTTCAATAATTAGGCTAGAGTAGTGCCAGTCTGTTTTGTCTATTTCTATTTTCTTATTTCAAGTTATATCAGTTTCATATTGCCAAAAGTCAGAAGCCGTCTTCAACTCAAAGCAAAATTGTTTTTCTGCCCTCCCGAAAGCTATTTGACAGCACTAAACATTACATGTACTTTTATGTAGTACATGTATTCCTTTAGTGTTCTCTAGAAACCTTTGATAGGCAGACTTCAGACAAGCAATTTCCAGCGTTTTGATAGACATTATCGACATATATGAAAGTATTTACATTTTTTTAAATTCTGCAAAAAAAAAAAAAGGAATTCGAATGTCTTAAGTCTTCAACTTTGAAAGGGGGTGTGGGTGGGTGGGTTGGGGGGGGGGGGGGGTAGGGGGTGTTATTTCGTCTACCTTTATTATGACTTTTTTATATACATTTTACATTTTTTTTAATACGACCCTTAGTATTTAACCTGTTTGTTTAGTAACTTGTAGGATCTGATATTAAATGTTGGTTTAGGGCTATTTATTTCGCAAAATTAATTATATTAACATCCTATTTTTAAAATAGCTTTGAACCATTTGTTTATCAGCAACATGCATTCACTTGCCTGTTGTGACGTATACACTTCGGCTCTTAGGCCCTTCTCCGACCCTTGTTAGAGCGGCAACTCTGATTATGTACTCTGTAATCTGCTTCAGGTTCTTTAGGTGTTTTTTCGTTGTGTTGGCAACAATAAATACTACATTTGAACCGTTTAATCGAGTCTCTTGATAATAGACATTGTAACCAACCACTACTCCATTGATGTCCACGAGTGATTTCCAAGTGACAGCAATGGATGTTGGTCCGATACCTGTTGCTCTGACATCACTTGGAGGTTTACTGGGAACTATTTAAAAAAGGGAAAGTGTAATGTTAATTAAAAGAATAGTCAGCATTTCTTTTGAGGGCAGGGAACGTGTTAATTTGTAGATAGCAGCAACAACGATGTCGCAGGGCAAAACCTAAGACGAGTGAAAATAATAGGAAGGAAGCGAAGGAAACGTACCCCTTCCTTGTTGTGAAAGCTAGGAAGTGGACACAGCTTTCTGATTGGTATGACTCTGTGCCTACCGTGCAATTGACATCTTACTTTGACAGTAAATGTCAATCACTGACAGGTAAGTAAAATCCGATAAACCGTTAATCAAATTTTTAGCATAAAAGAATACCCCAGCATCTCAATAAACAAAATAAACAAGAATTAAAGCAATTTGTAATCCGAGGAGATGTCTTGTATGTCACAAGTTTTAGCAGTGCAGTAGAATATCAGTTCAAAGAACCAGAGCTAGACATGAAAGTTCTGCTAAACAAGAAAGGAGGAGCAAAAGTATAGGAACAAAAGTCAGCAATCTAATGAATTATCTACCTGGTACATTATTCTTTGTAAACACTATCAACCATTTAAAATCAGAATTTGGCCACTAATTGAAAATGCCCAATATTTGTTTGCATAAATAACTATGGATTGTAAGAAATTACGCACCCCAAATATTTGCATATGTTTAATTTACACAGAAACTTCACAAGCTTATCATTAACTTGTCTTAACATTACCATCTTCAATTGTTTTTGTAACCACCATTTGACTTTTCCAAATCGTTCCATTCGAGTCTTTGATAATTGAAGAACTTCTCAAAACAGCCAATACTACAACTTTATATTCCGTGTTCTTAAGCAGGCTAGTAATAACCACATTAAAGTTTTGTCCACTTGTTTTTGCTGCAGAAATGTTGTCATGCTTGTTTTGAGGAATACAAACAGCGATATAGTTTTTTACACTTTCTTGACCAGGATATTTGGTCCACTGTACAGCAATGGACGTTGAACTTTTGCTGGAGGCAGAAATATTCCATGATTTCTTAACATTAACTGAAATGAATCACAATTAGAGTAAAAACATTACATCTGTTTACAAAAAGTGTTATAGTCACATAGGAAGCACAAGAAAACAATGGAACAGCCTCCTGAAGCTTAATGTCGCGCAGGTTTTGCCCAGGGCTTTGTGGGATATGCGCAGGGCAAGGAGCGTACATTTTAACAAGTTTTACCTGCGGCTTCTGCTTCCCATCAGTGAGCTCGCATGTATCAATATATTTTTTAAAGTCATATATACTAGATAGATAGATAGATAGATTAGACTTATCCCACTAACCATTGCGCAAGTAATGCTTGAAGTAAAAGCTTCAGCAGGCTATTAGAGACAACAAAGTCAGTTATTTGTTTTTAGTGTCAAAGCGGAATTTAAAAATGGCGGAATTGTGCAGCTTTGAAAAAGAAATAAATCTTTCAATAAAGTACAATTTGCTTCGGTGAAATTAGATTTGTCTCGATTAAAAACTCTGGAAACCTTCGCAGGATACACCAATATTCAGGGATACCATACTCAGAGCGCTGACACTTTAGCCATAGTCAAAGTCAAATTCCTGTTAGAAATACCTCTTATATATTGGTTATTAGATGCAGGGATCGTACACGCGTCTCCTTTAGGAGTTATGGTTTTACCAGACCATACTATTTAGAACATATCTCACAACAAGGAATTTTGCCAAAGACAAAACAGCGATGTCTCTGTCTACGTCAAATATGCATAAACTTACTTAAAAAACAAAACAAATATGGCAAACAGAAGCGAAATATATATATAAAAAAAAAAAACGGGCCGAGAAAACGTTTTCTCGAGATCGTACGCTCCGGGCGATGGACTTCTGTTATTAGTCAGTAGTTTCTATCAAACTAATGATTACGAACAGGAAAAGTTATAATAAGGTATCGATTCCTTTGGTATTTGAAGCTTCGTGTTGCAATTGAGAACAATTGCAAAATTTAATGTTTTTGCTCTATATTGACCACATACAATATGTAATACACATGACGGTAGTTACGTATTTGCAAGAATATCAAGCATTTCATTGCTGTAACTGCACTGCTACAGATGTTGCTAAAGTTAATGTGAAGTAATTTCTTACCGTTCTGAATTCCATTGGTAAAAATCAGATAGGACAGTGTAAGTCCGAAAGAACGACGCGGGTACCATGATATTAAATCGAGGTGTATTTTTGCAGAACCAATAGACACAAAGGTCATAGAATTCTTAGGTCCACACATTCTGCTTAGTAGTTGGCCTTGACCATTACTAATTCCCAAATAGCCTTTCCTATCAATAACAATTAATAGGAAAAGTAATATAACTAAAATAAATGGGAAAATTCATTTCATTGATTTAGAAAAGCAAACGATAACAGTATGATATAATTGGTAATTCGTTAAAATTTCTTGGTACAATTCATTTAGATCATAATTAAGAAATACAACACTACCTGCAATTGTACGAATCTTCAAAACGAAATTTCTCCATCAAAATCAGGACCGTCGAGTTTGAATTATGCCCTTGTATCATCCAGGTACAATTTATTCGTAGAAAATAAGTATAACTATACCAGTTAACAGTAATGTGACCCTGTACTTGATTCTTCAGAACACCACCACATGCTGTGGAAATTAATATAAAGGATGACAATGACACTTACTGGAATTTATAATAGCAGTACAATGAAATATAATGTAACCCGGTATATAACTATACTATAGCGCATTCCAATTCGTCTCAATTCATTTCTAAATATCAATATTGTACGGATTTTTGATATGTTTTTATAATTTTAATAAGTAGCCATTTCAATTAATTTAAAACCGCGAGTGTTTGTTCCGCAAGCAAATTTCGCACAAAATTGCTTATTACAAGAAATCGATCAGTGTTTTACAACTTATTATTTCAAACTCTAGCCCAAATTTCATCACCAAGTCTTTAAAAACATTCTAGTGTCTACATCAAAGCAGAGTTAGGTTAAGCTTGATACAAATTAATGATCTATTCATTTAAATTTTAAAGCTCCAAATTGAAATATTCTGATCTCATCAAGTCATCAAGTCCATGATCGGTCAACAGTTTTCCAAGGAACATATTTTTATTAGGCCAGCCAAAAAACGTTTTTCAGATTTCACATGGTTAAACATTAGATTTTTTTAATATTTTGTAGTGGATTGATACAAATTTAACGTTCAATGCAAGAAAGAATTCTATGGGAAGCCGTTCCAAAGATTAAAACTTAATATTGTCTATTCGTGTCCCAAACATTAGACGTCAAAATGTTATGACACGGTTACGTCATTTATATTGTCAATATCGAAATTGGCGCCATCTATGTGTTTGTCCTCTTATTGAACATAGCTCTCAAGCGCAAATCAGTTTGCAATTGAATATTGGGGTAGAATAGAAGAACAATGGAAAGCAAATGAACATGTCACATGTGTGATTATTGTCTCCATAATTGTCTTCAGATAATGGACCAGCATCATGAATTAATTAACATCGATATATATATAGTAGTCTTGAAAAATGCAGTGGAAAACACGAATGTTTGATATACGAAATGCACTTTATTGAGGACCTGAAACCGGAACTTAGCTAACCTGAGTATCAGGCTTTCGGGGTCAGGTAGGGGCGGGGAGGGACTGGGGGAGAGAGAAGAGGGAAAAGGAAGGCTTGACACAAAAGCCGTTTTTTCCTGTGTCAAACATTCAGAATATGAAGGTTTTTTTGATTGGTCCATTGAACAATAGAACGGAAGTGAAACTCTCGACGCGAGCTAATACGCGAAGCGAGGTAGTAGATCAACGTGTGTCATTCGTGTGCTATTTATATATCTAGTATTCGAGTTCCAAAAAAAGCTTTTAATGATTCAAAAAGAATTCGATGATGCTCTCAAAGAAGCACTCAAAGGTATTCCCTGGAATAACTCTCAAGAAGGAGCAGGAGTTATGCCTTAAAACATTGCTTATCGAGAAGAAGGACGTCCTCGGTACGGTGTCCTTCCAACTGGGTATGGAATGAGCATCATTTATCAGCTCTTGCCCAAAGTTTTGAGTAGCCATTGGGTTTCAAAAGACAGGGGAAACGAAGTCAATGATAATCATTGTCTTCAGTCCCCTTGAACTGATTCGAAAACAACAGACTAAACGATTGTGTGGTAGTGGCATTAAAGCCACTAAACTAGAAGACATAGACGAGATGGAGGATAGAAACAACGAGGAGCTAGAGATTGTGAGTTATGCCTTAAAACATTGCTTATCGAGAAGAAGGACGTCCTCGGTACGGTGTCCTTCCAACTGGGTATGGAATGAGCATCATTTATCAGCTCTTGCCCAAAGTTTTGAGTAGCCATTGGGTTTCAAAAGACAGGGGAAACGAAGTCAATGATAATCATTGTCTTCAGTCCCCTTGAACTGATTCGAAAACAACAGACTAAACGATTGTGTGGTAGTGGCATTAAAGCCACTAAACTAGAAGACATAGACGAGATGGAGGATAGAAACAACGAGGAGCTAGAGATTGTCTTCGGTAGTGCTGAACGATGGTTATCGCATAAATTGAGTCAGGCTTTCAAGTCGTGAAGTCTTCAAGACGTAAATTTTCTAGTACTTGATTTGTTTGTGTATTAAATTCAGCCTTCTACCTGATTCTGAGTGTATATTTCAGTATAAACACAGGGAACCCAAAGGCATTGTTGAATTCCGAATTAAAAAACAAATAAATAAATTTAAATAAAATCGATAAACGTTTAATGCTGTGTCACGCGATTGCTGGACCTGACTGGAAAACACCGGTATCCTATATCAACGGTCTTTTTGTTACCCGGCGGGGTACGTTAATAGCATCTTGGGTTTCGGCTTACCGGATTAACCGTTGGGGCTTTCCGGATTGGCTGAACTTCAAATTTGAAATAGCTATCAACTGTCGCTCGTCCCAGTATCCGGTAAGCCAAAACCCGAGACGCTAATAACGTACCCTGCCGGGTAACGAAAAGACCATTGATATAGGATACCGGTGTTTTCCAGTCAGGTCCAACAATCGCGTGACACGGCATTAAACGTTTATCGATTTTATTTAAATTCATTTATTAATTTGTTTTTTAATTCGGAATTCAACAATGCCTCTGGGCTCCCTGTGGTATAAAGTTAAGCTTGTAGATTTAATTTCAGCCTTCATTTTAGAATTGGTATGAGATTGTTCTATCCAGTAAATGTTTGTATTAAAGACGTGTTTAAATTCATAACAATGTTGTTTCATCAGCGACATTGCTGCTCGTGTTTTGACATGACGGCATGACAACCGGAAACGATTTTCATTGGCTCCTATGTAATATCATGCTGTAGGTCAAGCGAGGGGGCGGAATGGCTTAAATCGCGTTTCGTGTCAGGCTCTCCTTTTCTTTTCTCTCTCCCTTTTTTTCTCCCTCCCGTCTCCCCTAGAGCCTGATACTCAGGTTAGAACTTAGCAAACAATCTGGCTCTATTAGAGCAAAAGTATTTATATAATTATGTTTATTTTTGCTATTCTTCTTTTTTCTTTTGTATCTAGATTATATTATATTTTCCTTTTGTTTTGCACTTGACCTAACGTTTTGTCAATCTAGCTTGATCTAGCTACATTTGCATATAGTAAGTCCGTGCATGTTATTTATTTACCTGATGATGTTGTTGAGATGACAACGAAACGTTGTCTTTAACAGTTAGTTTTCTCTTTAATTCAAACTAGACGCCCTATGAGAGTGAAGTCGGGCTATTCATAAAATCAACACAGTAGGCTAAAAAATTCTACTTTGGGCTTCCTGTGTTCGTTCCCAAAGAATCATGGGGGCCTATACGCGACATGACAGATATATTAGCTTAAAGGTAAACCTAGAGTCGACAATTTTATGTTTTACCTGCTGGATATATTCTTATGTAGGGCGGTCTGAATAGGATTTAAAAGGAACACGTACCCGCAAATATACCGATTTCATTTGTTTATTATTTACATATTACTTACCGACCAACAAAAGACGAAAGAGATGTCCTATTTTGTTAGCAGTATAGCCTCTTACAAGCACTTCGTATCCAATCCAAGGTTGAAGATTTTTGAGCACAATACTACTTTCATTTGTTTTGAGTTGAAAAAATGTTCCAATATGGTAGTTATGTAGTTTTACATTATATCCAAGGAGATTCCCAGAGACATGCTCTTTGGGTATTGGGTTCCACCTAGCAATAGCGGTAGTTCTATTTATTACGTTAACGCTCCCGCCAGTGACTGTAGGGATAGCTAGCGCTAAAATAGAAAATAAGTATAAGATTAACGTTAAAATATCACACGTATTTCTTGGAGTTTAAAACACCAAAAAAAATGAAAACTGCAAGCAAAAGAAAATAAATAGTTGATTGGTTGGTTGGTTGGTTGGTTGGTTGGTTGGTTGGTTGGTTGGTTGGTTGGTTGGTTGGTTGGTTGGTTGGTTGGTTGGTTGGTTGGTTGGTTGGTTGGTTGGTTGGTTGGCATTCTCTTACCCAGACCCTTCTCAGCTTTCTAACGAAAAATCAAAGGCTCTGGCCGGACAGAAATCCATCGTGAATATGATTGGTTGAAATAATTACATGCTAATCAGCGATAATTATGCATACCTTCTACGCAACGATTTTGTTTTGATGTTGCTAGAGACAACTGTCTACTAAAAATGTACCTTTGATCGCATTTACTTGGTTTCAGGCTAGATTTACCGATGAGGCCGTACATTCGAAAAAATATATAAAATAATTTGGGAAATTTGCTATCCATCAGTTGGTTAATGGTCGTTAATGAGACATTTCAACGGCTAGTTGCGAAATACTGGCTGGCGAGTAATTAGGTGCAGACAAAGTTACCGTTGGGTCTGTGGGAACGTCTGAGAACAGTTCTAAAGACTAATAGTAGACAACAAACTCTCCAATTTATTTACTTTGTTCGAGCACTTGAAATAATAATTAAAACCCTAACCACAATTTGTTTTTATTTAGGATCGAATTTTACGTTTAGTTTGGGTTAACGCATCAGCGAGAATTAACTTGAAATTCACCATTTTGTTATACGTTACCGGAAGTTAGAAAATATTGAGCATGCGCATATCTGACGACCCAGATTCTGGGTCTTCCGGTTTGTGTCCGGCCAGAGCCTTTGATCAGTGAAGCTGAGAAGGGTCTGGGTAAGAGAATGGTTGGTTGCTTGGTTGCTTGGTTGCTTGGTTGATTTTTTTTTATGGGTTAAGGCCTTGCTTGATATTTTTCAATCGAAAATGAAATGGTCCGTCCCTAATGCTAATGCTCTATTAAACAATTTGATGTTCTATTAAACAAAGTGATACAAAGTGTAATAAATTAGTACTGGAATAATTCTTACCTCCTAATATCACATGGTTTATGACGTCAAATTAATGATATCATCGTTACTAATGTCTATACGTGGATATGCTTGATTTTTTATTTAGGAGTGTATAGTTATTACATTTTGAGTCAAAATTATTACATTTGGCGTTAAACACATCTATTACATTTTACGTCAATAGTTATTGCGTTAGGCAAGTTATTACATTTTGCGCCTAAAGTTATTACATTTTGCGTTACTATTACAATTTGCGTCACTATTACATTTTGTGCGAGTTATTAGATTCTGGGGCGTAACAATATGTCATAAATGCCTCTCGCTTTGAAGCGCTTTGTTACTAACGCCATCGGAGGTCGATCGTTGAATACGTCAATCTGCATACTGCCTTTTGGTTTTATAAGGGTCGATGGAGGTGAACATCAAAAACTCCAAAAATAATAAATCGGAAAATAACGATCACAACAAAGAAATCCTAAAAAAAATCGTGATAAGTGGAAAACAAAATCAAAAACAGCAAAACAGACGCATATTCAATGACAATGACGTAATTTTTAGTGGGAGTGCTTGGAGCACTGACAGACACGAATTAATCAACTACCCTGATCAAGGGAGCACGGCAGACTGTTGTTTGTGGTTTGGATATATTCGATCTTTTGAAGATTTTAAATTACAACGATCTTTTCAACGTTTTAAATTACATCAACAGCTAAATTGGTGGATTAATGGGACTATCCGCCAACAAGGGAAAACTGCGGGCGCGCCTGTCTCTGCGAGCGAGTCCCGAAGGGACGAGGGGGGAGTGAAGCGGTAGAATGATCAGCCAATCACGAATCGAGAATAGACGTTTTTTGGGGTGTGTCTTCTCCTGATGCCTGTAGCAGTTTCCTTGGAAACAGAAACGAAAGCGGAAACGATTAATGTATGAAATACAAGCCTTGATCTTCTTGTTGATCTCTTCGCTGATATTAAACCCAAATGTTTACGTTCGGATTTTTAGTAGAATTTCGAGTTGTTATGGTCATATTGTAAGCTCAAAATGAATAAAATAATATGAACTTCAAGCACCAGTACTCCAAAAATAGGAGGAAAATGTCTAGTTTAGTTTAATAATTCTGATATCATGCGAGTAAATATAACTGTGAGTAACAGTATACGTCTTCGTGAAATGGAGCGCAACACGTGAGATGCAACCTTGAAGATTTTCCCTGCAGCCACGGACGTAATTCAGCTTAATAACTTTACAAGGATACTAATACAGATATTTTTTGCCATGCGACCTTCTCTTCTTCTTTACACATTATTATAAGGACATGAATGTAAGGAACCACAAAAAATCAGTTGTATATAGGAGCCAATATATATTCAAATTTGAAAATCGTTGAATATTCAAATAAGTTAAGTTTGTTATGTAAATCTTGTTCATGTAAATCTTGTTCATGTAAATGCGTCTTTCCCTGTTTGACCTGTTCTTCGTATCTGGTTTTACGATTTCGATTATTCTCGTCTTTACAAAATGTTCCCAGCAACAAAAAATGTTCCTAGCAACGTGCTACGAGCATCATACTGCAGAATTTCAACGGCTTCATTCCCCCTCACCCCTACGGGGCTCGCGGGGAGTTACAACTCTCGGGTGACACTCGTACATTACTCGTCCCTACGGGACTCGCTCGGCAATGATAGTTGTGCCCGCATTTTAACTGGTCAGTCGATTGACGAAAAAAGCCGTTTATGTAATTTAAAACTTGAAAAGATGGTTGTAATTTAAAACCTTCAAAAGAACGAATATATCCAAACCACAAACAACAGTCTGCCGTGCTCCCTTGCCCTGATATGACGTAAAAATAATAACACAAGTTTATTCAGTAACTTTAGATATCTATATATGAATTACAAGAAGCATTGATAATTTTACTATAGGGCAATTAAAGTAAAGCAAAAATAATGGCGCCATGTGTTCATCAATCTCGTGGCGATCCATCCCATGCCAAGCAATTCTGACAAAAACTCCGCTTACATACATTGAAACACACCAGAGGGGAATGCTAGTTTTGACCAAGTAGTAGAGGTGATCATAAAAAGTTATGATTGAAAAAAATGTGTTTAGAGTTCTTGCTCACATATCAAATATGTAATGTGAATACGTAACTTTTAGAGTAATTTTAACAAACATCACAGTCGAACATTATAGTGGTTGAAATCAACAATGCTTTAAAAAATAGTGTACACTTGCAAAAAAACTATTTTATAAAGGAAGTAAAAAGCTATGAAATAGCTGTTCAAGTTTTAGCGCTTCCCAGCTATAGAAACATTGCTTGTGTAAACTTTGATAGCGTTATTTACTGAAAGTGACAGCAACTATGCATACCATTGTTTCCTAATTCTTTACAAACAATCGGTGGACACAAGTTGATACTCGATCAGATACACTATTGACAGAGAAAAAAGGCAAAACGCAGCTAGAGAGATTATGATACGGTCAAACCGAGTTGGAATTGAGAGACGAAAATATTACATCAATCGATACTTGATTCGTTCATTGGGAATTGTCGCTTTAAAGTTGGAACCAGCTACTTGTAAAGGGGTATAATAATCATATATAAAGTGATTTTGTGTGTTGTTTCTTTTTCAGTCGAACCAAAGAATAAGAGCAAAAAAAACTTCCAGTAATCCAGGCTTCAATAAAGCTTTTTAACCTCTCACTGCACAATATACTTCATTATCATAGCAACTATGTTTCCTTATCTGAACTTAGTTAGACTATGTACTAACCGTCAATAGAGTGCTTACACTAGGTCCATGAAATAGAATCTAAATAGCTCCTACATATTAGTTTTTATTTAGTCACTATTAGTCACTATCACTCAACTGGAACAGCTTTAGTAACAATAGACCACAAGACACAAGGGAAATCAAATACTCAAAGCCATAGAAAGTTAATACTTTATTCATTGTGTATTGTTACTAAAGCTGTTCCAGTTGAGTGATAGTGACTAATAGTCACTAAATAAAAACTATTAGTTAGTAACTATTTATATTTTATTTCATGGACATAGTGTAAGCACTCTACTAAAACCTATTAGACGTACGTTTCCATATATTATAAGTTATTATCGGTTGAAATGATATAACTATATATCCCTAACTGAAATCGCTTTAAATATGCACTCGGCCTTTTCATACATTTTGTAGATACATACCTTCGGTTCTTGATAAGCTCAAAACGAAGCAGATGCAGATAACAACTCCGTACATATCTGCAGATCAGTCACTAACCAGCCGTATTGTAATTTACTCTGCAACGACTGAAATTGTACACTGTCTGGGGCAAACGTGACACGGAAGTAAATACCAAACTGCGAAAGCGACCAAGGAATGTCCCTAAAATAGACTTCTACATAGGGCAATAGAGTAAAGTGTACAATGGAAAGTTTTGATAGGAAGGAAGGGGGTCGGACCTATTTTCTAACAAAACGGAGCCAATTCGATCTAAAATTGTGTTTTAAAATATGGTAGTTTTCCAGAATTGTACATGTAATTTATTCCTAATATTTATAAAACGTACTAACAAAATGAAAATATACACATGGATATATGCATGCATATGTGTAGATGTAGATGTACTCATGTATTTATTGATGCCTATTTAAAAGTAATTTGAAGCGGAATACCGACTGAATTCATGCACACTTGACCATAAGTAAGTTTGTAGTGACATCATAGTGTTAATACATAGTTACTTAAAGTTACTTAAAAAATAAAATAGTTTGTACACTTGTAGCAATGTTACTTTAAAGGCAGGACGGTACAAAGCTATTTTAAAATAGCTGTTCAAATATTAACGCTTTCTATAGAAACATTGCTTGTGTAGAGATGATCAATCACTTTGATAGCAATGTTTACTTTGATATCTGAAAGTGGCAGTAATTATGCATACCATGGTTTCCAAATTAATTATAAAAAATCCGGGGACACAAGTTGATATTCGATCAGATATATTATGGACAGAGAAAAAATGCAATAAGCAGCTAAAGATATTATGATACGGGGAAACCGAGCTTAGATCGAAGCAAAAGGAGAGACAAAAAATATTACATCAATCGATACTTACCGATTCCTTCCTTGGGAAATGTCGCTTGAAAGTGGAGACTAGCTACTTGTAAGAGGCAAAAATAATCATATATAAATGCAGTGATTTTGTGTGTTTAGGTTTTCTCAGTCGAGACCAGCCATATAAAAATCAATGGTGACAAAAAATACAGTAGTTTCCGGTGTGCTCACTTGCGGTACGAAGGTGCTATGTCGAGCTCGAAAATACAAGAATTTTTCGACTGTTTTCCACTCTTTCGTTAAAATAATTTTTCCTTCCTATTACCAAATAATATATGCAAAGCATTGACTTGTATGAATATGAAAGGGTTTGAGGCCTTTTTGTTACGTCAAACATGTGTTTTTTATTTTACAATTTGCGTGGGGTATGGTAAGGTATTTGTATGGGATAGAGTATTTTTTGACATTTTGTCTGATCTGAGGGTTATGTTTTTGTTATTTTAGCCTGCTAGGCTACGTTCTCTGTCGTCACAATTCTTTAGTTGGTTGGTTTAGTTGGGTAGGGTATGTGAAATCAAAATTCTAGGTCTGGGATAGGGTAAGGAGTTTGAGGACCCTGCGGTACACCCCACTTCCCCCAGGGCGTTAATCGATTCTCGACTCAGACCTAGTAGCGAATAACAAGTGCTAGCTTGCGTCCCCTCGCATGAATTATTCCATAAACCGCAAAATTTGGAAGTTTGTATGAGTCGTCTTTGTTTTGATACATTACAAGTCGACATGAGGTTTTTGATACGTCAAATTTGTGCTTTTAATTAAAATTACAGCATCTGGTCTTTCTCCTTTTGATCATCTATAGGTGTAGTATTTACAATTGTTGGTATCGCGATGCTAATTTTAGCAATATAATTTCATCAATTTTCTTCTTGTCGAATAACAATGGTGGTTTGACAAAAGCATAACAAAACATATCACCCGGACTGTACGCCAACCTATTGCCAAACTGTACTGGTGTTATAGCCACCAACATCACATGTCATGTCACTGTATATGGGATGATTTTGATAATATACAAATTAGGTAATACTTAATAGCGGAGCTCCAGTTTAAATTGTTCTTACAACATCAATATGTGCATGTAAATAGATAAGTTTTTGTGCATGGGCCATGCCTAATCTAAACTGTAATTATTTTAGTTATGTAACCGCAAAAGACAACTACAAAATCATAGATATAGGTGGAACGGACTTTTAATTTTATTTACTTTATGAGCAAATAATAATCTGCGATATATATACTTTCGATAAAAATTCAAAAATCTTATTTATCACGCATACAGCGTACTATATTTTTCAATAATTTTATGCTCAAATTATGAAAAAGGTATTTTGTGTGCATAATGAATTATTAACTAAAAAATCCAACCCAACCCATTTTTATTTTTAAAATATGAACCTAGAAAAAAACTTCGATATCACTATAACGTTTCTAGAGAAACAAAATTAGGGGTATCCACGCGTTTTTGAAAAAGATATGAATTTTGAGATTTTACTTTTTGAGATCAAATCGTACAAAAATTCGTGACAGCGTGAGTTGTGTCACGCACGACACAGCGTGCATGATAAAGTCCCATAGACAAAACGCTGAGGAAAAATCAAGATTTTGAGCTTCAAATTGACAAAAACGTTACTTGAACAAGTACTTAATAGGATGGTAACTATGTATATAAAAAAAAAGGGAATTCTATAACATTTCTTTATAAAAAAAACCCTTTTGATCGAATTAAATTTACAATTAAAAAAAGTAGTCATGGCAAATCTTCAAAATTCAAACAAAACAAAAACGACCTCAAACGGTTCTTTTGAAGTGGAATTAAAGACCTCAAGTATCAGTTCTACCAACACAGGAACGATTTGAAAAGACAAGGATGTTAAAACAAGGTATTTTATTATGAAAAAGTTTGTGTAAAACATCATTTTGTTCTGTAAAAAAACTTATAATTAACAACTTTGAAATAGAAACTATAATAAAAATGTTCGTTTAGTAAACATAAAATAGTCAATATTGCTAAATAAACAGATGTTATTCAACCAGTTTTGAATTATGTTTGTATTCTAATTCATCTTTAATGTTTTCCGTTAATGAGTTTGTGAAAAGCACCTTTTTGAATCGACCAAATACCACAAAAAGTACAATTTACACACTTGTAAACATCGTGTTATGTACGGTTTGTATCTCAAAAAGTAACTCAAATGGAGATAAACGTTTTCTTTTTTCTTTCTATAATAAATCAGAGAACAGATTCTTCCTTTTTCAAGCTTAATAATTATTTCAAGTTTTTAGGCCGTGTTTTTTCACGCTCGTTATCAAACAGTTTTTTCTCAAAAAACTTGAAATAAATAATCCGTTGAACTTACCTTATCGTTGATTATTTTCCAAAGGTTTTCTTCTTCTCAATGACATCGATAATATTTTGACGAATACATGAATATACTTGAATCAGTTTTGATGAATTAAACATGGTCATAGTTAAACTGCCAAGCTTGAGAATCCATAAATAAACTATACTGAAGGAAGCATTTTGAAGATAGTTTTTATAACGAATAAAGTCGCTTCTTTTTCAATTCTTTTACGTTCTTTTTCAATTCTTTTACGTTGCTGTAGTCTTTATTCTTCTACGAAGTTTTATCTACAGACAAGTGTTCTTGGCCTTTCAATCTTTTCCTTTTCTTGAGATAATTTTTTTCATTTTTGTCTCCTTCAAGTTTATTTTCTTCTTTGGTAGTCTTTATTCTTCAAAGAGGTTTTATCTACAGACACGTTTTCTTGGCCTTTCAGTTCTACTGTTCAATTTCTTCATTTTTGTATCCGGCCCAAGTTTATTTTCTTCTTCGGCCAAAACTATCTTAATTTGATTCTTCGATGTTCATATTTCTCAGTTGATATTTTAAGTATTGTATTTTGTTGTTGTTTGTTTGACTTTTTTTGTCGATAAAAGAACAACCTGCTTTCGATTCGGGCTCTGCTATTCGGCGCGCGCGCGCATCACTTTCCCGCCGAAATGTAACAGCCAATCAGTATCGCGATGGGCACGGACGTTGTACGGACGTACGCGCCCGCGATCCTATGTGGTGTCCATGAAAAATCAACTCGATGGGTTACCATTTTTTCTTAAGTATGGTGCTCCGCTTGCGCGGGCCTTTGGCCCGCGCGGAGCTCCGCTATAAATGGATTAAATATTTTTATTTTTTCTAAAGCAGCAAATTGTTTTTTTTTTTTAAAGCATGTGTTTGCACTTTATTCATTAGCAATTTGATTCAAGATATATATGTAGTATACCAATAGACCTCTTTACCTTCCTTGTTTGTTGTCCCATTTCAGATCACGTGATGCTGCCCTTGGGAATTGAACAATTCTCAAGGGAATGCAACGTGGTCTGAAATGGGTAATTTGCATACGGAGGCAAAGTGTCTATTCAAAAAAGCCCAACTACTTTTGTTTATTTGTTCCATCACAGTATGCAATCAGGCCTTCTTCAGCTTCCACATAGTTGACTTTCCTTCCAAATGTTTCAATAGATCTGAGATAGTCCACCAATATTTTAGCTTTGCATTTTTCAGCCTTAGATTCATAACATTCGTATATTTTTTCGATGGTAACTGCCATGCATACTTTCTTTTTCATGTTGTGGATCATATTTTTGGCAATGTAGACTGCACATTCTCGGTTCGCTTCGAAAGCACATTCCTCCACATGATCTGAATCTTGAAATAAATTAAAAGATTGTAAACCATTTCGCATTTACAGCATGCAGTCCACTATAGCAGTCCACGAAGTCCTCCACATATTCCTTACTGTATATTTGTAATCATTAGTGTTTCATTTGTGAAAGGGAAATGCTTTAGGCCTAGCGTTTTTTTCGTTTTCGAGACATATAATTTGTGTAGTAGATTCTCTAACGAGCCTAACTTACATGCACGTAGTTTGGGACAAATTTTTATCGCTATAGTGAAGAACATATTATAACATAGATAATATATAACGAGCGATCTTATTGGCTCTTCATCTATGAACAAAAAATGGATGGAGCACGCTCACGCCATCACAAGTGAAAAATTTTTTGCTTGTTTTTTTTTTCGTGCAGTAAAATGGCGGAAAATTTTGAGAATGACCTCAATTTTCCTAATTTTGACCCCATACCCGATTCTAATAAAGAAACGACACGCTATCCAGACTTAAGCGAACAAGAATTACAAGAAATACTTGCAAAGAAACACTCTGAAAAGACGAGAAAGACAACAAATTGGTCGGTGTCAACGTTCAAAGGTAACATTTATTATTACAATAATTCAGTGTAAATACTTTCTACAATATTTCAAACAGAAACGAAGCTATATAAAAATCAATGTCAATTTGATATCCATAATATAAATATCAATGTCAATGTTGAGTTATGTATAATAAGTATTAAAATACTTTTGAGGATTCATCCTTGAATGTAAACAAAGGCACAATTCACAACAATTACAAACTTAATTTACCTCCAAGTTTAGCCGGTAATTTTAGCTTTTCTTCTTTCAATTTTGATTTTGTAGATTGGTGCAAACACAAGAGAATCCAAACTCCACTTGAAAGAATGAACATAGGCCAACTAGACCAGAATTTGAGGCGATTTTACGCGGAAGCAAGGACCAAGTCAGGAAAGATGTACGGCCGCTCGACACTTTTGGGTTTTCGCCACTCTATTGAAAGACATCTGAATCAGCCACCATATAACCGAGATATCAAGATGTCCAGTGATCCTAGACTGAACAGATCAAACCAGATGCTCGATGCACAACTTGTCCAAATTAAAAGAACCGGGAAAAGCAACACTCAACATAAACCAGTTATAGAAGAAGAAGATCTGCTCAAGCTTAGAAAGTCAACAGCGTTATCGCTCAACAGTCCTGCCTCACTTGTAAGAAATGTGTGGTTTCACATCGTCCTTTTTTTCTGTAGACGAGGAAGAGAGGGCCAGAGAAGCTTAAGTAAATCAAGTTTCAAGTTTGAAGTTGACGGAGGAGGGCGAAGATATGTAACAATGGCCCACGACGAGCTATCAAAGAATCATCAAGGTGGTCTTGGCGACACTAGTACCAGTATAGAGAAATATGCTAGAATGTACGAAACAGACGCGGAAAATGACGGCTTTAAAGCTCTTCAGCTTTATGTCTCAAAGATGAATCCAAAGAATGATGCATTCTTCCAGTATCCAAGTAAAACTTGGCAGCCGAGTGATGCAGTCTGGTTTGACGCGAAGCCTATCGGTGTCAACAAACTCGATAGCATGATGAAAACCATCAGCGAAATCGCGGGCCTATCGAAGCTATACACAAATCATTCAGTTAGAGCAACGGCAATCACCTTGTGGTCGAATTCAGGTGTTCCAAATCGTCACATTATGGCAATATCTGGCCACAGGAATGAGCAAAGTTTAGCTCATTATAACACGCAACCATCGACAGCACAACTCTTCAACTGTAGTGAAGTCCTCTCAAGAAATCTAGTTCCCCGCTCAAGTGCTCTTTCCCTTCCATCGTCTACAGTCACCACAGCAGTTCAGCAAACCAACAACGTGGTTGTCGATGAAGGAGTAGTTCCTTTGAGTGCTCTGCAGTCAGTTTTCAGCAACTGTACTGTAGAAAACGTGCAGTTAGTTGTCCACCACGATGGCCGTCGCTTTGCAAGTTGACTTTGCTTTCAAAAAATGCCTTCATTTGGCTAAAAACACTCCATATGCTTTAAGAGAGAAATAAAAACTTTTTCCATTTTATAATAGCAGTTTTTATGGACGGAGTTGACATAAATATTCTAAGTTTTCGGTCAGTTTTGTACACTGAGCCGAGATTATATTTCAACTGATTGTAAATTTCAAAGTTTTGCTATTTGAGCAACATGCGGAGTAAGGAGAATCTGTATTTTTATCACAGAAAATTAAACAGTTCTTCATTGTTTTAAGGCCTCAATCGTCTTATCTATGTTATAAAAGAAATGGTTCATAAGTAGTTGTGCATCCATCGTGTTATGGATGCACTTGGGAGGTTGTCTAAGCACTCAAGAAGCTAGAGTTGCACTCCGCTTCGCGTCGTGCAACTCATTACGCTTCTTTCGTGCTTAGCAACCTCCCGCGTGCATCCATAACACGATGGACGCACGCTACCTATGAACCATTTCTTTATTTAAAAAACATATTAGTGATTTTCAAGTCGTACTCAAGTGACTTTAAGGCCTGAGAATTTATGGCAGGCCGAAAAATAATATACAAATTAGGTAATACCTAATAGCGGAGCTCCCAGTTTAATTTTTTCTTACAACATCAATATGTGCAAGTATATAGTTTTTGTGCACGGGTCATAAAAACTGTACGTGATGACGTAGGCGTATTTGATAGTATGTGAAAGAAATACTATATCTTACTGTTCAAGGTTACTCAAGAAAAAAACAAGAAATATTAATCTGGGATATATACATATATATTCGACTATAAGTCAACTATATTTATCAAGATTTTTGCTAAAGATTATGAAATACGGTTCAATATAAATGTTGTAAATATGTAAAGCTTGTTGACTGATATACATACACTGACTTTATTTAAACACGATATGTATTAAAGCTTACGCTTATGGGGTCGTGGATATCTATATACAAACTTTTATAGCAGTAAACAAAACAACAGTCTACTCTGTTGATGTTTACGGTTCAATATAAATGTTGTAAATATGTAAAGCTTGTTGACTGATATCTATATACAAACTGTTATAGCAGTAAACAAGACAACAATCTACTCTGTTGATGTTTACAGTTCAATATAAATGTTGTAAATATGTAAAGCTTGTTGACTGATATCTATATACAAATTATTATAGCAGTAAACAAAACAACAATCTACTCTGTTGATGTTTACGGTTCAATATAAATACTATAAATATGTCAATATAAATGTTGTAAATATGTAAAGCTTGTTGACTGATATCTATATACAAATTATTATAGCAGTAAACAAAACAACAATCTACTCTGTTGATGTTTACAGTTCAATATAAATGTTGTAAATATGTAAAGCTTGTTGACTGATATCTATATACAAATTATTATAGCAGTAAACAAAACAACAATCTACTCTGTAGATGTTTACGGTTCAATATATAAATGTTGTAAATATGTAAAGCTTGTTGACTGATATCTATATACAAATTATTATAGCAGTAAACAAAACAACAATCTACTCTGTTGATGTTTACGGTTCAATATAAATACTATAAATATGTCAACATAAATGTTGTAAATATGTAAAGCTTGTTGACTGATATCTATATACAAATTATTATAGCAGTAAACAAAACAACAATCTACTCTGTTGATGTTTACAGTTCAATATAAATGTTGTAAATATGTAAAGCTTGTTGACTGATATCTATATACAAATTATTATAGCAGTAAACAAAACAACAATCTACTCTGTTGATGTTTACGGTTCAATATATTAATGTTGTAAATATATTTAAAGCTTGTTGACTGATATCTATATACAACATTTTATAGCAGTAAACAAAACAACAATCTATGCCTATCATCGACACAAAGTTTTTTCATCAAAAAAGGATTTTAAAAACAAGTTTATAGATAAACTATCAATGGATATTACTTTTCTGTAAGTAGAAAATTGTAGTAAATGTAACTATGCTGTAATGGCCATGGAGTTGTTGTCGTTTTAATTTTATGCGTTTTTTCAGTCTTTTCAAATCAACGTGACAAGTTCTATTTTTGGCGCATTTCAGCAATGCCAAGGCACCTTTTTGCTTCAAAAGCAAGACAAAACGCTGAGAAAAATCAAGATTTTGAGCTTCAAATTGACAAAAACATTATTTGAACTAGACCTTAATCAATAGAATGGTAACTATGTATTAAAAGGAAAAAAGGAAATTTTAAAGCATTTCTTTGTAAAAAAAAAAAACAACATTTTTATCGTATTGGATTTACTAAAAAGTAGTCATGGCAAATCATGACAAAACAAAAAATTATTTTCAAGTGGAATTAAAAGCCTCAAGAATAAGTTCTACCAACACAAGATCGATTTGAAAAGACAAGGATCTTAAAACAAGGTATTTTATTATGAAAAACTTTGTGTAAAACATCATTTTCGACTTTGAAGTAAAAACTACTAAAAAAGCTCGTTTAGTAAACATAAAATAGTCAATATTGCTAAATAAACAGAAGTTATTCAACCAATTTAAATTGTGTTTGTATTTCAATTTATCTTTAATGTTTTCTGTTTATGTGGTTTAAAAGGTACATAAATAAACACCTTTCAATCGACCAAAGTACAATTTACACATGCACAAACATCGTTTCATGTACGGTTTTTATCTCAAAAAGTAAATAAAATGGAGATAAACCTTCTCTCTTTTCTTTCTATAATAAAACAGAGAACGGATTTTTCCTTTTTGAGGCTTAATTATAGCAAGTTTTGAGGTGGTTTTTTTTTCACGCTCGGTATATCAAATTAAGACTTAAGGTGGCTCGAGGTAGTTTTGAATGGCGCACACATCCCTTTTTGAATTCGCAATTACATGATCTTACTTTCGCTCCATGAATGTGAATTTTTTACCAAATGACAGTCTTGGATGAAAGTTTCGAATGATGTTTTAATTATGCTAATCAAAGTTTCCATAGCAACGATAAACAACTTTTTTGTAAAATGGTTTTTCTTAAATATCTTTTGAATTTGAGCTGATTGCGAAAAACCAATAAATGTGCTATAAACTGCTACGTTTAGCACATCAATTGGGAAAGTTTGAAGAAAAGTTATCTGTTCGATAACGAATAAATCACGAAAATATTTAAATGTGTATTTTGTTCGTGTGTAAATATAAGCGGTCACAACATTTCATAGGATGCACAAATTATGATTGTAATACTGCAGAATGTTTCCTTGGACCTCCATTTAAACTCCCTGCGGAAAGTTCTGGTTAATATGTAGGTAATGCAGAGATCGAGCTTTTTATTAAAATGAAGTTTTGCTTGACGTTTTCACTCTTTCTTAACTACGATCACAATTGCGTATTACTCACAAAAGAACAAACGAAAATGAGTGATATCTTTGCAGTACAATTTTAGATATATAGTCAATAATATTGCGAAATTTTAGTCAAATCCATATAAAAGAACGTTTTTAAAAGTAGCGCCGAAGTTGAAGTACGAAAGTAGCGCCCGCCGAATGAAAATTTACTACAACGAGCGTGACATCGCGTGTTTATTTCAGTGGCTGATTAACATGCAGCGCACAGTGTTAAATTCCTCAATGCACGCCTAGTCTAATTAGAATTCTTTTTATATTGTAATTATTGAAAGTTTCTTATTCTCATTTTGACATCTTCTAAAAGTAATGAATCTTCATTACAACTGCAACACGCCTTCAACCCATCCAGAAGACATTTCATGTTTATGATGTAATTCTCCTTCAAGAAATCAGGCGTGCGGGTTGTTCGAAGAAAGGGGACATGTTTTGCTGCTTTTTCGGGTGGGTCGCTTTAATATAACTGGTTGTTCCTTTCACCGTTTTTCCCTCGACTTTTTTAATTGTTCCCTTTTCCCACGTTTAACATCTACACGAAAAGTACGACCCATGTTGTATTCGAGCTGGAATGCGCGATGAGAATAAGAAACTTTCAATAATTACAATATAAAAAAGATTTCTCAATAGACTAAGCGTGCATAGAGGAATTTAACACTGTGCGCTGCATGTTAATTAGCCTTTGAAAAAAACACGTTATGTCACGCTCGTTGTAGTAAATTTTCATTCGGCGGGCGCTACTTTCGTACTTCAACTTCGGCGCTACTTTTAAAAACGTTCTTTTATATGGATTTGACTAAAATTTTGCAACATTATTAACTATATATCTAAAACTGTATTGCAAAGAAATCACTCATTTTCGTTTGTTCTTTTGTGAGTTATACGCAATTGTGATCGTAGTTATGAAAGAGTGAAAACGTCAAGCAAAACTTCATTTTAATAAAAAGCTCGATCTCTGCATTACCTACATATTAACCAGAGCTTTCCGCAGGGAGTTTAAATGGAGGTCCAAGGAAACATTCTGCAGTATTACGATCATAATTTGTGCATCCTATGAAATGTTATGACCGCTTATATTTACACACGAACAAAATACACATTTAAATGTTTTCGTAATTTCTTCGTTATCGAACAGATAACTTTTCTTCAAACTTTCCCAATTGATGTGCTAAACGTAGCAGTTTATATCACATTTATTGGTTTTTCGCAATCAGCTCAAATTCAAAAGATATTTAAGAAAAACCATTTTACAAAAAAGTTGTTTATCGTTCCTATGGAAACTTTGATTAGCATAATTAAAACATCATTCGAAACTTTCATCCAAGACTGTCATTTGGTAAAAAATTCACATTCATGGGGCGAAGGTAAGATCATGTAATTGCGAATTCAAAAAGGGATGTGTGCGCCATTCAAAACTACCTCGAGCCACCTTAAGCAGTTTTTTTTTTCTCTCAAAAACTTGAAACAAATAATAATCTTGAACTTACTTTATCGGTGATTACTTTCCTGAGGTTTTCTTCTCTTCAATGACATTGATCATATTTTGACGAATAAATGTATGTACTTGAATTTTGATGGTTTAAACATTGTTCATAGTTCAACTGCCAAGCTTGAAAATCCTTCAATAAACTGTGCCGAGGGAAGATTTGAAGACAGTTTTCATAACAAACAAGGTCGCTTCTTTATCAATTTTTTTTGAATTGCTGTAGTCTTTTAATGTTCTTCCACGAAGGTATCTACAAATAGGTTTTCTTGATCTTTTGGAATCAGTCTTTTCTGCTTTTCTTTAGTATAATTTCTTCGTTTTTGTGTCCTTCGAGTTTATGTTCTTCTTCGGTCAAAACTCTCTTTGTTCTTCGAAGTTCATCTTTCTCCGTTGTTATTTTGTATTAATGTAAGCTCTGCTATTTCGTTGTTGTTTGTTTGACTTTTTTGTCGATAAATTAAAAGAACAACTTTGCTTTGTTGATCTAGCGCTATTTGGCGCGCGCGTCACTTTCGTTCCCGCCGAAATATAACAACCAATCAGCATCGCGATGTGCGCGGACGTCGGACGACGGACGTACGCTTGGGATTCCTGTGTGAAAACCATCGAAAATCGACTCGATGCATTACCATTTTTTCTTAAGTATGGTGCTCCGCTCGCGTGGGCCTTCGGCCCGCGCGGGAGCTCCGCTATTAAAATTGCAATAATTTCACTTATATTTAATGTACTAAATATATTTTGGAATCCAAGTGACAATTAGGCTCCTAAACATTTTGCGTTGGAAATTATTATAATTTGGTCTTCACGTGACCAGCAAGGCTGTAAAACGTAAAATTGAAAACGGATTTAATTTATTGCATTAATTTCAATCTTTTTTGTGTCTTAAAATGTTAAAGACATATTTTTAAATATGTTATTGGCCTAGAATGGATGACTTCATTGAAACGGGAAAGAGAAAAACACATATTTGTGAATACGTTGATTGGTCAAGTGACCCTTTTTGGCAAATGTGTCCTAAACTATCAATGATGGACAACCATTGTAGGCCAGGTTTGAAAGACATCTATAAAATTAACCCAACAACATATATTGGAACAATCTGGCTGGTGACTCTATTTACCCATTTTGCTATGTAATTTTTAGCTTTTTTCGACTATGATGCTGGTCACGTGACCAATGGAATGCCATGCTTGCAGCAAAAAAATTACACCTTCATTAAAAACTAACATGTACCTAAGTTAAATGATTTATTTTTGAAACGAAGATTGAAATCCGAATTACTAACATTTTATTAAAAATGTTTCGTAACGTTTCAGAACTCATTCTAATAACTCGAATATGTACAGTATATTAATGAGTACATTGGTTGTTGGTCTGATTAAATATTAATGAGTTTGACAATAAAACTAAAGCAGATATGGGGTTTTTAGCACTTATATAATATAGTATTTTTTTAAGATTCCTTGATCATTCTCCTGGTACGAAGAGAGAGTCTACTGTAGAGCAAATATCCAGTTTCATAATATCCTTCATTTTAGGAAAAAACACTCGTGCATGTTCCTAGAAAAAAATACATGCATGTACAGTCCTTCGAACATTTTCAAAACATCGCTTGTACATACCCACTTTTGATAGATGCGAGCTTACTACTTGAGTATCCAGGTGTGCTAAACAAATAAATAAAATAGGGGCATCAATGTAGTCCGTTCATTCCTCTACTCCTTCCCAACCACATCTACAACCCCTCTGAAAATTGCTATTATTATTTTTGAATCCAACTGCGTTAGGTCTAGAAATCCAGAAAAACTACTTGCATATTTTTTAGGTGTAACTACTTACATTTCACAACATTTTTCAGGTCTTCAATATCGTGATCAGGGCAGATATTTGTTTTCTTGTCCAGGGTCATGTGTTCAGCGATAAGCATTCGAACCTCATCAAGCACCATTCCTCTGCATGACTTGGAAGTTGAACTAAGGCAGTGGCCGTATTCCTGTTAAACAATCATGCTTCTTAAAAATGCATTCCAGTCAATGTCATAACATTATCCACCAAAAAAGACATTAACACTAAAACAATTGTCACGCGAGGAAGATATATATGAGGGGAGGTGAGGGGAGTAGGCGCTTTACAGGACAAGAATACAGCATTTGGTATAGCGACGTGATTTGGAGGACCAAGTTGCCTTGTGGGGTAAAAAAATATTACAAAACGAAAATAAAACACTTCACCTTGGGGGATAATTTTTTCTTTAGTCTGACGTTTCAAATTAATTCAATCTAAGGCACTGTCCACACGTAGCCGGGTATTTTTGAAAACGGATATTTTTTTTATCCACATTTAAAAATATCTGCGTCTACACTTAGCGTATTCGATTTGTATACGCGAATACGCTTTGAAAACGCTAGCCGTCCATACAGAGCATGCGCACATGCGCACGCATGCGCTCTTTACAGTAGCACATCGGCGAAAATTCAACACTTTGCTCCATCTTTGTTTATTACGCTCGCTTCACAATCCAACCGCTTTTTATATAGTAAATATGTCTAAACAGGCGAGTAAATCAAAGGGAATAGGGAAGGCTGTATTCTACATATTATTACATTCTTTTAAATGTCAAAATCGCCGTGGTTTTGCTGGCCATCGGTTTATGCTCTTTAACGGCGCTGTTTTAACTCCAGATCAGCGAAATTATCCTTAGAATCTTTTGTTTAAATAGGCAACTTGCGATTGTAAGTAGGCTATAAAGTTTGAAACAAACCCAAAAAGAAGTGAAACGTGATCAGCCTGACGTCATCGTTTTCAAAAAGCTCCGTTTTCGCCTTTTAAAAATATTTTACTTTCTTGATCCTTGTTAATTTTGAAGTAAATCTTTTTTTTTTTGCATTTTCCGAAGTTGACTCTCAACGTTTTTAGCGAGACCTTGAAAGTTTTTACGATAACGATCGATAGACTTGATGCTCTGTCATGGCTCTCTTTTTCACGTTCTTCCAAACTGATCAATATAATTACAGGACTTTTCGTGTCTTCATCTTGAGCGTTTCACTAAAAAAGGTACAGTTCGTTGTCGTCGCTTTCAGGTTCGAACTTTATGGTACTTTTTCCACCGTAGAAAGACGTTGATTCTCTTGCCGGTACGGTGGATAAACTAGCTTTTGTTAGCAGGAAAATCTTCTTTTAAGTCTTCATCTCAGTGCACAAAAAATAAACTCTACATTTCCATGTAAAATATGTTTATTTGTAAACAGTTAAAAAGACGGAAAGAGACGCTGCCGTGTCGATTTTGGCGCGCTTTGGTTCAAACGTGACATCACGTATTTCCACTAGGTTGCGCCCGTGACGTCACGAAGTGTCCTATCCAGTGTTTTCATTATCGCCGTCCACACGTATACGATAAACCTCCGGCTAAACAATCTACAGTCTGGAGAGCGTATTCGAAAATCTCCGTTTTCGGTGACCGAAAACACCGTTTACGGTTTTGTTTTCTTCTTCTTTTGTGAACCACCGTGCACGATAGCGACTTTTCCAGGTTAATAAATTTATAGTAATCGGGGTGAATTTAATTTTTTTCCCTTTCCAAGACTTCTTGGTACTATACTTGAAATTTCATGAGGTAGGATATTTTTTGATGTTTTTCTCAAAAATTAAAAATCCGAACGAGCTAAAAATTATATAAATCGTTAGGTCATCTAAAGCTACAAACTGACAAAGTTTGAGCGATTTGGATGTTTCTATTTTTTATGACTCTAGGCGATATTTACGACCACTCGTTACTTAATTCTTGCTGTTCTAATATTAACAATGGCCTTGCTCTCTTCATGATCGATAGTGTTATTATCAGATCGATGATTGATATCACATTATATAACTACAGTAGAACCCCCTTAATCCGGAAACTAAAGGGACATCCCAAAGTGACCGTATTATCGGGGTGGTCGTATATTAAACGAGTAAATTTTATAGAAAATGTATGGGCATGCATTTCGTTGGGACTTAAAAACTGGCCGCAATAACGGGTTGGCCGTATTAAGCGGGTGGCCGTAAGGCGGTTTCCTCTCTATATTTATTTTCCAGAGATCGATTGGTCATTACTTAATAAAAATTTGCAAAATTGCTGAATTTTACTTCAAGATATATACGATGAAGATGCGCTGTATGTTTAATATATGGCCACTTCCTAGGATTTCCGCCAAACAATGATGTCAATTGATTTTGCTCATTTATCAGATAGAACGAAAAAAGGAGATATTTATGAACGCTTAATCTGTATTCCCTAGCGCGAAGCTCATTAACATATATATCATTTAAGAGGCAGTCTCGGTAAAAGCGGTCCGCTGCATTTCGGTTCAGAAAAAAGTTTGCCCTCAAACTTTTACCATGAAATGGCACATACCAGTGAGTAATCACAAGCACTTTGGGTTTTCGAAATTACTCAAAATGATTTTTTTACAGCGCATTTCTCCTAGACCACCGAATTCGCTAAATTTGCATCTATCGTCAATCCAAAATTACACATTTTCGGCACCCCACAACTCACAAAATATTAAACGCTTGACCAAACCTTTTTATCTAAAACTTGTACATTTATTGAAGTACAAAATTCAAAATTTTGAATATCAAGCAAAAGGGAAAGAAGGCACAATATAGTAAGTGATACGTGTTTTCGGCTTTTATAAATTATTGAAAAATACCCCTCACTAAGTAGCTTATATCTCTAAATTCCAGCACGATAAACTTTCAATTTTTATTGCAATCCACTAGCCTAAGGTTGGTTAAGGTAGATTTATAAAAACATGTTGTGGTTTTGATCTGTATTCTGTACAGCAACGTCGAACTTTCTGTGATTTTTCCAATTTTGATGCATGAAATATGCAAATTAGGCTGGGAAAAAAATCTAACTAAACGTTATTATTTCCTGTAATTTTATTATGTTCAGTCTTAATACACTAATTACAATCTTGTTTTTGATTTCAAACCTCTCAAACTAAATAAAACCTAGTTGACAACAGCTTCGGTGAGGTAGATGTACTGTTTTGAAGTTTATGCAAATTACTTGTTAATTATGCAAACTAATTTTAACAAAATTAAAACATTCCTAAATTCATTCCGTTTCTTTTTCTGTCTCGATTTAGAATACATATTTGTTAAAAAAACATACAAATATACCTGATCATTTTAGATCACTAAGGTATAAGGCAAATTGTGAAGAGAGACGTACATGTCATTTACTATATACAATGAAATGTCCATAATTTAGAACGTTGTCCATTTCATTGAACTTTTAATTAGTTATAACACGTAAAATCGCTTAAAAGTTTTAAGCTTAAGACACAATTAATTCAAGACGTGCTTTTTGAAGTTTTCAAAGCTTTTAGGTGAATATAGCGATTCAAGGGGTGTTTCTGGACTATTTAGCCTCTCTGAGTGTAGTGAGAACGTTCAGAACCACCTCGCCTCGCTTCATTTGTCAATGAGCCAAAAACAAACCATGAAAAAGATTCTGCAGAACGTTGAGAGGTAGCGAATGGTTGCGGGAGGGGGGGGGGGGGGGGGGGGGGGGGGGGGGGAGAGGGACTGAATTTAGCGCAAAAAGAGAAGGCCTTTTTGTCAGTTTAGGGAGCTTAACGACCAAGCCATGACGCTAGCCCTATCCCCGGGTAACCATTGTCGAGTTTGCATGTAAAGAAGCTAGGGCTATGTTTTGACCCTTCTGGTAGGGTGATACTCCTAGGAAGGTGACCCTATTTCCATGTAAACAGGCCCTAATACCATCTATGTCACTCTTGAAATCCGTCGCAACGCAAGGTGGGCCAGGCCAAAAAAGTTCCATAAGTCGTTATACAGTTAGCTTCGAAATGTCAAAGACAATTCAACGAATCTTTGCAGTTTTTATACCAGTCTGTTCAGGTAAACATTGCATTTTCTAAAGGTTAAAAAATATTACATGCAGGTAATAAACCATTATCAACCACATATTCAAACCTTCCATGCATTTTGTATTCCATTTATAGAGCAAACTGATTGCGTGACAATTATAATTTTAGGTGTCAATCTATCAGTAGCTCAGTCGTTTATTTATAGAACGGTCTTTTTTATGAAAGATATTATCAAGAAATAAATACGCAATGCTAAAAAGGATCTAAAAGGATCAGATATATTTATATATTTTTTAACAAGCATGTATGCTACTCGAGACAGCAGAAGATCAGAAACGGAATCAAGTTAGGAATTTTTGATTTCGTAATTTTAATTAAAATTTACTTAAACGTAATTTGCATAAACTTCAAAACGGTACATCGAACTCACAGAATTTGTCGTCAGCTTGGTTTTATTTACTTTTGAGAGGTTTAAAATCAAAATCAAGATTGCATTTAGTGTAGTAAGACTGACATAAAATTGAAAGCAATAATATCGTTTAGTTCTAATTTGCATACTTTCATGCATCCAAATAGTACACAAATACCCCTTGAATCGATATATTCAACAAAAAGCTTTGAAAACTTCAAAAAGCACGTTATTACTGTAGTCTTAAACTTAGAATTTCTAAGTGATTTTACGTGTTATAACTAAAGTTCAATGACTGATTGACAACGTTCTAAATTATCGACATTTCATTGTGTATAGTAAATGACATATCTTCACTATATTTGCCTTACACTTTATAATTAGTGACCTAAAATGATCAGATATATTTGTATGTATTTCTAACAAGTATGTATTCTAAGTCGAGACAGAAAAAGAAACGGAATGAAGTTAGGAATGTTTTAATTTCGTTAAAATAAGTTGGCATAATTAACAAGTAATTTGCATAAACTTCAAAACAGTACATCTACCTCAACGAAGCTGTTGTCAACTGGGTTTTATTTAGTTTGAAAGGTTTGAAATCAAAAACAATATTGTACTTAGTGTATTTAAATTGAATATAATAAAATTAAAGGAAATAATAACGTTTAGTTAGATTTTTTTCCCAGCCTAATTTGCATATTTCATGCATCAACTTTGTAAAAATCACAGAAAGTTCGAGGTTTCTGTAAAGAATACAGATCAAAACCACAACATGTTTTTATAAATCTACCTTAACCAACCTTAGACTAGTAGATTGCAATAAAAATTGAAAGTTTATCGTGCTGGACTTTCGAGATTTAAGTACCCTGGTTACCAGAGGCTTGACTATTAACTCTAATTTTTTAACTCTTTCTTAAAGCCGCGAAGCGGCAAACGAGCTGCGAAGCAGCGAGTCGTCGTCTAAGCCTCTGGTAGGAAGCGCCAGTTGATTGATCGAGCCGCGCCAATAGAATTAAAGATTGAGCAAAATTGTTCTGGCTCACCGATTGGCTGATTTTAAGTCCTGTTTTTGATTGGTCGAAATCTATTGTAATAAGGGTAGGGGGGTAAGTATGAATTGCACAATCTCTGTTGTTAGTGTTTTCACATCTTCACATAGTCAGTTATCGATAATTTTAATTCTTACAGCAAACATTTCTCAATGACACATTGTATAACCGAAGAGGTTTTTAATAGTATTTTATCAGTTGCTCTAGAAGAACGATTTGAAGACATCGAGAGTTTATCAGAAGAGCAAAAGACATCCCTTATTGCTTTGTTAAACAAGAAGGACGTGTTCGCCATATTGCCTACAGGCCACGGAAAATCCTTGATTTTTCAACTTCTACCGGATCTTTGCCGACAGTTGTTTATACGAGGATATCCATATCCAAGGAATGCAATCGTTGTTGTGATTTGCCCACTACGATCGCTTGTGGACTCTCACATACGTGAACTCGAAAGATACGGCCTACGAGCGACAAGTTTGAGTTCAGATGACCTCGACCAAAGCGCCATCGAACGAGGAGAATATTCGTTCGTGTTTGCCAGCCCCGAATCGTTTCTCGAAAACGAAAGATGGAGAAACATGCTCTTGAACGATGTTTATCAAACAAGACTGTTCACCTTTGTAACAGATGAAGCACATGTAGTTCCAAAATGGTAAGAGCTGCATAATAATAATAATTAAAGAACCATTATTGTCAGTTGAAGTTGTTTTATTTTTTTTCAACTGTAAATTCTAAGATACAACGGATTGTTTTAGTCTTTCGTTTCGTTAACAATATTGATAGCTTTAGTCGACAATTCAGTCTGTATCAGATAGGCAATTGTCTAAACATTATGATCATGCCTTTGCAAACAATAACTCGCTTGTTTCTTTTAAAGAATTTATAATTCTTTTAAAGACAACTATTGTATGTATACCCATTTTATTCAATTCAATTCTTAAACACACAATATTCACTTCAAAGCTGTATACAAACACATGAAATATTTTCAACTTGTCTTCCTTTAATACAGCCATTAGCTTGCCTTGGAATAATTATACTTAATTAAAGCAGACATGAAAATTTTGATGCTTAAATAATATGTAATAAGTAAAGTATATATTGTCAAGAATATTGATTAGCCTGTTCAATTGGATTCATTTGCTGGTGTATCAATATTGTTTTGATAATTTTATTTGGCAATTTCTTGCTAACAATTGTTTTGATTACTTTTATAGGGGTTTTGGTTGTACACTTGGCAAGGAACAGAAAGCAGCTTTTAGAAAGTGTTTTTCAAGAATTGGTGAATTGCGCTCTCTTGGTCCACAAGAAGCACCAATGCTTGCTCTAACTGCAACGGCAAACCTTGAAACTCAGGCAGCTGTAGTTAAAGCACTGGCCTTGAAAAACAATTTTCGCAAAGTATATGTGAGCCCATATAGAAAGAACATTTATCTTGCAAAATTGAAGGTAACAACCAACGTGTCAAAAACATTCTCATGGCTTATAGAAAAGTTGAAAATAGAGAAGAATGCAATGGAACGAACAATTGTCTATTGTAAAAGTATCAAGGACTGTGGACGATTGTTTACATTGTTCAAATCTGAGCTAGGAGGCAATAGCTATTTCCCTGAAGGTTGCCAAAAAGAATCACAAAATCTCCTTTTTGGCATGTTTCACCACAACACATTGGACAAACATAAGGAAAGGATCATGAAATCGTTTTATGACAAAGAAGGTGTATGTAGACTTGTTTTTGCGACAAATGCACTTGGGATGGGAATTAACTTTCCAAATGTGAGAACTGTTGTTAACTATGGACCACCGAGAGAGGTTGAGGAGTTCGTTCAAGAAATTGGTAGAGCTGGCCGAGATGGTCAATCTGCTCTCGCAGTTTTACTTTATAATGGACAGCATCTAAGGAAAAGTGAAGATGCTATTGTTAAATATGTGAATAATACTAGTGGTTGTCTTCGTAAACAGTTGTCTTCTCAGTTTGAACAAATTCACGAGATGACATTTGAATGTGGAACTCATGATTGTTGTATTAATTGTCACCTAAAGTGTGAATGTGAAGAGAAATGCCAAGTACCAATTCCCTGCTTTGTTGTTAACAATTGTAATGTTCAACAAGAAGTAAAACAAAGGAAAGCATCAAAGGAGGATAAAGCACTTTTAAAGGAACTCCTGATGGAACATAAGGACAATGAACAGTCAGGGCTCCTAACATACCTAAATCCGGAGTGCACAGCTGGTTTCAGCAAGTCATTAGTCAAAGCTGTTATGAAAAACTGCAACCAACTATTCAACCTAGAAGACATCTTATTAAATTTACCTGTATTTAAGAGGTCGCATGCGATTGATATCCTTCACATGTTGCAAGATGTATTTGAGGATATTAATGATAATGACATGGAACTTGTAACAGAAGTTGATGCTGCTTGCTTTGAAATAAACTATGATCTAACTTACAATGAATTTTACATGTACGAATCATAGTCAAGTGGTAGTTCTTCAGAAGAAGATTTTGAATGAGTTTTTACTTGGTCAATAGTAGCTTCATTATAATGGACTTGAATTAAGGTACCCGTTGATAGTATAAATTTAAGAAATTGACTCTTAATTAATACTTTACTCATATATCAAGTTATTTAAATTAATTACTAATCACAAAAAGTTTTTTTATATAAATTTCAAAAATGTTGGACTCTGAATATAGTGCATTCCAAAACAAAGGGCATTGTGGGTTTAGTTACTTTGAAATAAAAACTAATATACAGTGAAATGTACCTCCCATATCTAGCCCGTATATTGTTTTGAATGGAATGCAATAAAAATATGATACCTAACTATCATATATTTCACTTTCAACAATTCAAATTGCATTTCGGTCATGTAATGCACTATACAGTATTCAATGTTTTTTGAAATGGCTGTACTGGAATATTTTTCCAGTAATTATTAGAACAATTTATATACTGGAACCCACTTTTAACATGCAAGTGTGCATATGAGTAAAATAGCATGCTGATGAGTGTAATAAATTGCTTAAGTGAGTCATTGTTCTACATATTAGTTGTTATCTTGTAATATTACTTGTATGCAATCATTGGTTGTACGTTACAATTCTCAAAAGTAAAATAAAATTAATGATGTATTAGCAGACTCAGTTGTTTCATGGCACTCTAAGTAAGATTTGGATATATAAGCCCAGACAAGAAACTATAATGTTTTTTTTATCGTAAGAACTTGCAAAAAATAATCATTGAATTCAGAATTATACTAGCTAAAGAAATTATAACCATTCAACAGAAGAAAACATCATGTATGAATGAATGATTTTTGACCTTACAACAAATACTTAATCTCTATTGACTAATATAATTAATTAAATATAAACAATATAGTTACTAAATAAATAATTTAATTTAGTGACTTCTATTTTATTGGTTTTCATTAACCTGTGATACTCACTTTAGTGTATTACTATTTCGTCCACCTTAATTCTATTGTTATTATTTGACTATTACACTTGTTTCATGGGTTAATGAAAACCATTCTAATAATAACCACTCAATGTACTCTACTCTCAATGTACTTGTTCATCTTCCTAACAGTAACTTAACAAACAAAAAATTGTGCTTTTGCATATTTTTTGCACTACAAATGTAGTCATGTGGTTTGTTTAATGCAGGTCTTTACATGATTTTTAAAGGAAATAAATGACTTAATGTATGCATCTATTTTCCTTTGTTTGACCACTGTTTCTTGTGTTGGTTGATCCAATTGTTAAGGTGGTTGTAATTGAGCTCATTAACCAATGTTTTCTTGAACTCTGGAAAGCATTGATACTGCCTGTTGTCAGATTGTGTGCATTGGAAGACCTTTCCTTTATTGTGGAGCTCATTAACAATAAGTTCAAAATCTTTCTGTGAGCGTGTGACTGTGTGTTTGCCAGATGGCCTTTTGCATAATAGCTCATCATCAACTGTCCTGAGAAGATCTTCCACAGGTTGTATTGCCCTGCTACATCGAAGAGCACACTCTGGAGTGAGGTTGACACCAAGGTTGGCAAGCATCTCCTTATGTAAATGAACAATGTGCTCCATTCTCAAATCAAGTGATATGTTTTTCCCCTTTCCCCCTTTGTTATTTATTGTCCTATTCCATACCAAGGAATGGGCTTTCCTTGGTGACAACATGGCATTGACATTTGCTAAGAGCTGCAGGGAGGCCAAAGCATACTTGTGGTGATTGTAGCATTTAAATATCAAGAGCAAGAACTTCCAACATCTCAGGATCCTTTCCCCATCTCCTTCCTTGACAGCATCATCAAAATTGAGTAGCAATCCCAGACCTAGTCTTGCACATGCATAATTATAAATGCAATCTTCAGCTTTTTCCTTGTGGATCTCTGTTGAATCACACGCTTTGGTTTCTTCTATAGGTTGAGTGAAGTCAGGGTGGAGTTTACTTTCATGCCGATCACGACATTTTTTGTAGACATATGACTTCCCACAGCATCGACAGGGAAATGCTTTAGGCTGAGGAGGGTCAGGCGGATTTGCATTGGTGACTTCTTGAATCAGCTGCTGCAATTCGACCGTTTGCTTAGTCATGATGAATTTTTCTAGCATTTCTTTCACATGTTGATGGAGCCATAGCACTTTACCTTCCTTCGTTCCATTCAGAACAGCACTAGGGATGTCAATGTTATCTTCAAATACTTCCATCTTGAAATGGGCCATGAATGCAGAAACAACAAATGCTTCGGTCTCAATTTTGACATAGTCCTTACAGTAGTTGAAGTTGTCTAGTACATTCTTTGTTTTTGCATTTATGTTGTTAGTGACATTCATGTTTGAGCACATAGTCCCTACATCATTGGCAGAGTTGGGATGATACAATATATCGTACATGATCTGAAAAAGAAATACCATATATATATATTAATATAGTAAAAATGTTGAATTTGCAGCCAGGATTAATATATTAAATAAATAAAAAAAAAAAACAATATATTAAATATATTAATATATTTGATATTTTTATTAGCAATCTTAATTATAAATTAATGTTCACTTTTGCATCTGCAATGCAAAGAATAAGCATTCATAATTAACAATGAGATTTAATTTGACTTAGTATATTATGACTCTAACTCTAGATAAATATGGCAAGTAGAGTGGGGTACTTTACTCAATCTACTTAATTTTTTCACAATTTTGCTTTGCATTTCTATTTTGGGGTGGTATTGGTATTCAGATTGATTTTTATACAGTTTTTGAATATTACATATTGGCTTGACAATATCTTGACAATATCTGTTTTGTTTATCTTTTAGTCTTTTTTATCACTCAAAGATGAACTTTAAATCTTTACATGTAATATATCCTCAATTTATTATATGGCTATGATAGTGTGCGTGCTCTGATTGGCTGATTTCCGGTCTGATATTTTCCCATCTCGGACCGTTACCATGACAACGGTCAAGTTTTCGTATTTTTTCAGACTGGGAAATTAAAAACAACTTGTAAAGTATTGCAATACATATTTTGTTAACTTTTTGCCTTTTCACCTGTTAAATGTTTTTAGCCAGTTCAGTGTGTGTTTGATGTATTTTTATTGAAGGAATAGAAAACGCGTGCTGTGTGCAGTTATAAAGCACACGGGGTTGTCAGAACACAAGAGAAGTGTTAAGAGAAGCACGACGCGAAGTGGAGTGCTTCTCAACGCTTCTTGGGTGTTCTTACAATCCCCAAGTGCTTTATAACTGCACACAGCACAGAAAGCAATTTTTTTATTTCTTTAATAAAAATACAAATTGATCAACATGCAAACGGGCGTGCTGTGTGCTATCATAACCCATTAACCTCGCTTGTTCGGTCTGTCCGTCTTGGTCTGACAATTTTCCGGTACAGACATCACACTCTGTTAATAATCCTTAATAACAATGTTACATATAAAATGTTATAAACACACAGATAGTACCTGATACACAAGTCTGATGGCATGCCAGTCTTCAACTTTTGGAATTACTCCTTCAAGCCTTTCAAGACAAAAAATATTTCAATTTAAAATTAACGTTACACCATCCTCCACCATCTAACAAATATACATTTCATAATAATTATTTGAAGATTCACAAACCCACCTTTCAAATAGAGAATCTCCATCACCTCTGGCATCAACAGAATTTCTGGCCCTTTCATCAGTCAATTGGTCACCTCCAAAGAATACTTGTTCTGCCACTTCAGGAACCAATGTGTACCCATCTTCTGTAGGCTCTTGTGTCACTGTTACAGGGATGTAGTTGTCATGAATAGCTTGAAGTATGTCTATCATTTCGTCATTGAGGTTTTCATTCTTAAATAAGATACCTAGTGGTTCCTAAAAAAACATTTAGAAATACTGCAATTAATGAATTAATTGGAACAAACTATAGTATGCATTTCTGTTATAATACAGATTGGATGATTATAGTGTCATATAGTATACATTCAGAGTGGCTGCTCTGACATTGTAAATATTGCTCTTTCAAATATATGGTTGCATGCTGGCAAAGGTTTTGGATGTAACAGTTAAGCAACATATGCAACAAAACGTTCACCAACCTTTTTTAATATATCTATATGAACATATGCGTCTGTATATGCATTCATGCTCGAAATTTGAAGGAATTTTTTCAAAACATTGCATGTTTTCCTTACATTATTTACCGGGTACTTGTTGTATCTATACCTGTGCTGACTTTTGCTTTGTAACTTGTGAGTATCTATGTGGAATGTGGCAGGCCTTAACATCTCTGAAGCACTCAAAGGCTGGCAGTTTTTCGATTGCAATCCTGGCACACAAAGGAATCAAGTCATGAAGTAGGTCTTCGTTGTCAGTTATTGATGGTAAAAATTCAATGTTTTCCATTTCAAGGACGTCTTTGATAGGCTTATCATCTGGAAGATCCAATCCATTAATACGGTCTTGAATAGCATTAAGTGCAAACCAGTGAATGCTTTTATTTTGCCGTTCACTACTCATGTGTTTAACTTTAACATGGATGTCAAGGTTATCACCAATGAGTTGATAACCGGGAGGTTTTTGACTCTCGTGTTTGTGCACAAGTCTATCAATCACAGATGTATCAAGCGAATCATACTTGCATTGTGGAAGTTCCTTTTCAATAAATTGGAACATGTTTTCACTTGATGCTTCTTGAACTTTCTGGCCAAGATATTTCTTAAGTTTGTCCTTATTCTCATTACTCTCCACTGGCATGCATTCCATAGCCATTGCAGGTAATTGCTGATTAATATCATGAGATGTTGAACTATTGGTTACATAAGATGCACCTTCTTCAATGGAATATGATGGCAGAGTGGGAAATGATAAGTCAAGTTCACCAATATCAGTTGTAGAAAATCCTGGTGGTATAAACTCAGACATGTTGTTACACTCACTTAAAAACTGCTTTGTCTCCAACAACAGGTTAGCAGTGTTGGCATGAGTTTCAAGGTCTTCCTTCCACTTTTTTAGACATCTGTTAGATTCAAGACCCATTTCATCCAATTTACTCAAAGTCATGGAATGGCTAATGGAAACGCCCCATCTGCCACTTCTTAGGAATCCCTGTAATACAAGTTCATAATTAAGTGAAGTTGGCAATTGTCTTAATCAATCTAACCCTATAATAGGTAAAAGTGAACATAAAAAAGGTAGAAATTAAATAAATAGGAAATTGAGCCAATTTTTTGCCTTATTGAGTTTATTTACTTTTAACTATCTCATATCCAGAAATAGTACATCTTTATGCCCCCACCCCCCTGTTTTTTTTATTTAACTGTTGTTCATGATTTCCTCTAAACTGTTTTTACAAATTGTGTTTGATTGATGGAAGAGAATGTTTGGCAAACTTTTTTGGGTGCATAGCAATGAAATCTGTGGTAATGATATTAATATACACCTACTTGCACAAAGGTTGTCATACAAAATAGAACATTTGTGATTTAGATCACCCAAGCTGAACTCTCTGTTTTGTCTTTTAATTAATTCCTTTCACACTAAACCACAAATGTTCTATTTTCTTTATGACAAGTGTTCTATTGTTGTATGACAACCTTATTGCAAGTAGGTGTATATAACCATTATGATAAAATGATTAATGATGATGATAATCATTATGATGGTAATGATGATATTACAGCACCTGATAATTATGTGACCACCGACGTTCAAAAGCCAACATAAAAAGGGGGTTAATATATTGCCAAACAATCAAAAATAATCTTTCCTTTAATAATTTTAGTGGCAGTAGTAAAATGGTTGCACCTGTCTTTGATGGTCGCATAACTATAAAAGGTGATTGAGCATGAAAATGTAGGTAAACAATTTAAAACGTACCTGTTTTTTTGCTCCACTATGCCAGAGGACTCCAATGGCATATCTGTAGGCCTGGGCAGACATCTGCGGACATCTCTGTTTTAATAGTATAGAAGCAGCCATGGTTATTGCAGGAGCAATTAGCTTGCCTTTCTTGTGTTTGTTGTCAATAATTGCTGTTGTAAGGCATGAATGAAAAACTGGAGCTCTGAGCTGAAGCTCCTTTTCAAACTCCTCATCAGAAAATGTTGATAAACTGTGAGGATCACATTTTCTCAACATAGAAGGAGATTTTATGCTGCATAATTGTTGACATTCCTGTCCAATTTCTCCTTGAAGTTTAATTAAGAGTTCCTTTCTCAGTTCCTCTTTGCTCCATATTGCATTTGCAGCATATTTCTGTTCCCCATGGGATAGTTGCCGTATGATTTTGGCGTCGACCTCATTCTTTATAGATTTCACAACTTTTTTTGAAGGATAATGTATATGAACCTATAATAATAAATATTTAAAATCAGCGCGGTTGTAATACGGTACATATTCATGGACTGTCGTGCGGTATTGAATTTAGTCTATTAAGTATAGACTATATCAAAAGAAACACTTATTTTTGCATCTCCTATCTTCTCCCGTGCTATTTATAGGAAAGCATTGACAATTTTAATAGAATGTTTTCACGGAGGTGTGACATCTGCGCCGAGTTTGGTAGTGTCGGAAGTTCACAGTTAGGTCAAGTTTATATAGTAATAATAGTTATTTTCAAATTATTTTTTTCCTGGACACCGATTTATAGCGATTACCTAGCCACATTACTAACTAAAACGATTAAAATATCACCGTCGAATCGCTGCAAAATCTATGAAATAGATTGTAATGTAAACTTCACACGAAGTTCATTGAAAATTCTCACCTCTGTTTTGCTGCATGTCTCAAGAATCGGTCCTTGATTTGGTGGGTTCTCAAGAGGAATAAAGCTGCCTTTTTCTAGTGTATCGGTGTAGTTTAGTGTTTTCGGCAATAATGTTCTTCTTGCAGTTGTTGAGCTTGAATTTTCAACCGATCTTGGTTTTTTCTTGTAATCAGTCGGCGAGTCCTTATTACATCGCTTTTGACGATTACTTTGTAAATTTAGGAGATGCTGCTGTGTAGAATGTTTATACCCTTGTCTCAAAACATACAGCTGTTTGTTTTGTTGTAAGACTTTTTCAAACTTTAAGAAATCGCGATAGCACTTCTGACAACAAAATTCAGAATGGCCGTCATGAACGTGAATCTCGGCTTCTAGAACAACGGCCAGTCGTTTCACGAGATTTTCATTTCGAGACTTTGGGCCGAAAATGTGGATTCTTGGTTTTCCAGACGTAATATTACATTGGCAAAGACGACAGGACTTTGAAGGATGTGAGATGGCACTTTTCAATGGTGTATTTTTGTTCGCTTTCGGGTTTAAATTACTTTCACTACTGGTTGTCATTCGCGCGGCGTAATGTTTATTTACATCGGGCACGTGTATGCGTGCAAAAAAATGATTTGAGTATCTCCCCCAGATATTTTTTTTGTACAGCTACACTATCTACTAACTTCCCCTCCCCTAAGTAATAATCACCACGGGGATCTCTTGTGTGATTGGTTAACGTTAATTGGATCATTTCGCTTTGATCGACAGTTCAATTAAGCTTGGAAATGTGATTCACGGCGCTTCCTACCAGAGGCTTAGACGACGACTCGCTGCTTCGCAGCTCGCTCGCCGCTCCGCGGTTCAAAATCGCCGCTTCGCGGCTCAAGATAAGTGGCGAGGAGAGAGTTAGTCAAGCCTCTGGTGACCAGGGTAAGATTTAAGCTACTTAGTGAGGGGTATTTTTCAATAATTTATAAAAGCCGAAAACACGTATCACTTACTATAATGTGCCTTCTCTCCCTTTTGCTTGATATTCAAAATTGTTTTTCAATTTCGTACTTCAATGATTGTACAAGCTTTGGATAAAAACTTTTTGGTCAAGCGTTTAATATTTTGTGAGTTGTGAGATGCCGAAAATGTGTAATTTTGGGTTGACGATAGATGCAAATTTAGCGAATTCGGTGTTCTAGGAGAAATGCGCTGTACAAAAATCATTTTGAGGAATTTCGAAAAACCAAAGTGCTTGTGATTACTCACTGGTATGTGTTCATGGTAAAAGTTTGAGGGCAAACTTTTTTCTGACCCGAAATGCAGTGGACCGCTTTTACAGAGACTGCTTCTTAACTCATTAGTTAAATCGCTCTATTAAATGTACTAATTACATACGTAAATCCTTTAATCCCGTAGTCAAGCCTTTGACAAGAAAACATTTGGATTTTGGTCATTTGTGTCGACTTCCTGCTCTATTTCCGAACGACATAAAATTGAGCGAAAATGTATTATCCCGTCCGATCCAGCCCCTCTAACTTAGTCAATATAAAAAAGCACCATTTAGAATTAACTACAGTATTGATGTATGTAACGAGCTTTATGTTCATTGGAAAATTGAAAAAAGATATTTGTCGTCTCTCAATTTGTTTTTGTAATTTAAACTTGATTTTCTCTAAAAGTTGCTTGTCAAATGATTGTCACTGACAACTATAATACTTTTCTTTCGGTCGGTTTTTGTTTATTTTATCGCATTCTGTCATTGAATTCAATCCAGGAACGAACAGACAGATGCTATTGTGAAATTGTCTTTTAAACTATGTTTAACTTTTAGGGGCATACTGAATTATCGTTGTGAGAGTAGGTACACAACTATGGGCAGCCAATCCTTATATTTTCCTAAACTATAATTAAGTAATAAACACGTTTCAATTCTTTTGACGAGAAGATCGACCATGGATCATAAGAATAAACATGAATACAAGTTTGTTTAGAAATATATTGTTATATAGCAAAATTAAATTATAAAATCTAATCAATACTAAAATGTATATAACAAACGCAAATTTGACTCCTGCATGTAGATAAGATTAATCAAAGTGAACTTTGGGTGAACATACTGCTGAAGCTACTCACCTGATATGCTTTACAGTGAACGTCCAACACATCGCCATTCTCGTCTCCAGTTTGCCATACTTTTGCAAAAGCCATGGAACATTGCAAGAAGTATTTCTTCTCACAATCGGCTATTTTGTAAGACTGGACCCGATAAGTTGCAAACAAGGCAACGAGAAAAACAATGCCATTGAAAGAAAACATTTCGATTATATATAGTTGCATTGATCCTCTAGGAAGAGAAAGTCTAGTCAGCTAAGTAATGCAAATTCCTAGATCACGTGAGGGCCATTGTTTGATGCCGAGAAACTGACTCAATTTCATTCATTAGAATATTTTTACACAATCGCAGTTCAAAATGCTTATGATGTCTGTAGCTTCTTTTATATGCAAATAGCAAGCTTTGTCGTTGGAAAGAAAACAATAGGAACTACTTTATTCTTAGAAGTGTTTATTTCAATAAATCTATCAAAACGAATACAAATTTCGACACTAATATCAATTTAAACAAACAGAAAATATAGGTTGGAGTTTTTTAAGCCGTTCAATAAACTTGCAGAATGTGTTTTACCAGTTCTAAACCCACTTGGCTTCAACGCGTGGTTTAAATCCTGTAAAAAAAAACACTCTTGTATGCTCGTTTTGTAATCTATACATAAATATTCTGATTCTTTTGTTTATTCTAATTGTGCTCAATAATTGTAAATTACGATTTTATACTGCCTGCATTATATCACTACTGTCAATTTACCAGCGATCATGGCTATTTATTCGTTATCCAATGCGTAAATATGGATTTGCAAATAAATGATAATAATAATTTATTGAATTTTTATAGCGTAATATAATGATTATTCAATAACGCTTCACAGTACACAAAATAGTAAAAATTCATAGAAATATTAAAATATATAAAAAACGATATAATATAGATAATGTATGATATATAAAATTTATAAAATATATATTTTCTTGTCACAGTAAAAAATATAAAAAGACAAAGAAAACATACTTAATACTCTTGCATTTTACCAATATGTACATGATAATAAAATAAATGTACACGAATTCAGAATGAACTCGTTATGCAAAGTATTTTTTCAAGCATTTACACCTTTCATGCACTTGCATTTTCGAATGCTTTTTGGTATACACCTATTTAAATTAACGTTGTCCATCTGGAATGGTTGATCTGAGACCGATAGGAATTGTGGGAGCTCGTTAAATTTCAAATACATTGTTTTAATCACACTTGAATGGTGCTGAATTACAGATAGCAGTATTTCAGAAGTAAACATTAATATTCAAATGTGATTATTATAGTGCATTTGCAGTTTAACGAGCTCCCACAATTCCTAATGCATAGAAACGTAATTTGGAGGGCCAAGACGCGGGGGTAAAAAAATATTACAAAACGAAAACAAAACACTTCACCTTGGGGGATAATTTATTCTTTAGTCTGACGTTTCCAATTCAGATTCAATATAATACTTAAAATTCTTCCTCTGAAAATCGGTCGTCCGTCTTACCTCCTGGAAATGTTGTTTTGCACATAGAAAGTTAGTGTTTTCTTATGGTTTTGTTTTCTTCTTTTTTTGTGAACATCGCGCAAGATAGCGACTTTTCAAGGTTAATGCAATTTAGAAAACGTGTTTTTTTCCCTTTTCAAGACTTTTTGGTACTATACTTGAAATGTCATGAGGTAGTATATTTTTCGATGTTTTTTTCGAAAATTAAAAATCATAACGAGCTAAAAATCATAACAATCGTTATGTCATCCAAAGATACAAACTGACAAAGTTTGAGCAATTTAGATGTTTGCTATTTTTCATGACTCTAGGCGATATTTACACTCGTTCTTAATAATTGTTGTTCTAATATTATCCACTGGATTTACATAGTTTGTAAATTTCATGTAAAAACCAAATTTACAAACTCTGTAAATTCAATTTCCATGGTATTTACGAAGTCTGTAACTTAGGGATCCTGTAAATATTTTGTAAATCATAATTTCCATTATTCTTGGTTTTCACGTGACGTCATCAATTATTTTATTTCGGAAATATTAGTTATATTTACTTCTGGCAGTTATACTCTTTAGAGCTCCCGCTAAACGAACATTTGTGCTAAATCTTGTGTCTTTGCTGTTTTTTGGTATGGAAATATAAGCGAGACAAATTGTGTCACGCAACTCTAGTCACGCATCTTTAGTAGTCGAAAATCAAGCTAGATTCATGTCCGTTTAGTATTAATCGATGTTTGATTGAGCTCAAAACCTTAGAATTATCATTAGAAAGCTAAATTACTGACTAATTCAAGGAATTTTGTTTTTTTTGCAAAGTTTGTCTTTTGGCCGCCATGTTGGTGTCGCTTAGAAGGAAACCAAAATGGCGGCGCCATACATTTCACTGTAATCAATGGGCATATTCACTGGCTTCGTATTCGGTCATATTTAGTTCATTTAAGCTCAAATTGGAGCAAATGATAAATTGGTCATCTGGCTTTAAGCTAATGTGGCCTAGGTTGCTATTTGCATCACAGAAAAGATCTGGTTTATGATATAATCAACACAACCGGAAATGCTTTTGCCAAACATTTCTTACTGAAAATCTTTAGTAATAGCTTGACTATAACTCTGGCAATATTCATTCTTCTGACCTCATATTTGCTAACGGTGCTAAATAAAGTATGTGCTTAATGAATTCAGTGATTGTTTACAGTTTAAGCGACAATTTAAGGACTTTCAATATGGTCACGTGATAGGTGAAAACCAAGAATACCAGTAAACATGTAAATTTCTGTACTGATAAACCCGGTGATCTCGCATTCTGTAAAAAGTATGTAAATTATGATCGTGTAAATATACTGTAAATTTTGCTAAAAAGACCATGTAAATTCCTTGCAAATGCAATAAAGGGAGTCTGTAAATTTCCTGTAAGTGCATTAAAGGGAATCTGTAAATATTCTGCAAATGCAATAGAGGGAACCTGTAAATATCCTACAAATGCAATAAAGGAAGTCTGTTAATATTCTGCAAATGCAATAACGGGGGCCTGTAAATATCTTGCAAATGCATTAAAGGGGGCCTGTAAATATCTTGCAAATTTATTAAGAGAACCTGTAAATATCCAACAGATGCAATAAAGGAAGGCTGTAAATATCTTGCAAATGCAATAAAGGGGGCCTGTAAATATCATGCAAATTTATTAAGATAGCATGTAAATACCCTGCCAATGCAATAAAGGGGCATGTAAATATCTTGCAAATTTATTAAGAGAACCTGTAAATATCCTACAGATGCAATAAAGGAAGGCTGTAAATATCTTGCAAATGCAATAAAGGGGGCCTGTAAATATCATGCAAATTTATTAAGATAGCATGTAAATACCCTGCCAATGCTATAAAGGGGGCATGTAAATATCTTGCAAATTTATTAAGAGAACATGTAAATATCTTGCAAATGCAATAAAGGAAGCCTGTTAATATCTTGCAAATGCAATAAAGGAAGCCTGCAAATATCTTGCAAATGCAATAAAGGGGGCCTGTAAATACCCTGAAAATGCAATAAAGCAAGCCTGTAAATATCTTGCACATTTATTAAGAGAATCTGTAAATATCCTGCAAATGCAATAAAGAGGGCCTGTAATTATTCTGCAAATGCAATAAAGGGGGCCGGTAAATATCTTGCACATTTGTTTAAGAGAACCTGTAAATTTTCTGCAAGTGAAATAGTGCCTGTAAATATCGTGTCAATGATATATAACACGTAATTTTTTAAGTGACAATATTCTGAAGTAACTTTTTTGGTAAAATTTCCACTAAAAAGGTCATTTTTTACCAGAGTGATGGCACAATTTCAATGGAAATGTCAAATTATTTACCAAAAATACTTAAATTGGTATAAATGAAAGCCAACTAACACAAAACCCACCAATGTGAACAGAAAAAGACAGTGGTACAGTTTATATTGAAGCAATGTTTTATTAACCAGAAATGATAAAATGTTACAATTTTCAATATTTTTACTTAATTTTAACAAGCATACATGGTAACAATTTTAAATCTAATGGGAGCCTTTTACTATACTTTAAAAACTGGTACATAACTTAATGATTTGCATTAAAATTACAGTATGGTACATTAACTCTATATCTAGGGTAAATCGTGACCTAATCAACTGAGTCAACTTGAAATGTAGTTGGTAATTACCGAATACATTTGGTGGATATATGGTAAAATTTCAAATCAGCAACCGAGTCAACTTCAAATGTAGTTGGTAATTGCTGAATACATATAGTGGATATATGGTAAAATTTCAAATCAGCAACCGAGTCAACTTCAAATGTAGTTGGTAATTGCTGAATACATTTGGTGGATATATGGTAAAATTTCAAATCAGCAACCGAGTCAACTTCAAATGTAGTTGGTAATTGCTGAATACATTTGGTGGATATATGGTAAAATTTCAAATCAGCAACCGAGTCAACTTCAAATGTAGTTGGTAATTGCTGAATACATTTGGTGGATATATGGTAAAATTTCAAATCAGCAACCGAGTCAACTTCAAATGTAGTTGGTAATTGCTGAATACATTTGGTGGATATATGGTAAAATTTCAAACCAGTTACCGAGTTAATATCAATTTTACCACATTTGATAATTTTCTCGCTTTCTGATTGGTCGTGAGCCGTGGTAAATAAGAGTACATACCACGGTTGACATTTTTATTGTGGTAAAAAACAAATTCACAATAGTTTCATGTGGTATGTCCTCTTATTTACCACGGTTGTTGTGGATACACTCGACTTCGACTCGTGGATCCACAACAATTTACCTGTTTCTTCGCTTATTATCAATCGTAATGTATATTTTTTGTAGAAACCTACTTTATAAATAATGCATGTTATTTTGTTATTCTATAAAGAAATCTAGGCTGGTTTTCACTAGCATATAAGCACAAGCATAAGCACAAGCAAAGCTAGCAAGGACAGCACCAGCATAAGCTTGTACGCATGCATACAAAGGAACAATGTGTATGAGGGAATGTGAACCTTGTGCTTGTGTTTTTTTCCCCTATTTTCACTTGACGTAAGCAGACATAAGAATAAGCATAAGAAAAATGAACATATGCTTATTTTGGTAATGTCCTCACTAGCTTTTGCTTATGCCCAGTGAAAACCAGTCTTAAGGCTTTATAAAGAGAAATTTTAAAACAATACTGAAATGTAATAATCTTGGATAAAATGGATTTCACCATTAAGCTATTTTCATGCAAAGTACTAGTAATAATCCTTTTGATCATATTTCTCAGTGTCAATAACAATTATACTTATTTGTAGTGGACCAAGACCAAGATTACCAACGCCAAACAAACTAAAAAAAAACAAAAAAAACAAGTATACTTGTCCTTGTAATTAAGAAATATGATATCAAAAACGACTATATTTTTCCCTGGCATGAAAAGGGTTAGAAATGTTATGGCACTATCTAGTATCCTAGATTTATTCAGAATCACAAGTGACCTAGCACTACTTTTTACTTTTGATTGTAAAAGATCAAGAAAATATTGATTGCCAGTTAAATAGTATTTCGAGGACATTGACCAGGAACTCACAGTGATGGTGAAAATAGAGTGCCATCCAAATGTGCACCGTATTCTATGCCGAGAAAACAGTACACAAAGAATTTTCAAACTTTTACGATCAAAGGAAGTGCTAGTTGATTTTGAATAAATCTAGGATACTTTGGATTTACAAATCTGTTGGGTTTTTTTTTAAAGAAATTTGGCAAAAAATATTGACTGCCAGTCAAATAATATTTTGAGGTCATTGACCGGCTGCTGGGCAAATAGACACAGCATATAATTTTCTGTTTCAAAATTTCCATCGGCTAAAACAATTGAACGTTTAAAAACCTAGAATTGGGCCTAAAATCACACCTGATATAAGCTTACACAGGAAGCTTAAAGATAAAAAAACCTTAATAGATTTATGAACTTACCACAAAAAAGTCTTGAATCAAAAAATATATACATATTGTTTGATATAAGTTCTTATGTAGTGTTATTTGTTTTAAAGCGATGACAATCGTTTTGTTTTCTGATCCTTCTTCCACTGACAATGGGCCTGATGATAACAAAACCTGCAGTAAACAAAATCAAACTTTTTAGACATGAAAATAATTAAATAAAACCAATTATATAATATAGAAAGCCAACTGAGGAATAAATTATACAGTATATGCGTAAAGTACTGTATGTATAGGCGAGTTAGAAGAACAATAACCTTGTTTACAAGGGTCTTACAAGCATGCAGACCTCAAACCATATAATTTTTAGTCCATAAACAATCGTTAGATTAGCTATCCTCAGCTATAATATACTACAATTTTAATATTACAATGATATCAAACATAAATGATACTCTGATTCTAGTAATATGTAAAGTTATGGCCAGTTGAATGGCAGGAATCATCAAGTTTATTGCCAGATTACTCCCCATAATTTACTCGTAAGCATTATCTTAATAAAGAAATCGAACGGTTTACAAACCTTTTGCGAAGTCGATAAGTAAGCCATGCCTAGGTCTTCTGCTCTTCTTTACAGCTTTATTACACAAAATAGCTCCAACATCTCTATTAAAAGCGGCTAAATAATGGAGCTTCAGGGAATAATACAGCACAACCAAGCATAATGGCCGCCATTACCGAGTTAGCGCTGCCAGGAAGACTGGGACGACTGCCATATATGGAAAAATCCGCTCGCTATTCTCTACTGTGATTGGCTCAAGCTGACAATTTCGAACTTTGCCCGCCAAAACAAAGCTACAAGCGTCCGCCATCTTGTTACAAGTAGATAGTGTTTCTTCTCTGTTAGTTGTTTCGTTGCTTCTTTGTGGTCAAAAATTCAATATTCTGAAGACTAGATACTCAGAAATGTTTTTGGGAGAATAGAGGAGGCACGAATCAATGAGAATAGAGTGGTGTATTCCTCATTTATGGACTTCAGTTCGCGTTTGTGTCATAGCTTGCACGATCGCGCGCTTGGCGCTGCGTCGTTTTAAAAGCCGTAAAAGGTAAGAAGTGAATAATACGAACGACCTAAATTATGAGAAAATCTAGTAATTGAATGTATAACTTTATTTATTAATAGTAAATACCGTAGATATATTCGTTTGAAACCTTATAAATCTTAACAAATGTAATATTGCAATATTAAAGAGCGGTTTTTGTATAAACTTGATAACTTAAATAGCGGGTAAATAGGTATATTGTATACATAATTTATAAAATGTCTTGCATCTACATGATAATATCTAGATTTGATAATTGGTTCTTAGTGAATCTCAATGTTTTCTAACTGAAAGGCTTGCTAAAGGAAACATTGAGGTTTTTTTAGGAAAACAAAACCAACTGTTTTCCAGAGGGATCAGTCAGTCAATGTTTTGTTTTGTAACTAATTTTTCACAATTAACCTAAATTGAACATGAAATTATTAGATATTACAAGGACAAGTCACAATAATAGTGCAAGTCATATAACTATTTGCTACAATTAACTTTAAAATTAATGTTATTACATGTACATCTAAAAGCTTATTGAAGTCAAGAACCTATTGCCTGTCAGGGCAACAGCTTTAAATTCTGACTTCCTTTTACAGTATATATATATATACACTATTGTTGTACCGGGTATGCATGAAATTCATCATGATAAGACAATATGATGATATTATGACAACTGCAATGGATGCCCTAGTAGAACTTCAGTAAAGGTCTCTTAGTTTTTAAAAATGTTGGCTTATTCACACTCAATGAAATATACTTGACAAAAACATCTACAATTACTATTTAAAAATAGTAATTTGAAACTTAATGTGTCAAAGTTGTACAAAGGCCAAAGCCCATATACTGTAACATGGTCTGTTATGTTGTAAACATTACTTAGATTTTTGTAGATGTTTTTATCAAGTATATTTCATCGAGTGTCAATAAGCCAACATTTTTTGGGTCTCAGTTGGGTCTGAACCCGGGACCTCTCACTGTCTGGGCGAGTGCTCTAACCGTTAAGACGGGCTTAATCGTTTAGAGCACTCGCCCAGACAGTGAGAGGTCCCGGGTTCAGACCCAACTGAGACCCAAATTTTTTCTTCAGAAAAATTGACCTTATTTACTCTTGACCAAACATACTCTTGACCAAACATACTTACATACAAATTATTACTTAGATTGTTTAATGCTAAAAGAACCTGTAGGTGTACACATGCCCATTTCAAAAATGTTGTCTTCACCAAAGGCAATAGGTCATTCTATCAAAATTTGCAAATGGTTTATTTATTTTCTCTTGATGTCAATTGAAAAAGCTTAGGAAAACACTTACTGAGGATTGCGCATGTCAATGCTTTGTAGTGATTTCAATGTCACAATGACTTAAATATCACCTATTGCCTTTGGTGAAGACAGCCCTTAGGTTTATTCTGTAGACAGTAATTGAATTTGTGTTTGATTCATTCTTTCTAACAATGAAAGTACATGTACTAAGCTTGACATTGATAATTCACTAAATTTGTTGTATATGTTTTTATCTCATTAGAATGGATACCCTGCTTCCAAATCACAGACAATAAGACAAGCTTACACAAAGTGAACATGTAGAAGAGAAATGGATGTATAGATCAACCAAATCCCTGACTTATTATAGAGTATATGTTCACTTAGTTGCATGGTAATTACAGAGTACATTTAACAAAGTTACAATAGTTTTGCGTGGTATATCCTCTTATTTACCACGGTTGGCTTCATTGAATTGTCTAAGTTGTTGTGGATCCACGAGACGAAGTCTGCTTACAACAAGTGTAAATAAGAGAAACAAGCACAAACACAAGGTTCTGCTGGCACTGTCCTCGCTAGCTTTGCTTGTGCTAATGCTTGTGCTTATACCTAGAACAGGTTCCCATTTAAATCTGTACTTTCCCATTTTAATGTGTACTTATGCAAATTGTGTTGATGTGTGCTAAGCACACAGATCAACCAATCAGAGTAGTTCACTTCAGAAATAAAATACTCTGATTGGTTGATCTGTGTGTTTAGCACACATCAGCACAATTTGCATAAGTACAGATGTAAATGGGAAAGTACAGATTTAAATGGGAACCTGTTCTAGTGAAAACCAGCCTTTAGATTTCTTTATAGAATGACAAAATAATATACCTTATTTGTAAAGTACATGTAGGTTTCTACAAAAAATATACATTGTGATTGATAATAAGCGAAGAAACAGGTAAATTGTTGTGGATCCACGAGACGAAGTCGAGTGTATCCACAACAATTTAGACAATGAGATGGCGCCAACCGTGGTAAATAAGAGGACATACCACAAAAAAACTATTAATGTGAATTTGTTTTTTACCACATTAAAATTGTCAACCGTGGTATGTACTCTTATTTACCACAGCTCTCGACCAATCAGAAAGCAAAATTATCAAATGTGGTGAAATTGATGTTAACTTGGTTACTGATGTGAAATGTTACCATTTATTATCCAACTAGTCATAGACGAGTAAAAATATCGCAGGAGTAGGACTGGATCGAGTAAAATTATCCAGCGATATTTTTACTCGTCTATCAAACCCTCAATTAAAACAATAGTTTGCTTTATAAAATAACAAAAGCCTTTTGATTGGATAATAAATAACTTATTAAACAGTTTGATGTGTAATATGGCTGCATATTTTACTCGTTAACTTGCATTTTGACTCGCCCGGAGGCTCGTCAAAATACAGCGTTTCACTCGTAAAATATCCGGCCATATTACATATCAAACTGTCTAATAAGATATATATATATCCACCAAATGTATTCAGCAATTACCAACTACATTTGAAGTTGACTAGGTTGCTGATTTGAAATTGTACCATATATCCACCAAATGTATTCAGCAATTACCAACTACATTTGAAGTTGACTCGGTTCCTGATTTGAAATTTTACCATACATCCACCAATTGTATTTGGTAATTACCAACTACATTTGAAGTTGACTCGGTTGCTGATTTGAAATTTTACCATATATCCTCCAAATGTATTCAGCAATTACCAACTACATTTGAAGTTGACTCGGTTGAAATTTTGCCATATATCCATAATATTTTAACTTATCTAAGACAAAAATATGGTGTACAATTACTAAGAAAATTTGTAAATTCTTACCATGTAGTAAACTAATTGTAAAATTATTTTTCTGGTAATAAAATCATTTTTGACAACAGTTTTGTGTCATGTTTTCAAATACTGGTAATTTTTCTCGCTATTCAGTGTAATATTTACTAGATTTTTTCTACATCAGAATATTGTCACTTAAAAAATTACGTGTTATATATGCCTGAATTAATGAGAGCTGTAATGATTTTAAAGATATTTTAAACATTGCCAAACTTAAAAAATGAAGATTAAGTTTCTTCTGCGTTATTATTTATTATGAATTACCAAGCTTTCGGCCATTTTGGCCATCATCATGAATTAACGTAGTTAACCGCAATATTCGCGCACACACAGAAACAATCATAGAGAAAAATACAACAGCACGAGGTAGTAAATTGCCAAACTTAGCTATCTTCTACTTCGCATTGATCATAATCCTCTTAAAAATATAAAAACCCTTCCAATATATAGGTTGTCTCTTTATATTACGTTTAGATATTTTTAGTCATTTTTTTTTTTCGAGTTAAAAATGGTAGCAAAAATATGCACTTGATTTTGAACACAGATAGTCCAAATTTACTATTCTAGTTGATTAATAATAGAAATATATGACGACTTTTAAATGCTCGATGTTTTTCACTAATTGTAAAACATATTTTAATAAAACACAATGTGTTTTTTTCTTCACTAATTGTGTTATTGCCTGTGAAGATCTGTAGCCATTTTAAAATATATTAGTTAAAAAAGTTTATCTAGAGGTCATTTTTTTGTTAATTTTGTGCGGTCATTTTTTACTCTGTGATGTCGATTTTTCTATCCTCGCATATTTTGTACAACATACTGACATCTTGTTTAAGAAAAAAAATGAGGGTCACCGTCTTCGTTTCTGAGATATTGCTCTGCAAACTTTCAATATTTGGTCGTCATTTTGTTTTCGTGGAACGACTGGATGATTCATTTATGAAACGAAATCCTCAAGGCGTTCCCGCACAAGGACAGGTTGGGCAGAAACTATTCCCGCGGACGTTGAACATCCTTACCATGGTAAGAAAAGACCGAAAATATTAGTATTTTATTGAATTGTTTTGATATTTGTATATGAAAAACATCGAACCTCTATTCATGGTCTAAAATACTATACAGTGGGCTTGGTCTTCCTGTGTTACGATGAGTTAAGAGAAGAGCCTAGAATCTAGTTGAGTTTTGGCGGTTGGTCGGTGCCAACGGACAAACCAATGTTTATCGTGAAGAAATGAGCTGTTTTCTTCTACAAAAAGTCTTTACAAGTACTCCAAAGAGCTTATAAGTTCAATTTAGCGGTAGATGGTGCTATTTGGTGTGCTTAAACAAAACGGATCGATGAAATTACTTTCTTTTAGAGGTAAGGAGCATTTGATTTACAACCGCTTAGTTTTAATTTAAAAGTCCCTCCAAATGATATTGATTAAACTGGAAAGAATCATGATAATATCGATTATTTATAATGATTTGACATCTTTTTGATGATTTACTAACAATGTAACACCGAAATTAAGTCTTATATTATTCTACTTAGTTCAATACCGTTATTAAATATCGGCCTTTGTAGAGCCAAAGAGTGCTTGTATCTTAAACGATATGTTCCTCTCTCTAGTACTAAAGAAGATATAGGAAGACCAAGCCTACCTTGCAAATAAGTATAAATCCAAATGTAGCACAAGAAACAATTTATAAGTATTTTTACTCGATCATCCATTAATGACCATTATTGCATACATTTTTGTAAAATTTGGTCATCTACCATTGATTGCTAGAGTGATTTTCATATGACCGTGCAAGAAAATAGACCATTTAGTTCGTGGTAGTTGATAAAGAACACAAGAAAACAATGGATTTAGTGTTTACTACTAACTAGATTAGCAAAATATTATTTTACTTGAAAGGCAAGTCATAAACCACAGGCAGCCCAAGCAATTCACTTTTACAGTAGAGATATGTGAGGAAAAAATCGATATTTTTTATTGAAAAAATTTGAATTTATTTCAATCCTGTGTTGTTGTTGAGCTTACTCTATGTCATTCTGGGTGGTTTTTGAACGTTTTAGAGCATTTTTTTCTTAATGTTTGCCCACCTGTACTTAAATATGCAAAGGCTGGTCACTCATGATCGAGATCGCTTGTCTTCGATGGTCGAAGAAATTATGTTTAATCCTTCTTTTGCTTTCAAAATCCCCTCAGCAACATAGATTAATGATCCTTCTGTCCAGAGACAAGCAAAATTTTCACGGATCCCCAGTCAGACCTCACGAAATCATAGATATTGAACGATTTTCAACGACAATTTTCCTTCAGATGGTCTGTGACTAGCGCTTAACGGACACCGATAACTACGCAACCGGGCCTTCTTTTGTAAAACTCATTCTGATTGGGCGACTGTATTCCATGGTTACCAGAAAAATACAGATCACAGGGTAAAAAATGACAGCACGCAATTAACAAAAAAAAACACCTCTAGATCGACATTTAATATTAAGTATATTCAATTTATAAACTATTTTTTTTTTTAATTAATATATTTTAAAAATAGCCATAACTCGCTTAATTTACACTCAAATGGCTTTAGATCTTCACAGGAAATAACACAATTGCTGAAAAAAAAAAAACATTGTGTTTTATTAAAATATGTTTTACAATGAAAAACATCGAGCATTCAAAAGTCGTCATATATTTATATTATTAATCAAGTAGAATAGTGAATTTGGGCTACCTGTGTTCAAAATCAAGTGCATCTTTTTGCTACCATTTTTAACTCGAAAAAAAAAATGACTAAAAATATCTAAGCGTAATAGGAAAAGAGACAACCTATATATTGGAAGGGTTTTTATATTTTTAAGAGGATTATGATCAATGCGAAGTAGAAGATAGCTAAGTTTGGCAATTTACTACCTCGCGCTGTTGTATTTTTCTCTATGATTGTTTCTGTGTGCGCGCACTTATTGCGGTTAACTTCGTTCATTCAAACATATTACGTGTACTACCACCCCGATGATGGCCAAGATGGCCGAAAGTTTGGTAATTCATAATAAATAACGCAATTTTTAAATTTGGCGATGTTTAAAATATCTTTAGAATCATTACAGCTCTCATTAATTCAGGCACATATATCATTGGCACGATATTTACAGGCCATCGCACAGAATTCTATTGTCTTTTTGGACATTTACTTACGGTCCGTAAATTATTCAAAATAGACATATCTCGAATAAATTATCGACATTGATAGTTCTGATTGGTTGTTTAGACGACTGATTAGATGAAGTTCTGAACGGTTTACAAACTAATCATTTCACTAGTCCGACTTAAGCCGATTTATTACCGAGAACAAAGGGAGTAGGATTAATTAATTAGAGTTATTACAAATTGCAGCTTAACTTATTACACCGCATAACTTAAAGTGGCACATTGGGATTTGAACGTCAGTCGCAAGAGCCTTAGATAATGAGCTCAAATATTCAGCTTAAAAAAGAGAAGCTTATAAAAAAGGTTTTTGTTGAAGTAAAGGGCGCAAAATGTTGCTTGGATTACGATGTTAATTTTGCACCCCCTACCTAAGTTTAAACTGTTTTTAAAACCCACAAATTACAGTTGGAATATTGGCTCCCCACAAAAAATGCCGATTTTTGACAAATTTGAGCTCAAAAAAGAAAAGCTTAGTTATTGACATTATTAAACATTTGATAGTGCAAACGTTAAGTCAACATTTCATCTTTGATTTGCACCCCCTACCTAACTGAGATCACCTTTTAAAAACTTTTAAACTGTGTTTTATTACACGAAGTTGAGCAATTTTGGCCTGTTTTCTTTGTAAATTACCTCATTAAATACGCTTCGCCTGATTGAACTTCGCGCTCAAACAACGGGTGTCGGGAAAACCGGATACGGACCGTCCGTCGGCGGACCATTTGGGAAAACGCGGACCAAAAAAAATAAAATAAAATAAATAAATAAAAAAAATAAAGATACAAAAAATAAATAAAAAAAATAAAAATGAAAAAGTAGATAAAATGGTAAAAAAAACTTATTAAAATATTTATAAAATGTTTCTTTACCCGAAAAAAATCAATAATTCAGAAGAATTAACCTATTAGTGAGTGTCCCACTGTGTTTCTCGATGCGACTCGAGGAATCGGGATACTTGAATTATACTGAGAGACTTTTTCTGAGATTTTTTTCTCTTAAACTGCAACAATTGAAACAAGCTAGTTCACAAGCTGCCTGCAAACAGAGTACGAATCATCTTGTGATGTCGAATGTGTATAATGTCAGTCATCACTTGATAAGACACGCACGTCCCTCTCTCAGTACATAAGCCTTAAAATAAGAATATTGATCGATTGAATATTGATTACTCAACGAATTTGATAACACATTCAAGATGCTGAGATCAATGGATTTTAACAAGCGATCATTATAGTAGCCCATTTATTGCCCAAAGTGAAGCTGGCCTGAGATTTCATGGTGGGAGGTCAACAAGGTCAGTTTATAAAAGCTTTTGATGACACAACTGATAAATGCAAAACAGATATGTCGTTATTAATACTTGAGTTCAATTTATTAAATCCATTTAGGGATGATAATCAAAACTAACAGCCTTTACTTCAGTTTAACGCATTTATCTCTATCCAAATCGCAGCGTCAGATTCACGGGCTGTATTATGTTATAATAACTTTTATAATAACATATCAGAGAATAATTCTAGATTTATGTACTGAGAGAGAGACGTGCGTGTCTTATCAATGTGCTCATATGTGGTCTAATACACGAATAGATCGATATAGTGTAATGGTAAACCCAGTTAAACATAACTCATCAGGGGCTAAGATGTCAACCTGTTGTCATTATGGTAGATGACAAACGTGTTTCATACTCCAAGGCCTTAGAGCTTAACCCTACACGCGGTTACCATGGATGTGTACGTGTATTAGATGGGTGAAAGTGGTTGTAATTGTGTCAGAGAAGTGTTAGTTGAATGAAAAGCAACCTAAGGTCTAAAAAACTTGACCGTGTAAATCTACGATAAAAAAGTACGAAATTATGCAAAAAAACAGCCTAGACACTTGTGAATAATTAAAGAAGTCTATGATAGTTGGTAAAAGACTAAGAAAAATATACCCGGTGGTATAAAAAGCTTTCTTGTATTGGAGCTGGTTGGCAGATGTCTTGCAAAATACATGTTGATGTTCTGCAGAAAAACCGGTGAAAAATATACGCAATACGATTTAAAAATAAAATACACGCGAGAATATTTTGAAAAAGAATTTAATAACGAACATAAAATGATAAAAATATACGAGAACCGTTAAAAGAAACCGTTTACCTTCCATAGAGCGCGAGCTACTTGTGCTTGAATAAAATTATGCAGTGAAAATAAGCGGGTTTCCTGTGTTTCGTGAGGATTGGTGACCAGAAACAAAATGGCCGCTTTGGAAGGTAAACTGATGTGGAAATAGAAAGGTAAAACTTAAGCTTCACCCAACCGATAAACCCTGGATTACTGCTGACATAAAAGAAGCCATTACTAACCGCCAACGGGCTTGGCTTAAAGGCAATTCCACATTATACAAATTCTACAGAAGGAAAGTCAGCAAGCTCTGTAAGTCTGCTCGCCTAAATTACTATCACAACAATGTTTTAAACACCAAGCACCGCAATCCGAAGAAATGGTGGGACAACATTAAACAACTATCTGGTCAATCAAAGTCGTCATCACTTTCAAAGATGGTGATAAATGGCTCCATAGTTTGCGGTCTGGACCTGGCTGAGATTGTTAATGACTCCTTTACAAAGGTTTGTGCTGATATGCAGCCGCTGCTCTTCGATCCAATTCCTGTCCAGTCCACACCTGATAAATTCATAATATCACCTGGTGCAGTCGAAACTTCTCTCCTGGCTATCAACGTACGTAAATCCCCTGGCCCTGACTATATACCGAATTGGTTACTTAATGAATGTGCTCCTGTGATCTGCCGCCCAGTGGCTTCTATTTTCAACGCATCCATCAGCCAAGGAACTGTACCAACTTTGTGGAAAAGTGCGGATGTCATTCCTATTGCTAAAACATCTAAACCTATGTTTGTTGACTCTGACCTAAGACCTATCTCACTTACTACAGTTCTTAGCAAAGTTCTCGAGGACTTTGTTTTCAGCTGGCTACGCCCTATCATCATGCCTCAGCTTGATACTCGTCAGTTCGGAGGTATCAAAAACTCATCCACCACCCATGCCTTGGTTCGTGTCGTTCACGAGTGGCTTCAAGCAGCAGAGACCCCAAAGACCATGATCAGATCGTGTCTTATTGACTTTTCGAAGGCCTTCGATCGTATTGATCACAGCATACTTATGCGCAAGCTTCAGCTTCTAAACGTGCCTCCAATCCTGTTGAACTGGTGCGCGGCATTTCTTAAAAATCGCAAACAACGTGTTAGAATCGGCCAAGACAAATCAGAATGGCGCCCTATCACGGCTGGAGTACCTCAAGGAACAAAGCTTGGACCTTTGTTCTTCTTAGTCATGATTAACGACCTTACCACAGCTGCCCCCATCTACAAATACATCGACGATTGCACAGTATTCGAGGTAACATCCCCTTCATGTGCTTCATCTAACCTTTAGACGCATCTGGATACAACTAATCAATGGATTGTTAACAATAATATGCGAATCAACACCAACAAGACCAAAGAGCTTGACATCTGTTTCGCTAAATCTCGACCTGTCTTACAGCCTTTAACAATCAACAATGTCCCACTGGACTGTGTCCAATCAACCAAACTCCTCGGAATCTGGATTCAATCTGATCTCAAATGGGACTTGCATGTAAGAACTATCTGCAGCAAAGCAAGCAAGCGTCTCTATGCTCTACGGTGTTTGAAGCGGAGTGGTGTACTTCCTAAAGAACTCTGTTCCGTCTACTGCTGTTTTGTTCGACCTGTTATTGAATACGCGTGTCCTGTGTGGCACTCTTCACTGACCAATGCTCTATCTGACGAACTTGAACAAATCCAGAAACGTGCTACAAAGATCATGCTTCCTGAACTTTCCTATCTTGAGCGGCTTGCTCACCTGAGAATACCTACTCTTCAGGTGCGCAGAGAGGAGCTATGTCGCCGATTTTATAAAACCATAAGACGTCCTGATGACAAACTTTACGACATTTTACCTAAGATATCAGAATCAGTTTATTCTCTACGGAACCCAAGGAAAATTCCTCTTTTGAAATGTAGAACAAAACGTTTCCAAAACAGTTTTATCCCATACGCCATTAAAAAATGGGATGCTTCTCCATGACAAGTGATTTTAGTTTCCAAATAATGTACATAATTTTTCACTTTTTAATAGTCACTTTTATAAATGTAAATAATTAGCCTTCTTATTGTAGTATATATTTAAATCTTATTTCTTGTAATCTTGAGTTTTTCAAATTTTATTTGCCATTCAAGAATTAATAAAGCTTTATTATTATTATTAATGGTAAGAGTATAGACATTGATGTAAAAATGAAATAAAAATCAATACAACGATAATATTTTATTAAAAACTAATATGGTAACAAATTGTTTCTGTAAAAATAGCGTGGAAAGTATTTGAGAGTTGTTCTGTTTAATAACAGGATCAGTAGTTGTTATTGAAGTAAGTCATTATCTTGATTTTTAGCTTGAAAATGATGCACCAAAGCAATATGTGTGAAGAATATCTTGGTAGAGCGAAGCTGGACCCGGCAAATAGACTTGGGTAAGTAGCGTAAAGGAGCATGTAGCTTGAAACCAAAATTCGATCGAAGAAGTAAACTTGTGATATTTAAAAGAAGTTGGCCACCAAACCCAAAGCCCCCCCACCCCAGGCAAAATCAGAACACGGAACCAGACATGAAGTCTTCTTTCGCTGGGACAGGTTTCTTGAAATCTTGTCTGTTCTTGAGATGAATTTTTTTTTACCTTTTTTTAATTGTAAAATATGTATCAAGTAATCTTCAGTATTGGTTATATATATTCCATGTTGTATTGTGTAGTCAGATGATAATTTCTTTTCTAGATAAGTGTTGTCTTTGTCCATTTTCGTCTTTGTTTCCATGTTGAATTATTGCTGTTGAGATTGACAGATTGTATAATATTCATCTAACATATTCTGTAGGGTCGAAGCTGTTATGGAATTCGGTTGGTTGTCATATGTCTGGGACCGCAACCCAAATCCGACCAGGAAAAAGGGACCCCGGGATGGCAACCAACTTAATTTACAGAAAGATTGATAATAAATGTTCCAAAGAAACGAAGGAGTGCTGTAAAATTCTGGAGGATACGTAGTCTTGAACTTTCAGGTAAAAATGTTATTGAAATAGCATAATATTAGAAATTGTTTCATATGTTCACTTTGAAGGGCTGGCATACTTGTTGAGAAGTAGAATCCATAAGTTCTAGTGAAATTCATGGTAATATGTACATCCGAAACAAATGATGGGAGAATATGAGAGCCCCCCAGGAAGAAAGGAGTCAATGGATAATGTGATTGGTGTTGTGTGTACTGTGTGTGGAGAATCGTGTGTGTACTAATATGTCTTTAAGATTGGAATGTCTGTTAAAAGCGATTAGAGGAGGACGAAGAAAGATTTGAGAGAGTTCTGTGTCTTTAGATATCAGGAACCATAGATTGTGTAGAATGGATGGAATTGTGTAGAGTGTGGGATGATATGGTACAATGAAAGGTAAAACATTTTCATTGGTAGTGTTGTTGGTTGATTTGTTAAGTAGTTGTGATTGGGTGAAATTTAAAATTTTGCTGAATTTCTGGTTGATTAAAGTATGAAGGTAGCCTCTGGAGAGTACAATAAGTCTTAGTCGTAAAAGTTGTTTGTGTAGTTCATTGTCATCAGTAATGATGCGTCTTAGTCTCAGTCCTTGGCTGTAGATAGTACCTGACTTGCACTGGAGGGGGAGGTGAAAAGTATAGTGTATAAGCAAGCTGCTATCAGTGGGTTTTATATAGATAGTAGATTCCAGTCTCCTATCTGGGGTAATGTAAATGGTCGTATCAAGGAAATTGATTGAGGTAGTAGAGATAGAAGACTGGAATTTTATGGTGGGATGGAAGTCATTAATGTAATTTAAAAACGTTTCTAGTGAGTCCATGCCATGGGTCCAAATTAAAACAATGTCATCTATATATCTTTTCCAAATAAGTGGTTGTAAATTATAAGGCGGACTTTTTAGGAATTCCAGTTCTAGTTGATTTAAAAAGATGTTAACAAAGGATGGAGCCATTTTGGTTCCCATTGCTGTGCCAAAAATTTGTAGAAAAACTTGATTGTTGAATGAAAAATAATTGCGTTTTAAAATAAATTCAAGAAATTGGTGAAAAACATGTAGGGGGGTCTGGAATGGTGGGGTAATATACTAAGAGCCTTTTAGATGCTAAAATACCTTCATCTTGGGGTATATTGGTATAGAGAGAAACAACATTGATAGTTACAAGGACAGAGTTATTGGGTAGGGGGGTGGTTGTAAATTAAGTATTGTGTTTAAAAAGTGGTTGGTGTCCTTAATGTAGGAGGGGATAAAAGGTACTAATTGTTTGAGAAAATGGTCGACAAATGTGGATAGTTTTTCAGTGGGGGAGTCACATCCAGCGATAATCGGTCTCCCTGGTATTTTGGGTTTGTGTATTTTTGGTAGCATATAAAAAAGAGGGGTGCGAGGGGGGTTGGATGGTGGTAAAAGGTATTGATACGTGTGAAGGTTGATGATTTTGTCCTTAAGTAATCTTGTCAGGTATTGTGTAATATCATCCACCAAATCTGGTATGGGGTTGGATGATATGGTGCAATAATGGAGGGTATTTGAGAGTTGCCTGTTTGCTTCTTGTACATATTGGTTAACAGGCCACAAGACAAGAGAGCCACCCTTGTCAGCGGGTTTGATTATGGTATTAGGGAGACTGGAGATTTCTCTAAGAGCAATATTCTCTTCCCGTGAGAGATTGGATTTGAGATGTGAGGGAGGGGTTTCTAAAATGGTATTGGTAATTTGCTCCCAAACTGAATTACAAAATATGGTGAGGTTATGATTGATAGGTATAGGAGGAATCCAATTACTAGGGTTTTTAAATGGAAATTGTTTTTGGGGGTGGTTACGGAAGTGGTATTTAAGGTAAAGTAAACGTTTAAAACGATTAAAGGAATTTTTGGTAATAAAAGAATTAGAAAGTTTGCGTGTGGGAACGAATTTCATACCCCGGTAGAGAACTTTTAACTGGATAGAGGTAAGTGGATTATCAGTTAGATTGACAACCGCCCTCTGGTGTAGTGTGTGCCTATTTCTCTAGAGAAACTGTTTTTTTCTTTGGTTTTTGGAAGATTGTGGCTCCTTTCTAACACCAGAGGGGGATGCCAATCTAATGGCATGGAGAAGGGTGGAAGGTAAAATAGGGAATGACAAGGGTGGCTATACAAGTTTTTTGGCCTGCGGGGGGTTGATGTTCCATCATCTATTAGACCGGGTGGATGGTGTGAATGTTGTATGCAATTCTGTGTGTTTTGGTTTGTATGTGTAGCAGTGTTGCGTGATTTGAAGAAAGTGGGACGGGGTGGATGAGGTAGTGTTGTTAGTAAGACATTGCGTGGTGTAGTATGTGTTGTATCGTACGGTCTGTGTTTGTTGGCACGTTGTTTTAGTCGCCTTAGTCTATGTTTAGTAATGTCTTGTGCCCGTCTGTCAGCGTTTGTAACAAAGTTTAGGCAGTCTTGGTTAGTACCCAGTTCATGTTGGGTCGCCGTGGTATGTGTAAGTAAGTCTGCTGACACTTCAGTTAAACATTGTTGTTGGTGTGTCAGCATAAGTTGTGTCCGTTTAAGTCCTGCGTCATGTAATGTGATGTTCCATGTGTTAGTCTGTTCTGGTGTGAGTAAGGCCTTAATATGACAGGTTGACAAAAGTCCCTGAGGGACCTTGGACCGTGAAAGGTGTTGTGAGAAAGTGATAATTTGGCTGTGGTGATAGTGTCTGACATGGATCAGTTGCGTGATGGTATGATAAAATGGATGATTCTGATGTGGAATGTGGAAGTTCGATGGTAGTGGTGGGATGATGGGTGTGGTGTGTAGTGATTGTGTTTTGTTGGTGTTTCGAGTTGTAGTGGTGGTATGTGTGGTTACTGCTGGTGAGGATGTATATGGAGTGGCGTTTGTTATGGGATCCTCACGTGATAATTGTTTAAATAATAAAGGGTAATCGGACTCTATTGTTAGGGTAGAGGGATATATTTTGTGTGTTTGTAAATGAATTGTGATATGAGCTCATATGTGGTCTAATACACGAATAGATCGATATAGTGTAATGGTAAACCCAGTTTAACTGGGTTAAGGTGTTAAACTGTTGTCATTATGGTAGATGACAAACGTGTTTCATACTCCAAGGCCTTAGAGCTTAACCCTACACGCGGTTACCATAGATTTATACGTGTATTAGATGAGTGAAAGTGGTTGTAATTGTGTCAGGGAAATGTAAGTTGAATGAAAACAAACCTAGGGACTAAAAAACTTGACCGTGTAAATCTACAATAAAAAAGTACGAAATTATGCACACAAAAAAAAACAGCCTAGAGAGTTTATTGCATTTGCAAGATATTTACAGGTTCTCTTAATAAATTTGCAAGCTATTTACAGGCCCCCTTTATTGCATTTGCAGGATATTTACAGGTTCTCTTAATAAAATTTGCAGGATATTTACAGCTTCTATTAATAAATTTGCAAGATATTTAGGCCCCCTTTATTGCATTTGTAAGATATTTACAGGCTTCCTATATTGCATTTGCAGGATATATACAGGTTCTCTTAATAAATTTGCAAGATATTTACAGGTTCTCTTGATACGTTTGCAAGATATTTACAGGCCCCCTTGTTTGCATTTGCAGGATATTTACAGGTTCCCTCTTTTGCATTTGCAGGATATCTACAGGTTCCCTTTTAATTAATGCACTTACAGGAAATTTACGGGCTCCCTTTATTGCATTTGGAGGGAATTTACATGGTCTTTTTAGCAAAATTTACAGTTTATTTACACGATCATAATTTACATACTTTTTACAGAATGCAAGATCACCGGGTTTATCAGTACAGAAATTTACACGTTTGCTGGTATAATAGAAATTTTGATTTACACGATATTTAAACGATCCCTAATTTACAGACTTTGTAAATACCATGGAAATTGAATTTACTGAGTCTGTAAATTTGGTTTTACATGAAATTTACAAACTATGTAAATCGATTAACTTTTCCAGTGACAATAGGAACTATATTTTTAGTAGTGGTTATTTCAATAAATCTATCAAAACAAATACACATTTCGGCACTGATATCAAAAGATATACAAGGAGTGATCTTACTGGGAACTTTTGTTTAAAACCATTGTTTTCATTGCCTTCTCGCACGTTTTGGTATGTAAAACCACCGAACAACAGAAAAAGGTTTAGCGAGCATTCGCTTGTCTGAAATTAATTTGTTTCAGTTCGATCAGCATGAGCTATTTTATTTCAACATTAGGTCTTGAAGAAAATACATTTGTTTGTTTGTCTTTTTATTTAATATCTTAACGAACATAACTGGATTACGTATATATTGATAATTTAACAATGATTAAATAACAACAATATTAAGTAATGATCCTTATAAAAGCGATAGCACTTCCTTTTGTTCTGCGGCATTTCACTTTCCCCACAACCAAATTGTGAGGTTTTTTATAATGGGATGTATTGACATATACACATTAAGTTTTGGAAAAACAATTTGTGTTTACGCGTTTCTGCAAGGTTTTATATAGAGTTAAAAGTTATAAACCAATCAGAGGAGTCAGAGACAAAAGAAAAGAAAGGTAGACAATTTACAGTGTTCCCCACATAGAATTTCTCTATAATTTAACATTAGTAGAACTATTTGTATAAGGAAATTATTGCATATATAAGAAATAAGTTGATTTGATTATCCACAAAGTTATGTCAATTTTTCATGTATCAACCAATCAGACAACCAGTTTAAACAATGCTACAATTATCACCTTTGCACATTCCTTGCCGTTCCTACTATCGTTCTTACGAGGATTGTTACTTAATTTGCATGCTATATCTCTTAGACCTCATTAGCATTTTAACTGCGCTGATGTGAAAACGTTCTAATTCGTATAACCCACTTTTAAAATGCAAATGAGAATATGTGTAAAATAACATGCTAATGAGGTGTGCATGTTACGTTATAAAATGCTTCAGTGAGTTGCGCTCTCGGCTTCAAATAATTAAAATAAAACTTGATTGACAACGAAAACATTTATAGATTTACTCGAAACCACTTTTATCAATGTTTTCCAAAGTGGCCTGTGGCTCAAAGAAAGAAATGAAAGGAAATAGCTACACGCACACCTCATTAACATGTTATTTCACACATTCTCATTTGCATTTTTAAAAGTGGGTTATACGAATACGCTCTAATAAAGCATGTTAACATGCAAATGAGAGAATGTGTAAAATATCATTCCCATTAGGAATGAGATGCTGTAATAAGTAAGAATCTTGGTGATCTGTAAAACTCTAAAGATGAGTTAAACAACAACAAGCAAATCGTTATATTGGATAAAAAAAACTTGAATAATAAATATATTGTAATAATTATTTTGATTCGTTTGTTTATTCTAAATGTGTTCAGTACGTACGTGTAAAGTACGATATGATTTTATACTGCTCACATAATCACTACTGTTATTGAACTAGCATGCATGACTATTTATATTGTTATCCATTTACTGCGTAATATAATATAATATAAAGCGCTATCAATTTGACTAATGTACATGATAATAAAATAAATGTACACGGATTCAGATCTCGTTTTCCAAAGTATTTCTTTAAGCATTCGCACTTTTCACTTGTATTTTCGAATGCTTTTTGGTATAAACCAAAATCAATTATATTGTACTGATACTAAAAGTACCTTATATTAGCAACATCAAAGGCAAACTATGATAAAATCCACTTACACTTAGCTGTTCCGTAATCCTATATTACAAAATAATTTTCAAAACAAGATATGCTTTAGTGTGAGTACTTGGCACTGACAGACACGAATCAACTACCCTGGTTACCAGAGGCTTGACTATTAAAACTGTTTTAACTTGTTTTCTTTTGAGCCGCGCGAAGCAGCGAAAGAGCTGGGTATGTGACAGGGAGACAGTCAAGCCCCTTGTAATTGTGACCAGGGTACGAATCAAAAGACAAGCATTACTTTCGAAACCACTCCGATCCGTGACCGGCAAAATTATAAAACATCGATAGGATTATGAATTAGTGAAATAACAGTTTAGTCGTGCGCGGAAAAGAAAACATATATCGTTTGAGAAAATTACCTCCAGCCACAGGGAGCCCGGCTTGATTATCCTTGTTTTTTTACTTTGCTCTTTCCACGGTTTTCCTGTGTTTTTTCTTTGCTCTTTTATATACGGGTTTCCTGTGTTTTGAGATCGACTCCCTGTTGTTTAGGACACGTTCATAAGCTGTAATCAGACCTGGACTATGACCGTTGCTCTTTATGGGCTGCCTGTGTTGTAACGCTGCACGCTACTAAGGATTCAAGAGACGATAAGGGATGAAACTCTGAGAGTGTCAGATTCAAAAACCCTTCTTTTATCGTTTCTTTGAATTCATATATGAACAAAATCCCCACCTAAAGGTTGTCTGATAAATAAACTTTGGGCCAGGAAGTTATATTTCGTTTAAATCAGAAATGGTACGATGCTAGGCAGCAATTTTTAAAAGCTAAGTCTTAGTGTAATGTTCACCTCCAGTTGCTCGGACCGGCTGAAAATACTTTTTAAAAAAATAACCACCGTTACTCACAAAACTACGAAATTTGAATTCTCTTGACTCCAGGGTTTGATATCTTTCACATTTCCGTTGATTTTAAGTCACTGACGCTAACTATAGATGAAAACTGTACTGTCATAATAATAACCGGTCCGAGCAACTGGAGGTGATCACTATACGTGATCTTTATTGTTTACTAGAGAGTGTGTGACTGACGGTTATTCATTTGAATTTAATAGTCCAGGTCCGATTACAGCCTATGAACGTGACCCGTAAACCGATCCCAAACAACAGGGAGTCGATCTCAAAACACAGGAAACCCGTGAAAAGAGCAAAATAAAAAAATAAGGATAATCAAGCCGGGCTCCCTGTGCTCCAGCGCTCAGCTAGTCGCACATTATCTGCGGAAATTTAAAACCATTTTTCATGAGCCTGCCAACACACCAAACATTTCATTTCGGGGAGACACTGATTCTTGTCCGTTTTAAACTTTATTCGCAATTCTAAGCTTTCTTTACAAATAAAACTGGATCAAAATTCCTTCAAAAGTTAGATAACAAAACAGTCGCCACACTAAACTCACAAAACGTTGTGAACAAGTTTTTTACATGAGCTACCGCTGATTGATTACACAGGAAACCCGACTGTGGCAACAGTGACATCGTCGAACAATCACCAATGAAGCCCGAGCTCACGCATTAAGAGCGACTGGTTTGCATTTTAAAATTGGATCATACGAATATGTTTTAATAGGCCATTTCAACAATGATGTCATCTTAGAGTGCAAACATTAAAAGCGTGCAACATAAAACGTACTTAAACAAAGAAACGAGAACAAAAATGTCAACGACGTCTTAAACGTATTCATCTCTAAGGTAAATTTAGACACCCGGTAATTAGAGCTTAAACTAATATATGCTGTGCTAGAGTGAAGTCATTTAATCCTTGAAATAGATATTAGACTAATACACTTTAGCAGTCTCTAATTCCATTGTTTTCTTTTGTGTCTATTTGACTATTACACTTTAGCAAGCAATTTCTATTTCACGGGTTAAATGCCTTCACTTTAGTGTTTTTAACTATACGATTCCGTATACTTAGATTTGTTTTCATTAACCCGTGAATCAAAGTGTATAAGTTAGAGAGTGATAGTCAAATAACAACAAAAGAATACAATGGAATTAAGGTGCAATCACTATAAATTATTTCTTACTACTATATAACAATTTACTGAATCTAATAATACTCTGTATACGTTACACACTAGTTTCCAACTTGTCTTGTCCTAATTAACATGGCGTTCAGATTTCTACACCATGTCAGAAACATCGCTTTCTACATCGCTAATATCAAAGGGTATCGTATAGCCATCTTCATCCTCACCCATCTCGATCATTTCCACATAGGGTGTGTCTTTTGTCATCAATGCCTCAATTGTCTTTATGATGGAACTGAACGATGGTCTTTCCTCGGCGTGCTCGTTCCAGCAGATTCTCATAACTTTGTACCTAGGGTAAACACAGTTGAAATCATTTGAAAAAAGGAATCTTAGATGCATATTGTCGCTGTTGACTGAGGCTAGGTTTACACGGGACCGGACGAATTTTTCACCGGTCAAAAAAGCGTCCTGGACATGCTGTTCACAAGGAACCGAACAATATTTTCGTCCTGTTCAGACAAAGATTTGATAGGTTAGGCGTTCAAATTGAACGGTCCCATGTGAACGGAACCCGTAAGGGATGTTTTTTTGACCGGTCAAAAATTCGTCCGGTTCCGTGTAAACGTAGACTGGATCCGAATCCTATATTTGGCATGACTGAATTTAAACAGCAGATTGGGAATCGTTCATATATGTGAGTTGCATTTGCTGGAGAGATTCTAAAAAATTTCGTATTATCTTCCCTCAACAAAATCCACATGTGAGCACTGAGTGTTCTATGTTGAAACATCCAGTATAAAGAGTAGGTGTCTGAGTTTTCGCAATTAATAGGATATCTAAAACGTGCATCATTATTTTATTGATTCAATAAGTTAGATTATAAAATAGTTATTATAAGTAGAAATTACTGTGCGGCTAGCTCGCCGTACCGTAGTCACTCACAAAAAACTTTTGATGAATTTTTGACATTATTTTGACATACAGACATCAAAGAGTATTAAAGTCTCCGCCTGTCGATAAAAACTTGTAGCTGATTGGTCCGCGATTGAGATGAAAAAATGTCAAAATAATGTCAAAATTTCATCTAAATTTTTTGTAAGTGACTACGGTACGCCGCACAATAATAGTGTCTCATGATCAGCTCATATATTAGAACAATATTAATGTATATCAAAATATCTTACATGTCGTCGGGACACAGATCCGGTTTTTCCATCCTGTTACCTTTTTTAATGAAGCGCAACAGTTTGTCGATGTAGAGAGATGGATAGGGTAGCTTTCCTGTCATTCAAAGTCAACAACAACAACAAAATAAATAAATAGACACCACACAGACGTGTAGCCTCCTCCGCAGGCAACTCCTGAGTCCGAGAGTGAGTTTCGTGATTTTGGGGTTCCTGTGTTGAAAATTCGAGGACGACGAATCAGTCATTTTTGCCATATGCCACAGGAAGCCTGCGACGTGTTTTTTTCTTTTTCTTTGTATTTTTCTGCCTGCGGATGAGGCTAACAGACGTGTACTTAGTGTAAAATTGGTTTTCCGCAACCAATAATTAAATGTACTTACTGTTTGAAATATCGTGGAACCTCCACCAACCGACTTCGATCGAAATTATTGAGAATAGCTTTAATTATTTTTTTAATTTTAATTTTAGTTAGTTTCAGCTTGACATGTCTTTTTTATTGGTACGACACTTGAGTATGATATGGCCAAAAAGCAATTAACTATATTCGTGTGTTAAACTTCACTTACCGATCGAGTATATCTCCCACAAAACCACACCAAAAGACCATCTGTAAACAACACAACATACTTTATTATTATACCATCAGCCACAGTCAATATATCCATAATCAGTCAAATTGCTACTGTGTAATACTGAGAGTGCAAACACTATATTCATGAAATATAATCAAATTGCTACTTTGGAGTAGAGCACAAATACTATATCCATGAAATAGAATCAAATTGCTACAGTGGAATATAGCGCAAACACTTTATCTATAAAATAATTTCAAACTGCAGCAGTCTTAGCTAATATTTGAAGCTCAAGATCTCCCTCTTTAAGAACTTTTCAAATGTAAATGAAATTGCTTACACATCGCTTTCACTGGTAAATATCTGGTATTCAATGGCTTCAGGTGACGTCCATCTTAAAGGCAGTCTACGAGGTCCATGTGCTTGATACAGTTTATCCTGATAGTTCACTTGACGAGAGAATCCAAAATCAGCAACTTTGGCAATAAAGCCATCAGCGACGAGAATGTTACGAGCAGCAAGATCACGGTGAACGATTCCTTTTGACGACAGGTATTCCTATACAACACAAAAACTGTTGTAGCATAAACATGTTCGATCATTTGAGTGGGCAGATAAATCATCAGTTATTATTACTCTTAAGTGGAGCGACCAAACTAACTCACATTTTGACTTGGGTGATCCAGATGAAATTATGAATCACAAGACCAAAATAATTTAAATTGCAAGCAAAAAAACACCGCACTTGAAACATGACCAGCTTATAGAGACCTGGGCTATCATGATGAAATCACAGCAAAACACCGATATTTTTCTACATACCATTCCCTGTGCAATTTGCCACGAGAAAGCAATGAGCTCTTCCAACAAACTTTCTAAACTTTGTTTCGTGTCATAGCCTACGTCGGAATTTGATGTTGAAGGTTCATTGGTTGAAGACGGACGAAACTTGATGTACGTCTAAAAACAAGAAGATGATGCAATGAGGTATCCATTGTCTAAATTGTGTAATTGTGCAACACTAACCTTGTTGCGTTTGTCTTTCAGTAAATTGAGCAAATCCCCGTGTTTTGCAAACTCCACAACTAAAGAGAGTTGATCTTCCTGTTTCGTACAACAGGCAACCATTGCAATGATGTTCTTATGGAAACCAACAGTTTTCATGAATTCGATCTCGCGAAGGAACTCACTTTGTTCTTGTGCAGATGCTACTTCTGCAAGATAAACATTTGCTAAGGTAGTTTTTTTACACTTTTCTATGTTTAGCAAATATAACATAACGTTAAGTGCTAAATTATAAGGAAGCTGCTTGATGATTTGTTTCAAAAGTTTCAAAATGATCAGCGATGGCGCTTAGCTGCGTGCGTTTGTAACAGTATGCATCGGAAACATTTGGTCAGCTATAGACCCGTTATACGTTCACAAACACTCTTATAATTTAAATTGCGTTGAAATTCTTCATCCTCAAAACCTTCTTAAATGGCCACCAAAACCCAAGAAAACCACACAGAAACTTTCCTAAACTCATAATCTTTTATGATCTAAAAACAATATTACTGACTAAATAAAATATTTCAAACGGGACCATATTAGCCTGCGTACAGCCGGTTTAATTACCCGTAATAACCGTCTGCGAAAGTTCGCCAGATATTGTGTTCTCTGTGACCCGATATAAGAAGCGATTTCTGATTGGCTCTCGCTCGGATCAATTCTTACGCGAACTCTGATTGGTCAACGACACGGCATAATCTCTTCCGGTTGCGATGTTTTCGTTGCTACATGCACGTGAGTTTGACCATGTTGACAGCTAGAGTAAAGACATGGTCTAAATATATTACTATGAGTGTATTTACCTGCGATTTGTGCCGCAGCACACAACTTAAACCAGAAGAGAGGTTCCTCATTGAAGGAAAGTGTGAAATTAAGATTCTTTCAGAGCTCCAAATTCTTTCTCGAACGCCGAATAATGACTATATTTGCCGTCGATGTTTCGTACTTTTGAAGAGACGAACGCGTTCGCTTCAACTGATATAACCTCCATAGAGAGTGCTTTTAACATCACAGTTTCCTTTGAAGAACATTGTGAAAGTACTGATTGTAATATATTTAGACCATGTCTTTACTCTCGTGCATGTAGCAACGAAAACATCGCAAACGGAAGAGATTATGCCGTGCCGTTGACCAATCAGAGTTCGCGTAATAATTGATCCTAGCGAGAGCCAATCAGAAATCGCTTCTTATATCGGGTCACAGAGAACACGATATCTGGCGAACTTTCACAGACGGTTATTACGGGTAATTAAACCGGCTGTACGCAGGCTAGACCATATTTGAACGTTATCCGTATTAAACTTCGAACGAGCCGTTAAATAACAAAGGAAGCCCAAAACCACAGATTGATAGTGTGGGAAGCCTGTGCAAATACTAGCACATTTTCGTCATAAAAAATTAACAATCTTGCAATTTCTACAATTTCTACACATTGTTTGTGTGAATGCCACAGAAGTGTCACTGAGCTTACGTCACACTGAAATCAAAAACACTCTGACCCCGGAGTTTGCAAGTGGTCCATCCGAAACCTGACTTTGAAAATTTGTAAAAAATCAGGAATTTGTTCAAATCGCGTAATTTCTTCGCAGAAGTTCTTAGAAATGTTGTAACGTTTGATGCAAATCAGAATCGCGAAGGGGTTTGTTGCACTTTAAGTTCTTTCTAAAGAGACTGTGCCTTGGATGTAGTATATACTGTACATGTTATTACCATTTACTTACCATGCAACATTTTAACAGCTACTATCATACTATTATTGCTGCCTTGCTTGTCCTTGTTTGAAGATGTTTCAGTTGGATGGGCTTCAATTATTGCAAGTGCATTTCTGTCCATTTGTCCTTTCCATACCTTACCAAAGCCTCCTTCACCAAGCTCATCCAGTAATTCTATTTGATTGAAGTTAACTTCCCACGGATTTTCAATGACCGAAACCCTGCAAAACGAGCTTAATCAAAGACATATCCTTGGTACAATATATAACATAGAATTGCCTAATAACTTTGACAGGTTTTACTTAATAATGCATTCCAAGACGCGGTAATAAGGAAGCATCTTCTTCAATTTGAATTTAAATAGATCATGTAATGCTAAAATATATTAACAAATGTATTTATGTGAAATTATATTCATAAATACAAAATTCTAATAAAAATGTAATTTGAGATTGATTGCCAGCATGTATTTATAATTGCATATTTCTAAAGTCCTTTAGTTTTCAAACGTACCATTCTTTCCTTTGTTTTCTTCTTTTGATAAAGACGAAGAGCAAAGCCAAGAAAATAAGGACTAGAACCCCAGAACCAAGTGCCACTCCTATCACAGTAGTACTTGAAGAGACTTTTGGATCTAGATAAACAAAAAAAACCGCCTACTTATCGCCTTTCTGCTTTCAGCACTCAACTTGCTAGGCTTATCCAAAGCATTCGACAACTTAAACCACGAATTCCTTATGCAGAAATTGTGTAATGTTGGTACCTCATTCCAAGCTAGGTTCTGGTCCCATATCTACTTACAAAGTATAACACAGTCATTACGCATTGCCTCCGTCGTTTCTTCTCCACGGTTTATTACTCACGGTGTCCCGCAAGGGGCGATATATTATCACCTCTCTTGTTCTGCTATAATAAACCTACATATACTGTATAATAAAACATTGTGTTTGTACTTTATTTCCGTAATCAACGGCTATTTGGAGAGAATAACAACAAATATAAAAATATTACAACGAAGAAGTATTATTTATTCCACGAAGTCTATTGCTAGTTTTGCGATTAGTTATAACCTTTTGTGACGCATACAAATTAAATAATAAAAGGGATGCGCGTAATAATGATTGTGTCCGAGATTGTAAGAAGAGAAATTCATATTAGATGCAATAACCAACTAATCAGAGATACATATATTTTTCATTGTCATATACTAATCACAGTTTGGTAAAAGTGGAATCATAAACACACTTTGAGTTTTTTATCTGTATTCTGTACAGCGACCTTGGACTTTTCGAATTTCAAAACTGCTTTTTCTTTTTTGTTGTTGTTGTCTTGAGTTAACATAAAAACGTATCAGAAATATAACCAAATATATACAACCTTTTAGATCATTAAAACTTAAAAAAATATCCAAAAAACACAAATGCAATTCAAATACAGAAACTTGTAGAGCTAATGACATAAACTAGAAAATTCTGAGGTGCAACATCAGACAGACAGTTATTTTTTTTATACTTACTACTATCTTTCAAGGTGCTTTTTACCGCAGCACTACTTGCAGGACCATAGCCTTTGTCATTACCAAATTTTACAGTAATGGTGTACTCGGTGAATTTATCAAGGTTGGTCAAAGTCTGTGATGTACTATGTCCACCCTTGACAATAACTTCCTGTGATCTTCCCCCTGAGGTTTTAGAGTAGATGACTTTGTATTTAGATGGAGCACATATGATACCATCAGGAACCTAAAATATTATTCATTTCAATAGCTGAAGTTATATTTAGGAAGTAAAACACACAAAAAAAACATTTGTCATATTGATGTATACATTCCTTCATTTACTATGTGTGAAATTCATTATAACATATTACATGCCGGCTTGAAAATACGGTGTAAACTATTTAAAAGCAAGACTAGGGCGGGGACACGATCACCAAAAAAACTGCAAACCACTACCTTATCTACAGGAACAATTCAATAGCAATTCCCTTACCTGCCATGTTACAAGAATACTATGAGATGTCTTTGCTACTGCCTGGACATCCCCAGGAATAACGGTGGGTACTGTGTTATATAAGATAAGAAAATACAATCATTACTATATAAATTAAATATTAAATGAATAGTTCTTTGTAAATAAAATAACTGCACATTCTTTGTGAAGAAAGCTGCCGTTAAATGTATTTCGATTTTGTATGTAGCTCTTTAGATCCCAGCAATAGTTAACCTTATATTTCAAGCATAATCATGTTAATTGATATGTATAAACATACTATTGCAAACAAACAAATGGACTACACTGCAAAAACGACTGAGTAGATACACCTCACTATATTGAGTTAATCAGGCATTCAGGATGACACTTTATAGTGAGCTGACCCAACTCTATAGTGAGTAAAAGTGAAGTTCAACTCAATATATTGAGTACATTGTACTCAATGGCCGTCTACATTTGTCATTTAGAATGCAAGTGTCTACAAGTGTCATTCAGAATGCATGATTAACTCAATATAATGAGGTGTATCTACTCAGCCGTTTTTGCAGTGTAACGGGATAGTTCACCTTCTAAATCTGTCGTGAAAGTCTTTATGTTACTCCATGGCAGCTCACCAACGTTACTCACTACCTTGACTTGAACACTATATGATGTACAAACTGATAAACCTCCGATGGTATGACTATTAACTAGACTTGATACACTGATAGTCTTTGTTGTACCATTGTTCCAATATTTTATCACATGTCTTAGTATACAAGCCTGATATTGATAAATGTTCTTGGTTGATGAGTGAGTCCAACGGACCATCACTGACCTACTGCGGATAGTTTCAATTTGAGATAATGAAAGAGGAGATTGATGTTCTGATAAACAAAATCAATACATATAGTAAAGTAAAGTAAAGTAAACCTGAGAAATTGTTACTATTTTTAAATGCGTCTAACTTAATATATATTTTTTTGAAGAAACTTCAAAAAGATATAAAATTACTAGAACCTCTGCATTTTTGATATAATCTACATTTCTATTAGGTTCAAAATACTTTGCCCATGTCATAGTTGTACGGCCTTAATACCATTAAGGTCTAACATAAGAAATCAAAAAACCTAAAAAAGGCAATGACTGGCTACTTTTGGAAATAATTTTTAACTTTTTTTAACTACGTATTTTTTTTTGAAATTTATAGTGCAACAAACCCCTATGAGATTCCAATTTGTATCAAAAGTTAGATCATTTCTAAGAACTTCTGAAAAAAATTCACGATTTGAACAAGTTCCAGATACATATATTTAAACATGCGAAAAAAAGTACAATTCGTAAATTAATAGGTACGAGTGATGTTTTGAAAGTTTTCAAAATTGGACGAGCCTTTAGATGAGTCCAATTTGATAACTTTCAAAACATCTATTAATTGCGAATTGTACGAGAAGATCGTGCGATTTTTTATTAATAATATATTGAAAAAAGATTGTTGAATCAAGCTCGCGCACGCTAATTCCAAACTGATTTGTGCTTTTTTTGCATGGTTGGCGTAAGGAGCGTAGCGCGCGCACAAATATAATGCCTGATCTAACACGTACTCCAATTGGTCCAAAACTGCCGGTGCCATAGGAACTTAATTGGTACTCTACAGAGTACAATTAACGATTAAATTGAACTCCTCTCGTCCAATCAAAATCGAGTAATTTTGTACAGTGTATTATTAGTATCAAACGTTAGAGCATTTCTAAGAACTTCTGCGAAAACAATTACACAATTTGAACAAATTCCTGATTTTATACAAACGTTTAAACATTCGAAAAAACGGCTTTCGAGCTCCCTGTGGTGGCACACCACCACACCACCCAGGAGCTATGACGACATCGCAGTAGTGCGTTACCTTGGTAGCTAGTGTAAACATAGCGAAGTATCTGGCAAAACACGTTAAAACTAGTGTCAAACGAGGCACAATTTGCCCAAACTGTGCGTTATTTATGGTTGTAGCAACACATCGAACCTTGGAGAAGGCATTGTAGGCAAAATTAGGAGTTTGTGCATCAAATGGACATCCAAAGAAAGATTATTGACATGTTGAAAACTTTAAGAGCCATGATTTCGCCAGAATTTCCTTTCTTTTGCCAGAAAAAAGACAAGCCGTCCATCTAGAGGTTTAATCGGAATAAGATTGGCATTACTGTCATTTCAAGTTCCTTTGGAATCTGAAGAGCGTTTCGGTATTGCATACATTTATGTTAACACGACTAGGTTATTTCAATGGTTTGCGATACACTGTTGCTGGTAGATTTGAACAAATATAACATAACGATGAAAAAAATTACTACGGCGCTTGTATAATTATGAATAATAACTGTATCTAATCAGCATATTATAATTGTCTGACTGTTTCGAAACAACTGTGGTCATAATAAACGTTTGTAATGCTTGTCTTTATCAATAAACCTACACAACACAACTATTACATTGAAATAATTTCACTTTAATTCAGAAAGTTCAGTTTCAAAGTTAAAAAGACTGTTTTTTAACTTTACATGATCACAACACGTGGCATAAGTCAAGTCTTCAAATACCACCTCAGGCCAACGTACTTTTAAATTTAGATCAGTTAAACTATGGAATGAACTGTGTGAGAATCTCAGAAACATTGAACAATATCCGTATTCAAAAAGAAACTAAAAGAAAAACTGCTATAAGAGTAAAATTAATAGTTTTACATTTGTCACAGGCTATGCCACTAATACAATATTGCTATAGTTATTTCGCAATACATTAAAAGTTTAAATTACATTGTAAATATTTTTTACATTTATATATTTGTAAATTGTTTCTGAAAAGCCTTTGAAGAGAATCAATAAAGTACCTATTACCTATTGCCTATTAACTAGATGATCAACGGTGACAAAGACAGCTGAGAGGTCAAGAAGAAACATACATACAAAGCTTGCCCAACAGGTAAATATTTCCCATACAAATCCTTATAATATATTGAAATTTATATAATATTCATTCTATTTCTCCTATGCTGAATATTATGAGCTAAAACTTTGGCTTGTTACTAATATGGAGGTGCTCTTCTCATTTCTGATGTTCATTTTGACACAGCTGCTCGATTTAAATGGGGTAGGGTCACGTGACCTATTGTTGCAAAAGGCCTATTGATCATTGGAACTCAATCGATCAATCTAAATCAATCGATTAAAATAAGTAAATTGATATTGATTGGTATTCAGGGTAAAAAGTGTTTTTTGTTCATCCATTGATCATCGATTATAATTATCAATCAATTAATTGTTATCGATTTCATTGATTAAGTATGCCAGCTAGATGATTTTTTTAAAACGTTGTGGTTTTATTAAATACGGTAAAAATGAATGATAGAATGTATTCTCATTGAGTACAGAAATATCCTTAACAACATATTTTTCTTGCTTTTAGAAAATTTGAATAGCAGTCTAATTTTTTGGGCTGAAGTTCTTACAATATGCTTTTTGAGAACAAATATGAAAATAAAACATCCAAAAATGTAATTTAAATTTTGCATTGTAAGCTTAATTCTGATAAGTCACTGAATAAAATATGTGCTTTTTATCTCAGTATTATTATAGGATCATTGGACGTACCTGATAAATACTGCACCATAGCCTTTACAGAGAGGAAAATACGAGGAATCAATGTATTGCTGAACATAACTGCATTTTAAAATTCAGCAAAAATGTGAAATATTTGAATGCATATCCATTCAGTTTATTTTGTGAACTCTTGCCATGCAGTAGGAAATGGAACCATGCAAGCATAATAACTATTTGATTGTATTCTTACAGTTTTCATTTCCAGCTTTATTAATTAAATGGAAGGCTTAGAAAATGAATTTTCAAGGTATCAACATATTTTGTGCCACTATTAAACCATTATAGAACCTCTGCCACATACATTTCTGTGTCATTGTTAAATCCAGGTGTAGACTCTTTGCCACAGAAGTTTCTGTGTCATTGTTTAATTCAGATAAAGAATCTTTGCCACAGAAATGTCTGTGTCACTAGTTGTTCCGTTATGGCAATATACATGAAAAACATGTTAAAACAAAAAGGGTTTTTCTTTCCGGCAAACTTTTACTGGAATTACATAATTTTTGCTATTTAAAAAAATGTTATCAACATTTATTTAAATAACTTTTATTTTGCAAAGCAATTTTAATAATATGTTTTTTCTTGATCGTTTGGTATGCCATGTATATAAAAACGCCTTTTTCGACAGGTTTGACTTCTTTATTGCGATTGAAAAATAAAATAACATCAATTAAATCATCTTTTACCCTGTTTTGTGCAGAGCTTCTATTTGTAAAAAGTATTTAATAGGCAAAAATTTTGATTATGTATTTTACAAAATATCAAAAAGAAGGTCGATCTGTTAATTTTTGACATTTAAGAGAGAGAAATCGGAAAATATTTAGAATAATTGCAATTCTTTGGAATATCTAGCTAGTTTCTAGCTTGTTCTTCTTGATACTCATAAACGGCTCCTTTCACTTCTAATTCGTTATCCGAAAACTCAAAATCTACATAAGAATCACTACTCGGTGCCAAAGATGGTATCTCTAGACTTTTAAACCAAATACTAGCACATTTTCGTCATAAAAGGTTTAACGAACTTATTTGGAAATCTGACTTTGAAAATGTATAAAAAATAAGGAATTCGTGCAAATGGTCTAGCTTTTGATATAAATTGGAATCTCGTAGAGGTTTGTTGCACTTTAATGTAGATTCTAAATATGAAAAGATGTCCCGATCTCGTTTTTGAGAAAGTCAGCAGTTAATTTATGGAAATATGCGACATTTTCAAACAAACTTTGAGGCTACGAAAAGTACAAGAAAAAATACAAAGAAAGTCAAAGAAAATATGAAAATAGTTATTGCCATACTATATAAAGCACAAATGCCGCCTTGTGTATCATTCTCTTCATTTAATTACTTGTCAATACTTACGACGTGTGCATCCAAATAATTCAACCCTCATACATATAGCATTATTCCAGGACTGTGGTAAGACTTGAACATATCTTACTGTGACTGGATGACTGAGCCATCTAACAACAATGCTATTCCTGTCAGAATTACCTTGAAATACCTGTATTGAAAATCATAAAACGCTAAGGGAAGGACACCAATTAAAACTTTTAGCAGGAGGTATGGGAATTGCTTGTGTGACTTACTCAGATGCAGCTGGTGAAAAAAAAAATTTAAAAAAAAAACATAACGTAGAAGAAAGCAGTTTTATTACGTACGAATTCGGTGAAACTAAAGAGGATTGAGTTGCCTTATTATAACCAACCAATCAACCAATCAATCAAATAATTAACCAATCAAAATCAACTAACAAAAAAATCAACCAACAGCGTTAACAAGCAAAGTAAAAAATGATTTTTTCCCTTAATATTAAGCACACCTTAGCAGAGTGTTGATCTCCCCTATAAACATTCCATGCGCTTCCATCTATACTGTACTCCAGAATGTAAGTCTTGACCCATTTATCCATAGTGTGGTCACCCTGTGTAGCTATACCAGTCAATTTAACAACCTTTCCCAGGTCAATTTGAATGTATTCTGTCTTAGATAATGTATTACTACACCATGAAGCACGCTCACCATAGAGACGACCAAATGATGCAGCATGAGAGCTATCCAATTGAGATGATGACGTCATCTGGTTATTTTTGACTAATCCAGTACCTTCCTCTACACCAAATGGCGACCTACAAGCTGGATAGAAATCATAATGGGTGAACTGATTAGCAACGGAAATTATAAGACAGTATGATAAATGCATATGAAGTTGACAAGTATTATGAAAAAAATAATGATGACTGTAAAATACTTCAAACTTAAACCACGACTGGGGCTTTAAGAGTTCACTCCATATAACTTGAAGTATTAAAATGTCTCGAAAGCTTTGACGGAGTGTTGACACCCAGAAGAGTAATGTTTGATTGATGAATTAACAGAGTAAATATCCGTTTTACACTTGAAAAAAAAGACTAAGTCAAGGTATTCTAGCCAATAATTAATAGGTAATAAATTTAAACTGATGAGACGATCCCTATAACTTGCACTAGAATAATTGCATAGAAACTTTGTAGCTCTACGCTGAACAGACTCGATAGTTAAGATGTTTCTAATTATTGATTGTGGTGCCCATAACTGACTACAATAACCTAAGTGTGATCTAATTAGAGCTAAGTATAAAGCCTTAAGGGCATTTCTGGGCATATGTTTAGAACAGTTTCTTTTAAGGAAGCCTAGCATTCTATTAGCTTTCGCTGCTATAGAGTCTATGTGATTGTTCCATGAAAGGTTACTTGTAATGCACACACCAAGATCTCTCTTTGTAGACACACTCTTTAGCTCTTTATCTTTATTTATGTAGTAGACCCGGTCAAAGCTGTGGCGTTTTCGAGAGATGCGAAGTTTTTCGCATTTCGTGGGCTGTAATCCAAGTTCGTTTTCAGTTGCCCAGTCGCTTAGTGCATCCAGATCTGATTGAAGGGCAGCGTAGTCTTCCAAAAAAGCAACGTGTTTGAAGCATTTCGAGTCATCAGCAAACATTGCAATGTTCGAGTGTTTTGTTACATTAGGTAGGTCGTTGACGTATATCAGGAGCAGTATGGGACCCAGTAAAGACCCTTGAGGAACTCCAGACTTGACCAACGCCCAGGAGGAGTGACAACCGTTTATAACGACACGCTGCATTCTTTCGGTACGATAGTTTTTAAACCAGTGAAGAAGAGGTCCGCTGATTCCATGGTGTTGCAGTTTCCAGAGTAGCTTAGCATGACAGACTGAATCAAATGCTTTGGCGAAGTCCAGGTAAATGACATCGTTTTCAAGACCCTTGTCTAAGTCCGATGCTATGTTGTGAAAAACCTCAACGAGTTGACTTGCACAGGATCGTCCTTGTTGGAAACCATACTGGGTGGGGTGTAGAGATTTTGAAACATGAGGTACTAATTTTAGAGCAACGCACTTTTCTTGGATTTTCGAGACAATCGGTAAAAGAGAGATAGGTCTATAATTCTCCACTTCAGTCCGTGGTCCTTTTTTGTGAACAGGAGGGATATTGGCTTGCTTCCAATCAGATATATAGATGCCAGTCCTTAGGGAAGTGTTAATGAAGACAGACAAAGGAGATAAAGAAATAGCACAGTTTTTCAAGATGAACGCAGGGAGCTTATCCGGGCCGGTAGCTTTGGACGTGTTTAGGCTAGACATGATGGATAACACTTCTTCAGTGGTGACTTCAATAATCTCTAATACATTAGGGTTGTTCGTTGTTATCGGACCCGTGCTTGGTGGTATACAACACGTGTGATCTTTATAAATAGATTTGAAGAAATCATTGAAGGAATTGGCACGCGCCATGTCGTCGGAGAAATGTATTTCTTTATACGAAATTTTGTCAGGTATAGGTTACCTTTTGTTCTTGAATGAATAATAGGATCAAAAGCGCTTGGGATTGGTAAACGATTCGTTAGCAATGGTTTGTAAGTAGGCTTTCCTTTCTCGACGGATCCAGTTTTTGATTGACTGCCTAAGTTCCCGGAATTTTTCTTTGAGTTGATCGCTTGATGATTTTTTAACCTTTTTCCACAAAGTTTTTTTCTTTCTAATTGCTTTTGCAAGATCTTTACTAATCCAAGGTGGTTTGTTTGATTTACGTCGTGGAACTTTGGGAATGTGTGTGTCAACGGCAGTTAAAACAAGGCTACACCATTGTTGCCATGCCTCATTAAGCTCGTCTTGGGATTTGATCTCGTTTACACCGGAGCTTAGAGGTAACAAAGACAGTTCATTGTTCAAGGTCTTGAAATCTGCATTTTTATAATCATAACATTGTTTATGTGTAGAGTCTTTGAGTTTAAGTGAGACGTCGATGTCAAAATATATTGGATAATGGTCAGATGGCAGGCCAACCTCAGCATAGGAAGGCCCAGATTCAATAGAAGAGATAGCAAAAGGAACGTTGGTTAAAACAAGATCGAGAATGTTGCCAAGTCTTGTTTGTACATGTACTAATTGAAATAGATATAAATCCATAATAAAGTCCGCGAATCCTTGTTCATCGCTAGTAATAGAGTTTGTGAAACCGGAGCCTTCGATCCAATTGATTCCAGGGTATATTAAAGTCTCCCACTACGAATACACCCCAGTATTTATCGAGGTGCAGTGTCTGCAAGAAGGTCTTGAATTGTAGGAGAAAATATTTATCAGAAGGAGGGCGATAGCAGGTTATAAACAGTGCAGTATGGTTAGAAAAAAGGTCGATTTCCAGCGCAACACATTCAAATGAGTCGAGAGAAGTTCCAATTTCTCTTGTAGTTAGGCAGGATTTGACTGCAATCATAACTCCACCGCCAACACGATCTCTTCTGACCCTACGAAATATATTGTAGTCGGAAGGGAAAAGCTCCAAGTCAAATATCGAATCATTATGCCAGGTTTCAGTTAGGCAAATTATATCAAGATCATACCCGTATGCAATGTCTTGTAGTAGTGTTATCTTGCTTTCAAAAGAGTCCCCGTCAGCTACGACCGCTTTCAAGCTCCTAACATTTTGGAGATAACATCTAAGACAATTTGGTCCAGGATTTAAGCTGATCGCTGTGTCTCCACTTCTCACTAGTCGTTCAAGTTGGAAGCTTGCATAACTGTTGGAATAATAGGTGACCCTTGAAGAATGGAACCTCTTGCATCGAGAGGACGAAGAACAACCAAATTGAGTCGTAGTTTTGTGTGTCAATTCATCTAATGCCAAGCAACCTTCGGCAAAAACCTGCGAAGATGGGTTATAGGCTTCCCTATGTAGTGAATTAGAGTACAAAGAAGGCAAGAGTAGCAGGAAGACAGTCAGTAAAGGATAAAATTTACGGGAGCACAAACGAACACGTCTACCCGTCATGGCTGGATGAATGAAAATATATATATATATATATATATATATATATATATATATATAGATAGATAGATAGATAGATAGATAGATATAGATATAGATATAGATATATATATATATATATATATATATATATATATATATATATATATATATATATATATATATATATATATATATATATATATATATATATATATATATATATATATATATATATATAGATATATATATATAGATAGATAGATATAGATATAGATATATATATAGATATATATATATATATATATATATATATATATATATATATATATATATATATATATATATATATATATATATATATATATATATATATATATATATATATATATATATATATATATATATATATATATATATATATATATATATATATATATATATAATCTACCAAGAACGTTTTGAAATTGCCGTGTGTGCAGTATATTTGTACTTACTTTCCGGTACCCCATACACATCAACTCTCATTGCTGCAAAATTGTCAAACTCTGTTGGATAAAACCTTAGAAACTTAGTCTTGGTTGGAACATCCAGGGTATTTGTCACAATGGTCGTCCTGTTTGTATTGCCAGTAAAAACCTGTGCATTGAATATAAAAATACACTGACGTCACATATAATAGACCAGTTGCATGTTATTTAGCACCGCTGGACTGTTTGACATGTGTCTCAAATATGTCTCAAATATGTCTCAAATGTGTTTCAATTCAATTCAGTGTGCTTTCTATTGCTAAGCGATTTTATTTTGTCATACTTTACTTGCAATTGATGAATATATTTTAATAACAAATCGATTCTTAGCCTGTGCAAATGCGCAATTTGTCAAATAGAATAGCGGTGCAATACCGCGAACTGGAGTATTATGTTGGTGGTTAATGCTTCACATTAAAACCACCAATCCATTTCTGATCAGTCGATCAGTGGTTTTCATTGAAGTTGTTTCATACGCCAGAAGATTTATACAATGTCACAATGTAAATAAACTGCAATGGAAGATTTATCAAAGTGTATTTTCTGTTCTCCTGTGAATTAATAATTATAAGCGTATATTACCAAACACTGGACAATTAAATATATTATTGAAAATAATATATAATCAACTTTTGAATTTTATTACACCTTGTCTGTATTGTTTTCTTGGTAATATGTCCAGTTAACATTGTCCAGAGATATTCTCAGCTTGTATTTCTTGGCATAATCGTCGGCGTCAAGATAAGGATTTCCTTGAGTTGCAACAGCACATACATACATAACAGAACCGAGGTCTATTTGTAGCCAGTCACCAACATTTTTTGTTTTAGGTTTCCAGGATTTGCTAAGCCTGAGCCTTGCATTACTAGGTATATAGCGATTTGGTTTTTTATTATTTTCATATATAAAATAGGAACTTGCAGTAAATCTGTGATCGGGAATGACAGTGGAATATGGTACACCAACGGACATCTTGGTACAAACTGAAAAATAAACAAACACATTCTTACATCTTTATCAATCTCTCATGCATGCAATCTTATCTTATTCATTGTGACAGTGATATAATATGCAATAGATATTATAAAATTCATTTATAATTTATAAGAGATTGACAAAAGAAATTATAGCCGTAAATAAGGTTGTATATTAGATTTACTTTGATCTTGACAATTTAAGAAAAAATATGAAGCTAACGTTTGGGTTTCATGAGTACTATACAATATGTGCATCCGATCTGTATGAGATATATCCCACACAAATGTGCCTCTCATATTGTATATAATACATATACAGTATCATGGCCAGGAATAACGGTCATTTGAACCTGCAGTAACGCAGCGGTTTCTACCATGAGAGTATCAAAATGGCGATATGTTGTTATAAAGAAATGGCCTGAAGCAATTAAAGAACCACAAATATAATCTAACTTAAATTCTCGCTAAAAAGGAAATCAACCTATCGGATTGAAAAACTTGTAGCTCGTGCGATGAACCCCAATACCACAAACGTTGAAAGTGTTCTGCCTACTTTAAGAAAAAATTGACATTTCCTTTTTAATCCACGAATCTCTAAAAATCACTTCTTCTCCTTGTCGAACACCTCTTACTCTCCAGCTGCCTGTCATCGACTATAATACCGCTGACTATTTACAGTTGGCGCGACGGTTCAAATTTTTGGCAATGTGTCAGTCTAAAAAAGCGCCTTAAATTATGAGTGAGTCTTAGTTAGATAGAAGTCAAAAGCTGCAACTGGATCAAGGCCAGGACATTTGAAGTTTCGCACATGCGAACGTCAAAGTAGAGCTGGTCGGACTTTCTTGAGCCTCATATGTGATTTTTGGTTTACTCAGTTAACTTCTCAGTAACAAAACGAGCTCCAACATCATCTATTTTAATCTTAAAAGAGTGTTTAGTCAATTCCAGCCAGCCTTCTCTGCCACGGCGACCAAAATGGTCGCACAACAAGAACCATACAAATTAATTCTGTGAATTTTCCAGGGTCTATCCAAACACTGTCCTTGTTTCGGCCTTCCATAAATAATTTATTCAACTTTTCCAGAATGTCTCCAGAATCAAAAATTAAATTGTTTAGGTTTAGGTTTTACATTCATTTATTTTGTGAAAATCTTTGCTTTGGCTTCAAACACTTTGTTAGCTGACAAGAAGTCGCTATATTGTAGAATGTTGACATCTTGGCTAAGTGAGAGCCGAGTACTTGGAGTCAGAGGCCGGCTGTCCTTTTTCTGTTTTGACCTCAGCGTACAATTTTCGTAAAACTTCGTTCAGCTCTGTCGGAGCAATGGTTTTCAAGTCAGCACTGATTTTTCGCTTGTCACTCAATTTGTAAAACATTTTCAGACTCCCATTCAGTCGCTCTCGTGCAATTCTTTGCTTGAACTTTCGTTTCCATCTCGTCGAGTTGCTCCTGGCTTAAGTCAGAATATTGGCTACTCATTTCTAGCTCGAGATTTGGAAAATCTGCCATATTAAAATGGAATTTTGACAATAAAGTGCTGTCTCAAATGTCTACAGAACTCAAAATAAAGTTGAGTCGCCGAGTAAAACTCGCGCGCTTTAATTCGATTGATTTTCTCGTTGACATCCGATTGGTCGAGAATTGTCGGATGACCTTTGTAGGCCAATCGGCAACAGGGCTGATGCTGTATGACTTGTGGCCCGCCAAAATTCATTTTCGCCCGCTGGGCGCGCGTTTTGAATAGGGCGGTTTGTTATTTGGCCTAGTATATTGATGATAATGGCATTTTGATAACCTACGAACAGCCTTTTGCTTGAATGAAAGCATGAGATAACAAAGCCTTTTTAGGAGAATGTTGTTATCATGAACCTCACGACACGCTACATGGAAGATATGTAATATTTCAATGCTTATCAGATGTGGAGAACATCGAAAGAAGCCGCGTTTATCGAGTATTAAGCAAAATATGTCTTCCTATTGATGAGCGATTATATAATTAAGTCTATATATTATATAACTTAACTTAGCTCTCTTTTAATGTAATGTTAAATTTAATTTATTACTTTTGCTGTGATGTTTTCTTTCAACTGAAACTATATAGATAAGCCATGTGGTTTGCGTTGCACAGAATGCCCAGACACATCCGGGTCTTTTCTGCTGTTTGAGATGGGAATTCAACCGTCACTGACGACGGTCGCAACGCTCAGCGCTCGTCAAACTATATCTCAAAATACTTAATTTATAAGTGAATTCAAGAGTTTCCACGTTCCAAATGGCTAAAGCAACTAATGCAAAACTAAGGGAACTTTGGACAAGCGAATTTTGGCCAGATATTTGCAAAATGAAGGACGAGATTCGCTCGGACGTTGAAGCTCAAATTAAAGCTGAAGTCAAAGCACAAATGAAAGACAAAGTTAAGGAGCTTCTGTCAGCTGTGGCTAAACCGCTCACCGCTAGATGCGAGGCGATTGAATCTTCTCAATCATTCCTTAGTGACAAATATGATCAAGTAATGGAGACCATCCAAACTGCCAAGAGCCAAATCTTCGAACAACAGGCCGTTGCCAAACAACATGATGACGCAATACATCGATTACAAGAAGCTATGTAATCGATTGTGAAATTGATGAGCTTCAAAGGTACTCTCGACGAGACTGTCTGGAAATAATAGGAATACCCAAACTACCTAACAACGACAATCCGAAAGATCTCGTAAAAGAGCTAGCGTCTGTTGTTGGATGTGATGTCAATGATGATGATATATCGATTGCTCATCGATTACCTGACACCAAGAAAGCAAACAACCGCCTAATTGTCAAATTCGTACGACGTGACAAGCGCGACGAGATGTATAAATCCCGAATGAAATTGGCTGGTAAATCAACACGGAATCTCCCCTCTGTTTCTACCGAAACTGGAAAATCCACTCGTATATTTATAAATGAATCTTTGACCTACTATAGAAAGAAACTATTTGGCAGAATCAGCGAATTCAAGAAGGAAAATCAATACAAGTTCCTATGGAGCCAAAATGGGAAAATATACCTAAAGAAAAATGAGACTATTCCAACAAATAACTTCACAACACAAGAGGAATTCGGTGAATTTATCGACAACTACTACTAAAGCGTCTGATTCTACACCAAGCTTATAAACTGTCATGATTCAAAATGGGTCTTCTACCAGTAAGTGACGTTCATATTGACTCCAATCTTAATGATCTAGATCTTTTTAATATACTACCTAATCCAGATAAATCGGATGAACTAGATCCTGACTTAATGTTAAATGCTCCATCCTCCAATTATTATGATATAACTAATATGAATAACCTACTCAACGAATCAGCATCGGATAGCTTACTATTATTCCACTGTAATATTAGAAGCCTACCAAAAAAATATACACTCTTTACATGATTTATTATGTTGTTTAAATAAGAAACCAGAAATTTTTGCAATAACTGAAACTAGAATCAATGAAAATACAGTTGATAACCTGGACATTCCTAATTATCATATGTTCCATTCAGATTCTCCAACTTTAGCTGGTGGAGTCGCTTTATATATATCAAACAATTTAAATGTCATACCTCGACCTGATCTGAACATTGCTTTAGATCAGGTTGAAAATTACTTTGTTGAAATTGACACCGGACCAAATCAAGATAATATTATAGTTGGCTCGATATATAGACATCCTACAGCAAATTTGGAAAATTTTAATTGTGAACTACAAAAAGTTCTACAATATCTAGATCGAACAAAATGTCAAGTCTATCTCCTTGGAGATATAAATATTGATTTATTGAAATACAACACACATGGTCAAACGGAAGTAGTTACACATATTAAGAATTACTTTTGGCCTTTGGTAACTGAAAACTCTTAATATCCTAGCTCCTAGGCCCTCTGAGCAGGACCTGGGAGCGAGAATACTCTTATCTTGTATCATAAATGTTGATAATGAGTCGCGAGCTCGCCATATAATACAATTAATGATGGCAGTGGCCGACTAGAAAGCCTATGCTCCTTTGGCCACTGCACACAATTTCAAATTGTTGACAATTTTAATGAACATATTCTTTTGCTAGAATTATTAATTTAAATTTATCTAAGTGTCATGTAATAGTTTATTGTTGTAAATATCTACGTGTATATGTGTAAATAAAGAATTGAATTGAATTGAATTGAATTGAATTGAATTGAATTGAATTGAATTGAGCGCGAAGTTCAATCAGGCGACGCGTATTTAATGAGGTAATTTACAAAGAAAACCGGCCAAAATTGCTCAACTTCTTGTAATAAAATAAATTTTAAAAATTTTTAAAAGGTGATCTCAGTTAGGTAGGGGGTGCAAATCAAAGATTAAATTTTTGATAAACTTTTGCACTATCAAATGTTTAATAATGTCAATAGATAAGACTCTCTTTTTTTTTAGCAATAATTTGTCAAAAATCGGCATTTTTTGTGGGGAGCCAATATTCCACTTAGGTAAAGGGTTCAAAATTAACATCGTAATCCAAGCAACATTTTGCACCCTTTACTTCTACAAAAAAAAACTATTTTATAAGAATCTCTTTTTTAAGCTCAATATTTGAGCTCATTATCTAAGGCTCTTACGGCTGACTTTAAGTTATGCGGTGTAATAAGTTAAGCTACGATTTGCAATACCTCTAATTAAGTAATCCTACTCCCTTTGTTCTCCGTAATAAATCGGCTTAAGAGACAGTCTCTGTAAGAACCTCATGACCCCCAGAGATTGAAAAATAGAATTCTTTCAAACTTTGTGTGTAGAATGCCTTTCATATGGGTACTTTGAAAAACGGGTTCATACTGAGTCTCGTTAAATTTTCGCTTAGTTTCAGGGGGGTCAAGTTGAAGGCCAAAATTAGGCTTTTGGTCACTTCTCGTTATTAAAATTTGACTGATGTTTGAACCTCTGTATCTTTATGAACATTTCGTATAAAACTTATTCCTTTCAGATATTAATAGATGTACATCTCGCCAATAATGTGGCACTCTCAAAATTTTGAAATCGTTTATTTAATTAGAAAAAAAATAACTTAACAACACGCAAAAAATGAGGTTTCGCAGTTAGCTAAAATATGATCAAATACAAAAAATCACAACTCAAAAGTAGATCGTCGCACGGCTATGAAATTATTGTGGTAGAAAGATGAAAGATTGGTCTTTCGTGAGATACAAAAACATTTTGCGGCCAGCAAGTTTTTGGCATACTATAGGTCGACGAAAATTCCATATTTTCGAGTTTTGACATATTAAGTCATCACGAATGTCGACATTTCGGTATAAATTTTGCATGAAATGGTCATTATTTCATAGTTTAACTTGACCTCTGGACAGTCTAAGACTTTATTTTCACTTTAAATGCTATCAAGCATGTTTTTGAGAAGAGTTTAGCAATCTCACATGCATGCTGTTATAGATCGAATTGTCACTCGATGATCTGAGTAAAAATACAACAATCCGTTCGCTCACTATACATCACGATAGACTAATTTTAGCAAGTAAAAACATCATTTTATGGGTAAGTTACTCTAGTTTGCATTCATTTGGATGTTGTTATTTTTTTCGAACAAAATACACTAAACAAAACCGACCTTTATGTTGACTCACTGAACTGGCAGCCGTTATTAAAACGAAGTGACTAAACATCCGGCAGCCGGAGACGGTCTTCAAAAAACTAAACGTCCGGCAGTCTGAACATTTCTTATATTTTTCTTTGAAATCTGCTAACTTTTCTTTCAAGACTGTTTATTTTGATTCAGAATCCCCAAGCGCTTCTAGAAAACTAAAAAAACCGAGCTTTGTATTTGTGGTTAATCCTATTCATAGGGTACGAACGATCTAAGTGCGACACTTCGATATTTTTTCTCTGACGCTGCCGGAAATGGTCTTCAAAAAACTAAACCTCCGGCAGTCTGAACATTTCTTATATTTCTCTTTGAAATCTGCTAACTTTTCTTTCAAGACTGTTTATTTTGATTCAGAATCCCCAAGCGCTTCCAGAAAACTTGGGGATTCTGAATCCGGACTCACTCATTCCGGACGTTTAGTTTTTTGAAGACCATTTCCGGCAGCGTCAGAGAAAAAATATCGAAGTGTCGCACTTAGATCGTTCGTACTCTATGTACAGGATTAACCAAAAATACAAAGCTCGGTTTTTTTAGTTTTCTAGAAGCGCTTGGGGATTCTGAATCAAAATAAACAGTCTTGAAAGAAAAGTTAGCAGATTTCAAAGAAAAATATAAGAAATGTTCAGACTGCCGGACGTTTAGTTTTTTGAAGACCGTCTCCGGCTGCCGGATGTTTAGTCACTTCGTTATCAAAAAGTGCATCGTTTGGTCAATATTCTTTGGTTTCAGTCTATAGTTTTTCTCCTAGTATAGGCTTTGAACGGTGTTTTATAGTAAAAGGTCACTCTTGTTAATATATTTAGGACCAGCTCAATAAAAAGCAACATTATTTGCTCCACGAATGTCTCGTACAGTAGATATTCTAACACCAAAAGCCGCTGACCAGCAAAACAAATTGAGCTGTCAAACGCACATGCAAAATGTCGTTTTTGAAAGCTGTTAGTTTTCATACCGACGAGAATTGTGGAAATCATCTTTTGTTAAACTACTAATATGTACAGATGACATAAAAAGCCATCTGCTAACCTTCCATTTTTCACGGGAAGAGTTATTAGAATATCAGCTGATCTTGGCTAGGTCAGGAAAGTTTAATATATCGGAGGAAGTTTCAAATTGGTGGGTTTGTCCTCGACATAGACACAGTCTTGGCAAATTGTGGAAACCTAGCAAAAGTTCTTGCAATTTGCTGATCCACAGTGGTAGTTTTTTTTTCTGTTCTAAGGTTGGGATTTCAGCGTCAACGAAATTTCGCCCGGAATCATTGTTTAGCTGGTCAGCGGCTTTTGATGTTAAAATATAACTGAACGAGACATTCTTCGAGTAAATATTATTGCTTTTTATTGAACTTACCCTACGTGAATAAGCAAGAGTGACTTTCTACCATAAAATACTGTTCAAAGCCTATAATAGGAGAAAAGCTAAGGACTGAAACCAAAGAATATCGACCAAACCATGCACGTTTTGCTGACGGCTGCCAGTTCAGTGAGTCAACATAAAGGTCGGTTTTGTTTAGTGTATTTTGTTCGAAAAAAATAACAACATCCAAATGAATGCAAACTAGAGTAACTTACCCATAAAATGATGTTTTTACTTGCTAAAATTAGTCTATCGTGATGTATTAGTGAGCGAACGGATTGCTGTATTTTTACTCAGATCATCGAGTGACAATTCGATCTATAACAGCATGCATGTGAGATTGCTAAACTCTTCTCAAAAACATGCTTGATAACATTTAAAGTGAAAATAAAGTCTTAGACTGTCCAGAGGTCAAGTTAAACTATGAAATAAAGCGAGATAGGATAATCATCGAGTTAGAGGTTGAGTTGAGTTTGAGTTGAGTTTGAGTTAACATTGAGTTAGCTTTGAGTTAGCTTTGAGTTAGCTTTGAGTTAACTAAAATATGAAATATAAACTTTAAATATCAATATAATTTTAATATATGCAATAAAACTGTAAAAAAAAAAGACCTATACACTTACATATTCAAAAACGAATAAAAAACTGCATTATTTCACGTAGTCAAATTATAACAACTTTACCTTATATCCTAGCAAATGTAGACAGTTTCTTTCAATGTCACTTCTAGTTAGATTTATTTTTAGTACATTTTCACTTAATACTTGTAAGTTTGACTCTAAATAAATGTAAATAACTGTAAAAAAAAAAAAATACAGACTGGCCGGTAGTCTGGCCGCCATGTTTTTTCAACACAGGGATCCCATTCATTTCCCGTGTGTTACAACACAGGAAGCCCATTTTTTTGGAAAAACGAAAACGAAAAATTAAAGATTTTTGTTTTTTGTCCTGAAAAGCGGGGATTGTTTTAATATTCCGAAATTCTACATTACGATAAATAGAAAATTTCCAATACTTTTTTGATGCGGCCAGGAGAGTCTACCTCAACGAGGAACTTTCACATGACATGTGTGGATCTACGCATGCTCGTTTTTTGTCAGCGGTTCATCTTGGACGTCCGTGTCTTGTATGTAAGTATTGCATGAATTCATTCTGCTTTAATGGTATTCCCTAATTGTTAAGCATTCAACTAATCGTTGTTTTAATTTCAAATCAATTTCGAGGTAAGTGCTGTTTTAAAACTTAATGAGAAAACTATTTTTTTAAACTATTGTGGCAGATGTGGCCGGGTATGTTAACCAGTTGGTAGCATGTTATTGTCTTTGAGATTAAATTTTCTGTCCATCGTTTTAAAATTATTCATTTATTACAAAATAAATAACATAATAATTACAGTTTTATTGCATATATTAAAATTATATTGATATTTAAAGTTGGTATTTCATATTTTAGTTAACTCAAAGTTAACTCAATGCTAACTCAATGTTAACTCAAACTCAACTCAAACTCAACTCAACCTCTAACTCGATGATTAGCCAATCCCAAATAAAGCCATTTCATGCAAAATTTATACCGAAATGTCGACATTCGTGATGACTTTTAAAATATGTCAAAACTCGAAAATATGGAATTTTCGTCGACCTATAGTATGCCAAAAACTTGCTGGCCGCAAAATGTTTTTGTATCTCACGAAAGACCAATCTTTCATCTTTCTACCACAATAATTTCATAGCCGTGCGACGATCTACTTTTGAGTTGTGATTTTTTGTATTTGATCATATCAGTTAGCTAACTGCGAAACCTCATTTTTTGCGTGTCGTTAAGTTATTTTCTTTCTAATTAAATAAATGATTTCAAAATTTTGAGAGTGCCACATTATTGGCGAGATGTACATCTATTAATATCTGAAAGGAATAAGTTTTATACGAAATGTTCATAAAGATACAGAGGTTCAAACATCAGTCAAACTTTAATAACAAGAAGTGGCCAAAAACCTAATTTAGGCCTTCAACTTGACCCCCCCTGAAACTAAGCGAAAATTTAACGAGACTCATTATGAACCCGTTTTTCAAAGTACCCATATGAAAGGCATTCTACACACAAAGTTTGAAAGAATTCTATTTTTCAATCTCCGGGGGTCATGAGGTTCTTACAGAGACAGTCTCTTAAGTCGGACAAGTGAAATGATCCTTTTGTCAACCGTTTTGAACTTTAGCAGTAACATTCCCATGAGAGACGTTCAAACAACCAATCAGAACTATCAATGTCGATAATTTATTCGAATTATGCCTATTTTGAATAATTTGCGAGTCTTAAGTAAATGTACAAAAAGACAATAGAGTTGCGATGTTCGTTGGACACATTCTCTATGTTTTATAATTCTTGAAACGATCTTGGCATACTTGTTCACATTTCAGTTCTCTCAATAGAAAATATTGAATATTCCTTTGCTGCTCGTGATAAATCTGTCGTATCTTAAGTTTTTATCCTGACAAGCTTTGAAGTTAATTTCGTTCTAACAACTACATATGTCAAATGTCAATTCCATGTTTAGTATCAAAACTTTGAACTTGGCGCGATGAAAGATAATTATGACAACCTTTTGACCTATCAGCGAGAGTGAATCGAACAAGGCGAGAGCCTATTAAAAATTGCTTCATATATCCTTGCTAGTCAGTTTGGGGTCTAGAACGCGGTTTGTGATGTTGTTTCACAAACGGACTTAACCGAGATAAAGTACGGATGTGACGCAGGCTAATATATACAGTGTATGTTTCTCTGAAAAAAGTCAAATCAGATACAAACATAACATTCTACATACCTGTGTTCTGTTGTATTCCATACAGTTCTGTTCTCATACAACTTGTGTTCCCATAGTCACTCTTAGCATTGATACGGATGTACTGACTGACTGTCCCTTTAAAGAACATATGCTTAACAATTGTATCTGAATCAGTGTTGCCAGAAACATCCTGTGCATAGAGATAGATATAATAATTAGATATTATACTTTTGCATAGGAAAGAAAGCTTGACCCCTTTCAATGAAAATAACAACACACTAAACAAACTCAGGTAACTCACACTGTTATGATCCGCTCTTTGACACCCAACTTTCTTAAAACTTTGTAAATTGTATAGTCAATCTTTTTACCTTAATACCATTATTGTGCTTGTAGTCTGTGAATGAGGATCCATCTGTTGACGTCTGTATCTGATAAGTCTGTACCCACTGATCTGAATTATGGTCACCCTGTGTCGCTACACCACAAATAATGTAAGGTGAACCGAAATCTACTTGGAGGTATGGGGACGAGTCCGATGTAGCAGCACACCATGATGACCCTGCTGTGTAACCAAGCCTACCATTTGATGGAGGAGTACTGGCATTGTACTGAGATGATGATGTCATTCTGTTAGCTGGTATCTTAGAAACACTGGCAATACCAATAGGTAACGATTTGCAGCTAAAATCTTAAATTATAAAAGATAATTTATAACAGCAAGACTACCAGTTATCCAACCAACCAACAAGCTAGCTATCGTTTGCACTAGCCAGTTAACCAACACAATCCAAATACTAACACCTTAAAAAAGCATACAAACTATCCAATCTGACCATAAATCAACCAATCAAAGGGCCAACTAGCTATTCTTAAAGCTTCTATCTTGTTAATTCTACAGATAAAATTTTAAACTCCGAAATTAAAAATACCAGCTCTAGATATTTTCACTACCTTGTACATCAATACCATACACCTCCACTCGTAATGCCTTGTAGATGTTATATTGTGTTGGCGTAAATCTGATCAACTTTGCCAGGACAGGAATGGTCAGATTATTCTTGACAGCCGTATTCTTATCTGTATTACCAGGAAACAGCTGCATGTTACAAAAAGCACATCATATGAACAAACATCATACTATATAAACATACATATTTTTATTCCAAATGTTCAGTACGATTGATTGTACAATTCTATGGTTTCGGTTGATTCATGTTTGCTGACATTCCAGGTTTTGGTCTATCTGTTTACGTGTCTGTTTGCTTGTTTGCTTGTTTGTGTGTTTGCTTATTTTGCAATTCGGGACTCATGGATTCCGATCCTAATTCGATGTAGTTGTTTAAAACTCTTTCTACTGAAAAAAGGGGGCTCACCGTGCTCGTTTTAGAACTGTGAAGGGGTAAGGCACTTTTCTTCCTAATCTAAGCCAAAGATTGGGCTATTCAGTGATCATTTCAACGTATAACTAGAGTCATTGTTATTGTCATTGACCTACAAAGATCAAAATTACTAAGGTGTGCGCTCGAATGCGATATTAATATTTTTTTCAAAATTACAAAAGATTATCATATTATTAATGTGAAAAGCGATATAAATAGGGTTTCACCGCGCTATTTGTTTGTTCTTTTCAGGAAATATGCATCTAAGTCACTTACTACTAGTACTGATCTCGTGAAAGGTACGTTTTATCGCAGCACTAGCTACTACAGCACTAATCTTGTTTGCATGTTTGTTCATGTGTCTATTTGCTTGCTTGTTTGTCTTTTTAATTATCATTGTTTCTTTATGTATCTGTTTGTATGTATTTTTATTTGTTTCTCTGTTTGTTTGATTCCTTTTTTTACAAATTTATGGGATGTTAAAAGCATCAATTAAACATTACCTTAGGTGAGTTGTTATCATCAGAATATGTGATCCATAAGTCACCATCACTAGATGTTGATATCTTGTACTCTGTTGTCCATTCTGTAATGTTAGGTTTTGCACTTCCCTTTGTAGCTACAGCACAGATAACAAACAGTTTTCCCAAATCTATCTGTAAATAGTCAGCAGGATTGCTATTGCCGTTTGGTTGCCAACAACGGCCAGAACTAAACCTTGCTTCTCTGGCTCCATATTCATCTCTTAATTCAGAGCTTGCCTCAAAACTGGTGTCTGGTATGATATCAAGGTCATCAAGACCGACAGCATAACACGGATCCTGACAAGCTGACAAAGAGAGAATACGTTAAAACAAAAGAAAAAGAATAAATAAAAAAGATAGATAATAATTATATACAGCAGCTATTACAATAACAAGTTTGATTACAGATAACATAACGCTTTGTCAGACTGAAAATAATTTTGGTAAGTATTAAACAAAACGGTGAAGCTGTAAAACGTGTTCGGGAAATTATTAAGTAAATAATAAACCCGGGGGAGGGAGCCGGGGTGGACTCGGGGGTTATTAAAGTGAATGAGCAAACAGAATCAACTAGCCGACTCCAGGGCCATTTCCCGCCCCACACATAAGCGAAAGGAGAGGGCCCTGGAAACGAGGTTGACGACATCGCCCTTGTCCATATTTAACCAAAGATCATTAGGGCGGTTTCAGTGCTGTGATAAGCTCTGTAAGCAGATTAAAAGACTGCAAAGAGGTTGTTGGACAATAACTACTCATTAAGCCCACAAAATAACACAAAACGGCTGTTAAACAAGGATTTCAAAACTCAGAGTTATGATATTAATCTTGATATCAGATACAAGGGATTAAAAGAAACACAAGATAAACAACTGAGCACAGTTATAACCTGCAAATTGGACTCATTTAGCGCATGAAGGTTGTTGTTTTCAATCGAGATTATTTTTCAGCCTAAAACGGTAAACGACTGGAAAGCTTGAATGCATTCTAAAGCTGTTCGTTTTGCGTTAAAATTTGGCAGATATTTCTCTGGGTCGCCGTAATAATACTTACAAGTTTGGATTTAGGTGGGAAGTTAAATTAATTAATTCATAATCTTGATTAAAGTCGGAGTTGAACATGAAAAAGTTTCGCTTCGCACCTACAGCGTAGAAAAAATCGCAAAAATCACAAAATTTGTGAAGCTTGTATATTTTGTTTAGTTGTTAACCATTAAATATCTCAATCATGTATATTTATTGTTATTTTTCTGTCTTCTTGGTCACGGAACTATCTAATTAAAACAACTACAAATCGCGATTCTGCCGCATTTGTTTATATTTTGAAAAACGGCGTTTTTCAACATCATCACTGCGGATACTATCACCCATTATAATTCAATAACAAATTTTACTCTGCTCTCATTGGTCAAGGGACGATCACGTGACGTGATATTGCCTGCAGCGGAGCGATACTATCAGCGCATGCGTTCTCGGGCGAATATTTGTTTTTCATAGTAACTTAAATCCATAGTAACGTGAATAGGGTTGACCACACCTTGAGTATTGTATCTTTTTGTTCTTTTTGATGTAGTTATTGTTAATAGTGACACGACCATCACTACCAATAGACAACAATGCATCATACTTGGCTGCTTCTTAAGCTGGTGACACAAGACAAATATCTACATTAGTGCTACAGGGGAGAGGAGGGATAGACAATTTTAAAAGCTTCTCATATTGAATTGTGCAATAATTTTCAGGTGGGGGACTGAATAGTAAGAGTGATATAGGCAAACATTAGGAAAATCTCCCATTTTTCATGAAACTCTAATAAACATGTCACAAGAAGGTTTTGATGTTGGTTTGTTATTAACAGAATATATAAATAGTTGTGATTATTCTAATAATCCGTTTCTGTGAGATTTTCAATCTATACAAATTTATCTGTACTAAATATAAGAATTCACAAATCTTTTTGGGGTAGAAACGTTTGTCAAAAATTCCTAAATCACTTTGCTACAGCAATTATAGTAGAAATGTCGCTGTACATACTCAAGTAATAGCGTATATACATCAAATTGAAGCTTGTAAACAGTACATTTAGGAATTATATAAATGGTTTTTAGATTGCTTGTTCGCGTATCGGAGTTTTTATCTACACTAAATGCATTAGCACTGGCATATAAGATGGTAAATGAAGAACTCGATCAATAGTTGCGGAATTAACTTTTTGTTTAAACACATCCTCTCTATTTTAACTAATTTTAATTCATTTTACCGTTTTAATGCCTACCCCTTTGGTTTATCGGCAAGCCTCATACCATCCCCCCATCCCCCACCACCAAGCCCCCGTTACTCCTGAGTCCATTTTGAACATCAAATATTGAATGCCCTTCACGAAGAATTACTAAACTTGCTTCATATTCAGCAACGTGAACGTCAAACTCATACCTCTTTTTGACATAAAATATACATTTAGTTTTCATCTATCCTTGTAAACAACAACACGTGAGTTGAGCTATCTTTTGTTGCCGATATGTCGTTGCTTTTCATTCACTTTTAAAAAGCTTTACAATTCACAATAACTTTGTCTACTAAAGTTAACAACGTTTTGAAGACAAGAAGTTTTGTTGTCTTTCTTTTTCTGCATACAAAAGGTTCAAACATCTTTAAAAAGGTCAGTTTACTTGATTCAAAGTCCTGTCACCGATCCTCATGCTTTCTTCTTCATAAATTATTGCACAGACAAATTAATTCCGTCAACAGTTGACGAAGGTTTTGATTAAAGTTCTTATTATATATTATTTATCGAAAAATAAGATTCCGTAGGCTCTATTTTTCGATGCAAACGTCCACAAGATTGATGAATTTCAACTCGTTTCAACATCCATTGTGGCTCACTTCAGTTCGTGTCTGCTAAAATTCTTTGTAAACTTGTTTTTTGTTTCTTGACTTTCTTTGATATTGAGATACAAACAAAACCCTTTGTCTTTAAATGATCTTTGATTTGGAATGATGAAGAAAGCTGCAGTAATTTTAATATTTTGGCATTAAAATTTCTGTAAGTTTGTTGAGTCAGTCGTCACATCAGGAATAAAAACCGGTTTTAACAGGTTTCAACTCTCTCTTTTTCAGTAAAACTAATGGGAAGCGCGTCGCAATATATCAACACAAATTATTACTTTCTCTCTTTAAAATAGTCATATAACAAATGAGTTATTAACCTCGCTTGCTCGGTCTGTAAGTAAAATATCAGACCTCGGTCTTTTTTGTACGGACCACGCTGCGCTCGTTCCGTACTGTCAAAACCTCGGTCTCATATTTTCCATACAGACCTCGCGCTCGGTTAATAACCTCTTATTATCATTAAAGTGCCTATATACACCCTGGCTGTTTGCTATTTCAATTAAAAGTACTTGCCCTAAATAACACTTTTCCAGAAGAATAAAATACTATGATAAAAACTGTGCATTTTATAGCGGTTTGAATATGTGGGATTATTTGAGCTTCCTTTGTAAAAAAAATCGGTGTTTATTGATATGAGCTGGTGACAATATTGATGACGTAGTGTCCGGGATAGCGTCTGGCAAGTTTCATTAGTTTCTATCCCGGACACTACATTCATCGATATTGTCACCAGCTCATATCAATAAACTCCGATTTTGTTTACACAGGAAGCCCAAACAACACATTTTTTTGCATATTCAAACTGCTATAAAATGCACAGCTTTTATCGTAGTATTTTATTCTTCTGGAAAATTGTTATTTAGGACCAGTACTTTTAATAGAAATAGCAAACAGACGGGGTTTATAGGCACTTTAAAGTGCCATCTGTAGAAACTGTCTACATCGAACACTCAGTAGTATTGTATTATTATATTTTACATTTGTTTTAATTTAATTTAAATTCTTTAATTCTATTTAATATTTTTCATATAGTTTGTCATATTATGTCACATCATTGAAATTATCGCACTTTTTAATTTGTTTTTTTTTTTATTTATTTCATGTCGCATTTTTATTAAATCATAATATATTTTTTCTTCAGAGTCGTACTTCGAATCTTTAACGCATAATTGAATTGAATTGAAATGGATTGAATTAAATTGTTATATTCTTGTACATTCTGGAAAACAAAAAGGAAAGGCTGAGAATATCTTAATAACCTCCATATTCATGTTATTTAATGCCAACCGTGATTCTCCCTCCAGTAATTGTAAAAGCGAACCTTTTGGTCTACTGAATCTCGAAGATTATTTGAAACAACAACAGCAGGAGCTAGAATAACGACTCAGAAGAGAACTTGCAAGAACTAAGCAGAGTGCCGGCGTTTTTAAAGTTTGGTCTGTACTCGAAGGAAGTGACAAGGACATTTTTTTAAATCTCTTGGACACTTTTAAACTCGATCTGGAAATATATAGAGTCTGATGCATCTAATCTTACTTTCTAAAGCTATGTGAGGGATACAACAGAGCTCTTAGTTTTGAGGATATAATTCCTTACCTTAATAAGAAATGTCTAGAAAATTCTCTGCCAGCAATGTAGGAACACATTGAAACTTATTTGGATGAGTTTTTTCTTGTATTTTGGCAACGATGCCTTGGTCTTTTTGAACGAGACTTGGCACTCGTATTCAACATTTCAGTGGCAACTGTGAAAATAAAAAGACTTATATGACACATTGACTAGTATTAATTTTATCTCCTAGGTGATAGTGCTAGTTGAAAAATAGAAATCGATAGAATTAGCATAAAATAGTACAAAATAGTATTACTAGTGTTTTATGCTTTTATTAAATGCACTCTAGAGTGCAAATAATATACCTGTGAAACAGGTAAAAAACAATAGAATTATCATAATTTATTCATACACGATGATTTACATACGCAGCTTAGCCGATGTGCGGGTCGTGTAAATAGACCATTAGTAGAGTAGCCAATCAGAAAGCAAGATTCGTGATAGACCACTAGTAGATTTATACTAATAACTGTTAGTATCTAACAACCATAATATGGTCTATCACAAATTATACTATCTATGTTGTTTTTACTGTTTGTAAACTAAGTATTTGCTTCAAACTATTTAACAATTAGACCCGCAGCCCGAATGGTCTACGAGTCAATAGCCCATGAGACCGAAAGCTAAAATAAGCCTTGAGGAAAAATAAAAGTATTGAGGGAGAGAAAATGGCTAAAACATAATTTTGATGTGTTTTGATCAATACATTTTGACTTTTCGACATTTTGACATTTTTCACGTCATTGAGCGCGCGCTCGGTATTTTCACTTTCGAGTATCTGTCATTTTGTCAAAATGAAACGAGTGAAATGTTATTTTTCTTTCAAAATATGGCAAAGTTTGACCTATAATTTTTTGAATACTAAAACAATTAGACCTTCGGGTCTAATTGTCAAGTAGACAGTATTGAAAAGTATTCCACAGTTTTATTGTTGATATTCTAAATATCAAATAAAGTAAAAAAAAGAATATATCTAAATTAATACAGCAGCATAAAATAATATGCAGCTACAGTGTAGGTTCACACATGCATAACTTGTATCACTTTTCTTTTATCACTATTGACAACCAGGATGTTATTCATGTTATTATTTTTAAAAGACGAAATATCTAATTCATGATCAATACCTTTCATGAGAATTGTACCTTCTAAGGTATCATGGGACAAAATCGAGGTGTATGTTTGAAAGCCGCTTAGCTAGTGTGTACAGCCTTAAATATATTCAAAATAAAGTATATATATTCTTAAAGCGTTTAAATATTAAAAAAAGATTTCGTTTCCATTAATGCTTTGAATTAATAATATTTATTTGTAATGCTATTGCTATCTTAACAAAATTATCCCGCAATATTCAACCAATGCACACAATACCAAGTGAGATCTAGACCTGTAAAATCACTCATGAACTTCAAAACTGTGTCTGCGTTATTTTATTATATACTTTGTTTATTTTTTTATCGAGGTTAATTTGAGGTTTAGTTTATCCTTGATTACCTTTGAAACGTCAAAAACGCAGAGACCGTTTTCAAGCTCATGATTTGTTTTAACAGGCCTAACAGGTTTTGTGCAGATTGGTTAAACATTGCAGGAGATTAAAACCTTCAAAGTAATAATAATAATAATAATAATAATAATAATAATAATAATAATAATAATAATAATAATAATAATAATAATAATAATAATAATAATAATTATAATAATAATAATAATAATAATAATAATAATAATAATAATAATAATAATAATAATAATAATAATAATAATAATAATAATAATAATAATAATAATAATAATAATAATAATAATTATAACTGGCCTGAAATCTGAAACAGAAGGATTCATCATTGCTGCTCAAGATCAGTGTATCAAAACAAATTACTACAGAAGCAAGATTCTCAAAGACGGTTCTAGTCCGATGTGTAGAATTTGTAGTCAATACCAAGAAACAATCGATCATGTGGTATCAGGATGTCCAGAACTTGCTAAGACAGAATACATACATAGACATAACAAAGCAGCAAAGTATATTCACTGGAAACTATGCAAACATTACAACATAGAAGTTACTGAACGATACTACGAACACGAACCATCAATAGTCACTGAGAACGAAAAAGTTACAATCCTATGGGATATGCCGATACAAACAGACAGAGAGATTAAAGCTAACCGTCCAGACATTGTTGTTAAGGATAAAGAAAACAAAACATGTTTATTGATAGACATGTCGGTTCCCACAGAAAGAAACATATCTATAAAAACTATGGAAAAACTTTCCAAATATAAAGACCTAGAAATTGAGATTGAGAGAATGTGGAATCTGAAAGCAACAATAGTACCTGTAATAATAGGTGCTCTTGGACTTATAAAGAAAGGAATACAGAACTTTACCGACAAAATACCAGGAAACATCAAGGTTATAGAGTTACAAAAAATAGTTCTCCTTGGTACAGCCCATATATTAAGGAGGGCATTGTCATATAAGTAAACTCACAAATGTACATATAGATACCTTATGCTCAAGGGATGAACACGGTTCTATATTTTTGTAAAATGATGAAAAGAAAAATAAATGATGATAATAATAATAATAATAATAATAATAATAATAATAATAATAATAATAATAATAATAATAATAATAATAATAATAATAATAATAATGATAATAATAATAATAATAATAATAATAATAATAATAATAATAATAATAATGATGATGATGATGATGATATCTATTTATACACGATGTTTATGTTTACAGCATAGCTAATGTGGTCGTGTTTTGTATATTCACTCTCTCTCACTTTACATTTTACACTTTTACACGAAATATTTTACATTTTACACAATATATTCATCTTGATCATGCTAAGTTTAGCCTTTGCCATTAGATCTTATGCTTGTCTGTTGTCTTTTCTTGTAAGTAAATATTCTAAAATCTCATCTCGAGATTTTTTGCCCGTGTACTTTACTTCTGTTCACTAATCAGGATTAACAGCGACGCCTCTCGGCACATATCAATGCGGTGATATTCGATAATACTGAGTCAATTGCGGCTTTAGTTCGTCTTCTAAAGTTTTTGTTGACGTTCTCTTTTTTCGCAAACAGTTAATTTTTCTGTTAACAGGCATTGATAAATATAAATTATTATCGAATATGTTGAATTATCTACAAAAAAAAATTCATAGGTTTATCATTTATATTATTCCTTGAAATAAATTAAGAACGAATAAGGAAAAAGCATTATATGTGAAAAGCGAAATATATTGAAAAGGCTTATTTGCACAGCGAAACCATCAATTTAGAATAAAAGTCAATTGAGTTTTCTATTGATCAGCAATAATGTTTTTGTACTTTGCTTAAAGATTTTGTTTATGTTTACTGTGAATCGAAATTTTGGCTAAGAAAAATTGTCAAATAATATAGCTAATTAGTAATATATACAATATGAGCGGGAGATCTGTATGGGCATTTACAATGGCAAGCCGCAGGCGAGCCATTGTAAAGCCCATACAGATCGGACGCGAATATTGTACATTACTTGTGAAATCAAAGAATAATGAATAAGGCGCAAAAACCAATCAATATAGAGTTCATTGAGATTGCATGTGAATGTTTATATTCCTTGTAGAATGGATTAAACCGCTAAGACAATGAAGGGCAATCAAGTGAGTTTCCTTATTGTCATTCAAAATTGTGTAGAAAAGTGAAATCGTGAGCATCTAGGTCTCAAGAGATTAGTATTCATTTGCCTCACTTATGGCTTTGAATTAATTTATTATTGAATTATTTGTAAGCCGTTTGTTAGTATAGAGTTGAGGTCGAAGATGGCTCGTTTTCGAGAACCTAAAAGCAAAAACGAAGAGAGAATTTTACTTTCAAAAGTGGTTCCCAAGAATACAACATACAATACCAAATGGTGTGTAAAAGTCTTTACTGAATGGCAGCAAACAAGAACAAATAAACGAGTACAATTGGAGACGTGTGGTTGGGATGGCTTCGATATGACAAACGTGGAAGATTTCACAGTCCCATTTGAAGAAATGTCTGCGAAAACTCTTAACTTCTGGTTATCCAAGTTTATTGGGGAAGTGGCAAAGCAATGATAATGAAAGTAAGGTGTTCTTTAATTTAGTTTTCAATAACTGCAATATTAATATTGCCTTTACGAACAAAAAAAACTGTATTGTAATATTTCACAATGAAGAAAGTTCATTAAACAAAGTGTGGATAATAATCTGTTTCGTGTCTTTTATTAACACAATTTTTTTTCACCGAAACAAAATGTGCATTCTCAAATAAGATGACCTGTATCAAAAGTTATGAATACTAATTAGGACAGCATGGGATCTGTATTACAAGTTAATTTACTGATTAATAATTCATCAACCCCAACTTTTCCCTGATGACTTTTCAAACCCTTCCCGTGCTTTTAGCTACTTCATGTGTATTGGTATTTACAAAGGTCTACATGTGACTCAATTGCAGTGTCTTCATTGGTTTTGCGCCTCATTAATTATTCATGAATTTTACAAGAATAAATACAAAGCTGATTATACAAAATCGCGCACTCTGATTGGTTTGCTATCTCGGATTATCAGCCGATAATCACCTTTTCGGACAAAATGGCGTTTTGTCACTATTAGCAAATATGAAATTGAAAACTTTAAATAGAATGCTGTCCTAAAATCTACTAAAAAAGATACAATGTTTTAAAGGTATCATAGCAAATTTTCACGTTTTTTTTTTGTCATTATGCGAGACAATTTTTAAAAATATTCGCGTGACGGTCGCGCTTTTAAAAAATAAAATATTTTCACTTTCAATGCTGTTTCCTTCTTTCTTTTTTGAAATAATCACCTCGAAGGCTCGAACACTCGCGGCTCGGTAAATATTCACCGATAATCACTTCGCCTTCGGCGAATAACTGTAAAAAACGTCAAACTGTAGTATTGGATACAAAAAAATAGTGTATATAGCTAAACACATATAGCAAGTTATTGTACACATATACTCATTTACATGTTAAAAGAGGATTATACGAAAACGTTCTAATACAATACATTCAGCTATTTTGATAACTTTTTGGACAACACTCTTGAAATTAGATGTATACATTTAAACATAGCCAAGTTTATATAATTTATTGATTCAATATTACATCATAGCTTATCTAAAATGCTTTTATATTAAATTCAGCAGCGAATCAAGAACAATTTCAATTTCAATTGTAAGAGTACACGCTATAAACCCGTGAAGCAATAACTAACTATTTAGAAAGGAAAAAAAAATAGCTATCAACTATTTTGATACAGCTTTGAAACTACGTACGATACCGTAGCAGTTAAACTAGAATTGGACCATGTCATTGTTGTATATATGTAGTATATAAAAAACGAGCAGCAGTGTTTTATCAAGGATAAAAACCCGAGCGCAGCGAGGGTTTTTGATCCTTGATAAAACACGTGCTGCGAGTTTTTTATATAGCTTAAACAACTCCAACACTTATTCAAAACTAAATTATAAAAGTTTCTTGAAGAAAAGTCCAATTTGGAAACAAACTTTATTTGCAAGGTACACTGCGCATTCTCATATCACACCATGCACCATTAAGCACCACATTTGGCATCCCACATTTGAGAAAGGTCGTGTATAATATAATAGGAGTTTGATAGCATTGTTTCGGGTGATGCCTCTAGTAAAGGTCAATGATGAGAGATTAAAACTGAGACCTTTACAAGTGTCATAGGTACATAAAGACACACGTACCTTTATCATAAAGACACACGTACCTTTATCATAAAGACACATGTGTTTTTATATAATGTACCTGTTTTATCTGTAGTGTTTTATGGGGTATAAAGGTCATGCATGTGACCAAATTGGAATGCCCCGATTGGACTAATAGCTCATGAATTATTAATGAGTTTTTAAAATATATTTAAAAACCTCATTAATAATTATATTCATGACCATTTTGTCCAATCCGATGCTCCTCTTTGGTCACGAGGAAAGCATTGTATATCGCATAATCTACGTTTGAAACGCAGAGGGATTATAGTGTAGAATAGAAGAACAATTGTATGCAAATGTGTCATTATATAATGCTTCATGTCCATAATTCAGATATTACCCTCCCTCCCCCCTCCAATCCCCCATCTCTACTGACGAGTAAACCTCAGACTTAGAAATAATTTACTTTGGGATTTTTGGCGAAAAAACTCTTTGAGTGCCAATGCCAGGAATCGAACCGAGACCTTCTGCTTGTTTGTATCCGCGCTTTAAGCCATTATACTACTCAATCAATCGATGGAAAATTTGCAACGAAATGTCATCAAGTTTGTTAACATTTAAGTTGGTACGTTAGCATTCCTCTATTGTTACTTTAGATGAATTCCCAAATGCAAACAACCTTCTGTTTTCTTTTGTTTCATCGATATTGGACAAAATGGTCATGAATTACTAATGAGTTTTTTAAGTAGACCTTTTTGCTTTACCACTATTTTCGACTTTTTGCGCTTTTAAAACAATAGGTGAGATGAAAGATTGTACGGAATGTGAACATCTTTAGATTTTGAGCAAAAGATGCTTGTATTTCATTGTTGTTGAACAATAGTTGTAGTCGGGTCATAATTTCAACATACCCTGGATTTGCCCGATCAGGCTTATACATATATCATTTTAAATCTCACGATGTCTAGAATTGAACAAAATATGTCCCATTTTTTACTTCATAAGCACTTTAAGAGGCCGTCTCAGTAGTGATCGAGCAAGGCTGGAAATGGCCCAAAAATCGACCCACCTCAAAATTTGTACAATGAAAGCCTATCATTTGACTCATCTATCAGTGCAGTTGGTTTTGAGAAAAAATCATTTTTCGATTTTTTGGACGCAAAAGTAGTAATTAGCATTTTTTAGACCAACAATGCTCAAAAACTACATAATTCGAAGTCTTTTTAAGCGCGAACTAAAAGCTTGTTTTCTAAAACGTTTCCACCGGTGATACCTCCTTCGTAATGCTATTATTGGATAATAAATTCGTTTGATTTAGATTAAAGGGTAATAAAATATTTAATTTTAAGTTCGGTCTATTTTTGTAATTATTAAGTAGGTGTGAAGTAGGTGACATTCAGATGACTAAAAACTGATGTAGTTTTCATGACTCAAAGATGTCCTTGATTTCTTCTGAAAGCTCTATGCTCATGTTAACTTTTGGTGTGTTAAAATCCGCGGGCAACTATTTTTATTTATTCGAAAACAGAAGTTCATTTATGGTAATTTCAAGTTTTCGCAATTATCACGTAATCAATATGTAATCGATAAACCAGACCGTAAACATCAAAATACTATTAGTATTGAGTTAAAATGGTTTACTGAAGCTTGAAAACATTCATTACTTTGTGAAATGTTCAAAAGTGAGAAAATAAACGAGTGAAAAAAGGAGTGAATTTGAAAATAAAGCGAACTATTTTTGACTGCGGACAATATGCTAATTAGGTAAACATGACAGCGACAAGAAAAGCAAACTTTTTCCATTGGAATTTCTCAAATAAGCCTTTGTATTCAACGATTAGATTAAAAAAAGCTATTTGAAGTCTCATTAAACAAATTGAAGCCCTGTCTATATAAAATAAATGTTGGAAAACTTGATTAACTGTTTGACGTGTGTGGCCTTGTCAATTTCATTATGTTATTTGTTTTTTAACGACACCCGATAAATACAGCAATAGATATTTTTTTAAACCTTTGCTTTTACCCAAAAAAATACGATAATCTTTATTGTCTTGGCTATTACATCCTATTTCAATTGCGCTAAAAGCTTTGCCATATGTATTTCATGTTGTAAAACAAATCTACTTTACTCGCCGCCAGACAGTCAGGTGAGAATTTCGCGCGCACGACCGTCAAGTTGTCTTGTCTGTTTGTTTTACAAGAACAAAGTACATTACAACACATTCACTAGCTTGTTCACAGTACTCTTCATAGCGATCTAGCTTCATGGCAAAGTGCGGAATAGGCGTTCATCTGGGGAAAGAGTGTGGTAGCTCTTCACATCGTCGAAAAAAAGATGAAGAAACAGTATCGATATCTCAATGTAAACGCGACATATCTTCCCATTTAAATATGATGTCTATAAACAAAGTGGGCATTTCTTGCGAAGGAGATCTCATACTTTTCAGAGCAGGTAAGACTCTAGTTATTTTCCGATGAGTCAACTTCAACTGATTATTGATCGATATTCACTGAATGAACTGACTTACTAGAATATCTCACTTTTATTTTGCTCTCCAAAGGGATATTTGAATCAGCTGAGTCATGAGGTACAACTAGTGTGTGTCCCAGACATCGAGATGAATTAGGTATTTATTGGAGAGGCCGACATAAACATTGCCAGATTCCCCCCAACATTGCAGCTCATTTATCAGGAGATTCAAAGGGAGATAGGTCCGTCAGTAAAAGCTTATCACAAGCGATATATCAGGCTTCAAACATAGTTATCCCCATTGGATCAGGTGAGTTGATTCGCACACAAAAGTCACGTGATATACAAAGCTCCACAATACGTTTTTAATGAAAAATGTAATGATAATTGTTTTTCTTTAGCAATATGTCGACGGTGTAGAGAAACGTATGGTGGTATAAAGCGAACTGAAAGTACAGATACAGTAAGTTATCCATAGTCATTTATAACTATGAAATATTAAAACATTTCCCATGCAATAAATAATAACGCAAAAATGTCGCAAAACTGAAACCTTTATCAAGTATCATATTTATCCCTCAAAACACATTCTCGATTATATACAGCTATTACAAAAAAAACCCTAGAATACTGATTACTGCATACTGAATATTGTATTCCAAGACCGAGATGCATTCTGGGGCATATAATATAGTTTACAATAAACTAAATAGTAATTAGTTATCTTATTGTTAGTACATTCCATTCAAAACAATATAAGAGCTAGTTATGGGGAGTAAATAGCGTTTTAATCAAAAATTCGTTTTAAACGAATCAATGAGACCCATAATGCCCTTTGGTCTTGGAATGTACTATTCAGTATTCAACGTTTTTTGAAATAGATGTATATAGGTGATAGATAAAATACTAATTCTCAAGTTATTTCCATATCTCACACGTGTCAGTTAATAAGTGATCTTTTACAAGACATGTATATATATATCAAACAGAAAATGATGAATAAAGTAATTGCATAAATATAAATGGGAATAAAAAAGGTAATAGAGGATAGAAATGCAGAGTCTGAAAATCAGTTATAAAGTATTGGGGAGCTGGAGTACCTTACGTTTTCCTTCTATTTTAAAATCGCAATAAAAATCTGCATTACAATTTAAACCGGGTATAATAGGATTATAACCTTTTTTCATAAAAAAATATATATTTTAGGTCAGCTCTAAACAAAATCAAAATCATATGAACAATAATTCGCGTAGTAATTGCGTCCTAAATTTTATCTGAATTTGACCGCCCCTCTTATATGGTTGTTGGCCGTGCATTGTAAGACTAAAAAGCTATAAATTTCATTCATAGCAACCGGTTAGTGAAACCAGGCACAGCGACAGAGATGACAGCGTTGATCCAGCAGATGATCTGGCTCAACAATTAGAACATCTGCAAATTGAACAACAGCCTTGTGAAGAATCAATATATCAACCATCCTGTTCACAAGATACTGCGTCATCCCAAGAAGATTCTAGTCCTTCGTCAAAAGAAGAAGACGCCCGCAATATAGCATGCGATGCACTAAGTAGTTTCCTTGTGGTATCAGGCCTTGATCCAGTTGAACATGTCCTTACACGTCCCTGGGAAGACCTTACAACAAAAACACGGTCACTATACACCAACGTGGCCAGTAGTGCCATTGCAGAGGTTGTGCGCACATTAGCACCAGACTCGTCTTTATCTTTGTGGAAAGCTATCAAAAGTAATGACTCCGTAGACACATTGCTTGATGGACAGATTTGTGAATCTTATAAACAAGCTTCAGGAAGTGAGACTAGAAGACAGCTCTTAAGCCTAGTAGCCCATAAAGTCACTTACCAAGAGATTCTTCCCTATATACCCGACATGACTAGGTACCAGTTCACCGCGGCAAGAAAACATGCTATGGAGGTTGGAGCTGGTCAAGCAGTAGAACCACCTACAAAACAAGTACGAGAAAAGATTGACGCTCGAAAGATGGAACACTTTTTAGACTTCATCACAGCATCTAATATTGTACAGGATCTCCCATTTGGTCAACGAACACTGACGCTATCTAATGATGTCAAGCTACAGATTCCAAATGTCATACGCACTCTAATACCATCACGCCTCATCGTGCAGTACCAGCAATATTGTAAGGAAAACAGCTACGAACCATTGTCAAGGTCCACGCTTTTTAGAATACTATCTCGGTCGTGCTTGGCATCTGTAAGGAAAAGTCTGCAAGGACTTGACAGTTATGCTGCAGATGGTGGACGTGCATTTGATGATCTAGCAACAGTTCTGGATACACTATCCACGTATGGTTTGGAGGAAGCAACAGCAAGCAAAGATCAGTTGTTGCTGTTGAAACAGTACATCAAAGGTGACTTCAAGGTAATTTTAATATAACAGCGCGTTCTATGTTATGTGATATAAAACAGCAAGAGCGAAGTCGTAAAATAGGGTAAATGTCACATAGACGAGTAAAAATATTACAGTAGTAGGACTGGATCGAGTCAAAATTACCAGCGATATCTCGCCTCATCAAATACAGCGTCTCACTAGTTAGATATTCAGCCTTATTAAGTTAGTGTGTTTGTATGTTTGTATCTGTTACAATATTTGCCGTATAGGATTGTTAATGAATATATATAACTCTATAAGAATAAGAATAAAAATATTTTTTTTTTGATATTATACGTAGGTCCAATGTACCATTAGTAGCAATGTTGCAGACCACTGTAGACTATTTGCACTCAGTGATCCAAAGAAGAAGGAATTTCAAAGCAACTGTGACCACGAGCATGACTTTTACTGTGAGCGATGTGAAACTTTAAAACAGGTGCGTGATGAAACTGTATAAAGGTGATAAAACGATTGAAAACTAAATATCGAAATACTATGTGTTCTGATTTGCAGTTACTCGACTCCATCTTGTTGAAAACCAAATCCTTGCTTCTTCCGGACGACATCAAAGACGATGTTACATTTACTGCCCAAACTGCGTGTGACTCCATCCGTGCGTGGAAATCTCATCAACTAAGAATGGTCCATCAGGATAATGCCAGAGTTGACATCATCGATAGTCTAGACGAGCAATCTGCACTACTTGTGCAAGATTTTGCGATGAAGTATCTACCAAAGCATTATAGAGAAACACAAGCCCAGTTCTTTGGCAAACGTGGAATATCTTGGCACATCACAGTTTGTCAGACTAACATCAACGGAGAATTTTGTGCGCAGACATTCGTGCACATTATTGAGTCTCGCGCTCAAGACAGTAAAACCGTCGTCACCATTATGGAGAATGTGCTTCAAATTCTCAAGAAAGAGCACCCGGAAATGAAGAATATATTCTACCGCCAAGACAACGCAGGATGCTATCACAGTGCATTGACCATTCTTGCCTGCAAAGTACTCCGACAAAGAACAGGGCTGAATCTCTCACAACTCGACTTCTGTGACCCACAAGGTGGCAAAGGCCCATGTGACAGAAAAGCAGCGCAAATAAAGTATCACATCAATACATACATCAACGAAGGCCATTCTGTCACCACGCCCAGTGAGATGAAGACTGCTATAGAGTCCAGAGGAGGAGTCCCGGGAGTTCGTGTGATTTCTGTAGAGGCACCACCAAAGAATAAACTTCCGGCTGTAGAAGATTTGAAATTTGAGGGAATAAGCACACTATTCAACTTTGTGTTTACAGACAGTGGATTTACGTCATTCAAAGCGTACAACGTAGGAAAGGGAAAGTTTTGCCGTTGGTCTGAGTTTGAAGGTAAATTTGCTCAATTCAATATAATAAATTACTTCCATAGAATGATATGCTATGCTTGCAATCTTTTTTCAGGTATAGGCGAAATTGATAAGCTACCATGGTTACCTTTAGACGACGTAAGTGACGGTGATTTCAAGCCAATCAAGGGCCGCAGAATCCATAGCAAACATAAGACCAGCCAAACTCAAGACCTCAGCGATGATGAAAACGTGTCAACTTCTACCACCTCACCTGACATATTCTCGTGTCCAGAGGATAGCTGTATCAAGACCTATATGACTCACAGAGGCCTAGAACAACACCTTACATATGGAAAACACGAAAAGAAGCTTGAGAAAATGGGTATCATCGATAAAGCAAAAATCTCATACTCACAACGCTTAGAGGCAGGTTCCACAAGAAACGTCACCCAATTACCACCTAAAACCTCTAAAGATTGCTGCTACCAGTCAAAAGGTAAAGGATGGGCACTGCACGAAGCTGGAAAAAGCCGTAAGCGCTTTAGTGTTAAACAGAAAGAGTACATGAAAAAGAAGTTTGTAGAAGGCGAAAAAACAGGAAGAAAATGCACCGGTGAAGAAGTAGCCAAAGAGATGCGCTGTGTTAGAAATGAAAAAGGAGAACGTCTCTTCACAGTAGATGAATTCCTTCGCCCACAACAAATCCAGTCGTTTTTTTCTCGCTACTCGGCAAAAATGAAAGGTGCGTCTCTGTCAGATGAGGAAGCTGATATCGAGAATCAAAGAAGCGAAGAGCTTTGCAACGACCTTCTTGTTTCCATGAGTAGCGGAATCTGTCACCACCCTATGCTGTTTTCTGGAAAAAACGTCTGCGAGATGAGTGATGATCAAATGATAAAGCTAAAGGTAACCGAGCTCAGAAGCATGGCAAACCATTTCTCTCTTAAAGTTAAAGACAGGAGAAAGGATGAGTACTTACAGGCAATTAAGTTGTTTTTATCAACTTGCGAATGCAAGAACTAATAAATTTATAAGCCCCCGGGGGTACTCCTTTTGTCCAAGTTGTAGGGGTGATCGGCGGAGGTTTTAAAAACGACCAGATAAAAATAACGGTTAAAGCTTTGTTGATTTCAACCCCTAAAAGGTATGGATGTGCGCTGTTCTTGCTAGCCAAGCTTACTTTTAGCAACAAAGCAGAGTAAAAATGATCCTTATAGGTACGGATCGGAGTCATGTTACGTGATTTGTTTTAACCAGAACCCTAAAAGGTAAGCACACGAAATATATTTGTAACCCTAAAACGTACGCCGATCACCCCTACGTACTTGGACAATGGGAGCCCACCCCCTTAACCTCTCCCCCCCCCCCCCACCACACCCCCCCCCCCCACCCCCTGGGTATAAGCTACAAATACAGCTACAATCTTGAACAAAATAATTGATAATTTCTTTACAAGTCATAATTATTTGCATCAACCTACAAAGGATGCCATCGTGCTCTCACCCTCCCCTCCCTGGTATGATTGGGATCGACAATGCTAGAGCTCCATGCAACATTGATTTAGGGTGATGGGGATGATTTGAATAAACCAAAATACGTTTTTGTGCAGTTTTTACTCAAAAATGACTTTTGCCAACATTTTTGTTCAATATTGTATAATAGACAATAATCAAAGCTATTGTTTTACACAATATGTCTGGCAAGTCATTCAATCTGGGCGGTGTTAAAACAAGTAGTAAGGTTGTGTATGAAATGAAATACTTCCTTTGTAAATAAATCTAGCTATCATGTATATAATAAATAAGCTTATTAATATAATAAAGATTTTAAAAACTCTATATCCCTATTGCATTTTTTGGTACGTTTTCGGGTGTCGCTGTATATATGCAAATGATATAATGAAACCCCAACCAATTAGGGCTTCAACGTTTTGTAAAATTTAACGTTTTTAAACGTTAAAATGAAAATTACTGTTCAATAGAATACAAAAATATGTAAATACTGGCAACCATAAACTGAAGCAGTTGAACGGCGTAAGCAAATCATGTTTCTTCAAATCAAACCTTGACGTCTAACTGTACTGGAAAAGCTAAAACGGCTAGTAAACAAATACAATGTCGAACAGGGGTCTATAGGAACTCACAATAATTACATAATGAAAAAGGCCACACACGTCAAACAGTTAATCAAGTTTTCCAACATTTATTTTATATAGACAGGGCTTCAATTTGTTTAATGAGACTTCAAATAGCTTCTTTTTAATCTAATCGTTGGAAAGAAAGGCTTAATTGAGAAATTCCAATGGAAAAAGTTTGCTTTTCTTGTCGCTGTCATGTTTACCTAATTAGCATATTGTCCGCAGTCAAAAATAGTTCGCTTTATTTTCAAATTCACTCTTTTCACTCGTTTTGTTTTTTCAATTTTGAACTTTTCACAAAGTAATGAATGTTTTCAAGCTTTAGTAAACCATTTTAACTCAATACTAATAGTATTTTGATGTTTACGGTCTGGTTTATCGGTTACATACTGATCACGTGATAATTGCGAAAACTTGAAATTACCATAAATGAACTTCTGTTTTCGAATAAATAAAAATAGTTGCCCGCGGATTTTAACACACCAAAAGTTAACATGAGCATAGAGCTTTCAGAAGAAATCAAGGACATCTCTGAGTCATGAAAACTACATCGTTTTTTAGCCATCTGAATGTCACCTACTTCACACCTACTTAATAATTACAAAAATAGACCGAACTTAAAATTAAATATTTTATTACCCTTTTATCTAAATCAAACGAATTTATTATCCAATAATAGCATTACGATGGAGATATCACTGGTAGAAACATTTTAGAAAACAAGCTTTTAGTTCGCGCTTAAAAAGACTTCAAATTATGTAGTTTTTGAGCATTGTTGGTCTAAAAAATGCTTATTACTACTTTTGCGTCCAAAAAATCGAAAAATGATTTTTTCTCAAAACCAACTGCACTGATAGATGAGTCAAATGATAGGCTTTGATCGTACAAATTTTGAGGTGGGTCGATTTTTGGGCCATTTCCAGCTTTGCTCGATCACTACCCATAATATATATATAAAATATATGGTTCGAATCATCCGTTGAGAGTGCTCGATACGATGGAGTAGAGCAAAATATATGTGAGGGTAGGAGTAAACACAACTACAAATTCATCTCGACAGTGGATACCGATACACACTATGTTACGAACCACCAACGACGCAATCCAAACGAAAAAACAGACAACGCAATGACATCCCTCTGGTACAATTCTCCCTTCAGCAAAAACCTCAGTACTAATATTGGACGCAGATTACTCATTCATCCATTCATCCATTTATTGATTGATTGGTTGGTTGGTTGGTTGGTTGGTTGGTTGGTTGGTTGGTTGGTTGGTTGGTTGGTTGGTTGGTTGGTTGGTTGGTTGGTTGGTTGGTTGGTTGGTTGGTTGGTTGGTTGGTTGGTTGGTTGGTTGGTTGGTTGGTTGGTTGGTTGGTTGGTTGGTTGGTTGGTTGGTTGGTTGGTTGGTTGGTTGGTTGGTTGGTTGGTTGGTTGGTTGGTTGGTTGGTTGGTTGGTTGGTTGGTTGGTTGGTTGGTTGGTTGGTTGGTTGGTTGGTTGGTTGGTTGGTTGGTTGGTTGGTTAAATAGATAGATAGATAGATAGATAGATAGATAGATAGATTGATAGATAGATAGATAGATAGATAGATAGATAGATAGATAGATAGATAGATAGATAGATAGATAGATAGATAGATAGATAGATAGATAGATAGATAGATAGATAGATAGATAGATAGATAGATAGATAGATAGATAGATAGATAGATAGATAGATAGATAGATAGATAGATAGATAGATAGATAGATAGATAGATAGATAGATAGATAGATAGATAGATAGATAGATAGATAGATAGATAGATAGATAGATAGATAGATAGATAGATAGATAGATAGATAGATAGATAGATAGATAGATAGATAGATAGATAGATAGATAGATAGATAGATAGATAGATAGATAGATAGATAGATAGATAGATAGATAGATAGATAGATAGATAGATAGATAGATAGATAGATAGATAGATAGATAGATAGATAGATAGATAGATAGATAGATAGATAGATAGATAGATAGATAGATAGATAGATAGATAGATAGATAGATAGATAGATAGATAGATAGATAGATAGATAGATAGATAGATAGATAGATAGATAGATAGATAGATAGATAGATAGATAGATAGATAGATAGATAGATAGATAGATAGATAGATAGATAGATAGATGTATGTGTTTATTCAGGCCTCTTGCAGCAGTTGCTGAATTACAGGCTGGGTCAGCACTACTTACATATATAAATATCTATAAATAATACTAAATAGATAACTGATATTAGTTGCAATTAAATTATTACTCAAATTACAATATATTATGTGCATATCTATGCGTGACAAAATTTGAAAGTCTATTAGTTTTGACAACTCTAAGTAATGCTTGGCCATTACTTCTTAGTGTTCTTCTATGCGGTGTTACTAACTCATTTCTAACTAGTTTAAAGAGAGGATTTGTTTTGCTTATACTCTTGATAAATCGCCTACAAGCTTCCGAAAGCCGATCGTAAAGAGCTATTATGTCGGCGGCAGTCAAGGCTTCACGATACGTTTTATCTGGGAAGATAAATATAATGCGCAGGGCACGTTTTTGTATGTTTTCAATTAAATCAACAAGGTATTGTGGTAGATTTGCAAACATTGCTGATGAATATTCAATTGCAGATCGAACTAAAGCACAATATACAGTAACTATGTCGGATGGTGGTACCCCGCAACGCTTAAGCTCACGTAAGGCATAAAGCCTTCGGTTGGCCTTCTTCAGTACATAATTGCAGTGGTCATACCACGTTAGGTCATCAGATGACTGACTGACTGACTGACTGACTGACTGACTGACTGACTGACTGACTGACTGACTGACTGACTGACTGACTGAAGTACACAATGGAAATAAGGTGCATTCAAGAGTGATACACTATAAACGGTGTTTCATGGGTTAATAAGAACGGCTCTAATACAAAGTTATTTCTTACTAATATAATAACTAGTGACACTGATAATAATATATATACGTTAAAACACTAGTTTTCAACTTGTCTTGTCCTAACATGGCGTTCAGATCTCTATACCATGTCAGAGACGTCGCTTTCTACATCGCTAATATCAAAGGGTATCGTATAGCCATCGTTATCTTCACCCATCTCAATCATTTCTACATAGGGTGAGTCTTTTGTCATCACTGCCTCAATGATCTTTATGATGTCACTGAACGATGGTCTTTCCTCGGCGTGCTCGTTCCAGCAGCTTTTCATAACTTTGTACCTAGTGTAGAGACATTGGAAATCATTTGGAAAAAAAAGGATCCTTAGATGCATATGTCATAGATGGTGAAGAAGTCGCTCGCTTGTTGCTGTTAACTGAATTCAAAACCTAGATTGTCCATGACTGAATTCAAACAAAACTGTGAATAGTTCATATATGTAAGCTGCGTTTGCTCGATGCTGTGTTCTCTCATTTTAAGTTTTAGTGTTATTTTTCCTCAACAAATTCCACTTGTGAGCAGTGTTCTATGTTGAAACATCCAGTTAAAATGTTAGTTGTCTGAGTTTCTGGCTACAACATAGTCACAACATTTTATTTTATTATTTTATTATTCAATACGCTGGGTTGAAAAATAAAATATTATAAGTAGAAATTGATAGCTTTTGAGATCATATATTAGAACAATATTAATGTATATCAAAATAGCTTACATTTCGTCTGGACACAGATCCGGTTTTTCCATCCTGTTACCTTTTTTAAGGAAGCGCAAAAGTTGCTCGATATAGAGAGTATTGTAGGGTAGCTTTCCTTTCAATCAAATTCAACAAAAGCAAACAATTAAGAAGGCTTCCTACAGTTTTTCTAGTGCTTCACCGGTCAACTTTAAACGGCTGTAGATCTGATATGCAAACACCCACAGCTTTCACACATAGCCCACTTGTTACATAAAGATTGAAGTTTGTGAGGGTGTGTCTTTTGTTTACATCGGCGTTACCATAGCGACGAAACAATGACATCGCGGTTTTTGATTAGCAGCAATTTTACGCGATTTTGAATAATTTGAGAGGCAATTTTTTAAGCTACAAATTCACTCTTTCTTATTTACCAAACAATAACTTTGCAAAGAAAACACCCTAACAATCCCTTTGACTGCACAAATCTTGCTCCAACTTTAGACTACACGTCCGCAAAAGTTCAAGTCGGAAGGTGCTTTGGATTACCGTCATTGTGCTCCAACGTAGACACAAAATCGGGCTGATTTTTAGCAAAAATCCTGAAAATAACGCTCAATGAACTTTAAGAAAAACCTGTCAAACGATTTTTTTACTAACTTCCGTGAGTTAGACTTGAGGATATTTTCAATACACTGTCCAAGCGCCTACTTGATTGAAGATTTTTAAGATACTCAAATAAAATTCCAAAGTTGGGCATATGTTGTGTAACCCTGCGCTCAAGATTCTAGGTTCATGTTGATGTTTGCAAGCTCACATTCCAGCATGAAGGCATGCTTCAGTATGCTAATTAGAGGCATGGCGTGGCCATGGTGTCACGCTTTTCACTCCGCTGCGCTGCCGTACGTGTGTTTTGCGTAAAAATCATTTCCACTGTTTTACACTGCGTAAAAAATGGTGTTCAGACACCAAAACAAAATTACACTACTTATTTGAAATCTGTTTTTCTTAGAGGAATATTAAATCACACTTATACACTGAGAAGTAAGCACATTTTATTCAATATATTTTATAGCTGATTTCTTTCTGCGAAGACAGTATTTGGCTTGCAATTTAATTGTATTGAAGTCAAAAATGTAATTGCAAAATCACAATAACAAATTGTGTATTTCTAGTAGCAAATGAACAATTCAGTTATAGCGCGTATTATATATTGATCTCTTATCGCGGACAACAATTTATAAATTCACACGTATCATCCGCTACATTGCGGACCATTCTGGTTCTGCTGAAAAACAAGCTTACCCTGGGTATCAGAGGGTTTTTTCTATCAACTTTTGCATTTGTAAATCTGACGAATTTACAAACATTTATTATCAAAACTAATTACAAACACGCAATTAAGAAAACCCTATTGTTTTCAGTTTAGCAAACTAAATCTTATCAAGATAATTTATTGTAATTTGTTAAAAACAAATCATTTAAAAAAGTACTTTTGTAGTTTTGTTTTGGTGTCTGAAAACCATTTTTTACGCAGTGTAAAACAGTCGAATCAATTTTTACGCAAGACACACGTACGGCAGCGCAGCGGAGAGAAAAGCGTGACACCATGGCAACGCCATGCCTCTAATTAGCATACTGAAGCATGCATTCATGCTGGAATGTGAGCTTGCAAACATCAACATGAACCTAGAATCTTGAGCGCAGAGTTACACAACATATGCCCAACTTTGGAATTTTATTTGAGTACCTTAAAAAGCTTCAATCAAGTAGGCGCTTGGACAGTAGAGAGTTTAGGATCCACATTTACGGGAACGTGAAACGTCAGATTGGCCTTTCTAATATTGGTTTAAAAGGTTATTTTATTTTATTTTATTTTATTAGATTTTCCTTCCTACGAAGGCAGGGGCACCACAACAGCTTACGCCAATTACTGTGGGCCCTGTAGTATGCTGAGACCTGACTGTTGTGCCGGGAGACAATCCCCTGCTCTTTTCGAAGAGCACAACAGAATCTTTTACGTCCACCTTATATAGGAATTAGAGTGAAGGCAGACGGGACCTCCGGATTTACGTCCTTATCCGAGAAGACGAGGCACTGAGAGAGTGAAGTGTCTTGCCCAAGGACACAACGCAATCGCCCGGGCCGGGAATCGAACCCAGACCAGTAGGCCCAGAATTCGATCCCCTGACCACTAGACCATCACGCCTCAAATAACTGTGCAAAAGATCGCAATGAATAAAATGTGTATTAAATATCCTCAAGTTTAACTCATGCACGGTCCGGAAGTTAGAAAAAAATCATTGGACAGGTTTTTCTTAAAGTTCATTGAGCGTTATTTTCATGATTTTTGCTAAAAATCAGCCCAATTTTGTGTCTATGTTGAAGCACACTGACAGTGATCCAAAGTACCTTCCGACTTGAAATTCTGCGGACGAGTAGTCTAAAGTTGGAGCAAGATTTGTGCAGTCAAAGGGATTGTTAGGGTGTTTTCTTTGCAAAGTTATTGGATGGTAAATAAGAAAGAGTGAATTTGTAGCTTAAAAAATTGCCTCTCATATTATTCAAAATCGCGTAAAACGCTGCTAATCAAAAACCGCGATGTTCATTGTTTCGTCGCTATGGTAACGCCGATGTAAACAAAAGACACACCCTCACAAACTTCAATCTTTATGTAACAAGTGGGCTATGTGTGAAATATGTGGGTGTCTGGATATCAGATCTACAGCCGTTTAAAGTTGACCGGTCAAGTACTAGAAAAACTGTAGGAAGCCTCCTTAAATATACATATATATTAATTAAAGAAAGGTGCTTAGGGTAAAATTGGTTTTCAGCAAACAACAATTAAATTTACTTATTGTTTGAAATATCTGACGTGGAACTTCCAACAACCGACTTCGAAATTATTGAGAATATAAGCTTGAGTATGACCAAATAGCACTAACCTATTTTCGTGTGTTCACTTACCGATCGAGTATATCTCACAAAGAACTACACCATAAGACCATCTGTAAACAATACAACATACTTTATTACCATATCATCAGCCACAGTATCTATATCCACAAACGTAATATTATAGTGCAAACACTATGTATCTTTGAAATACAGAATCAAATTGCTAATGTCGAGTAGAGCACAAATACGATATCCATGAAATGAAATCAAATAGCTAAGTACTGTGAAATATAGCACAAACACTATATCCATGAAAATAAAATAAAATTGCAGCGAACTTAGCTATTATTTCAATCTCAGGATCTCCCTCTTTAATAATTTTTAAAATATAAATGAAATTATTTACACATCACTATAACTGGAAAACGTCTGGTCTTCAAGAGCTTCAGGTGACATCCATCTTACAGGCAGTTTACGACGTCCAAGTGCTTGATACAGTTTATCCTGATAGTTTACTTGACGAGAGAGTCCAAAATCAGCAACTTTTGCGATAAAGCCATCAGCGACGAGAATGTTACGTGCAGCGAGATCACGGTGAACGATTCCTTTTGACGACAGGTATTCCTACACAACACAAAAAATAATCAAACACACAAATATACCATTTGAGTGGGATATAAATGAGTAATTATTACTCTTACGTGGAGCTACCAAACTAACTCACATTTTGATTTGGGTGATCCAAAAGAAATAATGAATCACAAGACCAAAATAATTTATATTGCAAGCAAAAAACACTGCACTTGAAACATGACCAGCTTAAATATATTCGTTATTCAGAAGGGACTTGTACAATGACCACATTACAGCAATTTGTATTACCATTCCCTGTGCAATTTGCCATGAGAAGGAAATGAACTCTTCCAACAAACTTTCCAAACTTTGTTTCGTGCCATTGCCTTCATCGGAATTTGATGATTCATTGGTTGAAGACGGACGAAACTTGACGTACGTCTAAAAACAACAAGAATATGCGATCAAATTTTCATTGCCTAGCTTGTGGAATTGTGAAACACTTACCTTGTTGCGTTTGTCTTTCAGAAAATTGAGCAAATCACCGTGTTCTGCAAACTCCACAACTAAAAAGAGTTGCTCTTCCTCTTTCGTACAACAGGCAATAATTGCAATGATGTTTTTATGGCAACCAACAGTTTTCATGAATTCGATCTCGCGAAGGAATTCACACTGCTCTTGTGCAGATGCTCCTTCTGCAAGTTAAACATTTGATAAGGTAGTTTTTTACATTTTAGTATGTTTAGTACTAGTATAGTTTAATAAGCGAGCAGGAGTGTTTTATCAGGTTTAAAAGCCCAAGGGATTTTAAACCAAGTAAAACACGTTCTGCGAGTTTATTGAACGGCTTAAAAAACTCATTAGTAATTCATGACCATTTTGTCCAATATCCATGAAACAAAAGAAAACGGAAGTTTGTTTGCATTTGGGAATTGATCTAAACTAATAATAGAGGAATGCTAACCAATTTGAATGCTAATGAACTTGATGGCATTTCGTTGCAAACTTTTCATCGATTGACTCAGTGGCATAATGGCTTAAAGCTCGGATACAACCAAGCAGAAGATCTCGGTTCGAATCCTGGCATTGACACTCATGATCCAAGACTTATTTTCGCCAAAAATCTAAAAGTAAATTATTTGATGTTCAGTAGAGATGGGGAGGTTGGGGGAGGGTAATATCTGAATTATGGACATGAAGCATTATATAAGGACTCATGTGCCATTATATAATGCTTCATGTTCATTTGCATTCCATTGTTCTTCTATTCTACACCATAATCCCTCCGCGTTTGAAACGTAGATTATGCGGTATACAATGCTTTCCTCGTGACCAGAGAGGAGCATCGGATTGGACAAAATGGTCATGAATTATTAATGAGTTTTTTTAAATATATATAACATAACGTTAAGTGCTAAATTATAAAGAAGCTGCTTGATGATTTGCTAAGATATTACAAAGTTTCTAAATGATCTGCTACGGCGCTTGAGGCATACATACATACAAACATTTTATTTGGATTCGAATTTCAGATTAACATTACACTAGTATAATATCTTCGAATATGAAAAGAAGAAGAATTTACAAGATAAATAAATAAATATAATAATTATAATAATATAAAATGATAAAACCAATTTGAGAGTATATTAGTCAGACGAATAATCATATCATCATATCATATCATAATTGTGGAATGACTGATTCGAGACAACTCTGCTCATAATAAACGTTTGTACTGATTGTCTTCCTGAACAAGCCTAAAAAACACAGCTATTACATTGAAATAACTATACTTTAATTCAGAAAGTTCAGTTTCAAATTGAAAACTATTTAATTCAAAGCGTTTATCGAACATTCGCTCGCCGCAGCTGCCACGCATTGCTTTTTTGGATCAAACTCTTTCATCATTATCTTCATTTGATCCTTTTCTTGGCAATTAATCTACAAAACACTGTTTTGCAATACGAAAACTCAAAATCTACATAAGAATCACTACTCAGTTCCGAAGATGATATTATTATATCTAGATTTTTAAACCAAATACTATCACGTTTTCTATATAAAAGGTTTAACAAACTTGCAACTTCTACAATTTCTACACATTGTTTGTGTGATCATGAATGCCACGGACGTAATACTAAGCTTACGTCACACTTCAACGAAACACTCTGACCCCTGAGTTTGCATATGGTCCATGCGAAATCTGACTTGTAAAAAATCAGGAATTTGTTCAAATCGCGTAATTTTGTTCGCAGAAGTTCTTAAAAATGCTCTGAGGTTTGATACAAATAAGAATCTCGAAGGGGTTTGTTTGCATTTTAATTTCCTCCTAAAGAGAATGTGCCTCGGGTGTATTAATACTGTTATTACCACTTACTTACCATGCAACATTTTAACAGCCACAATCATACTATTTTTCTCAGTTGGATGGGCTTCGGTTGTTGCAAGTGCATTTCTATCTATTTGTCCCTTCCACACCTTTCCAAAGGCCCCTTCACCGAACTCCTCCAGTAATTCTACTTGATTGAAGTCAACTTCCCATCGATCGTTAATGGCCCTGCAAAACGAGCTTAATCAAATACATATCCTTGGTACAATATATAACATAGAACTGCCTAAATAACTTTGACCGGTTTTAATTTGCAATGCTTTCCAAGACGCGGTAAGGAAGCATCTTCTTCAATTTGAGTTTAAATGAATCATGTAATGCTAAAATATATTAACAAATGTATTTATGTAAAATTATATTCATAAATACCAAAATTATTGTAACAATGTAAACAACAAAAATTTAAAAAACTATATGTTATTATTTGAGTGATGCCAGCAACTATTTATAACTGCATATTTGTAAAGTCCTTTAGATTTCAAACGAACCTTTTCTTTATTTGCTTTCTTTTTTTGATACACACGAAAAGCAAACAAAATAATATAATGACTAGAACCCCGGAACCCAGTCCCACTCCAATTACAGTAATTGAAGAAACTTTTGGATCTTCTTGAGAGATGCTTGTGGGTGTTTCTGGTGAAGTGTTTACAACTCCCGTGGCGAGGGACATTTTTGGACCACTGGCTGCAAATGAGATTAAAAGGAAAAAAGCACAAATGTTTTATGTTAGATTGTTAGGGTTTTTTATTCTAATTTCACACAAAATATACTTACTCATAGTTTTACTTTGAAAAACCAACGCAATACTAAACCCTGCACCGACATGCTGGTGATCAGACTTAAACTTCACCCATAATGACTGTCCAGTAGATGTTTGGTACTTATTCGGGGAACCTGTTTCCCTTGTTAAGTTCTTCAACACCAAAGCACTCTCATCCATACCATCTCGTATCTCTAAATAGTCTCCTTGAGCCAAGTCAAACTTAGTCAGTACAAAGGCAACTTTATTATTTTGGGGTGCGCTGATGAGCCACGTACATTCTTGGTCGTTTGTGTATCGTTCAGGGTAGAAAGGACTTTCGATAGGATTTTTATCACTAGATACTATTTTACGAGATGAGGAAGAACATGCTAAAAGAAAAATGCTGTAAGTACTCATCATCAGAATTTCATAAAACAAAAGAAATTAGTCTGTGATTTCAGTGATATCGTCCAGCTTTTGAGTGAAATTGTAAATCGCTTGAACACTCGCTCCTAATATTTGCATGTTGTAGGTTTGACTGATGTTTGACTTTTCAACAAGTTCTCCAGTTTGTGTTTATTCAAAAATATTGCAAAATGGATATGATTAAGTGGTAATAGAACTTCGTGTCGTGCAATTTTGGTCGGAAATCATACTTCATGTGATTAACAAATTGCACTACTCAGACGTGCAAATGTGTAATCACTCATATGATTTCAGACCAAATTGCATTCCACTCAGTTTTATTACCACTTAACTCTTTGACTACGGCGATTATTATTGGATTTTTGACTATTTTTGATGCGAAAAGTTAAAAGATCGATTTCAATTTCAAATAAGGCGTTGTCAGAGGAACTGTTGCTGTTTCGAACTCCCAATGACTCAAGGTTTCTAGGAACGCCTTGCGGATTTTAGCTCGTCAGATTCCGAGTCAACACTTCGACCCTAAATTGAGCTAAAATCCAGTTTATAAGTGCTTTTTTAGTCATTTGCTACTATATACTTGAGCCCCTAGTCATGCTTCATTAAGTTTGTCTAGGCGGTGGAGACGCTCTTTTGGACGGACTCGAAGGTGGAAGACGATTTTACAAAGAAAATACCTCCCGCCGTTGTGTCCATTGACAATGAAGTCGTTGGAGTAAAATCGCTTTCCTAGTCGTCTTGTAGTAGATACCAGAACCAACCAAGGCAATTTTAGTGAGCTTCGACTTGTAAAGATGGCAATCGCTGCAGTTTTTGTTCAGTTGGAGCGGGTGTGTGGGCACTTGTCAAGCCATAAAGAATTGGGGTCTAGGCCATGTGCTTTCCAAAATTTGCATAATTACCCACAATGCTTTTCGTTATTAAATAGAGAAACGCGTTTTTGCGTTAGTAGGCTAAAAGAAACGGCTGTTGTGAGTCTCGTGGAAGCTTTTAGATCATAAAAAGTTAAGAAATCAAAAGAGCTGGGGCTGATGTGTTCTGAGAATGCCGATTGTTTGTTTTTTAAATGATATTATTTGTATTTAAATCAGATGTGAAAAATGACGTTTACCGTGGTTGTTCTATGGCGTAAAAACGCACATGTTAACGTTCACCTTAACACAAAGGACTCTATATTTTACAAATTCGGATCTCAGACGATCAATTCAGTGTCAGATGTTGTGTAACTTACCAACACAGTTAATCATATATTAGAGCCATGACTTTCAAAGCAAGAAAGCTATAATTTTGTTGAAGTCATCAGTCCTGAGGGACTGATTTTTAAAGTAGCAGTAGGGAAAGAGTTAATCATATAGATGCAAAAATCAATGAAAATAGACAAAGCGCACCAACAAAACACAGGCACCGTTTTGAAGTTCAGTGGTATTTTACAGGTCTGACTATGTTTTGTTTTGCCGATTGGTGGAATATGTGGGTGAAAAAAAAACTGATTTTGTACATGTGATCTTGGCCAACCAACCATAGCGCTCTTGTCAGTTTCTGTAGATATCATGGAATTTTCATGGAGTGTTGATCGTACAAAGCTAAAATTTGTAAGACAAAATTAAAGTTTGTTTTCAAATTTGAAATATAATCGAATAGACACTGTCAAAGACCAATTGTGAAGCGTATCATATAAAAGTAAGAAATATTTTTACTTGTTTTCACATCGCAATGAAAAGTTAAGTTATGGTCAGTATTCGAACAATCCTATCTATGTTCAAAAGTGATATTACCTGCTTTCGTCTTAACCAAAAATTGCTTTAATTCGTGTCCAAAAGTAATAATTGAAATAACTTCTGTTATCTTACATTTTAGTGATGTTGTTTACGACTATCTTTATGATGATCGAATGCCGGTCATGGAATATTTCGGACGTGTTGTCCGGCAGTCTATGTGAGTTATAGTAAACATGTGACGATAAAATATGTATGCATGGTTTTTTTTAATATCAATAAAAGCCAAACCGATGAATATCACTCATTATTAACTATTTTATAACTTAAATACAAATCCAATTTTTGATTCTTAAAGATGATAAAATAGATTATTGGGCACGATGTTATTTTTATTTCGTTTAACATTTAGGTCAACTTGTCAGCACATGACCAAATTGCTCGGTGTAGACAACAATAACCTTGAACTAATACTTAATTTTTCGCCAAATCCTCAATATGAACTCTTTGCTGGTCTTCTTTATGACACAATAGCGTTGATGCTCGTTTTTACATAAGTACGCGATCCGTCCGTTTGGGTTCTACTGAGCTCCGGACGCGACAACATTCAAACACAACTGAAACAAAAATCCGTTTCGAATTCTCTCCCATGATTCTTTGCAAGCCGTGAACACCCTAATTTGTGATGGAAGTGATTAAAGATTTAATCACTTATATAAAGCGCTGTTTGAACATGTGGGTTATGATCATATGGTTATTTGATTATTGTAACCTATTGTTAAAACTCATTCATAAATAGTAGATCATTAAAGTTCAAATTAGTCTCCCCCGCAGCCGTTTTTATAGTGTCGGGCTGTTATCTAAATAAAATAATTATATTCGTTCAGGACGATGCCAGGACGATGTCAGGTCGATTTTTTTACCCAAATTGAAGTGGTCAAGAAAAAGGGAAAACCGGAAAAAACTAATCACAGTTTGGTCAAAGTGGAATTATAAAAAAAAAACATTTTGCGATTTTTATCTGTATTCTGTACAGCAACCTCGGAATTGACGAATTTCTTCTTCTGTTGTCTTGAGTTTTTATTACATAAAACGGTGTTAGAAATATATAATAATATATCCAATCCATATTATCCAATTCGCCGGTAACAAATCGATTTGGGTTCGAGTTTTTTGTGATTGTTTGAAAGGGCAGAGACGCCATCTTGTATGAAAAAGTAAGCCAAAACTATGCCGAATCATCATTATAACTGCTGTGTTCCTGAATGTTCAAACAACTTCAGAAATAGCCTCAATCTACATTATTACAGAATACATAAAGATCCTGAATTGAGGAAAAAATACAAAGTATTACTACGAAAGAAACGCTAAAACTAGTACTAGAATCACTCCATACAATAATATGTTCAGCTCACTTCGAAGGTGGAGAAAAACTAAGCCGAAACCATCTGTGTTTCCCTGGACAACAGAAAAGGCCCAATTAAAGAAGGGAATTAAAACGATTAAGTCCTGAAGAAGTAGCTGAAGTAAAGAGAAGCTGTAAAGAGCAAAGCAGACCGTCAAGAACTTGCGAAGGTCAACATGAGCTCAACCGCAAGCATCAAGAACAAACGATCTGCAAGACTCGACCGACAATTTGGTATCCTCTGTTGATTCAATTGGGAGGCTGTCGAAACTGGTGCCATAGAGTGCCATTTGACTGACTTCTTGTTTGTTTTTTTTTGCTCAATTAAAGCAATGTCTCTCTCATTTCCTTTAACTTTCTTTTCACTTTTGCAAACCGTTCTTTAAGTTCATTTGAAGATATGGGGGTGCTCTTTATTTGGTGAAATAAATTCATCATCAATCTTTGTAGTTACGTCTTTCTCATTTACTGGCTGAGGTAGGATATAACTCCATCCCATAACTGTGGATGAGCTGTCTTGAAATGTTTTACTAATACAAGAAAATTTGCCTTTCCCTCCTCTGTTGTTTCACTCTGATTCAATGCTCTAACATCATGGTCAGGTATAAAGGATGGCTTTCGTTTTGCTTTGACTTTGCTATAATCATGCTTTGTCATTTTATCAATGGTTACAACAGCCCCTTCTTTTTTTTGGAATGTTCCATTGACATGGCTTGGATGTGCAAGCAATATCGTCACTCTTTTGCAGCTCTTTAACTTTCGAAGTGTTCTCAAGTGAGAACAATGTTGCTCAACATGATTGCAGCGACCATCTATTCCAGCAGGACAACCAAAATTTGCACGCAGCACTTGTCCTATTGATGACATGACAATACAGCATGTATACACATAATTTTTCTTCATGGAAGGTAACACTTTACTTTTGATAAAGTGCTTTCCATTCTCGAGAAGATGGCAAACAAACCAGACATGTCAAGACTTGACAAAGATGAAGCCTTTTACTAGAGGTTTACCAGTAGCTAGTTGCTTCTTGCTCTCGACTCTCTCGATCATAAATCGCCATACAGTTCCAAAAGTCAGTTTAGGGACTCCAGAAAGATCTGTTTTTAATCCATCCTTTGGGAATGTCTGAGTAAGTGCTGGTTCAGTGTTCTCTAAGAGCCCTAATGTGGCTTTCTTCTTCAGTAAATTCACGCCACCGTCAGGATCACGCAAATACTTTACATCTAGACCATTCGTAATGTAGTATTTAAACATAAGTATTAAAAATATAACACAGGATGTTATTTTGCTATCGTATTTAAACAGAAATAATCAACATTTTGTGCAAAATTCGACACAAATTAACACGGTGCTCTTGTTGTGCGATCACTCAAAAAACAAACCATCTTTACCTGCATATTAACGCATGCTTTCGTCCACTTGTTTTTGCCCCAAAGTAACCAACGTTTTAACTGTGGTACGTTACATTCTTCGACTATTCTAGGTAGTTTTGCGCCTGGAATATCATTTTCTATGATAATTTGTGTTGTGATTGTTGAAGGATTGGAGGCCATCTTGGATATCAGTCCTTTCAAACAATCTCAAGTACCAGTGCGATAAAAACTCGAACCCAGTCCCAAAATCGAATTGTTACCGGCGAATCCTGTCTGCCTGTTTGCCGTTGTTTGCTTGTTTAATTTGTTTCTAGATTGTCTGTTTGATATGCGGTCTTCTTTGGATTAAGGTTTTAACATCTCTTCCTTAAATATGTAAACTTCATACTTACTATCTTCCAAGGTACTGTTTACCACAGCACTACTTGCAGGACCATAACCTTTGTCATTTCCAATTTTTACAGTAATGGAGTACTCGGTCAATTTATGAAGGTTGGTCAAAGTGTGTGATGTACTATGACCACCCTTGATAATAACTTCCTGTGCCCCTCCCCCTGAGGTTTTAGAGTAGATCACTTTGTATTCAGATCGATCACATATGATACCACCAGGCACCTGCAAGATTATTTCAATAGCCAAAGTTAAGTGGATATAAAACAAAACAATTGACATTTATGTATAAATTCCTTCCTTTACCATGTGCGACATTCATGAGAACATATGACATGGTTTTGAAGCTACGATGTAAACTTTTGGAAAACAAGATTAGGACGGGGACACGGTTACCAAGAAACGACAAACCACTACCTTAACTACAGGAACAATTCAATAGCATTTTCCATACCTGCCATGTTACAAAAATGCTTTCAGAGTTCTTTGCTACTGCTTGGACATCAACAGGAACAACGGTGGGTACTGTGTTATAGAGGAAAATACAATCATTAATATATAAGTATCAAATGAATAGCTCTTGGTAAATGAAATAACTGCACATTCTTTGTGAAAAAAGCTGACGTTGATGTATTTCAATATTACATGTAGCTCGTTAGATCCCAGCAATAGTTAATTAGCCTTACATTTCCAGCATAATCTTGTTAATTGTTATGCATCAACATACTATTGCAAACAAATAAATGTCGGGATAGTTCACCTTCTGAGTCTGTCGTGAAAGTCTTTATGTTACTCCATGGCAGCTCACCAACTTTACTCACTGCCTTGACAGCAACACTATATGATGTACAAACTGATAGACCACTGATAGTATGACTATTAGCTGGTTGTGATACACTTATAGTCTTTGATGTACCATTGTTCCAATATTGTATCACATATGTTAGTATACAGGCCTGATAATAGTAAATGTTCTTGGTTGCTGATTGAGTCCAACGAACAATCACTGACCTACTTTGGATTGTTTCAATATGTGATATTGAAAGAGCAGATGGATGTTCTGATAAACAAAATATACATAGTAAAATAAAGTAAAGTATACCTGAGAAATGGTTGCTATTTTTAAATGCTTCTTACTTAATATATCTTTTTGAAGAAACTTCAGAAAGATATAAAACTAGTAGAGCCTCTATTCTATTAGCTATTAGCTTTAAAATATTTTGTCCATGTCACAATTGTACACTATAATGCCATAAAGGTCTCACATAAGAAGCAAATAAAAGCCAGTGACTGGCTACTTTTGGAAATAATTTTAAACTTTTTTTAATAACTACGATTTTTTATTGTGAATTTTAATGTTGATGAAAAGATGTCCCTAACTCGTTTTAAGATAATCAGCAGTTAATGGATGCCGATGTGCGAGATTTTGAAGCAAACTTTGAGCCAACGAAAAGTACAAACACATATATAAATACAAATAATAACTCTTAAGACAATAGTTATTGGCATACTATATAAAGCAAAAATGCCATCTAGTGAATCATTCTCTTCATTTAAATACTTACGACGTGTGCATCCAAATAATTCCAACCTCATACATATAGCATTATTCCAGGACTGTGGTAAGACTTGAACATATCTTACTGTGACTGGATGACTGAGCCATCTAACAACAATGCTAGTCCTGTTTGAATTACCTTGAAATACCTGTATCAAAAAATTTTTTAAAACGCCAAATAAAACTTTTAGCAAGATGTATGGGAATATATAGACCTCTTTGCATTTACCCTTGTTTGTTTTCCCATTTCAGATCACGTGACGCTACCCTTGGGAATTGTTTCTTTCACATGTAAATGATATAACACGTTCATCATAAAATAACAATTCTCAAGGGAATGACCCGTGGTCTGAACTGGGCAATTTGCATACGGAGGTAAAGAGGTCTATTGCTCGTGTGGCTTACTCAGATGCAGCTGATGGAAAAATAAAAAAATCATAACGTAGAAGAAATTAAGCGGTTTTATTATGTACGAATTCTGTGAAACTAAAGAGGATATAAGTTGCCTTGTCATAACCAACCAACCAACCATTCAATCAAGTAAGTAACCAAAATGCAATCAACTAACAAAGAAATCAACCAGCAGCGTTAACAAGCAAATTAAAAAGGATTTTTTTTTTAAGATGAAGCACACCTTAGCATAGTGTTGATCTCCCCTGTAATCATTCCATACGCTTCCATCTATACTGTGCTTCAGAATGTAAGTCTTGACCCATTTATCCATAGTGTTGTCACCCTGTGTAGCTATACCAGTCAATGTAACAATCTTTCCAAGGTCAATCTGTATGTATTCTGTATTAGATAATGTATTACTGCACCATGAAGCACGCTCACCATAGAGACGACCAAATGATGAAGCATGAAAGCTGTTCCATTGAGACGATGACGTCATCTTGCTATCTTTGACTGATCCACCTTTCTCTACACCAAATGGCGACCTACAAGCTGGATGAAAAACATAATGGGTTAAATGATTAGAAACGGAAATTATAAGACAGTATGATGAATAAATATGAATTTGACAAGTATTATGAAAACAAATCATGATCAATCTTTCCCTCTTTCTACATGTATGTGTCGTTTTATTTCCACTAGAAGCAATTTTTCCATTTGAAATAAGCGCTTTTAGAGAAATTCCTAATGGGAGTTTCATCCCTTTTATATATTACATCACAAGGGGTGGACAAGTTGCAATGAAATGGTGCCCAACAGATATCACGAGCAGTAGTCGACACAGGAAGCCCAAGCGATGAACAATCGCATGCGCGCGCGTTTTTCATCTATTTTATTCATAATTATGGATTGATTAGGGGTCACTGTGTTTACGTATAGGAAAATTTATTTATGAGTTTATATCATATATTTATGAGTTTATATCACCCAAAAGTTATCTATATCCGTTAACACGTTACTTGCAACAAGTTTAGCTCGGAAGTCGCAGATACAACGCGCCTTTCCTGATCAAACCTTAAAAAAAGATGTTAGGAATTTCCCACGAATGCATATAAATATAAGTTTGATTTAGCGAATTAGTTATTTGCTACCTGTGCTACCACGAGGATTGTGGAAGATACCGTATACCATGCTAATTTCATTGGTACAAGCGTAAGCCAAAGTACGTAAGTTTGCTTTTCTTATTTACTATTATATGTTAGTTAGAAGGCGTTGTACGTGTTCAGAATAATCATTAGTTATGCTACATCATGTATTAGTTTATTTAGTTTAGTTTAGTTTATTAGTTTATTTAGTCTACGATTTATCTTTAATGCTATGCATAAGGAATAGCTAGTAATATTTAGTCTTAATGCACACTCTCATTGTTTTGAAGTGTTCATTATTTTTGATAATCTAAGTGTATTACATAACCCGGGTCAGTATCTCTGAGCTATAACCCTTGCATTTATAATTCCTTGTACAGATATTACTCTCCTCCTAAACATCATCAGACTTTGAAATAATTTACTAGATAGCGATTTTAGGCGATACAAAATCTTTGAGTACCAATGCCAGGATTCGAACCGAGAACCTCTGCATTGCTGTATCCGCGCTTTAACCCATTATACTACTCAGTCACTCCATGGAAAGTGAACAACAAAAACTCGTTTAATGTCATCAAGTGCGTCAGCATTCCTCTGAATGGAATTGAAAAGCGATTGTTTAATATTTCCTTGTGGGAATTCATTGACAAAGAACATTAAATTATGAACAGATTATTATGATGCAGGATTACCGATAACAGAATCAGTTGTATAATCATAAATGACGGTATTATTATTTCTTTTTCGTAAAATACTGCAAACAGATCTAAACTATATGGTCCCAGTGGAATTCTTACTAACATCGCTTAAATTAAAAACCATTCATTAGCTTGCTTTTTGTAAAACATGAACAATTAATTATAAGTTAAGTTAAGTTCTGTTCATGATCATAATGAGGGATAACTGTAATGAAATATCCTAAACATTGAAAGCTCATTCAAATTATATATCTTGTTGTTGATGCATGTTTTGTTCTATTTTTGTAGTTTAAACAAACACAGGTCATTATTGTGGGCACTGACATGGGACAGGAGGTTATTATTTGTCGAATAATGACCTGAGCATGTTTAATTTAAATTCAATTAATTCATCAGTCCCACTCTTCTCTTCTGAATTCAAAACCCTTCCCGAATTTTGGAAACCTAGATTATCGAAAATAGTTTCGTTTCTTCGAAAACAATGAGAGTATACATTAGGTCGGATAATGGCCTCGCTCTTCGGATCATTGAAAATAATCTTCAGAGCTCGACCATTATCCTATACATAATCCTTTCATGCAACGCTACTTGTTGTAGAGTGTAGATTTAACTGCATTTAGTGTACACGTTGTGAAGCCCATGCTCAATTTAGTTATATCAGCTAACGCGTATGCATGTGACATACAAGATCATACCATCGGAGGTATGTGCTCAATTCACTTGCTCATTATGTCGTTTACTACCCTGGGTTCCAGAGGCTCTAGAGGGGATTGGGGCGAGACCCCCGGCGGGGAGGCGAAAGGCGGAGAGAGCCTCTGGTCTCACGAGGCACTAATCTCACCTTCGCGAATCAATAAGGTATCAAGTTCTCGCCAAACCGGTTTTTCTATTTTGTTGACATGAAGTTTCACGTGGAGCGATCGACCGGAAAACAACTTTAACAAGAATTTGTCGCCTACAAAATCCCCCTTGCAAAAAACTACTAAATAAGCAAATTTTCGGTATAGATCTCTTGATTAAGATAATTTATGTAGACTCTATAATATAAACTTTAAATAATACCGAACAATTCCGAGTAACATACGATCGCTTCCCAATACTAATATCACAAGATTGAAATAGGAGCTAGATATTTACTAAAGGTCAATCTATACCAAGCAAACCGTTGAAACTATAAATAAAACATAGATAAACAATGTAAAAGCGAATGGAAACGCAAAGGAGATTATGTCGCTCGTAGTCCAACATGATAAACTGTCATCCATTCTCTGCTCCAAATGCAAGCGAACGTTTGAAAGTTAAGACTGGAGAAACTCAGTTGAATTGCGTAAATTCAAAAAGATTTGCCACGGTATAAACTCCACGGACAGCTTGAAATAAATATCAATGATTTCCCGCTTCTTGTGGGTAATACTGCTAAAACATCTTTCCCTTTTAATAATGCACAAAAGCACATATTCTTTTTCCATAGCTCTTCTCTTCTTGAACAAACATTCGCCGTATCGATCAGTTATGAACATCATGTCACAGGAAAACAAAACCAGTTTTAATTAGGTGACAATAATTACTCAGACCGACGAATCAGAGCGCTGTTTCGCCCCAATCCCCTCTAGAGCCTCTGGAACCCAGGGTAGTCGTTTACAAATGCGTAATTTGAATTGCAATAATATATATAGTTAAATTGCATGCCTGTTATATTCATGATTCCTGTTAGAATCTACAATTTATATCCTTGCAATTTGTTGTAGTTCGAACCTACAAAATCGGCATAAATCTACAAATTTCTGCACCAACCTATCAACAAATTTACGTATCTACAAACTATCACGGCTTGACCTATGATCTTCGATTTTTCAGCCATGTTGTCATTATTTATCCTGTGAACATTGCTCAGTGCAATTTCTATAATCGTCTCATCGTTTCTTACTCATCAGTTTTGGTATGGCGTCCCGAGGTTGTTGATTTTATCAGTCCAAGTATTGCTATTTAGTACATTCTATAAGAATCTGTGGTGAGTTTGATTGTGCATATTAAATCGATTTAAATCGACCCGTTGAGTTCGACTTACAGTACAGTACTAACAGTACATTTTAATACAGTTACAGTTTTAAAATGTTTCGATAGTGAAAGCTTTTACAAAAGGTTGATACTTTCAAGAATATTGTTTGATTGATGGATTCACCCCTTTTCTCTCAGTTTCAATAAATAAACTACCGAGAACGTTTTGAATTTGACAACGTTTATGTACTAGTCCAAGGGCGCTAGGACACTAATAATATGAAGGGGACACTGAAAGGTATAGATTAGTGCACGACCTGTTTCCTGCCCCTTTCTCTTATATGTGAGTCATATCTTTTCGTGTGACGGCCTTCAGCTAGTACAGCGTTACTCGCGCGAAGCGTTTGTATATTTGAAACCTCTGTAACGATCGTTCGAACGTTGAAAGCAATCTACAAGAAAGCTACGGAAATAAAGGGCTTTTAGGCGGCTAAATCAGCATAATCAGGATATCTTTCAGTTAAGTATATAGAGCTTTATTTATATAAACTAGGATAAATTAACAAATAAATAGCATAAATTTGTATATTATTAGTGTCCTAGCGCCATTGATTAGTCATATTTTTACTTACTTGCAGGAACACCATAAACATCAACTCTCATTGCTGCAAAATCTTTAAACTCTATTGGGTAAAACTTTAGAAACTTAGTCTTGGTTGGAACAGCCAGGGAATTTGTCACAATGGTATTCTTGTCTGTATTGCCAGTAAACTCCTGTACATAGAATATGAAAAAACACTGTCATGTATATAATAGACTGGTTTCATGTTATCTAGTGCCGCTGCAAGGTTTGACATGTGTGTGTATTGTGCATATGGTACAAATTTGTGTCAATTCAAATGTGTTTTCTATTGTTAAGCGATAACATTCTTTATGCTTTACAAGAGTCATTATCTATTATAGCTAATTATACGTTCTCAATCTATTTCTTTCATGAATTTAGGTTAACTACTAAAAATACTAAAAAAAGAAATAGGTAGAAATTGAAGATGGCGAGTCGACCAAGATGGCCGATATGCCAAAAATTTAATTTATTCCTAACAAAATAATATTCCTTATATTTTCGTTTATTTTGAACGGAAACATTAAAAATATATCCTTAATTGCCTATTTTATCTAAAAAAAAGTTATTATCAACCAAACAGAATCAGAATTTAGTGAATTTTATGACATCCGAGATATAATGACGTATCTATGACGTCATAAGTCGTAACCATGGAGGTCTAATATTAATCTGAAGACTTATGGGGAACTTGGTGTTATTTGCTTCAGATATACGCATTATTGGAAATTCCAGATTTATATTATGTTTTAATAAAAGTTTGAGCTAATCCCCCAATATATGTGACGTCATCGTGACGTCATAATAACGTATTTGACATTGCTAATGACGACAAAAGCCTTGCCAGACATTAAACTTTTATCCAAATTATTTTTTTTAAAGTTTTATGCTACATATTCAATAATGTTGTGAATATCCAATAAAGGCAGTTTCAGCTAAAATAATCATCAAAATGACGTCATCATGACGTCATATTACGTCATAACAGCACCAAAGTTTCCATAGTAACGAAAATCCCTATGTACATCCTTCCCTGAAATTTCGGCGGTCATACATCAAGTGGTTTAAGAGTTATAAAGGGAAACATTTTTAGATTGCCAAGAAGGCCCTGTCTGAGTAGGGTTAAGTTAACGTAAAATACAAAAGACGCGAATACTAATGAATAAACAGAGCGTAAAAGAATGTCAAAACAACAACAACAAAGAACACAACAAAAGACGAAAAAGCACTAGTATTTCCCAATCCATAAGAGGGTTAACACTCTTATCAAATAAATATGTCATTTAATTATGGTAGTTCCGGATACTTGGATTTCTTCAATGAATTTTTTTATAAATCCTGTCATTTATAGATCATTGTTAGACAAGTCAAAAACACGTGAAAAAACATTGGGGTCACCGTATTGGTTATAGAGTTATAAGATATAGTAAAAGTACGTATTTACAATAATTTGCGGTGATTTGCTCAAAAGTACCTATTCAAAGCAGTCAAGAGAATGCGAAAGTATTCTGCTAGGAAAAGCATAAGATTATATCAAACGATAGATCTAAGGGTTATCTAACATTTTCGGTCATAAAAATTAGTGAATCATTTCCAAATATGGGTATAAGTGAGCAATAGAAGCACAATTCTACGCCAATCACGCACCCTACATGTGTATAGAGTTGTAGCATTTGGAAAATTTCAGAAAATCCAATCAATGAATTTTTTTTTTATTCTAAATCGTAAGAATAGTAAATGCAGTCTTGAATAAAAAAAATTGGGGGTCACCGTACTAATAAGCGAGTTATAAGCCACCGAATCAATTTTTTTGTCAAAAAACACGGTAACGGTCCGCGCGGGACTGGGTTCTAGCATTTTAAACATCTTGAAACTTGTCAAATTTTCCTTCCTTGTCATCTCCAGAAACCCTAAAACCTATTTTGTATTAATTTTACGACTAAAGACGTCGAAATTATATTTTATCTATTCATTTTTACAATATGTTGTAAATTTGTTGTTTTGAGACAAAACAGCGACCGTGTCAGGTAGTGAAAATATTTGCATGTTCCGAAAAATGTCCCATTTTACCTCCAAAGTTGCATGAAATTACATAATACTTTATTATATAAGTTATAGATAAGGATTCATATTAAAATATTATTTAGATACATTTTCAAAATAACGCAAATAAATGATGAAAAACGAGATGCGCGAAATGGATGCGCAGTAGCAAGAGTCCGGAACTACCTTAAGAGGCAGTCTCGATAAAAGCGGTCCACTGCATTTCGGGTCAGAAAAAAGTTTGCTCTCAAACTTTTACCATGAAATGGCACATACCAGTGAGTAATCGCAAGCACTTTGGTTTTTCGAAATTCGTCAAAATGATTTTTTTACAGCGCATTTCTACTAGACCACTGTCTTCGCTAAATTTGCATCTATCGTCATTCTAAAATTACACATTTTCGGCACCTCACAACTCACAAAATATTAAACGCTTGACCAAAATTTTTTATCCAAAGTTTGTACATTTATTGAAGTACAAAATCCAAAATTAATTTTGAATATCAAGCAAAAGGCAAAGAAGGCACAATATAGTAACTGATACGTGTTTTCGGCTTTTTTAAATTATTAAAAATACCCCTCACTAAGTAGATTATATCTCGCAAGGTTGGTTAGGGTAGATTTATAAAAACATTTTGCGCTTATGATCTGTATTCTGTACAGCAACCTCGAATTTGCTGTGAATTTTATTAATTTGATGCATGAAATATGCAAATTAGGCTGGGAAAAAATTATAACTAAACGTTATTATTTCACTAAATACAATCTTATTTTTGATTCCAAACCTCTCAAACTAAATCAAACCCAGTTGACGACAGCTTCGGTGAGGTAGATGTTTTGTTTTGAAGTTTATGCAAATTACTTGTTAATTATGCAAACTCATTTTAAAGAAATTAAAAAATTCCTAACTTCATTCCGTTTCTTTTGCTGTCTCGACTTAGCATACATACTTGTTAGAAAAATATACAAATATATATCTGATTTTTTTAGATCACTAAAATGTAAGGCAAATATAGTGAAGATAGACGTACATGTAATTTACTTTTTACCACAACTGTAAAATTTCTTGCACGCTGATTGGTTGAAAACCATGTTCGATAAGAGGACAGACCCATGAAAATGACGCCATTTCACGCTTTCGTAAGCTTTTTCAAATTTGAAAAAACAATTGTGTGAAATCTCGCGCGCTGATTGGAGGATAGACACCACGTGTGCTGACGACACAATATGCTGAAATGTCGATAATATTGAACGTTGTCAATTTCATTGCACTTTAGTTATAACACGTAAAATCAATTAGAAAATTTAAGTTTAAGTTTTCAAAGCGTTTTGGTGAATATAGCGATTCAAGAGGTAGTTCTGGACTATTTTGATGCTTGAAAGTATGCAAATTAGGCTGTGAAAAAATTAAACTAAACCTTATTATTTCCTTTAATTTTATTATATTCAGTCTTAATACTCTAAATACAATCTTATTTTTGATTTCAAACCACTCAAAACTAAATAAAACCCAGCTGACGACAGCTTCTGTGAGGTAGATGTACTTTTTTGAAGTTTATGCAAACTTTATTCCGTTTCTGATCTTCTGCCGTTTCGAGTAGCATACATGCTTTTTAGAAATATATTGCATAAATATTTCTTGATAATATCTTTCATAAAAAGACCGTTCTATAAATAAACGACTGAGCTACTGATAGATTGACACCTATAATTATCACTGTCACGCAATGAGTTTGCTGTATAAATAGAATACAAAATGCATGGAAGGTTTGAATATGTGGTTAATAATGTTTTCTTACCTGCGTGTAATATTTTTCAACGTTTAGAAAATACGATTTTTACCAGAACAGACTGGTATAAGAACTGCATACATTCGTTGGATTGTCTTTGACATTTCGAGGCTCACTGTATAACGACTTTTGGAGCTTTTTTTGGCATGGCCCACCTTGCGTTGCGATGGATTTCCAAAGTGATATAGATGGTATTAGGGCCTGTTTACATGGAGATAGGGTCACCCTCCTAGGAGGGTGGCCCTACCAGAAGAGTCAAAACATAGCCCTTCTTTACATGCAAACTCGACAGCGGTCCCCGTGGGTGGGCCTAGCATCATTGCTTGGTTCATTTGACGTCATTTGATGCAATTCGAGGCGAGGTGGCTTTGAACGTTCTCATTAAACTCAGAGAGACAAAATAGTCCAGAAACACGTCTTGAATCGCTATATTCAAAAAACTTTGAAAACTTCAAAAAGCACGTCTTAAACATAGAACTACTAAGTGATTTTACGTGTGATAACTAAAGTTAAATGAAATCGACAACTTTCTAAATTATCGACATTTCATTGTATATAGTAAATGACATGTACGTCTATCTTCACTATTTGCCTTACACTTTAGTGATCTTAAATGATCAGATATATTTGTATATATTTCTCATAAGTATGTATGCTAAGTCGAGACAACAAAAGAAACGGAATAAAGTTATGAACTTTTTAATTTCGTTAAAATAAGTTTGCATAATTAACAAGTAATTTGCATAAACTTCAAAACAATACATCTTCCTCACCGAAGCTGTTGTCAACTGTGTTTTATTTACTTTTGAGAGGTTTGAAATCAAAAACAAGATTGTATTTAGAGTATTAATACTGAATATAATAAAATTAAAGGAATTAATAACGTTTAGTTAGAATTTTTTCACAGTCTAATTTGCATATTTCATGCATCAAATTAGTAAAAATCACAGAAAGTTAGAGGTTGCTGTACAGAATACAGATCAAAAGCGCAAAATGTTTTTATAAATCTAGCTACCTGGCCTTAATTAACCAACCTTAGATTAGTGGATTGCAATAAAAATTGAAAGATTATCGTGCTGGACTTGCGAGATATAAGCTACTTAGTGAGGGGTATTTTTTAATAATTTAAAAAAGCCGAAAACACTAGTCACTTACTATATTGTGCCTTCTTTACCTTTAGCTTGATATTCAAAAATTGTTTTTGAATTTTGCACTTCAATAAATGTACAAGTTTTGGATAAAAAACGTTTAATATTTTGTGAGTTGTGAGGTGCCGAAAATGTGTAATTTTGGATTGACGATAGATGCAAATTTAGCGAAGACGGTGGTCTAGGAGAAATCCGCTTTAAAAAAATTATTTGGACGAATTTCGAAAAACCAATGAACTTGTGATTACTCACTGGTATGTGCCATTTCATGTTAAAAGGTTGAGGGCAATTTTTTTCTGACCCGAAATGCATTGGACCGCTTTTACCGAGACTGCCTCTTAAGTTTTCAATCGATATTAAATGTTCTTAGTATCTTTGTATCTTAGTGTCTTGTATTCGATGTTCATATAACAGTTTTCACACATCTAGTAGTACAATTAGCTTGTGTATGGGTCGATCAAGGACTGTTCTCCGCGTCTTGATCTTGAATGATCGCACGAGACCTTTGGAGTCTTCGAAAACTACTATAACCCTTGCCAAAGGCCAATAATTTTTTGGTGTTCTTTCATCGGTGATGAGCACGATGTCTCCTATTTTCAAAATTCGTTGAGGGCGGTTCTATGTTTGCAAACTTGTATCATCTGTACATATTCTCGTTTCCATCTTGACCAGAATATATCTGCCAGATATTGAACTCTCTTCTATTGCTTGCATCAATACATGTCTAATCTTGGAAAGTTACCAAGTGGAGGTAGGGCCACCTTAGACTTCATAGTTAGTAATTGCTTCGGCGTCAGAGGGCCTGTTGAGTCGACTTGAGCATCATCTGTCGGGAATGTCAGCGGTCGGCTATTTACTATGCCTTCTACTTCCGTCAATAGTGTTCTGAAGGCTTCGTCGTTAAGTGCATGTCCATATTCACGTACTAAGACCACTAAGATGGATCTAAAAGAGCGAATGAGTCGTTCCCAAGACCCACCCAGTTGCGACGCTGAAGGAGGAATAAATGTCCACTTGGTCAACAAATCAGCATTTCCGTGGCGAAGTAGGACCTTGGTCAGAACATATAGACTTGATTGGTCCCCTACGTGCGATGAAACGCCTGAGAGCGTTTAGAAATTAATCTGTCCCCAATGAATTTGTAGACTTTAAGTGAATAGCTCTGCTAGACAGATATGTAAACAGGACACCATAACGCTTTAACTCTTTTCTTTTTTCAGTCAGTCACCAACGCGCATTAGGCCGTCAGCGTCTAGAAATGGGTCGCTGCGAAATAATGCACTTGACTTCTTAATATAAACTCCGTTTTCTTCCTTTTCGCAGTTGCACGGTCGGCTTGATTTGTTTCTAGGACTTTCAGAGTCGCTATTTCTTCAGTGAAAACAGCTGCTTGCACTACTTTCAGAATGATTATTTCTACGTTTTGTAGATCTTGAGAAGTTACTGTTCTCTTTGAAGAGGTAGTAGTTATTCTGTGCTTTCTTTGCTGTTGTTGCGGTACTTGTATTATTGTATTGTATCTGCAGCAAACGTGCAATGGCTTTCTTGAGACGATATCTGTTGGAAAAGTAAGACCATCGTTGAAGGAAATCTTTAGTGACAGCACTACAATACGTAGTAAATGTAACAGCACAGATAACTTCTTTTTCTTCAGGATCGTTATCTGAAATCTTGACGTCAACATGAGGTTTAGGCCACATGTCTTGTGATTTCCACAAAACTCAAGACCATAGATCCAGCGGTGCTGTTCAGTTAAACTAGTTGCATCAAGCCTTTTGGATGTGTCATCAGCTGGGTAAGCTCCGCTTTCAACGTACCGTCACTGCACTGGTTGTGTGTTATCTCTGATTGTCTGGACTCGATCACCCACCAAGATCTTGTAACGGTTCTGACTATTATTCAAGTACTTAAGTACGGTAGAACTATCAGTTCAATAAGTGCAGTCATCAATTTCCTCATCTAACTCACTTTCAGCCATGGTTCCAGTACGTACTGACAATACAGCAGCGTTTACCTCCAGGCGTGGAACAGTTACTGCCAATGGTACAAGACGAACCTTACCCATACGGAATGGGCAGTGGATATCGCCTTTGCCGTTGGTCTGGCTAAGGTATAATACTTGACCGTAACCGGTGAAAATTGCGTCAGAGAAACAATGGGTCTGGATGTTGGACGTGTTACTAAACTTTTCTTGCTTAAGACTTAATGCCAATGTTTCTTCATAGTGAATCGTTCTAGCTCAGGTATCCACTTTTCCCATCGTGACTTGTACTCATCATCGCTGCATCCCAATCGGTGCTGTTTACACAGAGTTCTTGAAGAATTTTCTTTCCTTGAAGTATTACCGGTGCAGCTATTCCAAGTGGATCGTACATGGAGCTTATTGTTGGCAAGATGCCTCTTCGGGTTAGGGGCATGTCTTTAAGAGTGATACGGAAACCAAGTTCATCAGGTACGACGCACCAGTTAATACCTAGTGCACTTTCCATCGGTAGGTCTCGACATAGTTCAACGTTCTTCAAAGATTTAGATCTCCTTTCAGTTGAAATTGTCTCTAGCACGTGTACAGTCCTCTTGTTACTCACAATCTTGCTCAAAGAAAAGCCACCCTTCGAACATGCGTTCATGACATCGTGGTCTCATTGCATTGCAGCTTCGTCTGTGTATTCAAAACGCAAACAGCGGGTTTTTTTTGTTAATCTTTTCCTCAAAATCTTCTGCGATTTTCTTGACAAAAAATTGCGCAGCTTAGTGCAGCTTGGCGCTTTAAAGGTGTACATTTATTTTATACTCTTGGCACATGGCAAATCAGCATCCGTCCACCACAGAAAGCGTATGAAGTTACGACGGTACGTCTTCATTAACTCTTACATCGCACCAATATCACCCATGAAGGCAATTGGTTTTTGTCTGAATCGCGTGAGTACACCTAGCAGCGAGTTTGTCAAATCAGGACCTTGTAGAAGTTTGTCGTTTAAAGAGATACCTTTTTACATTCTACTGCAAATAAAGACCACGCGGATTTTGTCGGTTTTATGCGGATTATACACTCCATGGTGAGGTATTTACCACGTTGTTCCTCCTGGTCTTGTGCGCAGCCGATGAGCTGGTATTTTCCTTGCATAACCTTTATGGATGACATCTGACATGAAGTTCGTTAATCCTCGTAGACCTTACTGTCGCAAGGCTTGCTCTTTAACTATTTCTTTTTCTGCTTTACTTGCTCTTTATGGTCAGGCATTCGTCTTCCTTGAATGTTAATGGCATTTGGTAGTGACTATCGACAAGCTGGATACCTTTCTTTATCTTTCGGAAAAGCTGCGTGTCTTCTACAGATATCTTTCGTTTGTCAGCATGTGAGGCTTCACTGATTAGGCATCAATCAACATAGTGTATCTGATGTAATGGCCTCTTTGATATGACTTTCAACTGTGTAACTCAGATCTGGTATTTTGTTGTCGCAGACACTTATAGCCATGATTATATTCGGTTGAGAGATCTGCAGTCGGCAGATTTACTAGTGTAAAAGTTAGCATGCCATATGGACCACCATTGTTGCATGTAACGAAGTATCTAGGCTGTAGAGCTACGGGGCAATTCGTGCCATTCAGAAAATCTACTTGCAGCCCTTGCAGATGCAATTGTATTTTGTCAGCTATTGACTTAAGATGTGGCCATTAATGTCTTAACATCTCCGGACGAGGAATTTCACCTTGTGTTGCAGGAATTTCATCTCTTGTGAAGGTATGTGGTAGCTGTACGATGTTCGTTTCTTCAAGATCTGAGACGACAAGACCTGTTACTCTCTTTGACTCTAACCGATTTGTCCAATTCATCGTCTTGGTGACAATCTTTTAAATGCGTCTTCTGATATGGATGTGCTATTGCTACAGTTGTCTAGCATGGCATACGTTGTTATGACCTCGTCAGTATTAGCTTCGCGTAGCTTCAAGGGAAAGATGGGCATCAACTCAAACTGTGATTCAGTGTTCATAGTTCTAGCTCTCGTTAAGTTGTCACTTCGCTTGGTACTTGCATCATTGTTCATTTGTGTTCTTTGAAAGTTGTAGTCGTGTAAACTCGTGGGATGACATCTCAAGCATACCTTACATTGTCGTTTCTGAGTACATCCACGTGACCTGTGTCACATTTGATAACATGCAAAACATAATATATGTTCTCGTAGAAACTCTCAGTAACGTACAGGAAAAAGGAAAAAAATCTAAATAAGTACTTACAAGACAAGTTGTTTCCGTTGAGCGTTTCTAGAGACTTAATTATTAAAAAAACAGTAAGTTAAGTTAACGTAAAATACAAAAGAAGCGAATACTAATGAATAAACAGAGCATAAAAGAATGTCCAACAAAAAACAATTGCCAAAGGGTGTCCCAATTGCAATTGAAGGGCTCTTATGTTGTTAAGCCAGGGAGAACCCGGTCCTTAAATGTCTTAAATAAAATTGGGGTAATTGCGGCTCTAGGGGGTGTCCGGTGACTCTAGGGACATCCCATAGTGCTTGACTGAAGGGCTAGTAACTTCACTTGGTATTCTAAAGAAACTTTTATATTGTCTTTTCGTTTTCAAATGCTACATCCAAACACTGAGCAAAAACCCGGCATTTTTCGATGTTAATAAACTAAACCAACAGTCACTTATTAGTGATTTACGATTTAATGCCCTTCAGTCAGTACTGCAAGTGACGTCTATTGATAGTAAAGAATAGAAGGTTTCTCAAATGCCTTGTCTGCATTGTTCTCTTATTATTAATTCCAGTCAACATTATCCAGATATACATTAAGCTTATATTATCAAACCCTGGACAACTTATGGAATGGAATATTGTAAATAATATATTATCAACTTTTAAATGTTATTATACCTTGTCTGAATGGTTTTCTTGGTAATATATCCAGTTAACATTATCCAGAGATATTTTCAGCTTGTATTTCTTGGTGTATTCAAGAAAGGCGCCATAAACATTTCCTTGGGTAGCAACAGCACACACATACACAACAGAACCAAGGTCTATTTGTAGCCAGTCACCAACATTTTGTGTTTTAGGTTCCCAGGAGATGGAATTCCTGAGTCTTGCATTACTAGGTTTATATTTAATACTATAATAAGAACTTGCAGTAAATCTGTGATCAGGAATGACAATGGAATATGGTACACCAACGGACATCTTGGTACAAACTGAAAAATAAACAAACATATTCTTACAGCTTATCAAACTACAGTAAGTAGCGAGGGGGTCTAAGGTATTTCCTACTGGCCAAATCAAATCAAATCAAATCAATTTGATTGTACACATTTTACATGATATTTACATAATTAGTAGTATAAAATTAAGTTAAATAGGCTAAAGTATAAATAAAGTTTTAATGAGGTAGTGCCTAAAGACTAAATAAACTGTTAAGTTATTGAGTTAGTCTTTAGTAATGAGGTTCAACTTTATGTTTGGGTGAATAATGAAAGGGAAGGAGGCAGATAACTATCAAAATAATTTACAAATATAAGATATGTTAAAATTTGATTATGTAAATTACATCGCCACTTAACTTCTTAACCCTCTGATGCCAGCGAAAATTATTGGATTTTTGACTATTTTTGATGCGAAAAGCTTAAAATTCGATTTCAATTCCAAATAAGGCGTTGTTAGGGGAACTGTTGCTGTTTCGAACTACCGATGGCTCAAGGTTTCCAGGAACGCCTTGCGGATTTTAGCTCGTTCAATACCGAGTCAACAATTTGACCCTGAATTGAGCTAAAATCCAGTTTATAAGTGCTTTTTTCAGTCATTTTCTACTACAAAAGCCCCTAGTCATGCATCATTAAGTTTGTCTAGGTGGTGGAGACGCACTTTTGGACGAATTCAATGGTGGAAGACGATTTTACAAAGAAAATAGCGCCAGTCGTTATGTCCATTGACAATGGCGTCGTTGGAGTAAAATCGCTTTCCTGGTCGTCTTGCGGTAGATACCAGAACCAACCAAGGCAATTTTAGTGAGTTTCGCCTTGAAAAGATGGCAATCGTTGCAATTTTTGTCTGGTTGGAGCGGGTGACTGGGCACTTATAAAAAATCCATAAAGAATTGAGGTCTGGGCCATGTGCTGTCGAAAATTTGCATAATTACCCTCAATGCTTTTCGTTATTAAATGGAGAAACGAGTTTTGTGTTAGTAGGCTAAATAAAAAGAGCTGCTGTGCCACTCGTAGAAGATGTTTTATCATAAAAAGTTAAGAAATCAAAAGAACTGGGGCTGATGTATTCTGAGAATGCCGATGTTTGATTTTTAAATGATATTATTTGCATTCAAATCAGAGATGAAAAATGACGTTTACCGAGGTTTTTCTATTTCGCAAAAACGCACATTTTATCGTTCACCTTAACACAAAGGACTCTATATTTTACAAATTCGGATCTCAGATGATCAATTTAGTGTCAGATGTTGTAGAACTTACCAGGCAACACAGATAATTACATTTCAGAGCCACGACTTTCAAAGCGAGAGAGCTAGAATTTTTGAAGTCTCGTTCGATATCGAACCATAAATTGCAAAGGCCGGCATCAAAGGGTTAAGCAACGATGTTTGTTAAGGTTCATCTTTAATATAACTTTTATGTATCAATCTCTCATGAAATCTCTATAATAACATTGACAGTAATGCATTTTTGTAATAAAACATGCAAATATATGTTATAAAACTCATTAATAATTCATGAAAAGTTGACAAAAGAAACAATAGCCGTGAAAAAGGTTGCATAATATACGAATTTTGTACTACCTAATAGCGGAGCTCCCAGTTTAAATGTTTTCCTACAACATAAATATATATGGAAGTGTTTTTTTGTCCACGAGCCATGCCCAATCTAAACTGTAAATATTTTGATAATGTAACCGCAAAAGATAAATACAAAATCATAGATTAACTGGAACGGATTATCTTATAAAAATTAGCGAAGTTTTCAACTTAACTATACACTAAATATACATTGACATTACATGTTGTTATCGAAACGATTTGTTCCGTAATTTCCCTTTTTTTGAAGTATGGTGCTCCGCTGTTACATTTACTTTTATCTTGGCAATTTCAGTAAAATATGAAACGGCTAGCTAATATTTGGGTTTTATAAGTATTAAATACTTATTGACTGAGTGGGAGGGCCGTACGGGAAAATACTTGGCTCGCGGTCATGACGAGAGCCAAATATTTTCCCGTACGGCCCGACCTAACTCAGTCAATAAGTTTTTTATCATATAACCCGTATATTTTGCCCGGCGCGCGCCATTTTTTGTAATGTTTCGAGTAGCTGGTCCGTACGTATTTGTATGGACCAGGTGGGAGAAGCCGTACGGACCCCATCACGTGACTTTTTTTCGAAGGTTTTCTTAAGAGCGGGCGCCGGGCAAAACATGGGTCATATGAGAATATACAATATTTGCGTCCAATGTCTATATGATATTTTTACAACACTTGTGTGAATTCTCGCGCGTTGATTGGTCAATTTACCGTTGTAAATAAAAGGAGAGACACACTGTGCCTACGCCATCATGTCAAACAACACGTGCGGAATTGAGGGAAAATTTGTTATCGACACAAAGTTTTCTCATCAAAAAGGATTTTAAAAACAAGTTGCATAAACTATCGATCAATGCATACTACTTTTCTGTAAGTAGAAAATTGTAATAAATGTACTATGCTGTCATTTTCGTAAACTGTGTGATTTTCCGTACCTTGAAGTGAAACCATTGAGTTTCATGCGTGATAAATTGTCATTTTTCGTCCGTTAACTGACATTTTACTTTTTGTACATTTATTTTGGTTTGGATTCTGAACGCTGCGCGTTGTGAGCCCACAACATTTTGACCACTGTCATGACGAATATCGTTGTCGATAAGAAAACCACGCTAAACCACATTCGATTTGCTAAATATATTCTAACAATGGGCAGACCATATTTTATATATTGCATAAGCGTTATATATGTTGCCTCCCTCACATCTTGTTTTTTAACCGAGTAAAAGTGCGGGTGTGACGCAGGCTATATGTATGTTTCTCTGAAAAAGTCAAATCAGATACAAGCATACCTGCGTTTTGTTGTATCCCATACAGTTCTGTTCTCATACAACTTGTGGTCCCATTGTCACTCTTAGCATTGATACGGATGTACTGACTGACTGTCCCTTTAAATAACAGATTCTTAACAATTGTAACAGAATCAGTGTTGCCAACAATATCCTGTGCATAGAGATTTAATAATTAGCAATTAGACTTTTGCAGAGGAAAGAAAGATTGACCCCTGTCATTGAAAATAACAATATACTAAACAAACTCACAATACCAACGTAGAAAGATGAACATCGAAGAAAACTATGAGAGTTTTGACCGAAGGTGACCAGGGTAATGCACACAGAGATGTTGTAAGACAAAATGTAACAGGGAGCTCCGCTATCAGGTTTTGCCTAATTTGTATATTATCTTTGTAAATGATATAGCCAATCTTTATACCTTAATAACATCATTGTGATTGTAGTTTGTGAATAAGGATCCATTTGTTGATGTCTGTAGCTGATAAGTTTGTACCCACTGATCTGAATTATGGCCTCCCTGTGTCGCTACACCACAAATAATGTAAGGTGAACCCAACATTATTTGGAGGTATGGGTACAAGTCTGATGTAGCAGCACACCATGATGACCCTGCTGTGTAACCAAGCCTACCATTTGATGGAGGAGTACTGGCATTGTATTGAGATGATGATGTCATACTGTTAGCTGGTATCTTAGAAAGACTGGCAACACCAATAGGTAATGATTTGCAGCTAAAATCTTAAATTATAAAAAATAATTTATAGCAGCGAGACAGGCAGCTAGCCAACCAACAAGCTACAATCATGTGCAAAATTGTTGGGACATTTTTTATAAGCGTTTTCGTTTTCGTTTCAAAAATTGTACAAAATCTATCAATTTGATTTGCAAACCCCCTTCCCCCCTAAGCAATGTTGATTGGTCTTTTAAATGACAACCGTTTCAAATTCCCACAATTCAACATTGATACGGGGGAGAGGGGGAAACGGAAAAATGATGTTGAAATATTTTTCATGTTAAAACCAGATAATGTCCCAAGGTATTTTGCACATGATTGTAGCTATCGTTGGAACTAGCCAGTTAACCAACACAAACCAAAGATAAATAACAACTTAAAACAAGCATACAAACTAACCAAACTGACCATAAATCAACTAATCAAAGGCCAACTAGCCTTTCTTCTATCTATTTAGTTCTACAGACAAAACTCCGAACTGAGAAATACTACCTCTAGACAGTACATTTTCCGTATCAAAGCTATATAGCGTATGCAATCTTGAAAACAATACCATTACCATATATGGTATTGTAGGTGAGAAGTAACAAAATATTTTGATTAGCGCGCGAGTTTTTTTTTTTTTTTCTTTTTTTTTTACAGGTTGACATTGCAACAGATCTAGAGCAATAGGCATATCTTTGATACGCTACCTTGTGGATCAGTACCATACACCTCCACTCGTAATGCCTTGTAGATGTTATATTGTGTTGGTGTAAATCTTATCAACTTTGCCAGAACAGGAATGGCCAGATCATTCTTGACAGCCGTATTCTTATCTGTATTACCAGTAAACAGCTGCGACAACAAGACTATTAGCACCTCATATGAACAAACAGCATACCATGATCAATATACATATTTTTGTTCCAAATGCTCAGTGCAATTGCTTGTACAATTCTACATCGCCAGGAATAACGGTCATTTGAGTTTGCAGTAACGCAGAAGTTTCCATAATGAGAGTATCAAAATGACGATATGTTGTTATAAAGAAATTGCCTGAAGCAATTTAAGAACCACAAATATAATCTCACTTACTTAAATTTTCTCTATAAAACGGAAATCAATCTATCATGTATTACATGTCCCGCACCTATATCTAACTATAAATTCAATTTTGATGATTTTATTACGAGAAATAGTGTTGCATACTGCCATACATTTTCTTACAACGAGCGCAAATCCTAATATTCTAGGAGTTATAGTCTTTGATTGATTATCGTTAACGAAAAAAACGGAAATCGATCCTTAGTATAGTCATGATCATCTTTTTGCTAAGCAAAATTCATATCTTCTCCTCTATGATAAGATTGTCCCTTTTGCTCGTGAAAGTTATGTTTTCCAAATTCTAGAGGCGGCAAATTTCATTACGTCACGCGCAAGCCACATATTCTGAGGTTTCGGTGGATGCAAGTTTGCTGACATTTCAGTTGTTTATCTGTCTGTCTGTCTGTCTGTCTGTCTGTCTGTCTGTCTGTCTGTCTGTCTGTCTGTCTGTCTGTCTGTCTGTCTGTCTGTCTGTCTGTCTGTCTGTCTGTCTGTCTGTCTGTCTGTCTGTCTGTCTGTCTGTCTGTCTGTCTGTCTGTCTGTCTGTCTGTCTGTCTGTCTGTCTGTCTGTCTGTCTGTCTGTCTGTCTGTCTGTCTGTCTGTCTGTCTGTCTGTCTGTCTGTCTGTCTGTCTGTCTGTCTGTCTGTCTGTCTGTCTGTCTGTCTGTCTGTCTGTCTGTCTGTCTGTCTGTCTGTCTGTCTGTCTTGTCTTTGTTTGTTTGTTTGTTTGTTTGTTTGTTTGTTTGTTTGTTTGTTTGTTTGTTTGTTTGTTTGTTTGTTTGTTTGTTTGTTTGTTTGTTTGTTTGTTTGTTTGTTTGTTTGTTTGTTTGTTTGTTTGTTTGTTTGTTTGTTTGTTTGTTTGTTTGTTTGTTTGTTTGTTTGTTTGTTTGTTTGTTTGTTTGTTTGTTTGTTTGTTTGTTTGTTTGTTTGTTTGTTTGTTTGTTTGTTTGTTTGTTTGTTTGTTTGTTTGTTTGTTTGTTTGTTTGTTTGTTTGTTTGTTTGTTTGTTTGTTTGTTTGTTTGTTTGTTTGTTTGTTTGTTTGTTTGTTTGTTTGTTTGTTTGTTTGTTTGTTTGTTTGTTTGTTTGTTTGTTTGTTTGTTTGTTTGTTTGTTTGTTTGTTTGTTTGTTTGTTTGTTTGTTTGTTTGTTTGTTTGTTTGTTTGTTTGTTTGTTTGTTTGTTTGTTTGTTTGTTTGTTTGTTTGTTTGTTTGTTTGTTTGTTTGTTTGTTTGTTTGTTTGTTTGTTTGTTTGTTTGTTTGTTTGTTTGTTTGTTTGTTTGTTTGTTTGTTTGTTTGTTTGTTTGTTTGTTTGTTTGTTTGTTTGTTTGTTTGTTTGTTTGTTTGTTTGTTTGTTTGTTTGTTTGTTTGTTTGTTTGTTTGTTTGTTTGTTTGTTTGTTTGCTTATTTTTTAAACTTTTTTTGTAGATCGGGACGCATGGATTCCATCGAAATAGTTTTTTTAAACTTATTCTACATAAGGAATGGCATTAAGTAGAACTCAAAACTGATTAAAAATAAAACGGGGGTCACCGTGCTCGTTTTAAAACTGTAAGGGAATGAGATATTTAAATTCCGTGTAAATAAAATTACTGCAATAACAAACAATATCAGCACATAAATCTTAAAACAGATTCTCGGAAAATAGGTATTTTACTAGTTTGAAAAGCAAAAGATTCTACTATTCAATCATCATTTTGATCGTATAACTGGAATTATGTTTTGTGGTCATTAACCTACAAAGGTCAAAATTACTAGGGAATGCGCTCGAATACGATATTATTATTTTTTCCAGATCCATGTGGAAAGCAATATAAATTGGATTTCACTGCGAGTTATTTGCTTGTTATTTTCAAGAAATACGCATGCAAGGCACTTACTACTGATCTTGTATGCAAGGTACGTTTTGTCACAGCACGACTACAGCACTACTCTTGTTTGCCTGTTTGTTTTTTGTTTATTTCCTTTGTATTTCATTATTATTGTTAATCTATGTATCTGTTTGTATGTTTGTTTGTTTCTCTGTTTGTGTGTTTGCTTTTTCCTTACAAATTGATGGGATGTTAAAAGCATCAACATTACCTTTGGTGAGTTGTTACTATCTGAGTATGGGATCCATAGGTTACCACCACTAGATGTTGATATCTTGTACTCTGTTGTCCATTCTGTAATGTTAGGTTTTGCATTTCCCTTTGTAGCTACAGCACAGATAACAAACAGTTTGCCCAAATCTATCTGTAAATAGTCGTAAGGACTGCGATTGTTCCTTGGTTCCCAACATCGGTCAGAACTAAAACGTGCTTTTGAGGGTCCATACTCAGGCATAACGAATGTAGAACTTGCTGTAAAACCGTTGTCTGGTATGATATTACTGTCATCAAGACCAATACCAAAACATTGATCCTGACAACCTAAGTGAGAGAATAAATAAAAACAAAATAAAGAGAGGCAATAAAAATAATAATTATATACAGCAGATATTATGTACAATAACTCACTTGGTTATTAAGGGGAGAGGGGACTATTGTAAACCGAATGTAAGAGATATTTTACAAAAGCTAAAACGAAAAAAAGCGATGGGTTTTTCCTTTTTCGATACCGCTAAAAATACCAAGAAATGTTGAAATTCGATATCCCCATGTTTGTTCCCCTAAAAGATATGACAAGCATACCCGGTACTTTTACACCTGAAAGTCCCTCCGTGCCACGCAGGTTAAAAGACGTGTATAAAAGTATAATAACAGTGGTGTTATTCAAATATCATAGTATTTAAGAGTGTGTCCACGATAGGACCAGGCAGTGGTTGGATTTACCGATTTTGCTAATACTTGATACAGGTCGTAGTGAGTTATTTATTATGCTAGAAACATAGTTCGATCTGTCACTTTTGTACGTAGCCTGAGTAGCCAGTCTCTAGGGTAGTGGGAAGAACAGGAAAAATTTTACTAAAATTGATGAGAGAGATGTAAAACTAGTTTCCCTATAAAGTAAAGATGTAATTTAGTGTCACCAAGTAAGGAGGTGCAATTTTCTTTAAAGCCGTTTCCATGGCAATGGTATGTTTCGGAGCAAAAATTGCCAACTAAATTTGCTGTAATATCTCTAAGTTTGAAAATCTATATCTATACTCCCAAATGACAACTACGATCTTCGTCCAAGAACTAACTAGTGACTGTTCCATACAAGCTACGAACTTACGGCTACAGAGCTTTCAGCGCATCTGCACCAAGACTATGGAACTCACTACCGGATAATCTGAGAAGCTACACTGACAAAGATATCCAAACTTTCAAACGCCAGTTCATGACGCATTTATTTGAGAAAGCCTATAATTTCTCAAAACAAGAAACAAACTTTTGTGCACTTGTTAACCTTAACTTCTATAACGCGTCTGCTCAACTCTACTATATCAATATTACAAAATTCGAGAAGATTTATGCCCTCCAAAAACTGGTTGAAATCCTCCCAATACCATTTAATTGGCTTTTAATAACTAAACTTGAATCTATATTATGCTCAATGTATCTTAATTTCAAGGATAATGAAAATTGATTAATATATTTTAAGCAGAGATTTCTGTGAAGACATATATGTATACACCTATTTCAGAAATCGTTGTCACAATCAAAGCTACAGTCCACACTCTAAAGCCCGCAAAGGATGTTGGTTACATGGACTTAATTTGTGATTTATTGCAAGGTTTTTTTAAAGAAATATTTGTATTTATATCTACAACTGCAGCAACTTGTTATGGTCATGTAACACAAACACGTACAACCAAAATATGCTATGAATATATAGATAACAAGAGAAGAAATACCGACATCCTTTGCAGACTTCAGAGTGTGGACTGTGCTTTTGTTTGCGACAACGATTTTTGAAATAGGTGTATTTGAAAGGAGAATAGACGACTTTTGCAGGCATTAAAGAGAGACCGTAACGCCGGTTAGGAGCATGACGCCTGAAAAACAATTCAGGCTTAGAACACAGGAACTATATAGCACGGACTGTGCCGAATAAATATGTGTTAAAGATAAGTGTGTTGTTACCACGCCTGGTACGGCCTACAGAAGTCAACTCTGGACAGTTGAAAACACTCGAAAATGATCAAAAATCAATCGCTTTCAGCTCGTGCCTTTTGACATTTTCTCGTGTTTTCAACTGGCCATCGTGCAGTTATCAGAGTATAAACCACGGCTGAGCCTTAGTTATTTGGTAAAAAATTGTTCTACTGGATTCACCAATGTACATTAAATAGCAATGAGAACATTGGATTTTGTAAACACAGTTCTTAGTAAGGCATCTGTTGTTGACTTATGCAGTTGAATAAGTGTTGAATAAGTTGATCCAGACTAAAGAACACATTACAATGAAGAAACAAACAGCTTACGTACAACTACTCACACATAACAGTACTCCATCTTTAAACGACATATCCTGGGAAATACTACACAATAACATCAATGCTGTCCACACGCGCAAGATCATTGAAGCGTTAGATATAAGAAAACACAAGAGCAACATCATTAATGGTTGTATAGGACGCACATTATTAATAGAATAACTGACAAGGTTCAATAATGAACCCTAACATAGGCTTTTGTTCAAGTTTACTTTCTCTCAATGTAATCGAAAATAATGATAATATCACTGACGAAGCTGTAACAGGCGAAACGTTTGAAAATAAACCAAGACATTTTGCCTTAAGAAGTCATCTATTTCCTAGATCATATATATTCAAGGCATGGCAACACCTCATTTTTCATATATATACATATAAGAGTGAATGGTCTGATCCCAGGTGTAATCGTTATGGATGAGGTATGATCGTCCGGGGTAGTGCAGTATTGAGAAAGACTGATGGTGTTGGTGACTGACGTTTCGACAACCTGAGCGGAAGTCATCTTCAGAGTAAACAAACGAAAAGACAGTGGTGGTATTTATATGTCTGGTTCAGTTGGTAATGTTGTTGTCAGTGCGTGGGTAGGTGTTAGTCATTGTATTGGCGGAATGCTTGTAGTCGTTAATGAGTCTATTGTAAGATGCCGGTAGTGTTACGCAACGGTTAAGAGGCTGTCTCGGTAAGAGCGGACCAGTGGACTTCGGTTTACAAAATAGATTTCCTTCATTTTCTGCCTGTGAGAAGTACTTTATAGGTGATTCACAAAATCGGCAATTTTTAAGCGATACCTATTAAAATGATTTTTTTAGACGCGTTTGAAGTTTGGGACTCATTTGTCGGCTTTTTCACATAATTTTCGAGAGAATTTTGGGCAACTTCACAAACTCGTCACTCAACAACGTGCACGTATTTTGATTATTTTTTAACATAGCTAGAAAGGACATCACTAGAACATCTAATTGACACAATATCATAGCTATTGCTTTTTTATTCGCGAAACAAAATTATTCCAAACACACCATAGTTGAATGGTTTTCGAAAAAGGTGCGAAGTGGCACCTGTTTAAAGGTAAAAAACTTGAACTTCCGGGAAAGAACCACTTAAAACAAGTAGATATTTGCAAATTTCATACCTTAGCGAATAATAAAATGCAAAAATATCGTGCGGTTATGATCTTCTTCATTAAGCTATGTGCAAGCAAACATTGACGTTTTCACGGGTTCGTCTAATTTCGTCGACTTCAAAGGCGGCATTGAATAAACATTGAATTATAGAATCCATACTTCTAAATACAAATATAAATAATTTAAACACTTTGTATAAGTTAAGAAAATGTTTTAGCTACGAAGAAGTCTTTGAGTTATCGATATTTGATTTTTGTACTAACTTGGTATAGCGTGACTTTGATGTTTACATGTACATTTCACGACGTCGTGTCTGTGTCACTCAGTCAGCATTTTCTAGCGAATTTTACTATCCTTTAGTCCGCTTAGTTTTGCTTTAATAATTATAGGAATTCAGATTGTCAATAGCATCAACTCTTGAAATTGATACTGTCAACTAAAAATAATCTTCGTAAAGTTAAGCTTTTCCATGTAACTGACTGATTGAATAATGTGATAACAACACTAATTAGCTAATTAGCTACATGTTTATAGTACTATAAATAGAACTAGAAAGGAACGGATATTTGATGGGGTATGTTAAATTCCCAAAATTTCAACTTCGATTAAGGCTTCGATCCTTAAAAAAAATAACCTGCAACGTCAAATACGGCAAAAGGGCCAAAAAAAAAAAAATATCGAGCAAACTGGCTCAGCCTCCATATGAAATATGAAATGCGGTCCTATCCTAATCAGAAAAAAAAGAACCAGTTCTATAATACCTTTTAGCTATCAAGTCCTTTAAAAAAATCTGTAAACGTTGTGTCTGATATATTGAAAAATTGGATATAATGTATGTCCGAATTTTCGAGGTCATCGTTTTTTAATATTAAAAAACATAACTTTCGAAAAAATTACTACAAAACAACTTTACCAATATTCTATGAAAAAAAAACTTTAAGAAACCAACATCACAGGATTATTTCAACAAAATCATGGGCCTAAATAACCTTTTAAATTGGAAAGTCATTTATAAAAGAATATACGATACGTCATATGATACATATTCGCGTTTCTTCCAATATAAAATCCTAAATAACATTTTATTTCTGAATCGAGACCTGTACCGTTTCAAAATGCTAGACTATTCCTCTTGTTCTTTCTGCACTCTTCACGAAGAAACGATGAGACATTTATTCGTAGAATGTGTCGAATCTAGGGTGTTTTACTCGTTAGTAAAAACGTATTTCTTAAATACCGGAATAATTCTGCCAGAATGTAATTATGAAAATATTGTACTAGGAGTCGATAATTCAGCGATCTTCAGTAGCGATTACTTTCCACTGAAAGCGTGAATTAACTTTTTTTCGTTAGAAGAATAAAACAGGCAAGGTGTATGAAGTTGTAATATAAATATCTATCTATATATTTAAATATCTTTTGTTTTTCATTTTCCCTAAATAAAGGCTTGAGTGCAGGCCATATAAATGTAGCCTGCGTTACATCCGGTTTATTCCCCGTTATTACGGAGAATAAACCGGATGTAACGCAGGCTATATAAATGTATCTCTGACCGTTACCGTACGTAAACTTTACTAACTGAAATAAGTGACATCCGTATTTTTCGAGTTACTTGACAATTTTAAACCAAAATAAAGACACTTTTCTAAAATTACAAAACTGCCGTGGAACTCCGTTGATGGTTTATACTTTAAAAACTTTTTTATTGATCCCATGTTATGCAAATTCTCGACCGAATCGTCTACAACAAAGTTACTTTATGAAAAATCGCTTTACATAAGCTTATTAGTTGTTATCATATTATTCAATCAGTCACTTTACATGGAAAAACTAAACTTTACGAAGATTATTTTTAGTTTTATTGACAATCTGAATTCCTATAATTATTTAAAGCAAAACTAAGCGGACTAAAGAATAGTACAATTCGCGTGACACAGACACGACGTCGTAATGTACATGTAAACATCAAAGTCACGATATACCAAGTTAATAGAAAAATCAAATATCGATAACTCAAAGACTTCTTCGTAGCTGAAACATTTTCTTAACTTATACAAAGTGTTTAAATTATTTATATTTGTATTTAGAAGTATGGATTCTATAATTCAATGTTTATTCAATGCCGCCTTTGAAGTCGACGAAATTAGACGAACCCGTGAAAACGTCAATGTTTGCTTGCACATAGCTAAATGAAGAAGATCATAACCGCACGATATTTTTGCATTTTATTATTCGCTAAGGTATGAAATTTGCAAATATCTACTTGTTTTAAGTGGTTCTTTCCCGGAAGTTCAAGTTTTTTACCTTTAAACAGGTGCCACTTCGCACCTTTTTCGAAAACCATTCAACTATGGTGTGTTTGGAATAATTTTGTTTCGCGAATAAAAAAGCAATAGCTATGATATTGTGTCATTTAGATGTTCTAATGATGTCCTTTCTAGCTATGTTAAAAAATAATCAAAATACGTGCACGTTGCTGAGTGACGAATTTGTGAAGTTGCCCAAGATTCCCTCGAAAATTATGTGAAAAAGCCGACAAATGAGTCCCAAACTTCAAACGCGTCTAAAAAAATCATTTTAATAGATATCGCTTAAAAATTGCCGATTTTGTGAATCACCTATAAAGTACTTCTCACAGGCAGAAAATAAAGGAAATCTATTTTTTAAACCGAAGTCCACTGGTCCGCTCTTACCGAGACAGCCTCTTAAGTGGTTTGTGTTGTAATTTAGTGTACCAGCTTTCAAGTATGCGGCGTTGGTGCCTATTAGTGCAATGTGTAATGGAGGCGGCAGAATCCCAGTTAATGTTGTATCCAGTATGTTTGTGATGTTCGGTAATATGATTAGTAGGGTCTTTGTTTTTCGTGGCACGTTTGTGTTCAATAAGTCTAGTCTTCAAATTACGGCCAGTCTCACCGATGTAAGAAGCGTCACAGTCGGAACAAGCTATTTTGTAAATAGCTCCTTCTCTGTTAATGGGTTCGTCTTTGTCCATAACGTTAGTCAATATAAACGTCTTAATGTTAAAACGCGAATGTTGTAGGGTTGTAATATGCGTTGGATTGTCTCAGAGGTGCCTCTGATGTACGGTATGGTAGCAGTGGCAGTAGGTTTATTGTCGGCTCTGTCAGTGAGTGAAGTGTTGTTGTGAATGTTTCGTTCGACGAAATCAACATCGTAATTGTTCTTATCGAACACACTTTGCAAATATTCGTACTCGTCATGAAGTTTGTCAGGTGAATCACAAACACGTTGTGCACGTCGAGTCAAAGTCTTAATGGTGGTGGCCTTGTGTGATGTGGGATTGTAAGATGTCTGGTCGAGCAGTCTGTCAGTGTGAGTGGGTTTGCAGTATACGGTGGTGTGTAAGCATTACAACGTCAAACACGTACTAAAAACAGCTACACGGTACAGCTATGGGCTCTCCAGTTTCTGTTGTTGTATCAGAAATTGTTATGCACAACATCGAGCAGAAAGCCCTTGCTACATTCATTCCATAGTAACGTAAATATTTATGTACATAGTGGTTTAAGAGTTATAGAGGGTAGACCCTTAAAACCAGCCCGAAGCTACAGAGGAATACAAATAAACAATTCCTCTCTAACACCTACCCGAAGCTAGAAAGGATTACAAAGGAAGCTCGTTAACTTATTTCAAACTCTAAATAAACAATAATTATCAATAAATAATAAATAATAAATCACTTTTTTAACGTCTCAATGTATTTAGCCAGTGGCTAATTGGGGAGACTCAGACACACACTCACTACCTCTACGTTAATTATTTTGCACACAACGCAGCTCACAGCTCTCTAACACCTACCCGAGGCTAGAAAGGGTTACAAAGGAAGCTCCTTAACTTCTTTCAAACTCTAAATAAACATTTCCTCTCTAAAACCAGCCCGAAGCTACAGAGGAAAAAGAAGCTCTTGCTCAAAATGCTAACTAGTAAGTATTATAAAGAATACGGAAACTAGCTAGTAAGGAATTTTCGTAATGACTATGTTGAAAAATATAAATCTGTGCCTAACGAGGCTACTTTAGAAGACCACGAATAACGAATAATTACTTTAAGAAAAGTTACTTATTTAACAGCCCGGGCAACGAGCTCCTGCACCAATGGGTTTGCATGTGGTTCTTGGTCTCCCATTATACTTTAAATTTTGTTAAATTTTTTGACTTGGGGAAAGTTTAATTGGAGCTCTTTTCATCGACTGAATAAATTTGGATTTTTACCAATGATGCAATGCGAATGTTGCTCAACCTCTGGTTTCTTACTTTACGTGTGGTTTGTTTAATTTTAGCATACCTTGATTAATGTTTCTTTTTGATGTAGTTATTGTTGATAGTGACACGACCATCACTACCAATAGACAAAAATACATCATACTTGGCTGGTTCTTAAGCTGGTGACACAAGACAAGGATCTACATTAGTACTACAGGGGAGAGGAGGCTCAGACAGTTTTAACAGCTTATGCTAATGAATTGTGCAATAATTATCAGGTGGGGGGACTGAATAGTAAGAGTGATATAGGCAAACATTAGGAAAATCTCCCATTTTTCATGAAACTCTTATGAGCATGTCACAAGAGGGTTTTGATGTTGATTTGTTATTAACAGAATACATAAATAGTTGTGATAATTCTAATAATCTGTTTCTGTGAGATTTTCAATCTATACAAATCAATCTTTACTAAGTTTCATTTCAAGTGGCTCTAAACCTTCATAAAAACACTTAGCTTATACGGTCTAATAAAAGACGAAACTAGTTCCTTAAAATTGTTTTAAAAGTTTGACTTAGTGCGTTGAAAGAGTTTTTATGAAGGTTTAGAACCACTTGAAATGCAACTTAACTAGACCCTGGCTGCAGGGTTTACTCGTGCCCTTGATCTGGCTCTTATGGAGAGATGATCAATAGCTAGGGACAGTTGACTATAGTTAGGGACAGATTATCACAGGTATAAAAAAACTAACTAGACCTTGGACTCCAGGGTTAACTAGGCTACCAGGTTGTGGTAGTTTTTTTTATGTACCAGGATTCCTGTGTTGCGAAGTGTTTGAAAACTTAGTCTCAAAAACATTATTATCAAGTTGTTCTTGGGAAAAAAACGTCACACAATTAAGATGGGCAGTTACTGTGCAATTTTTGGGATTTTTGGCTTGTACAGAAACCTGCGAGACATTTGTTTCTATGTAGCGGGATCCCTGTGTCACCGAGTGTTGACATTTCATCCTGTCCCCTCCCCTCCCCTCCCCCCAAAGCGCAGCTATGGAGGCTCAGACTTTAGTGTCCGAGAGTTTTGAAAACTGTCTCAGAAAGAGTTTTATGAATTTGTTCTCGGAAATTAAACGTAAGAACAAGAAAAATAGATATGTTTGAATTTTGAGGCAATTTGGGCTGTTTAGATTGGTTTCCAGACAGGCCGATTTGAGACTTCCCATGCCGCGGTTGAGTTCGCTTGCTTTCGTACGCGTGAAAAAAGTCACATTCTCTGACATTGCGAAGAAAATAATGATGCACATTAATCAATATAAACACAAGATTTCTGTTTGAAAGTGTTAGATAATAAGCCGTAGCGAATACAATTTTGCTGGCACTTCTTCTGTTTTGTATTACTCGATCGCTCAAGGCGGTCTTCGAACACATTCCGACGAAGATTTCCTAGTGTTTTTTAAAAAAGTCAAACATTTTGTACAACACTTAATGATAGGGAATGTCTTGGTGATTATCAGACCAAAAAATAAAGCCATTGTTTTCAGCAGGATCAGAGTTAAACGAGTACGTAAACAAAAGTCGATTTCGATTGAACATATTATCCGTCATTTTCATAACAAGACTACAAAATGTATCTATCACCACTTGTGTTATTATGTGCTCTTATCTGTCAAAACCATGACAACGTCAAAGAAGGCACGAAGGTCTGTCTGATGAGGTCATGCTCCAATCTGATTGGCTGATTGCATTTCTGTCTACCAATCAAAGATGCTGAGTGATTTACGAATATACTTCGTGACATCTTCGGGCATTCCGAAGTACAACTTCGTAACATCATCGGACTTTCCGAAGTACAACTTCTGACATAGATTTAAAAAAAAATATGCGTTGCATTTTAAGACTCGTACCAGCCATAGACCTGGGCACGGGTAATAAATCTTTTGACATCCGAGCGAATGAAACATCAGCAATCTTTACTAGATGAGAATTCGCAATTCTGTTTTGAGTAGAAACGTTTGTCGAAAATTCCTAAATCACTTAGCTACAGCAATTATACTATTATAATTATACTATATGTAGCTGTACATACTAAGTTAATAGCGTATATACATCATATACAAGCTTGTAAAGAGTAAATTTCGAAATCCATAAGTACGTTCCCTACATTTTCTGTTAACTTGAGAACATAAGCCTGTCGAAGTGTAACGTTACTAAATAAATGCGCATGTACGCATTATGATTAGCTATCTGTGATAAGCCGGAGAACCAATGATTTTTTACGATTTGAAATGAGCTACATGGGAATAATACAACGTTTTGGTTGACCTACCTCTTAACTTGTCATCTACTGCGAGGTTTTGACCGGCTCTTTCACGATCCAAAGGTGTTTCTCTTATGCAGTATTTCAAAATTCACATTTCTAATTGGCGAGACAAATTGATCAATAAAAATAATTGTCGTCGTTTGCTCATCAGCATACCGACAAAAATTAAAGTAGTATTTTGAATTTATCCGCTGTTTATTTATTAATGACACTTGCCGTCATCTTTTTCTTATGTTTTCTTTGTATGAGGCACTCGTTTTTGGAATGCGCTTTCACTTGAAATAAAGACCTATTCGATAGTAGACAGTTTCAAGATAATATCAAGACATGTATTTAGTTAAACAAAGCTAACTGCTGGTTTATTTTTCTTATTAAACTTTTTTCTTACTTTTGTTTCATTTAGGATTATATATTTCTGATATATTTTAAGTAATTAGGATTAGGATTAGGATTACATATACATATTTATAAGCCTGCAGACTTATAGCCTCAATTATTTCTATTTTATTGTAAAACGCTCTTAAACAGTTCTATGGAATAGGCGCCATACAAATAAGTATATTATTTATCGATTAACACAGTTTCTTTGTTATTTATAAGGCGCATGTTTCACAACTTACATATTCCGCCGACGAAAATTCAATGAAAAACAAAAATCCCATTAACTTTGATCGTTCAAAGATGTAAAGGTGACTGTTTAAATAACATAAAAATTCAAAAATAACCTAACTCTCGCCGGTTCAACAAATATACAAAGCTTGAGGTTGAACACATGATCAACGATAAAAGGTCGAAAATCAGGCGAGAGATTCCGAACACATCCCACTGATCATTCCACTGAGCGGTGATCCCTGTGTCATGAAAATCCGACTTATAAATGAGCCCATTTTATAATTAGCCTGCGCTGCCGGCGGTCTGCGGGGTTGCGAGGAGGAGAGAAGGAAATACCACCTGCCCGAAAAATGGCATGTTTTCGAGATTCTCGTCCACCAGCCAAAAGGAAATTCTAATTGGCTGAATTGCTATCAATCAGAACAAGACGTCATCTCAACTTTCATTTCTTCTAAGCGTGACAAAATCCAGAATGATAGCCAGCGCGTTTGGTACGATGAACATTTGGCAATTATTGGAGTTACATACGACCAGTTCTTGCTAATAAATAGAATAATATCCCAACGGATTGAAATTATAGCTATTTGTTTACTGAAGGCCAACCATACCAAACCAGTGACTTTTGAAAGTAAACGACGGTAAAAAAATGCGAATACATTTGAACACGTGCTTGAAGTACTTTTGTATTTCAAAAGTCAAAGGATATACAACACAAAGAAGAGTAGAACAGAAGGGAGTAATGCCATTTTGCATCACCTCTTCTACGAGTGTATTTGATAACCCAGGGGAGATTGTGAGCGTTGCGCTCGATAAACCGTGTCAAGTTACGTTATAATAATAGGGAACTTTAGATTTGACAGCGAGTATGAGTTTGAGTACGAGTACAAGTTTTGAAATTGGCCTTCTGTGTGTTGTTGATGATGAATTGTAGTCTTGTGTATAGATTGAGACACCAAATGTATAAAAACAAGAAGTGGGACGTAATTAAGTAACAACAAAACACACAAGGCCAATATTAAAATTTGTATTCGTACTCAATCTCGTCGTTGTCAAATCTAAAGTTCCCTAATAATAATAATAATGGCTAGTTCTTATATAGAGCATTTCCAGAACTGCTCAATGCTCTTACTCAACGTGTTCGAGTTGAAAGTATATCAAGGCGCATTAAGCTGCCACCATACAACCCATGTCTGAACACGGAGTTTTTTTACTTCATACAATGTTATTAATAAGTATTGAGAGACGGAAATTGCTTTGCTAAATGGTGCTTTTTGAAAAGTTGCATAAAGGCACTTTATCAATTTAAGAATATTTTTTTCTTGCAAGCTATTTGAGTATTCGATCTGATTATACTACATTGTAGTCAACTGTGTGGCTTCATAACTATTTTCTGAGAGCGAACAGCGATATATCGATTTACCGGAAATATAACGAACATTTGCACGAAATCGTCTTTTTACAGCCACCTTAAGATAAGTAAATTACTTCTTTGGAAACCTAAATTTATTCTAGAAACATACAGTTTCCGTATTTTCTCTATATGAGCCACTCGTTTTTGGAATGCACTTATAAATAAAGACTTGTTCGACAATACGCAGTTTCAAGAGTAACCTATACAGCCATTTCAAAAAACGTTGAATACTGAATAATGCATTCCAAGAACAAAGAGCATTGTGGTTCTCACTAGTTTGAAAATTAAAAATAAATATACAGCGATATTTACTCCCCATAATCATGGATATACTAACTCATATACTATTTTTTTCTATTCAATAATTGGTAATGTTTCGGGGAAAGGGTATTTAGTAGTTATTTTATGGGGTTGGACAGGCGATCGAATCTTGTAGGGGACATATGTCCTATTATTCGTTTCACCTGTACATTGTATTAAATGTACGAATCTTTAAATAAATAAATAAATTTTGAATGTAATGCACTAAGAATAAAATAACTAATTATTATCTATTTTACTTTAGATAATATTACTGACCCAAAATGCATTTCGATCTTGAAATGCACTATTCAGTATTCAGTATTCAGTATTCTACGTTTTTTGAAATAGCTGTATACATATCTTTTAGACAAAGCTAACTACTGATATATTTTTTGTCATTAAGTTCTTCTCTTACTTTAATTTCATTTAGGATTATATACCTATTTCAATTAACGTTGTCCATCTGGAATGGATGATCTGAGACCCATAGGAATTGTGGGAGCTCGTTAAACTGCATATGCACTATTATTATCACGCTCGAATATTAATGTTTACTTCTGAAATACTGTTATCTGTAATTCAGCACCATTTAAGTGTGATTAAAACAATGTATTTGGAATTTAATGAGCTCCCACAATTCCTATCGGTCTCAGATCAACCATTCCAGATGGACAACGTTAATTGAAATAGGTGTATATTACTGATATATTTTATTGCATACTTTTAGGATTACATATATAGAGAATATTACATGGGCGCACGGAGATACGAATTTTATCTTCGATAATATTGTTGAAATAATATTTCACGAGTGAGCGCAGCAAACGTGTGAGAAATTTTCAACATGAAAAGATAAAATTTGTCTCCAAGCGACCATGTAATGTTCTGTTTATTATATAATTATCAATGAAAATAAAATAAAACTTTTTTTGCTACAAGAAGTTTTCGTAAAGCTGTGTAGCCATAGTGTTGATATCTTTACATGTGAAAATAACATGTAATTTTCGCATGTGAAGATATCACATTTTTGAAACAGAGAAATATAGGTATTTTATTGACAATTATATAATAAATATATTGATGTGTGTGCAGACTTATAGCCGACTCAATTATTTTTTGTTCATTATTTTGTAAATATATAATGTAAATTTAATTGTAAAACTCTCCTGGACAGTTTTATGGAATAGGCGCCATACAAATAAGTAGATTATTTATCGATTGACACTGTTTTCTTTCTTATTTATAAAGCGCATGTTTAAAATATTACACATATTTCCGACAAAATTTCAATAAAAAACGAGACCAATATAGCATTCATTGTTCAAGGATGTAAATGTGACTGTTAAAAATATTGAAAAATAACCTAACTTTTATCGGTTCAACAAATATACAAATATTGAGGCTTGATCAATGTTGAAATCGATAAAAGGTCTAAATATGGGAAAAAACCCAAACTTTTTTAATCTTTTACACACTTAAAGCCAAATTTGTTTCGAAGTCCAAAGTAGGAATTTAACAAATCGAAGTCAGTTTGCTATGGGTCTGTACAAGAGAGGATAAATAAGAGAGCGAAACTCCTATACTAGCCCGCGCGCCATGTAAATTCACATCCGAGCTATTTTTAGTAACACCAAAACACCTTAGCTTACCCCCGTGCGTAACAAAATTGTTTTGTAGATTCACAGTTTTTACTTCGGACTAGTTCAGTTTCTATCTGTAAATTCGTAAACTTCTCGTACAAAAAAAGAGCAAAACACCGAAAGCAATTTTATATGCAATTGAGAAACAGGGCCGAGTCACTTGTAGATCGATATAAACTAGAAAAGTGTAATTGAAAGCTGTAAAAAGACTACCGACTGGCACAGCAGTTCGTTGTCACACAGGCACCCCAGGATCCAGGCGATTTTTTATCGATTAGAACGCGCGCGTATTATATACACCTAATTCAAAAAAGGTTGACGGGGCGAACGTAACGCCGATTGGCGATTGGTGATTGGCGATGGTTAATATGAATTCCTTCTTATTCGTTTCTAAATTACCCAAACAATGCCTCCACCGTTCAGCGAAACCTTCGAGACATCCATCTAAGGTCATCGCTTAACGATGTTTGGGTAATTTAGAATAGAATAAGAAGAAATTCGTATTATCCACAGTCCCGCAATCGCCAATCACCAATCGCCAATCGCCGTTCGCCCCGTTAACCTTTTTTGAATTAGGTGTATATCGAACGAGCGAAATTAGCGAGCGAAAACTGAATTTGGGCTTCCTGGCGTGAGTCGGCAGTTTTTTTAAGGACCATTGGGTGAATTTTTTTTTTAAGGACCATTTGGGGAAAACGAAAAGTCGAAAAAAATGAAATAAAATCGCTAAGTCTTGAAAAATGACTGTCAAATTAATTAACAATCTAAGTTAATGAACATTTTGAGCCGGTTTCCAGCCTTCTAGTTGCCTTAAATCGCGCGTTTTTCGCTTTTCTTTTTCAACGAGTTGAAAAAAGGTCGCATCCAGTTCAAGACGAAGTCAAGGCTGAAGACTTCACAAACCACCACTTTCACTCGGACAACAAAAACTTACACTTATACTACACTTATCAACAAAAAATTAACACCACTGCACTCAGCGAGAACCACTTTTACAAATTACTACAAATAGCCCCCCAATTTGTCCGATATCCGAAAAGATAACGCACGTACGTTTTTTATTGAAATGTTTCAATTTTTTCTTTCGTTTGATGCGTGGCCAGGGTTACCGGTGAGTGATAAGCCACCGATACGTTAAACTTCGCTCTGATTGGTCAGTTTTGGTCAGGTGACGGTACCAAAGTCTACTGACCCTCTCGTGGGTAACTGCGAACTTTTGTCAACAACGAACGACTTACCGGGGGTAGGGAAATAAAAAAAAAATACGTGTAAAAGATTGTGTTTTTTTCTCCTTAATTTCTTACTAAATTACGCATTCAAAATGCAAACACTTTCCCCTTTTATATTGTACAACTAGTCGTCTGTAGAAAAATATATTTTCGCTTTGTAAAGTATACATAAACTCAACGAAAAAAATCTTAACACTCTTCTTGAAAGAAGAAGTTTCTTTTTCGCACTTGTGTTTTTTTACTACGAGCGACTACGAGTAAGAAATGAAAAAGCCGATGAAGAAAAAACACAATCTTTTACACGTATTTACCTAAACCTACCCAAACTTTTTGACATGAAGATTGTCCAGGTCTATCTTGGTTTATTTTGGTTATCAAATTATGCTAAAAAATGACAAAAACTGTGTTTCAACTTTGTTTCATCGAGTGTCAAGTGCATGTATTTGGCGGGCGCCATTTTGACTGTCTATTACGGGGACAGTAAACTTTTTTTTATTTCCCTACCCCCGGTAAGTCGTTCGTTGTTGACAAAAGCTCGCATAATCTCGGGGTTTTTTTTTTTGTTATTTTCCGATTTGAAAATCATGGGAACGTAATGCATTCACAAAACAAGCACATCAACTCTGCAAAAAATCTCCTGAATTTAGACCCGCGTTCACGAGAAATCAAGATTTTTCGTTAAAGTCATGATTTTTTCGCGTTCAAATCCGCGTCGTTTAATTTTAGTGTCGATTTTTGGATCTATAATGCGTCACATAAATTAGTTGTTTGGGCAAGAATTACGAATTAAACTTGTCATAATTAGCTTTACATCGATTCTAGAGACACCAGAGAACCAAAACATGTTAATGTTTGTTCCGAAGATCTTATAGGGAACTAGTTACCAGTCCCGCACGGACAAAAAAACAGGTTCACGAAATAAGAAATTTAAAGGGTTTTCGTGCTATAACTCGGAAAAGAGCGCGGTGTCACCCCATTTTTATTTTATAGTTGGATTTGCCTTATCAGAACTGTTCATTCGGTGATATAAAAATGATATGGTTTTCGAGCGCAAAATGAAGTATTTTTCTTATGTTGGGTTCATTTTTGCATCAAAATTTTCAACATGCACGTACTTTTCGCAGTAGTTTTTTGCCAAAATGATTTTCTTGAGTAAAACATGGCAAATAACTTGTTTGTTAGGAAAGTGCCTTTCTTTTGCAAATGCTTGTTAAAAAGTTAAATAAATTGTTAAATAAATTAATTAAATGAATCGAATGCTTCTAATAAATCGTATGGATAATCTATTCGCTCAAGAGATGTGGGTTGAGAAGAGAAACAAAAAATCCAAAATGGTATTTTTAGATTGAGAAGTAAATCAGTAAATTGTGAGCTCTCCTTGATTCCGCTTGGTCAATATAGCATAAGTAGAAAAATCATGATTTTTTTCAGCCGTGAAAATACCAAGTCTTGGATATAAAAAGGGGATTTTTACATGGGAAAACGTTTTGCCTGTTACCAGGGTTTACCTCCCTAGGCTAATTAATACTACCATGATCTTTAGCTTTGTCAATCGTGTATGAGTGTTTGCATGAGACATCTTTTCATGCCTCATCTACAAGAGTTTCCCTGTAAGAAGGATCGACAAGGGTATTGTTTTCCTGTTAAGATAAGATAAGAATGGATAAGATAATTATATTTCAACACGGTTAATTCATCAGGGATATAAATAAAATGTCCAAAGATAAAGAAAAATAAATATTTATAAAACACTAAAAAGCCCGTTTTCCATGAATGCCGTGCCTAACAATAGTAAATCGATGCGGACAATTGTTTTCGAAATTTATTGAGTGATTTAGCTTGTCTTATTTTATTTGGCAAACTTGAACGCCGCATACAAAGTGTATAGTTCAGTTCTTTTATGTTTTTCCAAAATGTCCAAGATAAAAATATACCCGACCAATTAAGAAATTTGAAGTTTAATCTAATGCAAATTAGGATATATATATTAGATATACAATCGTGAGCTCCTGCACGTTCATAATTGCTTTTGTAAAGTTTCCATGAATTATTTAAAGAGTTTTTAAAATTTCCTAAACAACATTGCTTATATAAAAGTCAGTACACTCGACAATTGCTTTACTGCTTCAAAACCTCTAGAAAGCAATGGAAGCATTGAGATTAAATGCATTGAATGCTTCTAATAAATCGTATGTATAATCTATTCGCTCAAGAGATGTGGGTTGAGAATCCCAAATGGTATTTTTACATTGAAAAGTAAATCAGTAAATTGTGAATTCTCCTTGATTCCGCTTTGTCAATATAGCATAAATAGAAAAATCATGATTTTTTTCAGCCGTGAAAATACCCAGTCTTGGAAATAAAAAGGGGCCGTTTACATGGAATAATCCTGTTACCAGGGTTTATCTGCCTAGGCTAACTAATATTACCCTGTCTGATCTTTAGCTCTGTCAATCATGTATGAGTGTTTTCATGAGACATCTTTTCATGCCTCATCTACAAGAGTTTCCCTGTAAGAAGGATCGACAAGGGTATTGTTTTCCTGTTAAGATAAGATAAGAATAAATAAGATAATTTTAGTTCAACACGGTAAATTCATCAGGGATATAAATAAAATGTCCAAAGATAAAGAAAAATAAATAATTATAAAACTAAAAAGCCTTTTTTTGTTCATGAATGCCGTGCCTAACATTAGTAAATTGATTTGTATTTTATGTTACTGGTTGAGAGTTTGGTCACTAAATATAAACTATTAGCTATTTCATAATAACTATATGTTACTTCAACCTTTTAATTTTATAGAATTTTGTCGAGCTTTCGGCTCACGGAGCCATCATCAGGACTGAATAAACGTTTGTAACTAAGATATTCCAAAGGCTTACACAATTGTTACCAATTGTCATCAACGGAAGATGCGCAGGTTTATTTCCAAAACGAAAGAACGTAACGTCTTGTGGTCAATGTAATGGTGATCCTGATTGCCTTTGTTTGTATACACCTATTTCAAAAAAGGTTGTCATCGCCAAAAGCGATAGGCGATAGGCGATAGGTCATTCCAAGACCCAAGTGCACTATGGTTATAATCCTAAGTCGTGAAAATTTCAATCATGCCAGCTCCACTAAACAACAATCTCCGCTGGAGAGTTATATGGCTTGTCGAAGGACTGAAAATGTGCCCAGAAGACAAAGCTTTTCTGCTTTTATGGGGATACTTTAGATTATACCCATAGTGCACTTGGGTCTTGGAATGACCTATCGCCTATCGCCTATCGCTTTTGGCGATGACAACCTTTTTTGAAATAGGTGTAATTCGATCAAGTTCTACTTGTCGTTCGAAAACGGTGTGTGTAAGCGGATTATACACCTATTTCAAAAATTGTTGTCGCAGCCGAAGCTACAGTCCACACTCTGAAGCCTGCAAAGGTTGTCGGCAATATGGAAATATTTTCTCAGTTATTAAAGAAATATTTGTTTTATCATCTACCGCTGCAACAACTTGTTATAGTGATCATATAACACAAACACGTACAGCCAAAATATCCCAGGAATAAATCGATAAAATGCATATGAGCAGAAATACCGATATCCATTGAAAGCTTCGCAGTGTAGACTGCAGCTTTGATTGCGACAACGATTGTTGAAATAGGTGTTGAAACACCTTTAGATAACGGTATGGTCTCCATAGTATATGAACCCCAAACGTACTACAGAAAACTTGCAATTTCTGGATCTTATTTTAATTTATTTGATTTTCCATCAATTGAAGCTCTTGCTAACTATATAGAGTACTTAGATAAAAACGATACAGCATACATTGAATATTTCAAGTGGAAGACCAAGTATAAGACGCATGATAGTGTGTTTGTATGACGTTAACGTTTTTAATTTATCTAATAAACTTCACAATGAAACGCTTCCTCCAAAAACTTACAACGATGTTAGCGCTTATGGCCAGTCAGCATGCGATAAGAATCTAGTCAGAGTAAGAAAGTATATTTGAACTCGACAGCCAATAATCACCATTAATTACTTGGTACTTGGCTGATAAATATGGTGATGATGGTGAGAAGGATTCAATGAGAGGAGGTAAAGAAACACGAGAAGGAAAGGTATCATAATGATTTTGATGTTGAAGGTGAAGAAGGTGAGTTAGAGGTTGAGAAGAAAATAGAACTGAGAGGAGGCAGAGCAAAAGAGAGGATAAGGAGAAAGACTAAGAAGCGGGAGAACAAGGATCATGATGATGATTATGATGATTAGGGTGAGAAAGAAGTAGAACTGAGCGAAGGCAGAGCAAGAAGAGGAGGAGAAAGAGGAAGACGAAAAAGCGTGAGGTTAAGGATCATGATGATTATGATGTTGAAGGTGATGAGGTTGAGAAAGAAAGAAATACAACTGAGCTAAGTCAGAGCAAAAAGAGATGGACAAGGAGAAACACGAAGAAGAAAAGGAGGTCAAGGATCATGATGACGATGATGGAGGCGTTAAAAATGCAACTCAGAGGACAACGGAAGAGGAAGACAATCAAACCATACGCGTCGCGATTCGTTGCGATTCGTTGCCGCGAGTCAGGGCGACTGCTTGGCCCTGGGTTGGCCTTTCACACATTTGACGTTTCAGGATCGGACTGCATAAGCTCTACTCCTCTTGTTTTTCATATTATGTTAATATTCCAGAATCAAGCACATGTTTTGTAAGATTTTCCATAAGATGGACAATTTTTGCGTTTGTAAAGTCAAAATTTGATTCAACACCTGTATGGCAAATACATGCTAGTTATACAATATGTTTTGTACAATAGTGGCACACAGGGGAATAACCCACCAGTCACTTGTATTTTGTAGTATACACACGAGCATTTAGGCGAGTGTACATTCAAAAGAAAAAACAAGTGACGAGTAATATATTCACAGTATGCCACGACAAAACATTGTATTACTATTTTATCCAACATATGTAAAATAAAAAGAACCGGCAATGTCTTATGGGAAGGGGCAGTTCAATACCGCTGAATATATTTTAACAAAAATTGGTACATTGATAAATTTCGGGCTGTTGCTGACCCTTAATTTGTAATTTTGACTTAAGGGCTGTCACGTGACTAGTTTAGATGGATAAGGTATTCAATTTTTCTTTTAAAAATGCGGTCGTGAGTTTAAGTTGAAGAGAAAAACGAAAAGCCAAAAATTGATAAACAATAGATGAAAAATAACTTCATGTTTGGAGAACGTGAATTCGATAGCTTGGTAGGGAGATAAAAGGGGATTTTTAAGCAAGAATTATGGCCACGTGACCTGTTTTACAAAATATCTCCTTAGCTTAACAGTAAGTGATAACCAAATTCTCGAAGCACAGTTCTGTGGAGACATTTTAGAAGTGCATTTTATATATAAGTTTGTTTTATCTATTCAAACTCGCGACCGCATTTTTAAAAGAAAAACGAAATCCCTTATCCATTTAAACTAGTCACGTGACCACCCTTAATTCAAAATTACAAATTAAGGATAAGCAGCAGCCCGAAATCTAACAATATCAGATGAGTTTTGTGGCAATTACAAATAAAAACATTTTTTTTTCGTGAAACACTGGCTAGAAGCAGGCCTTACCATAGGCTAGGTTTACACGGGACCGGACGAATTTTTGACCGGTCAAAAGATCGACCTGGACATGCTGTTCACACGGAACCGATCATTACAATATTTTCGTTTTGACCGGTTGGGCGTCCAAATTATTGCACGTTTAGCGCGGCCCCGTGTGAACGGAACCCCTAAGCGGATGTTTTTTGACCGGTCAAACATTTGTCCGGTACCGTGTAAACGTATCCATACTTGAGAGTAGTTTGCATGTTGTGGGATAAATATTATAGTATAGGGCACGTTCAACAACTCAAGCTTGTGTACGGTGGTTGATATTTGGTCTCTTTCTTTATTTTAGATAATCCCAAATTCCTCAACTTTATTATTTAACCAATTTACGTTTTACATGTGTTAAACATAACCTTACAGCCAAACCTCTTTATTTATTTTAGGTAATCACAAATTCCTCAACTTTATTATTTAACCAATTTACGTTTTACATGTGTTAAACATAACCTTACAGCCAAACCTACTGAAGCGTTCCAATCGAGGTTAGAAGGCTCGATTTATTCTTCCAAACTTACTAAAGTATTCTATTAGAATAGCATTACCAGTTATTGACCACGGATCGTGATTTCGGGACCATTATCGGTTGACGGTTAAAGTCTGCATTTTCATTTTGAAACTTACAAGACTCGATTCATTAATGCAAATTTCAAAACAAATTTAAAATCAAGTTTGGAAGAATAAATCGAGCCTTCCAAACTCGATAGGAACGCTTCAGGTGCAACTGCATCTGATGTTTACTTCTCTTTGGCTTTACAATTAGGAAATTCCTCCGAATCCATCACTAGTCGTGAATAACTTTCCCACACATGAAGATGGTCTAGCAGGAGTTTGGATCTACAACTCATTTGACCAATCTCAAAACATTTCAACAATGCGTTTGCACTCTCTGAAATGCAGGATTTATCTTTCCAATTCTGGCGAAGATTTGTCTCGAATGCTGTAAGACAGTCTTTCGTGATGGTCACAGCGCATTCTTCGACTTTATCAGTTTCTAACAAAAGTACAATAAACTATGGGAATATGATATGAATGGAATTCAATAGATTATTCAATAAAATATGGGATAGCTCAATCCAATTATGAATATAGTATATAATGATTAAATGAACCAATAGGTGATGAATGATGGAATAAATGATTGAGTAATGCATAAATGGAATAATGAGTAAATTGATAAACTAATGAACGAATGAGTGAATTATTATAATCAGTCATTTTCGTATTCAGCAAAATACATATATCTCGTAATGTAAAGGAAATTTGATATTATATTAAGTTTCTGGGAAATAATTGCTCTAGGTTGTTTTTACTTTGAAGGGAAATATCCTCATTAGCTAACATAAGTTGACGGAGAAAACATTTTTTTCTGATGCATTCATATTGGTTTTAGCGGGAACACATCGACTCTTTAAGCTTTATCACATAAAACTCTTGTTATATATGTAATAAGTGTAATTGTACGTTCCCACCTCTTAGAGTTTCTGCTAAAATTTAATATAGTGTTTGTGCTTACCAACTTTTGACAACTCTTCGAGTTCTTTATCGGGTACATGAGCTGAAAATAAAAAGTAATAGTTATAAGTAATAGCATGACACGAGGGAAATTAGCTGAACATCAAAAGTTAATTAGTTAAAATTAGTGATTAAATTTCTCCGAATACCAAGGTAAAATTTATGGAAGTCCCAAGGGCGCAGTCCGAGGGACTTTCACAATTTTCCCCGAGGTATTCGAGGACAATTGATCACTAATTTCCCGAGTGACATGGTATTAGATTGTGATATTATGATTACCGTACCGAGGAATATAGAACTACTGTTAGGAAATATATGTTAGTTTTTATAGAAACATAAATTATAAACTTTTACAAAGCTGTTGATTTTCGCCATACTTTAAGGAATTATAACAACACGCATTCATTATATTTCTTTTCATAAACACGTACAATATTTCAATGTAGTCAACGCACTTAATAATTCCCTAAAGTGTTAGAGTATGGACTTGTGTGTAGTACAGGGTCCTTTGTTTAAAGAATTTCCAGCTGGGTCGAAGCAATCCAGGAATTGTCTCTGTGATTGTTATAATGAGGGAACAGCGACTTTTTTAATGAGTTTGAAAGGTAAAATAGCATGCAAATAAGAAGTTAGCTCGTGGATGTACGATAATAAAGTATTTTTAATGAACATCATTTAATGGAACAAAAGAATAACTGGAACATTACAGAACTTTAAAAATGCGAAAATGAAGCAGTAATTATTGTTACATTTTACATTTTTTCTCTTTAGATTGAGACAGTGCATCTAGATGTATTGGCTTGGAGGTTGACGTAATGGAACTTGAAGAAGCTGTAGAAGCAACCGAAGAAACAAGTGCTTTTCGCAATACATTTTTCATGTGATTTAGGGCACGTTGTTCAGGAGCCTGGTAAATAGTAAATACGAACTGCGTGTTAAAGAGGTCCTCTAAACATCACTAGTTTCCTTGCTTAGGCAAGGACTTTATCCCATCCCTTTCCCATTGATCCCATTGAGATTGTGACATTCCAGTACGAACTTTTTGTTCATTGTCGGCGATATTTACTCTTGAAACTCGTCTCTTGTCTGTTGACACGTGTAAGTTAACAGGTAAGTTTGACAAACCAGGTCTTGCTCGTTCTTATATGGCTGAGAAAATATCCACATCTCGATACCTTTGCGCTAATATTTGACACTGACCCTTCTAGTATCACGAGAATAATTTATAGAATTATACCTCAGCTGTGGCAACATTTCCAAAATCAAATTGTATGGCCTAATAATGCTAAGTGAACTAATCTAATGGGAAATTGTCCCGAGCTGTTTCCAGCTGCAGTAGGGACTATCGAGATATACAGGCCTTACACAGAACCTCAGAAGCCCTTTAACATTGGACATCGTCATTACCACTTCCACACATAACTCGTTATAGACAATGCAACCTCGTTCTGTCTGATGACATCGATAGGACCTGGACAGCCCTTGAGCCTTCCCCTTGGTGCAAAGTTTCTTGCCGATAAAGGTTATACTGGTGCTGATCCCCTGCTTACACCAGTAAGAGCAGTACAAATGCGAGGTTTGAATAGGAGATAGAAGGCGTGCTCCAATGTTCAATCGTGCCGGGCTGTATCGAACTTTGGAGACAAGGTGGTTTATGCTTGTCTGCATCCAGCTAGTGGCCTTTCTGGCAGAGCGACGTGTTTTTTTTTTTTAAATCTTTGCATGTGAGATTACGAACAAATAAATAATAGAAAAATGCATAATTTCTCTGCTCTAATTCTGAGCGGTTGGTCAACGCCTTATTATTACATTTAATCAGAGATAAAAAGTGTAGTTTTCACTGAGCAACTGAGCTAGCTTGTAATAAAGCATTTCGTTAATTACCGTTTATCCACAAGTTAACTTTAAATAACATTTAGATCCATTGCGTAGATAACTAAGATATAAAGGGAGATTTGTTGACAGTTTATTGCAGCTATTTTTAAAACTTTTTAAAGTTTTTGTTTATCATTTTACTAATATATACCACATTAAAATTTCCACCGAATGAATCTTTAAACCACGACTATACCGCGAGGTTAATTTTAAAAATAACAAGCCGATAACAAGAACAAGCCGAATATTAAACATGTTTGCTTGATAATCTCAAAACTGTATCAAAACACTTTAAAGATTCAATATAATAGCAAGTTCATCTTACGGTGGGGACTTGTTTACCTTTAATTATTGTCAGCAGTTTGTCCACATTCATTTCAGGACATATCTTAGTTTTGATGATCACTAAGGCAAGAGCGGCAGTAGAAGTACGAACAAAATCAATATACAGCCCTTTACAGACACTTGATTCGTCAGAACTCAAACATTTTATGAAGCCCTAAAACATTGGACAAAAGCACTACTTTCAATAAAGGAAGGAAGGAACGAAGGAACGAAGAAAGGAACAAAGGAACGAAGAAAGGAACAAAGGAACGAAGAAAGGAACGAAGGAACGAAGGAACGAAGGAACGAAGGAACGAAGGAACGAAGGAACGAAGGAACGAAGGAACGAAGGAACGAAGGAACGAAGGAACGAAGGAACGAAGGAACGAAGGAACGAAGGAACGAAGGAACGAAGGAACGAAGGAACGAAGGAAAGAAGGAAAGAAGGAACGAAGCAACGAAGCAACGAAGCAACGAAGCAACGAAGCAACGAAGCAACGAAGCAACGAAGCAACGAAGCAACGAAGCAACGAAGCAACGAAGCAACGAAGCAACGAAGCAACGAAGCAACGAAGCAACGAAGGAACAAAGGAACAAAGGAACGAAGGAACGAAGGAACGAAGGAACGAAGGAACGAAGGAACGAAGGAACGAACGAACGAACGAACGAACGAACGAACGAACGAACGAACGAACGAACGAACGAACTAAGGGACGAACGAACTAAGGGACGAACGAACGAACTAAGGGACGAACGAACGAACGAAGGGACGAACGAACGAACGAAGGGACGAACGAACTGAGGGGACGAGGGGACGAAGCAAGCAAGCAAGGAAAGAAGGAAAGCAGGAAGGAAAGGAAAGAGGAATGTAAAAAGGATGATTTACTAATATAATCAAGTTGTTTTTACCTGTTCAGCTAGGCAAAATGCTTTCGTTGGTTTTCCATCTTCGCCTCCGTTTCCTAAAGCCCCAAGTAGAACTTTTTCGCATTGAAAACCAAGTGTTTTTTCACAAGGTTTCATGATAACTTTATATGTGTTCGTTTCATGAATCAACAGCACTACAAAGCAGAAGATGGTCTTAGTTTTTGAAAACATCGTTGTCGCACAATATGTTCACGATACCGAAACAACCTCCAAATGATACGTATCAAAGATATGTATATTGTTTAGTTGAAATCTCATACTGTCAACAAAAAGGAAAAAAAATCTCGCGCGCTAATCAAAGTCTTTTGTTACCTCTCACCTACAATACCATATATGGTAATGGCATTGTTTTCAAGATTGCATACGGCGATATTTCTGATACGAATACTCTTATTTTTCATCTCCTTGCTTATTTGTATCAAGGTATTGAAATCTTAAATCATGAATATATGCATATTTTGTTGAGTATTTACACATTGATACTTCAGTATATGTTGAAACTGAAGGACAACGGAGAAGAGGCGACGGGAAAGTGTTATGTGATCCACACAGACTTGGATCACCGTCTATGAAATGTCAAGGTAACCTCATTCATATTTTTCCAAAATGTTCAAGATAAAAATAAATCTCGTCAAGAAATTTCAAGTAATAACAAAATTAGGATATACAACAAAAATGTTATATTAAATATATACAACCTTGAGATCATAATCCTATTTTTTGTAAATTTCTCATGAATTATTTAAGAGTGGATGTCAGCAAAAATCAAACATATCGCGGCAACAGTCAAAAAATAGATGTCGCTTATAATTGCAAGTTTGGTAGGACTATATAGGTCCTATCAATCGTGGTATACTTCGTTTCTTTTGATTTTCTATTTTCTCGAGAAAATCGGAAAAAAAAAAACGATTTTAGGTGTAAACGCCGATAATTTGGCGGTAAATTATTGTCCAACCTGTAACGTTTCCCATTTACCATAAATTCAATACTTCACTCTCAAATTCATACTACTATTTGATTGTTTTATACCCTATTGACAAGGCAAATTTTGTAAAATTTAACATAATTTTAATAATACGGAACAATATTTTGTCCGACCCTAAAAAAAAAAAGTACAAAAAGTAGGGGAAATTCAAGTATTCATAACACCACGACCTACGCAAAAATAATCCAATAAAATCCTCCAACACGAAAGCTGAGATGTTGGTCTTTATGCTGATATAAAAATTTGTTTGGGTATTTTTGTTTATGCGGAATAAAAACCAATTGTATTTCAGACGTTTTGATAAAATTTGCATAGTCGGCAAAATCAAATAACTATGTTTTTATGGATTAATTTAGGTTTAATTTCGCATGGACATTTACTTATCTACTATACCATAATATTTAGAAAGTTTTAAAAAAATGCTTTATGCCTTGAAACGTATTCAACTTGCAGATATTTTGGAAATTACTGGTTCTACAAATATAAAATAGAAAATTTAACGAGCTGCTATAAATAGAATAATTCAATGGCGCGGCGACGTCTGTTTATATTAGCTAAAACTCCATTTTTCTCCAAAAATAACTATTAATGTTCTATAACAGAATAATTATTTTTGGTTGTTAAGCATTCAAGATAAACTATGTATTTGTTTTAACTCGCAAATCTGTACATTCTTCTTTGACATTGTTTTACGACGTTCTGCTTTCAATTATAACAAACAAACCTCTCTTTTTTACGATTTTTTCGAGAAATATAGAAAATCAAAAGAAACGAAGTATACCACGATTGATAGGACCTATAGGCCTATTAAACTTGCAAAAGTAAGCGAAATCTTTTTCTTGACTGTTGCCGCGAAATTTCGATTTTTGGTGACATCCATTCTTAAAGGTTTTTAAAACTTCACAAACAGCATTTCTTATATAACAGTTAGTACACTCCACAACTGCTTTACTGCTTCAAAATCTCTACAAAGCAAGGCAAGCATTGAGATTAAATCAAATGAATGCTTCTAATTAAATCGTATGTATAATCTATTCGCTCAAGAGATGTGGGTTGAGAAGAGAAACAAAAAAATCCCAAATGACATTTTTACATTGAAAAGTAAATCAGTAAATTATGAACTCTTCTTGATTCCGCTTTGTTAATATGGCATAAGTACACAAATCATGATCTTTTCAGCCGTGAAAATACCCGGCCAGTCTTTTCAATTTCAATTTTTATTTTATTTGCACACTAATGAAATTGTTTTCGAGCCAGACCACCAGTAGACTAAACAAGTGGCGAAAAGATGTCTTCCTTAATCATTTAAATTATAATAAAAATAAATAAAATAAAGATAAGTAGAAGAAAAAATAAAAGTCAAAATATAATTCATTAAGCACTTTTCTTTGATTATTTTATTAATAAATGATTCACGTTGGAGCGACTTGATAGACTTCTCAATTGAATTCAACATTTGTATAAAAGGGGCCCGTTTACAAGGGAAAACGTTTACCCTGTTACCAGGGTTACCCTCCATAGGCTAACTAATATTTCCCTGATCTTTAGCTCTGTCAATCAAGTATGTGTTTCAAGTGTTTACACGAGCCATCTTTCCATGCCTCATCTACCAGGGTTTCCCTGTGAGGAGGATCTACAAGGGTATTGTTTTCCTGATAAGATAGGATAGAATGAATAAGATACCTTTATTTCAACACGGTAAATTCATCATGAAAATAAATATAATGTACAAAGATATAGAAAAATAAATAATTATAAAACTAAAAAACCTGTTTTCCATGAATGCCGTGCCTAACATTAGTAAATTGATGCGAACAATAGTTTAGAAAATATAAATTTATTGAGTGATTTAGCTTGTTTTATGTTATTTGGAAAACTTTTCCAAACGTATTCTTCTAATAGTTGTTGCGCGGCAAACAGCTATTTTATTTGCGGAGTTACGGAGATTATATATATGCTGGTGTTACTCCTACTAACACATTTAGAGCTAAGATATTCAGGAGTGAGACCATGCAATGATTTGAGCACTAGGATGGATTTTTGTATCTCTCGGTGTTGATTCAGAGTAAGCTACCCTAGATCTTTAATTAAATCTCCAGCATTAGTATCATAACTAGGATGCGTTTACACTCTTGCTGCGCGATTTTGAAGCTTTTGTAATTTATCTATTGTGGTTGACGGAACAAAGTGTCTAATCCGCTTTAAAGCACCAATGCCAGATAAAATGTTGTTTGCTATCTTATAAATAATATACAAATTAGGTAATACCTAATAGCGGAGCTCTCAGTTTTTCAGTTTTCTTACAACATCAATATGCGCATGTAAATATTTTTTGTGCATGGGTCATAAAAACTGTACATGATGATGTAGACGTATTTGTTCGTATTTGAAAGAAATACTATTTCTTACTGTTCAAGATTACTTAAGAAAAAAACGAGAAATTTCATTCTGGGATATATCAAGAGAGGATAAATAAGAGAGCGAAACCACACCAAAACACCTTACCCCTCTCCTGAGCGTAAAAATTGGCTTCCCCAGCTATACTCCCGTGCGTTGGATTGTGTAACTTCCGAACATTTCCGTAAACGTCCGATCAAAATATTTATAGTAAAAGGACGATCTTCGCCGAAAAAAAAGGTAAAGAAACAAAAAACCTGGCAAAAAAAACCCTGAAATCTGAGGATCTTCCTCAGGTTTCAATTCCCCTCAAGACTGAAATTACAAAATGCAAAGTAGAAGAATATCCACGGCTAGCTAGCGATAGCGAGGAAATATCATCGACACAAAGTTTTTTCATCAAAAAAGGATTTTAAAAACAAGTTTATAGATAAACTATCAATGGATATTACTTTTCTGTAAGTAGAAAATTGTAGTAAATGTAACTATGCTGTAATGGCCATGGAGTTGTTGTCGTTTTAATTGTATGCGTTTTTTCAGTATTTTCAAATCAACGTGACAAGTTCTATTTTTGGCGCGTTTCAAATGCCACCTTTTTGCTCCAAAACAAGACAAAACGCTGAGAAAAATCAAGATTTTGAGCTTCAAATTGACAAAAACATTATTTGAACTAGACTTTAATATACTTTAATAACTATGTATTAAAAGGAAAAAAGGAAATTTTAAAGCATTTCTTTGTAAAAAAAACATGTCATGGCAAATCTTCAAAACAAAACATTATTTTCAAGTGGAATTAAAAGCCTCAAGAATAAGTTCTACTAACACAAGATCGATTTGAAAAGACAAGGATTTTAAAATAAGGCATTTTATTATGAAAAACTTTGTGTAAAACATTATTTTCGACTTTGAAGTAAAAACTACTAAAAAAAGCTTGTTTAGTAAGCATAAAATAGTCAATTTTGCTAAACTAAACAGAAGTTATTCAACCAATTTAAATTGTGTTTGTATTTCAATTTATCTTTGATGTTTTCTGTTTATGAGGTTTAAAAAGTACATAAATAAACACCTTTCAATCGACTAAAGTACAATTTACACATGCACAAACATCGTTTCATGTACGGTTTTTATCTCAAAAAGTAAATAAAATGGAGATAAACCTTTTTTCTTTTCTTTGTATAATAAAACAGAGAACGGATTTTTCCTTTTTGAGGCTTAATTATTGCAAGTTTTGAGGTATTTTTTTTATTTTCACGCTCGGTATATCAAATTAAGACTTAAGCAGTTTTTTTTTCTCTCAAAAACTTGAAACAAATAATAATCTTGAACTTACTTTATCGGTGATTACTTTCCTGAGGTTTTCTTCTCTTCAATGACATTGATCATATTTTGACGAATAAATGTATGTACTTGAATTTTGATGGTTTAAACATTGTTCATAGTTCCACTGCCAAGCTTGAAAATCCTTCAATAAACTGTGCCGAGGGAAGATTTGAAGACAGTTTTCATAACAAACAAGGTCGCTTCTTTATCAATTTTTTTTTGAATTGCTGTAGTCTTTTAATATTCTTCCACGAAGGTATCTACAAATAGGTTTTCTTGATCTTTTGGAATCAGTCTTTTCTGCTTTTCTTTAGTATAATTTCTTCTTTTTTGTGTCCTTCGAGTTTATGTTCTTCTTCGGTCAAAACTATCTTTGTTCTTCGAAGTTCATCTTTCTCCGTTGTTATTTTGTATTAATGTAAGCTCTGCTATTTTGTTGTTGTTTGTTTGACTTTTTTGTCGATAAATTAAAAGATAAACTTTGCTTTGTTTGGTTGTATATAACCAATTTAAATTTGCAATACAAATAGGTTTTCTTGATCTTTTGGAATCAGTCTTTTCTGCTTTTCTTTAGTATAATTTCTTCTTTTTTGTGTCCTTCGAGTTTATGTTCTTCTTCGGTCAAAACTATCTTTGTTCTTCGAAGTTCATCTTTCTCCGTTGTTATTTTGTATTAATGTAAGCTCTGCTATTTTGTTGTTGTTTGTTTGACTTTTTTGTCGATAAATTAAAAGAACAACTTTGCTTTGTTGATCTAGTGCTATTTGGCGCGCGCGTCACTTTCGTTCCCGCCGAAATATAACAACCAATCAGCATCGCGATGGGCGCGGACGTCGGAAGTCGGACGTCGGACGTCGGACGTCGGACGTACGCTTGGGATTCCTGTGTGAAAACCATCGAAAATCAACTCGATGGGTTACCATTTTTTCTTAAGTATGGTGCTCCGCTCGCGCGGTCCTTCGGCCCGCGCGGGAGCTCCGCTATGATATTTCCAAATAAGATTTTGATCGATAAGTAAACCAAGTGACTTAGTTGTATCTACCCGATTTACTGGTGCACACTTTATTTGAATAGCCGGTGAAGCACCAAGAGTGTCAAGCTTTTGTCTGGATCCAATTCGCATAAATTCAGTTTTCGTCATATTTAAAGTTAGATTGTTTATAGATAACCAAGTATTGATGTTGCTTAAATCTGCATTAACGCAAGTTTTTAAGATGATCATTATCAGCGTACGTCATCCGGGTGTCATCCGCATACATTCTAGGTTGGAAATTAGTTAGACAATTTGGCAAATCGTTTATATACATAAGAAATAATAAGGGGCCTAAAATTGTTCCCTGTGGAATGCCACAACTCAGGGTAGATAAATCTGAAAGTGAGCCATTAACCATACATTATTGTGTACGGTTATGGGGATAGGATTAAAAGATAATGTAAGCATTGCCTTGTATTCCATAAGCATATAACTTTGACAACAAAATACTGTGGTCGAATGTGTCAAATGCTTTTTTAAGGTATCATTGGACCTTTGCGACCGTTGTTCATTAAATCCTCTTATAAAATTCATGAATAATTAATGAGCAATTGACAAAACGGAGTTTATAAATCCGATACAGATTCGTCCTGATTTGCATAAGTTTTAACTTGAATTTTCTCGTAGAGATTTACTTTTATCTTGACAATTTTAGTAAAATATTAAAAAGAACTAATGTTGGAGTTTCATCAGTACGATACAATATTCGTGTCCATTCTGTATGAGATATACAGTGGCGAGTCGAAGACGAAATCATACGGATCGGCCACTCACATTGTATATAGTACTTATAAAATTCATGAATAATTAATTAGCAATTGACAAAAGAATTCACGTCCGTGGCGGAGGTTGTAAATCTCATACAGATTTCGTCCTGATTTGAATAAGTTTCAACTTGAATTTTCTCGGCCAGATTTACATTTATCTTGACAATTTTAGTAAAATATGAAAGAACTAACGTTGGACTTTCATAAGTTCTAAACTCGCCGTTGTATATCGGATACAGATTGGCCGCTCATATTGTATATATTACATAAAGTGTACATTTTCTTAAAGCTGAATACATGGAGATTGCCACTGAACTATCTGCTTTCAAATTTGCAATAAAGTCACCATAGCGTCAAGTAAGTTCACTTCTGTGAGTGTATTTTAAATTGTTGTACACAACATTAGATAAATGAAAAACTCAAAATAAAGTTTCAAATTACTACTAGAAATATACATATCTATTCTTGTTAAGTATTGTTGCCAAGAACACAATATTTTTAAAGCTACACAGGAATTGATAGCCTCGAATTAGCATACTGAAGCATGACTGCATGTTGGAATGTGAACATCAAAGTGAACCTAGAATCTTGAGCGCAGAGTAACACAGAATATGCCCAGCTTTGGAATTTTATTATATTTGAGTACCTTCCTAAAAAGCTTCAATCAAGATAGCGCTTGAACCGTGTATTTTAAAGCCCCTCTTGCATCCAAGATGCATTGCGCGCTTCGATGATTTTCTCACATACGGAAAATACCAATTTTTGTGTAGAATAGCAAAATCTTATAGAATCCGTTTCCATCGTTAGTTAAAAGAGTTAATTTTCATAATTTCTTTTTATAATCGTATACTTTAATATCTAATTAATGCTAACAACCCATTAGCTAAGTAAACAGTAACCACACATTTTTGGGGTAATGGGCATGGGAATTAAGCACTCCGTTTGCATGCCTGCAAGCATTCTGGTCAGTTGCATGGCACCGAGAGGTCCTAATCCTCTCTATAAGGGTGATGTTCCCTTAGCCGCTGGCTAAGAGAGGTCATAATCCTCTCTCTAAGAGTCCTAATCCCTTAGGCCGGGGGTCATAATCCCCCAACTTATCTCCACAGTTCCCATGCCAACATAATTCACCAACTTAATGGACCGAATATCATGAGTCTATGGGTCACAGAGTGACCAGTATGGGAGCACTGGTGTAACAAGGTGTATTCCCCATAGACGAAAAGAGAAATAGTATAAAATACTATTCATAACACGGTTGGAAATTAGCGCTCTGTTTTGGGCAAGACTATTGTCCCTAGTTTCCAGTCCCCTATTTTAATAGTTTTCTCGGCCAGCGGGATTTTTTGAATTCTGACCGGGTGTCCTTTGTGCTTCATGGACGATTACGGGAGACTGGTGCCTAGAATGTTTATATACGCCAAAGATTCATTTTCGCCGGTTTTCAAGGTTTATTTTGGTATATAATACTGCTATATTTTGCTTTTTTTTCACCAAAAACACTTTGATTGAACATCAGAGCCGATTCTAATGGCCAACAGGGTTTTTAAGATCGTTTTCCCCTCAAATTCGGAAAGTATTTACGGATAAAATAGCTATGTTTTGATCAAAGGGAAACCATAGAACCACAATAGAGGCATTATAGGTATACAAGATAAGTCAAAACTAGTCAATTTATCGCTTTTTATGAGTGAACATTTGTCACAAAGTTTGCCATGATCAAGATCGGACCTGATAACTTCTTTGATGGGGAGCAAGAAGAGAAGAGCTGCTCGAAGGTCGCTGGCGACTTCACAGAAGCAAAGATTACCGATTGGAGATCTAGCTCGAAAAACAGCAAATCTTCGTCAAAAATTTCTACCTAACTCCAAAGAACATTCAACGCTGAGGAAAAGAGTGGTTAGGATAAAAAGAAAGGTACTTAATATAGGCAAATTTAATGCAAAACACAAGCCTAATTCGTACAAACTTAATGAAGTATTCCACTACACTGTTGTCATGGTACTGTTATTCAATTTCAAAATGTTATATAAAATAATATTTTTGTAATCCTTTATTCTATTGCAATATTATTATGTAGAAAGGCTTCTTTATCGAGATCATTTGTCTTTGCAGTAAAGTATAAACTGGAATTAGTTCGTGTCTGTGGCGGTACCGTATCGAGCCGTAATTTGACTTTACTACTGATTCAGAAACCGACTGAAGCCTCCCTATGTCTTTGAAATATCACTCAGAGTATGGGTATTGTTAGTTAGTCTGAAACGTTCGTATTTTTCCCTCTTCAATGAAGATATTATTGATTGAAGGACAACCTCCTCACTATTGGCGGCCATCTTGTTTTTAATAAACTTAGTCCCAGGCCCTGCGCGGCATTTTGAAAGTTTGCCCAAAATAGAGCGAAAATTTCCAACCGTGTAACTGAAACATCATAGTTCATATGTACAAAAATAACAACACTATTTGTGAAATATATAGACAGATCATATGATGTGTAGAAAACTGCTGCCGTCTGTTCATAATAAATGTATTTATACATATAATATTATATATTTCGTGTCATATAAACGTTCAATAATTTGATTAATTGAGCAAACAAGTATGTCATTGTATAGACTAAGGAGGCCGCTGTCCCATGCGCCAAGACAGAAAAACTTGATTGTAAATTTTAAACCTGGTTTTACGTTACATAACTTAGATGCACAGTTGAGCACACTACCTAAATATTAAGGTTAAATTATGCTAGGCAGCACAAAAAAACACTTTGTGGAAAAAGAGTGGGAACGTGTACCCCCAACCATGCATTACTGCAACCCTTGGGAGATTAAGGGTTCTAAGAAAATTAGGCAATGGCACATAGAGTGAAAGCATTTAACCCGTGAAATAGAAATTGTTTGCTAAAGTGTAATAGTCAAATAGACACAAAAGAAAACAGTGGAAATAGAGACTACTAAGGTGTATTAGTCTAATATCCATTTCACGGGTTAAATGACTTCACTCTACAAGTTGTAGAGTCCTACAATGTTCTGATTGTAAAAGTAATGTCTCAGAACACACTTCCACCGAAAGTTGGTAATAACAATTTGCAAAAGTTGGATCCATACTGTAATGTATTCCAGTGACTTCTAAGTGCACGTGACGATAGGCCAATTACGGGGAGTCCATAAGTCTGCAGCAAAACAACTTGCAAAAGGTGGAACAGTCCAATTAGACCAATTGCAATTTAGTGAGGATCAACATATGACTGAAAGAGAAGAAGCAAAACTGGCCGCCAGCAAGGAATATATACACAAGCAAAGCATGATGTACTGGTTACACCATCGCAATAGTCCTAAGTTTGATTATAATAATATAATAATATAATAATAATAACAATATATATCTATATATCTATATGTATTTCGATGAATATTCCACTAATTTAACATAGCTCTTTCAAATTTCAATGTTTAAAAACATTCCATAGACAATAAAACAATTATAAATGCATATATTATACGATGCAGAGGACATAAGTTGGAATACTAGTTTGAATATATTTCAAATATAATCTCTTGATGTAAAATAAATCCGAAATAGTGCAGAAAGGACGATAATAATAATTTTAACCAGGATAGTAATAATAATGTTAATAATAATATGAATAATAATTCAAGTGATAATAATACCTAATAGTAATCTTCATAATTTTGTTGACTATAATAGTTCTTGTAATTAAGTAGGATGACCATAATTATGTCCAAAGTAATTTTGACGGCATTATGTCCATGATTGTTTAACCTTCAATCTAATTTGTTATTATAGTGAGCAATCTGTCCTCATTTGTTGACAATCATATCTTGATTATTGATGCCGGCAGTGTGTACATGAATGTGTAACCTCCAATGTGATTTGTTATTATTGTGAGTAATTTGTGCTTATTTGTTGACAGGATCATATATCTTGAATATTGATATAGACGATGTGACGATGATTGTGTAACCCAACCAACAATCTAATTTGTTATTATAGTGAGCCATCTGTGCTCGTTTGTTGACAATTATATATCTTGAATATTGATGCTGGCAGTGTATCCATGTTCCAACTTCAATGCAATCTGTGCTCATTTTTTGACAATTATATATCTTGAATATTGATGCCAGCTGTGTGTCCATGTGTCAACTTCTATGCAATCTGTGCTCATTTGTTGACAATTATATATCTTGAATATTGATGCTGGCAGTGTTTCCATGTGTCAAATTCAATGCAATCTGTGCCTATTTGTTGACAATTATATATCTTCAGTGATTATTGATACCAGCAGTATGTCCATAGTGAGCAATCTTGAAGGTACTATCTTCAACAAATCCATCATATAAATGTCATATTTTAGTGGTCTAGCTTTTATATATATTTGTGTCTTGTTATTTATCATTGCATGGTGAACCTGTAATTAAAAATATATACATGTAAGCTTTTTCAATTCTGGATGTTTTAAAGTAACAAATAGTACACTTACCTAATGTGAGGCTGCAAGAATGATAGTTCCAACACCATAAAAGGTGTGAATGGCTATCCCACTTAATAGTGGGATAGTTGAGTAGGTTGGAGCATTTTGATATTTACATTGTATAGCAAGTATTATGAGAGTGTTATAGTTTATGATTGTGTAGTAAATAAGAAGAAGGACATTATTAGTGTGTTCACTTTTCTCAAAATACTGATTATGTATATATATGAGATATACCAATTTTAATGTTTATTCTTTACATTCATTAATTTCATGCTTCTGAAATCAATTGCAGTTTCAAATTGTTATCTTGATAGCCTCATGATCAGAATAGAAGACACTGACAATATCATTAGTACTATTCCTAAGTAGTGACTCCTTTACATGTACATGGTCTAGTAAACTTCCAGCTGATACAAATGTAGCATTCTCTACTATTTGAAAATAGTTAAAAGACTCCATAAGTTGTTTAAGTGGCATAATGTCAGTATCATTTAAATAATCTATATTGAAATCACCAAAAACTACATCAATGACAGTTGTAATATACAAATTAGGTAATACCTAATAGCGGAGCTCCCAGTTTAATTTTTTCTTACAACATCAATATGTGCATGTAAATACCACTTATTCGATATTTTCTTGGGTATTACGGGCTGATATTTTACGAGTTGCTTACGTATTTTGCCGGGCAATAAGGACATTGAGTGGGTATCAGTATATCAAAGAGTGTATAGCTTAACAAATAATTTTAGATTAAGAGAATTCCAATATAAGATACTGCATAACTGTTTATTATTAAACATGAAGTTATATAAATTTAAAATAGTGGACTCGCCTTTATGCACATTTTGTAAAACATCAAACGAATCTTTGGAACATTTTTTTGTCGAATGTGTAAAATCAAAGGACCTTTACTTTAACATTAACCAATGTCTAAGCAGCGCAAATGTAAAGTTAATACCAGAGCTAAGTTTTAAAAATGTTCTCATTAATAGGGAGTTCTGAAGACACTATGGAAGGTTTCTTATTTTTACTATACAAATATGTGCATGTTCTTTATAATTGCAAACAAAAACAGTTACTTCCTGTCATTAAATATTATCAAATAAATCTAATAGACTATGAAAAAATCGAATACATCATTGCAAAAAATAACAACAAGCTATACAATCATTTGAAAAAATATGAGAAAATCCAAAGCTTAATTCATAATTTAGTCAATATAATTTAATAACAAATTAGCCAAAAAACGTTATATTTAATTTATGTACTTTTACAGTCTTTTGTAATTGTGTTTCTGTTAATGTAAAAAAAAAAAACTATCAAAAAATCACTAAAATATATAAAAAAAACTGTTAACTGTTAACTGTTTATTGTAATTTCTATTATATAGCATCTTTAATCGAAAAATATAACTTTTCGAAGATTCAGCGCGCGGAGAGAGAATCAAAACAAAGCACTGGGAAAAGCCAGTAAAATGTAAGATATTTCTCGCTCTCTTTTTGATTGACATAATGTCAAAAACCTCATTGGCCATCGATGTAGATGACGCCATCATGTAACGCAACGCACAAAAGGAAAGTTTGTCATTTACACGAGGGGCGGAGATTTCTCATTGAAAAAAGTCCCATAAAAGCATGTTAATGGACAATTCATGAATGGAAATTGATTTAATGTAAGTAAAAAATTGTAATAAATCTCACTGCCTTTTCTTAGGTTGGTTATCGTTTTCATTCTATGCACTTTTTCATCTTTTTCTCAAATTTTCCACTGTCACTTCAGTCAATAGATCGATTTCACGTGACGTCACACGCATCGTGGCGGCCATATTGGTGTACCTCTCGGATTGCAAATCACATGTAAATCTATGCAAACGCACTCCAAAACTATAACTTTAGCAACTATTTCATCCAATTCTAGCGGAATTATGGCCACTGCACAGGATCCAATCCCTTTTCCAGGATCCCAAACCTTCGTTACCAACTTCTGAATACGCTCTGAAGTTAGATTCAGCCGTAAAAAAGCGTTATTTGGAAAAGATCGACCCGTGTTGATCAGTACAAGGCAAGAACTTCGACCCGGACACTTATCAAAAGACACTTATCGGATGCTTTCCCACCCCAAGCTTGGGATACAATTGAGATACTACCTTGGGGAGTAATTCCGATCAGGACTTTCACAGTGTTGTGCGGTTGTGGCTCTTGTAGGAAGGAATACCGGTCGGTAATACTGCACTTTCGAGCTGTTTTATATACACCTTCGAGCCATACATGAAAAAATGTTTATCTTAATGAATCCTTTATAAATCGACAATAAACATGCTATAATAAAATGTTCGATTTGTCAAACATATTATAATAAAAACACACTACTTTTAAGGTTAATAATTGTTTTACGGCTAAGATCGTGTTATGGTGTTTGTTTTTCAGTTTCAGTGTTCTTCATAAATAATCGCTTGGCCACGGCATGAAACTCGGCGAAAACTTACATTTGTCAAACATATTATAACACAAATACATTAGTTAAAGGGTTATTATCCAGTCCGGCACAGCATGAAAAGTCAAATTTACGCAGCCGTAATGATGATGTAAAGATGCCGTAAAGAAGACATATACGCGCATTTACGACCATCTTTACAGTGACGTATATTTCGTCTTTACGCTGTCTTTACGCCTAGTCGTAAATATTGTACATCTAGAATATACGTTCTTTACGCCTGGCGTATATATGCCGTAAATATGATATATACGCCTAAAAACGTCTTCGTATAGAACGTATATCCATTATTTACGCGTTAAAACGCTGTCGGATAGATGTCGTAAATGCAAAAAATACGCGAGAAAACGCTGTCGAAATGATTGCGTACTTGCCATAAAAACGCAGGAAAACTATATCGTAAAGATTGTGTACTGGCCATAAAAACGCAAGAAAACTATATATAAAAGTCATAAAAACGCAAAAAAAAAAAATGAAAAAGATTGCATAAATTCGATAAAAACGCAATAGATGTCGACAATATTGCCTAATTAATCCACAAAAACAACGCAGCATGTAAATGTGCACTACAATAACCATATAACATGACCAATATCAATTATTTTAAATTTCAAATATTTATTAAAAATGTCTTATAATCTATACAGTACTATACAAAGTAACAAGTTGCAAACTTAATACAAAAGCAAATGCAGTTAAACCATGAAATAATATTAAGTAAATTATCACAAATAGTCACTATTTAGTGACTAATTTTTGCTACAGTTTGCCCAGAATAAATAATAAAACAAAGAATAATGGAGTGTCTTGTGTAATACTCTTTAGGTTGTAATACTCAATTTGTTAGTACTTTCTTAGATTGCATTTCATGGTTTAACTGCATTTGCTCTATACCTATAGAATTATATACTGTAGTAAAATTAGAATATAAATATAACTATATAAAATAATAAATTCTGTACTGTAAAAACTAGTGGTTTTTTTTGGTGCAACATTATTTGCAGTTTGCTTTTGTCTAAATCGTTTCTAAATTGGTATTAAAACATTCAAATATCATCTCAGCGACTCACCCGTGTCTTATACAAGTTATATTTGATAAACACGAAGCAAATCCCGGTGAAACATACAATTTACTGGACATAAAACCGTGATAAAACAAAGCTACTGTTTGGCGGTATTTTCATAGCATTCAACGGCAATGTATTATCGAACAAGTTTTCAACTGTAACCAAGTCTAAATAGACATTAAAACACTAGAAAGAAGTACTGAAAATCTTCTATTAACCAGTCTTCTTGTTATACAAGTTATATTTTATAAACACGAAGCAAATCCTGGTGAAACATACATATTTCCTGGACATAAAACCGTAATAAAACAAAGCTACTTTTTGGCGGTATTTTCATAGCATTCAACGGCAATGTATTATCGAACAAGTTTTCAACTGTAACCAAGTCTAAATAGACATTAAAACACTAGAAAGAAGTACTGAAAACCTTCTATTAACCAGTCTTCTTGTTATACAAGTTATATTTTATAAACACGAAGCAAATCCTGGTGAAACATACATATTTCCTGGACATAAAACCGTAATAAAACAAAGCTACTTTTTGGCGGTATTTTCATAGCATTCAACGGCAATGTATTATCGAACAAGTTTTCAACTGTAACCAAGTCTAAATAGACATTAAAACACTAGAAAGAAATAATGTAAACCTTCTATTATTCAGTATTCTTGTTTAGTATGTGACCTAGTCATCCATCCTTTAAGTTACGGCCAATTTCAACTTTGCCTTTGTAATCTTTCGCTCCGTTGTCTTGTTCTCCTTGTTATCAGCCTTGAGTGTTCATATCCTTCCAGTAGAGCGCTTGAATCATAGATTTAGCTCTTCCCTTTTGACTGTTCTTATACTTAACAGCTTCTGTATACGACTAACGATAATTAGAAGAACTAAATGTGCTTATTTAGAATGGAAAAAGAATCTTCATCAAGCGCCTAAAATCTGTTGTTGTCTAAACGCTTGCCCACGCGGAATATGTCGTTAGAGCGTGACGTGTTATTCAAATTTGGCACAACCTGAAATACTCGAGTGTGATTGGTCAATGGACTTTCGACTACAAAATACTGATATCCTATTGATAGATTGATCTAGCCCACAAATAGTCAGATTGTTTAACTATAGACATGATAGAGTAGTTAATTGCTTTTTATAAAACTGTCTATTGAATTTGAAACAAAACAAAAAACTCTAGAATTAGTTTCTAAAGAAATAAGAGAAGTAACAGAAGTAACTTATACACTGTATAATATAATAATCTTATAGTAATTGTAAAAAGAATCTGAATACTTAGGACAGTAGAATGACAATTTTCGTTGAAATAAGTACGAATACATCAATTCGCGCTTCAAGATACATATAATATATTGATATCGTTTGTTAAGACAAATGCGCCAAAGTGATAATGTCTACGTCTTATCGTTAACGTTAATACACGAGCTTTGATATGTTGTAATCATATACAATTTGATTATACTTGCATTTTGCTCTTTTGTGATTTATATTAAAAGTATATTTAATAGATAGTGGATAACTTTTATCCAATAAAGTGTGTTTTGCACATCGTTTACTGTGGATTAATCTTTTTTTTTAAACTTTACGGTTAGAAACGGCATTTACACGTCTTTACCATCTTAACGCTACCTTTACAGACACTCGTTAAGGCGCGTATATTTTTTAACACTTTACGTTTAAAAACGTCGCTTAACGTGTCTTTACGATCTAAACGCCATCTTTACAGACACGCGTAATGGTGCGTATATTTTTTGAGATCTTTACGCATAAAAACGTCACTTAACGCGTCTTTACGATCTAAACGCCATCTTTACAGACACGCGTAATGGTGCGTATATTTTTTGAGAACTTTACGCAAAAAAACGCGTTTCATAAAGCTCTGTAAATGCGACTTTTCATGCTGTGCGGGTTGTATCTGTCCCAGCTTTTGGCAGCCCGGTCAGAGACGAAATGCTTCTCGCAGACTCGACTTGTGTTCAAGACTGACTCCGTGTCAGATGTCTTGTCTACTTATGGCTTTAATCCACTCCTTTCGCCTGAATTCTGACAACTTTTTCGCTTCTTTGCCTTTGTTAATAATTACTTGAGGTACTCTTGCAAAATATACACCTTGATGTCTGCGACTTTTAGCTCCACATCCAAAAATCAAATACATCACCATCTAACTCGCACTTCGCTTCACTACTTTCACGCTATTGTTTACCGATCGAGGTACACCAATATGGCCGCCAATTAATAAATGGTCACGTGACTGAAATCGATCTATAGATTTGTTCAGACAAAAAAGTGTTCAGAAATGTTTTTGATGGAAAATGCCATTCCCAAACGATAGTGTGAATAGCCTTATTATTATCCCTTTTATTTTTAAGTCATTAAGCTTATTTTGCTTTTGATAACGCCTTGAAAAAGTGCTGTGGCTGAACAGTCGTTTTACGGCCGCTTTTTACCTTCTTTTATTTTCCAAAGTTAGTTAGGATTCCGGATAGAAAAAGTTAAACCTTTTCATCGTATTAGATTTACTAAAAAGTAGTCATGGCAAATCTTCAAAACAAAACAAAAAGTTCTTTTGAAATGGAATTAAAAGCCTCAAGAATTATAAGTTTACCAACACAACTGATCGATTTGAAAAGACAAGGATTTTAAAACAAGGTATTTTATTATTAAAAACTTTGTGTAAAACATCATTTTGTTCTGTAAAAAAAACTTTAACGACTTTGAAGTAAAAACTACTAAAAAAAGCTCGTTTCGTAAGCATAAAATAGTCAATATTGCTAAATAAAAAGAAGTTTTAATTTTAAATTATGTATTATTATTATTAGTTAAAATGATTTTGGCGATTCAATTCAAAACTGAGTACAACTTCATTCAATGTCAATCCTTGTACGTTGTGTACTGTGCATGCCCAAGCTAATGCAATAGGGAACTGTAAGCGCTGTATTTCTGGTGAAGATGGTTTTCCTGGTCTGACTTTAATTCTTGATAAAACTGGTTGAATAGATACAACTCTATTTTGCTGCAAAGTTATTTGAGCATTTTTCAATTGCAACAAGACCTGCTTGAGAGTCATCAAACTTCACAAACATTACAGATGGTTTGTTTGTGTGCTTGTCAAGACCTATCTTAACTATTAAACCCATTTGTCCATTTATTAATCCGTCATTTATATCAATGTTTGTGGTTAGCATCACTCTTGCATTTTTTTTAATTAAAATTTAAGAATCAAGTCCACCTGTTTCAGATCTCCCTCGTGTTAATACTCTGTCAATGTCTTGCTTAGTTCATTTGGTGGGTACTGATCAATAGCATTGATTGTATGTAAAGGTGCAGGAATTTCGTCTAGATGTGTATTATTATATTGTTGAACAGGAGCATTTTCTGCCCATATATGTAATGCATTTGATGGATAGTTAGGTTTTTTGGACTAATATATCTTGATTGGATACATTTTATATCACTTTCAGTTTGTGTAGCAGTTCTAAGTCTATTAGTCTATTAAGTAGTTCTGTGAATGGCTGGTCATCTTTTTGTCTCATAATTTCAGTCAATTCTATCAATTTGAAAACTGTCCATGGATCCTGAAGGTTGTAGATGTCATTTTTATAGTCATCAAAACTGGTCTCCTACGAATAGGTGGTAATTGATACAAATCACCAACTACAATGATACTTAGCTTAGTCCTGCAAATAACTGATTGTTTGGCGTAGAGAATATTTCTTTTAGTCTTTGATGAATATGTAGTAGTGTAGTATTAGACACCATTGAAATTTCATCAATAATTATTAATTTTAATTCAGCAAGTGTCATTTTTATTTGGGTTCTCTTTTGGTCAGACATTGGTGGTACAGTGTCACCAGATTCTTTAGGAATTGCTAATGCAGTATGTATTGTAGTACCATTAATATTAATTGCAGCTACACCTGTTGGGGCCATTAATAGAACTGTAGGTAATTCAGGGTTTGTAGAAGAGTGTCTAAAGCTCTTTGTTGTAGTGTGATATATTGCTCTAATAAGATGTGATTTTCCTGCACCAGCGCCTCCAGTTATAAACAAATAGATTGGCTCCACTTGAACTGGTTTTAAACTATTCAAACGGAATTTACACATGTATGTTTGATCACTTCCAAGTAGTTCATTTTCTTCTCTCCAAGGATAATAAAGCATGAGTAAGTGATGGAAGTACTTTTCAGGCTCTTTTGCTTTGTTTGGAGTGTGGTACCTTATGACAGCCTTAACCTTTCTACATTTCATGACTTCATTGCCATTCAGTAGTCGTATCTTTTTGGGGAATAATAATCCATCACTATTTTCAGTATTAGCTACATTTAATTGTTCAGTGATATCTTCACTAAGAACTTCTGGCTGAACATCTGCTGTTTCAGAGAAATCACTTTTGTAATCCTTATAATAGTAAGCAGCAAATTGAGCTAGACACATGTTATTTACTGATAATGATAATGATGATAATATATAGCGCACTTTCTATGTGTATATATTCAAATGCGCTTTACACATTGTAGTTAGCTGTTAGTAGTTAGTATATATTAGTGTAAGTGTAGGCCTTTCACTGAGGATGGTCGTGACCTGCGTACGTCCTCAGTCGTTCTTTTACGTCCCCCCGATTAATGGTTAGTGTGTGAGTGGCGAGACGGGACTTCCGATTTAACGTCCTTATCCGAGAGGACGCGAAGACTAACAATTATAAACTGAAATAAATACAAAGTTATAACATTCTCCTCAATTATTTAAAGTGCACCTGACGCCCTTCATGATATTTTGCAAATCTGTTTGACATGAGGTGTATAATAAGTGTACTTAATTTTTCTTGATGTCGACATCTCCTTTCTGAGATATAAGCATTTGAAATCTGAAAATGCAAATGAAGTGACGTCTACCCAGGCCTCATTAAATATACAAAAGTTCTCTGGAAATAATTATAGCAATTTTTTAAAGCTCAATATCTGTATTACTAATATTTACACTACCATTAACATTTTTACTTCTTTACAAAAACAAGCTTGCTGTCAGCTTTGAAACAAAACTTTGACAAATTCCTGGGATGACGTCACCTCATTTGCATTTTCAGATTTCAAATGTTCATATCTCAGAAAGGAGGGGTCGACATCAAAAAATATTAAGTACACTTATTATACACCTCATGTACAACAGATCAAGGGCGCTAGGACACTAATAATATGTAAATTTATGCTAGTTATTTGTTAATTTATCCTAGTTTAGATAAATATAGGTCTACTTAACTGATTATGCTGATTTAGCCGCCTAAAAGCCCTTTATTTCCGCAGCTTTCTTGTAGCTTGCTTTCAACGTTCGAACGATCGTTATACAGGTTTCAAATATACAAACGCTTTGCGCGAGTACCGCTGTACTAGCTGAACGCCGTTACACGAAAAGATATGACTCACATATAAGAGAGAGGGGCAGGAAACAAGCGGCGGCTCCTTTGACCACTCGTCTTCCACGCTAATTGGATTACGTTGACAACAGCTAGGGACACTGATGAAAGACTGCTCTTCGTCGATCTAGCTTTCGTAACGCTGAAGGTGGCCTCGTCAACTCGGGCTTTTGAAAAACGACCTCTGACTCTAGGTGAACAGCTCTGCTAGACAGACATGTAAAAAGGACACCATAACGTTTAAACTCTTTTCTTCCTTCTTTAATCGTGCATGGCCCGAAGTAATCTACGGCACAGTGTGTGAATGATGGTGCTGGCGTAACTCTGTCCTCGGGTAGGTCTGCCATCTTTTGTGTTCCTAGGGTGGCTCGAAGTCTTCTACACACGACGCACTTTGAGACGAACCATCTCACCGCGGAGTTTCCGTTGATAACCCAGTAATGGTTACGTAATTCGTTCAGCGTAATTCCTCTTCCACTATGGGCTGTCTTCTCGTGTGCATCACGGATGATCAAGCTTGTAATATGAACTTTCTTGGGCAATATGATTGGATGCTTTAAGTCCTCTGATAATTCTTGAGACTTGCACAGTCGGCCACCAACGCGCATTAGACCGTCAGCGTCTAGGAATGGGTCGAGGCGAAATAATGCACTTGACTTCTTAACCTCTTTCTTCTTCTTTTTCGCTGTAAGTCCGGAAGAAAGTTAGCTAGTGCCGAGCAGAATTCTATGATGCTCTCCAGAACTGGGAAATTAGTAATTCTTCTAGTCAAATAGCTACTTTTTTCTTTGCGTTTAAAACCCACACTTCTAAACCGTTTAAAAGCTGTTTCGAACTTCCCGCCGTCGCCATTTTCTACACCTGTGTTTATGGCTTGTTGCACACACGCACATATTAATGAGACACGTGACTTTTGTTAACTTGTAAACTTCTTTTTACATGGACAACGTTAATGGGATCGACTGTATATTTAAACAAATGAAAAAGTATAGTGACTATTTTACGGGTACGTTTACCCACTAGTCTCAGCTCATATTTCTGCTGATATACAATATTGCACAGACCCTTAACTGTAGGTTAGTTAACAGATGCTTTTTAAAACCATATTCGAAAACAAGTCAATTTAAATTAAACAATTCTTTGACGTGAAGCATTTGATGACAGTAAGATAATCGTGTGTTTCATGGCTTAGCACCTGTTTATCTATATGTGAATTATTAGAGTCATATATGTATTCCACCGAGCACCTTAAAATGTCACAAATAATTTTCATATCAAGATCTTGAATTCAAAGCCTTACAACTTAGAAATGGTTCATCCATTACAGGCAAAATTAAACTGTCCTATCAAAAACTTGATTAAAATTGATTTTCAAAATATGGTTCGTACTTGTACGGCTAATTTAATGATGATATTGATGCTAGTGAAGATATATATGATGATAGTGGTGGTGATAATGATGGTTTATTATGATGATGATGATGACATGCAGATAATGATGATGATAATTAACAATTAGACCCGCAGCCCGAATTGTCTACGACTAGGAATTTGATTTTCAAAATTACGGTTGGTTGGTCAGTTGCATGGTTGGCGGGCTGGTTGGTTAATTGATGGGTTTGTTGGTTGGAGAGTTGTTTAATTAGATGGTTGGTTGTTTGCTTGCTTGGGTTTTTGGCTGGATGTTATATGAGCTTGATCGTATTAAACTATCCTGGCACGTTTAATCAAACAGTCTTGCTTGCTTTATAATGAAGTACCGTATATTTATTAGCAACTCGTGTAATACATGACAACACTTTGTTTTAACTTAACAATTTGGTAATAGTCCTTTACTTTCTGATTGAGTATACATGATACCTCTTCCTATTTTCTTGATGGTTTTAAGAAAAGCATGGTAAAGTTTGCTTTTACAGTCATTCTTCTTCATTTCAAAGCATTCGAAGATGCTCTCATCGACCGAGTTAGCTAAGCACTTCTTATTCTTCATGTCTGTAATCATGGTCTTTGCGATGTAGTCTGCACACTCATTATTGACTTTGATATCGCATTGTTCCACCGTATCTGAATCTAAAGGAGACAGTAATGGGATTTCAGATTTAGCATATAACACTCCAGTTTCATGCTATCTCTCACAGCTGTACTGTTTGACAAATAAAGCATTAGCACAGGCAACGACTCATTTTGTTGTAAACATTTTCACTAACTCTACGATCTTCACCGCTCAACAATAAAAGAAACATGTAATTTTACTCTGAATCGAGGTTTGTAGCCTGTGGATATGTGCTTTTTATCGAGCAATACAGCGGTGAGAGATAACATGAACCTGAAGTAATATAATCAGGGGGTATCCAGAAATTTGTCAGGGGTATCCAAATTGCAATTGAAGGTCTATTTTGGTGTTAGGGGGTGTCTAAATATCTTTAATAAAATAGGGGTAATTGCAGCTCTAGGGGTGCCTCTAGGGTAGACCCCCTAGATACACCCCTGATAATTATGGTTATACCTCCTGCTCCTGATGGTAATAATGATTATGATAAAGTTAATGATCATGATAAGGATGATTATGTAATCATTACATTGATGACGATGATAACGATGATAATGACAATGATGATGAAAATGATTATCATTATAATAATAATAATTTTGATGATGATGATCATGATAATGATAGTACTACCATGTAACCAGAACTTACCAAGATCTGGTAAATTCAAGTCAACTCCATCAATGTCTTTTAGGTTGTCTAGGATGAAAAATAAAATAATTCATTGCTCGAAATTTGAGATCGATTCGCGCACTCATCGTAAATGATAATCTTCTACTTCAAATTGAGCGAAAAGTACATGGAGGTTGGACGATTTCAAAGAAGATGTATGGCAAATTGAGGGGTTTACATATGAAAACTACCAACAGCTCAGGAAGGAATGCAGCTGTTTATTGTGAATCATTTTTGCAGTGAGTACAAAGATTTATGTGTACTTTCATAGTTTTCATTCGCGCACCGAGTGCAATATGCTTACTTCGTCCACAAAAACTCAAAATATATTATTTGCCATACATTTTCTTATAAGAAGTGGCAGCCATTTTGTTTATTTTTGCGTGCTACAACGCATGCTCGTCGCCATCTTGACCCAAATTTCTAGCAATGTGGAAATTAATTACTTATATTAACTTCAAATTTGTAGCTACTTCACTCTGGAACTGCTTACTCATTACTATTAGAGACATCTCAAATTTATCAATTTTTAAATCAAAACAGAAAACGTACTTATTTAGATTAGTATAGGAAATCGTACGACCTTGAGTACAATTCGTAATTAATAGGTACAAGTGATGTTTTGAAAGTTTTCTTTAAATTGGACGAGCCTTTTAGGTGCATGAGTCCAAATGGATAAATTTCTAAACATTACGAGTATCTATTTATTACAAATTGTACAAGAAAATCGTGCCATTTTTTATTCATAATATATACTAAAAAAGTAATTGGTACTCTGCAGAGTACAATTTACGATTTAATTGTACTCCTCCCGTCCAATCAGAATCGAGTAATTTTTTCAACTCAATTTTGTACAATGTATTATAGAGGCCCTGTTGACCCTGTTAGGGTTTTAGGATTATGGATTATTAGGGGGTTTTAGAGCAGGGATATGGATTATTGACCCAAACGTTTAAGGATTATGGATTATTTTTGCAGCATTTAGGACCAATTGAGGATTAAGGATTACTTATTTACAATTTAGGATTACCAATTATTTATAACTTCAATCAGGATTATGGATTATTCAGACCCCCCTAACAGGGCCTCATTATAAGCTTTTAATGTAGTTCGGGACCCAGCCGTTGTATGTAAAATTCACATAATCTCGTTTTTTAGCTTCTATTATTTTCCGATTTGAAAATCATGGGAACGTAATGCATTCACAAAACAAGCACATCAACTCTGCAAAAAATCTCCTGAATTTAGACCCGCGTTCACGAGAAATCAAGATTTTTCGTTAAAGTCATGATTTTTTCGCGTTCAAATCCGCGTCGTTTAATTTTAGTGTCGATTTTTGGATCTATAATGCGTCACATAAATTAGTGTTTTGGGCAAGAATTACGAATTAAACTTGTCATAATTAGCTTTACATCGATTCTAGAGACACCAGAGAACCAAAACATGTTAATGTTTGTTCCGATGATCTTATAGGGAACTAGTTACCAGTCCCGCACGGACAAAAAAACAGGTTCACGAAATAAGAAACTTAAAGGGTTTTCGTGCTATAACTCGGGAAAGAGCGCGGTGTCACCTCATTTTTATTTTATAGTTGGATTTGCCTTATCAGAACTTTTCATTCGGTGATATAAAAATGATATGGTTTTCGAGCGCAAAATGAAGTATTTTTCACATTTTGGGTTCATTTTTGCATCAAAATTCTCAACATGCACGTACTTTTCGCAGTAGTTTTTTGCCAAAATGATTTTCTTGAGTAAAACATGGCAAATAATATGTTTGTTAGGAAAGTGCCTTTCTTTTGCAAATGCTTGTTAAAAAGTTTGTTATCGGGAAAATAGAATAAATAGCGTTTTTTATGTTTCAAATTCCGACAATTTTTGTCACAAAAAATGACCAGAATGGGCCCCAGTCTACCGCCCTTATCTCGGAAACGAGTACGGTGACCCATTATTTTTATTTTAGTTTTGAACTTTACTTAGTTTCCTCTTTTTACATGAGAAGTTTCAAAAAGATCTAACGAAGTAATCCATGACGCCGAACTACCTTAAATTATAATTTTGTATTTTTGTGTTATTTTCAGCGTAAAACAGACTTGAATAAGAGATTTATAAGCAAATTAATATTACTACAATTATTAATATCAATCATAAGGCAATAAATGGATAGAAAATAGAAATAACACGAGAACAAATATTATGAAGGAGCAGATTCGTGGAAAGAAGCGGAAAAATCTGAAAATAACAAGAAATATAAGAGGGAGAGATATGATAATACATTATAATAATATGATATAAACATAATCAGAACAGGAACACTGATAACAAGTATGAGAACAAGAACGAGAAACGAGAATTACGTAAGGGACTTTGAAGGATTCCTTAAATTCCTTAAACTAAATCGATTTTCATATTTTATCTTAGAAATACAACTTATAGTTTTCCTTACTTTTGGACAATGCTTTCAGACTTTTTGCAATGCCTTCTTGGTCAAGACAGACGTTGGTTTTCTTATTAACAGTCATATGTTCAGAGATTCCTTCCCGTAACAGGTCGATGATTTTGCCGGAGCATGTCACGGAGTCATGGCTAAGGCAGCTTCCAAACTCCTGTAAACAAATAGGAATAAATAATAGAGAGTAAATATAAATACTTATAAGATTGACTTTTGATACAATATTTAAAAGAAAAACCAACGCGGATAATTCGACGTTTCGATGGCATCCTACCATCATTATCAAGAACTTTACTAGGAAATTTGCAAATGATGGCAGGATGCCATCGAAACGTCAAATTTAATTAATAATATGTCAAATATTAACTTTTCAACTGGCATTATTTTTTTAGTAGTTGAAATGTCTCGTACTCAAGCTTTGATCAAGTACAAGATAGGCCAGCATATTCACTTCGTTTGAAAATAAGGAGCACTAGCTGTAGCATTCGTCAAATTTATATTTTGTGGGATTTCACTGTGTTCTTTCATCATGCTGTTAATTTTTGTTAATGGCTTTTCTTTTTTTTCTATTGTTCTTTTTCGTTCCTTTTCTCCTTTTCTAAATCTCCTTTTTTATTTCATCGTTTCTTATCTTATATTAACTTTTTTCTTTCCGTTTGTTAATGTTATTTAATCGTCATGGACTTCAGTACTCATTGACCGAGACAACTAAGAAAGCTTATATGCCTTTATGTTTGGTATTGTAATGGTAAATATATAAAAGATTACCTTGAAAGCAGTGCAGTAAACGGGTCGTACATTTCCATCCACGGCGCCTGCCTTCCAAACATCTATGAAGATGTTACTGCATTTAGCAAGATACACTTTTTCACATTCGTTAAAATTGTAAGACTCAGCCTTAAGAAAGAGAAATATCGCAGCAAATAAAGCAATCCTGATACAGTAAATCATTGCTGAGGGAGATGAAGAGCGATAAATAGGTAGGTGAACGAGGTCGATACTTTTACCGCAAAGCAAGCTCAGCAGATGTTATCAGGATCGCTATCAAGATAATAATCGCCACCTCAATGACTCCCAAATATATAAATTGAAAATTTTAATTGGTGATTTAAATTAAAAGGAAATTATATACTTCAAATTTAAATGAAATGGTATTGGTGTTGACTCTAGAATAATATGCTTTACAAATGTTATCTTAGGTGCAATTTTGAAATCTTTTTAAAAAGTGATTATTATCAGTTGTGTATATAATATAACATAGCGTTCTTTTTCTTACGAAATATTTCTTTCAAATTGAAGTTGAATCAGGGTTTTTTTCTTTTAATTGAAGCTTTAAAACAATTTAAATTTTGCCCAAATGCGTTGCCATGAGTAACACTGTTTACGTAAACAACCGTTCACGTATTTGTATGTTTGATGATATAACGTTCTATTTGAAATGCTGTTAATTAAAACATATTGTAAAAAGTAGCTTGAATAAACAGTTTGGGGGTCATTTTCCTGATTTTTTTTAAGCACAGGAAACTGTAAAGCTTTATCGGCTTACTTTTAATTCATTATTGCCTCATTTTGTCAGTTGTTTGATTTTGTCAAGTTTGATTACTTATATTAATTTTAACACATTTTGGGATTATTTCCAACACAGCATGCTTGGCCATATGGCGGCAAGATCTTTTCTCCCATTACTATTAGCGGTATTTTTGAACTAAGTTTATTTCGATTTGCCAGCTTATATACAGAACATTAATAACACAGTTATTATCGAAAATATATTTGTATCAACTACGGATAAAGAGCTAGGAACGTTTTTAAATGAGCTTCCTCTGGGCCATAAGGATGACAATGGACCAACGATAGGCAATTTGTCCGAAAGTTTGGCTCATTAAAATCTTTGATTTTTATCCGTAAATTATGGAAATTGTTTTTGTTAGTTTTTGTTTCCAATTTTATTACTACGTGCCAAAACCGTATTAGAATTAGTGTTAAAATTCTTAAAGATAGTGTTAAAATATAAATGGAAACTAGCGAGTAAACTAGTATAGCCTGCTTCGGTGTTTGATATAACGATAGGTAATATAATGAAATTTGTAACACCGTAAAAAAATATACGATAACTTTCGGTTGTTTGTTCTCTTGACTTTAAACTACAAGTAGGACTGTGTAGTGTGAGCCTAATACCTTTTGTCTTCTGCTCCCTTCACCGTAACATACACGCTATGCATTTAGCCCTGGTTGAGTAAGGATTGGTGACTAGCCTCATCGAGTCGAGGCTCGTCAGCCATCGATAATTTGTTTTTCCCTACTCTCAGTTATTTAATGGTCTTTACTGATGTAAACTTAACGATAAAAATGGAACTTTCCGAACAAGATATACCCGGAGCAGCATTAAATGGACGGCTTCCAGCTCAGTTAAAAGTAGAAGAGCTTCGTTTTTGGTTAAAGTGTCGTCAAGATAGTTCTAAAGGACTAAAAACTAAAGCTCAATTGATCAAACGGTAAGTTCGAGACGCAAATCAAATAGCTTCCAATGATCACTCGTGCTTTTTGCTCTTTGAAGCAAAAAGAATTATGTTAAAACGCTTTAGTACAGCAAATTTAGTAGAGTTATGAAGTATATTATGTTTTTATAGCCAAACAACAACTCAGTTTTTGTGTTACTTCGTTTTGCACCTTCGCACGTTCACGATTCTCTTCGACATTATTTTGAGAAACTTTGAATGAAACATATAAAATATAGATCTTAAATCTCCTTTAATATTTCTAAAAGGGTGGAAGAATATATCAGCAATGGTCAAGACAAGAATATAGTCGATCCAGATCCAAATAAAGTATACTCTAAAAGGAAACAAAGTCAAGTGCGAGCTGCTGCTGGTGTTTCAAAGCCCGCCACAAGCGTGAAATATCCGAACGAAGGATGGTTTACAAGCCTAGAAATAATGCCTTCCTTTTCTAAAGCCGAGATGAATCTTCATATTGCAAAAACTGGCAAGCAAATAAACCCCTCTCTAAGTCAACATTCTGTCTCATTGCTGGTTTGCGAAAAGCTAAGACTTTCTTAGAAGACGAATATTTAAAGGATATACAAACAGCAAGCGATGAGAACTTCTACTTCAAATGTCATCACAGTTACAGAAAGAATGATCCCCCTCATAATTTGAAGGTAGCACTGGATTTAGTAAGTGCAGAAGTGATACATGCAAGCTGCTCATGTGTTACAGGTCAAGTTGTTTTTTGTAACCACACACTTGCCCTCATGATGCAGATTTGCAAGTTTACTCTCTATGACAGTAAACATACCAAATACTTAAATGGTGAACAGGATATATACAGTCAGATTTGATGTTACACTTCAAGGTTAAAAGAAACAAATAAAAGTAACAGAACAACAATAGAGTTGGTTTTGCAAAAAAAAACAAGTAAAACCATTATCATTACTGATCAAAAGTGAAATCATTGTTTATAAAAGCAGCTGAGTTTAATCAAATGTATGTGATCATTATTAAAATATGGATTTCAAAGCTTGACACATTCAGATAGTTTGTACAAATATTAGTCAGAGTTGTATTAAAAAAAAGTAGAAAACACAAAATTAACCTGAGTATCAGGCCTTCGGGGAGGGGGCGGGGAGGACAAAATAGACTAGATTGCCAACAGTACATCTATGAAATGCAAATAACTAAATTGCACAAAACAAGCTTGGAGTTCAACAATAGAATTTGCATAAAATTGTACTTTTTAGTATAACATAATTTTCATGGATATATCGCTTGCATTCAAATGTCCTCATTGTTAACTATCCTTTTATCAAATTATGGTAACAAATGTATCAATCTACATCTAACTGCTGTCTGAAACAATTAAACAGTTTGTACTAGTCTCTACTAGTTTTGTTATAATTCATTACAATAGACCCATTCAGCTTCAATGTTTATTTTCCCATTTCAAACTACATGTTCATTCCCTTTGGAGTTAATCATTTGTTATGTATGAATATCTTAATACTTGACATAAAAGAACAACTCTCAGGGGAATGTCATATGGTCTGAAATGTGCAATTTGCATACAGAACTGAATGGGTATTTTTAGTTATCATGTAGACAACTCCGGATCCAAAAATAAATATGTACATATTTATATACATAAATACCAAGGCATTATCATCAAAATACATGGCCAAATAATTACAATTTGCCACAGCTACATGTATTAGGTAGAAATAGATTTTGGCAAGCAACCCGCTGCAGATTAAATCAATTTTGTACATTTCCATGTTTTGACCTAGAGTGATTTTCATATGGCCGTGAAAGAATAGGCAAACTAATAGTTAGTAGTAAACACTAAACCCATTGTTTTCTTTTGCTCTTTATCAACTACCACAAACTAAATGGTCTATTTTCTTGCACGGTCATATGAAAATCACTCTAGTATATTGACTATAATGCTAATAACATGACTTTCAAAGACAAATTGTTCATTTGTAGCCCTTGTAGTATAATATTGTTTGCTCTGCACTTGTGCAAAAGATGCTACATGCATGTGTCACAAATAAACAATATGACAACACGCAACTAAATTAACACTCGACTGTGACAATCCAAATAAGTGTGCTAAATGCTGCTCTTTGAATCCTCTTCTCATTCTACACATTAACCATATAAAAGAATTGATCAATTGGTTGAAGTTTCCTGCCTCGTCCTTTCTTGGTTACTAATAAAACTATTTTCCTGTTCTTCATCATCTTCGTCATTCAAGCTATCATAGAATTCTGGTAGAGTATCTTGCTTGTTTGAGCAGTACCTTAGATTTTCACCTTTATCAACAGTGTTAAGAAATTTATAAATAGCCATCAATGTTTCCAAGTTAGGAAAACTCGTATAAAATGAAATGTTTTCCTTTGACTCAAATCGACTCAATGTAAAAACCAATGGATCCAAGCTTTCTAATTTACATTGAGCTTTTCTACTTGATTTTCTTTCATAAATAACGCATGTTTTGTAAGCTCTTGTTCATTACAAACAGCTTGGTAACGAAGTGATAAATCGTTGTACTCTTGATTCTTCTCGAGTAGTTCATGTTCAGTTCGTTGAATACGATCCTCGAGTACTGCTACTTTTTCTTTTAGTGCCTCAACTTCATCCTTTAAAAGTTCTTCTAGTGACTTTGAAGATACTTCGGTATGTTCAGACTCGAAAGTCATCAAACTCAGTATCACTTGATGAAGAAGCAGCGCCATTGTACATGATTGCAGTCATCATCTTTGTTTGTGAACTGTCTGTCTTTCGGTGGTTTTCTCGTAACTGAACCAGACCATGCAAATATACTTGGAACAGCGTCATTCTTTAACTTTATTATTCCATTCAAAGAGTTTTTAACATCAGTGGGGAAAAAATGTCTTGAGCACACTTTAGTTTTTTCCTTCAGGTCGAAGTGTTTTCCCGGGTCTCGTCGAATAGCCACAATCCATTTCTCCCTCAATCCATCTGATTTGGGGAAATTAAAAAAAGAAATTTTCTCTCGAGATGTACCTATGTATCCCTTTAAGGTACATTTAGGGACACAGCAATGTGAAGGCATTTTTGAGCTCAAAAACGTCGACTTTAGCGATCAATAAACACATGAATTACAAGGGCGGCCATGATGAGCATGGCTGACCGGCCTCGTTTTCATGAAACTCGTCACCAATCCTAACTCAACCAGGTCTTTATGCATAGCGTGTATAAGAACAGCATTAATCAGGCTACCGATCGATAATTAGTCTTTTAACATCGAAAAAGGTTTCGACGAAATTATATTCATATTTGATAAATTCGACCATTAAATTGTTTTAGAAAAATATCTAAAACTTATGGGGTTTAGCGGAAATATTTAATTTTGTCCCATCCTAATTTTGATGCCAGCGACCAGAATCGTGGCTTAAATTGTGTTCAACTCTTAAGCAAAATTCAAAAACTCTGGTGTCCCCCAGGAGAGTATCATTGGTCCAATATTATTCTTGGTTTTCACGTGACGTCCTCAAAACGCTAAAGCTATAAAGTGTTAGCTATAAATCGCAGAAAGATGGTTTTCTTTCATTTTCATAGATGTTCTCGAAATATATTCTTCCTGAAAGTTTAGTAGGTTTTCGTTGCTATGTTTTCGAGATATTGGCGCGAAATTTCTATCACGCAATATTGTCACGCGGCTTTTTGAAGCCGTAATTATGAAAATACATAAAAAGCCACAAATTATATCCTTTTTGCTGTTAGATATCTAATATTGTTGGTTTAATAAATAGTTTTATCTCACAATAAGCGATTAAGTTTGAGTTACACTATGACTTTCACGCTTGGATATTTAATAACAATAATAACAATGATTATCATATAAACGTATTTCCCCGCTCGCGTGCCCCTAATAAAAAACATGAAGACAAGTGATGTGATGGGACCTTACGTGTTTTGCTGAGCAGGCAGTAAAAAGACGTCTGGCCCTCTCAAAAAGGCGTACGGACCCGCTTGTCAAAAAAGAAAGGGTCATATGATAAAATACTTTTTGACTGAGTTAAGTCGGGCCAGACGGGAAAATATTTGGCTTTGGTCATTTGTACTGCCCTCGCTGCGCTCGTTCACAAAGGCATAACCTCGAGCCAAATATTTTCCCGTCCGGCCATCCCACTCAGTCAATAAATACATATTGTGTTTATATAGCGCATCCTACAATCTCGAATTACTATATGTTTACAAATATAAAATATGAAAACTATAAAAACTAATATATAATATCTTAACTCTTTAGTTATGTGTTGAATAGTTTGATTGACCCTGAGAAGAAACTACAACGAAAACGTTCAGTGCGACATGGCATTAGCTAGTGATAATGAATTACGGCTTCTAGTGTAATAATTATGAGCCACAGCTCGATACTGGAAGGTTCTATGAGAGCCGACCACCTTGCGATATATTTTTTTACGTTCCAAGGCAGAGTTGATCACGTCTATCGGCTAAGGTTGGAAAACCCAAGGTCTTTAGTACATCTGCACTGTAGTGGTAGCCTGGTAATATCATTCTAAAGGCTCTTTTCTGCACACGTTCCACATCCACGTTGCACGTATATACCAACATCGCCGCTCCATGCATATGAATTCGTCCACAGCTTGGCAGCACAAACTTTAGTTAAATTGGAGTAAAATTACATATAGTTTTACCCACTCTTTCAAGTACTTTTATTTTAATAAAGTACACGTACGGACTGAAATCATTTAGTTTTGTCAATAAAAACCATCGATATATACATATTAAATGGTTTAATTACCTAACAGCCTTGCAGTTGAAGCAGTTGAAGCAGTCAACAAGGCTTAGTGTAGCAGGTTTGCTAAAGCTCGTATCATCGGCAACCTTTTACCAATTGAGGTCAATTTGCCGTTTTATTAACAAAGCCTTCAAAAACTGTTAGCGTGATTTTCCGTCCCCCGTGAAAAAATAGTACACTTCTTCTTCTTCTTCTTTTTGCCTTTTTCTGGGGATTAACCCCTTAAGGGTGTGCCTATATGGTCTAGTAGACACAGAAAGTTTGTCTTGTCCATCATCATTCGTCTGATCTGCTGTCCATCCATCAATCCCTATAGTTGTTTTTCCAATGTGATCCATTTCAGGGAACGTTCATCAAAAAGAATCTGTTTCCTCGTATCATCATTGTCCAATCTACATATGTGGGCGAGGTACTTTAAATGTTGTTGGAGACAGAATATTCTAATTGGCTTTGTATCATTGATGCGACGTAAGTCCGCGTTAGATAGTTTAAAATGCCATCCCAGGTCCTCATTCAGTTCGTCCTCATTCCACTCATCCTTCATTCTCCTATATCCACCCTTTACCATCCTTCTCAGAAACCCATGCCATACAACCTCAATCTTTGTTAGTTCTTTATTTGCGTAAATTAAAATCAACTAGAATATTGTTTTAAAGACAGTTTAGCCTTGATTTATACAAAAATACTCCAGGGGGGGAGTGTTCGGTATAATCTCTAAATGGGAGTGAAGATTTTTTCTAATCTGTACGGTTTGTTTTCATTGACAAGTAATTATTTGCAATCATAATTGTCGCTCTCTTCGATGTAGAAAATATGGCGTTTAGATTTGTTGTTACTTTATTCAAACGTTTTCGACTACATAGTCATCATCAGGAAATGGTATAAATTACATGAAATGATCTTGTTTTAAAGGTTCATATTATTCCCAAAGGGAAAAGCTTTGCAATGTACATAGTGTTTTGTTTGTTTAGAGATGGTTTGCGTTTTTGGATGAAAAGACCTTCGCTTCAATGATTGCTTGACCAAACAAACAATAGACCACATAAAACAATGGTGTGGGTCGGGGTTTTCTTCAACTGTAAATTCAATGTTGGGATGGTAGTTGTTCAGCTTATCAAGAAGTTGGTCTGGTACGCGGGTGTCCTTCTTCGTGAAAATGTCGTCAACATAGCGATCGTAGAAGCAGCTAGGTTTATGTGGACGAACAACGTCAGATTCCAATTTTAATATGAAGATGTTTGCTAGTACAGGCGACAGTGGGTTTCCCATTTTCACTCAAACCCTAAACACAATTCAGAGCCAGCTAAACACCTCAGGGAAAACCCACACCATTGTTTTACGTGGTCTATTCTTTGTTTGGTCAAGCAATCATTGAAGCGAAAAATCACCGAAGGTCTTTTCATCCAAAAACGCAAACCATCTCTAAACAAACAAAACACTATGTACATTGCAAAGATTTTCCCTTTGGGAATAACATGAACCTTTAAAACAAGATCATTTCATGTAATTTATACCATTTCCTGATGATGACTATGTAGTCGAAAACGTTTGAATAAAGTAACAACAAATCTAAACGCCTTATTTTCTACATTTTCTTTATATTCTTCAGGAATCGAGCCACACTCTAATCCACTAGCTGAGACTGTATTAATATTTGTCCTGATTCAGATAAGTTCATGATCAAATTCAGTCGACGTCTGTTGACCATGCTTTTCAATAGCCTTGCTTCCTTGACAGATTCTTATTTCAAGTCCATTATGTAAACTACTGAGTAGCCGGTAATAATGTACCTACTTTAACGAAAAAAACAGTCTATTATGTGATCACTTCTGAATAATGAATAAATTATAAAAATTAAAAGAAATCATTCATTCATAGAATTGGTCACCCTGTGGTAAGATTGGTCACCCTGTGGTAAGACTTCGTCACCCTTAGCAACATGCATAACTTATCAATTCACAGGGCCCCGAATTTTCTTACCGACGGTACAGTTGGTACCGCTCGTGAATCAGCACGATCCAACTCAAAATTCAACACGTTATACGCCGTTCTTAAATAACACAAAGCAAAAATCCCCGTTCTTAAATGATATTATTTATAACTCAAAATACTACTCAGCCTTCAACATGTTATACGCCGTTCCTAAATATTAACACAAAGCCAAAGTCCCCGTTCTTATACGATATTATTTATAACTCAAAATACTACTCAGCCTTCAACATGTTATACGTCGTTCCTAAATATTAACACAAAGCCCAAATCCCCGTTCTTATACGATATTATTTATAACTCAAAATACTACTCAGCCTTCAACATGTTATACGCCGTTCCTAAATATTAACACAAAGCCAAAATCCCCGTTCTTATACGATATTATTTATAACTCAAAATACTACCCAACCCTTCAACATGTTATACGCCGTTCTTAAATAACACAAAGCAAAAATCCCCGTTCTTAAATGATATTATTTATAACTCAAAATACTACACATGTTATACGCCGTTCCTAAATATTAACACAAAGCCAAAATCCCCGTTCTTATACGATATTATTTATAACTCAAAATACTACTCAACCCTTCAACATGTTCTACGCCGTTCTTAAATAATTCGAAGCCAAAATCACCGTTCTTACGACTGACAACCTTCAACATATTATACGTACGCCGTTCTTAAATAATACAAAGCCAAAATCACTGTTCTTACATGATATTATTTATCAGTCCGGGAAAGTAGTCAAATTTGCGCACTTTGCTACGTCACAGCTTGGCGGCGCGAGTCTCCTGTGGTGCAAATTTACATTCGTAGCTATTCGTAAAGTTTCCTAGCCGAAAACTCTATTCTTTTCTAGAGTCTTTACCTAGAAAACCCTGTAAACTTGTAGCCAGAAAGTTTATTTATTCATATGCAACGTGTGATATCACAAGACCTGCGCGAAGATCACGAAAATGGAAAGTTTATTATCGACTGTGCTTCAAGACAAACATGCGAAAACTCCAAAAGGTAATGTATTTGTGTTGTTTTCATATTGTTCGGAAATTTCTTAGGCCTCCAGGAAAATCTGGTAGAAACTAGAGATATCATAGTTTATATTGTATGTAGTCGCTTTTGTGGGCATGTCGAAGTTTTTGTGGGCAAGATGTTTGTTTCAAGCAAACCGGTATTTATAGACATGAAACTCTATCTCCCTGCATGGCATGTTAGACTACATATCGAAACTGTACTCTCAATCGTCTACGATTTACCCTTTGATGATATAGTAGAGTGATTTTCCGTCGTGAAACAAAGTTGGGTATCTATTTTGATAGGAAGAACTTTAATATTAATACAGTAGATATATAATTTAGATGAAATTCGAATAGACAAAAACCTAGCAAAAACCCTAGGAATTACAATAATAATGATAATAATAATATTAACTGAATGTCAGTGAGGAAGAGTTGAGTGATCACAAAAAATGGAAATATGGCCCTTCTGCCTGGTGTATATAAGCTAGCTCAACTATTTATTTTTGCAATCACTGATACTAATATATGAATACATAATAATGACACTAATAATTATTATCACAAACATTAAAGTTTTTTTTTTACAAAAATACTGGTGTAATTTAGTGGACTTGATTGGTTGTAGACAATAATATGTGTAACAATTTCAGACATTGTACCCGGCGGGCCACTGAGATGTATTGATAAATATTATTAATTATTATTACTATTATTATTATTTTATTGTTATTAATCATTGCAATAATTATAAAACCACAGATGCATGGATACTGGCTAATGAATGCCATATACTTATACCAGCTAACACATATAACTCTAATAGAAACAACTCAGTTATAGTGCATATTAACTAGTTATGTACTTCTGGTTATACTAGTATGATTGGTTCATGTCTAATGCTAGCCCAAATGGATATACATGGCTATACATAGCTATATACATACATGTATATGATTACGGCTGAATACTACTACAGGCATAAAAATACCTTATACTTTCCTCTTTTCAATATGCTTAATTTTCAATTGCCAGCCCCACTTTTCAATATGCTCTGCGGTCCCTACTATTACTAAGTTACTGTGCTGCCACAATTACTAGAGTGGTCTAATAGGTAAAATCACACGACCATTAATGATGTCAGCAGTACAGTATCAGTAGACATTGTCTCAATTCCTCAGAATTAATTCAACATGAACAATCAAGTTTGCTAGAACATTTACACCAGTATTAATTTCAAAACTATTACTATAATGTTTGTGGGAATAAGAGTTAATAACTGTGTGACATTAGAGTACATATTCTCTATAGTGTACTACCAAATATTTTTCTAAATACTTCTAAAAGGGGGGGGGACTAAATCAAATTATCATATTTGATAATGATTGTAATAGGTATTAACTTTGAGAAGAACTTGTATGAGAAATAGATAAAATAGTAAGATATAAACCCAACATAATTGTAAAATATATTTTTATTTACTGATTTAACTATATGATTCAAATAAAGTGTTTTTGTTTTTAGATTTGAGAAGAAAGACAACAGAGAAAAGAGGATCATGCTTCAATAAATAGATGTTATTACTTCAGTAACAGAGTGGTTTTCATAAACACATACTGTGAAACAACATTTAAGGCATAAAAAATTGAAAACAAAACAATTAGAAAGTGATATGAACAAAAAGTGTTTCACAGGTTTATGAAAACCACTTATTAATTCTACGTTTCCAAGTTTCTATTTTATTATGACAAATACATTATACATGTAACAAGCACATGATGAATACAAATGTTCAAATATATTTTTAATTTATCTTCAGTGATTAGTTGTTTCAATTACAACCCAGCAATAACCAAAGGTCCAGTCATCACTGATTTCTAATGACTTGGAGTTTATTAAAGATTATTGGGGACATGAACTACATGACATGAATAACAGTTCGAATTGTCGGTACAGCCACAACATTCTGTAGTGTATAAAGTTCATTGATTTGAACACTTTTGAACCAACTGCATTCAAAATTACTCGAAATTTTTGATAAAAGATTAGCTTAGTCAGATACATTCCGAAGGAATCTTTGCGAAATAAATTATTCCCTTTCTTTGATAAAGGTATTTTTCAATCGAATCACTTCACAAACTTACATTTAAGGATTTTTGTCGAATTCCTCGACGTATATGTATTAAAAGGGCAGTTCGGCAAGAGAAATGACATAAAAGTAGCCTTTAGTCTGGATAATTCCCACCAATGCACATTGTTAACATCTCCGAGGATTCCTTGATGTCAATTCATGACTACAGTTGTGTTTTAGCTAATTTTTCATAGAGAAATATGACTCAAAACTCTTCGAATCGCCACTGCCTCGAACGACTCTCGTGTTAGCCATTTTGTTCTAGAACCATAGTTACTATGGAGACAAGGAACTTGCGATCTTATTGGTCGAGCAGTTGTTTACATCGTGACGTTGCAAGGTGCGCAAATTTGACTACTTTCCCGGACTGTTTATAGTCACGATCTAACTCACAATACTACTCAGCCTTCAACATGTTATACGCCGTTCTTAAATAATACAAGGCCAAAATCTATGTTTATGTCGTTCTCAAAACGATCAAGAAGCCTTACACAACGACTTCAATGCCATAATATTACTAGAATCTATATTTATGTCGTTCTCAAAACGCCGATCAAGAAGCCTTACGGCTTCAAAGCGCCATAATATTACTAGTATTGAATTTGCAAATTATTTATCTACTGCTTTTTTAATTCTTTTATTTATAGTTAAAGTAAATAGAACACAATAAGCAAACAAACAAAAACACACACACACAAAGGATCGAGAGGAACGGATCAGGGAGGAGGGAGAAACAGCAAAAATAAATAGGGAGACAAAAGAGAGGAGAAAAGAGCAAAAACAAATAAAAATAGAGAGAGGAGGGAGAAGGTCGATTATGAAAAATTAGTAGGCCCTTTGCAGGACTTGGTCACGTGCCTAGATACCGCATAGCAACATGAGTTTTGAAGGCAAAGATGCCTTGCGGGGTAAAAAAAAATTACAAAACAAAACACTTCATCTTTGGAGATCGTTTATTCTTTAGTTATAAGTGTCAATTCTATATAATACTTAAAATTCTTCCTCTATTAACCTGTCATCCGTCTTACTTCCTAGAAATTTGTTTTTCACATGGAAAGTTAGCGGTTTTTTTCTGGTTTTCTTTTCGTTGATGAACTAAATTATATTAAATTTTCCTTGCAAATTGAATTTTTAAACACACAGTTATGTTTACTTTGTAATGGAGTAGCATTTATTTATTAGCAACTCATGTAATGCATTTGTATGACATCACTTATTGTAACTTAACAATTAGGAAACAATCCTTTACTTTTTGACATAGCATACATGGTATATTTTCCTATTTTCTCAAGCATTTTAAGAAAATCGCGGAAAAGATTGCCTTCACAGTCATTCTTCTTCATTTCAAAACATTTGTAGACGCTCTCTTTGATAGACTTAACTAAGCACTTCTCCTTCTTCATGTCTGTAATCATGGTCTTTGCGATGTAGTCTGCACACTCATTATTGACTTTGATATCGCATTGTTCCACTACATCAGAGTCTATATGAGATAGAAATGGAATTGTTGTTAGGTTTGGCATATAATACTCAAGTTATCATATCTAGCACTAACTATTGCAATGTTTGTCTAAAGGCGCATTTGCACATATCTCAATACAATGAAATTTAAATGTTTCTTCTCATTTTGAGTATCTTTAATTGATAATGGCACAGCGTCTTTAATATTAATAATGAAGTTGTTAATGATGACTTTAGGATAATGGTTGTATTGATGAAGATGATATGATATGATGGTTATAATAAGAATGAGGATGATTATTATAATAATAATCAAGATAATGATAATGCCACCATGCTACTAAAACTTACCAAGGTCTGGAAATTCACCCACTTTTTTGTCTTTTAGGTTTTGTAGGATGAGAAATAGCAATTCCAAATTAAATATGAAGGTATAGAAAAGTTATGGAGAAATAAATATGATGAAGAAATAGAAGAAGACAAGAAGACAAAAACGAGAACAAGAACGAGAACAAGACGAGAACGACAACGTCAACGAGAACGATGACAAAAACGAGAACGCGAACGTGAACGTGAACGAGAACGCGTGAACAAGAACGCGTGAACGAGAACGAGAATGGGAACGAGAACGAGAACGAGAACAAGAACAAAAACAAAAACGAGAACAAGAACGAGAACAAGTCAAGAACGTGAACGTGAACGAAAACGAGAACAAGAACAAAAACAAGAAGAGAACGAGAACGTGAACGTGAACGAGAACGAGAACGTGAACGTGAACGTGAACGAAAACGAGAACAAGAACAAAAACAAGAAGAGAACGAGAACGTGAACGTGAACGAGAACGAGAACGAGAACGAGAACGAGAACGAGAACGAGAACGAGAACGAGAACGAGAACGAGAACGAGAACGAGAACGAGAACGAGAACGAGAACGAGAACGAGAACGAGAACGAGAACGAGAACGAGAACGAGAACGAGAACGAGAACGAGAACCAGTCGAGAACGTGAACGAGAACGAGAAAAATAAATGAGAGAAAATGATACCGAAGATGAAAAAGAAAGAAAAGCCCGAGTAAAAGAAATTTATAAAAAAGGATTTCTTACATTAAAAAGATTTACACGTTTCAAGCTAAAAACTTTCCTTACTATTGGATATTGCTATCAAATCTTTTGCAATGCCTTCTGGATCAAGGCAAACTTTGGTTTTCTTATTAATAGTCATATGCTCAGCGATTTCTCCCCGTAACAGGTTTAAGAATTTGCCGGAGCAGGTCACGGAGTCACGGTCGCTAAGGCAGCTTCCAAACTTCTGTAAACATATAAGAAATAAGAAACATAATTATGTTAAGGATTAATTTTTTATCTCATATCAATATAGAAAAAAAATTTTTTAGTATTTGAATATTTGCTCGTACTCGCGATCGACCCTTGATCAAGAAGACGATAGGCCAGCAGATTCACCTCGCTTGAGCTGAATAGAATTGATATAGATAATATAGCATTTTCGGTGAGATATCATAAAAGTGACAATAATAAATGGCATTTTCATAGCATCTATCCAAGCCTCTCTTAAGCGCTTCACAAAGTGCAACTCAATATAAATAAATTACAATAAATTAAAAACATTAGTAGGTCTTTTTTTTTTAAAAGATAGGTTTTAAACTGTCAAAAGAGTGGATTTTGTCATGGCAAGCTATTCTAAATTTTAGACTAATTTTGCTTTCTTTTCTTCTTTTTCTGCTCCTTTTTTGTTATTTTCTTTTTTATTTGTTATTTTATTTACTCTGTACTCTGTAACGTGAAACATTTGAGTATATAATTCCTTTACGAAGACAACTGAGTAAAAATAGGCCTTTTTCTTTTGTAATCTTTAGTTGTTTGGTAAATATATAATAAAACATTACCTTATAGGCATCGCAAAAAACGGTCCGTACTTCTCCATTCTCGTCGCCCGCCTTCCAAACATCTATGAAGATTCTACTGCATTTAGCAACATGAACTTTTTCACAGTCCTTAAGATTGTAAGACTCATGCAGCCTTAAGAAAGAGAAAAACCGCAGCAAATAAAGCAGTCCTGATACAGTAAATCATTGCTGAAGCAGATGAAGGGCGATGAATTCTGTCGATTGAATGAGGTTGATGACTGATGAGAGCGATGACTCAAGCAATAATGATTATCATTCTATCCAGACTAGAAGCAAAATGAGGTAGACTGCATGAGGGCTTACAAGTGCGCTGCGCCGGTCTTTCTTTTGAACACTTTGTTGATGTTTTTAAAGCATGATTCAGTTGTTAAATTTTTTTCATGGAAACCATATTTAGCTGCAAATAACTTTAATTTGACCCTGAAAAATCTGTTTACTAAGGTGGCCGAAAAGAGACACTCAAAGTCTAAAAGCAAAATGGCTAAAATCGAAAAGCAAAATGACTAAAATCAAAAAACAAAACACGCTAGAGACAAACTTGCGACTGACTTTTTGATGAACTTCAACATTGATTACCAGGGGCGGATCTAGCATAGGTGAAGGGGGGTGGCTAGCCCCCCCCCCCCTCTCCCCCCTGTTTTGAGAGACCAAAACAGTCCACGTGGAGGTCCACGAGTTTTTCATGGAGGTCCACGAGTTTTTCAGTCCTAGACTGTTATGTGTTAAACCTCATTAAATAAAGTTGTTATTATTATTATTATTATTATCATTATTATAAAACAGTAGATCAGCCAATCAGAGCACGTTTTTAGTTGATGACGTCACAACTAAATGAACGCTAACCGGTGGCACAACTAAAATCTAAATGGCGCCCGAAATTGTTTACGACTGAGAAGAAGTTTGATGATCTTCTTCATGTCAAGATGTGGGGAACATGCAAATTATTCCATAACTGAAGTAGTCTTACGTCAGATCTTCAAATTTCCATTTGTATCTCACTTTGTCTTTGCATGCAACGACATCGTAAACTTAATTCGAATTACTCGATCGATCTAGATATTTCAGAGCGTGATGTATATCGAGTGAAAGTTTAGTAAGCTTATATGCGTTTATAATTTTAAGCGTTTTTGACATTTCTCTTGAAATGCAAACCCACATGAATTGTTTGTATGAAATACGGTTCCGAGTATCTTCTGTTTACGCTTTAGTCTACATTTCCTTTGTACAAGAAAACAGTTAAATCTACAAGAAATAGAATGTTTGGGACTGCCTGAAGGTAACCATTTAATACAAATATTGAAAAATCAACACAATAAATTATCGTTCTTAGAGATTGTATTGTTTTATTCAAGTAACTGATATTGTTTTCTGATTCTCTGTGTAAAACGTAAGACATTTGTAATCAACACATTTGTAATCACTGGCAGAGTCTGTCGAGCTAGTATCTAATGGTACTGTAGGTGGTAGTTTTGGCCTTCCTCTATTTTTAGCACAAGGGCAACCAGAGTCATGCTTTCCCCATACAACAGGGACTTTATATGAAGTAAAACTCTTGCCATTTTTTTTTTTTTTTCGCCTTACGTGATCTCTCTACTATTTTTCGGCATTTGTGACATAAAAACGGCGGGTGTACATCAGGGAGATCATTACTAAATTTTAGATTCCAGATGTCATCACATTCAGTCTTCAAAACAGAAGCTTTGACTTTTCTGGAATCGTCACATACGTTTGATCCACATATTCGACAGCGGTCTTCAAGATATTCATAATGTGAGCTTTGACTTTCTGAAAGAAAGCAAGCAGAAACATATTGATTAAATTAACACTTAATTAACAGACAGCATATACACATGCATTCAAGTATCACAAATCTCTATATAGCAGAAGTAAGTACTCCATAGTAGTGATAAACAATATATGCATGTAATACAATATATGCATGTAGCTATTCACGAAATACTCTGCTATCACACAACATGCTGACGACACACCGTTACCCATACCTACGAATGACATCATGGACTTACTTTCACTTTGCCTTACTTCCACTTACTTTCAGTACAACGGCAAACACTACAAACAGCTACACGACACAGCTATGGGCTCTCCAGTTTCTGTACGTTGTTGTATCAGAAACTGTTATGCAGAACATCGAGCAGAAAGCCCTTGCTACATGCAGACAGCGACTACCTTTTTGGTTTCGTTACGTTGATGATACGATCACTACATTACCTACTGACGACATTTACGATTTTTACGACCACTTGAACAAACAAAACACTCACATACAGTTCACCAAAGAGATCGAAGAGAATGGTGCTATACCTTTTCTAGACTGTTTGGTGACTCACAGTGACAATTGCTTACACACTACCGTATACCGCAAACCCACTCACACTGACAGACTGCTCGACCAGACATCTTACAATCCCACATCACACATCACACAAGGCCACCACCATTAAGACTTTGACTCGACGTGCACAACGTGTTTGTGATTCACCTGACAAACTTCATGACGAGTACGAATATTTACAAAATGTGTTTGATAAGAACAATTACGATGTTGATTTCGTCGAACGAAACATTCACAACAACACTTCACTCACTGACAGAGCCGACAATAAACCTACCGCCACTGCTACCATACCGTACATCAGAGGCACCTCTGAAACAATCCAACGCTTATTACAACCCTACAACATTCGCGTTGCTCACAAGCCCACTATGACATTAAGACGTTTATTGACCGGACTAACGTTAAGGACAAAGACGAACCTATTAACAGACAAGGAGCTATTTACAAAATAGCTTGTTCCGACTGTGACGCTTCTTTATACATCGGTGAGACCGGCCGTAATTTGAAGACTAGACTGAACACAAACGTGCCACGAAAAACAAAGACCCTACTAATCACATTGCCGAACATCACAAACATACTGGACACAACATTGACTGGGATTCTGCCGCCTCCATGACACATTGCACTAACTGGCACCAACGCCGCATACTTGAAAGCTGGTACACTAAATTACAACAAAAAACACTTAACCGTTGCGTAACACTACCGGCATCTTACAATAGACTCATAAACGACTTCAAGCATTCCACCAATATAATGACTAACACCTACCCACGCACTGACAACAACTCATTACCAACTGAACCAGACATATAAATACCACCACTGTCTTTTCGTTTCTTTACTCTGAAGATGACTTCCGCTCAGGTTGTCGAAACGTCAGTTATCAACACCAACAGTCTTTCTCAAGACTACACTACCCCGGACGATCATACCTCATCTACATTGAAATACTCTTGTTTGAAGAATATCTAGTACGATCGATCTTATAAATAACAGCTTCACACTAGGTCCGAAGCCAATTTACAAAAGAAAACACAGCTTTTAGCGACCGATAGAGCGAACTCGTAAACGCAAACATGTATAAGCGGCAGTACGCGTATACTAGATTACTTAGGCAAATTGTATACTCAGAGACAAAATCAAAACGGCACAGCGTTCTATAGAGCGGCCCATGTTGAGACTTCGCACAATGGAAGACAAATATCTTCTGAATCTCCCTATATTTTGTTCGTAGAACCAAAAAAATGATATGGAGAGAACGTAGACAATGTATTGAATGAAATGTTGCTTTGAAGTACCAATGTGGTTAATAAATCTACTCACCGTTTGGACCGTTTGCCATCACTTTGCTTCATCACTCCGGTAATCTGCTGAAACGTGTACTCTGAATAATGCTCTTCAACGTGGTATATGTTAATCTCGCAAAGATATTTGTGAAATATCTTCAAAACCCAAAAACCAGAATGTCACGTCGGGAAAAATGAACCACCGGAATGATGGCATCATAATCCGGCTTTTAGACAACAAACCACGGTAGTCTAAATTAATTGGTGACTAATTTGGACTGTTGACTTGGATCACTTTCGCTTTAGTCACGTTGACTTGGCGAACTTATCGGCCGACAAGCGACAAAACAAAAAAAATATTGCAAGGCGTTTCTAGTTTTTAACACAGGAGACCCAAAATATTAATATTACTGCAAAATATCCCGCAAATGTCCCCTTATTCCTGACATGACAGCTGAGTAAAAGTAAGAGTAAAAGGCGAAATTAGGGGACTCAGTTTGTTGTTCTTTAAATCTTATTCATTTGTAATTCAAAGAAGCAATGTACAGAAGCAATGACCTGGATGGGGGAAGGGGGTAATGCGAAAGGTTAATGATGTAAGAAGACAACAAAGAAGGGGGGATAAGCGCAAACAAAAAGATAAAAAAAAATGATGAAAAGCATGAATGCATATGTGAGAATATAATCAATGGCAATGATGTTTATAATAATGATAATAATAGTTAGCAGTGATACCAGTGATAATAATGTTGATAATGACAGTAGCACAGTGATATTAATAATAATGGTAGTACACGCAATGATAATAATAAAAAAGATAATGGCTTCATTATTAGATAATAACAATAACAGTAGCATGGATAAGTGAACAAAATAAAGTAAAACAACAGTAATGTTAATGGTGGTGATGATAATGATGATAATAATAATAATGTCAATAGTAACCGTAATAACGAAGATAATGACCCATGCAGTAATGACATTTATAATAACGATGATAAAAATCACAATACTGATAATGATAATGTTATTTACCAAATAACTAAGGCTCAGCCGTGGTTTATACTCTGATAACTGCACGATGGACAGTTGAAAACACGAGAAAATGTCAAAAAGCACGAGCTGAAAGCGAGTGCTTTTTGATCATTTTCGAGTGTTTTCAACTGTCCAGAGTGCAGTTATCAGAGCATAAACCTCAACTGAGCCTTAGTTATATGGTTTATTATATAGATTTACGAGCGAAATGTTGTCTTGCAAAAATCTATTTTCTTGCAAATTTTCGCTTTGATGCAATCGCGATATAAGGCTAGTTTTGATTGGCTCAAGAATAGTAAAACTCTTCTCTGATTGGTCAAAAATGTGACAGCCAACATTCAAGTAGCTTTTTTCAAAATTTTACAAACTCTCTGTCAGTTTTAGATTTAAATCCGTTCTAAAGCTCAAAACCTAAATATTTAAACTGTTAAAGGAGTAAATCTTGTTTACAAAAGCCAAAGCTTCATCCGTACGTTGAGAGAAGAGAAGCGAAAAGACAGCGACAAGAGAAACAAAACAGCCATCGAAAGATCGACAAATTTACCGTGGCAAAAAAAAAAAAAAAATGGAGTTAGAAAACAGGGTAACGAAGACAAACTGTCACAGTTAAACTCAAGAACCTTCTACTCTGCTAAAGAATAGCTACAAAGCTACTCTCAATAGCTACTCTGTTTGTTTTTTTTTACTATCAAATGACATGAAATGAGGCAACCACGAGGCCGTTACAACTAGTAAAGATTTACGGTAGGATTAATATGCAGTTATTTTATGACAAAAAGAAAACAATTTAGCCACAAAAAGACATTTATCAAAAGTAATCAACTCGAAGATGTATTTTCTATGAACTGTTTTTTGATTTGCCGTTCTTACTTGAAAAATTAACATTTTTAATTTGTCAGTCATAACCTGAACATTTGAAAGCAAATCTTGAAAAGGTTAGATATTTTTGTCTATTATTTGAAGTTCATGTGAGTTTCTGAATTATCTAGAAATCATATTTACTTGAAATCATTATTCGTGTAAGAATATAATAGCAAAGTCATGAATTAAATCGATGTTTTCGTCTCAAAAACGTCTCGTCTTTATTTGCTTTTCTCTCGACCACAGAGAAGCGTGGTTTATACTCTGATAAACCACGGTTTTTAACCAATCATAGCGCGTGTTAGAATGTATCTATGTTATAAAATGATAATAATACTGATGATGATAATAATACAACATTCAGGATATATATTAATGGTGATAGTAATAATAAATAGAGTTTATTACATGGGCGCTCGGAGATACGGATTTTATCTTCTCGTGTTCAAATGATAACTCACTCTTTCGCGCGCAAGCGCCCATGTACTCTTCTGTTTATTATATTAACTCGTGATAGATGACTGAATTGAAATAGCAAAGTTTTATCAAGATATGCATCAAAAATTGTTAAAAATCCATGGTAACGTGTTATTTCACAATGTGAAGTGAACCAAGCCAAAGTGATTAAAGCGAAAGTGAACCAAGTCAAAGTCGCTATTAAGAGTAAAAGTGAGCCAAGTCAAAGTGAACCATGTCAAAGTGGCTATCAAAGACGAAATTCGTCAAAATACCAGCCACGAGTTGGTCTTTAGCGTGTTTTGATTTTTGATTTTCGTCATTTTGCATTTCGACTTTGAGTGTCGCCTCTCGGCCACCGTAAATTACAATGTTTAGGAAAATTGCGAGCAACACGCGTGGCATGTATGTTCGCGTTGTGCATCAATAGTCCCTAGGCGGGTTAGAACTCTGTCTTTTTTTTTTCATAAAAATGTTTAATTTCGAGAAATATATCAAGGATTTTAAATATATATATTTAAAAAAATAACTTTTTTAACGTCTCGATCGTCTAGCTGGACACATGCAGTGCGCCCTAGCTACTAATCGGGGGGTCTCACTCACACTCCGGCTACCTTTCATTTTAATATTTTGCACACATCTCGGCTCACATGTTCATTTTTGCTGATCATGATGGAAAAATTCCTGATAACCCGGAGAAAAACCAGCTCGTGGCATAGGAAAGAAGGACACATCAAACAAACTCAAATCACATATAATCTATGCTCGAGCTCAAAATCATGCAAAACCATGTTTCTTCAAATAGATAGAATTTAGGCTTGGAATATTTAGTTTATTGCAATAATTCCTTCAAACCTTGAAATGTATATTAATCATTATGGAGAAATAGGATAACCTGCAAATCATAACAGTGCGAAAATCTTCATAACTAGAAATCATAATTAAAACTTAGTGAGCGTTTATTGATTGATAGCATGGGTTTTTTTTGGTTTATGACGTCCAATATTTACCTAGCAATTGGATTCAGGTTTTGTTACTCAAGTCTAAATAACTTCTAAACTAAGTAAAATATTAAGAAACGCTCACACGGTTTTGGAGATCAATATATGCAGACAAAGGTAACCGATTTCACTTCGAGTCTTTCTCATGCAAGACAAACTATATTTTTTTACAGAAGTGATGCTTATGTTGGGGGTCTCTGCCGTCAATTGAAGGTATCTATGTCAATTTATTTTGAGCGTTGTTAGCTGTGAATCGAAGAAAACAACTCCATAGCATCTAAATCAGCTTTATTTGTAAATCAAAACAATAAAAGACATCCTTGATTGTTGATCCATTGATTGGGCTTTCAGACTCACTGTGTTTTGTTTGTGTACTACGTTTCGACGCCATTCTGGTCGTCTTGGACAATAACCAACTCACAGAGAAGAGTTTCAGATCAACAATTAAAAGACATCCTTAATTACTAGTTAATTACTAGTTAATTATAAGTTACTGAAAGAAAGAAATATTTTCGAAGATGTGTTTGAATTAAAAGAGCATCTTGCAGGTTATTTGCACTGAGAGACGAGAAAGAAAAATGGCGACCTCTACGAGAAAACTTCACTCGTCGGCACCAAAGTTTGTCAAACGTTAGTCATAAAACTCCTTTATCATATAAAACATTTCTTACTTAACTTTGTATTTCAAAATTTGCCGATTTACAGCCGGTTATTTATTTACAAAAATTGCATATTTAGAGATAAAAAATTATCATAAAAATTATCATAATAATGATAAAACTATTATTGAACTTGGTTATTACAAAATATCGTGATTTGTCAGTGACGAGCTCTCGGTTATTTCCCAATGCCGTCCACGGCATCCACATTATTATTACTTGATACTTTACAAATAAAATAAAAAGATTCATTGATAATCAAGAAATTTTACAATCAATTTATTAATGTATTTCATTTGGTTATCAATACATCTAATGATCTGTAAATAGACATGACTACAAAGCAACCGCTCCCGTACCGACTTTGTTTTTGCTCCGGTTGGAGACCAAAAAGCCTGCTTTCAAAAAATAACGGCGTGATATCAAAATGCAATCAACCAGTCCGGCTAAAGAATTTAATTAATAGAATCTATTATGTTTAATATTGCGTCACGTCGATATCTATATCCGCCTGCTATTTTATAATTGTTCATATATATAATAATAATACTTGAAAGAAAAAAATTCACAAAAATTCATTCCCTTTTTTTAGTTTTATTTTCTAGTAAATATTTTATTTTGTCTAAAGTCACAACTAGCCGCCATTTTATTTACTTCTCTATTCGGTATATGAGCTGATAGTTTAGTGGTAGAAAAACCAATCAGTGTGCAATTTGCTCATATCCAATGGATATTACATAATCATATAGAATATTTGGCCAAACGGTTAAATAATAATAAATGTTTTGTAATATTTCGTTGTTCTCGCGTCTGATAAACAATTAAATTAAAGTTGTAACACACCTAGTGCAAAAACATTGAATAGTACAACTCCTTAAATATACCCAACCCAACTGTGTCTCATATATTTTTCATATATATTTTATATTTTTTTCGGAGAAGTCATAAAACAACTGGTCTAGTGTAAATTGCGTGCATTCACTCCTTCACTTAGCCATGGGACACGCCGGATTGTGTTGTGCTTCACTGCCTTGTGGCAATTTCAATCTTATTGATGCAAAACTGTGAAGGTAGACGATGACAAAATACTGGATTATATTTTATGTTATCTTAAGTAACAAAATAGAACAAATATGAACGAAAAAAAGCAAAATATCAGCAGTAGGTGAGCTTTTGAGACAAAAGAAAGAACATTTAGATATACATTATAATATGGTTGTAGTGCTGTTGTTGATCATTGGATATTTGGATGGAGTAGTGTCTGCTTCAGAGATATTTTGTGACAAAATGTTTGTATAAATTGGACAATCTTTGAAAAAATATCAAGTGATTCGTAGGTCTCTTGTACATTCTATCGTTTCAAAGTAAGTGGTGTATTGTTAAGAAAGAGAGAGTTCTATATGCAACATATATAGATTCTGACAGGAGTCTTTCCTCACAGTTTTATCTTCCATTTTTACGTAAATAACTCATGGTTGTAAGTACGAGAGTACACATTATTTTTCTTCCAATTTTTAATATTGTGGGGTTTTTTTTGTATCCCTGAAGATGAGCTAAAGGCTAGAATGTTTACATAAATGGATGCCAACGAACGTAGAGGACACTCTGTCAAAACCCTTGTTGAATATGAACCCCACGTACAACATATTAGACTTCAAGTTAGTATTATTTTTATTGCTCCATTAACAAAAATATTTTAACGATCGACAATTCTCAAAAATTAAAAACAATGTATTATTGGAGTTCAGTTATATTCTTTACTTAACATTGTCGAGGCGGCACAACTGTTCAATGCTCCTAATTAACACAATGAAACTATTTATCTGATTTTGAGTTTTTTAAACTAACTTTTGTTGTTCATCATTTTTTTAACAATAAAGTAATTTCTTGAATACTAATTTTCTCTTGAAAATGACGCTAGATAGCGTCGAAACGTCGAGAATAAAATGATCACAAACCTACTTGCGTTAGTTTTTGTTCTACAAATAACGACTAAAGCCTGTTTAATCAAAATAAAGTAATTGTCAACAAAAGGAGAAGTTTCACCATTCACAAACCCCTCTTTCCGCCTATGCCACACCAACCGTCGGATCCCTCGGTTTCAGGACTCTTACATTCATGTTTACCGCATCCATAACAGACAACTGGACCATAGTATTCTTTACGTCCTTCAGAACATCGAAATGTCTTGTTCTTGAAGCCTTGGCGCATGACATAATCGTCACAAACCACAACATTGAAGTATGTACCATTAGTTGCTCTGAAACACTTAGCAGTGCCAAAAACTTTACCGTCAGAATCGACTACCGAAACGTAACATTCCATTCCGCCTTGAGGAACATCAAAATGGAGCCATTCTTCAGAAGCGATCCGACTGTATCCAGTATTCTGTGTCATCCATTCGAATTTCGCTTTTGGGGTGAGTGAAACATCAACGCCTTTTACGTTTGCAGCTATCTTTGCTTCGATTTCACTTAAGTATTTTCTTTCGGCCTCTACTCTAGCCCAAATATCGTTGTACGTACTGTTTGCTATCTTGATTTGAGGTTTACCGGCAAAGAATGTGTATACTGTAGACAACGCTTCCATTTGAGCGACTAACTGAGACTTAAAAACCTCTAACGTCAGGTATCAGCTCTTTTATGATTTGGATAAGCGAAACCTTGGCTATCAGGTATTATACCTTTCGATTCACTAATGAATTTTCCTTTGCTATCATTGGTTAAAAGTTTATTAACGAGCCTCAAGCTTTTAGCAACCAAACGACCCCCAAATGATACTTATGTTAGGGTCTCCGCCCATCACCAGTTGGGGGTCTTTATGGTTTTAATTTATTTGGTTTTGTAAAAAATAGCAATCAAGAAACCAGTCGAGCGTTTTTAGCTGTTACTGCGGTTCTCAGTCACACACAATCAACTATACCTTCAAATACGGACGAAAAAAAAAGAGTTTTGGTGGACGTCAATCAACTGTATTTCCATGGCAACACAGGCAAACTTGACCGTTAATTACCGATCGACGATAAATTCATAACACGAATTAGATCTAATTTTTAAAGAATATATATTATTTATAATTTGATCATTTTCTTATTTTTTGCCATAGCTTGGGGGACTGGTTATGAATCCCGGCAAACTAATTAAAAGGAGCATCTCTGTATTATCAGGTTCATGCTTGATCCCGTGAATGGCGAAAAGTTCCAAAATTAAATGGCGAATTCTCAGTACAGCAAATGTAATGTAAATGTAATGTGTTTGAGTATTTTAATTTAAAAATTGTATCAGCAAAAAATGGTTGTTTCTGAATAAAATACTGTTTGAGTTCCATTGAAAGATATTATTTATATGTCTGTTAGAAATTAATAAGCCGTGTTTTGTAAAGAACACTAAAGGAAAGAAGTCGGTATGGAAGGCTTCCGAACTCGAAGGACAATATCCTGGCTCAATGAACTAATTAAAACTAGACGCTAAAGTAGCGTGAAGTCGGGCTAGCTGGTGAAAATAAATATTCATGAAGTTACTACATGTTTTGACACGGGTCACGTGACATATGACGTCATAGCATATGATTGACAGGTCACACAAGTCATGTGATGTATTATTGTCCAGGTTTGGTTAGAATCAATCAAATGCTTGATATGTTATCGTATTACTATGGGCTTCCTGTGGTAAGTTCTCAAAGCATCATGGGGGACTATACGCGACGTTGCCAGATACATAGATAGATAGATAGATTGACGAAAAGGTAGAACTAAAGTCGGGCCGCCTATGGCTAGCCCGACTAACAAGAAGAATATAGATAAACAATTAAATGAGACGAGTTAATTAAGAATGATGTAATTTTTACATGTGAAAATGTTTAGATCCTTGATACATTAGTATATATACATTGAATTTTGTAAGCAAAACATTGCCTGGAAATTTTAACATTGCTTTGTTTCAAAGCGTAGTTGTATTCAGCTTCGCTTTATCGTGCTGTGTACACATAATACTGAATCACATCAAACTCATTGCCTACAAATTTGAACATTTGCTCTGACTAGGATCCAGGCTGCAGCGGACAACCGATAACGATACTGCGCTTGCGTAGTTTATTTGCATTTTTTGTGTTACTTTGGTGAAGAATATCGAATTTTGACCCCCTGAATTTTACGTATTTTTATGTAGTATATAAAAAACGAGCAGCAGTGTTTTATCAAGGATAAAAACCCGAGCATAGCGAGGGTTTTTGATCCTTGATTAAAACACGTGCTGCGAGTTTTTTTATATAGCTGAAAAAACTCCAACACTTCAAAACTAAATTATAAAAGTTTCTTGAAGAAAAGTCCAATTTGCAGACAAACTTTATTTGCAAGGTACACTGCGCATTCTCATATCACACCACGCACCACTAAGCACCACATTTGGCATCCCACATTTGAGAAAGGTCGTGTATAATATAGTAGGAGCTTCATAGCATTGTTTCGGATGATGCCTCTAGTAAAGGTCAATGATGAGAGATTAAAACTGAGATTTTTACAAGTGTCATAGGTACATAAAGACACACGTACCTTTATCATAAAGACACATGTGTTTTTATATAATGTACCTATGGCAGTGTTTTATGGGGTATAAAGGTCATGCATGTGAACAAATTGGAATGCCCCGATTGGACTAATAGCTCATGGATTATTAATGAGTTTTTTTATTAGAAATATAGGTTCCTGAAAGCTTAAATGTTAATCTTTTCAAAACCGTTGGTACATTTGGTTAATTTTGAAAGCTTTCTGAGTAAATGAGCAAAAGGCTTCAAAAGGTGCGTGTTCTACAGTGAGACGCTGTGGGTGGCGTGACCTTCAAAACTTGATACAAGCAAATGTATGGGATGAGTTTGATATGTTTGCTGCTTTCGCTTTTTATCTAACAAAATCTGCGCCTTAAATATTTGATTATTTAAAAAAAACATATGGAGCCCTACCTCTGTTTACGTGATTACATGTTTCGATAAGCGAACGACACGGTATTTTTTTCAAACAAGAACAAACAATATATTAAACTGATATTATAATCGTTTGCCAGGTTATGGGTAGCCTCCTATGCAGCCGCTCCTTTGTGTCGTCAACTCGTATTGCGTGACGATATATACAAAGGAGCGGCTGCATAGGAGGCTAGGTTATGGGCTACCGTATGTTTTTGTGTACAGTCATTTCTGTTTAATGTTACCAAAAAGATACCAAAGGGAATTTATATACCAAAATATCAATGCCGCTTGCTTCGTGTGATTATCGATTACTCGCAAAACGTGTCTTAACCATCTTTTTATTCTCCCGCATTAGTCTAGTCTATACGCGTAGTTTCAGCAGAACCGTCAACACCAAAAACAATGATATATATTTTGCATTGCTTTACATTTCTAAAAAAGGCTTACCCTTCATTTAGCTATAACTTAAATCAAAGGACATATTTTAAGAGATAAGTACTATGACTGCTAGCTAGCGCTGGGCATGTCAATTTATTTGTGACCATTCCTGCGGGTGCTGTGTTTTTTTAAGTCGGGAAAATAAAGAAACTAAGGTTTGATGATTGGGTCTACAAGGATTTAGAATTGATTATAAATTATGTTAACTTTCGATAAAGTTTATTTTCAATCTAGAATAGAAATAAACTTCAGGACTCCGGTTTTACCTCACTGTTTCGGCTCGCAAACATTCGTCAGTTATTTGGCCTTTAAATTTAAAACCAGCCACGAAACCAATGATTCAAGTAATATTGAGCTCATCTTATCTTCAGTGTATAAGACCATCTTTATTTTATCAGTTCATCTTCTAAAATATCCAGAATCGATCCCTACAAATTCGTCTCGAAATACCTACATGTCCCCATAATTCTCGATGTTTGTTTTAGTTTGCATGTGTGCACCCTCAAGGTCACGTGATCGAACGGTTCAACATCAAAACCGAAACAATAAGCCGGTTTTTCGTTTGTATTTGAAGGTCTTGTTGGTCGTGTGTGATTGGGAATATTTATTGTACCATTTCGTATAATATAGTGCTAACGTTGATGATTTTGGAAGTTGGTTTCCAGTGAAGACTACAGGACGTCTTTTGTTTACCCTTCCATCATAATAGATCCATGTCAATCTGTATTGAACATGAGATATGATAGAGATATAGAAGGCAACTTAGTAACACAATTTTGTATAAAATACAGAAAGATCCTTTATTGAACAGCTCATATAAGGTATTTCATACAGAAAATGATTTTATTGTACAGTTTATATAGGATATATATAGAAAAATATATAGAACAGATTATATATAGTATATATATAGAAAGCAAGGTTATTGTTGAGTTGATAAGCGACATAGAAATCCACCTTATTGAACAAGTTCGTATAATATAGTGCTAACGTTGTATGATTTTGGAATCTGGTTTCCAGTGAAGACTACAGGACGTCCTTTGTTCACCCTTCCATCATAATAGATCCATGTCAATCTGTACTTGACGATGAGATAGACGACTTTCATAAATGGCCGCCACTAATTATCATAATATTCAAAATTGATGTTTTAAGAAAAAGAAAGTTATCATATGATATAGACATTCGCCATAACAATAACATGTGAAAGTTTGAGAAAAATGATTAAATTTTCAAATTTATAGGCTTGAAGAATTTAAAAATTTAGAAAAACACAAAAACGAGGCAACAAAGGCCTCAACAGAAAATTAGATACAAATCTCTACATTTTTCATTGAACATAACTTCATTGGTATTTTAGCCAGAGCATCCAAACCTTCCAATAGCTTATTTTAGGTTGTTCTTTCACATGACATTGCTAAAATATTAAAATATCTGTTAACTTAAAAAATCATTTCATGCTACAATCTCGGCAAAAACTAATTGAGACAACTGCTTTGAAAATGGAACATTAGTCTTATAATGTAATGCGCGTGCTTTTGAGGCCAAAATTTGTTGTTAAAGCCACTCCCCCTCCCCCCACTACACATTTGTTGTTAAGGCCACTCCCCCTCCCCCCACTTAGTTAGTTTTTGCCGAGATTGTCTGTATGCATCAAATACGAAAAATCAGTAAAACGACCAAAATATCTTAATTTCTTTACAAAACAGTTTATAATAAGTATGAAAAAGACATATATGAGGGATTGGCAGTAGATTTCCTTTCATATACGAGCTGTATTGAAGGCAAAAGTATCGCTTATTTGCCTCAACTGTGAACGTCACGCAACATTTGATATCTGGTATGGAGTAATTTTTGAAGCAAAATCGCTAGAATTTAAAAGGAATTGCATTCTAAGCTCTTTTTTGTCAGTTTGGTTAGCGTTGTTCAACAAAACTATAACATCATTAAAAAATCAGTAAAACGACCAGATTTTTCATTTAGTTATGAAAGTGGTCTATATGATAGAGATATAGAAGGCAACTAATAACACAGTTTGTATAAGATACAGAAAGATCCTTTATTGAATAGTTCACATCTTATAAGATATTTCATACAGAAAGCAATTTTAAATGTGTACAGTTTATATAGGATTTATATAGAAAAAACTTCATAATACAGTTTATAAGGGATATATATATATAAAGAGAGAGAGAGAGAAAGGTAATATATTGTTGAGTTGATAAGAGACATATAGAATTAAAGCAACCTTATTGAACAAGTTCGTATAATATAGTGCTAACGTTGTATGCTTTTGGAATCTGGTTTCCAGTGAAGACTACAGGACGTCCTTTGTTTACCCTTCCATCATAATAGATCCATGTCAATCTGTACTTGACGATGCAAACATAATGTCGGTCTTTCTCGCTATAAAATGTTATAGCTTTTAACGAATACCTACAAAAGATTGCCAATGTATAAGAAATAGAGGATATTAAAGGGGAGCGCGTAGATACCGATTTTATATTCGAGTGTTGAATTGATATCTCACAATTTTAAGACACTGAGGGTACACTGCAAAAACGGCTGAGTAGGTACAACACAGTATGTTGTGTTAACCATGCATTCAGGATAACACTTTATAGTGAGTAAACCCAACTCTATTGTGAGTAACCCCTACTCATTATTGAGTAAAAGTGAGGTTAAACTCAATATATTGAGTACATTGTACTCAATGGTGCGTCTTCATCTATGTTTACTCTCAAAAATGAGTTGGGTTTACTCACTATAAAGTGTTATCCTGAATGCATGGTTAACGCAATATACTGTGTTGTACCTACTCAGCCGTTTTTGCAGTGAAGTCAGGCGGGACTCAAACCCCGACCTCCCTCATGCAATTCAGATGCTATACTAATTAATATAGCCAACCCGTATTAGCCTGGTTAGCCTTCCCAATGTCCCTACGTACATCGTTTTAATTTGTCTCCCATTTTACATTCGTCATCTTCCTTTATTAGATAGTTTCTTCCATCCCACTTTCGTTCCTTTGTTTTTCTTTCTACCTCCATCGATTCTTTCTAATCCTCTTCCTTCTTACATTCCTTCCTTGCTTTCTTGCTTCCACACTTCCTTCCTTCTTTCCTTGACTTCCTCCCTACCTTAGCTGCTTTCTTTCTTTCTACTTCCCTCTCTTCATTCATTCTTATTATTTTCCTTCTTACTTTCCTTCTTTTTTTCATTCCCTACTTGAAATCACCCCTACAATCACTGCCTAAAACTCGCAGAATTTACATTACTCACATTTTGCCCAGCACATTAATCTTCTTAGGAAGATTGTTAGGGTTTACGTTGACTCCCATTAATAACATAACCTCTACGTCGATTGGAATAAGAAGAGGGAACTTTGAATTTCCATCAAAGGTTCGTGGATGCATCTCTCTGACGCCATCGCAGTACTTGGCGTGTATGTTACTAAAACAAAGAGAAAGAGAAAATAAATATATTAATTTTTTTTGTGAAAGTAATAAGTCATGCGCATGCTTAGAAAAAATAAAATAATAAGCATCATGATGCACCTTAATATGACAAATGGGTTGCCATCCTATTTTAAGATGATGCACATTTAATTTCCAAGATGGAAAGAAAATATCCGCACATGTATACACCTATATCAAAACGGTTCTCATCCCTTCCAAATGTACCCAATGTGACCGATCATTCAAACGAAAAAAGAAATTATAGGGATGCACCTATATCAAAAGAAGCTCATCCAATCCCAATGTGACAGTTCATTTCTAAATAGAACGGAATAGTAGCTTTACACCAACAATAGCTGTCATACAAACTATGGCATCAAACGTTCGATTACATGAATGCAAAGTAGCTCATTAATTAGCTGATCTTACCTGCCATCCTGGGTGCATTGTGACAGGGAAGATTCTTGCAGCCACGATACTATGGTATCCTTTAGTTGTGTGTGCGGATCGCACCATCCCAAAGACTGATTACACTCGATAATCCGTTTCTTCTTAGCACAGCTATTCGACGTACATAATGACACTTGTTTGTTCTTGAAGAGGACATCCATATGCTTTAGAAAATAGAGATACTCATTTCCAAAGAAATCAGCTCGTTTAAATTTCACATTAATAGAATTAGCACTCAAAAGCATTTTCTTTATGTGATTAAACTTTCCTTGTTGATATAGACTTTCAATGTCTTGAAGCAATTTGCAGTCAGGTTGATTGACTCTGGCTCTAACAAGTTCGTTGTCCTGGTATAAGCTATGTAAGATAACAAGCCAGCCGTCTATAGGGCACGTGTTAGTGAAAGCAACTGATCCATGAGGAGCAATGTTAGCTGATCCACCCCACACTGGATAGTGATCCATGTTCCAGGTACAACTAACTGGTGAAACAACAGGCTTAATTGGTTGAGTTGTGGAGATGAGCATGTGATCGCCAGATTCTCTCACACTACCTTTAAAGCTATCTGTAGTTCGCTGCAAGTACTGGACAGTACCCACAGGTCTTTCCCTATATCGCTTATTTTGTTCCTTTCGAGGTTCTAGGCCCTTTATCTTTTGTGATGATGCTTGCGATATCTTGGATTGCGGTCGAAGAGGATTAGAAGGTTTCAAAGCCTTTTTCTCGGTAATCAAAGGTAAGTTTTGTTGTTGGTTTTGCACAGGATAAATAGGCGTTGTCTGAACGTTTGATTTCAAATGCTGCCCTTCCGAGAGAGACGGGAAATCGTTAACTTTAAACATAGTGTTTTGGTTCCTAGATTGATTCATACTTGGCTGATGTTTCTGGGAAATGGCTTGTCTTCTCGTTGTTTGATATTTTGAATGCGCACGGCTTAATGATGGAAAATCTTTATTGCTAAATTTGGCGTACGCATCCTGGCTTGTTGTCTGCTTGATCTGGTGCTGGTGTTTTGGCAAAGACGATAATGATTTTGGTTGAGTACCGAGGGGAGGAAAATCAAGGACGCTCAAAGTATTTTCCTGAATTGTTTGTACACAGCGCTGGTCTTTCAAAGCAGTTGGGGAGGTCGTGGGTGTTTTAGCAGCCATTTGCTGATGGTTTAGTAAAGGTAAATCGTCCCTTTCCAACTTGGTGTCATGTTTTTCCGGATTACCGCGCTGGTCTTTCAGAACATTTGAGGAGGACGTCTTAGATGGTTTAGAAGATGGTCTTTGACAATTTTGTGGTGGGTTGATATTGTCACTTAACTTGGTATCCGCCTTGTTCTTCTTTATGCACGAGTGGTCGGTGTAAGCATTCAAGGGTGCACGCGATGATTTGTCCTTGGCGGAAGTAGGTTGGTCGGTCTGAACATTCAATGGTGCACGCGATGATTTGTCCTTGGCGGAAGTCGGTTGGTCAGCCTCAACATTCAAGGGTGCACGCGATGATTTGTCCTTGGCGGAAGTCGGTTGGTCGGTCTGAACATTCAATGGTGCACGCGATGATTTGTCCTTGGCGAAAGTCGGTTGCTCGGCCTGAACATTCAATGGTGCACGCGATGATTTGTCCTTGGCGGAAGTCGGTTGCTCGGCCTGAACATTCAATGGTGCACGCGATGATTTGTCCTTGGCGGAAGTCGGTTGCTCGGCCTGAACATTCAATGGTGCTCGCCATGATTTGTCTTTGGCGGAAGTAAGTTGGTCGGCCTGAACATTCAATGGTGCAGGCGATGATTTGTCCTTGGTGGAAGTGTTCGTCTTGATGTCTTTAGATGAAGACGACAACGAATCACTACTAACCTCCTTGTCTTTCTCACCGAACACTTTTTGATGTTCTTTGTTTTTCTTCCTCTGCCGTCTTGACCTTGCATTTTTTCTACGTTGCTGTGGTGTCTTGGTTGTTAATGTCTCCTCAACGGTCGGTTCTGTAACCTTGCAAGTAGTATCCTTCTTAGGTACAGCGTTTTTATTACATGACTGCTCTACACTGGAGCTCTGATCGTTGTTGTCCAATGGAGCTTCTCCAAGAGATGCCTTCTCAACATTAGAGTTATCCTGGTAGTTGACCAATGCAGTGTCTTTATCAGATCTAGATGGCAACTCTACACTGGATCTCTGATCGTTGTTTACCAAAGATGCTTCTCTAAGAGATGACTTCTCAACATTAGAGTTCTTCTGGTAGTTGACCAATGCAACGCCTTGATCACATGGCTTCTCTACAGTAGAGCTTCCAACGATGTTTACCAATGCAGTGTCTTTATCAGATCTAGATGGCAACTCTACACTGGATCTCTGATCGTTGTTTACCAAAGATGCTTCTCTAAGAGATGACTTCTCAACATTAGAGTTCTTCTGGTAGTTGACCAATGCAACGCCTTGATCACATGGCTTCTCTACAGTAGAGCTTCCAACGATGTTTACCAATGCATTGTCTTTATCAGATCTAGATATATATAGCAACTGTACACTGGAGCTCTGATCGTTGTTGATCAATGGAGCTACTCTAAGAGATAACTTCTCAACATTAGAGTTCTTCTGGTATTTGACCAATGCAACGCCTTGATCACAGGGCTTCTCTTCAATAGAGCTCCCTTCGATGTTTACCAATGTAGTGTTTTTATCAGATCTAGATAGCAACTCTACACTTGAGCTTTGATCGTTGTTTACCAAAGATGCTTCTCTAAGAGATAACTTCTCAACATTAGAGTTCTTCTGGTATTTGACCAATGCAACGCCTTGATCACAGGGCTTTTCTGCAGTAGAGCTCCCTTCGATGTTTACCAATGCAGTGTTTTTATCAGATCTAGATGGTAACTCTACACTGGAGCTCTGATCGTTGTTGGCCAAGGATGATTTCTGAACATTAGGGTTCTTCTGGTATCCAACCAATTCAACGCCTTGAGCACACAGATTCTCGAAGGTAGATCTCCCAACGATGTCTACCAATGCAGTGTTTTTATCAGATCTAGATAGCAACTGTACACTGGAGCTCTGATCGTTGTTGATCAATGGAGCTACTCTAAGAGATAACTTCTCTTTCTGGTAGTTGACCAAAGGTAGAGAAATTGTCTTGTCTAAAAGAAAAAAGTGAATATTAAGCCAAAACGAGCTTGGAAATTATTGATAGAATTAAGAAATTTAATTGTATATTGATTCAATATGTACCCAAAGAACTGTAGGTAGATATTAAAAAAAAAAAAAATCAGTGAAGCTGAGAAGGGTCTGGGTAAGAGAATGTCACATAATCCCGCTCAATCCGACAAAGCGTCTGAATTTCTATATTCACCAACGTATATTTGAATAGGGGGTTCCAGAAGTGTCCCATTAGCCACAGGACAACCCCTAGCGCCGCAATTACCCCCTATTTATTTAAGACATTTAGGGACCGGACATCCCCTAACACCTTAAGAGCCCTTTATTTGCAATTCGGACACAAATTACAAATTTCTTGATCCACCCCTGTCAGTTCATGCAAATAAGTAATTCTGCTATAACTGTACCCTCATGGTGATGAAGTTTCTTGTCATCGTCTTTTTTAGAAGATCTATTCTTGTCGAGGTGGTTGGTAGATGACTTCTTAAGTTTTTTGGTTTTGCTAATGAATAATCGAGGAAATTGTTTAGCGATAATGATAATAAAAAGCATTGCTAACGATAGCTACAGCGATAATGATAAAGCTAACGATAGCCATAGCGATCGATAATGACAATGCTTACGATAATATAATACGATAATGGAAACGATAACAATAACGATAATGATGACAATAAAGATAACGATAAAATGAGAACAATAATGATAACGATAACGATTACGCAAATGAAAACGATAGCGATAATGGTAATGAAAACAATAACTATAATAATAACGATAAAAATAACGATAATGATATTGATAATGATAATGATACCGATAACAATAACGATAACTAGAACGATAACAAAAACAATAACGATAACTTGATCAAAACGATAACGATAATGATAACTAAAACGACAACAATAGCGATAACGGTAATGATTACGAAAACAACAACAAATAATACAAAAAATCATGAAAACTATTCTGCTTTTGTACAAACTGAGGGAAAATGGAATAAAACTAAACTAAATATTTGTTTATCTATATCCATTTCACATGCATAAATAAAGTCACTTACATTTTGAAGACGATTAGGAATACAACGACAAATAAAGCGACCGCTGGAATCACACACAAGAACAAAGCATTGGTGTGATTTTGTGCTTTTGTCACCGATATCACAGGATACTTGTTTTCTGTGACATACACGGGTTGTATGTGTAGATGATCGTCTGTAAAATAAATGTTGAAGAAAGTTCATGGTATGTAAAACAGTTAGGTTATTTCTTGTTTATTTATTTTATTTCAATTTTATATGTCTTCATTCTTCATTCCATTCTATGTTTACTAGCTCAAATAAGTTTCTTACTTCTTTATTTCGTTTTTGATTAGAATCAAAATCCTCCTTTAATTTTTCGCTCCTAAAACTGTATATCCTTGCCACTTATATTTGTTGCTTCGTTAAACTTTAATTTCTTGTCATGTTTTCAATGCTCCTTTTATTTCTGATTTAAACTCTCTTCACCTCGTAACCAGGCACTTGTTTTACGGCTTCTCTTTCTACGTATGTACTTCATTCCTTATCTAGGTCCCTTCTTACTTCATTCCCCCATCTCTCTCGGCCTTCCTCCTCCCCGCCCTCTTCTTCACTTCTTCCCTTTCTTATTTCATTCCTACTTCGATCACGTCTTTTTTCTTCTTTCCCTCCTTCCTTTCTTCTCTCCTTCCTTCTCTCCCTCACTCCTTCTTTCCCTACGTACCTCCTCGTTCTTTCCCTCCTTCCTTTCTTCTCTCCTTTCTTTCTTCCAACCCTCTGTCTTTCCCACTTTCCTTCCTTGCCCATTTCTTTCCCCATGCTTTATTTCCACAATACCTTCCCACTGTTTCCTCCCGCCTCCATTATTACACACAGCTCTTCATGCATGCATCCATCCATCCTTCCATCCTTCCTTCGTAACAATTTTTTTTCTTCTATTTCTTTGATTCATTTTTTTAGCGAGTCATTTTTCTCCCTTTGTCTATTCCTTCATTCAAATTATGTTTTACAATTTCCTTAATTATGCGCAGAATTTATTATACAAGTATTTTACTACATCCATACCTTTGTAATTTAGTGAGGCCGTGTGCCTGAAGTTGAACCATCGTCGTGTAAACTTTGGAATTGTTTCTTTTTTTCTTCTCTCGTATCTTGGAGGAACTTCTACACGAACTTTGGAGACAATCTGCTGAGATGTCTTCCCTTCAATGCCACCTAAAAAAATGACAAGAATATAAATTGAAAAATGTCTTCCTGAGATCTAGAAATATCTGAATAAATATTGAATGATGATTGTCCTTAGTTTTCTTACCTTTGTTGTAGAAAGGCAGGTATTCAATTTTGAAAATGTCATACTGCGGAAAGTATGTTTTCACGATGTATATACCTCCTCCAAAAAATCCTCCTGCTATGCAAGAGTACAAGATGCTGAGCAAAAGCTCTGGAATCATTTCAAGTAAATAACTTTGTTGAATTTCGCTATAAGCAAAAATTTGCGTGTCGTTCTGAAAACTTCGCGCAAAAAAATGAATCGTGACGTCAAATTACATTGTGATGTCATCCATGATCTTTACGTCATAATTTTTCTCGCGCTGTACTCGTAAACCTATCGGAAAAGTCCGGGAGAAACGTTTTTCTTAATTTTAGTTTCTTTTACTAGCTATTAGTTAATATTTGTTAACATTTTATATTGATATTGTTCTTGTTACTACATTTTAAGGTTCATTTGCATCTTATTATTTTGGGCATCTTTTATTCGTAAAGAAAGTTCGGTCTTTCGTCGTAGATTCGTCGTTGTTCGGAAAACTGACTTGAAATCAAACATTCGAACAAGAAAATACAAATATTTCTTATTCTTGTAACTCAAAACATTAATTGAAACTAAATGCAGATGAAATGTTTCGGTTATTCAAAAGTGCGCGCATTATTATTATTATTTATTATTATTAAACAATCCTCAAAAATTAACCAACTTAAGTCTTTTTTCTAAACCAACTATTTAACTGTTTATTTAATATTTACATTTTTGCATTATTGTATTTTTTCTCACTTTGTATCGATAATTTGCCTTCTTCATTTTAACTACGTCATATGGTATTTATAATTAGTTTACAGGACCTTCTTGAAAATCACTAATGTGAAGGAGCATCCTGTTAAAATATCATTAAATAAATAAATAAATAAATGTGTGGGATACCTTTGGTGCGCAAATTAGTACTTCAAGATGGCGGATAAATTCACTCCTGGTTGTACAAGTTTATACCCGCCCTCGAATAAGCGCCGCATTTTAACAACGCTATAATGTTACTCTAGAAAAGCATTGGAAATACATTTTTATCAAGAGCTATATTCTTCAGTTCAAAGCAATTATATTTCACCGCTCGCAAAAAAACTTATCTCTCCAATATTCAAGTAAAATTTAAAATCGCCGCTGCGCTTATTCAAAAAAAAAGGTATCAATGATAACTAAGTTATTCATGCTTTTTTCAAAAGTGTAAAAAAAAGTAAACAAAAAAAAAAAAGAAGGAAAAGAATAAAATAGAAATCTAGGTTCCTGGAGACTGAGTACTAGCTAGAGTAAATCACGTGACCTCCTACCCTAACACTTCCAAAATGGCGTCTACTAATGAGCCACTGACTTTGGCCCGAGGTAATTGTCACATTTCATACACTTATTCCTCGTTTAATGCTACAATATTTATACAATGTTTAAAATAATGTTACTTGGTCATAACTAGCTCGTTTAATTATGGATTTGGCTTCATATTTGTGTGCATAGAGCGATTTAAGTTTGCATATGCCGAATGTTTTTGAATGGCTAATGTTGTTTGTCGAGCGATTTCTTGCCAAACGGAAGGCATTCTTTCATTAGTAAAAAAGTACGTTTTACTCAATGATTCATGGATTTTATATATTATATGATAGATACGTTTATGCTTTTATTTTGATCGCACAAATGCATTGTTGTTTATGTCAAAACTTTAAAAGGCGTCAATCAAAAACAATCAAAATATATCACGACTTTGGCGTCGCATTTTTGCCTGTGATGTCAAGTTATTTTTTCTCAATTGTTATTTATTTATCCCTTTTCCGTAGATGTAAACCGTGCTATAGAGTTATTACAGAAGCTGCAAACTTGTAAGTATTAAATTCTTGATAATATAACATTGCACCCACAAAAACTAATGAAATATGACGCATAAATATTGATATACGCGATCAGACGTTCCCGAATCACTTTTTAAGTTTGTTAATTTCAAATTTATTATATTTCTAAAAATTCAAATACAGTGATCTTGATGATAAAACATTGCACCCACAAAAATTAATGAAATGAAACGCATAAATATTGATACACGCGATCAGACGTTCTCGAATCACTTTGTAAGTTTGTTAATTTCAAGTTTATGTTGTTCCTTACAAAATTCAAATGTGGTCCATAGATTTCATTTGACTCTTTGAACACTTAATAATTAATTGTACGTGATCAGACGTTCTCAAATGATTTATCATACTACTGTACGACTCGCTGTACCATGGTCACTTACAAAAACTTTTGATGATTTTTTATTCATTATTTTGACATTTTTTCATCTCAACCGGACCAATTACAGACATCAAAGTTTCGGCCTGTCCATATAAACTACATGTGTCGATATAAACTTGTACCTGATTGGTATGTCAAAAATTCATCAAAAGTTTTTGTAAGTGACTACAGTACGGCAAGTCGCACAGTTATTAAGTTCCATGCCAATTTCATATAGTATTTTTTTGTTAAGATTTTGAGGACAAGGCATTACAACCAGATTTTGTAGAATAATTACTAATTATATCTATTTTCAGCTGGTGACATTCCACCCAAAAAGCTTCAAGCTTTACAAAAGGTTTTGGAGAGTGAGTTCTGTCAAGCTATTAGAGAGGTAGGGCATATTTTATTGTTAGTATTTACCACTGACAGTTGCCTGGTGTTAAAAGAGTTCAAATACTGTATTGGGGGATTGGGGTTGGGGGTTGAAGAAACACTGAGGATGTAGTAAAATTAATACTGACCATGACTACTCAGTAGCTTTAACTTAACTAACACACACTGCGCTATCTAACCTGGTGTAACAAACCTGGTTGTGAGGGTAACAATAAATAGTTATCAAAAAACTAACATTTAGCCCTCTTTGTTATGAAACTATTAGAAATTGTAAAGCTGGTATATAGGAAAATGGTGCTATATAAATGTTGTATATTATATTATTATTAGTTTCATAATGTGTTCTTCTTATCATTAGGTTTATGAGCATGTATATGAGACAGTTGATATCGAAGGCAGTCCAGAACTGAGGGCACAGGCTACAGCTAAGGTAAGTTTGCACTATATGTTTAATCACAGGGTGTCCAGGCAATAACAGCACTGGCCTTTCACCATTGAAGGCCCATATAAGTTGTAATGTACCTATCAATGTCTTGCCCAAACAGGGGGAGCTAGTGCGGGCAAAGTCGGGCTATTGAACACAAACTTTGCCCGTACCTGGAGCTGCTAGATGTTTCTTGACAATACAATACAATTATATCTGCATCCACTATAGTATTAAATATATATGAGTAAGTATATGAATTTGAGGTTCCCAGGATTTTGGCTATTGACAAAGAGATAATTATGAAAAATGTCAATAGCCCCTGTGTATACCCCCCCCCCCCCCCCCCCCTTCCTTCCCCGTTTGAGCAAGACATTGATAGGTACATAATGTTGAGGTCTGGGTTAAATGTGAACATTACAGTGGTTTTTGTCTTTCTGCGAACTCAGACATTCCAACGTCTAGTTTTGAAATACGTTTATGGCTGCTGCTAATTATTTGGCACCCTTTTATGTTTTTGATTGACAGCAGACAAAAATGTATTTTACAACCAGCCATGGTTATGTCTGAGTTCTCAAAAAGTCGAAAACTGCAGTAAGTGGGCATAAACAAAATAAAGGTCTCTAACCTGTCCCTGCATTCTTTTATGGCTGTCAAATAACGTAAATTTAAATTAAATGGTGCATTCATATTCAGGAGAGATCTGGATTATTCTCAATAATGTACTCAGCCTCATTCAAAAATTGATAATTGTCAGTGCATAGTCTGCAATTTAAAGGCCTAGACTTACCGTGCGTTGTGATCAGTCTGATTTTTGAACTTTTAACATTCCAGGCTACTGTAGCTGCATTTGCTGCAAGTGAAGGTCATGCTCATCCCAGAGTTGTTGAACTGCCAAAGGTACACTATTATATACAACATCTGTCTTACAGGTTGTCTGTCTGTTTGCTTTGTCTGTCTGTCTGTAGGTCAGATTTTCTGTTTGTCTATCTTTTTGTTTGTCATCTTTTCTGCTGTCTGTCAGTTTGTCAGTCTATTTGTTTGTCTTTCTATTTATTGACTTGTTCCTTGACTATCTGAAGTCTGTCTGTCTGACAGTGATTCTGTCTCTGTGATGGTCTTGCTGTATTTTTTTTTTGTCAGTCAGTTTCTTTTTGTTGTTGTTAGGTTTGTTTTGTTATCTGTCTGTCTGTCTTTTTTAAGTTTGTTTGTTTATTTCTCTGTCTGTCTTTTGTCTAGGTCAGTTTGTCTGTTTGTTTTTTTGTCTGTCAGTTTGTCTATTTTTCTTCCTTTCTGTCTGTCTGTTTTTTGTCTGTCTATCGGTTTGTTTGTCTGTCTGTTTGTTTATCTGTCTGATTTTTTTTTGTCTGTCTGTCTTTCTGTCTGTCTGTCTGTTAAAACATATGGAACTACCGTATTTAAATAAAGGTGAATCAATCAATCTGTTTGTTTGTGTGTCTGTTTTTTGTTTGTTTTTGTCTCTGTTTGTCTGTCTGGTTGTTTGTCTGTCTGTTTGTTTGTGTGTCTGTTTTTTGTTTGTTTCTGTCTCTGTTTGTCTGTCTGGTCGTTTGTCTGTCTGTTTGTCTGTCTGTTTGTTTGTGTGTCTGGGTTTTTTTTCTCTGTCTGTTTGTCTGTCTGTCTGACTAGTAAGTGGTTCTATCTGTATTTCATTCAGACTGATGAAGGTCTTGGCTTCAATGTGATGGGAGGTCGGGAGCAAAACTCTCCTATCTATATCTCACGTATCATCCCAGGAGGGGTTGCAGATAGGTACCATAATTACATTTTTTTTAAGTAGAGTGTACTAAAAATCAAACAATATTTTATTTTGTGCAACAGACAACTAAATAAATACAACAGACCACAAAGTGACCTAATACAACACCTAATTGCAAGAATGTTGTCATATAAAAAAAAAAATATTAAATGGAAACTAGCGAGTAAACTAGTATAGGCTGCATCAGTGTTTTATATAAACGATAGGTAATATAATAGAATTTGTAACACCGTAAAAAGTGTTGACTTAACTTTACTGACATTTACAAAAGTAATTTAGTAAGAAAGGAATAATAAAACAACCTGCAATGTGGATATGCAATTTTGCACTCCTCAAACTATCTGCAAAATTTTACCAAATTTGTAGCCTGATTTTCAGAGCGAGCCTGGGTCCTATGCTATCGCTTTCTCCCCAAACTCCGTCTGATGGACTTCGCCGGATACCGTGTTCTGCATTGTTTGATATTGACCAATCAGAGCGAACTTTATGTTTTTCGCCAAGTGAGGTATGTCAGGAATGCACAATAACAGGAAAGACTTAGGAGGCACTCATATTACAAATGATGTATGGATGCTCAATAATTCGGTGTTTTTCTTCCTTTGTTTAAGAATTTCATGACAAAATATACTTTATACATTGAATTCTCTTATTTTTAAAACATATTCACGAAAAGTTGCATGTTTAGGAACTATTTTGAGGCTTTAAGTTAGTAATCTAACGATTACATAATTCAACCAATTTGTAAATGGAGCTCATTGTATTCATGTAGTTGGCGCAAGTTTGATTGCAGCTTTACAGCCAATGATAACTCTAGATCTCGGTATGTATTTCTTCATGCAAACATATGTGCAAACATAATACTCTTGGTCGCAGGGACTCGCTTTCATTTTCAGTAAACAGCTCCTAAACGTTGTGAAATCACGCCATTTAAATCCCCGGTTTAAATCTGACTTTGAACGTCCAAATATTGATAATCGCTCTTGAGATAAAACGTCAATGCCACAGTTTATAGAATGGTATTCATGATTTTCATCTGATGATAACATTACAGTTTTTAGGGGTATAAATGCCATTGAAAACACTGATTCAAAATCGCAGATCGATTCACAATCACGCTCACAGTTATTATGACCTTCATGGGTCATTGCACTTAGTTCTTACAGGCATTCTCATTGGCCCTTGGTAAGACAAGGGGCAGTGACGTCAAGAACACGGTATCCGGCGAAGTCCATCAGACGGAGTTTGGGGAGAAAGTGATAGCGTAGGACCCAGGCCCGCTCTGAAAATCAGGCTACCAAATTTGATGATTTTCTAGATTTTTTCCCCATAAATTATAAAAATCAGTACTTATTTTTTATGAAATCGGTAAGGTCTTGCAGTAGTTTCATAAATTTATGAAATAGGTAAGGTCTTGTGGCAGTTTCATAAATTTATGAAATCGGTAAGGTCTTCTGTAGTTTCATAAATTTATGAAATCGGTAAGGTCTCGCGGTAGTTTCATAAATTTATGAAATCGGTAAGGTCTCGCTATATAGTTTCATATTTTTATGAAATCGGTAAGGTCTCGGGCTGGCCTAAAGCAAAAATAGTGCTGTTTTTAATGAATTTGGTTGTTTATAATTACTCTTTGTTAAAAATAGCAGAATTAGGAAAATGCCAATAATTGTGATTTTTGGTATTAAAATTTAGGAATCCATGATATATAAATGACAGTTTTTTTTGTGAAAAATTGCAAATCCACATTGCAGGTTGTTTAATTTATCAGGAATAACAAAAGAAAGAGTTCAGCTTGAGTGATCTTCTTTTGTCTTTTAATTAATTCCTTTCCCACTAAATTACAAAACTCCAGACAACGTTCTTGCAATTAGATATATATTATGTTTCTTTATGAATGTTAAGTACTACATGTACAAGCAAAATTAATGTAATCTTAAATTAATAATGTCTTGGTATATTATACATTGTAGGAATCATATTGCCCTGAGGATGGACAATTAGTCCATAATCTTTGTTGTTTTTGTTAAGACATGTAGTGGATAATTTTATGGGGAAATATCATCACAGGCAGCCCAACTACTCGATCTGAGGATTTTTTTTAAAGCGAATAAAAAATTGATTTTTACCAGGCACCTCACGCACCATATTGAACAAAAGTTTTGTGTTATTCTTTAAGTGAGCAGGCAGGCTTCCTGTGGTGTATTTGTTTGAATGCACACAGATGGGATTCCTGTGGCTTTTTGCACGCGATTTGCTCGAAAACTTGCGCGGTGTCGAAGAGGGTAGTATTTTGACAAAATGCAACTCTCTCAACTCTCTTTGATTTCTGTCGTGAGTGAGAAAGTCGCATGCGATCCCAGAAGACAAACCAATCAGCACAGGAAGCCCAACCGCACGCTCGAACAAAAACAAAATCCTTTTTTTAATCAGCTCTTTCAGCTTGGCGTGTGCGGTAAAAAAATATTTTATTCGCTTTGAAAAAATTTATCTGACAGACTAGTTGGGCTGTCTGTGATATAATCTTGTTTTTTTAGACATGGAGGTCTCAAACGTGGGGATCAGTTACTATCTGTCAATGGAGTGGTGAGTACAACACTACCTTATTGTTACTTGGAACAGATTGATGTTTGTAAGGGATCAAAACACGGGGCCAAAACACATATTTTGGAATGCAGCCCCCTTTCATACTGACTGAAATACAAGGTTTAGTCTCTGTGAGGTATTCAGCCCACCCTCTGGCCAATTTTTTTTTTTTTCTGTATGCGCCCCTGAAAAAAAATTTCATTTTCAGAGTGTGGAAGGAGAAAACCACGAAAGAGCCGTTGATCTACTCAAAGCTGCTCAGGGTGAGTACAAACATGGTGATCACTAAAACAATCATAGTATTAATAATCATAGTATTATACATTACATTCATAGTATTATCATTATAGTATTATACATTACATTCATAGTATGATCATAGTATTACTATCGAAATCACTACAGTGGTAAAATGCTCGTTTGAAATTCTGTCTCGTTTTTGTACCATGTGATCGCTTCTGGCCAATCATTTTGCTCAAAATTGGTCATGTGGTACAAAAAGACACACCCCCAAGGCCAAATTTTCAATAGACATTTTACCACTCTAGTGATTTTCATAGTATACGTTACATTCAAAGTTAAAAAACAATTATTAACTCAAACAATCATACAATAGTTATAGCTAGAATTATGTAAAAAGATGGGAAAATATTTCATTTATTCATTTATTAATTCAGTCATGAACCCATTCATTCGAAGTACTTTAGAATCATCCATTTTTCTATTCATTAAATCATCCATTCATGCATGCACATTGTTTATAATCTATTTATCCATCTACATATAATCATATTGTTGTTGTTTTTCATCCATTTCTTCATACCGTACTGTAAGACTTACACGTTCATTCTTGTAAACATTTATTCATTCATTTTTAGTTGTTTTTCCTTTTCTCACACAGTTTAGTTAATTTAATTAAAATTTTGTATTATAATATTACAGGCAAAGTACGATTGGTGGTCAAGTACACTCCAAAATGTAAGTGAAGAAATGTTTTTGTCTTAGTTCTAACTTATACACACAGTCACATTAATTTAGCAATGAGGTGATCAAATGTGCGTTTGACTAAAACCATTTAAATTCAGATACCCTAATTAGAACTATATTAGATATATTTACTTAAATTGTGTCAATGCACTAAGGGGCAAAAATAATAACAAAAATAAAAGAATCACAAGCATTAATGATGAAGACAATACCAATAAAAATTGTATATGTTTATTTATTCATTTGTTTGTTTATTTATTTATTTGTTTATTCATTCATTCATTTATTTTCAGTGCTAGAGGAAATGGAAGCAAGATTCAACAGCCAGCGTGGCTCAAAGAAAAAATAAGGTAATTGTATAAAGATAGGTCATTCCAATCCATAAAGTTATTGTTCATATGATAAATGCTGTGTATAGTCTTACATCAAGGCCTCCCTTGCAGTTGAGGGGAGAGAAAGGGGGAGGGAGGGAGGCACTGTGGTAGAGAGTCTTTCTCTCTTCAATAGTTGCAGAGCCAGTTACATGTAAGCAGGACATGTTTATGGAGCTTTCTTCGAATTTAGAAATATACACTTAATACTTTTGAGTAGTCTCTCTCTTCTCTCTTCCACGCTTGCAGAGCCAGTTAAGAAGACCATTTTTACGTAGCTTGTGTTACATTCTGAATTTTTTTTTACAAAGAAAATTCCAGATGCAACACAGGCTAAATTTTTACAGAGCTTTCTTAGAAGTTAGAAAGAAACTTTATAAAACTTTTGATAATTTCAATTGTCCACTAATGTGTGAAAATTTATAATTTCAGGATTTGAATATCAAGACCAAAGACAAACTTCCCTTGGAGTTAGAGCTTTCATAACTTAATTAGTCCTAATTAATGATTATTTAGATTATATTAATTGTAAAACAAGCCATTTTCTTTATTTTGTAAATTTTCCTGTTCCAACTAGTTTTACCACTGACAGTTCTGTGTGCTATCCTGGTTTGCAGAGAAATTTGTTTTACAAGTCTTGACCTCAGAATACAATTCCTCTGGAACTTGCCATCCTGGTTTGCAGAGAAATCTGTGAAGACTTGACCTCAGAAAACAATTCCTCTGGAACTCACGGTACTTGACATGCATGTGTGTATCTCAAACCTTTCCCTTCCATAGAATACAATGTACAAATATACTCACTTTATGTATTACAACAAGTCTCAAACCTAGGCCTTAAAATCAAAATCTAAATCCCAAAAGCTTACGGCCCAATGAACAAGGATAAGTTGGAAATTATGACTATACTACTTTGCGTCCTGGCAGACAGTGTTCAGACAATGTTCAGACAGTCAGACAAGTGACAAGATTTTGGTAGACTATTGACCAAATTGAGAATTTAGTCTGTCATGTCGCATTTACCTTATGGGGTAAATACTTGGTGTAGGCAGTCACAATGGTTATTAAATATTATATAGGGTTAAGAAATATGTCATCTGTTGTAATGACCACAATTTAACACCAATGTTTGCTATATGCACACAGAGTTTGTGAAGTGAGTGTGTGATTCTATATTTTTCTGCCTTTCATAATAACAATAATTATGTGACTGCCTACACCAAGTAGTTACCAGTTATGGAAATGTAGTAATACAATACTGTTCATCCCCATGCTTTCACAGCCAAAACAGTCTGTTTTAAAGCTAAGGCTCTGGAACAGAAATTAATACATTTAACTAATATAAACAACTTGCCCTGTTTTTATTTCCATGCTTTCACAGCCAAAACAGTCTGTTTTAAAGCTAAGGCCCTGGTACAGAGATAAGTTAATATAAACAACTTGTCCCTGTTTTATATTTCTATGCCTTCTCACCTTAAACTGTCAGTGTGTTGAAAAGTTAAGGCCCTGGTAGAGAGATAATATAAATAACTTGTCCCTGTTTTATATTTCTATGCCTTCTCACCTTAAACTGTCAGTGTGTTGAAAAGTTAAGGCCCTTGGTATAAGGATGAGTGTTCATTAATATAAAACTAAGTGTATATTAAAACAAACTAATACATGTAGTAAATAAAGTTCTTTACATTTATTATATACATTGTTTTTGTGTTATTACTAATTGTGCAAGTGGAACACACATACACTTGTGCACATGCAACTATTATAATAAAAATGGAAACTAGCAAGTAAACTAGTATAGGCTGTGTGGGTGTTTGATATAAACGATAGGTAATATCATGAAATAAAAAATGTTAACTTAACTTTACTGAAGTTTCGAGCTTTAGCCCTCCTCCGATGGAATAAGAAGACAAAGGGCTAAGGCTTGAAATGTCAGTAAAGTTAAGTCAACATTTTTTAAAAGTGTTACAAATTTCATTATATTATTAATAATAAATAATAAAATACAAGAATTTAATGAAATAGGGGCAGGATACATTATTAGTGTCTGTACATTACATGGTCACGGTGTAGTGTCTGTACATTGCATGGTCATGGAGTATTGATACACTAAATTTAATTATGCTATCTCTCAACAGGTACAATCTTTTCTATTCCTCCAAACTCTGATAGCGGCCAAATCTACAAGGAAAAAAATAAATAGTTTAGTAGGATAATCACCACCACTAGCTTCCTCTGGAGGCAACCCCTTCGGGATTCCTTTGGATTAGTCTGTCTCATATGATTTTATTCCAAAGGAAGCCCAAAAGAGTTGCATGGGAGGAGGCTACACCACCACCACATCTTTATTTATTACCTTGAAACACACCCTTCCTCTGATTAGCCCATAGGGGACTGGGCCATAATCTCTAGAATCAGTGGAGTCATCAGCATTATCTCCTAGCAACCAAACATGACCCTTTGGTATCTGTGCACAAGAATTTTAGATCAGAAAATCTGAGTAAAGAGGATTTTACAAGATATATTCTGTACAGTCATACACCTATTGCAAAAAGGTTTACAGAGTGAATGGGGAATGGCAAACATACTGTGATTGCATGACCCAAAGGGATTGTGGTTACTAGTACAGGTATTCAGGGTCAACTTATACAAAGAAAACAATATTAAAAAAATATGAATTTGAACATATTTTTAAAGGGTCGACGGTTATGCAGGATTTCTAAGCATGGTCTCATCAATTTCTTCAGTTATTGTGGGGATAGCAATAAGCATTGTTAATATGCATTGTTTTGTCCAACAAAAGGTGAATAAAGAATAAATATCTAAGACCGGCCCACAGTCCCCTTCAGATGTAAGTTGCAGTTCACCATTCACTGTTAATTTTGTCAACCATTTTTGAAAATTATATGTGTATATGTAAAAAAAATGGTTCTTTTGCACCTAGATTATTCACTGGTAGACTGCAAAACAGTCCCTACTTTTACGCAAAAACTCAGAGGAAGCGAGTTGAAGTTCGATTGAACGAAATACTGGCCGCAAGATGAGTACTTTTCGCATCTCCTGCCTCACTCCGCACTCGTCTGTTATTCCTCTCCTCATTCTCTCGTGGCTAGAATTTCGTTCGATCGAACTTCAACTCATTTTCTTTGAGTTTTCGCGTAAAAGAATGGACTGATTTGCAGTCTTATTCACTTGGGGCAATCACAACATTGTAGGTACAATACTTAACAATAAACTTCATTTTATGAGGGAAAATATAGTACCTAGCATACTAGCTCTAGATAGCTACGGTACAAATGGTTTGCATCATTGTTTACATAGCTCGCTCTAGGGGGAGGGAGAACGGGTGGGGGTCGGAGAGGGAATGCTTGTCACAGCTAGTTTGTTACATCTAACATGATTCTTTTACATCACTAAATGCAGATTAGTGAGTCTTTATTCAAGAGCTGAGTTCAAAAGTTATAGCCAAGATGCTCAATAGACATATAATGTTGTTCTTAAATCTATTGAATGAAGGTGCACCTTAACATAATCATTCTCGTCTGCTCCAGTAGTGACCAGATCCCCTGACTGAAGAAAAACAATAAAATATAAATTGAATATCTCATAATGTACATACACGTTTAAGGAAACAATGGATTTAGAGTCATGCTACCACTAATCAGGGCATCTGAAAAAGTGCGGGAAAAAAACTTGGGAAAGTGCGAAAATTTTAGCAAATAGTGTGGAAATGCTAATTTGCATATTATTATTTATTATTAATATTATTTTGATGCAAAATGAAGAAATTTTCTGCTAAATTCCCGATAAAGTTGCTGTATTTTTATAGAGGCATGTGATTGGATGCTTTTTAGACCAAAAAAGCATTTATAGAATTAGATATCGCGAGGAACGCCTGGTAGATTATTGTCAAACAGCGAAAGAAAACAACTTTTTACAGTCGATTTCCAGGAAAATGTTGAAAAGTGTGGAAAATGATAAATAGTGTGATTCGGTGCTATTTTCGGCAAATAGTGCCGAATCGCACCCTCGCACTTTTTCAGATGCCCTGACTAATGATACGTAGGAGGCTTTCATTTATTAGTGTTTGGCAATATTGAGGGGAGGGGGGGGGAATAATATTTTCAGAAGATATATAGTGGGACTGTTACAAATTGTATGCTGTTCAATAGGGGTTTAACAGGTGATTTTGCTGGTCACTTATAAATGAAAGCCCTCTTAGTCGATTCTTTCAACAATTTTGGGCATGATTTGAATAAAGTCACTTCAAGAAATATTTTTCATTCACAGAAATTCACACCAGGTTACAACAACTCTGATAATTCTTAGTTTTTATCTACTCACCATGGCAACGATGCGCTTGCATAGAAGAGATGATGGATCTTGTGGAGATTTAACAATAGCAATATCCCCCCTATAGGAGAAAACAAAATAATGTCAACAAAATCACAATGAAAATGATTGATGGTAATGATTATATGACAGAGACTCTGTTAGCAGAGAATGATTATCATCACTATACTATATATGGTATAACACTTGATAATAATAAAATAAAATATAATAATATATGGCTTGTATAGAGCTTTTACAAGTCTGTTTTAAGCGCTTAAAATAGAAATGGTTATGATTACAAAGAAAAAGCTAATTTAAATAAATGGGTTTTGAGATTGGACTTGAAAGAAGATAGACTTGAAATTATGTCTCTAATTGAAGGAGATAGAGAGTTCCAAAGTAGAGGAGCAGCAATTTGAGAAAGACCGTAGACCATATGACTTGAGATTGAATGTCAGACTTTGAGGATAGCAACAAGTGAGAAGATGATAATGATTCTCTGCTATCAGAGTCTTTGTCATTGTGATTTCAACACCCAACAACACAAACAAGTATTTTATGGTCTTAAAAACACAAGTATTTTATGGTCTTAAAAACACAACTATTTTATGGTCTTAAAAACACAACTATTTTATGGTCTTAAAAACACAACTATTTTATGGTCTTAAAAACTGTCAGAATATATCTTGTAAAATCCTCTTTACTCAGATTTTCTGATCTAAAATTCTTGTGCACAGATACCAAAGGGTCATGTTTGGTTGCTAGGAGATAATGCTGACGACTCCACTGATTCTAGAGATTATGGCCCAGTCCCCTATGGGCTAATCAGAGGAAGGGTGTGTTTCAAGGTAATAAATAAAGATGTGGTGGTGGTGTAGCCTCCTCCCATGCAACTCTTTTGGGCTTCCTTTGGAATAAAATCATATGAGACAGACTTATCCAAAGGAATCCCGAAGGGGTTGCCTCCAGAGGAAGCTATAAATAAATACGAGAAAGAAAACCTACATGTACTCTGAATGTGCAGTACAAGTCCCTACGGGCCAAACTTACACTGACGTGTAAACGTGTAAATTTGTTTTCTATTTATTTACTGTGGTTTTTGTCTTTCTGCGAACTCAGATATTCCCACGACCAGTTGTGAAATAGGTTTTTGGCTGCTTCTAGTACTAGTAATTAGTCAGTAACTTTTATGTTTTTGATTGACGGCAGACAAAAAAACGTATTTCACAACTAACCGTTGAAATGTCTGAGTTCGCAAAAAGTCGAAAACTGCAGTTGAAAATGGTGTCAGACAGACACAAAAACGTTGCTATCATTTCGCTATTATTTTTTTTCCTAGGTATTCTGACTTTGAATAATATTTATAAACTGAAAGTCGCCTTGTTTGGATATAAAATTACATTTGACAAATCACATACACCTGGTCCGTTTATTGGATATGTCACCCCAGCCTCTGAGATTCATGAATACAACACCAGATATGCTTCACAGCTAAATTATCACAAGCCTTCGGCTAAAACAAACTATGGTATTTCCACATTCAAATTCTCTTTAACAACCATCTGGCATTCAATTCCCCTATACTATTAAAAACATGCATACTTATTATTCTTTTAAGAAAAATTATAAATCATATCTTTTGAATTCACAAATGAAAAATATTTAATTATAAATTTTTTTTTTTTTTATTATCTATGTACAATCAAATCACATTTATGATCCGTATATAGAAGTGTACATGTATTGTGTACATATGTACACTTATATATACTATTTATACTTATTTATACTAATTTGTAGTTACACATAATAAGACATATTACTAATTTGTAGTTATACATATTAAGAATTACTTTTGGCCTTTGGTAACTGGAAACTCTTAATGTCTTAGCTCCTAGGTCCTCTGAGCAGGACCTGGGAGCGAGAATACTTTTATCTTGTATCATAAATTTTGATACTGAGTCGCGAGCTCGCCATATAATACAATTAATCATGGCAGTGGCCGACTAGAAAGCCTATGCTCCTTTGGCCACTGCACACAATTTCAAATTGTTGACAATTTTACTGAACATATTATTTTGCTAGAATTATTAATTTAAATTTATCTAAGTGTCATGTAATAGTTTATTATTGTAAATATCTACGTGTATATGTGTAAATAAAGAATTGAATTGAATTTATCACTTTTTGTTGCGATTTCTGACTAGGAAATAAGATCCAGGAAGTTTTCTTTGTTATACATGAGCTTCAGTAACATAGCAACTCTTAACACCAAATTTGTTTAACAAGACGTTGCCAAAGGATGTGTTTTACAACTGAGCAATGTTTACCTGACCTAGGCAGACTGCTTTGACAGTTCAAATGCAGCTTCAGTTAAAAATTTGGTGTCAATATTACTCATTTCTAGTTAAAACTGGTTTCAGAACCTGTTTGCTTTTATAGAGTCCAGCCGAAGCTACAGTCCACACTCTGAAGCCTGCAAAGTTTGTCGGTATTGTGAACATAATTTGTGACACGTTTTTTATTTAAGAAATATCAGTGTTTCATCATCTACGACAGCACTAGCTGTAACAGTGTTATGGTCATACAACACAAACACGTCCATCAAAATATGCTATGAATGAATTGATAATAAAGAAGACTGAGATATACCGAATCCTTTGCAGCTAGGGTTGAGTGTGTAGACTGTAGCTTTGGCTGCGACAACGATCTTTGAAATAGGTGTATAATTACATACTTTTTCAGTGTACGTAATCTTGTTGTAATGCGCTCTGTTACAACAATATCACCAGAAGATTGACTGTTTAATGTTGGTAACATAGACGGCCCAACAAGCTGAAATTAAAAATGGATGAATGAGAATGAATGAACGAATATAATGATAACATAATGGGAAAGTGAATGGATATATGAATAAAATGATGAATGGAAATAAATGAATAAAATGAATGGATGGATGAATAAACGATAGGTAATTATATATTGAAATTTATAATTACACCGTAAAAAATGTTGACTTAATTTTGCTACTTTAAAGTGTTACAAATTTCATTATATTAGTAAATTACCTATCGTTTATATCAAACACCAACACAGCCTATACTAGTTTACTCGCTAGTTCCCATTAAATGGATAAATAAAATGATAAATGAATGAATTGAATGAATGGATGAATAAATAAGTGAATGAATAATGGATGCATGAAGGAATTTGAATAAATGAATGAATGGACCAATAAATGATTTTTTTAAATGAATGAGTATTGTTGAAATTATTTTAAAAAAATCAAAAATTTGTAATAAATAAATTAGCATAATTGGGGACGGGCCATAATTTATATGAGGGTCTGAATGGGGTTAACTCTTAACTGAGAAACGACTTAAACATTTACTATTAACTGAGAATTCCGTGTCTTTTTAGCTGATAACTGATATCGACAAGAGAAATGTTAGCTGATATTTCTTTGTTTTTAATTAATAAATTTGTCTTTAAGGGCATTTCACTTCAAAATTGCAGCATGTCAAGTAATAAAATGTAATATGTTGTCATTGTAATTAATCTGTAATATGTCTGCAGATGGCGAAAAACAGATTTTGTCATGTGTATTTGAGGTAAAAAGTACTGTATAATAAACCGCATATGTTTTTGTTAATTATTAAACATAACAATTAATAATTAATGCTTGGCTTAACTGAGAACCGAAAAATTTAACTGATAACTGAGAAAATTGCTAAAATTTAGCTGTTAACTGATATTGGGACTCCCCCATTCAGACCCTCTTATATATTTGATGGCCCGGGTCCCGGGTTGGAAAATTTTTCAGTGCAGGATATATTTTTTTCAGCCTTGCCACAGGCAGCACAACTAGTCGATCTGAGGATCTGAGCCAAGATAAGAGAGCTGATTAAAAAAAAATTATTATTCTTTAAGCGCATGGTTGGGCTTCCTGTGTAGATTTGCTTGCCATGCGGAATCCACGACTTTGACAAAAGCCAAAGGAATCCCATCCGCACAAATTCAAACAAATAAACCTTTTGTCCAAAATAATAAAAAATGAATTATATTCGCTATAAAAAATTCCTCACATCGAGTAGTTGGGCTGCCTGTGGCCAATATTTTTTTTTTCAAGGTTAATAAAGCTGTGCTCGATATTTTTTTGGGGAATTAAATACTTCAATCCCATTATGCATGCATTATCTAATGGATTCTCCCTTACACACTATGATTCAAAACCCCATTAGTGCCATCCATTCGTCACCTTACATCCTACTTAAACGACACATGATATGCCAGCGTTTATATCTCTGATCAAGGGCGAGCCAGTAACTTGGCGACCACAATTTTACACAAAAGAAAATGGTTTCTATACTGTTTTGAAGACTGACCTAACGTAATAGTTTCCAGGAAAAATGGAAGTGGTATGTATAAGATAATTATTAAATCCATCGGATAATTTCAACTGCAACTTCATTTGATATTGCTTCAAAATTTCGATTTACAACCACGACGCCAATCCTCAATTTCGTATTCAAATCACATGTCGCATTTGCTTCAAACATCAAAATTAAATCACTATAAGCTTCTAAGAACTTAATAATAGTATTTTCTAGGTAGTAAAATTATATGATATTAACTAAATTTTAAGTTAATTTGTATCACAGCGTACTTTATTCTGCTCTGAAATGAGCTTGAAAATAATTGGCACTCAGACATGGCCTCGCCATAATATTTTGCACTGACCGAGGAAGATTTTCCTAAATAATTTAAACTGTATTCGATTATAACTCTAGTTTAAAAAAACAATGTATATGTTGATTATATCTTCAGTATGTTCTATGCTGGCAGAGTTTTTCCGATTCGAAATCTGGTGAAATCTCAGATAATATTGGACAGCTGACTTACCAATGTCAGTTCTGCTAAATATTCTTGCACAATGTGTATACAGCTTGCTCCAGCAACTATTCCATATGCTATTCTATAAACCAGCATATTCTACGTCGTTTTTGTGGGGTAATTTGCATGGATTCTCTTTCTTTTCTCCGCCATGTTGTTGATAGTACGTCCTTCTACTACTTTTAGTTGTCAACTTTCTTCAAGACGCTGGACGCATGCGCGTGGCGCCAATCCAAAATGGCGGCCTATTTGTTGTGTTTGACGGCTGATGGCGGGATTCCTCTCTTTACAAGAACTAAAGGCAATTTACCGCAGGTAAAACATATTAAAACTAAACTTTAATTATCAAAGTGTTAGCAGAAAAAAACTTTTCTCCTTTATGTATATTTGTACGATGTTATAATCATTTTTGGTAATTAAGTTCTCGTTTGTTTTGAAATTTTGCTAAAAAATGGAGCTGAAAAAATGCTATAACACAGTATGTATATACAGTATTGCATTAATTAATCTTTAAGCTTAATACCTTCTTAGTTATAAAAGCATTTCACATATCTTCCACAGCTCTTCTAACTATTCTTATAGCTAAATATTGATCATCACATGAATTTTGGAATGCAGTTGCGATCGACCTTAAAAGTTTTCTTCGCAACCTCTTTGCTGCTTTTTCTATGCTTTATGTATGAATAAAGATTGAAAATGCGAAATATCATTCAATTTATCTTCTTAGAGATACTTTTTCTGTTAATATTTTAGTTCAATTATTTTGTTAATGTTTGTTATCGGTGCATGCATGTTGTTGATGTTGGTATGGGCTTCCTGTGGCGAAGCTATCTCATTCACAAGCTAGTCCTATAAACACCAACATTTACTTATTTTTTTAATATGATACTAATTAACTAATGATTAATAATAATAATGATGATGATTATAATGATGAAGATGACGATAGGTTGATGGTGAAGATAAATGATGTTGATGATAATATAAATGATGATGGTAATTATGGTGGTGATAATGATAATCAGATAATGGTGCTACTACTTATTAATGATAATGATAAAGATGATAATAATGATGATGATAATGATGATTAAATGATGATGATAATAATGATGATGATAATGATGGAAATGAGAACTGTAATAATGATAACAATTACAGCCATTTTATGTCTGAAGTGGACTGTAAAGGGAATGGAACAAGACAAAAAACTGATGCGGGGGATACTTATAGATGGGGATGATCTCCCAGATTTGACAGATTGAAAATTTAAAAGTAAATCTGCCATAGTTTGTTTGATTATCAGTCTGTGGAAGTTTAGATCCGTTGAATACCTACATTACAATCATTGACAAAAGTCATTTTAGCACTGCTGAAATTCTACTGCTCCCCCGCCCCCTTCGCAATGTTGAGGAAGGAGTCATTGTTTGGTGCTTATGTGGTTGACCTGGCAATGCACTATCATTTCACACCAACATTGATGTGAGGGGAAGGGGGGATTTTTTTTATACTTAAAATAAATGAAGTAGTCACAACAATAATTTAGCAGTATTATATACTAGGAATGCATCACAAAATGCATATTTGTCATTCCCTCAGTTGCCATTCCCAGTGATAGGTTCTCTCAATGGAGTCCACATGTTTGCCAAGAACCAGGATGTGTCCCTGTTAAAGACAATGACTGACGAAGCTGTTGTTGTGTGGAAATCATTCCATGATAGGTATTATATGAATTCAGTAATAATATAATTATTATTAACTTTATTTATATAGCGCTAAATCCACTAGCTACCCAAAGCACTTTACATAGTAAGTTATATAAAAGGTATAAAATTTCAATAATCATTATGAAGAAATAGTAAAACATGCTGTACGTGTGCTGTTATAAAGAATACAGGGATTGACAGAACACAAGAGAAGTGTTGAGAGAAGTGCACAACATGAAGCGGAGTCCTTTTAGATCTCATCACTTAAATTATTTTATATTGATTGTTAGTAATTTTTTTTATATTTTCAGTATCACTCTAATAATAGTTGTATCCGATGATAATACTAGTGAAGAACATTTGAATAAATTGCTTGGTCTCATCTTCAACTCAATGGTAAGTTGCTCTGCTCTGCTCTGCTCTGCTCTGCTCTGCTCTGCTCTGCTCTGCTCTGCTCTGCTCTGCTCTGCTCTGCTCTGCTCTGCTCTGCTCTGCTCTGCTCTGCTCTGCTCTGCTCTGCTCTGCTCTGCTCTGCTCTGCTCTGCTCTGCTCTGCTCTGCTCTGCTCTGCTCTGCTATTATTTTGATATGTCCCGCTATTATTTTGATATGTTCTGCTATTATTATGATATGTTCTGCTATTATTGATATGTACTGTATTAATATATTATAGGTGTTGCTGCTTGGTATAGATGAGTTAACTAACACAAAGAACACAGAACTAATGAAAAGAGAAATGAAGGTATGGAGATTGCACAGTCAATGCATCCAATAGACAGGCTGTCTGAAATAACCATAGGGGCTAAATACAAATCAGACAATCAATCACTTCAGTCAGTCAGTCAATCACTCACTTCATTCATTCATTCATTCAGTCAATCAATCAATGGATCAATCAATCATTGACAAGCAATTAATTGATCAGTTAGTTAGTCAATCAATAAATCATTTAATTACAATCCATCACTTATAGTTTTCATTGCTATTTTCAATCAGTTAATGTATATTTCTGTGTGTGTATGTAGTGTTGTTACAGTCTGATTGATAGTCTACTAGAAGGAACAGAACTCATTGTTTGTGTGTGTATGTAGTGTTGTTACAGTCTTATTGATAGTCTACTAGAAGGAACATAGCTCATTGTTTGTGTCTGTGGGCAATTCCACATGAGAGAGCAAAAATTAATCAAAATGAAAACAAATAATCCGAGGCAAACTATACCATATTTGAATAGAGTAATAGTTGAGTGATTGGAAAATATATCACTCAAGTCGAAACCGGCACTTCGTTAACTTTTAGGGGGGTCTTTGGCATATTTCAGAAGTACATTTGTATTTAAGGTAGATCTGGCACTTTGGATTGTTGTTACTTAACAATTTATCCATAATATACCCTAGAAAGCTTCATTAGCTATAGCATGGCTGTTTTCAACTGATTTTTTAGTTTTCGGTACAAATCCCAAATTGCTCCTCAACACCCCTCCCCACCCCTCCCCCTCAGTCAAAACTGCAAAATTCCAGGTTTGAAATGTTGAAAAATGCATTACAAGTATTAATATTATTTTCCAATAAAATTTCAATTGCTTAAGGTGGATCACTATAGTTTTCGGAAAGCCACACCAGGCCGTTATAAACGTCGTTTTGGCAAACTTTCCAATTTTCGATTAACCTGAAACTTTTACAGATTATCAGTCTTAGACTGAAATTTAAAACAATTTACTTTGTTTTTAGATTTGTATTTTAATAGCAGCGATATACAGGAAAAACGGAAATCAGTTGCGCTTAAATTGTAGACGAACGCGATGAGATCTCGAAAAGCGGCTACCACCACAGTAAACTACAACATTAGGCACTCAAAATATCAAAGACTTAAAGAAATCTGTATGTTTGATTTCGAGAAAATTACAGATATATTTTGTACTTTGTAGTTTTGAGTGTTAGAAGGAATCACTCAATGTGTGGCAATGTGACTTACAATAACTGAACAAATAGCGCTCAAAAACCGTCAAAACCTTCCCTGTACATATATGTCTTTAGTTACTAAGTTTGGGACAATAAATCGTTCACAGTATTGAGAAATTTTTTTTTTTCTTAGAGATGTTAGAGCTTGACTTCAAGCGAAAACACATCACTGTTGCGCTTTTCTAGAAATATTCAAAACAGCCGTTTACATTTTTCTGTAAAATTCACAAACTCTTCTCCAAAGTACTAGAAATGCTATCCTGAAGCTTCATTTCAATTGAGGCATTTAAACGTGGTAAAAAAAATTAAACTTGGATATCTTAACGAAGCCGACTCGTTCTGCTGTTCACGGCCGCTAATGATGCAAATCTGCGTTACATTCTGGAGTCACGACGCAATACACCGTGACGGTTTTGGTGGAGTTATTACTTCCGGCGATAAAAGAAAGAGCCAGGGAAGGGAGGGGAGGGCTGGAGATAAGTTGATAATAAAGCACTTTATGATAATAAATTTCGCTAATTTCTTCATTCCATTGTTCTTTAATTTTGTTAGTTGTGACTTTTTATTCGCAGGTATTTTGAGAGAAAAGGTAACTAATTTGAAAATCATTTCACAAATTCAACCGGCACAAAGGAATGTATCACTACATGCAGTCAGATGTAATCAAAAGAACAATGGAATGAAGCAATTAGCGAAATTTATTTTTATCGCCGGAAGTAATAACTCCACCAAAACCGTCACGGTGTATTGCGTCGTGACTCCAGAATGTAACGCAGATTTGCATCATTAGCGGCCGTGAACAGCAGAACGAGTCGGCTTCGTTAAGATATCCAAGTTTAATTTTTTTAACCACGTTTAAATGCCTCAATTGAAATGAAGCTTCAGGATAGCATTTCTAGTACTTTGGAGAAGAGTTTGTGAATTTTACAGAAAAATGTAAACGGCTGTTTTGAATATTTCTAGAAAAGCGCAACAGTGATGTGTTTTCGCTTGAAGTCAAGCTCTAACATCTCTAAGAAAAAAAAAAAATTTCTCAATACTGTGAACGATTTATTGTCCCAAACTTAGTAACTAAAGACATATATGTACAGGGAAGGTTTTGACGGTTTTTGAGCGCTATTTGTTCAGTTATTGTAAGTCACATTGCCACACATTGAGTGATTCCTTCTAACACTCAAAACTACAAAGTACAAAATATATCTGTAATTTTCTCGAAATCAAACATACAGATTTCTTTAAGTCTTTGATATTTTGAGTGCCTAATGTTGTAGTTTACTGTGGTGGTAGCCGCTTTTCGAGATCTCATCGCGTTCGTCTACAATTTAAGCGCAACTGATTTCCGTTTTTCCTGTATATCGCTGCTATTAAAATACAAATCTAGAAACAAAGTAAACTGTTTTAAATTTCAGTCTAAGACTGATAATCTGTAAAAGTTTCAGGTTAATCGAAAATTGTGAAGTTTGTCAAAACGACGTTTATAACGGCCTGGTGTGGCTTTTCAAAAACTATAGTGATCCACCTTAAAAGATCTATATTTGCCATTTGTAATGTCCATCACGTTTCTTGTAATGTCCGTCACGCTAAATATTCCCTTTTTAAAAAAAATAGAAAAAACAACTAAAAAATATAGGTCTTCAGTAAGAAAACCTAACCTATAATCAAATGCTTAAAAGCATTTGTTTGCTATAAACTTCTCACAATTCACAGGAATTTCACTTCTAATATACCCAACTGGAATTAGTGGTAGTTTTAGCTGTAATGTCCGTCACGGTCCTTTTGGACAAAAACTGACAAGTCGGAAATAATTAATTTCTGAAAACTTTTTTCATGAAAATTGTAGACAAGGTCCTGAGACAGTTGTGTGAAAAAATAAATTGTAAGATAATGCAACTGTGTATGAAACACAGCTTATTTAGGTCTGTGAATGTAATGTCCGTCACGGTGGAATGACCCCTGTATGTAGTGTTATTGTTACAGTCTTATTGATAGTCTACTAGAAGGAACATAGCTCATTGTTTGTGTGTGTATGTAGTGTTGTTACAGTCTTATTGATAGTCTACTAGAAGGAACATAGCTCATTGTTTGTGTCTGTATGTAGTGTTATTGTTACAGTCTTATTGATAGTCTACTAGAAGGAACATAGCTCATTGTTTGTGTGTGTATGTAGTGTTGTTACAGTCTTATTGATAGTCTACTAGAAGGAACATAGCTCATTGTTTGTGTCTGTATGTAGTGTTATTGTTACAGTCTGATTGATAGTCTACTAGAAGGAACATAGCTCATTGTTTGTGTCTATATGTAGTGTTGTTACAGTCTGATTGATAGTCTACTAGAAGGAACATAGCTCATTGTTTGTGTCTATATGTAGTGTTGTTACAGTCTTATTGATAGTCTACTAGAAGGAACATAGCTCATTGTTTGTGTCTATATGTAGTGTTGTTACAGTCTAATTGATAGTCTACTATAAGGAACATAGCTCATTGTTTGTGTCTATATGTAGTGTTGTTACAGTCTGATTGATAGTCTACTAGAAGGAACATAGCTCATTGTTTGTGTCTATATGTAGTGTTGTTACAGTCTGATTGATAGTCTACTAGAAGGAACATAGCTCATTGTTTGTGTCTATATGTAGTGTTGTTACAGTCTTATTGATAGTCTACTAGAAGGAACATAGCTCATTGTTTGTGTCTGTATGTAGTGTTATTGTTACAGTCTTATTGATAGTCTACTAGAAGGAACATAGCTCATTGTTTGTGTCTATATGTAGTGTTGTTACAGTCTGATTGATAGTCTACTAGAAGGAACATAGCTCATTGTTTGTGTCTATATGTAGTGTTGTTACAGTCTTATTGATAGTCTACTAGAAGGAACATAGCTCATTGTTTGTGTCTATATGTAGTGTTGTTACAGTCTAATTGATAGTCTACTATAAGGAACATAGCTCATTGTTTGTGTCTATATGTAGTGTTGTTACAGTCTGATTGATAGTCTACTAGAAGGAACATAGCTCATTGTTTGTGTCTATATGTAGTGTTGTTACAGTCTGATTGATAGTCTACTAGAAGGAACATAGCTCATTGTTTGTGTCTATATGTAGTGTTGTTACAGTCTGATTGATAGTCTACTAGAAGGAACATAGCTCATTGTTTGTGTCTATATGTAGTGTTGTTACAGTCTGATTGATAGTCTACTAGAAGGAACATAGCTCATTGTTTGTGTCTATATGTAGTGTTGTTACAGTCTGATTGATAGTCTACTAGAAGGAACATAGCTCATTGTTTGTGTCTATATGTAGTGTTGTTACAGTCTGATTGATAGTCTACTAGAAGGAACATAGCTCATTGTTTGTGTCTATATGTAGTGTTGTTACAGTCTGATTGATAGTCTACTAGAAGGAACATAGCTCATTGTTTGTGTCTATATGTAGTGTTGTTACAGTCTTATTGATAGTCTACTAGAAGGAACATAGCTCATTGTTTGTGTCTATATGTAGTGTTGTTACAGTCTGATTGATAGTCTACTAGAAGGAACATAGCTCATTGTTTGTGTCTATATGTAGTGTTGTTACAGTCTGATTGATAGTCTACTAGAAGGAACATAGCTCATTGTTTGTGTCTATATGTAGTGTTGTTACAGTCTGATTGATAGTTTACTAGAAGGAACATAGCTCATTGTTTGTGTCTATATGTAGTGTTGTTACAGTCTGATTGATAGTCTACTAGAAGGAACATAGCTCATTGTTTGTGTCTATATGTAGTGTTGTTACAGTCTTATTGATAGTCTACTAGAAGGAACATAGCTCATTGTTTGTGTGTGTATGTAGTGTTGTTACAGTCTTATTGATAGTCTACTAGAAGGAACATAGCTCATTGTTTGTGTCTATATGTAGTGTTGTTACAGTCTGATTGATAGTCTACTAGAAGGAAC